>CM051830.1:99211499-100461499 GCA_028451465.1 Erethizon dorsatum | reverse complement strand
AGGTGGGGCAGCCCTCACCGAGACAGCTAAGCCTTCGCAGAGCCTTTCAGCAGTGGGGATTGGGCGAGGGGATCTGTGGGAAGGAACTGCCGGCTGAGGGAGCCAGCTAGTGTCGACAGGGCCTGGCAAGGGGACTCAGCGAGGCTGCTGAGGGCGGGGATGGGTCAGGGCGCCTCAGAGGCCAGGGTAAGGAGTGTGGATTTCACTCTGTGCTGTGGAAGCAGTGGAGGGTGGGGAAGCTAGTTGGCCCAGCGATCTGATTTCATTTCCGTAGGACCTGTTTGTCCAGTGGGAGGCACACAGATGTGGGGGTGCTGAGAGGGTTAGAGGTAGTGGTGGTGGAGAATTCATGGCATGAGGGTTGCAATCCAGGCTTGGGCTGGTGCCTGCAGAGGCCGTGCGTGAATTAGAGAAGAGCGACCCTACTCAGCAGGGGCAGCCTTGCGTGCTCACAGCTTGGCAAGTGCAGCATGGGTTCATTGTCTGCATCTTCTCAGCTCTCGGCCAGGCATGCTTGTGCAGCGTACAACCAACCCCACTGTGTAGGGAAGCCTGGTAAAGAGCCCAAAGTTGGATGGACAAGAAACAAAGGGGTACAGATAAGTAGACTGGATGCCATCTCCCCTTCCCCCAACTTCTGAATACTCTACAGTCCTAGGTTTATCTCTGAGATCTGATGTGGGGGGCCAGACTGTTCACAGCTTCATTCATTCATTCATTCATTTGTCTATTTCACAGATGTGTCCAGAGCGCTTACCTGCTGCTGCCTGCATCCCTGGCACTAGGCCACTGCCCCTCCTTGGGCACAGCCCTTTGGGGCCCAGGGACCAGGACAGGAGAAGGACTGCACTGGAGGCCAACAGGAGCCAGCCCCCCAGGAGCATCAAAGCGGAGACCTGCTGGGGACAGGAGGAGGGCAGGGTGGGCAAGTGCACTCCCTGCCTCTGCCTGCTGCCTGGCACTGAGTCCCCGGAGCGTCCCCAGGTGGAGTCATTTGCCCCAGGACACGCAGCTAATTAAATGCTAGAGCCAGAATTAAGATCCAGATGGCTGAGCACTGTGCCCACCTTCTCTAAGTACCTGCTAAGTGTCCCCAGCACCAGGAGAGCACCTGGTGGTGCTGTGACATCACCTTTGTGATCAGCTTTGAAAGCTGTATAATCTTCCTCAGAGGTGCTGGACTAAGCACTCAATTATTGATCCTCCCCATTGTTGATTTTTCATTGTAATGGGGATTTTAACACCTTAGCTTTCATTTTCAAACCTAGCCATGCTTACAGGTGGCATGTGCAGGTTGTACACTGCGTGACTCTAGAAGAAGCAACTCGGGTGATCATAAATTTGCATGTTGATTACAGGGATTTTCCAGCAGATGGCAGTGTGGTATCTGCAAGAAGAGATGCCTTTTCTTCCTACAAAGGTGCTACATGGGCTGGTGGCTGCCTTTGGAATCACCCTCTTTACTAAAATACAGAGTCAGACCCCACCCCACATCTGCATAGCCAGAGGTCTGGGTGGAGCCTGAATTTGGCATTTTTAAAAAGCTCTGCATGTGTTTCCAAACCCATGTGCTCAGTTCTAGGGAGACTAAGGGTTTATCCATAGGCACTGGGACACCGAGGGGTAGGAAAGGACCCTCAGATCCCACCCAAGGGAGCCAGTGTCTCTGTCCCCGAGGGCCAGTGGTGTGAAGGGCACAGCTCTCACCCTCCAGGCAGCATCAGGCATGTCCTCCAGGGACCAGAAGATTGTACAGCTCTGGTTCCAGCTGTTCCCCAGAGGCCAGGAGCAGTAGGTGAGGACACTGAAGGAGAAGGTGGGCGTCTGGAACCAGGCAGGGGAGATGCTGAGGGCTGAGAGGCAGGTCAAGGAGAGCCCCAGTGCTGTCCACACGCCGCCCACCATGAGGGCCAGGACCTAGGGTCAAGGACAAGATGCCCCCAGCCAGGGTCAGGGCCCAGGGCATCAGCCCCCTTCTGGCTGGTGATGCCAGGGAGGAGCCAACAGCTACAGCAAGGCTGGGGTCTAGCGTATTCTGGAAGATGGTCTCCCAAGTCCAAGAAACTGTGTTCATGCTCAGACAGACCTTTGAATGCTACCTACTCCTCCTGCACAGCACATCACCATCAGTGGTCTGTCAGGGCCCCTCATGTTTCATTCATTCATTTTTTGTTCATTCATTCATTCATTCATTCTCTGCCCAGCAACCCTCCTCTGCACAAAGAAGGCTGCTTCTACCCACACACTCATGCTGGGTTTCCAGCAGCCACCTTGCCCATTAGCTAACTCCTCCCAGTCACTAACCATTATTAACTGTTTGATGTGTAGCATTGGTTTCTGTTTTATTTCGGCAGCACTGGGGATTGAACCCAGGACCTTTGCCAATTTTTTTTTTTTTTTTTGAGACAGGGTCACTCTTGAACTTGTGATCCTCCTATCTCAACCTCCCAAGTAACTGGGATTATAGGCATGCACCACTACACCTGATGTGTTATGTATCATTGTGTTTGGAGGTATTTTTGCAAAACTGGTATACTTACTATATATGTGTGCATTTTTCATTGATGTAAATGGTATTATTTTGTGTACTGCATTCTGCTTCCTACTGCAGGTGCTAAGCATTATGCTTTTAGGATTGGTTCATGTTGCTGTAGGTACATCTATTCCATCTGTCTTCAGTGGGGTTCCCTACAAGCAGACCCCAAAGGCCCTGCCTCCTAATACCATCACCTGGAGTGTTAGAATTTCACAATATGGATTTGCAGTCTACAGCAAGAGCCTATCAGGAGTGTGTGAATGTGATTGGGTTATCCTTGTGCTTGTTTTATTTTGGGTTTGTTTGTTTTTTGGTTTTTTGGTTTTTTTTTTTTGCATTGTCTTAGTCTATAATAGAATACCCAAGGTTGGGTGATTTATACAGGATAGAAGTGTGTTTGCTCATGCTCTTGGGAAATCCAAGAGCACAGAACTGGGATCTGCTCAGCATCCGGTGAAGGCCTCAGCTGGCACAGGGCATCACTTGGCAAGACAGAGCAAGTGCACCAGCTCGGCTCGCTCTTCCTCTTGCTGTAAAGCCGTTCGTGCATCATGGGGGACCCACACTCATGACTTCATTTACCCCTCGTAATCTTCCAAAATCTCACCTCCAAAAACCATCAGCATAAACCAATTAAGTTTCCAACCCATGAACTACAGGAGGACACATTCAAACCACACCAGGATGCTACTGGTTTAAAACCAAGTTTTTTCCAAGTAATGACAGAGGTGTTTGGATGACTCGGCTGAGGCCTGAAGCTTGGCTAATAGCCCGCTGTGTCCCTGATGGCCAGAAGGGAGCCCAGGAGAGCAAGCGTTCTCAAGGGCACTCAGAGTCGGAAGCAGTGAGCTGCCAACCAGGCCAAGGGTGCTGACATAGGCTTCCCAGGGCCATTGCTGACGACCTTGGGCTTCACTTGGCAAGCGAAGCACAGGCAGCACTTTCAAGGTGGCAAGTATCCTGGGCTTGGAGGATGATGAGCCACTCTACCATTTCCCAGCTGTGGGACCCAGGGCAAGTTAACCGATTGCTCTGGGCCTCAGTTTCTCCATCTGTATAAGCAGATCATAAATCCCAGGGGTCAAGTAGGTTGGGCTCAATCACTGAGCAGGGGAATGTGGTAGAAAGCTATAGAGGGGCCCGGATCTCCCCTTCCCTGACATGTGAGTTTGGAGGCACCTCATGTCTCTGGAAACTGGGGATGGAGGTTGCTGTGCCATCACGGAAGGGTTAAAATGCATGTATGTTGCAAGTGGAGGGGCAGAGATAAGCCCAGGCAGGGTCATGTTGCTGGAGCTTTTTACTCTGGAATTAGAGAAACCTACCTTGCTGCTTGCCAACAAGTGAGAGTTGGTCAGTTGGGTGAGGGAAGACCCCCCCACACACACACCACACACACCCCAAAATCATCCTCTCCCATGGGTTGGCAGGATCCCAGGGGTGTAATTCCAGCCAGGAAGCTGAGGGGAGCCGGGTCCACTGAGACCGGTGATTTCACCTCTCTGGGTGCACCAGTGGCTTTCTGGGTGTTTCTGACCTTGAAAAGGATTCTGTTCTCCAGATAATGCTCAGTGTCACCTGGGAAAATCACACCGACTGACCAAGTGCCCAGAAACCTAAATGAGGCATTATAATCCGAAAGCACATCCGGCCAGATTCCAGTTAGCTGGAATCCATCCAGGAAAGCTTGAAATGGACTGAATACTTTTCTCCTTGGGCTCCACACTTAACTTTTTCTTCTTTTGTTTTGTTTTGTTTTGTTTTGTTTTTTCCTTTTTCTTCAGTACTGGGGTTTGAAACTAGGGCATTTGCACTGAGCTACATTCCTAGCCCTTTATTTATTCATTTTTTAAAATTTTGAGGCAGGGTCTCACTAAGTAGTCACTAAGTTGTCCCAGGCTGGATTCACATTTGTGATCCTCCTGCCTCAGCCTCCCAGAGAGCTGGAATTCCAGGCATATGCCGCCATGCCTGGATCATGTTTAACTCTTAATAGCAGTCAATATTTCTTGAACACGCACCAAACTCCCTTCTAAAGCTTGCAGTGGCTCATTTCATGTAAACCTCACAGCCACCTGATGAAATAAGTGTTGTTCTCATCAGTCCTATTGTATAGGTGACAAAATTGAGGCTCAGAAAGTGACCAAGGAGCTGGGACTTCAGCTTAGGGACTCAGGCTCCTGACTTTCAGTCCTAAGCCCAAAGTGATTTAAGGGTTAATTTAAAGTCCAAGCATCACAGGGGCTTCCCAGGGCTGCCCAGGGTTAGGGAATGGTCAAGTTTCCCAAAAGCTCTGGCCAGGCAATGAATGAGCCAGAGAAGCCCAGTCAGCCCCAGAAGAATCTCAGGAGGAGAACTGAGGTTGGGGAGTTTAGAGGTGGCTGTTAGGACTTGATATGTCAAGCTAAGCACCTCCCCATGCCCATTTTCCATGTCCTCATCTGTAAAGTGTTTATTATTCATTCATTCAACTTTTATGTGCCCAGTCCAAAGTCATCTCCTACCCTCTGCCCCCAGAGTCTAGTGGTGAATACAACATACTCCCATTTTTTTCAAAGCTTAGAATTCTGTGGGCAATACAGACAAGCAAGATACAATAATATGGTCTGTACATCCATCCATCTGTGCATCCATCCATTTGCCCATTCGCCCACCCATCTGTCCACCCATCCATCCATTCATCCAACAAGTATTTATTAAGCATCTACTATGTCCCATGAACTAATCTAGGTGCTGAGGATTCAACAGTGAAGAAAACAGATTTCCTGCCCTATTTGGGAAGAGAGACAGTAAGAAATGAGTGACTAATACCTAAGCTGGACATGAATAAGTAAGTGCCTTAGAGGAAAACGAAGCATTGAAGGAAGATGCCAAGTGACCAAGGATGGTCATGGAAAACCCTCTGAGAAGGTGAACTTTGAACAGAGGGCTGAAGAAGGTGAAGCAGAGTCATGT
Organism: Erethizon dorsatum; assembly: GCA_028451465.1. Lineage (NCBI taxonomy): Eukaryota > Metazoa > Chordata > Mammalia > Rodentia > Erethizontidae > Erethizon > Erethizon dorsatum. Next base: position 100,456,008 of record CM051830.1, on the reverse strand, counting down.
GGATGTGGGGGGGGTGGTTCCAGGAAGACAGAGGGGTAGGAGCAAAGGTCCTGTGGTGAGTGTGTGCATGGCACAAAGAGGCTCGTGTGACGGAAAGGAACGAGGGCAGCGAGCGTGGGGGGCTTGCCGGCAATGACACATGTCAGCTTTTAATTCAGAGTGGATGGGGAGTCGGAAGACAGTCTTGAGTGGGGTACAGTGTGACTCTTATGTTTTTAATACCCTCTGGTTGCTGGGTGGAGATCGGGGGAAGGGAAGGCAAGGGAGGGGCAGTGAGAAGTGAGTCCCGGACAGGTGGGACTTGGGGGACAGGCAGGCAGAGAGGGAGGTCAAAGAGTGCTCAGATTCTGCATCTACTTTGAAGGCAAAATGTCAGACTGGATTTGCAGGTGGAGCAGACCTGGGGGTGAGAGGAAGGGAGGAGGCAAAGGTGCCTCCATGGCTTGTGAGCTGGGCACCTGGGCGGTGGAGCTGGCACTGGGTGAGACTGGGAACTCGAAGGAAGAAAGAGCAGATGTCCAGGAGGAGAAGAAACTGTGTGAGTGAAGCTTCAGCTCCTGGATGAACAGATGCACGCAGGCCCAGCTCCGCCCCAGGGCAGTGCGGGAAACAGGCATGGAAGAAGGGCCTCAGCCTGGGCTGCCCTGAGGTCGAAACCGAGCTCTGATGATGGCCAGTTGGGCCCCAGGGAGGCCTTTCACCTGCATACCTTGTCTCACTCTCCCAGCCCCTCATCCAGGCAAGTCCAGGTTCTGGTTCTATTCCAAGCAGATTGGCTGTGTCATCTGGGAAAAATTATGCAACAGCTCTGAGCCTCAGTTACCCTGTTTGCAAAAAAAAAAAAAAAAAAAAAAGGCCATGCCTTAGGCCTTTTGGAGGTGGAACTTAACCTTTTGGAGGTGATGGATTCCTTTGAAAATATGATTTAAAGTTATGGATGTAGCTGGAGGTGGTAGCACATGGCTGTAATCCTGTACTCTGGGAGGCTGAGGCAGGAGGATTGCTAATTCAAGCTCAGCCTGGGCAACTTAGTGACTTAGAGAGACCCTGTCTCAAAAGTAAAAAGAAAAAGAAAAAAAGAGCTGAGGATGTAGCTCAGTGTAAAGGCCCTGGGTTCAATCCCCAGTACGAGAGAGAGAGAGAAAATTGCCCCATGCAGGCTTGAACACACACAGACACACAGACACACACACACACACAGACACACACAGAGGCTCTTTTGCAACTGGATATGACACCAGGGCTCCTGGGCCCCTGAGGCCCATTCTGGCCCCTGGACTGTGGCTGGTGACCCCCACCTCCTCCAGTTTTCTCTGCCTCACCTCGATGGCTCTTCCCTCCTGGAGCAGCACACTTCAGGTGAAAACCCGCCAGCACGGCTCTCCTGCTTAAGCTTATGCTTCAGGCACAAGTCTGTGATCCCCTAAAAGATCTCTTTCCCTTTGAGGGAAACGTGCAGGTCAGGGAACAAAGCCCAGGCACATGACAAATGTGTTTTCCTTCTCTGTTCCTTAAATCAACAGCCTTGTGTTGCAGGTGGCTCAGTGGGCTGGGCCAAGAGGGAAAAGCCAGTCCCATTTGGAGATGGGGTAAGGAGGGCAGGGTGCTTCCTGGGTAGGAAAGGCATAAAGAGGGAGTAACTGGCCTAGGATTATACACAGGTGCAGGAAACCTGGCCACTGTGGTCTTTCTGCCCTCCTGATTCTACCGCAGGAGCTGGCTCATGTATTTTCCTGTATTTTTCCCAGGGCCTTCTTATGAGCTGTGACCTTCCCAGAATCAGGCACTGTGTCTTAAGTATCTTTATCCTCAGCATGGAGCGCCTGACTTGGCAGAGTATGTGCTTCTACTGTATCAACGTTTGCTGTACATGACAGAAGGGCAACTCATACTGGCTCAAGTAGACATGAGAATTTATTGGCTCCCATAAGTGGATCTCCCTCCCCCTCCTCCTCTCTCTCCCCGTCTCCTGTTCTCTCTGCTGAGTTTTCCCAGGCAGATTCTAACAGTGTTTGCCTCTGATGGCTCCAAGCTCACATTCTCAGACTCAGCAACCCCAAAATAAAGAAAGCTCTTTTACTCTGTTGTTACATATTTGCAACAAGAGTTGCACTGACTCATTCTCTGAACAAGATGCATTCTCACTGGACAAACTTGGATCACATGTCCACCTGTGAGCCAATCACTGTGGCTAGGGAGACAGCTCCTCTGATTGGCCAGATCTACTTCCTGTGTCCTGGGGTTGGGGCTAAGGTTTGAACTTGGGGCTAGAGTAGGGATGTCATGAGGTCCATGCACCTAGCACCCCTTGGACTGAGGGTGGAGGATGGGTTTCCAGGAATAAAACTGAGGTGCTGTTTGCAGAGGAGGGATGGATCCCTGGCTGGTGAGAATAAGAGTGTCACCCCAGTGCTCAGGAAACACTGACACTGCTAGAAGCAGGGAGGTCCAAGTTAAGCACAGAAAACCTGATTTAAGCTAGAAACACAGGCTCAGGTCCCCATTCTGCCACCCACCCTCAGTGTGTCCTTAGTTACAGCACCTCTGACTCTCTGGGCCTTAGTTTCTCCACCTCTAAAATGGGAGCATCTGAAGTAGGTAGTTACCAGGGATGTCCCCAACTCTGTTTGTTTTTTAAAACAGGGTCTCTTCAGGCTAACCTATGCATGTAGCCCAGGTTGGCCTCGAATTCGCAGCGATCTTCCTATCTCAGCCTCCTGACTGTCGGGATCACAGGTGTTCACCACCACGCCCAGCTTCATTTATTAATTCATTTATTTTTTTCTTTCAATCAACATTTGTTGAAAGGCTTTAGAGGAAACCGATTCCCAGTTCTGTGGTTTTGGACCTGCGTCAGCTTTGATGGATGCACCTTTTCAGGTGTGCTTGGCTCAGTCCTTCCAGGCCGCCAGCAGTGTTGGCCACTGTCCAGCATCCACCGCCTCCTCCTGCAGGGACATGGCCTGTGTCATGCCCGTGGCCTCCAACACACTGCCCAAGCTGACCTGGCCTGAGCCTTTGAGGGAGGCAGCTCTGAGTCCTTCTTTGCTCTCTCAGGTGAGGCTTTGAGCGGGAAGGGCTTCCCTGTGGCTGCCTGAGACACAGTGACCCAATCCAGATGCAAGGAACAGCTGGGTCCGACCATGACCAGTGCAGACAGGAGGCAGGCGGTGCCAGAGAGGACATCCTTGCCCTCGTTCTTGCAGTGATCACCTTCACAGCTTCTCTGGGGACACCTTGAGTGAGTGAAGGAACTCCCAGCTGGGTTTTCTTGACACTCTGTGGCCAGCCCTGTAGGGAATGTCTTGTATTTGCTCTTTCTTCTTCCCTGCTTCCAAGTCCCTTTTCCTTCAAGTCGCTTTGCTGGGCTGAGATTATATTCTCAGTAAAGCATTAATTACCGTGTAAGATTTGTTTCTGGCTCTGTTTTCCTGGGCAGCCAGATTGAGCTATTTGCTGTGTGACCTTGAGCAATTTACCTCGCCTCTCTGAGCTTTAGATTCTTCATCCTTAAAAAAGGAGATAATAATAGATCATCTCTCAGGAGTGTTGTGGCATTTAATAAGACAGCAAGGCAAAGTACTTGGCTTACTCAATGATAGTTTCATTAGTACCATTATTGTCAGCCAGGCACTGGATCAGATCATGTGAAAACATTTATTCAACACTGAATTCCATGAATATTTACTGAGTGTGAGCTCTGCTTGGTGCAATGCTAGTCTCTGGTCTCAGGGGATTCAGTCTAGCAGGTTAGACAGAGAGGAAATAGGCAACTGTACTACAGTGCAATCCCGGCACAGCGGGACTTCTGCATCTCCTCCCATCTGGCTGGTAATCAGGGAGTGCTTCTGGAAGGAAGTGATGTTAAAACCAAGGCCCGAGGGACATGTAGTCATTACCCAGAAGATAGCCGGGCAGAGGGCGAAGAATCCCTGGCTGGGGATTGGCCTGGGTAAAGGTCTGGTGCTGAGGGGAAACATTTCAAAGAACACACTGGTTCTCACTCTCAAGAAGCAGGTAAATTACAAGAAGACATAGTGGATAAAAATCCATCCCCAGGAATGCCAAGAGTCTGCGAGGTCCGGAGCTACAATGTCCAAGCCAGTAGCCATGGCCACGTGGGATTATTTATATTTAAATCAATTAAAACTAAGTACAGGGCCGGTGAGATGGCTCAGCAACATAAGCGCCTGCCTGGCAAGTGCAAGGTCCTGAGGTCAACTCCCGGTATCCACATTAAAAAAAACCAAAAAAACAAAAAACTAAATACAATGTGAAATTCAGTCCCTGAGCTTCCTGGCCACATCTTGAGTGCTCAATGGTCATCTGGGCCACTGCTGGACGGTGCAGATGTGGTCTGTATCACTGCAGAAATGCTGCTGCTCAGAGCTGCCACAGACTGGGCACATGCTGCCTGATCAGGACAGGCTTCCTGGAGGAGTAGGCAGAAGATGGCAGGGATGGTTCTTGGAAAGCCCCTAGGTGGCACTATCCTGTAACCTCAGGAACAGAAAGCCAGGGCTGGGAGTAGTGATGGGGGTGTCCATTCTGGAACCAATGCTGAACCTGACACCTCTTAGGGTCAGGGTACAGTCTTCCGGTGTGTGCTGCCTGGCAGCTTCTCACCTGAGCAGGATGCAGGAATGAAGGGGAGCCAGCCGAGGCGGGGCTGAATCAGGAAGTCCCGCCCCTCTGGGGCCAGGAGTAGTCTGGGAGTTGTAGTTTGGCACTTCTAGGATTCCCCACCCCCCCCCGCACAAGGCTGACAGTCCTTGAACACCAGCCACCCAGCAGAATGCGGTCACCACTGGGGTTATTTCTGGGTTGGGGTCTCTGAAGGGGGTGGTGTCATGAGAGGACGGAGGTGAGGTGGCAGCAGCAAGACTACACTGGCTGGGGAGCTGAGGAACATGGAGTATTCTGTTAAATAGACACTCCCTCCCCCTTGCATTCTGGTTCTCGGGGAGGCTCCTGTGAACGCGAGGAGAGGTGGCGGCCAAAGGCTGGACTTCATGCATTCAGCCTCTGGAGAGCACTATGGTGTGCCCAGCCCTGCAGGGGCCCTGGGGACCAGGTGTGAGCATGGCCATTCCAGGAGTCTCTCTAAAAAGATGAGCCAATAATCATCTGCTTCTCCTCCTGTAATATACTGCTTAAACGTGGATTTTGAGAAATTTTAACTCTTTTCTTTTTTTTTTTTTTCCAGTACTGGGGATTGAATCCAGGGCCCTTTGCCCTGAGCTACATCCCCAGCCCACTCCCATTCTTTAATTTTATCTTTTCCGTGAGACATGTCTCACTAAGTTGCCCAGGCAGGACTCAAATGTGTGATCCTCCTGCTTCAGCTTCCCTAAGTGCTGGCATTACAGGCATACGACACCATGCCTGTGATTTTAATTTTCATTCCAACCATCCTGGGTTTTCCACCTCAAAGACCACTCCATGGGAAGAGGTTCTATGTGAAGGTCACCGAGATAGGTCCTATTGATGGCTGTGCTCATGATAGCCAGATGACCAAGGAGGGCTGCTAAGGCTCGGCCTCATGGGGCTGCTACCCTCCGTTTCTGGCTTCTGTCACTGTGAGCGAGTCTCTGGGGCAGGCTTGGCAGCTCCCTAGTAAAACGGGGTCCGGATGGTGATCCCTAGTTCAGAGATTGCTGTGGGAACGATCGTGTGGGCTGCTCTTCTTACATGCACCAACCACGTGAGAAGGACGAGGCAGGAGAGTGTCCTGACAGTCCTCCGGAACCCATGCCATGTGGTGTTCCTGTCTTTGTCTCTTCCACTTTATTGCTGTCTAACTTACAGTAAAGGCACAAGTGATGTCTGGTCCTTCAGTTATTCATTCTCTGTAATTTTCCTTAGGAACACATGTCATAAATGTAATTCAGTTTTCTCATGCAATTATTTCCACAATATCTGTAAGCGCCACAAGGGTCTAGATTCTGCCAGCTGCTTCACTGCTGTATGCCCAACAGGCAGCATACAGTAGGTGCTTAGCAGAGAATATGCTGGGAGGGTATGGGGGCAGGTGCTTGTACTCCCAGCTACTCGGGAGGAGGATCGCTTAAGCCTAGGAGTTTGAGGCCAGACTGGACAACACGGAAAGTCTCCGTTTAAATAATAATAATATAATTATATCTATCTATCTATCTATCTATCTATCTATCTATCTATCTATCTATCTATCTATCTATATAGATAGATAACTGAACAGGCATTTCCTCTTCCAGGGGCAACTTCCTGAGATTCTCTAAAGTTGTCCACAAGTCTCCAGGCTCGGCACGCCTCCTCCCACACCGACGCAAAGGCAGCTGGCTTCCTAAATAGTATGCGCCCCCAAAGAGCTGGGTGCAGCAGCCCAGCTCGTCGCAAGGGGCGCAAGAGACCTTGCCGGCTCCGGCGGTCCAAAGGATTCCCTGGACCGGCCCTCGCCGAGAGCCAGCTGGATTCCGGGCTGCCGAGGCCCTGCGGGCGCGGACCCGGCGGCGGGTCGGAGCCCATCGCAGGGCACCCAGACCGGGGTCGGGATGGGCCCGGGGACGCGGGAGGGGCTGTAAGCCACGTTCCCAGCCGGACGCTCAGGGCCAGTTCGAGGGCGGGCCGGATGCCCAGGGCGAACTCGCAACCTCCGACCTGCCGGTGGTCCCCGGGCCAGGGGGGCGGGTAGGGTCCAGCGGCCGCGCTCCGCCCCGGGGCCTCCGCGCACGCGCCCCCGGCCGCGGTTCCCATGGCGACGGGGCGCTTCCCGCCCGAGGCCCCGCCCCCAGCAGGCTAGGCTGCGCTGGCCTCGGCGGGGCAGGTGCGGCGGCTGCGGGCAGGTGGCGGCGCGGCGCGGGCCGGCGGCGGTGCCAGGGTAGGTTGCGCGGCGCTCAGAGGTGGGGGCCGGCCGGCAGCCCGGGGTCTCGATCTGCTAGCGAGCTGGGATGTGGCGTCGGGCAAGGGCTGCCAAGTTCCTGCCGAGGCCCGGGGAGAAAAGTTGGCAAAGTTGGCCGAGGAAGAGGCGGGGAGGCACTGGATCCCCTGGGCTCTGGATCCGCGAGGACGGGGTTCCCGGTTTGGGAGTGAGGGGATCCATCTCCCGAGACTTGAGAATGGATCCTGCGGTAAAGATTCCGCACGGGGCGACGAGTGGATCTCTCGCTACTCGGCTGGCGCTTGGGAGTAGATCTCAAAAGGGGATCGGGTGCCGTCGGCCTGAGGTCCCCTGGATCCCCTCCCCGGGAGTGACGGCGGAGGGTGAACCGGAACCAAGAGGGTGAATCGGAACCGAGATCACTCTGTCTCTACTCCGGTCCGAGCCTTGGGAGTGGATTCCGAGAGGCGATCTTGTGGCCAGCGGCTCAGAGATCGCTGGAGATCCGGGGTACCCAGCCTAGATCTCCTAGGATCGGGACGTCGCGTTGGAGGCCCTGGAGGTGGACCGTGGGCAGCGAGGGCGCCGGACGAGGAGGAGCCCAGGGCGAGGGGGGGCTCTTCGGGGTCGCGGGGTGCGCGAGGAGGGCAGCGCGCCGGGCTCCGGGGGCGTCCTCCCCTCCGGGCCTGCTCTCCTCTCCGTGCGTCTTCCTAGAGCGGTGGCGCCCAGATGGGTTAAGGCTCAGTCCCTCATGAGGGCCCGCATGGTCCCCGCCAGGGTGGCGGCGCTTCCCGGAGCCTCGGGTGGGGCCCCGGGAAGGGAAAAGACTCGTTGACCTCCACCGGAGCCTGACCTTTCCACGCCCTCCCCGTACATACTTGTACATATTCGCCCTATAACCCTGACCCTGTCCCATCCCAGACCCGGGCGCTTGTGACCTCCGCGCGTCACCTAGGTGCCTGGGGCTTCCTGCGGGTTGGCCCTGAACTTTCACTAGCCCAGGGCAGCCATTACCTTTTGCAAGGAAAAGGACTGTACCTGTTGCACAATGAAAAAGCTGCTTCTTTGTGACCTTGGACAGAATACTTAACCTATCTGAGCTCTAGTTTACCCTTTGGACAAAATGGGATAGGAGTGTGTGTGTGTGGGGGGTCACACTCCTTCCTCTTTTGGAGCTCTGGTAGGGTGAATGGGAACCCTACGTGTGAAAGGGGCTTTATAAAGATCAATGCCCCGTTTTTCTACAGCCAGTCATTTCCCATGGCCCATCCCCCAGCTTCCCCTAAGGTATCTGAACCAAAGCTCCAGACACCCAGCTTGCTGTCTTTCTAACTGCAGGATTAGCGACTTGTATTACTTGGCCTTTCTTCCAAATGGGTCAGTTGCCCCTTCTAGTCCACCCTCGCAGAGAGAGTAGTGCTGGGGTTTGGCTAATCAGTAACCAGGACATTTGGACAAGGCTTCTCCCTCAGCCAACTTCTCTTTGCTAATCCGTCAAGGCTTCTGGACAAACATGTGTCCTCCCCCAGACAGGGGTGGCTGACTCCTTCCCTTGGACACAAGGGACAGTTGCTGAGGGAATTGTGTGACAGAAGCCCGGGACTTGATGGTGTGGTGGTGGGGAATCCTTTTTAAAGGATGTGTGTGCTTGACAAGGGTGCAACTCAGAGAAGCGCAGAGTTTCAGCTCCCAGTGTCTGGGTGCAGGTTTCAGCCTGGCATGCGAACTGGCTGGCTCACCGCTGTGTGTTGAGCATCTAATACATGGAAGGCGTTGTAGGCATAGCGTGGCCCCAGGGCAGTTCAGGATCTGTCCTCCTGCAATTGCATTTTGGCTTTGGAGAAATCAGCTTGCCTTTCTATCTAGTGACAACTCATGATGCTGGGGTTGCAGCCCTTGTCCCAGATTCTCAGCTGGGCCCCCTGTACCCTATGAAGGACCCAAGGGCTGGTCTTATTTGAGCTGACCTTGGCAGAGACCCACCAGACCAGCTGTCTGCCCCTGAGCATTTGCTGTATCTTAGTATCACCAGTAGATTTCTGTGACCAACTCAGAAAAGGAGCCTGGGGGTATATTTTGTATGTGTGTTCATTCATCAACCAATAATTCAAGAAACTGGTTCAACGATGAGGCTGGTCCCATCCTTTAGGGGCGAAGCCTTTGTAAAAATGGTCATTTATCTAGAAGGGCAGGATGGTGGTGATAGAGGAGGGGCTGATGCCTTAGGGCACGTGGGGTTGGGGATGGAGATCAAAGAGTTGAGTTTACTGGACCACTTGCCACGGGAAGAGGTTGGTGTCAAGGGCTCCAAAGATGGAACAGAGACCTAGAGGTAGGCCTGGAGTATGGGGTGCTGGCCAGGGCCAGGCCAACCAGACTTAGTGGTTTGGACTTTAGTCCTGGGCAGTGGGGTGCTGTGGAAGATTCCCTGGCTGACGTGTGGAGGCTGAGAGGGAGGGGATGGCCCAGAGGCTGCTGGGAAAATCCAGGTGGACAGACCTGGATCCAGGCAGGGTAGTGGTGCTGGACACTGGTCATTGTTAGAGTCAGAAGGCCCCTCAATTGGAAGGCCCCTTCCTTCCTCTCTGGGGGAGGACAGCCACAAGAGAGGTGGTCTTGATATTGTAAGTATCACTACTTAATTTGGTTCAGAACCCCACTGTCTGCTGGCCCAGGGTTGGGAAGGTATAGGTTCACTGGTCCCAGCTCACAGGTGCGGGGCTCAGTGTGTGCTGTCTCTGCTCCCATCTGTGGCACAGCAGTTCTGAAGTCAGTCCTAATTTGCACTTTTTGGACATTTGGAGTTGGTGAGGTCCAATGGGAGAGAAGTAAGAGGATGGTGAGGTTGAGCTGGGAACAGCAGTGGTAAACCGAGGGGGGCTTCCAGGAAGAGATGGGGAGAAGAAGGAAGGAGCCATCCAGAGCCATCTGGGGGCCAGCCTTCCTGATGGTGGCCTTGGGCGTGGTACTTGTTTGGAGACTTAGCTTCCTCATCTATAAAATGGGCTCGTGTGTGGGGAGGGTGAGGCAGTGCATGGGAAGTTCCAGGCACAGGGTCTGTGCTCGGGAAGTGGGGAGTGTGATCATTGCCAGTATAGCCTGCCATCTGGATGCTCTCCAGGCAGGTGGAGCCTTGCCCAACCTGGGATGCGTGTGTGCGGGGAGGGACCAAAGGTGACATTTGAGCTGAGTCTTAAGATGAATAGGAGGTGGGGGGCATTAAAGAAGGAGCGAGTACCCTAGCGAAGGCACAGCTCACTGGGGAATTGTGCACTGTGGCCAGAACGTAGGGTGTATTGAATGACTAAAAGACCATTGACAACACAAATTCTCTGTACTTCCTGCTACTCCTTGAGTACCCAAACACAAAGGCTTTGGCAGACTGGGGACAAAGAGGAGGACAGGAAATACCTACCTAGGAGCTAACATACTGCCCCAGGAGTGTGAATCCAGACAAGCCAATCACCTCTTGGAACCTCAGTTTCTTCCTCTGTGAAATGGGAAGATTGGAGTGAATGTAGGCAAGGCTTGTAGCACCTCAGAACAACCATGTCGTGCTGGAATCTGGGCTGCTTTCCTTCGTTCCTTGTCTATTCACACCAAGCCCCGGCAGTGCCTGCTTTGGGGACCCTCCAGTTTGCCTTAATGAAACTGGAGGTTTGAAAGGTTGTATGGCTGGGAAGTTTGCAAAGCTGGGATTTGAACCCAGAGCCACCTGCTTCAAAGCCACTCACTTCCCAGCTCTGTGGCCCCCAATGAATGGACTGGAGTGCTGTACACACCCGCCACTAATCTCCTGTTGTGTAAAGGGGCCGTTTGAGTTGAGGGTCAGACACGCACATTTGCATGTACATATTTTTCACCTTCGATGCAGTGGACACTTATGAGCATCGTGTGGGCAAGGCACCAAGCTTGTGAAAATGTCAGAAGGTCCCCTGTGCTCAGGCATCCTGTGGTCAGGTATGGGAGGAAGTGACGAGATAAGTCTGCCCTAATCACGGACTTGACTTTGGGCAGGAGTTATTGCTGTCACATGTGTTAATTGCTCAGTTCAGTGACCTTTGAAATGTTTTACAGCCTTGTTTCCAATAAGAATAGGAAATATGTTTCCAAAGCTTGATCTTTGGCTGTTGACATCACTGAAATGAAGAACCCACATCAAAATGCAGTGGAGGCATGAAAGTAACGTGTAACCTACCAGACCCTTCAAGGTGGCACAGCGGAAGTCCATGCAGTGGAAAGTGGGTGTTGTAGTCAGGGTTTGCAAGGGAAACAATACAATACAGGACACATAACTTAGAGAGTTATTTTGTAATAGTCACCCGAAGAGTCATATACAAAAGAGTGCAGGAAATCTGTCCACACACTAAAGACCCAAAGAACCCAGCTGAGGGCCCGGATTCTACAGCAGTGTCCTGCATGAGTCCAGCTGAAGACCTAGAGCCCACAGCAATGCCTCCACAAGTCCAAGTAGAGGCCCAGAGCCCACAACAATGTCTCATGCAAGGATATTTCACGGATCTGCACTGGGAAGGCCCAAAGGTCAGCGGTGGAAGCTAGAAAGTCTGCACTGGCGGGATGAAGGCTCTGTGCCAGCAGGCTGAGGGATCTATCCCGGAGCCAGGAAGCGACGCTCAGAGTAAGGACCAGAGCTCCCCCGAAAGTCACCACAGCCATCCTCAGCGACAATGAGGTCCCGAGCTCCTCCGACGATGAGAACAGCCAAGTTCCTATCAGGAAAGCCAGCGTGACAAGCTCCTCAAGGAGAACCGACAGCAGCAACTCTTCCTCACCAGTTCTCCTTTTTATGTTGTTGGCAACAGTCCTCAGGTGGGCCCTCCACACCAGGCACCACGCTGATTCAGTTCAGCTGGGTGTGACAAGTTGACCACCAGTTGTCAGTCCACCACAGTGGGTCTCCTACTACAGGTTCTGACTCTGCGTCTTGGAGACTGAGCCGTTCCTCCAGGCCCTCCCCAAGGCTTCCACACATACACCCTCTTTATTTCTTTCCAAGTCTCTGTCACACTCTGCGCGTGATCGAAGTTATTTTCATGCCCGCTCTGGAGCCAGAGGGATGGAGTCGAATCCTGGCCCTGCAGCTTATCTGCTGTGTGACTTTGGGCAGGGTGACTGAACCTTTCTGAGCTTGTTTCCTCCTTGGTAAAAGGGAATAATGGGACCGGTCTCTGAAGGTGCTGTGGGGAGTAAATGAGAAGGGCGTGGCCGGGGTCTGTGCTGAGCTCGTGTTGGTTGTCATTGTTATGACCAGTGGTGGTGGTAGTCGGGCTATTATTACTGCCTATCTTACTGCCTATTTTCCCCTTTGACTTTCTGCTCCAAGAAGGCAGGAACCCCGCTGCCTTCTCTCCTGTTCTCCTGACCTTAGGTGGTCCTGCCGCATTCAGTGGGTGCTCAGTGAGTAGTCTGGGCATTAACACCTGACTCAGTGTATATAGATGCATTCTTTTTTTTTTTTTTTTTTAATGTGGGTATTGGGAGTTGAACTCAGGACCTTGCACTTGCCAGCAAGCGCTTGTGCCACTGAGCAATATCACCGGCCCTTTTTTTCCTTTATGTGGGTACTGGGAGTTGAACTTAGGACCTCGCGCTTGCCAGGCAGGCGCTTATGCCACTGAGCTATCTCACCAGCCCCTGTAGATGTATTCTTAACCACAACTGTAACAATATAAAACAAAGAATTCCACACATAAGTAAAAACCAGGTTTGATACTTTCTCGTTTTAGGATATGTTGGCTTTCCTTGTTTTGTTTTGTTTTTTTGGTACCGGAAATCAAACTCAGGCCCTTACGCTTGCCAGGCAGGCGCTGTTCCATGTTCTTTTTAAAAGCTGAATGATACTCCAGTGCCTGAGGGTGCTCTTGGTAACTCCTCTGGTCCCCCATTGGTGGACGTGGAGTTGTTTCTGGGTTTTAGGTTTTGCTGTGCACACAGTGCTGCAGTAAACACACTCGTTCCTGTGTCTTGTCACATGTGTGGAGTAGATCAGAAGACGGACTCTGGAGAGTGGAATTGTTGGGCTAGAGGCCCGAGGGTATTGATCCAGCCTGCACAGGGTCCCCGAGAGTGTGTGTACCTCTTACACTTCCACCAAGGCTGTGGGAGAGAGCTGGGTGTGGTGGCTCTGTCTTATCAGTGGCCATGGGATCTAATCTCTGGTCGGACAGTAGGGAAAGAGATAGTTCTAATGAGTTGCACAATATTTTGTGACCTTTGGGTTTTAATCCGATCTGTAAGAGACTGTGCTCTTGGAAGATGTGCTCACCTACACGTGAGCCCTTCTGGAAATAGATGGTCCTTGTATCAGTTGTGTTTCCTATGATCATGCTGTGTAACAAACACCCCCAAAATAGCAGTGGCCTTTGACAACAGACGTGTGTCTTGTGCTCACAGGTTGGCAGGTGGCTTGGCTGATCTTGGCTGGCCCTTGGCTGGCAGGCTGGGCTCCAGGCTTTGGGTTGTTTTCACCCAGATGCCCAAGTTCACGGGTGGCAGCCACTCAAGGCGTGGTCTTTGTGGGTGGCCAGCAGCAGCTTAGTGGGAGCCTGCAGGGCTTCTAAGAAGTCACTAGAAACTGAGAAGAGGTCACTCCTGAGCTCTTTCTGGGTCCACAGCAAATCACATGGCCATATGCCACATCAGGGAGCTGAAGTGGACTCTGGGTGTGGAGGCCAAGGCGTATTTGCAGAGCACTAGTAACCACCTGGCCCCAGTCATGCTTCTGCTGGGGTGGGATGGCTCCTTTCAGGAATAGGGTGTCTACCTGGAGAGGGGGTGAGACTCGTGTATAAGGAGTGGACTCAGAGCAGGGGTCCTGGGATGGAGACCTGGTTTAAGCTGATAAACTGGGATGGGCAGTTCACTTATCTCAGCCTCAGTTTCCTCATCTGCAAAGCAGGACTGTTGTGCGCTTTGTGGCCAGGCTGCTGTGCAGCGGGGACAAGGTACTAGATAAGGGGTACTGTGCATCTGTGGGGAGGAGTGCAGGGGAGGCTGATTGTCTTAGTGGTGACTTTGGTTCTGGATCTGGCTTACCATTCCCCAAGCCATGAACCTGTCTGTAGCCAGTAGTCTGGGTTCAAACCACAGCTCTGCCTCTTATAGGCCATGCAACCTTTGACTAGCCTCAACATGTCTCCTTTCCTCAGTTAGTCTTTAAAATGCACACAGGGTGCTTGTGCCCAGTAGCAGGAAGGACTGTGACATGGTCGGCATGAAGCAGATGATTGCGAATGATGGTGTGAGGAGGGCCTGGACCTGGGGGATCCTGCAGGGAAGTTGGAGCCAGACTCCCTGATGCGAAGCCTGGCTCCACCACTTACCAGCTATGTGGCTTTGGCCTGGGCAGCAAACCTCTCTGGGCCTGTAAAATGAGAGACATGGGCCAGTGATATAGCTCAGCAGCATAAGCGCCTGCCCGACAAGCACAAGGTCCTGAGTTTGACTCCTGGTACCCACATATTAAAAAAAAAAAAAAAAGAAAGACATAATAGTGCCTGCCTTGGGAGGTTGATGAGCTTTAAGTGTTACCCATAGTCCCTACTAATAGATTTATAGAAGCATTAGCTTGCGACTGTTAGCATTACACTGTTATAATTGGTCTCTGGGGGTCCCAGAGAGGTTACTTCCCTTCCTGGAGCCACTAGGGCCTCAGGGACAGTGGTGAAAAGGGACATGTTTTTAGGGCCCTAGCTTCTGAGCCAAGGAGACTTTCCCCTTCCGCTGTAGCTTCTGGCGAGGCTGCCTGTTCCCGGAGCACCTCTGAGTGTAAGGAATTCTCAGTCCACCCCACTGTGGAAGCAGGAGCAGTCAGATATGTGGGAGCCGAGATCCCAGGAGCTAGGGGTGGGGTCAGCAGTCACTCCCTCCCTCCCTCCCTTGGCGGTGGTGATCATTTATCAGTCACGGGCAGAGTGCGGTGCTGGCCGGGAGTGGGAATGTGCAGGGGGCCAGGGTAGGCTTCCAGGGAAGCCGAGCGGGGAAGGAAAGTCTGGATGACTGGACCTGGGCTTACTGTGTGACCTTGGAGCTCGCTTCAGCGCTCTGAGCATTTGCTCATCTGTGGAGTGAGCCTCTGATGGGCCCACAAGTCCTTGGAGGTGAGAGGACGGCCTCGGACCCATGTGTGTCTTTCTGCCTTCAGAAGTTTTGGGGCGATGACGAGGCTGCTCTGCTCTTACGCAGAGACCCAGCTTTTGAGAACACGATCTTAGATGTAGTAAAGTAAAACGGTGAAAGCTCTGTGCTCGTCACTGTCCTCGTCATTGTCATTTCCTTTGATCCTTACCTGCCTGTTTTACAGGCAAGGAAACCGAGGCTCAGGGAGGGAGTCATCTATCCAGGGCCACCAGGAATGGGAATTGAGGGTATGTGCAGCCTCCCTGAAGTCCCTGGTCCTTCTCCCTGCTGCCTTCCCCCGAGTCAAGCCCAGCAGGCCAGACCTGAAGATCCTAGCGTTATTTTCCGTAGCCATGGGTCAGTGCTCTGTGGCTTTGGGCAAGTGACTTTCCCTCCCTGAGCCTTAGTTCATCTGCACAAAGAAAAAGCTAAGATTTTCTTCATGGGGTCCTTGTAGGACTGGATGAGATAGTGATGCTTAGAGACATTTGCTCATAGTAGGCCCTTTAAAAATGGGAGTCCTCCCCCACGAAAAGCTCTGTTAAGGGTCTTAAAAAAAAAAAGCACATGTAAGTTATCCCGTGGTAGCCAGCCCAGCTAGAGCATGCCTGTAATCCCAGCCACTTGGAAGACTGAGGCAGGAGGATGGCAAGTCTGGGCGACTTAGCGAGACTGTCTCAAGGTAAGATAAAGGCCAAGAGTGAAGGGTGGTGGAATGTTTGCCGAGTGTGTGCGGGACCCTGGGTTCCACCCCATCCCCCCAAAGATAAATAAATATGTAAATAAAGTTATCCCCAAACCTAAAGCATACTGGAAATCGTCCTTGTTTGCAGTAGTAGCAGAAATAATAAGAATAATGACAAATAATAATCTCCTGTTCCAGTTCCTCTCATGTAGATTTGTTGCCTTATTTTATTGAATCCTCATGACAGCCTGTGAAGACAGGTGACCACCTTTTCCCATTTTACGGATGAGGAAACTGAGGTTCCCAGAGGTCTGCCTTGCCCAGCAGCCCGAGAGTGTGGGGAAGACCAGGGCCTTTGGCATGGCGCTGCCTGCAGGAGAGACAGCTGTCTTTTCAAAGGCCCCAGGTCAGGGCTGTGGCTCCCCTTCCTCCCACAGGCTCCTTGTTGATATTTCTTCTCTTTTTTTTTCCTTTTGCTTTGTTAGTGACAAAAGCCCTTTCTGGGGACCTTCCTGTTTACTCGTGGCATAGTGACTGTCTGGGAAGGAAGCACAGGTGTGAGTGCTCCTCCGGCAGAAGAGGGGCTGGCAGGGTGCTATGTCCACCGAGGTCACCGCCTGGTCTGCCTGGACACAAAGCGTGGCCTTGGCAGGCTCTGTTCGCTCAGCCCGCCCCGGGCACTGGGCAGGGCTGGGAGTGACTGTGCTGTGGAACTCCTCAGGCCCTTTGGCCTGGGAAGCTGCCCAACTCGGTTTCTCCCTTTCACTTTAGGTCTCAGCAGTGGGACGCTTTTCTCTGGTTTTTTGTTTATTTACTTTATTTATTTATTTTGGTTTTCTTGAGACAGGGTCTCACTATGCAGTTCAGGCTCACCTTGAACTCATTATGTAGCCCAGGCTGGCCTTGAACTTGCAGTGATTCTCCTGCCTCAGTCTCCTAAATGCTGGGATTACAGGCATGAACCACCAAGCCCAGCTCTTCTTCTTGTTTCTAGAACTCATTACCCGCCTGTTAGGATCTACGAAGTGGTCCTAGGCCATGGCAGAGGATTTAGATGTGTTGTTAGAAAGTTCTGGGCTGGGAGTCAGTCCTCCTGAGTTCTAGTATTGGCTTTTCTGCTGTGTATCCTTGGTAAGTTCTTTTTCCTCCCCCACCCACAGGATAAGGGAAACTATATAAGTAGATCCCAGAGACTCTTGCTCTTGCTACAGCTGCTGGAAGAATCAAAATCAGCCCTTTAAAAGGCAAGGTCTTGAAAAACCAGAGTTTGCCAATGGTGTGCTGGGTGCCAAGTCCCTTGCTGGGGAGGTGTTGGTTATGAGTCTTCTTGTCACATCCTCAGAATGACTAAGGCAGTTGCTATTATAAACCCCCTTACAGTCAAGGAAATCAAGACTCAGGGAGACACTGAACCCTTCTCAGTGTTGGCAGCCTGGCTGAGCCTGGATTTGCCTGTAGCAAAGTGACCCCCAGAAGTTCCAGCGCAGTGTGCCCTTCCTCTTGGGACGGTTGGTCATTTTCATCTTTGCTCAGCGCCTGTGGTGTCCCAGGGCCTGAGCTGGGCCCTGCCCTCATGGAAGAGAGAAGTGAGGGACAGAGAACAGCTTCGCCAGGGCTGGGAGGGGACACCCTGGGTCCTGCCTTCCCTGGCCTTACAGCAAAGCCGTTCCCTCTGATGTGGTTGGAGCTTGAATACGGGGCTTGGATACTGTGGACATCTTGGCCACCGCCCATCCCCAGAGGTGCCTGGTGACTGTCAGATTTCACTGACAGTGGCAGTGATGCTGCCTTAAGTCCTCCTTTCATCCCGTTGTCTTAATCACAGCTTCTTTTTCTTCCTTTAACTCATCAGAGAGGAGGGCTGGGTGGAGGGAGCCGGCAGGGGCTGAGGAGAATGTTTGGAATGTCCAGAATGCTGGCTGCCCCAGCGCAGCCAGCGTGAGCCATCTTCCCTGCCTGTAGTTGGGGTCAACCAGCGTCCACGGGGGCTCTCTGGGTGCTGCCCAGTCCCTGTCCCAGGCCTGAGTCACCCCCAGGACAGTGGCTCCTTCGTGGACTGCAGCAGCAGCTTGCTGTGAAAGATGCCACCCAGATATGGAGCCACACAGTTTGGGGAACAGGTCCTGGCTCCGTTTTCTCAGCGTCTACACCTGTAGAATGGGGTGCTTATGTCTGTCTTTCTGCCTGGCTTATAGCTCTCAGGAGACCATAGGGGCGCACATTGGGGTGCACGGAGAGTGAGTGTGCTATGTTGTTAGGGTGGGTGGTGGTGTGAGGTAAAGCCCCCACTGTGTGCATGGGGCTCCCTGGAGTACTGCAGTCCCCACATCTCCCTGTTTAGGTTCTGCTATCTGATCCTTTGCTGGTCTTCCTGCAGGTCGTGGCACCCAGGACTCTAGTTTCATTCCCCAAAGCTGTCATTTTTATGCCCTTTTTAACCCGATTATACAGTGATACCTTTTTATCATCGGACACAGATGAACAAAAAGGAGGTGAGCCTCTGCTGGGCCCGCGTTCTAAAGATCACCAGTGTCCACACTGGGCCCTGGTTTCTGATCTTTTCCACAGCCCTGTGCAACTGGTTGTATCCACTGGGAGATGGCACCTCTGATCTTGGGGGACAGAACTGGGGCTTGATTCTCAGGAGGCTTACATTGCCGTTCTGGCCCTGTAACCTCTTAGTGGTGTGGCCTTGGGGAGGTCACTTCCCCTTTCTGAGCCTCAGTTTCTCCTCTGTGGAATGAGGTAGCCCTGAGGAGTCAGTGAGTTGCCTTGCAGTGTTTAGAGCACACACAGCACACGCCCAGTTCCTGCTGGCTGTCTTCAAATGCACGCGCGTGCTTTTTCTTGTTTTGAGATGATCCCCTTCAGGATGCTGTAATCCACAACCATCCGGCTGGACTTCAGGCAGGGAGTGGGGGACCCCCAGACCACCTCCTCAGGGTGTGCTCAATGGTACTTTCTTTAGCTCCTGGGTGGGGGCTGGTCAGACCAGGCCTGGCCCAGGCGGTGTGGCCCACACCAAGCACACGGGATGCCTTCACCAGTCAGCCTTGATCGCTATCATCCAGGGAGGCTTCCTGTCCCTGCTGAGGCCTGGGCATTGGCCAAGCTCAAGCTGCTGTATGGTCCCAGAGGGCTAAGACAAGCTCATGGTGAACCCTTCTTCCTCCTCCTCTGGCTGCAGCAGTGGCTTCCGGAGGACAGGCTTGGTGACATGGGGAGAGGGACAGGGTTAGCTGGCCACCTCCAAGAAGATCTGAGAACTAGAGAGTCACCTAGACACCCATGGGGACCTGGAAGTTCAGAGACAGGAAAGGGTTTGGGGAGCGATGGGCAGGGTGGGTAACGGAGCACGATTCTCAGAGGTATTGGGGACATCAGAAGGGAAAAGATGCCACTGCCTTTTACTTGTTCTGCGATGTTTGATGACTTAATTGCATAGCCTGGTCCATCCTTAGTTGCCTTCTGTGTGAGATGGGACTAAGGTAGATCTTAGCTAGCAGAGCCTCTGTGCCACACTGTACAGGCATAGTCAGTGCTACCCTCCCCTCCTCCTCCTCTTTCTCTTCCTCCTCCACTTCCTCTTCTTCCTCCTTCTCTTCCTCCTCCACTACATTTACAACCACAGTAAAAGTACTGAGGTTGACCCTGTGCTCAGTACTTGCTATGCAACAGCTCACTGAATCCTTGTAATAAATCGTAGTCGCCGTTATTAATATCACTATTTAGCGGCCTGATTCCACATTGCTTGGGATTAGTTTGAACCATGGCACCCTGCTTTGAATGCATGGTAAACACTCACACATGGGAAGTGACCATACGAGGCAGGCATGTTATTATTTTTGCTGGTATGGTCCAGAGCCATGTGTGCAAACAGCAGCTCTCTCCCCAACCCAACATCTGTCCAAAGTTTGGACAGTTTGGAGCATCTGTCCAAAACAGATTGTGAGTCTTCTGGGCCTGATCTTGCTTCTTTCCCTTGTGTGACACCCAGTGCCATCAAGGTTACCCCCGCTAGTGGTCCCCCAGCCGCTGTTCTTCTGTTTCAGCTGCTTTAAGAGTGGCTGCCAAATCTTGGGATGCACCTAGGATCCTCCAGAGTGAAGGTGAAAGCCACAACATTCTCGATATCTTTCATATTTGGGGGTGATCCATGTGGCTCTGTTGTGAGATGTGGGACTGAATTTGCACCCCGTAACTGTGTTTTGAGTGCAGTGATGGAGGGAGGAGTTCAGCTTGTGAGCAGAGAGCTAGGAGGGAACCTGAGTTCTTGTGCGCTGCTGGTGGAGGCTGTGGCCTGGGTCTCCTGGGTTGGGCTGGGGTCTCCACTTGCTGCTGTGTCCAGAAGGTTCTTTCCCCTACTTCCAAAGGAGCACAGGTTCCAGAGTGTGGCTGGCGTGAGGATAGGCACAGGGCAGGTGCAACAAGCCAGGGTCCCAGTTGGTTGTTGGATTTTCCTTTATCTGGGTGGGGTTTTGAAGTCCAAGATCATGGTAGAGTGTGATGTAAAACTTTAAATAAAACTTTAATAAAAGTTAGAAAAAAACTGTTTGGGTGGTTCTTAATGTAAAAATAATCATCAAGGAAGACCATTGTGGAACATAAAGAAAAGAAAAATGATCCAAAACATTACCACTAAGATACTATAGTGGTTAACAACTAAAATAATAAACATAGCTCATGTTTATTGAGCACTTGCCAAATGCTTTGTATGCTTTGTCTCATCTCACCCAGTCAGAAAACAGTACTCATGAGAGGTCTGAATAAGGACCCTGTGACCATGAAGACAAGTTCAGACTGAAAAGATATGTTCACTCACTGATTCTTCCACCTACCGTTCATCTACTTTTCCATTCATTCTTCTATGCATCCTTCCAACCATCTCATTCATCTTTCTAACCGTCCATCCGCCCATCCATACTATATATGTACCTATACATTTATGCATACATCCATTCCCTCCTCTCTCTGAACACCTGCTCTTTCCTCCTTCTAGCTATCCATCCATCCATCCATTCATCCATCCATCCATCCATCCACCCACCACCCATCCATCCATCTACCCATCTACCCTTTACCCATCCATTCACTCATCCACCACCCATCCATGCATCCACCCATCCAACAACACCTAAGCACCTCCTCTGTGCCAGGCACTGTTCTAGGCACTGAGAATCTAGCAGAGTTTGGGGAGAAACAGGTACACAACCCATTCATAAAATGGAGGGCTTTACATAGTATTTAAGAGTGATAGTGAAAATGAAAGAAGGTGGTGTGAAAGATGGATGTCTGTTTTAGATAGGGAATGGGCTGGAGATGTAGCTCAGTGGCAGAGCATGTGCTTGACATGTGCAAGCCTCTGGGTTCAAACCCCAGCACCAAAAAAATGAAAAGGGAAGGGCTTTTTTAGGGAGTGACCTTTGTGCTGAGAACTGAAGGTCATAAAGGAGCCATCTGCAGAGCCCAGGGGAGAGTGTTTTGGGCAGGTGCAAAGGCCCGAGACAGAGGCAAGCTGAGTGGTGGAAAAACCGGAAGAGCAAAGGCAGCAAGGTGGGAGAGGGACAGGAGGATGCAGGGCCTTGTGGGTCAGTGCGGGGCAGTGTGAGGTTTATGGGAAGTGCAGTTGCCTTTCATGGCAGGATCTAATTTAGGTTTTAAGATCTTTCTGGCTGCCGAGCAGAGAATGAACTTAAGGCCAAGGACTGGCATGGAAGCCTGGCAGGCAGCAAGGAGGTGACGTTCATACCAGTGGAAGGGGAAGGTGGGTGGCATGAGGTGGCGGGTGGCCGCCCCCTGCCCTTCCCTTCCATGTCCTGGTCCCCTCAGTAGACACCGGTTTGCAGTCATATGGCTCTGTATGTCTTCACCCCTGTGAAATCTGTCTCCCCTGTGGGTCTGCGAGCTCCAGGGGACAGCTCACAGCTCATGCTATGTCCCCAGCACCATGCCCAGCATACAGTAGGTGTGCTGCATAAATACGTTAGGCAAATGCTGCCCAGTAAGTTCCAAAGAAAATGTAGGAGAAAACTAAAGGAGAATGGGTAATGGTGATGACCAAATAGTAACAGTGGGCAGCCAGGGGTGAACATGCTCTGCCAGCCTCTTGCTGCCCTCTGCCCACCGGCTTGTGCTGCAGGAGTGTCGCCAGCCCAGGGATGCCCTGTTGCCTGGCTGAGCATCAGGCTGTGCTCATTTTCAGGAAGAGATTTATCAGCGGGACTCGGGGCTGGTTGGGGGGCTTGGGCGGAGGCTCCAAGCAGGACTCTGTGCACTTGCAGACTGAAGTCCAGGCCTCTGGCTTCACCGTCCCTAGCCCTGGGACCTCTGGCAGGTCCCATCGCCCCACGAGCCTGTTGTCTGCAGTGATGATGGTGATGGGCACCAGTGCCCTCATTTACTGACCCCCTTGAATGTGCCAGCTACTGTCTACCTCGTTGAGTTCTCATGGTGACTCCCTGAGGTAGGAGCTACTCTCATTCCCACTTTCCAGATGAAAAAGCTGAAGTCCAGAGAGGCAATGTCGCCGGCCCACGGTCATTTAGCTCCATGTGTGGAGCTGGGATTTGAACCTGCATGGAGCCAATGCATGAGGTCAGCATTTCCCAAACTCCAGTCATTCTGGTATCACTTTGGAGTTTTTTCGTATTTATGAGGCATGGGGACTGTTTTTCAATTAATGTTTTTCTTGGAACTTGTCTCTTTTTAAATAATAGCTGGGCCGGTGAGATGGCTCAGCGGCTTAAGCGCCTGCCCGGCAAGCGCGAGGGCCCGAGTTCGACTCCCGGATCCCACATACGAAAAAGGGGCCGGTGATATCGCTCAGCGGCACGGGCGCCTGTTGGCGCGCGAGGTCCTGAGGTCGACCCCCCGGTACCCACAAAAAAAAAAAAAATAAAATAAATAAATAAATAAATAATAGCTTAATTGAGATATAATTCACATACCATGTAATTCACCTGTTTAGAGTATACAATTCAGTGGTGTCTGATACAGTCACAGATAGGTGTAACAGTCACTATGATCAGTCTTACAACATTTTTATGACCACAGAAATAAATTCCACCCCCTTTAACAGTTGCTCCTGTTCTTTCTCCAACTTCCCCGGCCCTAGGTAACTAGTAATCTACTTTCTGTCTTTACAGACTTGTCTGTCCATTTTGGCCATTTCACCTAAGTAGAATCATACAGCATGTGACTGACTTCTTTCATTTAGCAGAATGTTTTCAAGGTTCATCCACATTGTAACATGTATCAGTGTTTCATTCCTTTTTATGGCTGAATACTGTTCCCTTTTATAGCTATACCACACTTTGATTTAATGTAGATTTTTATTTCCCTCCCTCCCTCCCTCCCTCCCTCCCTTCCTCCCTCCCTCCCTTCCTTCCTCCCTCCCTCCCTCTTTCTTCCCTCTCTGTCTCTCTCTCTCTGTTTCTCTCTCTCTTCCCCCCCTCCTTTTTGTGGTGCCGGGATCAAACCCATAGTCTTATGCATGCTTGGCAAGCACTCTAACACTGAGCTACGAATCCAGCCCCTTGATTCATTTTTTAAAACTTAAAAACATTTAAAAAGATATTTTATGGGCCAGTTATATTTGATCTCATTCATACGGAAATCTTGCACTTCGGCACATTTGTCGGCATGTGCCCATGGTGCCCACCCTGTGCTGCCTGTACTAATACCCTCTTGGTGTAGATAGTACCGGCCACCTGCAGGTGAGCTGCCTTGTCGTGTGGTTGTATGGTTGTTATCTCTAGAGTACGTACAGCGGTTTACATCCTTGTCCTGTGAATGAGAAAAGCACATTCCTGTTTCCATTTTTCCCTGGATCCACTCACTAGTTCTTCAAAGCAATGACTTTGCCGTGGGATTTGGCTTTGACTGGTGTTTATTGCCTCACAAATGCTGTGTCCATCCACAGACTGGACTGAAATATGAAATTGTCGGTTGTGTAGGTCACTAAAAGGGCAAATGTAATTTTATAGGGTTCAATATCAGGATACTCCCCAGATAGGTAGTATTGGTCCCTTTCTCCAGGTAAGAAAACAGCCCTAGAGAGGGAGGTGACCTGACTAGGAGACAGTTAGGCCAGGGCAGAGCTGGGATCCAAGTTCCCTGCTCGTTTCATTTTGCGTCCCTGGATCCCTTTGCACTTGGCAGTGCTGCTGCTGACTCACCAGCAGGGTTCGGGAGCTGTGGCATCTTTGTGGAGCGGTGGGGATGCGTTTCCTGCGCCTCCACCCTTCCCTCCATTCAGTGTGGGTTTCCCGCATGCCCACTCTGTGCCCTGAGCGGAGTGTGGGCATTTGTGAGGCAGCTGGCTTGCTGGGCCCCAGCAAGTTCATGGGTCTCTGGTTTCTAGGGCCTCAGACAACCTGCTCCTCCCCCTGCCCACCCAGAACCCACGACTCCAGGCCCTTGGCCTTCTGCAGCTGGGAACGCGGAGCCGGGTCCAGGTCCCTGAGGAGGCTGCTGCACTTCCCCGCAACTCCCTGCTTCTGGAGCAAGACAGCAGAGTCCCCAGGGGTGGGCATTGGATGCCGGCCCTGACGAGGCCAGCTGGACTCTTGTGCCATTCTTTTGGAAGCTTTCCTCTTCAGCAACAGAACAGAAAGCTTGGGGAGGATGTGGGGCTTGCTCGAGGTCACACCGCCAGTGGGGGGCCAAGTGCGGATGAGATGTCAGGATCCTTGCTTCCCATTTCATGCTTCTCCTGCCTGGCCCCCCATATTGGAGAGACTGTCCCCTCTGTCCGTTCTCTAACAGGTGTGAGCTGTCCGGGGAGCATGAGCACCCCCTGGCCACCTGCCAGACCTGGGCTGTCCTACTGGTGACGTGGGGAGCCTGCTCGTGCACTCTGGCATGAAGACGTTCTCGGCATCTAGCACCCTGCTGGGCAGAGGAATGGGTTTGTGCCCTTTTACCCTCAGCCCAGCCCATGGGGCAGCTGCCTCTTGAGACTACCAGGCTTTGTAGGAGAAGTGCTGCCCGCCGGATGTCTGGGCTATAACATGAGGGTGGAGACTGCAGCCTTCCAAGGACCCTGCCAGCAGGGGTGGGTGACTGGACCCTCTGGTATCCTGGCCCAGTGAGGATGACCGAGCACCCCACTGGGACAGACCTGAGCCCCGGTCTTGCTGCTGGTCAAGTTCTATCACCTGCCATTTCAGTTTTCTGATCTGCAGGTTGAAGGTGATAATGATGCATGCTTTGGGGGCCCGTTTGAGGACTGGGCGTGCAGTAGGTGCTCAGTAAGTGACCATGTTAATCACGGGAGAGGATAGAGCAAGGCAGTAAGCTCCTGTGTCCGGTAAGTGTGGGTTCAAGTCCATGGCCTCTCCACTTGCTGGCTTTGTGACTCTGGGCAGGCTCAGCATTCAGCCTCAGTTTCCCTGTCTGTGTACTGGGAATAGCAGTAGAACCACTGCACAGGGCTGTTGTGAGCTGCTGCCTGCAGAAGTCTTAGCCCAGACCCAGGGCTGTCACTGACAGCTGTTAGGATTCCTGTTAGTGTAACGATAACATCATGGAGGTGTCCGTGGCGCCGGCCTCAAACACCTCTGTGTTTGTAGCATTGGAGTTGGGTTTCTCTGTAAAGGCCAGCACAGGGCAGTCAGGGGGTGGATGCTGTGATTCCTTGGGGGCCAGGGACGATGCCATTTCCTGCCTCTCCAGTTCTCTGATAAAACGGGTGGTGGCCGGGCTGGCAGGAGGAGGGTGGTGGCCTCTGGACCTGTGGGTCACAGGCAGGAGGCCAGAGTCTGCCTGAGACCCTTGAGCTCTGATCACAGGGCAGCACCTTCCCGTGAAGGGAAGCCTGGGATTCTGGTGGGATTTGGGCTTCAGGTGTGTGGATGGGCTGGGGCTGAGGAGTGGGAGCCTTGGTGTGTGTCACCCTGTGTCCACTGAGGCCAGGCTTGGCAGGAATATTTTGTCCACTGTCAGATTGGCCTCTGTCCTCACTCAGTTTAATTTCTCAGCTTCCCACAGGCAACACCGCAGTCTTTACTTCTTACTCCTAAGTGCTGCCTGCTGCTAAGCTACCCAGACCATAAGGCCCCAAGTCCCCCGGACCTACAGATTCTTCGTGTGGGTATCCTTCAAAACCTTAGTGCCTCTGTGGGATGTGGACTTGGGAATAATAGGGACCCCTATCATAGCAGTTAACATATATAAAAACCCTTTGCTGGGAACTGGGCACCCCACAGCCTGTTCATCCCAGGGGGCCCCTCAAGGCAGGTGTTATTATTTCTATACCCATTTTACAGATGGGGAGACTGAGGTAAGTGAAGCAAAGTAACTCAGAGGCTACCTAGCTAGTGTGTTGTACAACTGGAGTTTGAGCCCAGGCAGCTGGGGCCCAAGCTGTGCCCTGGGGCCTGCCCCTTTTAAAGCATCTTTTATTTTTAATTGTCCTGAAATACATATGACCATTTTAACCATCTTAACCATTTACCATCTTAACCATTTTTAAGCACACAGTTCAGTGATATTGAGTACATTCATATTGTGCAACCATCACCACCATCCATTTCTAGAACTCTGTATCTTCACAAAGTAAAACCCTACTCCTGTTAACAGCTCCCATTCCTAGCTCCTGGTGCCCACCATTCTACTTTCTATAGCTAAGAATCTGACTACTCTCGTGAGCTCCTGTAAGTGGAATCATAACCACATTTGTCCTCTGGTGACCAGCTTATTTTACTTAGCATAACATCCTCAAGGTCCTTCTAGGTTGTTTGTTCGTTTGTTTGTCTGTTTTTGTTTGTGGGGGCTGAACCTAGTACCTTTGCCCTGAGCTACATCCCCAGCTCTTTTTTAATTTTTCATTTTGAGACAGGATCTTCCTAAATTGCCCAGGCTGAGCTTGTACTTGCAATCCTCCTGCCTCAGCCTCCCAGAATCCTGGGATTACAGATGTGCGGGACAGAGTTTCTTCTTCTTTAAGGCTAGATCGTATCCCATTGTGTGTGGGGGGCACATTTCCTTTGTCCCTGCAACCATCGATGGACCCTGGGGTTGTTGCCTTTTTGGCCTAGTGTGAACAGTGCGGCAGTGGACATGGGTATGCAAGTACCTGTTCAAGTGCTGGCTTTCAAATGCTGGGGTTTCATGCCCGTAAATGGAATGGCTGGATCCTGTGTGGTAATTCTGTTTCCTACTTTCTGAGAAATGTCCACGCTCTTTCCCACAGTAGCAGCCCCATTTTGCATTCCTACCAACAGGGCACAAGGGTTCTAGGTTCTCCACATCCTTGCCAGCTTTGGCATCTTCTGTTTATTTAGCCGTTGTGGGGGTGTGGCTGGCACCCGATTTTTGTGGGAGACTCTGAGGCTATTTATCTCTGCGTCTGTGTGGGGTGAGGTGCTAGGCAGGGGCTGCTTCCTGTAAGATGTCTGTCGCCGTGGGATGTGTTTGCTGGCAGTCTTTTGGCTTTCCCTGCTGCTGGAGCACCATTTCTGGGGACGTCCCCCCGGGCCCCCTGTGGGTGAGATGTGAGGAAATACTGCGGAACCCTCTCCTCACTGAGCCGGGGTGGCTCGTGTCCTTGTTGGGAGAAACCCCAAGGCCTGGATCTGATTCTTCCTGGATGCTCTGTGAACACTGAAGTCCCAGCTCCCCTCTCACTGGGGAAGCGACAGCTGAGAGCTGGGATGTGGTTCTTAGTCCTGGCGCTCAGAAACATCTCCTGGGGAGCTTTACCGAGATCCGTGTGCTGAAATCACATCTCAAGACGCACACGCTCACGGTCTGGGCAGGGGCTGAGCATCTGTATTTAGAGAGAAAAGTGGCCAGGCACAGTGATACATGTCTGTAATCCCAGTTATTCAAGGCCAGTTTGGGTCAGTTATTCAAGGCCAGTTAGCAAGACCCTTTCTCAAAATTTTAAAAAAGAGGACTGGTGGTATAGCTCAGTGTTCCCTGCATTCAATCTCCAGTGAGAGAGAGAGAGACAGAGACAGAGAGACAGACACGCACACAAAGAAAGGGACAGAGAGACACAGAGAGAGACAGAGATGGAGAGAGGAGGAGGAGAGGAAGAAGACAAAGGAGAAGATGGAGGAGGAAGAAGGAAGGGAGACTCCTCGGGATTCTTGAGGCTCAGTCCTAGATACCGACTGAGGCTCAGTTAGCCGAGTGGGACGTGTGTATACACTGCCTGTGCAATTTTTTTGCCGTGTGTACCTCCCATGTTTTGATTTACCTAGGCTTTTAGTCACCTCACCTTGCTGTACTCCAGCTCCTTCCTGTAGGTAGAGAAAAGCCAGCCATACTGGCCAGAAATAGAAGGTTACTTTAGAACTACAAACAGAGGAGACCAAACAGTGTCATCAAGTTCCCCCAAAGTAAATGCTACTTTTGCCCTGAGGTTTGAGCTGGAGGAAGGCTTGTGTGACCAGCAAGAGTTGCCAAACTGTTAGAGATGGGCCAGCACTGAATGGGGACTTCTCTGCACGAGCCAACGGAGTCTAATACCCTCGCACTGTTGGCCTCCACAGGCCACTGCACAGACGGGGAGCCAGGGCTGTGAGAGGGAAGGTGGGAGACAGGTGGCTGGCATCTGCCCTACGGGTGTTGGGGGAGCCCAGCTCCAGGGCATCCCTTGCTCCACAGCAGCCCCAGACCCTCAGGAGGATGGAAGAGGCTTCTGTCACAGGGTCACTGAGCTGAACACGTAGCCCGGAGGGCACAGGCCAGGAGCCGAGAGTCAGCAAGCAGAGGGAGTTTCTCCTGCTGCACCTGAGTCCTCCCAGGGTGCCTGTCAGCATCTGGGCTCATCGGGCCTCTGGCATAGAGGGCAGTGGTCTGATGACTGGTCCCCCTACCTTTTATGTGACCGTGGATGAGTCCCTTGACTTCTCTGGGCTTCTGGAAGGTCCTCACTTGGCACCTGTTACGAGCCAAGCTCTGCTCGTTGCTGCAGGGAAGCAGGCAACTGAGATCCCATCTCCGTTGTGTTCCTGGGCTGAAGGGAGAGGCAGACACCAAGACGGAGGAGAGAGCAGTGTGCTTGGCGGAAAGCCTGCCAGGTGGGGTTTAGCTGAGGACTCAGCCCAGGCTTTTGGAGTGGAGGAGGTGTAACAATTCACCACCTCTGGGTGGCTTAAAGCAACACAGGTGGATGGTCCTGCAGGCTGGTGGCTGGAAGCGGCCGCAGGGCCACACTGCCTCTGATGCGGAAGAGGGGAACCCTTCCTCTCGTCTTCTGGCTCCCAGTGGCTCCAGTCACTGGCATCTTGGCCATAGCGGTATGTGTGTCCTCTGCTTTTCTTATAGGGACCCTGATCATTGCAGGTCCACCTGAATCCAGTGTGACCTCATTAAAACCCATCTGCAGGGACCCTATTTCCACACAAGGGCAGATTCTGACATCCCAGGTGGACACGCTTTTTTGGGGACCATAATTCAATCCACCACCCCAAGGAAGAGCGAGCGGAGCTGAGCCCTGAAGGCTGTGTGCGTGGTGGGGTAGGGCGGGGGTCTCTCCAGGTGGAGGAACAGCCTGTGTGAAGGTTCTGGGACAGGAGAGGCCAGGAGAGCGTCAAGCAGAGGGGCTGGTGGCTAAGGGGTTGCCTTCAGCCCTGGGGTGCAGGTGGTTAAGCAGGGGCACGAAGCGATTGGCTTTTGGAAAAAGTTCATTCTAACTGGGAAGGGGTGTGACAGTGACTTTCCGAGTCCCCACTTTAAGGTTTCCCCCCAGACAGGCTTACATCCCTCTAGTGTTTTAATCTTCAAACCCCTGCAGGTGGACAGGGCAGGAATGCTATCCCTTGAGGAAATAGAGGCCCAGAGAGGGTCAGCAGTTTCCCCGGGATCACACAGCTAGGATGGAGAAAACGCAAGGCTATAGCAATGTCTTTGATCTTGTGAATGTTCTGCAGGCCTGGAGGTCAGTGAAAGTCCACCCTCGGAGATGGCTGGGATTCCACTCGCAGTGCCCCAGGACAGCAGGCTTGATCTTTGCTGTGGTGTTTGCCTAGCTAAGAGAGGGTTAGCTGCTGGCCCAGGGAAGCAGCCTCCACCACTAGTGAGTGTGATGAATTCCCTTATCTGTGTGAGGTGCTGGGAATTCCCCCATTCAGATCAAAGCTCCAGAGGAAGAGAAGGGCCCACAGAGAGCTGTGACCTCTGACCTGTCCACTGGGCATTTTCAAGGGTCTCCATGCAGTCTTGGCCCCAGGGCTAAGCTAGTGGCAGGATGACCAGGACCGTTGCAGAGCCCTGCAGCTGCTGTCCATACATGCGGATGTATATTCTCATGGCAAAGAGCTTTCTTCTTTTGGGAGGTGGAAACCCGCAGGGATTCAGATGAAACACTCCAGCGTGAACGGAACAGCCCTTCACTGGGACTGAAGAAATCAGCGAGGCTGGCATAGCATTTGCCTGGTGTGAATAAGGCTCCGGTTCCATCTCCTCCCCAGGTACTGGGGAAGCCCCTGTCCTCGGATCCTGGTCTGTGTGCTGGATCTGAAAGTCCCATTGTCACGAAAGACCCTTACTTCCTGCTCAGCCTCTTTGTCTTCAGTTCCTGCCTTGTCTCTGCACCTTCTGAGAGAGGGAGCCAGACAAGGGAGGGGCTGGGCTGCTCTCTCACACCACTGCCCTCTCCCTCAGGGTTGTCCTCTGTCCTGGAGGACTTTTCTCCACCTGTCTGAGAGGGTTTGGGGTGAGGGCCTCCTGGAGGGAGCCGAGCAGTGACTGCTGCCCCTGGCTGCCTGACGTGCGGCTGTGTATCATAGGGTGACTGCGGTGGGGGGGCGGGGGGAGACATGAGACCTGAGGAAAATTTGGTCCAGGATCTGAGCACTGGTTTCCTTCCTCTGTGGAGGAAGGGCCCTGTGTGGAATGAATCATGTCCTCTATTCAGAGTTCTGAGCTCACAGATGGGCAAGGCCAGGCTGGCGCAGTGGGAGGGATATTTGGCCTGAGGCTGTCAGATTGGGTTTGGGATTCTGCAGGGAGACTTGGAATGGCCCTGAGGGATGACACTTGTGTCTGCCACTGTAGCACCTTCCCTTGTGTATTTTCTCATATACATTTACCCCCTGTCGGGATTGGCTGCTCCCAACCCTGACTCTCACCATACAGCCCTTGCTTTATTGCCTTTAGGGCTTTGCTGGACTCTGAAACAGTTTCTTTTGTTGACTTGTGAGCTGTGTGACTTGTGACTCCAGGCTCTTCATGTTTGTCACTGTGCCCTGATGCTGAGAGCAGTGCCCGGCCTTGTGAACAGTCCTTCCACGTTGTGCTAGGTTGGGGCATGGACCTCGCCCTGCCTCCTGCTCTCTTGAGCTCAGCGTCCTCAACACGGGAACTGGGGAGCCAGTGGTCTTTGAGATGGAAGATGCAGGACTGCTGGGCCCCAGGAGTTCAGGGCTGGTCAGAGCTCTGGGGGAAGCGCTAGACCAGGGCAGGAGTGTGGGAGGCAGGCTGACCCTGAGCCACAGGAAAGGGAGGGTCCTGGGTGGGGAAGAAACTATTTGGGCCAAGTTCCCAAAGCTTAGCAAGAGTTTAAGAGCCACTTCCCTGCTGCCTCCGGAGAAAACACGCAGTATTGTCTTAGCTCCAGGGTCGGTGCCGGGAGGGTGTATGGGACCTCTGCCAAAAGGGCTCTTGTTTATTTGAGATTTCAACAAAAAAAAAAAGGGCTGTCCTCTTAAAACCCCAGCCCCAGAAGCTTCTTTGGATTTTTGGAATTAGGGGAGAGGATGGCAGGCTGCTTCTCTGGATCTTTGTTAAAACATTAAAAAAAATTTTTTTAAAGAACATTATGTACTGGTACCGAACAGTAGGAAGAAGTGTTGCCCAGGAGCCCCTCAGCACTTGACAAGCATTGGCGCTTTGGTAGGGCCGATCTGTGTCCTGGAGGTGCATTTGTTTTTGTCTCGATGGACTGTGCTGGTAACAACTTCTGTTTTGTTTCTGCAAGACCTCTAGATGTGTACAGTGCTGCAGCTTCCTCTCCTCTTTTAGCACCATACCCAGCAGCCCATTTGTAAACTTCATTTAGGACAACCGCTGAAAACTGCCAGTGAGCAGAATGTCAGTCTTGTTCAACCAATCCCCCACCACGGGACATCTTGATGATTCCACAGCTCTTCATCCATCTCTCTAGCCTCGTACCCCTGCATCCTCTGACCCCAGCTTTCTGTTCTAAGGTGCTGGGTACCTTTCAGTTCTTCCCAAGGGTCTGCTGCCTCAGGACCTTTGCACAGGCTTTTCCTTCTGCCTACTTCTTAATGTGTCCCCTCCACTGTCATCACAGCTTGTCTGAAACCTTTCTTGGGTTCCTCTTTCATTTCTGCCTGTCTCCGCCTCCTCAATCTCTGAGCTGCCTGGGGCAGGGATGTTACCCCCCTACCTTCCTGATGTCATTGCTCTAACCCCAGTGTCCAGCCCGGAGCCTCTGGGTATCAAGGGAATGTTAGTTTCCTGCATCATAAATGTTCATTCTTGAGTAATAAAGATGAGGCTTTGCTTCCTTTGTCTTCCTTTGTGAATAATTTTTATGATGTAGCATCTCAGTTACTTTCTCCTTGCTGAGACAAAATACCCAACATCCAGAGTTAAAGAGGGAAAGGTTTATTTAGCTCACAGTTTGTAGAGGTTTCAGTCTATAATCGGCTGGCTCCAAGGCAGGGTGGCACATGGCAGACAGGCATCGCAGAAGAGAAACAGTTTGTGGTGGGCAGAAGGTAGCAAAGCAATAAGGGACAACCACTGCTCTTTCTCTCCCTTATATCTTATCCAGGCTACTTAGGGCGAGTGGTACTCACACCCTTAATCCTAGTGCCCTTGAGCCTAGCATTGTACCATGAATCAATCCCAGCATCACACACTTGAGATCCAACCGCCTCTGAAAAAGCCCCACCTATGACCACATGATGCTTTGAGGGGACATCTAAACACAAGCCATAACATGTGGGTAGGGAATAAACTTTTATTTTAGCCTCCACAATATGAGGCAAAGATGGTAACAAAGCTGGTGTGGTGGTACATACCGTATAATCCCAGCACTCTGGGAGGCTGAGACGGGAAGATCACAAGTTTGGCCAAGCCCGGGCAACTTAGTGACCTAGTGAGACCCTGTCTCAAAATAAAAAATAAAACTGGGCTGGGGCTGTAGCTCAGCACAAAGGCCCTGGGTTCAAATCCCAGGGCTACCAAAAAAAAAAAAATGTGAAAATGACCCCCACAGACACATGACATCCTATTCAGTCCTCCCTCGACGTGCAGGTACCTGTGGTGGGTCTGCATAATGACAGCGGTTACCATGGGATCCACAGGCATTACTACCACCAAAGTAACGTGGTTTGTCTTTATTAAGCCCTGACTGTGTGCCAGGCACTGTACAAATGCTTCTTACCACATGCTCTTTACCAGAGCTCTTACCAGATGCTCTTTTTATCCACATCTTCCAGACGAGGAAGCTGAGGCACAGAGAGATGGTGTAATTTGCTGATCACACTGGTTCTGAGTGGTCGAGGCAGGATGAAAATCCAGGCAGGATGGGTCTGGAGTCTGCTCTTAAGCCCTGACTCATTCAGATGCACAAGCCTCTCTTTGCATGAGTGTGTACCCCCCCCACGCTCATACTTTTCTGACCCTTCACAACCACAGAGACACATAGCTCCTGGCCACCTGAGTGCCACACCCAGCCTTACAACATGGCCTCCAAATATACACACATCTCCTCCCCCACCAGACATCTGGGACCATGTTCTCTGGACCCCCACATACCTTAGGCACCCCTGTGTGTACACATGTATGTGCACAGAATGTGTCCACATGGGTGTGGTGTTCGGTTTGGCCTGCAGAGCCACCTGGTCCAGCGTGGACAGGCCACCTCTGGAGCGTCAACAAGTGTAAGGCAGCAGGCACTGGCTGCGCCCTCACCAAAGGGTGGAGTGGCGGTGTCGGGGTGACCCGGCCTTGCTGGAAGACAGCTGTAAGAGTGTTGGCCTTGGACTCCTGTCACAGGCTGGATGCCTGACTTCCTGCCTCATCTGTGGGAAGGCTAGCCTCTTTTCACACATCTGGGGAAACTGAGGCTTGAGTCATGTGCCCAGACCAAAGCCATACCACCAGCCCAAGTGGTGCCTATCACTCGGGCCTCAAGGATGTGCCCCTTGAAGATCGTACCCTCTGCACGCCTGCCAGTTGTGGACAGCAATGGAACCTTTCCTGCCAGCTCTGGAATGTGACACGATGTGTGACTTTGGACAAGTCAGGCCATCTCTGTAAGCCGCAGTTTCCTCCTTCCTTGAGGAGAATTAATCACAATTATTTTTAGTACATATTTGCAGTACATAACAATTACATTCATCTCAGGAGCTGGTACATGTACATAACACAACTTAATTCTTTTTTTAATCCCCTTTCTCTCCTTCCCCTCTCCCTCCATCTCTTGGTCCCCTTCCCACTTGAAAAGAATCAACTACTTACTTTCTATTATCTATATTTTATTTTGCTCTTTATTTATATTTTGGGGTTTTCACATAAGGGAAACCATGCAGTATTTAAGCTCGTGTGTCTGATTTATTTTACTTAAACTTATGGTGTCAAGGTGCATCCATTTTCCTACAAATGACAAAGTACTACTCTTTATGGCACAGTAGTACTCCATTGTGTGTAAATACCACATTTTCTTTATCCATATTGGCTGCTTCCAAGATTTAGCTATTGTAAGTTGTGCTACTATACACATGGGTATGCATGTGTCACTGTAATACAATGTCATTAACTCTTTCAGGAAGATATCTAGAAGGAGAATAGCTGGGTCAAATGGAATTTCTAGTTTTAGTTTTTGAGGAATCTCCATACTGATTTCCATAGTGGTTGTATTTGTTTTCATTCCTACCAACAATGTAGAACCATTCCTTTTTCCCTGCAGCCTCGCCAGTACTTGTTATTTGATTTCTTTACAATGGCCATTCTTTCTGGGCTAAAATGGAATCTCAGACCAGATTGTTGTTTTAATTTGCATTTCTCTAGTGGCCAGCGATGTTGAACATTTCTTCATGTATTTATCGGCCATTTGTACTTCTTCTGAGAAGTACCTGTTCATTTCACTTGCCCTTTTTTTACTGAGTCTTTTGTTTTGGGGAGGTCTATTTTTTTGAGTTCTTTATATATTCTAGATAGTAGTCCTTTGAGTGAGGAGTAGCTGGCAAACATTTTTCCCCATTCTTTAGGTTGTCTCTTCACTCTGTTGTTTCTTTCACTGTTCAGATGCTTTTTTTTGTGTGTGTGGGTACCGGGGGGTCGACCTCAGGACCTCACGCGCCAGTAGGCGCCTGTGCCGCTGAGCGATATCACCGTCCCCTTTTTCGTATGTGGGTTCCAGGAGTTGAACTCGGGCCCTCGCGCTTGCCGGGCAGGCGCTTAAGCCGCTGAGCCATCTCACCGGCCCCTAGATGCTTTTTAATTTGAGACGATCCCATTTGTTGGTTCTTGGTACTATTTCTTGTGCAACCAAGGTTCTGTTCAGAAAGTCCCTGCCATGCCTATGACTTCAAGAGTTGTACTTATTTTATCTTCTGGCAGAAACGATCAGTACTTGCAGTCACCAGTAATTGTGAGTAGTTGAGGCGATCTCTGTTTGGGGTATGCTGTAGAGCTGGGCCTGTGTGTGTGGAATATAAGCTTGTTTGCTTGTTGGGCTGTTTTCCCATGGAGGCAGGAGGCTGGGGACTGGGGGCTTCCCGGGCCCTCCCATCTTCTCCTATCTACAGGCCAGGCACAGCTGCTGCAGCATTTTGGGGGCTGGACCTCTCCTCTCACAGCATGGCAGCTATGATTCTTGCTGCACTGCCAGGCGCCACCTGTGGACTCTGGGGTTTTGGGGTGTCACCTTTGGCAACTGGAGCAGAGTGCTGAGGCTCAGGCCCTGTGGGGAGTCAGTGGCCCCTAAAGAGCTGGATCTTTCCCCTGGGTGTCTGCTAGGAGAAAGGAGTCTTAACTTGTAGTTTGTGCTGTGGTAGGGGGCCCTGGGCTTTGACTGGGGGACAGGATCTGAGATTGAGGGAACACACCTGCTGTGTGACTGTGAATTTTGTCTTTGCATTACTGGCTTCTGTCAGCATCAGATAGCTTCCCCTCCTGGACCCAGCACTGGCCCCCTCTTGTTCACAGCTGTGTCCTGCCTCCTAGTAGAGGCCTCGTAGGAGATACTAGCACATAGTAGGAGACCAGGAAAAACTGGATCGTACGTGAACAGTGCTAAGCACTTTCTTATTTGTGGTACTGGGGATTGAACTGAGGGGTGCTATACTGCTGAGCTATGTCCCCAACCCTCTTTATATTTTGAGTCAGGTCTTTCTATGTGGGCCAAGCTGGGCTCAAACTTGTAATCCTCCTGCCTCAGTCCCCAGATAGTTGGGATTACAGATGTGCACCACTGCACCCAGCACCAAGTGGTGTTCCAGCCAATCTCTCAGCTACTATTCAAAGTAAGTAGGATTCTTTTTTTTTTTTTTTTTTTTGTGGGTACTGGAGGTCGACCTCAGGACCTTGCGCGCCAGCAGGCGCCCGTGCTGCTGAGCGATGTCACCAGCCCTTTTTTTGTATGTGGGTACCGGGAGTTGAACTCCGGCCCTCATGCTTGCCAGGCAGGCGCTTACGCCGCTGAGCCATCTCACTGGCCCGTAAGTAGGATTCTTAACCTATTTAAAAGGTGGGGAAACTGAGGCTCTGGGAATAAAGGAACTTGGTGCATGCAGCTCGTCAAGGTGAGATTTGGATATGAATCCATGCACCGTGAGCGCTCTCTAAAGCCCATGCCCACTTGTCAGGTGCTTATCTCGAGCAGCCTATCTTCCTTCCCCTGTCCCTGCCTCAAAGCCAGAGGTTCTCACGTGGGCGTGGGCGGCGGATGCTGACATGTGAGATGTCCTCCTGGGAGAGGGGTTCCAGCGAGGGCCCTGGCAGGCGGGCAGTAACTCCACCCTCTCCCGCTGAGGAAGACAGATCGGAGTGCCAGGGAGGCAGGTGGGGGAGTGATTCTGGGAGCACCCCAAGCCCGCCATTGTCCTCTCCAAACTCAGCCCATACCACTATCCATTGCCACTGTGCAAGGAGAAATTTCTTCTTTTCCATGCCCTGAGCCCTTCTCTGACTCTAGACCTCGTGACTGTCCCTTGGCTGTCTCCCTCCAGCCTTCCAGGTCACCTCCTTCAGGATGCCGTCCTTGATCATCTAATCTGTAGGGCCCAACTGTGATTCATATCCCAGGCCCCGGTCCCTGCACCTCCCTTGTCACATGCTGCCACCTTTATCTGGTGAGTGGTCTTATTCACAGCCTTCCCATGTCCAGCTCTGTAAACGCCATTAAACAGGGACCTCCGCATACAAATTCATCTCTGAAGACACAGTCTGGCACGTCAGGCCAGTGAATCTTTTTGGAGAAATTGGTGAAAGAGCAACTCTTTAAAACACAGCAAGGTGAAATGCTAGAGCCCCACAGATTTGGGTAGTCAGTGGTTTATGGCCTGTGTCACAGTGGGGTGTGTCTCACCATTGTGTCACCAGTATTCTGAGCTAGTCTGTCCCTGTGAGTCAGCAGTTCTAGGAATGAGGGGTGTCATGGGGTGGACTCCCCAGAAGCTGAGCTGAGTCGCAGCTGTAGAGCAGGCTGTGTAGTTGGGTGGCAGTGTGCCACTAGGGTGTGGTAATGAGCAGATTGCCTCAGGGACCCCTGTGCTGGGGACCTTGGGGAGGATGAACAGGCCTCTGCCAGGTCCCACTGAGCTGGGGAGCCAGGTCCTCATCCCCCAGCAGCAGCAGAAAGGAAGTTGTCCACTGGCACCTAGAGGCTGTGGGTGGGGTCCAGCTAAGCCAAGGTGAGGGTATTCCATAGTGGCTGCACACGTGGAGTGGCACATCCGGGTGAAGGCCTGGCTGGCTGCAGCAGGCAGAGGGTAGGGGACCAGAGCGCAAGCCTAAAGAGGCTGTGACAAGCGAGTGACCTCCCATTCCTGCTCCTGCCTGGGATCTGGGCGGTTTGCACAGCTGCATCTCTGGAGAACAAGAACATCACTGAGCCCAGAGAGATCATTGTCTTCGAGACACCATCTATAATAACTGAAGGTCCTGTATACTGAGCACCTGCTGTATACACCTCCAGCCTCCTTGCTTCCTTTGGAAATGGGTGGGGGTGGAGGAGAAAGCCCATCCCTTCCTCCCGCCGCTTCTTTGCATGTGTGCAGGGTAGGACAGGCCCCTGCTTCCTCCCAGGATCGAAATGATTAATGGGAACACTGTTCTCAAGGATGATGATTGATGTGGTGGCCACTGGGACCATGCTGAGCTCTTCTCTAATGTGATTGCATGTGATCAGCAACTGAGGCCATGAAGTACATCCCTGGGTCCCATTTTTATTTTTATTTTTATTTTTATTTATTTTTTTTTTTTGTGGGTACCGGGGGGTCGACCTTAGGACCTCGCGCGCCAACAGGCACCCGTGCCGCTGAGCGATATCACCGGCCCCTTTTTCGTATGTGGGATCCGGGAGTCAAACTCGGGCCCTCACGCTTGCAAGGCAGGCGCTTATGCCGCTGAGCCATCTCACCGGCCCCCTGGGTCCCATTTTTAAAAAAAAATACTTTTTTTTTTTTTTTTTTTTGCAGTAGTAGGGATTGAGCCCAGGGTCACTGTACCACTGAGCTACATCCCCAGCCTCCTCCCACCCTTTTTTTCTTTTGAGATAGGGTTTACATTGCCCCAGTGGACTCTAATTTGCAATCTTCCTGCCTCAGTTTTCCTAACCTTCATTTTATTTTATAGATAAGGAAGCCAAGGGTCAGAGAGGTAGAGAGAGCTGTCCAAGGTCACACAGCTGGTAGAGGCAGAGATGGCTGGATCCACAAGGCCATACTCTGAACAGTTACACAGAAGGACACAGACAGACAAGGAGACCAGGGGCTCCTGGCTGCCAGTCCTGCGTGTCATGCTTCAACTTGGTCTTCCTCTGAGCTCTTAGTAACTGGTAATTATGCTGGGCAAAATTAGGGTCTGCGAGAACTGAGAGCAGGTGGTGTTTAACTGAATTTAGTGTTTGGCTGAATTTTGGAGCTTGTGTAGTGTTTTCTGCAGCAAGGCCAGGTAAGTCGAGTTCAGGGAAAGGGCTCACAGTGACTCATCAGGGAACCGACTCCTGCCTGGTACGGCTCTGTCTGGACTCAGGGACAGTCGAGAGCTTCATGGCTGGTGACTGCTGAGCAGGGATGTTTTCACTGGGTCCTCCTGTGTACATTACAGAGGTAAAGTAAAAAGTGGTGAAGCCAGAGAGCCAGCCCCCCAGGGCTTTGCCTCCCCACACAGCTGGACTCCTGGCATGGTGTCCTGGGTCTGTCACTGGGATTGTATTTCACTTTAGATGGAATTAGGAGGCAGCATATCTGCCTGGAGTTCAGGCGAGGGCTTGAGAGCCTGGAGTGCTGTCTTAAGTTGAGCTCCCTAGAAGCACAGCCTGAGACCGGCATTCTGCAGAAATGATTGACAGGGCTGTGACTCAGGAGTCCTGGAGGGAAGCAGGACCCGACCCCTTAGTGAGCTCGGGAACCTCAAGGTATGTCCCCCGGAGAGGCAGGTGAGAGCCCTGTGTCCCATGTAATCTAGTCATTGGCCATGGGATGTCCTGGCTTGGGGGTCACAGGAAAGAGTGGAGGTCTTGGGCGAGCCCTTTGGAGGACAGCTCTCCCAGGGAAGGGTGTCACTGTAGCAGCAGACAACCTTCACAGCATGGGGCAGGGCTGAAGCTGAAAATTGATTACATGCTGGGGAAGGAGGCAAGGCCGGCCAGAAAACAAAAAGTAACAAAGAAGCAACAAAGAGCAGCCCAGGTGGGCTACGTAAACAAGCTGCTCAGGCCTGAGAACACTTAGTCCCAAGGCAATCCAAGCAATGGGTTGCTAGGAAAAGGGGTGTCATGTGACACCAACTTGCTAAATGTATAAATAAATGCACTGCTTTGGTTGAGCAGTTCCTTTCCTCCCATCAGGAGAGAGGGCTCCACCTGACCTCAGCTTTTTGTCTCTTCTCTTTATTTCTCCATCCTCTTGTGGTGCCCCCCCCCAGGAACTTTGAGAGCTGTGCGGGACACCGTATCACAGTAGCTGGGGGAAGAGCCGAGACAACAGCATCTCCTCTAGGTATAATACTGCGTTGTCCTGAATTGGCTGTGTGACTTCATGCAAGCCACTCACCCTCTCTGGGCCCAGATCTCACCTTTTGTACACATTGGGCTTGTACAGAATCCTGTTGGCTCCATCCCATTCTTAACCTCCATCAGATGACTCATTTTCTCATTCATGCATTCATTCCCTTCATCATCTGTCTACCGGGCACCTCCAATGTGCCTGGCATCTTGCTAGGTGCTGAGGATAAAACAGAATACAACAGAAAGGGCCTCTGTCCCCAGGATGCCAGGCAGGCAGGTGAACAGGCAGAAAGCAGTGGGGTCAGTGTCACCAAGCAGCTGAGAGTTCTGGGAACCAGAGCCTCCTGGGGTGGGGGCGGGGGCATTGCCATAGGTGGGTGCTGCCATAGGAGGAGGTGTCTGGCATCTTACTGCTCTCTCTTTCCCATCCTTGGTGGAATTCTTCCAGGCCTTGGCTTCCTCGGGTCTTGCTGAGGAGGTGAATAGCAGGTGCGACGATCAGTCATGGCATAGCAAAACCAGGGCTCCAGGATGAGTGTGTGAGGAGCTTGCGGACGGGACTGCTGGGGGTGGCTTGGGTGCTGGGACTTGTGTGTGGGCAGGATGGGAGCCTGCTGGGGCTGGAGATGGGTTGGGGACAGGAGATGGGGTCCCCGGTACCAGGGGGCAGATCATGTGAGGCCACAGCCCTGGGTGCAGACTTGTAAGCCCCGGCAGGCATGGAAATTCACACTACAGCAGAGCCTCCAAGCCCACGTGGTTGGTGGAGCCGAGCCCCGTGTCTATTGGTAAAGGCCCAAGTAGAGTTGCCAGGTCATCAGCCAGGGTGGATTCAGCCTTCACGCTTCCTAGAGAATGGTTTTCCACGCGGCCATGCCACTCAAGCCAGTCTTAGTCCTGTACCCTTGTTGGCACTTGCTTGTGCCAGCTGCTGTCATTTTGGCCATTGTGGGAGGTGTGGAGCAGTTGAACGTCTTGTCGTATTTTTAATTTATGTGTTCTCCATGACCAATGATGTTTTCATGAAATTATTGGTCATATTGGACTTTTTCTATGTGTGTGCAAAGTACCCAATGAAGTTTTTGTCCTTAAAAGAAAACTAGGTTGTCTATCTTTTCATTATCAATTTAGAGCTCTTTATCTATTCTAAATAGAACCCTTTGGGAAATATGTGTATATGTATGTGTACATATGTGTGTGCGTGCATATACATTCATGCACACACACAAACATGCATATACACATATATGTCTTAATCCCAATCCATGGCTTGGTTTTTACTTGGGTGTCTTCTGATGAACAGAAGTTTGCTTAAGATCCGTTTATCCCATGAAGTTCTAGAACAGTTGTTTGACCCCATGGAAAGGCTTCTGTGTAGATGATAAAATGTTTAGATTGGCCTTTTGGGAAGTTCACAGCTGCCCCAGTGTGGATAAGGCCAGGGTGTTGGTGGCTGTGGCCCCCCCAGCAAGAAAGGGTGGTGGTGTGGACAGAGCTAGGGAGGAAGCCTGGCTCAGGGTGGGCATGGATGGAGACCACAGCTGCAGAGGATTAGAGGCAGGCTGGATGGGACCGGAAGGGGCCTTGCTGTCCCAGAATCCTTTAGGGCACTTTCTGTTTAAGAGATGCTAGCTCACTAGCCCCGGGACAGGGCCATCAGATTGGGCCTCTCAGCCTTTATCCCAAAGGGGGCAGGCTTGGGTGGCTGGTAGTTTCAGATGATGCTTACTGTTTGGCCCTGTTGGCAGCTGAAAAGGACTCCTGTGGCAGGGAGACTGTGTTCACAGAACCCTGGAGAAAAAGCAATTTTTACGTTATATAAACAAGCATACACTTGTATGTCACGTATATACTATATAAAATGTCTAATGCATATGATAATGTGCCTGAGGATATACATGTGTGTCTGTATGCATGGATGCTCCTGGACTTGTCATGTGCTGAGTCCCCATAACCGTATGGTGAGCTGCAGACGCAGTCAGTGGTGAGCGCTTTGGCCGCTCCTGTCCTCCTGAGCCTCCTGGCCCAGCGCACAGCACCTGCAGAGTACTCCTTGCTGCTGTCCAGCATCAGGAGAGAGGACTGCACTGCACACTATTACCCCAAGAAAAGATCCAAATTCAAAATTAAAGTGGAGTTTCTACTGAATTTGCACTGCTTTCACCCCACTGCGAAGTCAAATAATTGCAAGTTAAACCATTTTAAGTCAGGGACCCCCAACTGTGTGTATCACATCATAAATCAGGACCTCTCTCCCCCTCTCTCTGTGTCCTGCACAAAAACCCACACAGGTTTGCCTCATGTTTGTACTTTGCATCTGTCATGGCAGTGCCGTGGTTTAATGATCCAGAAAGAAAACCACTTTGGATCTTTTCCCCCAAATGCCTAGGGAGCGCTCGGACATTTGGTGGGCACCGTGAGTTGGAGGCAACTATGGTAACTATGGTAACTATCAGGCAGAGGCAGAGCTAGGCAGAATGCTGGACGTCCTCTGCTGCTGTAGATTGGGCTGCCCCAGATGCAGGCCCACAGGCAAAGGTGGGGCACGAGTGGTATTTTGGGGAGGTGACCCCAGGTGGCTCTGTCGGGTAAGTATTGAAGTGAGACTGGGAGGTCCAGGAGCTGAAATGGGGCATGGTGCCCGGATACGCACACCTCAGACTTCTCCTTCAGTGTTGGTGGCAGCAGTTTTCGTCACCCACTTATTGTGCTACTGGGACAGCAAAACTAGCCTTGGCCAGAGGGTGGCAGATGTGCCCTGCAGGCCACCATCTGTGTCTAGAGGTCACAGGTCTGGGCACTAATGCTAGTGCTGCACCCTCCTTGTGAAACTTTGGGAAGCTGTCATATTTGTCTATGCCACTATGGCCTTGAACTTGATGCTTGAAGGTCTTTGGTATTTTTAACCCTCCAACCCCCATATTATCAATACATTTTCTTAGAAGGCAGCATAGCAGAGGAATCGGGAGAGTGGGCTTCATGGTCTTAATGTGCCTGAGCCTCAGTTTTCTCATCTGTAAAATGGGGGCAAAACACCTCCTGCCTTAGGGTTGCAGG
Organism: Erethizon dorsatum; assembly: GCA_028451465.1. Taxonomy (NCBI): domain Eukaryota; kingdom Metazoa; phylum Chordata; class Mammalia; order Rodentia; family Erethizontidae; genus Erethizon; species Erethizon dorsatum. The sequence continues at coordinate 100,413,111 of CM051830.1, read as the reverse complement.
GAGAAATGTATTTTTGTCTCTAAAGTGTTTAATGTGGAAACTGGCTGCATGTTCAGATAGCAACTGCTCTTGTTATTGTATAAAACTCAAAAAGTTATGATTAAGCAAATAGGAGGTTAAAATTATCCATATCTCATCTCCAGCCACTCAGAAATAGCTTTAATCAGCATTTCCTTGTAGAGATTTTCCTACTGCTTTCTCTGTGCATCTTTATGTTCATAGTATATACCCATGCTTATGCATGTATATGAAACAGAAAATGGGATCTTAACATCCATGTTTTACCTAAATGTTTCAAAATTTAACTTTTACCTATTTACTTGGCTAGACAGGTAGTAAATACATTCACAAGAGTCACATTGGAAAGTTAGCCAGGCATGGTAGTGCACACTTGTAATACCAGCCACTTGGGAGGCAGAAACAGGAGAATCTCAGAGTTCAAGGCTTGCCTGGGCATATTAGCAAGACCCTGTCTCAAACATAAAAAACCAAAAAGGGCTGGGGCTGCAGCTCAGTGGTAAAACAAATACCTCTGGATTCAATCCCCAGTACTGGAAGGAAGGAAGGAAGGAAGGAAGAAAAGAAAGAAAGAAAGGAGGGAGGGAGGAAGAAACCAGAGTATAGACAGCAAAAAAACCTCTCTCCCGTCCCTCTAACCCCAGCTGCCCATCCCCCACACCCGAATGAACAAACTTACAACTTATTTTAATTATATTTTATTCCCTCCCCCGAAACTCTTTGTAACTGTCTCTAGCTGAGTGTGTAAAAGATTGGACTGTGCTTATGATAACTCATCATTTACCAACAAGGGGAACCTGAGTGAATTCCTCCCAGATGGAAAAAGTGACCTCAGACAGCACTGGGTTGCCCCAGTATGTTTATGTGTAATTCTGGCTCTGCACATTGAGATATTTCCAGCCGCAGGTGCCAATTAATAAAGATGACGGGCTTGGGGCCTAGGGGCAGTGTTGATCCTGGGAAGCAGTGGCAGCCCTCAGCCCAAGCCCCAAATGTGGCCAGTGGCTTCTTGCCCTGGAGCCATCATGAGTAGAGCCTTTCATTAACCCAAGCCTTCTACCTCACGCCCATCCTGCTGTCCCCTGTGTTTAAGGCTGAGGGACAAAGAGGTGGAAATAAACCATTCTCCGCAGTGCCAGAGGTCGCACAGACTCAGACAGTGGCTGGATCATTATCAGTTCAGTTCAGTCAGCCTAGGCAGGGGTTGGGGACCTTGCCCTGCAGCCCACAGCTTCCTGGGTTGAGAAGTTGGGAGAATAAAGTTAGGTGCGATTCCGAGGCCAGCCCTGACCCCTCCTGCCTAGGTGACTTCCTCTCTCTGAGCCTCAGTTTCCACATTCGTATAGGGGGACTGCACAGTGCTGTTGCATAGAGCGAGCTTTCTGCTGTCCATAAGGTCCCTGGCCTCATGTGCTGCTGAGCACAGGAAATGGGAATAGTCCTGCAGGGGCATTGAATTAAAAATTCCATTGAACTCTTAACCAGCTGACATTTAAATTCTATGTGAAAGGTCAGTGCCAGGTCCTAATTTGTGGATTTGGTGCAATTAAAGGCAAACAGGAAGGCTGGACAGGTAGTGCACACCTGTAATCCTAGCACTCAGGAGGCAGAAGCAGGAGGATACCTGAGAGTTCGAGGCCACCTTGGGCTACAAAGTGTGTTCAAGGCCAGCCTGAACTGCATAGTGAAACTCTGTCTCGAAAAGAGAAGTACAAAAAATGGCAAACAGGAGCTGATCATTCAGCCCTCTGATGGCCTCTAGGGACCAACCCAAGGAGCTTCCCAGAGGCTGCAGCTTTGGTCCTTCAGGCCCCATTCAGCTCAGTGCTGCCCCCTCCAGGCAGCCCTCTCTGTACTCACCCCAGCCCATCAGAATCTTCTATTTCCCCTCCCTCCCTATGTTTCTATTTCCTCTCCCTCCCTTCCTTCTTTCTTTTTTCAGTTGCACACACAATTCATTTACTTGAGAGCGCTTTTTTTTTTTTTTTTGGTACCATAGATTGAACCCAGGGCTTTTGCACTGATGCAATGAGCTTCACCCCCAACTCTTTTCACTTACTCATATTTATTTTGAGACCGGGTCTTGGTAAGTCACCAAGTTGCTCAGGCTGAGCTGCAACTTGGCATCCTCCTGCCTCAGCCACTGTGCCCAGCCAAGAATTTCCTTACTGTCTAGAAATGGCTGTCTGCGGCCGTCCTGGCTGCTCACACTCATGCTGTTCTCTTCTCCTTGCTCGAGCTGCTCACCTGCTGCTGGTGCTGTTGGTTGGTTTCTTTCAGGATCAAGGTAGGTACCTTCACATCAAATCTTGTTTTTAATTCCTTCCCTGGGGATTCTTTTCCTGGATTCTTTGCACAATTATACCAGCAATGGAACAAGCATCCCAAACTCCCTAAGCCAATATCACATGACCTTTCAATTCTGCCTTCCCTTCCCAGGTTTGCTGCATCGGTGGGGGTGAGTGGGGGTCCTCAGCATACCCTACATGCCCTGAGGGCCACCAGGCGGATTGAACACCAGCTTTCGAGACATGGTTTTGCTAAGTTGCCCTGGCTGGGCCCAAACTTGTAATCCTCCTTCCTCAGCCTCCCAAATAGCTGGCATTACAGGCATGCACCACTGTTCCTGGCTCAAGGCCCCAAACTATCTGATATCCCAAGTGGGCTGTCCCTACTACTGTGGAACCCAGCACCATCTCAGGCTGCCTATGTGGGGGCATTGAGCCTCCAGCAGGTTCTGGATAGGGGTCTGTGCCCAGGGTGAGGTGGGCAGGGTGTAAATCTTGCAAGGGAGAGAGCCTCAGGTTTACCCCTGATACTGATCGGGTACATTGGCAGTAGGCGCCATTGGCCTGGTAAATCTGCACAGGTGTCCTCAAAGAGTATCATGTAATGAAACTGCTCTAAAGGATGAGTGGGATTAGGCAAATGGAGCTCATGCTGGGGCAAAGTACTGTCCATGGAGAAGGACTAGGGTGAAAAAGGCCACACAAGTCATAGGACCCATCTGAAAATCTGAGATGTGGTCTGGGCCTGCAGTATAGACCAAGTTAGTTTTTTAGGGGTGGGGATTGAACACCTTGCTCAAGGCCATGGACAGTAGTGGGAGCCGTTGATGATTTTAGAGCTGGAGAGCAACATGATCAAACCTCACTAGGACTTGAGCAGCTCTTGGGCCAGCACAAGCAGATGCCATCAGAAGTATATTTGGACTTGGAGAGAATTGTTATCATTTTTTTTCTGAAATGCAGTATGCCCATCTCAGACTCACGTGTTGCACTCACATTTTTCTGGAGTCCAGCGTTGTGCTGTGTGTTATGTTGGGCTGGGTGCTGGGACTGTGAGCATTGCCTCCGGGGCTGGGTCTTCCTTCCTGCCCTGTCTTCCAGCACCAGGTGGGATCACCTCTGGGCTATCTGAGAGTCACTTTGCTGAGTGAGCTGTTATAATTGGAAACCTACTCAGTTTTATAGGAAAACTGAGGGTGAGGCCGGCAGAAGCTCTGGCTTATTGCTCGTGACACATATTGGTGGGACCTGCCCCAGAGCAATGGTTGGGAACCCTGACCTCCCAGGCTTGGACTGAGTCAGTGTGGGAAGGTTTCTCCTGGGTGTAATTCTGCCTGTGTTCACCTACAGTTTGAGAAAATGTGTGTGCCTTTTGAACCTTACTGCTAGGCAAAATAGACCTTAGGACCTTAACTGCCCATGGATTTCATGGCAATGTTGAGTTTTAATGTCCAGTGTTTGGAAGGTTGACCTTTGCTGACCCAGCAGTGGGGGCTGGGTTATCTAATGGTGAGATAGCTTAGCAACCACTGTATGGGGGGGATGTAGCTGTTGATGTGAAAGATGTTTGTGACATATTATGAAACGAAACAACAAAAAACCAAGTTCCTAAATAGCATGCATGACCTGATTCAGTTTCCATTTTGACCAGAATTTCCTGTTGGCTCTGGAAATGCCTGCTGATTCCTTTGGCCGCGTGTCAGAGTGCTGATGGTGGCTGTGGATGGCAGGATTTAGGATTACTAGAAACACTTTTGCACATCTATATTTTTGAGTATTTCTGGAGTTCTCATGAAACACCGGAAGCGGTCTAGCAGAAGAGTGGATCAAAGCCAGACTATCACAAGACCTTTGGGTAATTGAAAGAAGACGGTGTTGTGACATTGGGAAGCCCAGACTTTGAGGGCACTGGCTCATCCACAATACAGAGCAAGCAGCAAAGTCTCTGTGCAAAGATCAATAAAGAACATTTAGGCTTTCTGCACCACATGAATTTCTTTCTTTCTTTTTGGTATTGAGGATTAAACCCAGGGCCTTTGCCTTTGCACTGTGCTACATCTCCAGCTCTTTCTGTTTTGAAACAGGCGGGGTCTTGCTATGTCACTAAGTGGCCCAGGCTGGGCTAGAACTAGCAAACCTCCTGCCTCAGCTTCCCAGAGTGTTGGGATTACAGGCATGGACCACTACACTTGACTGGCCTACGTGGATCCTGTGACACCTACTCAATTCTGTCTCTAAGACAGAGCCATAGATACTAAACGCTCTTGAAAGATCCCACAGACAATAGCGACAAGTGGGTGTTTTTGTTGTGTTCTGATAAAACTTTATTTATAGTGGGCTAGGTTTTGCCTGGGGACAATAGTTCGCCAATCCCTGATATAAAGGAAAAACAAGAAATAAAAAAAGCCCAGCTTGATTAATGGTTTCAGTGAGTAGTCAGTCTGTTCAAAAATAGCACAAATTGTAGGAAGGAACAAGCCAATGAAATTTAAAAAGGCGGATGTTTACAGAGAGGGGGGAAGATAAGTCAGGACATTTTCCTTCCAGATCTGCTTGTGCACCTGGCCTGGGTGTGGGTGGGGAGGGTGGCGGGGATCATACTTTGAGGGTCTGAAGGCACACTGGCGTGTTGAAGGGGCTGAGAAGTTGCTGAAATGCACCTGTTTGCCAACCCATCAGTATACCTCAGAAGTCCTTTGTGAGGTCAGCATGTCCTACCAGTATCTAATGATTCAGGGAAAGTTTGGGAAAATCCAGCTCCAGACGCATGCCAGAGCCCGTGCCCTGCACCGTAGCGATGTGACGCGAACAGAAGTCATGGCTCTGCTGACGAAGGCAGTTCTTACAGAGGCAGGGCGTGCTCCCCAGAAAACTGGTTCTGCTTGCTTTCCATCAGCCACCAATGAGGACGTTATTTAGCCCCTCAGCCATGCCTCATCGAGCACTAATCGTTTTTAAGGAATCAGGGGACTAAGAGATTTCTCCAGTACATCTCAGAACCCAGAAAGTGGACATTTCAGAAGTGATGAGCCTCAGGGTTGAGCCAGGTCTCAATGGCAGAATCTTTAAAGTGACCAGTGCTAATCTTTTTAGCACCCACTTGTACAACCTTCACTGAGACCCAGGGGGAGGAAGGGGCTGTGTCCCTCCTGGCATCAGGAGAGGGAGGAGCTGAGACATAATGGGGTGATGGGTATGGACTCCATTATTAGGAAATGCCTGGAAATGGCAAATCCACAGAGACAGGGAGTGGGTTAGTGGCCACCCAGGCTCGGGGCTGGGGTGGGAGTGACCGTGTCCTGGCATGGCATTTCCTTTGGGGAAATGCTTTCCTCTGGAAAGTTGTTTTGACAAGATGGTGATAGCTGCATGACATAGACAGTCCCCTATTTAGAACGGTTTGACTTTCAATTTTTCAATTTTATGGTGGTGTGACAGCTATATGCATGCATTTAATAGAAACCATGCTTTGAATTTTGAATTTTGCTTTTTTCCCAGGCTTGAGATAAAGGTGTATGATCTCTGTGGTCATGAGGGGAAACAACAGGAACTCTATGGTACACACGTCATATTCTGTGAATTATGGGAGCTACTCGACCCCACACGACATAGGCTTTGTACTAGATCACACTGCCTACCTGGCAGCTAACATGAGTGTTCTGAGTGTGTTTAATGTAGGCCAGGAAGAGCCAGGATGTTCAGTAGGTTAGGAGTATTAAATATTTTATTTTTCAGTACTGAGGATTGAACCTAGGGCCTTTACATTAAACTGCAACCCCAGCCCTTTTTTATTTTTTATTTTGAGAGAGAGTCTTACTAAGTTGTCCAAGCTGGGTTGAATTTATAATCCTCCCACCTCAGCCTCCCAGAGTGCTGGGACTATAGACAAGCACTACCATGCTTGGCTTTCAGCACATTTTTGACTTAACATTTTCAGGTAATGGTGGGTTTGTTGGGATGTGGTGCCAACTAAGTCGAGGAGCATCTGTATTGTGAATTTATTAAATCCCACTGCATCATGAAGTTGGAAATGGCTGAAATAGTGTATTTTATGTTATGTGATTTTTTTTTTTTTTTTTTTAATCACAATTGAAGCAAAAAGTAGGATGACGGGCTGATTGTTCAAACCTGGACACCTCTGAGAGTGAAAGGGGTCTCTCTGGGTAAACTGGGATGTGTGGTCAACCTGGCCAGAACCACCCTATTCTGGCTCCCAGGCTGTACTCTTTACTCCCAGACACAGCCCGGTTCAGGTTAGCAAAAGCCTTCTGTGTTTAGAAAGTCAGATCTCTCAGGCTTTCACCTAGCCAGCCACGTCCCCTGGGAGGGTACATGAGAGGCTCTGCTCCAGGACCATCTGTCCCAGGCCCTTTATGTGTCTGTCCTTTCCTCTCAGTTAAGATTCTGGGGGAGGGGGCACCCCTGACTACTCCTCCTTTGAGCTTTCACAGCCCTGTCCCCATCAGGGTAACCCCTGCATTTTTTTTTTTTGTGGGTACTGGGGGGTCGAACTCATGACCTCGCATGCCAGCAGGCGCCCATGCCGCTGAGCGATATCACCGGCCCTTTTTTCGTATGTGGGTACTGGGAGTCGAACTCAGGACCTCGCGCTTGCCAGGCAGGCGCTTATGCCGCTGAGCTATCTCACTGGCCAACCCCTGCATTTTAAGGTGGTCAGTTTCCTACCCCCCACTAGATTGTGGCACCCACTGTGATCAGAGAGAGGGGCTTCTTTGCACCCCTGTATTCCCAGCCCAGTATGGACCTTGAAGGCTCTTAGTAGACATTTATCTAAAGGACATGAGTTCCCTGAGCACAGAGTTTACGCAGGTGGTTTCCTTTATCTCTGTGTGGATTTGCTTTTGCTTTGCATTGTGGTAAATTTATGTAACATAAAATTTAACATTTTAAGTGTACAATTTGGTAGCATTAAGTATATTCACACTTGAGTAAACATCACCACCATCCATCTCCAGAAGGACTTTTCTTTTCCCATGGTGAAACCCTGCACCCACTGAACACTTCCTCCCCCAGGCCCTGGCAAACGCCATTCTACTGTCCTCACCAATTTGCCTATTGTAGGTGCCATAGATAAGTGGAGTTGTCGAGTGTTTGTTATTCTGAGACTGGTTTATTTCAAGTAGCATAATCTCTCCAGAGTTCGTCTACATTGTACATGTGTCTGAATTTCATTCCCTTTTAAGGCTGAGTAATATTTCATTGCATAAACAGAGATCACAGTTTGTTTATTCATCTGTGATGGATAGTTGGGTTGTTTCCACCTACTGGCTATGGTGAATACTGCAGCTTTGAACATGGTTGTACAAATATCAGTTCAAGTCCCTTGAACTAAAGAATAAAGAATAATGGTTCTTTTGGATATGTACCTAGGAGTAGAACTTCTGGACCCTATGTGTAATTTTTATGTAGTATTTTATTTTAGACAAGGTCTTGCTAAGTTGCCCAGGCTGGGCTTGAACTTGAGATCCTCCTGCCTCTGCCTCCCATGTAACTGGGATTACAGGTATGCACCACTATACCTGGCTCTGTAATTTTTTGAGAAATTCCCATGCTGTTTTCCACAGTGGCTGCATAGTTTTACATCCCACCTGAAATGTATGAGGTGCCTATTTCTCACATCCTTGTCAACATTTCCTTCCTTCCTTCCTCACTGTTAAAGGAACAGGAGGGCTGGTCGGACAAGGGAGTGCAAGAGAGGCAAGGATAATTTGACCTTGTCTGGGGAGAAGTCACATAGAGTGTCCTGAAAAAGGAGATCTTCTATGCACATAAGGAATGACTGGAAGGTGAGGAGCCTGAGGGTGGAACCAAGAAAGATCAAGGTGGACCAAGTGAAGAAAGTGAGTAAAGCTGCAGGATAAGCAGGGTCAGGCCATTCAGGTATCTTCTGGAATTTGGGCCAACCTGAAGGAAATAGGGGAGATTACTTGTGATTTTCACAAGGAAGTCAGGTGAGTTATCAGCAAGATACAACTTCACCCAGGAGTGATGTACCTGGGGAGGGTCTTGTAGAAGGACCACCACCGGGGTGCTATAGATGACCAGGAAGGGTCCTGTCTACCCGGCAAAGACCTTGATCTCCTGTTTGGTGCTACAACCCAAGGCTGCCAAGAAAAACTCAGAGACAAGATAAAAGTGAAATGGGGAACTGGGATGGTCAGTGCTTGAGACAGCAAAGACCCCAAACCAGCCAGATCCTCAGTATTTACTGGTTGTACAATCTATATTACCGGGTGAGGAGGCCCTGTGTTGTTGCTGGGGATAAGATGCTGACGCAGGCAGGGCTTGTAAAGGAGGGAACAAAACATTCTTGTATCAAGATCAGAAGAGACCAGGAATAGGTCATGGTTATTGAGTAACTCAGTTTTCAAGTAAAATAAACTACAATTTTGGGAAAAGAATTTGGGAAGTGTCACTTGTCCTCAGCTGCCGTGTTATCTCATATCAGAGCCCCACAGCTTCTCGGACCATATATCTGGTCTCTGCTATGGCCATTGGCAGGGATATGATGCTAATCTGTGTGCCATCCACAGTGCTTTTATGAGTCACATAGTAGGCTTCAGTCTGACTCACTACTTAGAACAAGACAATTGTGGGGTTAACTCTTCACAGCCTGCACTGCTTGCAGCCTGCTCTGGGCATGATCAGTAGGGCGACCTCCCACACCTAGGCTGTAGGGTCTAGGAGTTTAAATCTTTAATTAGGACAAATTTGTTAGTCAGGTGATCTTCATAAGGCTGGGTTTTGGGAGAAGGCAGGAGAAGGTTAGCAGCATATCATATCTCTTTTTGGGCTTGTTGCAGAACTGGGAGATAGTCTGCAAGGGGGCTGGCCTCTGAGCTGAGGTTTGGCCCCAGCAGAAAGGTGTGGCCATATAAAAGCTCGAAGGGACTGTATCTCATAGGTTCCTGGGGGGTGGCTTGGGTGCAAGGGAGAGTGATTGGGAGCAGGGAAATCTAGTCTTTATGGGGCTGGAGTGTGAGCTTAGTGAGGTGGCCTTGGAGGAGGACATTATCTCTATCTTTTTCAATGGTTGAGGCTGGTAGGGAGTTTTATTGGACACCAAGCAACTTGGACACCTCTTGGGTAATTTGAACAATGAAAACTGGGCCATTGTCTGATTGAATGGAGGTGGGAAGGCCAAACTGGGGGATAATATTGGCTAGGAAGGAGTTGACAACAGCTGAGGCCTTCCTGAGCTGGTGGGAAAGGTCTCTACCCATCCGGTAAGTGTATCAACCCAGGCCAGGAAATATCTTAACTTTTTGCACCCATGGCATGTGGGTGAAATTAATTTGCCAGTGCTGAGCTGGAGGAAAGCTTCACTCTTGATGTGTAGGAAAAGGAGGGTTAGAGTTAGGAGGCGGCATCTGATCAGCAGGAGGCTCTGGGGGAAGGGGAGAAGTGGCTATGGTGCCAACAGCAGGAGGCTTGGCAGGGGGCTGCTTGAGGGGAGCGAGGTCAAGTTGGATCTATCGTCAGGGAGAAGTTGGCATTGATGGAAGGAGTGCAGAGAGGAGGGAAAGAAGAAGGATTTGAGGGGAATCACGGGAGGAGTACAGGGTGGGAAGGTTATGGAGTATAAAGAGTGCCTGGACATAGGATATCTCAGCAGATCAGTGGAGGGGCAGAGAGGTTTTAGGTTTTTGAGGAGACAGGATAGAGGGAAGAATGGGGGAATAGAAGAAGGAAAGTTTCCCATGGAGAGCAGAGAGAGGTAATTGTCACACCCGGTGTGTCAAAATGAGAGCAGCAACAAGGTCCAAAATGGACATTTCCAGTTGGGACTCAGGGCCATAATGGAGCATGGGTAACCGGCCAAGGCAGGCATCCCTGCACTTAGCCAAATACCAAGGGAAAACTATTCTTCCCGGAGGGTGTTTCCATGACCAGCACTGGGTTTAAATTGCACAGAAAAGGGCCGGTGAGATGGCTCAGCGGCTTAAGCGCCTGCCCGGCAAGTGCAAGGGCCCCAGTTCGACTCCCGGAACCCACATACAAAAAAGGGGCCGGTGATATCACTCAGCGGCACAGGCGCCTCCTGGCGCGCAAGGTCCTGAGGTCGACCCCCCGATACCCACAAAAAAAAAAAGAAAAATTAATTGCACAGAAAGTAGGGTGAGCCTTTCTCTGTCCCGGTGGGCAGAAGGGTGAAAATGCTGGAGGGGGCAGGGAGAAAGTGTGAGAGGTGGGAGGAAGGCATGAGTCCCTGAAGATTATAGGATGAGTAGAGGTTGAGAGGGGCATGTCTAGTGATTTTGAGCATTTCTAAATGTAACAGGGCCTCTTTTAAGAGCTGAAAAAATGAGGAAGGTCTTGTGACCTAAGGGGTCAGGTGGGGTCTCCCTTTATGAGTTTATAGAGGGATTTAGTAAGGAAAGCAAAGCTGGGAACCCAGAGGCTTCAGAAGTATCCTATAACATGGAGAGAGGAGAGGAGTTGTTTGGCAGTGGGGGTTAGGCACCACAGGGTGTATTGGAAGGAAATCTGGGTGATAGCATAGAGATCTTGTACCAGCCTGAAAAAGCCATCTGCCTTTCGTACCAGGAGAATGGGAGTGTTGTAAGGGGAGTTGGGATTCAGAAACCATGTCACAATAGGCGAGAAATAATAGGTTGTAGTCCCTGTAAAGCTGGGTCAGTGATGGGATATTGTCATTGGGCAGGGTAGCAGTGGTTAGGCTTGAAAAGGATGGTAAGTGGTTGTTGGAATGAAGCCAGGGATGGGGTGGATGTCCCAGACTCTGGGGTTGAAATGAGGGGAAGTAGTGGGAGCTGGGGGGGGCAGGGAAGAAGTCATTAGGGTGGCTATAAGTGTTGGTTGGCTATAAGGGGATGGTCAGAGTAGCTGATAACTTGATTAAAATGTCCCGCCCTAAAAGGGAAACAAGACAGGTAGGGATAACTAAAAGTGAGTGTGGGAAAAGGTGTTGACCTAATTGATACCAGATTGGAGGAGTTTTTAAGGGTCTAGAGACTTTACCATCAATGCCCACAACCGTAATTGGGGCTGAGGAGGTTGGTCCTTGGAAGGAAGGCAAAGTGGAGTGGCAGGCACCCCATCGATTAAAAATGGGATGGACTTACCTTCCACTGTAAGAGTTACCCAGAGTTAGTCATCCGAAATGTTCCAGGGGACCTCTGAAGCCTTTGGGCAGCTTCAGTCTTCGGTGGCCAAGCCAAGAATGTCTGGGGAGGAGCCAGTTAGAGGTCCCTGGGGACCTCCAGCTTAAGTTATAATTGATTTGAGCTGTAACAGTCATGTTTAAAGAAGGAAGCATTGGTAGCAAGACTAATAATCAAGAGATCTAAACCTTTGTTTTTTAAATTTTTGAGAGAGAATGAGAAGATATCAAAGAGCAAGTTGGAAATAGTTGGAGCACTTTTTACCCTGTAAAAGAGATCACCGCTAGAGATAGAGAGAAGCAAACAAATGGCTTGGAGGAATTCTGCCCTGGGCCTTAGGGTGGAGAAGCCTCCAAGACATCTGTGTTATCTATCTAATCATCTAGGCAATCCCTTTAGCAACAAGACAAGGCTACATTTTGTGTAAAGTCTGATCTAAAATTTCTGTGTCTCTGAAGTTCACAGGTTGAACTCATATACATTGCCAAACAACCACTATTTACAATCAGTAAAGGCACATCTATCAATTCTTTTTAACAATGGTTAATGCATTACGTATTATTATCTTTAAGTTAGTTATTCAGGATACCAGACATTAGCATTCAATTGTCCAAACATTATTGGCACAAACCTTACTCTTCAATGAACTAAGTAAAATTGGTAGTGTATCTATCTTAACCATCTTATATATATATATATATACAATTTTTTTCCCTTTCCCTTCTTTCTTTTCCCTATTCCAGTCTCTCTTTCCTTTTGACCAGTTTCTTTTTGATTCATCATGTCTATTGTAGATTTTGGATCTTATTTACTCTTTCAGTTTCTCATACTAGAGAGACAATACGATGCTTACACATGTGCTTCCGGTTTATTTCACTAATGAGTATTTTCTCGAGTTGCATCCATTTACCTATAAAAGTCTCCAGTTTATCCTTCTTTATGGCTGAATAGTACTCCATTGTATAAAAATACCACATCTTTTTTATCCATTCCTCAGTTAATGGGCATTTGGGTTGTTTCCAAGATCTGGCTATTGCAAATTGTGCTGCTATAAACATGGGTGCACATATATTGCTGTGGTATGATGTTTTTAATTCTTCTGGGAAGATGCCCAGAAGGGGAATAGCTGGGTGAAATGGGACCTCCAACCCTAGTTTTTTGAGGAATCTCCACACTGACTTCCACAGTGGCTGTACCAGTCGACACTCCCACCAACAGTGAAGAAGGGTTCCTTTTTCCCCACAGCCCCTCCAGCATTTGTTATTAGTTGATTTCTTTATAATAGCCATTCTTTCTGGGGTGAGATGGTATCTCAGTGTTGTTTTAATTTGCATCTCTCGAATGACTAGTGATGTTGCACATTTTTTTGTATATTTATTTGCCATTAGTATTTCTTCATCTGAGAAATGTGTATTCATCTCAGATGCCCATTTTTGGAGTGGGTCTTTAAATTTGGGAGGTCTGATTTTTTTGAGTTCTTTATATGTTCTCGATAGTAATCCTTTGTCTGAGGAACAGCTGGCAAACATTTTTTCCCACATTGTGGGTTGTCTCTTCACTCTGTTGGTGGTTTCTCTTGCTGTGCAAAAGCTTTTTAATAAGATGAGATCCCAGTTGTTGATTCTTTGGGAACATCTATCAATTTTTACGTGCACATGAAAGAAGAGAAAGGCTGAACTGACGGATGGGGTCCTGTGATTTATTAATAGGCATGTATATTTTCTAAATATAAACTAGATTTTATAAGAAGACCCATTTTACAGCATCTTCTAAATTTATCCTGTAGTTAGTTTCAAAGTCCACCAGATGGCGTTTTAAAGAGAGTCTAAATGCAGCATATATAAAGCAGGAATATAAGACCTTGCCTGCAAAAGTAAAATGTTTACATCATCCCTAGGGGAATATGTAGGCCTGGTAACTTGTGTTGTTTTCTCAAGGTCTAGCCTCTAACTGATGCGTCTCCAGCCACAGTTGTGGCATGTTTATCTTTTTTTTTTTTTTTTTTTTTTTCTTGTGGGTACCGGGGGGACGACCTCAGGACCTCACGCGCCAACAGGCACCCGTGCCGCTGAGCAATATCACCGGCCCCTTTTTCGTATGTGGGTTCCGGGAGTCGAACCCGGGCCTTCACGCTTGCAAGGCAGGCGCTTAAGCCACTGAGCCATCTCACCGGCCCCCGGCATGTTTATCTTTTGTCTTGACTTTCTGGAGGGCCCAGTCCCACCTGACTGCCTGTAATATTTTTACCTAACTTAGCTATCTATAATATTCCCCCTTCTGAAGAGGTATCTCAGACTGCCATGAGGGGCCAGGTGGCAATGACCATACTGGCTGCTTCAGGCAGAAGGGGTCATAGCTGTGACTGGTAGTTAGAGACACTCTCCAGAGGGTCTGTCTAAAGGCCCTCAGTAGATGTCAGATGCTCTCGTCTTGGGAAGGCATATAGCTTTAAGTCTGGAGGAGACAAGGCCAAAGAAACAGTTAAGTAAGCATGAGCCAAACAATAAAATCAACAAGGCTATTATGAATATAACCAAAAATATTTTTACCAGGAAGAGCCAGTAATAGCTTCCCACAAAAAGGGTAAGGAGGCGGTCTAAGGAGTTTTAGAGTCCAACATAGCATTAACCTGTCATTTAATATTTTGAATAGTCATTGAGATACTAGCAAATGTATCAGGAATGTACACACATTTAGCCTTTATAATTGTACAAATATCCCCTTGTGCAGCTGTCAGACTATCTAAGGCCATCTGATTTGGGAGGATGGCTTGTCTCATTTTATTTTATTTTTTTATTTAGGAGAGAAAGAGAGACCAGTCAAAGTGAATAACTCCTCTACAGTGAATAACTGCTACTTTGGAGATCACATAGACAGATGACAAAAGTTTATCTATCTCTTTTAATTATACTTTTCTGCTGGGTGTTTAGGACCAAGTTAAAATGAGACCTGTGTTAATCAAAATTGACCTCTTGCTATCTATCAAAGTCAGGTAAGCCTCTTCAGGCATTACTTTGGGGACCATGTACAGAGCCTCTCAGCTCCTCTGTCATTGTTAGCTGCCAGGATGGGTCACAGTCTTGTTTGACCATGTTGCTTTCTGTGAAAGCATGGGAGATTTTTCTCTTGGTGACCCTCCTTTGGCACACTGTACATTTGTTGATCTCTGTCCTCTGGGATCCAGCAGTCTCCCTGCTCAGGAGATTGGGTGACTCACCAAAGTTGTGGGATCTTGTAGAAAAGGTCCTCTCATGTCCTGGGTTTCTACTGACCTCGGAGGGCCAGGGCCAAAATATTGGCTATTTTTTAGCCCAGTTTTCTCTCTAAACTTTAGTTGTTGAACACCTAGAGGAGAAGATCAGTTATATTAGTCTTAGCATATGTAAAGCACAAATGTAAATTGCTTTTTGATAGCTGTTGTCCCCTGTTAAAGGCAAACAGTTGTTGTAAGTTTTATTAATTTAACCTCATAGAGTGAAGGGCAGTCTCCAATCAAGGGGTTTAAAATTAACTTCCAGGGAGTTGGAGAAAAATGGGTTTTAAGAGTCTAAAGAGAAAGAGCTCAGATGCTGGCTGACCTGGGGGAGGTCTGACAGAGAGAAAACGATCTTCTTCTTGCTGTATGTAGGGGTGGAGGGCAAAGGAGTAAGTAGTCTTGACTGGGTGTGTGGCAGAGTGGTAGAGTGGGGGTTGGGAGAGCATATGGTGGAGGGTAGAGGAGCATTGTGCAGCCTGGGCAGCCTGAGCCCATCAGCCTGGGCCTGTGGTGGTATGAGCAGCAGTGGGCCTTCAGAAGGCAGCCCTGGGTGGGCTTAGCCCCCAGTGCAGAGCAGCTCACTTGCAGAGCCAGGCAGCCACAGTGTGGTGGCAGCAGGAAGGGCAGGGTTGGTGCAGTGCAGGCAGGTGGGAGTGAGGGGAACCATGGTCAGGGACAAGGCAGTGGTGCAGCCAGGGGTATGGCAGGGGGGCACAGGCCCGTGTTTTCCTTACCTGGATGGTGGGCTGAGTGCACAGGCACTGTGGTCCCCCTGTTCACAGAAGTGCCATTTGGACCTTGGCCTTTATGGTGACACTGTGTACCTGTTATGCCAAGCCACTGGGGCTGTGAGGGCCACGAATGGGGTTGGGGCAGGCCGGGCCCAGAATGTCAGGTACAGGCACTTGGCACCGGGGCCTCTCAGCCTGGGACTCCAGGACTGGTGCATGAGTGGTGCCGCTGGGGCTGTGACCCACAGCCAGGCTTCAGGCTTGTGCCTCAGGGTGAACAGTGGTGGTGGGGAGAAGGGCGTCGGGTGAGGGAAAAGTCACACAGTGGCAGTGTCAGGCAACTTAGGCTCGTGCTGAGATCTGTGTGCTTCCCCCCATGAGGCCGAGGCCTTGGCGGGTGGGGAGGAGGGAGCCGGAGTCAGAGGGAAAAGTCTACAGGCACAGAGAAGGGAGAGGGAGAAGTCTTACCTGATCTGAAGCTGGCAGGGAGTGTCTGGGGCATGGTCTGAGGAGTCAAAGTCACAGGGTGGGCCTCTTTAAGACCCTAGGGGCTCAATATAGGGCTCAAAGTCCCTTTAAAGAGGGGTATCCTGTCCTGAGTTTCGGGCACCATATATGTTAAAGGCACGGAGGGGAGAGAGACCACCTGAGAAAGCTCTGTATAAGCAACCGTGAATGCTTATTCATTCCTGTAGGAGGGGGCTGAGTTCAGAGAGTGGAATCAGTAGGAATCAAGGGTAGAACAAAGGATTTAAAGGGGAGGGGAGGAGTTTGCTGCTGTGGGGAATTTGGGGGCAGAGATAGTGTGGTTGTGCTTCTCAGGTGATCGATGATGATCAGGGCAGATGCACGTGTGGTCACATTTCTTGGGATGGGTGGTGCAGATGGACATGGCTTTGTTCTTCCGTGGCTTCCCACCATGCCTGCTGGGTGGATCATTGCTGTGCTTGTGTAGATAACAGTGGTGGGCATCTTTGTGTGTGTAGCTTTTCTTCCAGGTTGCTTCCATGGGATAGCTTTTTAGACGTGTAGTTACTGAGTTGGAAGTGGGTAAGGAATACAGCGGACAAACTATTCCTCTGGAGCTGGGAGCCTTGGCTTTGTGCCCTCCTGTGCAGTGCAGTGAGGAGCTGGCCGTGTGCGAGCTCCTGCAGAAGAGCCCCAGAAGTGTGTAGTTTAGTTCCTGTCTCTTAACTGGGTCTCAAGAAGTGCTCGTTGAAAGCAAATATTGCCAAACCAGTATTGTAGCTTACGTTGTCCCTGGGAGCAGATGAACATACCTATTCCTACCTGCACCCCCGTGGGTATTAACGTTTGCTTCTCTCTGGGGTGTCACCCTTCAGGTGGATTATGCAGTGATTTATTGAGTTCCGGTGTCAGATATGCCCATGAGCAAGACCAGGGCCCTCCTTGCTGGGAGCTCATGGAACTGTCAGCGGGAGACAGACAAGGTCATTGGTCCATTGGTGCCTGACTAGGGGCCAGCCCTGGGGTATCAGGGAAGGATTTCAGGAGGAGGTGGCAAATGGGTAAGAACTGAGAGGTGGATAGAGATGAACCAGGCAGCAAGGAAATGGCAGTACAGAGATGTGAGTCACCTGGTTTCTTAGTTACTTTCTTCATTGCTGGGACAAAATACCTGACACCCATAATTTAAGGAAGAAGTAGTTTATTTTTCACAAGTTTGTAGAGGTTTCAATCCATAGTCAGCTGGCTCCAAGGCAGGACAGCATGGCAGGGGGGCACAGCAGAGGAGAAAAAGCTCATGGCATGGCAGGTAGGAAGCAGAGAGACAGATCAAAGGAGGAGGGAGGGAGATAACACACTTCCAGGCCACACTCTACCTCCTCCAATTGGGATTCACCTCCTAATATCACATCTAGCTTAAATTCTATCAGTGGATGAATCCATTGATGAAATCATGCACCCATGATCCAACCACCTCCCCAAAGCCCCACCTATAAGCACACAAGACTTTCGGGAGGGATCTAGATATAAACCATCACACCTCATTTCAAACCCCCACTTTGGTCATCACTTAGCTAACATGCTTTTTATGTTTTACTTTTTTCTGTTACTGTTTGATCTCTGTCTTCTTGAATGTCAGCCCCATGAAACAGGACCTTCTCTGTGTTGTACTCACTGCTGCATTCTCAGTGCCTGGCCCAGAGCCTGGCACACAGTCAGTGCTGGATAATTGGCTATGGAATGGGTGGACGGATGCGTGGATGGATAGATGGGCCACAGCCATGGGGACAGATATGAGAGGATGCACACACTCCAGTGACATCTGATGTTTTGGCTGGGCCCTGTCCATCTGGGGCCTGGGGGTGGACAGATCTTGCGTGTACTGCAGCCCTGATCCTCCAGGAAGACAGTTTGCCAGTGTGTTCTCGGGGCTTTGTACGGTGCACCATAAAGGATGGACTTGCAGATTTGGGGGCCAAGGTCATGTTTCGGAAGACACTGAAAGGTGTGAGGACCAGCCCACGTTCCTCACCAGATGGTGGCATTCCCAGGAAGCAGCAGCCAGAGATGCTGAGTGAATGGCTGGTGAGCTACCAGATCGGATTTAAGGGTGTAATTATGAAGGATCGTCAGCAGCTGTTAGAATGAATCAATGCCTCTGAATAGGAAGGCAGAGCTGCCAAACTGTTTGACTTTGAATGGACACACTTCTCTTGCCTCCTCTCTTATGATATCTTGGATTCCCCAGGCGCCTGGGAGCTCGTGGCTGCACCCAATGCAGAGCACAGACCTGGTGCTTCGCAAGGAGGCAGTGAGTGCAGCAGAAGGAGGGTCGGAAGGGCGCAGGAGTGAACGCTTTCTAGTGACTCCCGTCTCGTTCCAGTGCCTGTTGTACAGTGACTCCCTTCCCAGACAGAGGGCTTTCCCTCAAAGAGATAGCTCTCGGGAAATGGGAATTTCACACTTTGTAAATCAGTTCAGGGGGATCAAGCCTATGGATACATCACACTCAAGTATAGCAGAGAAACTGCCTGTGCCATCCTCTCTTGGTTCACCATGCCTCCTGTTGGGCACCTTGCTGCCTGTCTGTGCCCTGCTGAGCTCCATGATGATATACATATATATGTGTACATACATATATATATGTATAATCTTCAGCCCTTTTAAAAATTTTATTTTGAGACATGATCTTGTTAAGTTGTCTAGGCTAGCCTTGAACTTGCCATCCTCCTGCCTCAGCCTCTCAAGTAACTGGGATTATAGGTGTCCACCACCATGCCCGGTTCCCTTCTTTGCTTATGAAGTCTTGATTATCTGGTTTTTTTCTTGCTGTTTCACTAGTGCATTTATAAAGATGGAGCGAGGCCACCCCAGAAATAAATAGCAGCTGGTTTCAATGTGAGTGGGCTTCTGAAATGTTTTGGAAGCGACTAACATCTCTTAAATCAGGCATAGCGTATATGATACATTTGAAATCAGAGTTTAAAGCATATTTAAATCAGGTTCCCTGCATTTTATAATTGGGTTACGTGAAGACTTGAGACTCTTGGATTTCTAGGGTTGGGAAGGACTTTAAAATACTACTTAGGTGTCTGCTATAGTGGTTTAGAAACTTCTTTTGCTCTCTTTCGTCCATGGATCTGTTAATTAGTTCCTTGATGGCCCCCTGTCGCCATATTTACAGACCAGGCAGGCATTTGCTCAGTATTTGAAATGGTGACCTAAGTGGTAGCCCAAGATACAAAGCAGGTCACAGGCAACAGGTGCTGTCGTGCTGAGGAGGGGTGTGAACCAAGACTCACTTTCCTTCCCTGCTGCGTGGCCACTGAGGTGGGTTCAGTGATCCCGAGAGCCATGTGTGATATTTGGGTACCATTGATCCTGGCTCAGCAGTGGTTGCTCTGTGGGACTTCCTTCCAGGAGAAGCCATGCAGATGCCCGTCCAGTCCCCAGTTGAGCAGTTGAGTGGGCATGGCAGTGTGAGGGTAACACCTCACACCAGGCACTCACAGCAGCCAGCCTGAGGTGTGGGGCTTCTCTGTGTGGCCAGTGTGACAGCTTCCCCCTCGGTGAGGGTTGGCAGGTTGAGCTTCCTGCTGAGCACTTCACAGCTCATCCAGTAGCTGTGGCCAGAGCAAGGGTAACTCAAATTGTGCCCCAGATTGTTTTGTGTCACTTGTTGTGAGACTCATGGGACTCATGGCACCTGTACTTATTTGGCATCTTAGTAGAACAGAGAGCGGGGCTGGGAGAATAGTTCTTATTCATTAATTTATTCACTCAACAATTATTTACCCAGTTATTATGTGTTCGATGCTATTATGTGCCAAGCAACTGTGCTAGCCCCTGGGGACTTACTGTTGAATGTGGGGTGAAGGCTCATGCCCTGGCAAATGTGACTGCATGCCTGCGATGAGTCCTGCCGAGTATCTGAGTGTCTGTGGTCCTCCATGAATGTGTACTAGGAGTTTGGACCAGTTTTGGGGCGGTGTCTAAGCTGTGGTCTGAGGGATGTGTGAGCAAGAGGGGCTATGCCAAAGAATAGGCACAATATGTGCAAAGGCCCCTAGGAGGTGTTTGAGGACCCCCACTCAGGCAGTGTGCCAATACTGCTAAATGGAGGAAAGAGTTCCTGAAATAATTACCTTGAGTGTTCAGTAGTTACCTTCTCTATGTTGATGGCATTGTCTGAGGCCATCATTTCCACTCTTAGGCAGTTAATCCTCCTATTCTTGTGTCCCACATTCCCCATTATAGACCAGGGTATTTATTACCCAGCATTGCAGGGGTGTGTGTGTGTGTGTGTGTATCTTACACAAAACTGTGAGCTCCCTAGTTGCAGGAGTATTTCCGGTTCATCTTTGTATACGCAGTAGGTGCTCCATAAATACATATTGAAGAAATAGGGAACATACCTATTGAGCACCTACTGTGGACTCACACTAATCATGTACACATGCATATATAAGACTACAAAATTGAAGAGCCAAAAGGAGCATGAGGCTTAGAAGCTGGAGGCGATGCCAGCGGATGCAGTGGGAGCCCAAAAGCTTTTGCGCCGTCTGTGCACGTACTGCTGGAACTCCGGAACTGAGCTGTCGTCCTGTGTCTCCCCAGACCTGCTGAAACTCAGATTGCGGGGATGAGCCTCTTTCCCTATCCACTTCTGCTGTGGGAGTGTGCAGACGGCCCCATTTGCCATGAGCTGTGACCCTGGTGGTTTTCCCCGGCAGCCACACATCCCCACTCTGGGCCTGCCAGGTAAGTGGGGTACATGCTGACTCAGGCGCGGGAGCTGGGGAGTCCCGGACGTGGAGCACGCCAGGGTTCCACCAGGGAAGCATCTGTCTGTCTTTTGAATCCTGTCATTGTCCTGCATCTCCTGTCTGTGCTCCGTGTGAGTCAGAGCAGGGTTTTAAGAGCTCACAGAGGCTGGCCCTGAAGGTGGACACCCCTGATTGTGGGCAGGACCCTCAGATCTCTGCCTGGGGTCTTTGTAGATGGAGGTTCTTCAGTTCTCAGATCCACCAGATCTGCCCCTCTCTTATCCTAACCCTGTCTAGACACTGTTCTCTTGGTTGGGGAGATGGAATCTGTTAGCACCATCAAGTGTGTAGGGAAGAGAAAATATCAAAATCTGTTGGTCTCTCTTTTCTGCAGACTGCTGAGTGAGTCAGAGCGGGAGGGGGATGCGGGGGGGAGGATGCGCTGCACAGGGCCCAAGGAAGGGATGCAGGAGGCTTGTGTTTAACTAAAATACCTTCTTTTTCAGTGCATCCAGGTGGGGGGCTGGTGGGAGAGGGGAAGTTTTACAGGGAAAGACAATACTAGCATGAAAGGGAGCTGGTGGATTAAGAACAGTGACTTCTCTGGTATTTTTTAAGATCAGAAAAGCATAAAAAATATTTTTTCAAAAGGCAGGGCTGAACAAATCAGGACTAGAGGTCAAGTTTCAGCTCTGTGTTTAAGCAAATGGAGTGACCTCCCTGGGGCCTTTCTCTTCATCTCCGTGGGACAGACAATGATAATTTCTGCCTCTTGGAGTTGTTTGGGGATTAATGAGAGGGAAACTCCTACGAGAGAGCAGATCGCATAGTTGAGTGAGCAAGGGGCACCTGACCTGAGATGATGCACAATGAGATCTAATCATTGGCCTCCCTTATAAGGGCCCTGAGGGTGAGGGTTATACAGCATACAAAGCCCTTGGCCTCACCGGAGGTCTTACCTAAGGTGAGCCTTCCCGGTGAGCTCTGATTCTTCCTGTTAAGAATGTGAACCTGGCTGGGGATGTAGCTCAGTGGCAGAGCACTTGCTTAGCATGCACAGGCCCTGGGTTTACTCTCCAGCACCACAAAACAAAAGAAAAACAGGAAAAAAGAAAGCAGCCAGCATTCAAAAATAGGTGTTCAAGAGAAAACAACTCAGTAACAAATATCAGCAGGTTGAGTGAGAAAAATGATGTTTGGATTTTAAATCTAAGAAAACTAAGATGAGAAAGATAAGAGGAAGATAAGAGGCTCAGGGGCACCCTGGGAGGGCAACTGGGGGCTGAGGCATGGCCTCCACCCACCACTCACCAAGCTTGTGACTCTGGGAGCTCCTGCTTTTGGTGGCTGTATAAGCTGAGGCTGTCCTCTTCAACGCTCCTTGCCTGGTGCTCAACACTGGGTTGCTAGGATGTCTGATGGGAGCAGGCTCTGAAATAGGAAGTTATCAGGGTGACAGGAGTGAGGGAGCTTGAGGATGCGTGCTTTGGGGCTTATGTCTGGAGTATGTGGTGCGAGTGTAGAGTTGGACCTGAGTTTGAATGCTGACCTCGCCTCTGCCTTTCTGGGTGATGCCAGCCCCGTTCCTTTGCTGCCAAGCTGGTTTTCTCATTTGCTCTTTTGCTCTAAGAGCTGGTCCTGAGATAGGCTGAGTCAAGAAAGGCCTGGAGGAGCCCTCTGAGCTGGAGCAGGCTCTAGAATCAGGGCTCAGGTCTTGGTCCTGTTCTTCCACACCTTTGCTTTAATGCAGACACTGACTACGTGCTAAATTTACTTTCTTCTTTTTTTTTAAAGCAGTTGCTTCTCCATTTCCAATGCTGCTAATCCTCATGGATCCACAACGGTAACCATGGCAACACGGGTCGAGTTTGGCTCCATAAAGTCGCTGACGGTGGTGCCAGGCCTCAGTGACATCAACAAGGAGGAGACCTTGAAGCGGACCTTCTTCTGCCAAGCAGGTGACACCTCTGGGGCTCCCTCAGCCCAGATCCTAGGAGGACAAAGCACCCTGCGGAGCCCGACCCACTTGTTCCCTCTGCCAAGACTTGCCCCTAAACCCTTCTCCAAGGAGCAGGCCTCCGACATCAAATCTCTTGTAGCATCTTTGCAGCCAGGTCCCACCAGGCCATCTCCCACTGGGGTCTCTGAGGAGGCGGCAGCCAAGAATCTGAACCCAAGGATGCCCAGTTTGGCAGGGCAAGAGGTAGATGGTGGGGACAGCCCTGCGCAAAGTGCATCTGTGACCAACAAGGCCGTGTTCCTGCGAGCCAACCCCAGCACCGGCCCCAGCACCATGATTCTCTTTGAGACCACCAAAGCTGGCCCCCCTCTGGGGAAAGGGCTCAGTCAGGGGGCTCGAGAGGCTGGCACGGGGGTGTCCCAGGAGCCCCTCTCCAGCACCCGGCCGGAGGTGGCTGCCAAGCCTGCCTTGCCTGCCCGCAAGCCCATGGGAACCCTTCCCCGACCGGCCTCCCTGCCACAGGATGTGCGGTCAGCCCCCTGTCAAGTGGAGGCAATTCCAGAGCAGCCTCTCTTGAAGGCCAGCAGTGTGGAGGACACCACGGCCCCTGCGCCAGAGCCCAGGCCTCGCCCAAAGAGGAGGCCCGTGTCAGCTATCTTCATGGAGTGTGTCCAACCTCTGAAGCCAGGCCCAGGAGGGGCAGCTGGGGTGGGCAAGGTTCCCCCCGCCCCTCCTGAGAAGACATGGGTGAGGAAGCCCCGGCCTTTGTCCATGGACCTCACGGCCCGGTTCGAGAACAGGGAAGCCTTGCTGAGGAAGGTGGTTGATGAGGGAAAAGTAGCCGAGTGTTGTAGGCCAGAGAGGGCCAACCTGGAGGCCAGAGTGGATGGGGACTGTTCTGTCCAAGCAAGGACCTCGCACCATGACCCGGACACAGACTTCCTGGAGGGGATCAAGAAAGTCCATGAACAGAAGGAGAAGCTGTTTTTTAAGCAAGCAGAGATGGGTGGCCCCAGGGCCCAGGGGTGCTTAGCCAGGGTTCCTCCTGCAGGTGACCAGAGTCCGCAGGAAGAGAAGGCCAGGCTGGGCCAGGAGCCAGCGAAGGTGCCTGAGTCCCTTTTGCCCAGGTCAGGAAAAGGGCTGGAACATGCTGGGGCCAAGAACAGAGGGGCTGATGGGGAGTCCCTGGGGGGGTCTGAGTGGACTGTCAGGGGCAGTGTCAAGAAGCGCCTCAGCCTGTTTCAGGAGGAGATTACCTTGGCCTCAGCAGGGGGATCTGAGCCTCCCCTGGCCACCCTGGAGCCCTCATTGGCAACACCAGAGCCTGAGAAAGTGGGCATGAGTGTCCAGGAGCGGATCAAAGGCTGGGCCACTGAGAGCTCAGAAGTGAAGCCAGAGATCAGGAGGAGGACGCTCCAGGCACGGCCACTATCAGCGGATTTGACCAAAGTGTAAGTGGCCACATCCCAGGCTGCCTCCCACAGTCCACCAGAGGGCTGAGGGAAAGGAAGTCCAATGATACCGGGCTTTGTGTCCAGCACCTTACACCTCTTCTGTCACTTTATCCACGGCCCTTAGAAGAGGTGGCCAAAGTTCACTTCTCAGATGAGGAAGCTATGGAGAGGGAGGGCAGGTCCCCAGCAGGGGGCTGAGGGGGTCTGTGTCCTCCCTTTCTGTTTATAGTCATGGTGTGAGGACATGGAAGGAGTTGTATCCATTGAACAGATCGGGGCTGGAAGGGTGAGGCACTGTGAGGAGGTGGGGAGCCCCAGGCAGTTCCATCTCAGCCTATCTCTGTAGCTAGATCTTCCTTCCCTCACGTCACAGAACACCTCAGAGTAGGTCTGAGCCTCCCCAAGTGGCCCGAAAATAAAACCAAAGGAGTTGGGGTAGCTTGGGCTCTGTCTTCATCTTGAAAACAAAAATTATACTAAGAGCTTTCTTTAAAGGACTGAGAGTAAAAACTCAGAGAGAATGCCAGGAATTACTCTGCCCTGGGGAAGCCCTCAGGACACTGATAACCACTAATCCTGTTGGTTAACAAGGATTCTCTGAATTCCACGCACCTCTGACATTTGGCTCTTGCTTATTGTTTTCCGATATGTGACCTCAGCAGGGAGATGCCACCAGGCGTGACCCACAGGCTTGTTAATGCCATGCATGCAACCAACATGCTTTGTCCAGGGAGGAGCTTCTGGGGCAGGACCTCTGGAGATTGTCCTCCCAAACCTGGGAACCAGGGCAGCAGGCGGGCCAAGTGAGACCCATGTCCCTCAACATATTAGAATCACCCAGAAAAATGCCCATGCCAAGATTCTGATTTAGTTGGTCTGGTGTGATTGTGTGTGTGGGGGGGGGTGTTATTTGGGTAGCTTCTAAAAGCTTCCAAGTGATTCTCAGTGTGGCCAGGCCTAACTCCCCCTGAGCTAAGACATCACAGAAGGCATGGGTGCAGGGACCTCACACACCTCATTCTGATTATGATTGGGAGCCTCAGAGGGGCTGTGTGATTATCTGACAGACAGGGAAACTGAGGCACTGAGTTCAGAAACAACTCGTCACAGCCTCACACCTCCCAGAAAGCAGACCCTGTATACCTGAGTGGTCTGGTTTTCCTCCGCGCCCTTTTCTTCACTGTCTCCAGACCTGAACCAAGTGCCTGCTACACATCTTCAGGCATTTATCCCAGATAACATATCAGAGATGGAAAAATTGTAGCCCTCCTTCCTCTTCCCCTTTCTAACTGGGGAAGCTGAGACCCAGAAAGGAAAGACCTATCGATTTGGCCCTGCTCACCCAGAGAGGCAGAGACAGACTTATGCCCCCACGTATTCCATGGTGACCCACTGCCCCCGAGTCTCGTGGCCGCTCTGTGGTAGGGTGATTGTTGTGGTTGGGTTGCTAACAAGAACCATTAATTATCCTTCCTGGGGCATCTTCATTCTTCACTAAACGCCTTCATGTAGCTATTAGCGCCACAGGTAGCCTCTTATCTGTCCCACAAAAGAAGGTGGGGAGGTATCAATTATCCCCGTTTTATAGATGAAGAAACAGAGGCTCAGGGAAGGTCATGGGCCTGACCCAAGCTCCTCCAGTGAGGTGGTGGAGCAGGGACTGGCAGCCAGGCATCTTCACCCAGCCTGGGGCTCCTTCCACTTGGACGATGCTCTGCTTAAGGTAGGCTTTTCCCACTGGCCCGCTCTACTTGGTGCCTGGAAAGGAAATGTCCTCAGTGGAAATGGGGCAGTGTGGTTTTGAGGATGCCAAGGCCGAGTTCAGCCCCAGCCTCCTGAGCTGGGGCCAGGGTGTGGGCTGGGGGAATCCCGGCCTCTGGCTCCATATGAGTAACTCAGATCTCTCTCTCAGGTTTTCAAGTTCAGCTTCAAGCAATGAGGTCAGGTATGAGAAGTATGCTGGGCTGGGTGGCCAGTCTCCTAAGGAGCTGAGCGAGAAGGTAAGCAGGGGCCTTGTCGTTAGGTCTTCTTTCACAGCACACAGTTACACTTCCCAGAGGAGAGTGTCAGTGACCTGCTGGACCCAGGCAAAGAGCATCAGGTCCTGGGCAAGAAGGCATTTTTCCCCGTTTTGGACCCCACATCCCTCCTGGCAGGATGGTGATTCTCCAGTCCCAGGTGTCAGGTGATTTGTAAATGTAATCATCAGGTATTTATTTATTTTTTGTGTGCAAAGAGGTAGAGGGGTATGGCTTGCTTAGATGAGTTCCTGTTTTATTAAAACACTTAAGAGTTTGGTTTAAAATGTTGATACAAACTCCCTCCAGTTCCCTTGTTAGGATTCTTACTCCCTCTTCGGCCTGACTGGCCACCTAACAGAAGAAAGAAGGAATTTACCAGCAAATCAGTTGCTTAGAAAGTATTTTTTTTTTTTAATGCGGGTACCAGGAGTCGAACTCAGAACCTCACGCTTGCCAGGCAGGCGCTTATGCTGCTGAGCTATATCACCAGCCCAAGAAAGTACTTTTATTTCATCTGTTTAATACAAAAAAGCTCATAAAATGAGTGACAGTGACCATCTGTATCGCATGCACACACTCCCTCCTGGTTCTTTGTGACCCTCCTTCCTGCCCACCCCTAAGCAGCCACTCGTGTACTTTTGTCGCTCTAGACTTCTTCGCACTTGCTAGACTTCTGTATCAGTGGAGCCAGTTCCTTCTTTTTGGTCTTGCTTCTTCACTCACAGTAATTACCTGGCTTGTCATAGTGCATATCGTCATTCATCCCTTTTTATTGCTGAATGCTGTTCCGGTGTGTAGGGCCACAGTGTTTTCCATTCACCCTTTTTTTTTGGCAGTACTGGGGGTTAAGCCAGGGTCACAAAGAGCTACATCCACATCCTTTTTTTTTTTTTCCTATTTTTTATTTTGAGACAGGGCCTCGATAAGTCACAAAGTTGCCCAGGTCTGGCTCAAATTTGCAGTCTTCCTGCTTCAGCCTCCCAGCATGCTGGATTATAGGCATGCACCACCACGGCCTTCTTCCATTCACCCTTTTGCTGCACTTGGGCATTTTCCAGTTTGGAGCTATTAGGCATGAGCGGGGATGAACGTGTGTGTACAAGGCTGTGTCATAGGGACTTGTACTTTTTTCCTCTTGGGTAAATATCTAGAAGAAAAGCTGGATCCTGAAGAAGGTGTGTTTTATGTTTTAAGAAACTTCTGCAGAGTTTTATTTATTTATTTATTTATTTATTTATTTATTTATTTTTTGTGGGTACCGGGGGGTCGACCTCAGGACCTCACGCGCCAGCAGGCGCCCGTGCCGCTGAGCGATATCACCGGCCACTTTTTCATATGCGGGTTCCGGGAGTCGAACTCGGGCCCTCGTGCTTGCCGGGCAGGCGCTTAAGCCACTGAGCCATCTCACCGGCCCACTTCTGCAGAGTTTTACAAATGACGCTCATGCTCGATTCCAAGCCTTCCTACCCCTGTCATGGCACAACCCCAAGACAGGGGGCCAGCTTTGAAGGCAGTGACCACTACCCTGGGGTCAGCAGTTTGCCCTCTGTTTTATGCCTGGATCTTCTGAATCATTTCTTTAAAAAATGTTGAGGGCTGGTGAGATGGCTCAGCGGCGTAAGCGCCTGCCTGGCAAGCGCGAGGGCCCGAGTTTGACTCCCGGAACCCACATACAAAAAAAGGGCCGGTGATATCGCTCAGCAGCATGGGCGCCTACTGGCGCACGAGGTCCTGAGGTTGACCCCTGGTACCCATACAAAAAAAAAATAAATAAATAAAATAAAAAATAAAAAAGGTTGAAAGGTGGTTCAACTGAAGAAAAGCCCCCATGTTTGCACAAACATATCGTGGCAACACCACCAGAAGCTCATGGTGGAGGGTTGATTGTCCTTAAATCTGGGGCAGGGGTTGGGGCAGATTTATTGTTTCCTCTGTAATTTGTATGTGTTCAAAAATTTTCAAGGAAGGAAAAGTTGGGGCTTAGGGAGCTGCTTAGTGGTAGAGAATGTGCATAACATGTGTTACACCCTGGGTTGAAGCCCTAACACTGTCAAAAATACAGAAAAAAAAGAAAGAAAGAAAGAAAGAGCCAAGAAAGGAAAGGTTAATAAATAAACTCTTGCTTTAAATATATCAAGAGTGCATTTCTACAAGTAGAAAATTTTTGGTGATTATGGTAAAATACACATAATAAGGGTGGACATGGTGGTGCATGCCTGTAATCCCAGCACTCAGGAGGCTGAGGCAGGAGGATCGCCATGAGTTTGAGGCCAGCCTGGGTACATAAGTGTGTTCAAGGCCAGCCTACACTATATAGTAAGACCCTGCCTCAAAAAACCAAAACAAAAACCAAACCAAAACAAAAAACCCCCACATAATATAAAATATACCATTTTAACTTCTTTAAGAGTAATAGATATATTTTTTAATTTATAAAACAAACTATCTTTATGATATATAGTAATATGCTTATATATATCTTCAGGTATATGCTTATATGTATCTTCAGGTATACATATCCCATCATATATATAATATTGAAGTTATATATTAGTACATATGTATGTATGTATAAATGCACACATATATACATCTGCAAAGACATATATCTCTTTGGTAATAGTTGTTACCCAAAGGGAGTTGGTATTTAATGAGGAAACAAAAAGGATTTGAATTTTGTCTTTATCATTTACATTCCTTTGTAATGTAATGAGAATGTAATGTAATGAGGAGGTAATGAGAATGGACTCATGTATTTATGTCTACTTTACCTAGTAAAGTGGAAACAAAATTTAAATATCAATACATTTTTAAAAAATTTCAGTGTCATTTCTATCATCGAGAATAGGGCTTAGCAAACTCTGGCCCTGCCTGCATTGTAACCATTTTCAAGTGCACAATTCAGTGACATTAAGTACATTCTCAATGTCGTGCAACCATCGCCCCAAGCTAGTTCCTGAACATTTACTACCCCAAAGAGAAACCCCACCCCCACCCCCACTCCTGACAACCACTAATTCATTTGCTATCTCTGTGGATTCACTGGCTCTTGACGGCCCGCGTACAAGGAGTCAGAGAACACATAGCCTCGTGACCGGCTGCCTCCTCCCGGCGTGCTGTTTTCAAGGTCCATCCACATGGTGGTGCGGATCAGTGCCCTGTCCCTTGTGTGGCTGAATACTCTTCCATCTGCGAATGTGCTGCAGTTCGCTCATCCACTGACAAACACTGGAGCTGTCCCACTGTTCGGTGACTGTGAAGAATGTTGCTGGGGACACAGCAGGTCCCACCTCCTAACAGCAAGTCAGCTATAAACCCCATAATCTGATCACCTTCCAAAAGCCACACCTGTGAGCGCATGAGGCTTGCAGGGGGCACATCTAGATATAAACCGTAACAACACACTCAGTTTTAAAAAATGCTTCTTACATTATAAACACACTGTTCTGCAGTTTGCTTTACTCCCCACAAGATGACAATATTTTGTGGGCATCCTTAGCTATCAGTGTCATTGAGATCCTCCTCCTCCTGCAATCACAAGTGCCTCTGTGGTGGCCTCTTGCTTGGACGTGATGGGGTTTACTTTGCCAGTGCCCTTCTGATAAGCATGTAGGTTGTTTCTGGGCTGCTTTGCTTTCACAAACAGTGCAGGGCTCCTTGGACTTCGTTGTTCATATTCCCTTGTGCACATGGGTAAGGCAAAAGTCCTGGGAAGAACTTGGCCAAATAAGAGGAAATGAACATTTTAAAATCATGATAGGGTGTGTATGGTCCCTAAGTCGTCCCCATTTATGTTTTCTCTAGCAAAATGTGAGGGCATCCGCTTTCCCACACCCTCACCCTCACTGGGTGTGATGAGTCTTTAAATTCATGTACTCTCACTGTTCTAATGATGAAGCGGTCAACTCAGTCACCTCACCCGCCTCTTCCTTTCTGTCTCAAATCCTTTAACATTGCTGTGCTTATTTTTTCAGCCAAAGGTAGGGCATGGCTTGGACAGAGCACCTGCCCTAAGTGGCCCTTGGAAGCCTGGGGTGCCCCACAAGGCATGCGGGCAGGCGGAGCACAAAGACGGCTCTAAACAGGACTCCATTAGCTCTTTGGGTGACAGCTCAGGGAGGGCTCCCGGCCCCTCTGAAGTTACTCCGGAAGATGACGGAAACTTCCAGATGGTGTGGGCAACAATGTTTGAACATCACGTGGAGAAACACATGGTGGCTGACCAGTTAGGACGTTGTCTCTTAGACACATCCCCTCGTGATGCCCGTGTCTCTGAGCCCACACCCAGGTCTGAGAAAAGCCCTTGGATGGGGAAAGACCCACCAGAAGTGACAAACCCCAGGAGGAAGAATTCCAAGTGGTGTGAAAGTCCTGAGCCGGGGAAACTGGAAGGAGCTGCCCTGCTGGATGGTGAGCTGAGACAATATCGCACACCCACCCCAGATAAATGCCCTGCAGGTGACACACACAGTGATAACCCCTTCCTTAAGCACTCAGAAAATCCTCTCACATCACAGAGGATTGAGCCCAGGTATGACATTGTGCACACTGTGGGAGAGCGCGCACACAGCGAGGCCGTGTCCACAGCGCCCGGGGAACAGGCCGTGACGCTCCGCAGTGGCAGGTCCCGGCTCTCACTGAAGGGGTGGCAGCTGTCCCAGGAGGTCAGCTCTGCCAACCCAGAGCATCCTCTGGAAGGTCAGGCAGGATCTGTTCAAAGGGCCAGTTTGATTTGGGAAGCCCGAGGGCAGGAGGCCACTGGGCCAAAACTTGACCTCCGTGAGCCAAAGGACACATTTAGGGACAGTTGCTCACCACCCAGATGGACAAATGGGTCAGTGGTGAACTGGCATCAAGCTACCCTGGTGGCCAGCACAGAGCCCTGCGCTCCTGAGGCCACTTTTGTGAGGGCTGTCAAGGTTGCCATCCGGGAAGGCCAGCACCAGGGGCCTGGGGTCAGAAACGAGCCAAGAGGCCCTATTTCTGCAGCAGAGAGAGGGCTACCCGGAGGGTGTGCTCTGGACTCTCCTACCGCCAGGGCCAAGTTTGAGCCCCCTGGCTCCCGACTTCAGGCGCACCCAGAGGCATTTCTCATGCATAAAGGACCCCTTGTGACTGCCAGTAAGGGGGCTGCAAGGCTGGAGCCTGAGGCCAGAATGCCGAAAGCCAGCCCCACAGATCCGAGGATGGACAGATGGAGGCGGCGGACTTTACCCCACAATGCAAAATTTGAAGCATTCAGCCTCCTCCTTCCAGAGAACTCTTCAAAAGTGGATCAGAGACAAACAGATTCTTTGAGCCCCACAGCCAGTGCCTTAAGAAAACTTCAACAGCACCACAATCATGTAGGAACACAGGAGGTGGCCCCAGGTCCCCCACAGGACCGGACCTCCCCAGGCACAAAACCAGGGTCATCCGTGGAACCCAAGGCAATGTTTTTTGCAGTCACTTATCAGATTCCTGATATTCAAAAGGCAAAGAGTGTTGTTAAGTCAGGGCCTGAGAATTCACTGGAACATCCTCGAAAAATAGCTCCACCTCCACCTCATCCTTTCATAACTGCTTTGGTGTCTCCTAACCACAAAGAGCCACAGGCTTCTGCAGGCAGTAAAACCTGGGCTAAGGGAAGAGACTGTGAGAAGGTAATGAGTGCTTCAAAAAGTCTGAAGTCAACAGACCGTCTGTCCTCCGTGGGAGACCAGATTCTGGACCCTTCTGGCAAAGGAACTGTCACTGTGGATGCTCTGCGGACTCATCAGGGGTCAGAAGAAGGCATGAGTTTTCAGAATGACAGGAAGGACAGTGGCAGTAGGACATCTCCCAGCAGTGCTCCCCAAACTACCCCGACCCTGAGAAGTCACCTGAGACCCAGCAGTCTGCTGGTCAGAAGGAGGACGGTGGTGGACAGCGAGACGTTCCCGGGCAAAATGAAGAGCAGTTACAGATCCAATGTTCTTGACATCGATGCCCTGATGGCTGAGTACAAAGAACAGTCAACCAAAGTCCCTGGTGAGGCCTGGGAGTGGAGGGACAGTCCCACTGTGGAGCTCAGCAGCTCACCTCGGGAGACACCAGGCTGGCCCAGCAGGGTGGACAGGGGAAGGAGGAGCCCCAGGGAGGCTCCTGGTGGGGATACTCCTCAGAAACAAGCCAGCATCAGGGATCCAAGCCCCAGTACCACTCCTGGCTCAGGCAAGCAACCAGCAGAGACCCTGGGGGCCACCACAACCCCCAAGTCCAGCTGTCCCTTGTGGGCTCTGCCACATACAGCTCCTGCTGACAAGTGTTCTATGGTGTCTTCCATCCCTGCCGGACCCAGGAAGAAAGTTATGGGAATCTCAGAGAATGAAAACAAGGCTTTTGCTAGCAACTGTCATGATGCAAAGTTTCAGAATTACCTGGTTGAGGCAAAGCCCTCTGGCTGGGAAGATCCGGGCAGTGGGGAGAGACTGGCACCCAAATCTCCTGCTAACAAGAGTAAGGGGGACCTAAGAAAATCCACCTGGCAGGGACAGGAGGAAAGTGTGGCCCAGTGGGGCGACCCCCATCGTGACTGCGGAAGGTCACCGCTGGACATCAAGAGGGCCTCTTCAGAAAAAGGCCTCCCTGCCAAAGTCGGAGAGGGTCTGTGCATCATGCAGGAAGCCAGACAGAGGAGACAAGAGCAGCCCGAAGTGAGGACCAGCCTCCCTGCAGAGAGTCCGGAGGCTGGAATGGGACCCTTTTGGTGGGAGCCAAGGACTCGAGACAGTCGCAAGGTGAGTATGAAGCTTCTTTTCATTTTGTCAGATATTGATTAAGCATCCAGGTCTGTGGCTCAAACTTGTATCATCAGTGGGCCACTTAGGTACATGAAAGAGTGCGGTCAAGCTGGGGATGTGACTTTAAGGCGCTGTGGCGACTGTGGCAAATGGTGAGCTCATGCTCCACAGGAGGGGCAGCCTGCTGCTTGGTTCTGGCTGGTTCCTCACGTGAGAATGGTAGTCCTCCTTACCAAGAGAATCTGAAAATCCAAATTTTTGTGTGTAATCCCCACCATTAGGAAATGAGGGCAACCTCTTAAAAATGCTGTTCAGTCCAAACAAAACTAGTTTGGCTGTGCTGAGCCATGAGCCGCTAGTTTCTAATCTCCAGCCTGGAATAATGGTACTGCTAGGTATCAGTGGTGGCGTTATGGAGCACCTGCTGTATGCCAGTACATATGCTGTATCGAGCTGGCCATTGTGTCTCCGCATCCAGCATCACACCTACCATTATGTGAGCTGGCATGAAATATTTGTGAAACGAGCAAGCAATCTTACGTGAGCCTGGTGACAAAAGTGAGGTCCCACATGGCCGGACCTTTGCCACAGCATGTACTTGAGTGTCAGGTAGGGCGCTGACATTGTTCACTGCTGGTGTGATCATCTTCCTGTACAGATGGAGAAAAAGGGAGGCTCCTTGGAGAGGTTTAGTAACTTGTCCCCAGTCACACAGAAGTGGCAGAGTGAGTGCTCGAACCCGGATCTGGCCTAATACCCATTAGGCAGGAGCCACTTTCCAACAGGCCACTCTGGTGCATGGAGAATCCTGGAGGTGGGGAGGAAATCAGAAGCAGAGTGCAGCCTCAGGGAGCTTTTGACTTCTGTGAGGAGCTGAGACAGTGCAGACAAAGGCTGCATGACGGGGTGGGTGCAGAATGAGATGGGAGGCCAGGATGTGACAGCCTGCAGAAAGAGCTGCTGGAGAAAGGCCCAGGAAAGGAAGTTGTCCTGGCTTGAGCCCATGCCTGCAGGGCAGGTGTGATTCTGGCTGGGCTGAGTAGGAGAGGTGAGGGAGTGGGCAGGGGCCTGGCTCAGGCAGAGGTTTGGAGGTGGGAAAGAGTATGGCCTGTCCTGGGGAGCTGTGGAACTCACTCCGTGGACGCACTCGGTGGCCTCCTGAGTGGTGTGGCCTTCACGGACCAGGGCCTACTCCACACCTCTGCTGCCTGCACTGTCTTAGAGTGTTGTGAGCTGCCAGAAATACGTGCACCTGGCTGCTTTATAGAGATTTATTTCTTCCAGTTCTGGAGGTCAGGTGTCCAGTCCTGTAACCCACTGCCCTTGGGAGCTGATCGCCTCCCCATACTGCGTCCCTGGGGTCAGTTTCCAGCACAGGAATGGGGGGCTCATTCAAGCCATAGATCGGGCTGAGAGATTACTGGCACATCACCTCTCTGAGACTGAGTTTACTCATTTATAAAGATTAGAGTTCGTTCTGAGAGTTGCTGTGGACGTGAAAGAGGGAGATGATACCAGGGAGACTGTGAGATGACGATTTGTCCCAAGGTCAGGGGTAAGGAAGGAGAGAGTCAGCCTGGGAGCCCAGGCCTCTCCTGAAGAGTTCAGTGTCATGCAGACTTGACCTTTGACCCTGCATCTGCCACTTGGCCACCAGTCTGTCACTTCCTCCCTTACCTTCAGTTTTCCTACCAATGCTGACAGGGACTCCTGGCTCTGGCTCAAAGCACTGTTGCAGGTGAAACTGAGATAAAGCCCAGCATGGGTCAGGAGCCCCATGTATTTCCCCAGAAGGATCTCATCTGTCCCCCTCCAGGCTGTTACTGTGAGAACAGGGGAGAGGGAAGCAGCCATAGAAATGTGACACTCCGTCCCTCAGCACCTCTCTTCGGGCCTGCTGGCAAAGTGGGAGTTGGGCAATGTGGAGGGGTCTGCCTTGTCCCTGAAGACTCTGTGCTCCCAGCCCAGCCCTGGATGCCTGCCCGATGTGCCCAGAACCTGGGATGCTGCTTTCTCCCTGTGGGATTGCAAAGCCTTGGACCAGCCTCCTCTTTCTCTCCTGTCCTCCCCTACAGTATTTGCTTCTTGTTCTTTAACAAAACCAACCAACCAAGCAAACAAACAAACAAACAAGTAAATGATGCAGAAGTACAAAATGTTGGTTGTTAAAAATTCAACCCATTTCATTCATACTACTAGTTTCTCTTAGTTCATTGAAAAGAAAGCTTTGTGCTATTATCTGTTTCTTCTTTTTTTTTTTTTTCTGGTGGGTACCGGGGGGTCGACCTCAGGACCTCGCGCGCCAGCAGGCGCCCGTGCCGCTGAGCGATATCACCGGCCCCTTTTTCGTATGTGGGTTCCGGGAGTCGAACTGGGGCCCTCGCGCTTGCCGGGCAGGCGCTTAAGCCGCTGAGCCATCTCACCGGCCCTATCTGTTTCTTCTTTGTAAGAGAAAATCTTTTTTTCCCTGAGTGACTACTTCGAAGATAATGATATCAAGTGTATTAACTATTGTTAGTCTCTTATTATTTTGTTATGAAATTTTGTTTTTTTTTTTCATAAAATAAAACTTTAAAAAATTTAATCCTACTAGGCACAGTGGCACATGCTGTAATCCCAGCACTCAGGAGGCTGAGGCAG
Organism: Erethizon dorsatum; assembly: GCA_028451465.1. NCBI lineage: Eukaryota > Metazoa > Chordata > Mammalia > Rodentia > Erethizontidae > Erethizon > Erethizon dorsatum. The sequence continues at coordinate 100,377,602 of CM051830.1, read as the reverse complement.
GAGGATCACCGTGAGTTCAAGGCCTGCCTGGGCTACAGAGTGAGCTCAAGGCCAGCCTGAACTACATAGCAAGACCCTGTCTCAAAAAGTCAAAAAAAAAAAAAAAAAATTTAATCCTTACAGAAGTATAGAAGATAATGATGCTCTTTGGGAGTGTCCTATATCCCATAGTCACTTATCAATTATATATATAAATATAATTGTCATAGTTCTCTTCCTGCAAGGCTAGTGAATACTCTGGTACAATTCAAAATATCATAGAACTATGACAGAGAAAGAAAACCTCCCCCAATAGAAAGGGATGTGTAGACTGGGGAGACCCCTCTAGGCTCCTCAGTGGTTCTCAGCCGTGGGTGATTTATTTAGGACACATTTAGCCACATCCAGGGACATTTTTTGTTGTTGTTGTCACAACCGGGAAAGAGGTTGCCATTGGCATCTCCTGGGCAGGAGCCAAGAAGTTACTCAGTGTCCTATTGTGCACAAGACAGTCCCCGCCACAAAGGACGATCCTGCCTCAAATGTCCACAGCTCAGAGGTCGAGGAGCTCATTCTAGACACAGGTTAAACAGTCTATCTGGAAATATGACAATGATCCAGAGAAAACCTTGCAACTCTCCTAGTCATGGGTCCTCAAAAGAGTGTAATTATGATGAAAGCGTTCTCCTCTCCCTCCCTCCCTTCCTTTCTCTTTTTCACTTAACATTTATTAAAACTTTCTCCTAGGCCCTATTATATTGTTTCATTTACTTTAATTATTTGCTTTAATTTTTAAAGAATGTTTTCACAAGGCTCCAAAAACACTTAAAAGGTGTAGAAAAAAGAAACCCCCCAGTACCTCCCCCTTTCCATCCTTACATTCCTCCCCACCCCACAATTATCCTTTTTTTTTTTTTTTTCCAAATTCTTTTAGGGTTTCTTTCTGAAACCACAAGTAAATATGGATACATAGTCTCATTTTTGCCTCCCTTTTCCCTGAGAAAGAGAATTTTGTCCAAGTGGCTGAAACTTGGGTGGCTCTTAGATGGAGGACCGCCGTGAATCCTAAATGGTACTGGTGCCTAGTTCAGATTTTCTGGGGCAGGTTGTCTTTGTTAGTTTTGGGAGCTCCTCAAATGATTCTTGAATTGCAGATCTCTGCTGAACCCACAGATTTTCCACTTGTTTTTTTTTTCATGCCATGCTTTTTGGGAGGTTGGGGATTCTGCCCACAGAGAACATCCTTGCTCTTTCTGGCTGCTTGTAGATGTAGCACAATTTATTTGGTGGACGATATTGTGATCTTTTGTTATTACAAACCATGTGAGTCCCCGACTTATGATGGTTCCACTTACAGTCTTTCAGCCCTGCGATGCTGTGAAAGGGTTACCACTCTGTGTCACTAACTGGAGTTAGAATTTGGGAATTTCCTCATTTCCCAGGCTAGTGGTCTGCGGAGTGATTCTCTCCTGTGATGCTGGGCTGTGGCAGTGCCTGGGGGTTTCGGTCAGCCCCGATCGAGAAGGGAAACAGTCGATGTTCTGTGATGGGCTGCCTTGCTGAGCTAGAATGTTCGCTGGGTCAGGTGTATCCAGTGCATTTTCCACTAAGGATATTTGCCACTTATGATGCATTTATCAGGATGTAGCCCTGTTGTGAATTGAGAAACATCTGTATGTACGTAATTTTGCACACCTGAGGTGTAACTGTGGAAATTGTTCATCTGAGTGTGAAGGTGGTGGTAATTGCCAGTGTTCCCTGCAGCAGGACTACATCTGTCCCCATCCTCGCCTGATATGTGCTCAAGGGCCCATTTCAAACCCCCCATCCTGACATATTGTCTCCGATTTCTAGATTTCATTTTCCCCACGAGTGCCCTTACCTCGCAGCACTTTCTTCTGCTCTGAGCGAGGGGCATCTTGGCAGGTGTGAGGTCTTTTATGTTGCCTCCCTGTAACTCACTTAGGTTCCACACTGGCCTTTCTTTTGGACTACTGGTCCTTTCTACATTGATTCCTTAGCACTCTTTATTAGGCAACAAACCCTTTGCACTTCTATGCTTTGTTTTTTGTTTTTTGTTTTTTTGTGTGTGGATACCGGGGGTCGAACTCAGGACCTTGCGCTTGCCAGGCAGGCACTTATGCCACTGAGCCATCTCACCGGCCCCACTTGTATGCTTTGATTTCTCCCTGGAAACATCCCTGGATTACATATTGTGAAGATCTGGGATTGAACTCTACCCTTGTGACTGGACCTCCCCCGGACTTCTCTGAGCCTCCGTTTCCTTATCTGTGGGATGGGCTGCCTGCCTGCTTCACGGACTTGTTGGAGATTTGTAATGGGTGGGTGGTCAAGCCTGTGTCAGAACACAGGTCCTGGCGTGAAGGAGGCGTGAGGTTTGAGAGGGAAACTCTTTGGGTCTGCCCTCCTGCCCTCCGTTCATTTAATACATTTAATAAAGGCATGAACCTTTTGCTGGGCCCTGTTCAGAGTTCTGGGACAACTTAGAGAGACCTAGGTGTTGACCTGTCTATAATCACAAACCATGAGGAAACCACTACCTATGTGGTTAAATGGAATATGATAAAAATTCAAGTCTTGCCTCACCCTGGCCACATTTAGGAGCTCAAATCCATGTGTGCCTCTTGGTGACTGTTTGGGACCTGCAGACGCTGAACATTGCCACAGTCTAGTGGCTGGCACTGAGGCTCATGCCAGTGAGCGAGTGAGTGCGGTCATCCAGAGAGGGGGAAGTCCTCAGGAGACAGGAAAAGAAGGTGACAGAGGTCAGGAAGGGGCCTGAAAGGAGCCATTGGGATACTAGCCAGGTGCCAGGCAGTCCGAGATCAAGGGGGGAGGTGGCTCAAGAAGTAGAGACACCCCAGTGTGGGGATGAGCTGGTCTTGTGGACACTTGAGGGACCTCTGTGGGCATGGAGTGGGGGCTTAGCTGAGATGGAGGGGTGGGTGGGGCCTGAGTATAAGCCCTGGCTGAGGTCACTGGGAGCCACTGAAGGGTTCTGGTTCCAAGCATGATTGTCACTGTGTGTGTCGTAGAGAGCGACTCTCCTTCCTTATGAGCTGCTCTTTGTGCATGAGGGGCTGAGGATGGAGGCAGGGAGACCAGCGGAGAAGAGGCTGCCATGGTCCTCAAGGAGGAGGCAGCCTTGTGCAGGACTGTGACTGTGGAGGAGGAAAGAAGAGAAAGTCTTGACCTGTTTTGTTATTTGTGCTTTGTTGAGGTTTCACTGACTTCTTGGACAGTTTGCCCCTTTAAAGTGTGCAGCTCCATGATTTTGAGTATATTCACCCTGCTAATGTGGCCATTGTTGCTCTCACTGTGAGAACACCTTTATCACCCCGGAAGCTCTCGTGCGGTCAAGCCATCCTCACATTCCTCCCTTGCCCTCCAGTCCTGGCAACCAGCTGCCCACTCTCTTGTCTCTGGGGATTTGACTGTTCTGGACCTGCACATAAGTGGGGTCATGCCACTTGCGGTCCTCTGGGACCAGCTGCTCTCACTTAGCGTAATGTTCCCCAGCTTCCTCCACGTAGTAGCATCCATGAGAACTCCATGTGTTTCATAAATGGGTGATACTCCGTTGCGTGGGTAGACCACGTTTTAGCTCTCCCTCTGTCCGTGGACACGTGGATTGTTTTCTACTTTTGACTTTCATGAATAATGCTGCCATGATGTTCATGTGTAAGTTTTTGTGTGGACCAGTGTTTTTATGTGCATATGCCTAGGAGTGGAGTTGCTGGGTCATAATGTTTCCTCCTGAGGAATGGCCACACTGTCTCCAAAGCAGCTGCACATTTTATGTTCCCATCAGCAGCAGACAAGGGTTCCAGTCTCTCCACATTGCCACCAACACTTTAATCATTTTGTTTTTTATTGTAGCCACCCTAGCGGGCTGGATGTAAAGTGGTATTTCATGGTCCTTTTGAGTTGCATTTCCCTCATGGCTAATGGTGTGAAACGTCTTTTCATATCCTTATTGACCATTTGTATAGGTTCTCTGGAGTTATACCTTTTCAGATGCTTTGGCTTTATTATTGAGTTGCCATTGCTCTTCATATATTCCGGATACCAGTGTATTCTGAATCCAAGATTTATGAATGGCAGAAATTCTTTCCTATTCTGTGGGCTGTGGATCTGAGACAGAGCATGAGGGGAATTGGGATGCAGGTGGGATTTCCTTAAAACTGGAGGGGGGCTGTCTTGAAGAGCAATCCCAGAGAGAGTGACATAGCATGGAGAGAAGCTCTGCGGCTGGCCCAGGGTGTGCAGGGAAGCTGAGAAGGAGCAGCCAGGGAGGAGGGAAACTGCAGAGTCTCAAGATATCAGGAAGAGGCTGTGAGGACGGGGATTCAGTATCCAGTCTTGGTCTTCCTGATGCTGTGTGTTCTGAAGCAGGTGCCTCCCCTCTCTGGGCCTTGTGTGTGCAGAGTGTGGGGCATGTAAAATAAAAAAGTTAGAGCCCTGTGTTTACGAGCCTGTGATAATTTCTCCAATTAGTAACTGTAACTGATGTTTTAATTTAGACTAGATATTCTGGTGGTGTCATCCCATCCTTGCACCATTTCTCTCCATGTGTGAGTGTGCACATGTATTCGGATGCAGGGAAGAATGTTTAAAGTGAGATAGACAAGAATTACCACTGGAAGTAATGAGACAGGCTGACATTCACCAGGGCCTTGCGTGGCAGGGACATTGGGAGCAGGGTGAGTGGAGCCAGGAGCCCAGGTGCAGGCCTGCCCCCTGGTGGCTGGAACGTGTCACGCACCTCTGTGCATTGTACCCGTGACCCTAGAAGCTGGCTACTATTGCTATGTTCCTTCCCAGATGGCCGAGGCTCAGAGAGGTTTAGGCACTCACTGGAGTCACAGAGTTATTAAGTGGACAGAGCTGGACCACTTGAGCCCAGACCTGCTGTCTTCAATCATGAAGTTGGGGGGAAATTTCCTCTTTGTTAAACCTTCTTGGTACAGAACAGACTCAGTGTGACACACTTCTCCTGTGAATAGGAAAGCCCCCAGTAAAGCCCTTTCCTGGCGTTCGGTGTCTAGGTGCCACCGGGAGACCTGGAGCAGGAGTGTGCCCTCCAGGATAATGAGCAGCTGCCGGGGGAGCTAACACCATTGTCTTTAGGCCCCCAGAGAAGTCACAGCTTTTGTAAGAACAAGAGGAGTGGGCCCTTTGTGGTGAGTGACACTGGCGTAGTCGTAGAGGAACGTGCAGGTGGTGTTGGTCCTGGCGTGCTGCTGTGAGTGTGTCCTCAGAGGGTCAAGGCCGGCCATGGCCTGAGAGGGGAAAGGTGGGCGGCTGGTATCTGGGAATCCCGTGTCTCCTGGCTGGCTGTGCTGGTTTGTGACATGGAGGGCATTTGGTGGCTCTGTTCAGGAAGCTGTGTCAGCTCTTGGGTTTCTTGCACAACGTGGAGAGGTGATCCCAGCTGCCTGGCGTAGCATGGTTGAGAAGACTTGTGCTGGGGATCAGAGGTTCTGGGTTCAAATCCCAGAACTGTCTCTTAGCCTCTGAGATTTTGAGCGCTGTCCTTAATTTCTACGCACTTGAGTTTCTCCTGCTGAGGAGCGGGACCATGATTCCCTGTCTGTGGCTGTGTTGTGAGGAAGAAATAGGATTGTGTGTATGGCTCAGCACACAGTAACACACCTATAACTGACAGTCTTGGTGAGGATAGGAGGCTGTAGAAAGTTGGTTCTGGAGCCAGAGTGCCTGGGTCAAATCCTAGAGCTGCATACTTTCCTGTGTGACCTGGGACAGGCTCCTGGCCTCAGTTTCCTTTTCTGTATAGTGGAAATAATAGTAGTGTCCACTTCCCGGGGCTGATGTAGGGCTTGGATGAGATCCCACATGAAGAGCTTCTCATGGTCCTGAGCAGGTGTCTGATACTTCGGTGTCATTGGGAGCACGGTCATTGCTCTTACTGTTTTGCTGTTGCCGCCAAGGCTGCATTTGACTCCTGCTTGGCTCTGTGTCACTGAGCCAGCCTATCCTCTGTCTCAGGCTGCCTGCTCTCTGTGGAAGGATCTGGGGCAATGAGCAGCAGGTCTCTGGGAGGCTGCCTCCCCCGGAGCCTCCATGTACCCAAGGAAGGTCTGGGCCTTACCACCTGTGATGATATTCTGCGGATCTTTCTAGTTCCATGACACTTGGAGATCTGCTAGTTCTGCACTTGCTCTGAGGTCTGTGCTCATCTGCCAGCCCCGTGGAGTGTGAGAGACAGGAGATTCTCAAATAAGGTGATGTGGGTTCTGTTCACAAGGGTCTTTTTAGCTGCACAGGTATCTGAGGCTGATCTCGTGTGTTGGAGACATAGGATCCTTCCTGCATTTATGTCCTAGGTCTGTCCCTTCCAGCTTTATGGCCATGGGCAAGACATTTCCCTCCCCTAAGCCTCAGTTTTCTCCTCTGTAGAATGGCATTGGCAGGGCATTGAACAGGCTGAGGGCAACAAGGTTCAGGAGGAACTCGGACCTCCAACTTGGACCTTCTCTGAGCAGCCCCCGAAGTTTCCTCAGATATCCCCACCCCAGCCACAGTCCCGCACACATTTGAAGCCAGCCTGGGTTTGGCTGAATGTTCCCTCCGTCTGATTTCGTTCTTACCTTCTCTCATCCCTCTCAGGGGGCTATCTTGGCCTGATTGTACGCGAACGTGTGTGTGTGTGTGTGTGTGTGTGTGTGTGTGTGTGTAGAGAGGGGCAGGGGAGAAGAGAGAGGAGAGAAGACAGAGCACGTTATGGGGAGAGAGGCATTTAAAGCAGTCTGTTTATAGTCCCTGCTGCTGGCTCCTCCTCTTTCACTCTGTCAGTGAGAAGCCCTTGTCCTTGGAGTCCCCGGGCAGCTTGCCTTGGCTTCCTCCTCCTGCTGCAGCCCCCTGACTCTGCCGCCTGCCTGATTTCCTTTCCCCTGGAGGTGGGTGGTTGGGGACTCTGCCCAGCCAGACAGGATGGGGGCCTCAGACCCCATTTTTCTGTTCTTGGGACTCAGGCCTGCACTGACAGGGCCAGCATCAGGGGTGGGAGTGTCATCTCCCCTCCTGCTGCCCACCCAGCCACCTAAAGGGACCTTAGCATGGGGCTTTGGCGGCTGACGGAAGTAGGTTCAAAATCCATCCAGCTCTGCAACTCTCTGACCTTGGGCAAGTGACTCCACAGATGTCGCTGGGCCTCAGTTTTTCCAGCTGCGATGTGAAGATGGTCCTCTCTGACCTCGGAAGTGTGTTTGTGAGCAGGAATGAGATCACCCAGCACATAGTAAATTCTCAGTCGATGGCTCAGCCGCAGTGGTGGCTTCATTCTCCCTCCCTTCCTCTCCTCTTCCACTCTCCCTTCCTCCTACCCCTTGTCCTCTACCCCTCTTCCTCTCTTCTGCTCCTCACCCTTTTTTCTCACTTGTCCGACTTTCTGTGTATAAATGGGGAAACTGAGGCCTCAATTAGAGAGAGGACTCAAGTGGCTAGGGTGACCTGCCAGCCAGGGCCTGGGGTCCTGAGCCCCCGAGCTGCTCCGGGAGCTGGTCATTCCTGCACTTCGCACCTCCCGTAGTGGCTGAGGGGACTCTGATCAACGTTCTCTGCAGTAGGTCTGTCCCTACTTTGATGAAGGACTTTGTGCGGTTTCCCTCCTCAGTATTCGAGCTTGTGTGTCAGGCCTGGTCGGCCCCCACTCCAGCCCCACGTAGAGTGTGACTTCCGTGTTGCACAGGAGCGTAGTGAGGCGCAGAGGGGCTAAGCCACTTGCCCAAAGACATGGGGCTAGCGGCAGAGAGAGCTAGAGGGGCAACCAGGACTGCCCTGCTGGCTTCCAGCTGGGGACCTGGGCCCCAGCTGCCAGGGACCATGCTGTGGCCCACTGCCAGTCCCTCGGGCCTGTAGCGCTCAGTGCAGTAGCTCCTGGAGGAAACAAGACACCCGAGCCCTGGGACTCCGTGGGAGTTGGGAACATGATACTGGTTCAGCCCAGGGTGGTCGCCAGCTGTTCTGCAGCTGCCATGCTCCATAGGCTGCCTGGGACCTGCTAGGCCGATGCCCTGTGCTTGCAAAGCCCATCCAGCCCCAGTCACCTGCAGGCCGGTCAGCGCCTCAGCAGGCGACCGGGCAACCTGGCCCTGCCCCTCATGGGAGGTCCTGACATGAGTCACCTCTTGCGCAGCATGAGGAGTAGCAGGGATGACAAGGCCTAGCAGAGCACTCACGTGTCTGTCATCACCCCCACTTCACAGATGGGGAAACTGAGCCCAGCGTCCCTTTCCTGAGTCCTGGTCTGGAGTCCACGCTCTTAACCATCTGTGGACCTTCCCACTGCCCTACCCTGTGGGGTGGCAGAAGGCAGAGCTGACACCATGCTGTGCCAGTGAGCACTAGCATGGGGCCTGACGTGGAAGCAAGTGGCACGCATCCACTGTTGGTGTTGCCTTGTTGCCCCCTGCTGCTGGCATCTCCCTATGTTCTCTCAAGGAGCTGATGGGAAAGCAAGGCACCCCAGTCCTGGAAGATTTTCTGTGGTTGAGGAAACGGGGGCCTGGTGAGTGGTCCTGTGGCAGGGGGGCAGCTGGAATTGGGCCTCCCACCCCTCACCAGTGATTGGCTTTCCCCGTCCCCCATTCCTTTCAGGGGCCCCTGGCTAGTCCTTCCCCCACCCGGGGGATGGAACCCTTTTCTCCCCATCCCCTGAGCTTTAGTCTCACTGTTGATCTAACAAGGACCTTGGTGACTAGAGCTTGGTGACTCAGCTGTGGACTCTGACCTTGGGCCTCCTCTGAAGGGCCCTCCAGCGACCCTGAGGGTAGATTTGTCAGCTGTGGTGTCCCCATGACAGGACAGGGGGTGGGGTTGGGGTGACCTCAGTAATTTTCTCCCAACTACCCAAGTGCATCAGGTGGCATTTGCTGGATCAAGGAGCCATGAGTCTGGTGCTTTGTGGGCCTACTATGTGGTGGCCCTGCATGAGGGGGTTCTGGGGTCTCCCTCATCTCCTGCAGGTCTCAGTCCAGGGGCCCGAAGATACCCAGGGTGTGTGTGGGAGAGCCAGGTGAGGGGAAGGAGAGGGAGGCATTTGGGGGGAGCCCAGCATACACAAGGTGTGGCACCGGGTGACGCTGTGTGGTCGGGCTGGTTTGATTCAAGTGGAGCATTTGGGGGTTTCAGTCTTTCCTTTGCCAAACATTTGTCTGTGTGTGCTACATGCTCTGCCAGACCGTGGGTCCCCGTTATGACTAAGAAAATATGAAGTGGCACCATGGCGTGTGCTTTACCCATGTTCGAAGACTCATGTCCACGGTCTCCTTAGCATCGGAGGAACACATCTCCACTGGGACACATCTCCTTGTTTTAAGTCCGAAGGACAAACAGGTGTTTACCACATGGCTGTGGTCCTGGAGGAAATGGTTTGCCCCATGGAGAGAACAGCTTGGGCCAAGGTTCAAAGGCAGGAAACTGTGTCCTAGACAGCAGATGTAATCCAGCGTCCACAGGTGTTTGGAGTCCCTGTTAGACTTTGATTTGATGATTGTGGCTGGACACCACCAGTGGTATTTTCCTGTGGCACTGAGACTGCCACCTCTCTTGCTGATGAGACTGTGGCCCTTGCCTTCGGGGTGGCCCCAACCTGTCATCATGCCGCCATCTTTGTACCCAGGATTGGCCAGGGGAGTTGTTGGATTTCAGAGCATTTGGGCCCTGATGTTTTCATTGTAATTACGGGAAATGGGGGGAGCAACGTTTGGATTCTGATGACAGTGGTGCCAGTTATTGTGAGTGTCATCAACCTGAGATGAGAGGGACCTTGCGAGATGGCCCTCCAAGGGACACATCTTTAGTCCTAGTTAAAGATTCTCTTTGAATTTCATTTGATTGATTGGACATCCAAATAGGAAGAAAAAGATAAACATGAAAGAGTATATGAGAACTGCTACATAACTCATCAAAGGTGGTGATTAAAATCAATATGTAAATAGAGATGGAACAGTCTTTTATTTACCTAAGATGTGGACTCTCCTCCCCACAGTGTGTGGCTTGCACCGCCACATCTGACGTTGGGCGTCTATCCTTCTTCTTGAATTGAGTGCAAATGAGGAATATGGCTCACTGGATTAACTGAAGGGGCTGATTTGCCTCAGGCGAGATGTCCAGAGGTAAACAGCTGTGGCTTGACTCAGAGTCTCTGAGAGTCACGTGGGCTTTCCTTCATGCTCTGTGCCTCATGGGGCCAGGAAGGCTGCCACTCTTCCAAGCACTAGGTTTACTTTTAGGCAGGAAGAAGTGGGGTCCCCTGAGTCTGCCCTTTAAATCAGGAAAGCAAAACATTTCCCCAAGCATCCTCCAGAAGTTCACTTACATGTTGTGAGCAAGACTGGCTCAGACGGCTCCTCCTAGTGGCAAGAGAGGCTAGGAGAATCAACGTCCAGCCTGTGCCATGGAAGTTGGCCAAGCTGGAAATGGCCCCTGGTCATGTGACAGGTAGAGCTGTTTGTTGCACAGTATGGAAGACAGTGGGGTTTGTCAGATCCTTGACAGAGGAGGAACAAGTCAGGATATGGGGCCAAGAAAAGTTTCATTCTCTTAATAGTGTTCTTTGTTGCACAAAGGCTTGTAGCTTTGATGACATCCAGTTTATATATCTATTTTTTTGTTGTTGTTGCCTGGGAACTTTTTCAAACTGACATGTCATACGCATACAGAAAAGAGCGCATGTCCTAGGCCAGATGGCCTGGGTTTGAATCTCAGCTCTGCTACTTACCAGTGGTGGCCTTGAGCGGTTTTACATCTCTGTGCCTCAGTTTCTCTGTCTGTAAAACAGGGTTGGTAATAGAACCAGTTCTTAGGAATGCAGCGAGGTTAGATGAGTTCACTTGTGTAATGAGCTATGAATAATGTGTGGCATCTCACAGGCACTTTATTGGCATTTGTCATTACTGCTTTGCCTATATATTGGGTATTAAGTCTCTCTGTACAGACACCGTGCCAAGATTACCTCATTCTCCTATCTTATCCTCACAAAGTCTTCAGTGTCCCCATGAAGAAACTGAGGCCATTATGACACCTGCTGACTGGTACTGTTCTGTTCAGGGACCTTGTCCTGAGGTGCCAGGGCAATGCCCATTTTAGAGATTCTTTCTCTTTTCCCAGGACTGGGGACTGAACCCAGGGCTTTTGCATTGAGCTTTATCTCAGCCATTTTTAGTGAGACAGTCTTACTAAATTGCCCAAGTGGGACTCAAGCTTGTGATCATCCTGCCTCAGCCTCCCAGAGTGTTGGAATTACAGGCGCGCACCAGTGTGCTTGGCTTCATTTTAGAGATTCTGAACCTGAGGTTCTGAGAGGAGAGGTGACCAGCTCAAGGGTGCACAGTGAAGAAGCAGTGGTGCTTGAATTGAATCCTGGCCTGCGGGCTCATTCCTTTGGGAGCAGGATCTGTAGGTGGAGAAAGGATGGCATCCTGCCAGGCTAGATTCCAGTTCAGCAGCACCACTCAGAGCTCATGGGACTCTGAGAGCCCCTGGAGACTGGGGCCGTGGAAGGCCCCCAGCAGGGTAGCAGCGGAGACCAGTGGATGAACGACAGGGACGCCTGCTTGTGCAAAGCCTCCCTGGCAGGGCTGCGGTACACCGTGGCGTGTGCGCCCCCTTGTGGAGCTTCTGTGATTGCAGGTGCTGGGCCCCCTCCGCAGGCAGGAGAGGGGAGGCCCACGGGGTGAGATCACATGTCTGTGTGGGCTGCCCAGCATCCTTCCTGGAAACCTGGTCAGAGGATGGAGTGGGAGGGAGGGAGAGTGGTCTGCTGGGGATGCCATGAGATCAGTGAGTACCATCCTCTTAGTAACCTGGAGATAACCACAGGGGTTAGACCAGAGGTAGAGAGAAGGCGGGAGAGATGGCGAGCTCTGTTGTCAGATAATCCAAGAAACCTTGCACCCCTGTTTCTCCATCCACACTTCTGCCTTCCACTGAGCTCTCTCATGGTGGAGAAAGGACACAGAGAGGGAATTGAGAAGGGCTGGTCCAGCGAGGAGGAGGTGGGTTCTGAAGGAGGCATTGAAAGGAAGCGACTGGAAAGGCTATGGAGGGGGCTCAGTTTCTGGACTTGGACAGAGGTTTGGTAGCCAGGCCTGGGCCCCTTCATGCCCAGAAACCCCACAGCTGCACCACTGTTGGCTGTTTCTACCATGATCACAGGACTGAACACCCACTCATTCACCCAGAAGGCCTCACCTGCTACCTGCTTGGCGAGGGTGCAAATAGATTTCATCCCAAGGGCCAACTCCAGGTGATGGATGATGCTTGAGCTGCTCAGTGTGTTCAAGAAGATTCTGTGAGATCATATGCAGGCCCAGAGGGAGATGGTGCTGTAATCCATTAGTGAGGTCTGCCAAGAGCATGGATCAGGGAAGGTGGAGATATGAGTGTCAGATATTTACTAACCCTTGTGTAGAGACATGTACATGCACAGACACACACACACACACACACACACACACATGATGTTTTAGAAGACTTTCCTTGTGATTCTGCAAATCTCAGAAATATTCTAAGAGTTCTTGCTCTAGAATTTATTACATATATAGGTCAACCAAACTAAAACCTTTAGAAAATTTGATCTACTTCTAATTGTCTTTCTGGCTTCTTGTGGCAGGGGTTTTCTTCTAGGGGTTTTCTTCTAGTGGTTTCTAAACTTTGCTGCCCATTAAGATCACTTGAAGAGCTTTATAAAACCTTGATGCCCAGGTCACATCACAGACATAAAATCAGAATGTCTTGGGGAGGGGTGTTTTTCACATAGATTTTAATTTTCAGAACTGTCTTAGTTACTTTTCTCTTATTGCTGAGACAAAATACCAGCTGCCTAAAGTTAAGGGAGGAAAAGTTTATTTAGCTCCCAGTTTGTAGAGGTGTCAGTCCATAATCGGCTGGCTCCAAGGCAGGGTGGCATCGCAGAGGAGAAATAGTTCATGGCAGGCAGAAGGCAGCAAAGCAACAAGGGACAAGACAAGCCTCTTTCTGTCCCTTATATTGTATCCACGTTACCAGGATTAGGGTGGTGCCAAACCAATCAGTGGACTGATTTAGTAATCACCCATCCTTAATCCTAGCACCCTTAATCCTAGCACTGCACCATGAATCAGTCACACACTCTAAATTCAGCCACCTCTGAAAAAGCCCCACCTATGACTGCATGAGGATTTCGGGGGAGGGACAGCTAGACACAAGCCATAACGAGAACAGTTTTAGATTTACAGGAAACTCGAGATGTGGTGCAGAGTTCCTAGATACTCACTCCCAGTTTCCTGTTTTTAAATTTGCATCATTGCAATGTGTTTCTTATCATTAGTGGCCAATATTGGTAGAGTCTTACTAATGGAAGTGCACAGTTTATTTGGTTTTCCTTAGATTCCCCCTGATGTACATTTTGTGATCTGAGATGCCATCTAAGCTGTAGTCCTGGCCTTTATCCCATGGGACTCCTGCTCAGGGACCTGGAGGATGCCCTTCTGGGATCTGTCTGGGCCTCAGTATTTTTAGGAATCTGCAGGTGATGCTGTGTAGTGTGGGAGCCACTGTTCTGGGGCTTTAATTTGTGTCAGTTGGGGTGGTGAGGGACTGTTTGCATAAAAACAAGTTAGTGGCCCAAAGAGTGGAGATGTAAAGAGTAGAGATGTAAAGAGTGGAGATGTAAAGAGTGGAGATGTAAAGAGTGGAGATGTAGGGCTGGTGAGATGGCTCAGCGGCATAAGCGCCTGCCTGACAAGCGCGAGGTCCTGAGTTCGACCCCTGGTACCCACCAAAAAAAAAAAAGAGTGGAGACGTGGAGAGTGGAGACGTGGAGAGTGGCGATGTAAAGAGTGGAGACGTGTAGTTTAGCAGTGATCTAGTGAACTACTCCAAACATAGTGTTGCAGCAACCACTGTGCACTGTGGTCATGGATTCTGCAGGGCAGTAAATCAGGCTCTACAGGGAGCGCTGAACGGTGGGGGCTGGAGTCATGGGACTTCTCCACTTCCGCCTGGTACCTGGAGGACCTGAAGGCTGTGCCATTCTGGCACTGTTGCCTAGAGCACCGACAGGAGGCTTCCTCTCTGGGTGTCTCTCAGCTCAGATGCCAGCCCTCACGGGTCTTCTCTGATGCTGTGTCCACAGAAGGGCCCAGCCCTGTATTTTTTTTTCCCCTTGCCCAGTGTCTGCCCGTCGCATCATAACAGAGGTCTGAGAGGCAGGAGGTGCTGGGCACAGTACCCTGGACATAGTAGGCACGAGCTTGTGTTTGTGGGGTGGATGAGGGGAGTCTCACTCACCACCTAAAAAGTCTACCCAGCACAGGCTTTTAGTATATTCAGGATGGATCACAGTTGATTTCACATCTTCATTATCCCTTGAATTAGTCTGTTAGACTCTAACAAAGTACCTCAAGCTGTTGTAAACAACAGACATTTATTTTTCTTAGCTGCAGACAGTGGGGGAGTCCAAGGTCAGGGTGCTGGCATGATTGGGCTGTGGTGAGGACCTGCTTCCGGTCACAGCCTGCTGCTTCTCATGGTGGAAACAGGGTTAGGGTGTGCACTAGGGTCTCTTTTATAAGGCACTAATCCTGTAGTGAGGGCTCCACCTCATGACCTAATCGCGTTTCAACATGAATTCTGGGGGGATACAAACATTCAGTCCATTTCACCTCCCAAAGAAGCCAGGTATCCCTTAGCGATCACCTCCACCCTCCCTCATCAATGCTACCATTTATCAGCCATGGTGTTAACTGAGCTCTGACAGTAGCTCCATTAGGCAGGAGCTGTCTTGCTCTCATTTTCAAGATGAAAAGCTGAGCCAAAAGAGGTGAGGTCCCTTGCCCACTGTCACTCAGCTCAGAGGCGGCGGAACTGGGATTCAAACCCACATACAGCTCATGCATTGAGGATCAAACAGGAATTTAATGTTTCCCAAACTCCAGTCACTCTCTCACATCTCAACCATATTCATGTACCTCCCAGGCTAGGATTTAGTGTTTTCTTTGAATTTGACTCATTTTTAAAAATATCTTCCTTTTTGAGATATAATTAACATACTCTACAATTTGCCCATTGAAAACATGCAGTTCAACAGTTTTTAGTGTTCACAGAGTTGTGCAACCATCAGCAGGATCAGTCTTAGAATCTCACCCCAGAAAGAAGCCCCATGCCCATCAGCTCCTAGTTCCCTCTTCCCTCCTGGCCCCTGGCAACCACAGATCTGAATATTCCATATACACGGGATCAGCCAATGTGTGGCCTTTTGTGACTGGCTTCTCTTGCTTGGAATAATGTTCTCAAGGTTTGTCCACGTAGCGGCATGAATCAGTACCTTATTCCTTTGTATGGCTCAATCATACCACATGTGTGTGTCGTTCATCCATTTGTCAGTCTGTGGCCATGTGAGTTGGTTCCACTTTTTGACAGCACCTTCACCGTTTTTATGATCCCAATTCACTGCTTTGATTTCTTCACAACTCTAACCTGGATCTGCATTTATTATTCATTATTATTTGTTTGCTGATTTGCTGCCTTCGCACTCCCTCCTCCTTCTCCTCCCAAACCAGAACTGCAGGATTACAGAGCCCTTGCCTCTATCTCCTGGGACGGAGCTGTCAGTGCAGAGTTAATGTACCGCAAAAACTTGGTGAATGAATGAATGAACGAATGTGAGTCAGCAGCCAGGCAGGGGAGACAGATGCGTGCACAAATCACCCAACAGATGGAGGGGAGTGAATCATTCCTTCTTCCCTGGCTTGGCTCCAGCTTCAAGTTCTGCTGGGTCCAGACAGGCGATTAGTTTGACCGGGTGGAGGCAGGAAGGGCAACCCTACAGGGAGACCAGTCTGAGAAGAACCAGGGACTGGACAGTTTGTGTTGCCACTGTGATTTATTGTCCTTGTCCAGAGTCCCTTCATGGGGACCCCCGAGAGCCACCCCATTGCCTAGCAGAGAGGAGGACTCAGAAGGAAATGGAGAGTTTTATGGGAGGACCCAGACAAAATCCAGCTCCAGACTGCCTCAGACATCCCTGACCTGGTGATTCCTAAATGCCAGATCTCCCTCAGGGGCACCTTGGTCGCCTCAGGGTCTCTGCACCGAGCTTTGCAGGCTCTGTCTCTCCAGGTGGTGCCTCAGGAGATGCACCCGGAAGCCAGGGCAGGCAGGGACTTCAGTTTAGTGACAAAGGAGCAGAACCAGGAAGCCCCTCAGCATCTGGCCCTTTCTTGCCCATGGTGGCTGCTGGCTCTGTTTTCAAGCAGAACTGATGATCTTGGCTTTCCTGTGAAGTCCCACCGTTTTGTGTGTTAACTTAGCCACCCGTGATGTCCGGTGGGCAGATCAGGCCCCACCCCCCAGCCCTCAGTCAGCACACCTGGCGCTGGCATTCTTCCTCTGCACACCATGCTTGGTGGAGTCCTCATCACAGCTCTAGCAGCCCTAGGCTTGGGGAGGTGATTTGGCCAGGTGGGCAGGGGTCTGAGACTGCTGCAGGAGCCCTGTCCCTATGCTGTCACTAGCTACTTGAGTGCTCTCCTGCGGCATCTTGACTCACTCTGCCTTTCCCTCCCAGGTTAGTGGAGGTGCCTGTTTCCTTGTGCAGGGATCAGAAATGACCACCAGGGGGCACAATGGAGGCAACCTGTTTTCATGATTTTGATTTATACTGTATTAGCTTTTAAGCCATTTTACTTTAAGGGCTTCACACTGAACCTGAGAAATCCCAGTCTCCCATGACCGGTTGATTTTCTTTCCTTGAGACTCACTATTCTGGGAACGTGTGTCACTCTTTTCCCCACTGGTGCCATGTCAGTTTCTATTTCCTGAGCCTGACGAGGCTGCTGGCTGCACTTGGGACATCGCCCTGCAGCCTTCACAGCGCTGGCCGCCCCATTTGTTTCATGAAGAGATGCTCTGAAGAGATTACTTCCTGAGCAAGAGTTCTGGTTTAGTTTTCTTTCTTCCTTCCTTCTTCCTTTTCCTCCTCTTCCTCTTCTCCTTGCTGGGGATGGGAGCCAGGGCCTTGCATATAGCTCAGTGTTGTATCACTGAAGCTACAACCACGGCCCTGTTTTAATTTTTTTTTCTGAAAGGGCTGTGCGAGGGGTATGGATAGCTCATAATGAAAGTCTTATGGATGTG
Source organism: Erethizon dorsatum (assembly GCA_028451465.1). NCBI lineage: Eukaryota > Metazoa > Chordata > Mammalia > Rodentia > Erethizontidae > Erethizon > Erethizon dorsatum. The sequence goes on along the minus strand of CM051830.1, from coordinate 100,360,460 downwards.
GAAACGGCATTTCTGAGAAGCAGATGTATTTCCAGAAATGTCGAATCTGCTGCTTAAATTCGGGGTCTCCAGTAGGGGAACACTTTGCCACACTGAACTCTCAGCACCAGGCCACCTCTAGAGGCCCTACTGTGAACGCCACTGTTCCAGGCCCCCCAGCTTGGTGCTGTAACCTGTTCTCAAACACTGCTCCCCTGGAGGCTGTGAGCTCCTTGAGGCCAGGCCTCACGTGGGTCCCCACTCTCCGCACTTGGTCCTTCAGGCTTCTGTGACTGAGGCCTTGCAGTCTGCTGGGGGTCTCCTCTGTCCCTTGCCACAGCCCCGTGAGGGAGAAAGTTGCCATCACTGTTGCTTTTAATATCCTTAGCCGCAGATGGCATCTGGAGAAGCCGAGGCAAAGAGGAACATCAGGTCCTCCACGTGCTTTCTGGCAGGAGAGAGCTGGGGTTTGAGCCCAGCCCCACCCCGGGCTCTGCTGGCCAGCTATGTGCGTGCGCCTGGGCTATGCCTGCTGCCTCGGCAAGGCTGGCTCTTCCTCCTGCTCCTTCGCCGTCTCTCCTCCCCTTCTGCTCTTTCCTCTCCCTCTCTCATCTCCTACTCTTCTTCTTCTTCCTGCTCCTTCAATAGCTTACTGAGATATAACTTACTATAAAAAAAAAACTTACTCTTCTTTATCATATAATTAATAATTTTTAGCAAATATAAAAAATTGTATCTCTCACCCCTCTCTGTCTCCCTCTCCCTCCCCAACCCCCTCTGGCTTTCACACTGAGCTGTCTCCCCAGCTCTTTTTATTTGTTTGTTTCTTTGTTTGTTTTTGAGACAGGGACATGCTAAGTTGCCCACGCTGGGCTTGAACTTGCAATCCTCCTGCCTCAGCCTCTCAGAGTGCTAGGATTACAGGCATGCACCGCCACACCAGCCCAGCTATTACTATCTCATTCCAGAACATTTTCATCACCCCAGAAAGAAGCCCCCTACCCATCAGCAGTCACTGCTCACCTCCTACCCCCAGCCCCTGGCAACCACTACTCTGCTTTCTGTCTCCATGAACTTGCTTCCTGCGCCTCTCCCAGCCAGGGGGTCGTACATGTGTTCCTTTGTGCGAGGCTCCTTCTGTGGGGCATGCGGTCTTTGTCACATCTGTGTGTGGCCTGCATCAGTGCACCAGTCTTGTTGGGCCAGCCCCTCCTTGTTGCTGGGTCCTGTCTTCCCTGACCCTGTACTCTGGCCCCCCACCCGCCACATACAAACATCGTGGGGAGCGCAGATCAGGGCCTCTGGGGCCATGGCTGTGTCCAGTTGCGAGGGGAAGGGTTGAAAACTGTTCTGCTGTTTTTATTTTCAGTCGTGTGTTTTGAGTGATTTCAAATGTCCTGCAGTTGGTAATGTTCTTCAGGCCCCTGTAGATGGACTATGCCCTGGGATGGGCTCATAGCTGCCTGGTATGGGGCAGGTGACAGTGGGCTGGTGCAGCCCAGGCTGGCTGAACATAATATGCCACTGGGCAATCACGGCTAAGATGTTTCGAGTCCCTGTTGTGTCCTGGGCTCTGAGCACTTCATTGCCTCATTCATGGCTTATAGGTACTGTCATATTCATTACTTTATAAGATAGAACAGGGGCACAGAGAAGTTAAACAACCAGTCCAGTGTCACACAGCTAGATGGTGTATGGCCAAGCAGTCAGACTCCAGCATCCCTATGTGAGGCATGCCCCCCTCCTCAGCCCCCTTCCAGCCTCCATCTGTCTGCATCCTGGCCTTTCGGGGCATTGTCCACTGCTTGAAGATGGAGGCGTGTGTCTGCCTTGTGGGGCCCCCTTGATGTCTGGCACAGTGCCAAACACACAGTAGGCCTGCTCTTCATGTGTCACCCATGCACAGGTCCCAGGATGATTTCCTTCCCATCAGGATGGTGCTGGGAGAATTGGGGACATCTTGTGCTTTGGGGACCTGTCACAGAGCTCAACATTGGGCTGCGTGCCGGGCCCGGGACCACAGAGATGGTCACAGCCCTGTGGGGAAGACACTGTCCTCACACAGAATGTCCTAGTGTACCTGAAGAGGGGCATGGTCACTTCTTGCTGTTTGACAGCCCAGGGTGGAAGGGAAGTTGGATTTGCAGAGGAAAGAGCATCCTGGGCAGAGGGTTCCCACCTGGCTGAGGAATGGGTTTAATGAGGGCAGGAGGTGGAGGTCAGGCGGCGGAGGGCACTGAAGGTCAACCCCAGGAGTCGGCAGCCCTGAGGGGTGATGTGCACGTGGGTTGCACAGGCCCCTCCAGCTGTTATGGGGGAGCCAATGGCATCTCTGTCCAGCTCCTCATCCCAAGCCAGCACACAGTAGGGCCATGGGGAGGGTGCAGTGGGTGGGTGAGCTGCCTGTGCTCCTGGAGGGTCACGCATTTGGATGCCTGGGCCGAGAGGAGCGGGAGTCACGGGGCTGAGGCCTCCCCAGGCAGCTCTGGCCTGAGTCCCCACATGGGAACGAGTGCACGCTGAGCCCCAGCCCGGCCTGTAGTGCAGAGAAGCCAGAAGTCTGCCCCGCAGCGTGTAATTCTTCTGACGCTTTACCACAAGACAGATGGTTCAAATCAAACAAAATAGGACACCTCCCCCACCAGATAACCTAACACACAAGAAAATCATGCCTGCAGTGGGGACAGGGGTTTAACCGGTTTCATTCTGTTTTCCCTGGTGAATACAGATATCAGCTCTGATGACCTCTCCATATTTTCTGGTGAAAGCTGAGCCCCCGACAGTTTAGTTCACAGATTCTTTGCACACACAGTGTTTGGAATGGTGGACGGCATCAGTGAGAACTGCCTGGGGACCTGCCGTGGCCAGTGTGGCCCAGCAGGGGTGCAGGGTGGGCAGGCAGCCCCGGGAGCTGAGCTGCAAGGAGGTTGGAAGGGGTAACAAATGGGTGTGGGACTTCCCTGGGGCCTTGGGACCCTGTAGCTGGGCTGCTGTGAGCCAGGGCTGGAGAATATGGGGAGGATGGTGACATCTTAACTAGAGGCCTCACCATGGGCAGAGGCAGCCCAGTGACCAGGCACCTGAGAGGAAAAGGAAGGTGGGTATTCCTGTCCTGGGGCGCCACAAGGGATCCCAGCATGTGGGGTGGCTCAGCCGGTAGGAACGCGTTCTCTCACTTGCTGGAGGCCAGAGCCTGGAGTCGGGGGTCAGCAAGGCCAGAGGGAACACCCTTGGTATTCTGCCGGCTTCTGGTGGCCCCTGTGTTTCTTGGCTGTGGCCCCATCACTCCAGTCTTTGCCTCTGCTGTCGCCTGGCCTTCTCTGTGTTTGCATCGTCTTTTCTGTGTCTTCTGAGGACACTTACCAGGGAATGTAAGGCCAACGCTGGTGATTTAGTCCTGCTGAGCTGCTCTGGGCAGTTGATCGACAACAGGCATTTATTTCCCACAAGGTCACTGCGGGCAGGGTCAGTGTCTGGTAAGAGCCACTCCTCATGGATGTCCTCATGCTGTCTGTGTGTCCTCGCCTGGCTGAAGGGAGGGAAGGGACAGGAAGGCCCCCTCCCGCATGCCTTCTTACCTGGGAACTCAGCTCACTCATGAGAGTGGAGCCGTCACAGCCTGGTCACCTCCCGAGGTCCCTACCTCTTCGTATTGTCACATCGGGGAATTTTGGAGGGACAGTACCAGGTGATCCAGGGTGAGCTCCTCTCTTGTCCCTTACCTTAGTGACATCTGCAAAGACCTTTTTCCAGCAACAGTCATGTGTACAGGTTCCAGGTAGATGTGCATGTTTTGGGGGTCACCATTCTACCCACTACTATAGGATGCCTGACTCCCAGGGTGGGCTCAGGTGAGGGGCGGGCAGGGGCCTGGGCTGGGAGCAGGCAGTTTGGTTTTCTCCCAGAGTGACAGGGACCAAGGATGTTGTCCAAGATGTGTGTGTGTGTGTGTGTGTGTGTGTGTGTGTGTGTGTCTGTCACTCTGTGGTCACATGTGTGCTTTCAGCGGGCCCCCAGCAGGACAGTGGGAGCCCTCTGGGGAGGGAAGCAAGGACACCACGGCACTTGCCTGGCTCCCCCAGCTGCCCAGGCCCACGGGGCAGGGCAGGGGACGAGTTGGGGTCAGCTGCTCCTGGGGACCTGGCTGGTGACTGACCATCTTGGGCTGGGAGTTTAGTGCCCCCATCTTGGGGTGTCTTTGCCCCCACCTTGGCCTCACCAGATCTGGCTTTGAGGGTGCTTTGTCCTCAGCCCCCTGTCCTCTCTCTTACATCATCGCAGTCTCCACCCCCACCCTGTCTGCTCTACAGTTTCCCCAGCTGTGCCTGTTCTCATTGTCCCTGGCTGCCTCACCAGCCATCTGTCCCGCCTGCTTTCTGGGACTTTCTTGGGGTTCATCTCTTTCCTGCTTGTGTTGTCTCCATCTTGGCTCCTATCTCCTCTCCTGGTCTCTCTGGCATTTCTTGCCTTACTCCTGATATGCCTGGGTCTCCTCATCTGCCCGCCCTCCTCTCTCTGTCCCACATGGCCTCCATCCCAGTGTGTCCATCAGCCCAGGGGGAGGGAAGGCTCCGGGGCCCTGGGTGCTTCCCGCAGCCGCTGCACGGTCACTCCACAGGGCCCACAGGGCCGCTCTCCCCTTGGTGCTGCAGATAATGGGGCCTGACTCCTGGGCCTTTCATCTCAGTCAGTCAGCAGGACCTCCGGGGGTCTACCCTCCAACCTTGCTGCCAGCCAGCACACAGGGCCCAGCCCTTTGGCTGTACTATCAGTCAGTTGGGGAGCAGGGTCTGGCCTTGCAGTATACTGTCAGTCAGTCAGTCAGTCAGTCAACCAGGAAGCAGGGCCAGGCCTTCAGCTATACTGTTGGTCAGTCAGTGCTTAGGTCTGTCCTTACGTTGGTCCTGTCCATTGTCATCTCTGCCACTGGGGAGCAGCCTGGACCAGCCCTCCCTCAGGCAGTGAGCAGTGAGATGGGTGCTGACACTGCAGGCCTGACTGTGAAGAGCCCATGGTGTCCCTGCTGCTGCTCCCCTCAACGATGGGCTTCCTGTTTGTGGCTGTGCCTCCCACTGGGCTGTGGGGCTGAAGTGTGCAGCCCACATGGCCCCCATGCCTTTGGGGGTGGGAGCCTGGCCTCAGCCACAGGCCTGAATATGGCCTCTTCTGTGTCAGAAGCAGGGAGCACTGCGCTGGCCAGGGAAGCACCCACCACGCACTCAGGACCTTGCTCCCAGGAAATGGTGTTGGGTGGAGACCCTGGGCCTGTCAGTAGCTGGTCACCTGGGGCCCGTCAGTAACTGATCTGCCTCTCTGGACTTCCGTGTCTCTATGTGGATGGTGGAGATGAGCACTGGCCCCTCCCATGTTAGTTTAGTTATTATCTCACGGAATCCTGAGTCCTGAAGTATGGGGAGGTCACCCCATGTTGTTCAGGGTGACTGAGGCTCAGATCCTCTCGAAGGAAAGTCCCCGAAGCTGCCTCGGGGTGACCCTGGTGTGCTGCAGTTTGTATTTTTAATCTCTGAAAATCAATGCCCCCCTCACCTCCTCCTCATGCAGCTGCCAGATGGTGACTCTGGGAGGTGGCACCGCCCTTCCTCAGTGCCCCCAGCTGTGGCTTAGTTACCAACTTGCTCTGTGACCCTGGCAAGGCCTCCAGCCCGCTCTGAGACTCATTCTGCAACCAAGCCCTCCTTCCAGGGCGGCTCAGAGACTTAAGGAGGTCAGAAGGAGCTGCTGACTTTGGGCAGGTTCCATGAGGCCGTGGGGTCCTGAGCTGGGGCACTTCCTTCCCTGTCAGCAGCTCCGAGCCCTCTCCTCCTGTGGTCTGGGGGAGGAGGAGCCTCGTGCGCTGTGTTGTCTCACAAGCACACACACCACATACTTGTACATGCACACATTCACACATACTACACACATACACAAAGACACATGTGCCTATAAGCATGTGCACTGACTCTTACACACGCGCGCACACACACTTATACACTGGGTTCCCTGCTTCATCTCGCCAGTCCACTGGTCAGCAGGGAAGCTGTCTGTGCCCAGGACTCCTGGAGGCCACAGAGGTGCTGCGCAGGCAGGGCTCGCGGAAGGAACCTGGCTCCTCCACCCCCAGGCGCTGCGGCCACTCATGGGGCTGTCTGGCTGGCCCCCTGGCTGTGAGCCGCCTTCTGAATGATTCATGCGCCTTGAACTTGACTCTGGCCTGACAATCCAAGAGCGAGCGAGCGGGAAGGGCCGCCCTCTCTGGAGGAGAACTGGAAGCAGGCACCAGGCAGGCAGCACAGCCCCGGGCGCCGGGATGGAGTATTACTACTGCCCCCGCTTGCTGAAGCTCCTGCGCTACCTGTGGGTGAGTGGACCTGTGGCTTTCCTCTCCTTCTCTGCTGTGGCGGGCTCCGCTCTGTCTGGGTAGCCGGGCTCCGTGTGCTCTGAGACGTGGTGATTGTCCCAGGAAGGAGGGGCGTGCAGAGGGTTCTGTTTGGGAGTGGAGCAGGTCTGTGGGCAGAGCTTGGAGCCCTGAGCCGGCACGTGGCCCTGTCATCCCGGAGACCCAGAGAGCAGGTGCCAGGGCTGCCCTCCTCCCATGCCCAGGAAAGCAAGCAAAACATGAGCTGTTCAGAGGGCAGCATTTCTGATTTAAAGGGCTCTTCTTTATGCTGGAATATTGTCCCTCTTGCCTTTGTGGGTACTGGAACATATCCTGTCTTTCATGAGATGAAAAGATTAGATTTTGTTTTCCTTTCCCTGAATTTACTCAGCAAAAGAGTCAGCAAAGCCCCCACTCCCTTTTCTATATATCAGAGGAAAAACCCTCAGAACATTTTTTGGGTGAATTGTCAATGTTGGGGATCCTGTGTGGAAGTGCTTTGTGTGGTGTTAAGTGTATTTCAACTCTTATTTTGACACCGAAGTTGATATGCTGTGTGTCCCTTGGTATGAATGCTTACCCTCTCTGGGTTTCTGTTTCCTCATTGGTGAAATTAAGGGGTGGGCATAGTGGATGCTGGGTTATGCGACATGCAGGGCTCTGTGAATGGGACTTACCAGGGAATTGTCATGGGTTGGTCTCAGAGTTTTCCAGATGTTTGTACTGGTTTGAGAATACTCAGAAAGGCAAGTCTTGGGAAATGTTATTTTTCCCCCTTCTGAATGTTTGAAAATACTTCGGATGCCATCTCACCCAGGGAATTTTCCAGAGCTCCTAAAAATACAACTTTAGGAAACATTGGTCTGCAGCCGGCTCTCCCCCAGCATTAGCCCTCCTTCCTGAACCATCTTGGAGGAATCAAACAACAGGAGATGGTTATTGACCATTGGTTATTGACATTTGAACATCTTCATGTCATAAATATATCATTTCTTTCTTTTTTATTATAAAAATAATACGCAGCAGGAGTGGTGGTGCATGCCTGTAATCTCAGCAATCTGGGAGGCTGAAGCAGGAGGATCAAAAGTTCAAGCGCAGCCTGGGGAATTTAGAGAGGCCCTGTCTCAAAATAAAAAAGGGGTGGGGTTGTAGTCCAGTGTGAAGTCCCTGGGTACAATCCTGGTACTGCTAAATAGATAAATAAATTTATAAAAATGTGGGCATGGTAAAGAACTTGGAAGAGTCCAGTAAGCACAAAGGAGAAAATAAGCAACTTGGATTTATTTGCATTTTTGAAATTCGTAGTCCACAGGGTCCAGTTGAGCTTGAGGCGTCCTGCTGTGCATCAAGCTTCAGGCTTGGTGCTGGGAAAGCAAAGGTGGCTGAGATTCAGTCCCCTTCCCTGGGAACTTGGAGCTCGGGGTGGGCGCTGGGCACATTAGCAAAGAGTTATGATCCTATGTTCATTCACTATGCGGGTGGCGGCCGCAGTTTGGAGCCTAATGTGCAGAGTACAGTGTTGAGCAAGACAGGCACTGTCCCCTGATCTTGGGGACCTTCAGTCTGCTGGGCCTGGACTTGCTCAAGGAATTGGAACAAGGACTGTGTGTGTGGGATGGATGGAGGTGGTGCACCGTGCTGGGGGACGGGGTCTCATTGGGGTGTGGGTTCAGGAAGGCCCCCAAAAGCTGAGCACTGGCGGATGCGTAGGGGCTGGCAGATGATACTAGGGTAGGGGTTGAGGGACACATGTGCCAGGCCAAAGGAACAGCATGTGCAAAAAAGGGGCTGGGGGGAGAGAGAGAGAGAGAGAGAGAAAGAGGAAGAAAACACAGCATGCCTATAGCCAGCATGAGAGGGATGGACAGAACCACAGCTCCCACCTGGCTTTGTCCCCCTCCGTGTGACCACTGGTAAGTTGTTTCCTCCCTGGGCCTTGGTTTCCCCATCTGGTCCATGAAGAGTTTTCTAAATGTGACCAGGGAGAGATTTCCACGTGGTCACCTGCTTCCTGTGGGTGACCAGGTGCTAGAGTGTCAGGGAGCCACGCGGTCTTGCCACCGACTCTGCAAATCACCCCAGAATTTCTCTGCCTCCCACTCTTCTCCACCCCTGGCACCTGAGGACAGCCTGGCACAGGTGTCACAAGAGCAGAGTCTCAGGTCAGCCCTCTTGTCTACAGCGTTAAGCTAGAAAGTCTTGACTGTTGAGCTCTCCAGAAAGCCGGGGAATATCAGAAACCTGGCTTCAGACCTGGAGTGTGACAAAGCCTTGTGGCTTTGGCTGGGCCACTTCAGCCTCCTGAGCCTCAGCTTCCTCATCTGCATAGTGGGGACACGCCGCCTTCCTCATTCCCTTGAATGTCAGCGCTTCCTTTTCCTCAGGAAGTCTCCGCCTGGTTCAGAGTGACTTAATGACCACAGACCATAGTACAGAGTGGGTGCGGGTGGCCCGCAGCCTCTAGGGTGAGAATTCATGTCGTCCACGTCCCTACTCTCAGGCTCTGTGCCCTGTCACTTCTGCGCAGAGGTCCTTCCTGACCTCTCTGTCTAAAACAGTGTACCCCTCCCCACAGCATCCTTTCTCCAGTTACCCTGTTTTTAAATACTTGTTGAAATAGTTGTATATAAAGTGAGCAACTTGATGTTTTGACAGCCATCTACATAGTGACACAGTGCTCCAGGCAGAGTGACATGTCTCCTCACGGTCACCGCCTGTGTGTGTGTGCGGGGGAGGATCTTCTGAAATCCATTCTTTTGGCAAATTTCTGGTGTGCAGTACCAACACCATTAACTATAATGATTGCAGTCACCTTGCTGTGTGTCACATCACCAGATCTGCGTTCATCCCACTCAGCTGCGAGTTTGTACATTTTGACCAGCATCTCTCCATTTCTACCCCTCGCTGTCCTTGACAACCACGGTCTTCTCCCTGCTTCTATGTGTTTGACTTTTTTAGAGTCTATCTGTAAGAGAAATCATGTAGCATTTGTCTTTCTGTGTCTGGCTTATTTCACCTAGCATGAGTCCTCCGGATCTTTTTTTTTCTTTCCAGTACTGAGGATTGAAATCTGGGAGTGTTTTATCATTGAGCTACATCCTCAGCACTTTTTATTTTACTTATTTTTTGCAGTACTAGGCACTGAACCCAGGAACTTCACACTGAGCTACATCCCCCCACCCCCACACACTTTCTTTGAGACAGGATCTCACTAAATTGCTAAGGCTAGGCTTGTACCTGTAATCCTCCTGCTTCAGCTCCCTCAGTGCTGGGATTACAGGTGTGCGCCACCACGCCCAGCTCTCAAGTGGTGACATTTCCTTCTTCTAAAAGGCTGAATAGTGTTCCAGTGTGTATATAGTATCACAATGTCTTCATCCAGTTATCTGTCACTGGACATTTAGAGTATTCACAGGCCCTGGCTACTGTGACTAGTGCTACAATTAACGCGGGACTACAGATCTCTCTATGGAGTGCGGATTCCATTTCCTTTGGGGCTTTACCCAAAAAGCGGTTGTTGGGTTTATTCTCAGTTTTTTGAGGCACTTCCACACTGTTTTCCATAATGATTTATGCTGACTACTTTTGGATCTGTGGAAAAGTTACAGAGAGAGCAGGGTACACGTTTGCATACCTTCACCTGGCCTCTCTGATATGAGCCGTTCACTGTAACTGTTGGAAGTAGGATGCTAACATGGGCACATCGTGACTAACTGAACTCCAGGCTAAGTTCCGGGGGGTTCTCACTGGGGCAGTGTTGCCCTTCAAAGGCTACTTGACAATACCTGGAGGCATTTTGGTTGTCCTGGCTGCGTGGTGGGCGGGTACTACTGGCATCTAGTGTAGGGGCCAGGGATGCTGCTTGGCTCTCACAGGGCACAAGGAGCCTCCTCCATTCCTGCCCCAGTGCCCAGGAATGATCCTGGCCAAAGTGTCAGGGAGCCAGCTAAGGAAAAACCACTCTGTTCAGCTTTCACCGATTGAGCCAGTATCATCCTTTTTCTATTGCAGGATTGGAACCAGGATCCCGTGTTGTATTTTGCCACTTTACATTTCTGTCATAGCAGGGCCACATAACCACGTGCCAGGTGAATAACTGAGTCCTGGACATTCACACTTGTATGTGAGGGCAGGAGCATTTGCCCACATCATCCAAAAACATGAACATGATGTTTAATGGCTGCTCATTATTCCACTTGCCGTCCATTATTCCACTTTGACCTATGAACCGATGCCCTGTGGTTAGGCACTTAGGCCCTTCCCAGGTATTTACCCCCACGCACAGATCAGCCACGATTTCAGGCTTAAATCTTTATTCACATTTCAGGTTATGTCCTGAGTTAGCTCCACAGAAGTGGGGCCCGAGGGGCTAAAGATGTGGTCCAGAGGATGTGGCTCAGTGGTAGAGCACTTGCCTAGCAGGTGTAAGGCCCTGCATTCGATTCCATAGCACAGCCACCAAAAAAAAGGAAGCGGGGCCCAATACAGGCTGGGCTGCAGCAGAGCTCTATAAAGTTGTCATTTGAGAAGTCAGTGGCTTCCTGTTGGTGGCTTGACTCCTCCACATGACGCCATATCTGTTCTGGGGGGATCTGGCCCTCACCGGCTGGGAGGTAGGGAGGAGATTGAGTTTCTGCGTCAGATCATTAGTAACTGTAGCTGATGGCTGCCTCTGCCCGGACTGTTTTGAGTCACTTAATCTTCTTGGTTGATGAGATAAGCCAGCCAGATAGCCCCAAGGCCCCCTATTCTGTTGGGGCCTTAGCATCAAGCTGGTCACTTGTGGTTGTCAATTACAATCATAGTGAAAATAGTCATGATAATAAGAGCAGCCGCTGTCACCGCTGCTATCGGTTGAGCATTTATAAAGTCCCCGGCAGGTGCCACATACATGGGTGTCCCGTCATATCCTCTCAGAGCCCCATGATCAGATGTCATTATTATCTCCATTTTGCAGTTAGGGAGGCTGAGGCCCAGAGAGGTTAAGTCGCTCATCTAAGGTCCCCCAGCTCAGAAGTGTCAGAGCCTATATTTGAACCCAGGTCTCCCTCCATATAATTTCAGCTACCTTACGGAGTCTGATCTATTTTCTCAATGGGGAAACTGAGGCCCACAGGCTCGAGGTGTGCACATCAGTCAGGCTTTCCAGGGTGGAAGACAACAGGAGGATATGACACAGGGCCAAGCTGGATTCTGGGGAGAGAAGCTGTGGCCTGGAGTCTGGGCTGTGCCTCTCACTGACACTTCAGCAAGTCACATCACTGCTCTGCCTCAGTTTCCCTGCCTGTGAGTGGCAGGACAGTTGCAGACTGGGCCAAGGATTAGCTAAGATGAGGGCCTTTGGAGTCCTCAGCATGAGGCTGCACTTAGAGTTGTTCTTCCTGAGGGCCGGCAGGGCTCTGAGACAATGCAGAGAACCCCGCCTCCCGCCCCTCGGCTCCAGCTGCCTCTGCCGGGCTCTGTGGCCTGTGGGGCTGACCCTCCGCAGGTGTCCTCTCCCCTGTGGCATCTAGAGCAGAGGTGGTTCCTTAGGGGGTAATGGGTGCTGCTATCTATGTGGTGGCTCTTTGAAGCCGCGGTGGCCTGTGGGGCGGGAGCCTAACAGAGGCTTCCCACAGCGGCTTCGGGAAGATGCCGTGTGCCGTGGAGCTGTGCCTGGTGCTCCTCGCTGTCCCTGACTCTTTGCCAGGTCTCCAGAGAGTGAGGGCAGCTCTGTGGTTCTTCTTGTGCTTGCTGAGCTCTGCCCTCCACATCCCACTCTACACCCCAGTTTCCAGTAGGGAAAGTGTCCACATGTGCCTAGCTCAGCTGTGTTCCCAGGCTGTCCTGCCCCTGTCCCCCCTTCAGCCTGCAGTCACCTCTGAATGGTAGAGGGACACAAGTCATGAAGCCACACACACTTCCCTCTCTGTCTGGGTTCTCCCCAAATCCTTATAACAACCCTGAGAGGTGGAAATGATTATTAATTTGCAAACAGAAAACTGAGACTCTGAGAGCTTGTGTAACTAACTGCCTAATACCAAACAGCCAGGCAGGGCCTGAGCTGGGATTTGAACTTGGGCAGTCTGAGAATCAGTCCAAAGCTAACGTGACTGCACAGCTCCCATCAGGCAGGAAAGACATGTATATATTCACTGCCGAGTCCCCAGCCCGTGCCTGGTGCCTGGTGCCTGCACATAGTAGGTCCGCTACATTGATGGGCTGCCAATCCCTGTCCGAAGCTGCAGGGAGCTGAAGGGCTGCTATTGTTACTTAGTTTCTAGCGCCTGAATCTCAGATCTTTGGAGTTTCAGTTTGTGCTAAGTGTCTGGTTTGGTGTTGGTTGTCAGTGTCTGTGGCTGAAAGAGAAGAACAGGCTATTTTTGTGCTGTTTGGCTTGGGCCTGAGGTTTGGGCCACGGGACAGTGTGCGTCATGAGAGTTTGGTCTGACCAAGTCTGGGTGCCTTTTTAGCTCCAAATATGAGCAGAGAACAGGGTCTGGGAGTCAGTGTCTTCAAGAGACATATGTGGCTTCTACCCCATGTTGGGGCACTTTCTGACAGTGCATGGAGCTTCAGTCAAATCTCCTGACCTCTCACAAACTCAGTTTTAGCGCCTGCAGAGTGGAAGCGGTGTTGTCCCTGTGGGACCTCCTGAGGACTCGGCGTGTTAGTGCAGACAAAGTCAGGCACACAGTAGGCACTAAATAAATGTTTGCAGCTGATGCTGGTACCATACACCCAGTTCAGGCACATAGCCAGGCCCTGCTCTGTGTGTTTGGATTTGTTGATGAACAAGACAGTTGAGATCCCTGCCTCGGGGGCTAGAGGGGAACTAAGCAATGGTCATGTCACACAGAATACTGTATTGTATGTTAGGAAGTGGGGCGAGCTTGGAGAAAGGGCTGAGCAGGTAGAAGGCTGCGGAGGACCTGGCTGGGTGGGGCCAGGGAGCCGTCGAGGAGCCCTGTGGTGGTTCAGGTGGAGACACAGATGCAGGGCAGATGAGGGGCAGTGAGAGGCAGGCGGAGTCTGGGTCAGTGGAGGGCCGGGCTGCAGGAGTGGCTGGTGGGTTGAACATGGGTGGGAGAGAAAGAGACGGGTCACAGATGGCCCAAGGGCTTGGGACCTGACAGCTGGGAGGATGGAGCTGCTCATAGGAAGTTAGGGTCTAGGGAGCAGATCAGGGTTCGGGTGTGGACTTGCTGGGTTTCTTCCAGCCTCCCTTGCCCTCCTCTTTGGGTAATTCCTGCCTGGCCATGTCTAGGGGTTTTGGTGGTGAACGCTCTCCTCCTGTGGAGGTCTTCCAGGCCACAGCCCTCAGTGTCCCAAAAAAGCGTGGCTGAGTTTCAGACATTCTGGGCTTAGAGTGGTTAGAAGGGACATGCCGATCCTGTAACTGTGGAGAGGAATGATAAATGCAAGGCAGAAGTTCGTGGGGGGGAGGTTATGTGGCTAAATTCTGGGAGCCAGGAGTCTGGGGGCAGTTGCTGTGTGACCCTGAGCAATCACTTGCCCTTTCTGGGCCTTTTATTGTTTATTGTTTTGTTTTGTTTTGTTTTGTTTTTGTTTTTGTTGCATAATGAAGGATTGAATTGGATTCTCCTTAAATTCTGTCCGTGTGCACATTCCCCCAGTTGCAGGGGTCCAGTGAAGAGTGGAGCTCTGGAGTCAGACAGACCTGGGTTCGGGTCCAGCCTTTTCTGCTTTGTAAGGTCGAATAAGGGGCTTTGTGTCTCTGAGTCTGATTTCTCAACTGACATCTCATTGTGGAGACCAGTGGGGAGAACTCCAGGCACACAGTAGGTGCTTACTACGTGGGAGCTGCTACCTGTTTGCTTTCCTTCCCGGGTGTCATATCTGAAACCCACAAGGCACAGGGCCTGCCGGCTAGTAGGCTGATTTCCCACGCGGGACACTAGAGGGCGCTCTGTTTTCACAAATCACCTTGGTGGCTGCTTCCTCTTTCACACCTGAGCTCTAAACCCTCTTAACAGCCAGCGAAGCAGGCACCCCCTTCCCATAGACCCATTTTACAGCTGAGGAGACTGAGCAAAACCTCACTCATCCAAAGGTTGCACAGAGAGAGGGGTAGCATCAGAACCGGGATCTGTGACAGGACTTTTTCTACCTTAGAGCCTCCAGAAGTCAAATGTCAGGAGAGGGTAGGGTTTCCCACCTGCCGATTTCACCAACCATGGATCAGATATATTCAGAGAAAAGTTGTTACCTGTAGTGAACATGTACAGAGCCGTTTCCTTGTCATTATTCCCTACACAGCACAGTTTAACAACTGTTCACCGAGCATTTACCTGCCATCTAGAGATGGCTTGCAGTGCCCAGGAGGCTGTGTGCAGGTTCTGTCCAAAGGCTGTGTCACTATTTGAGGGACTTGATCGTGCCCATGGGTCCCCAGGGACCACTGTAGAGTGTGGCATGTGACAGGTGGAGGGAGTTCTGCCAAATCCTAGGATGCTGGTACCAGGAGAGAAGCCACCTGTTTGTAGCAGGCAGCAAATATGGCTGTAGACCCCTGGGAGTGGAAGGACGGGGGACTTCTTGCCGGCTCATGTCCATTTTATCACCCACCTTTGTCGCTGGCAGGCAAGGAGACTCCAGAGCTGAAAGGGACTCAGCTTTGGGGGTTTCGTTTGAGCTGAGTGGACGCAGGGCTTCCATGTCTGAGACATTGCTGAGGAGCAGGGAGGTGACGTAGGCCAGAGGAAAGCATCCCTGAATTGGGATACCGGATACCGGGTCTGCTCCTGTCTGTGTGACCTCGTCACTGCCCCTCCCCAGGCTGGCTTCTCTGAAAAGCTGGCTGCCACTCTCTTACCCAGCTGGCTGGCCGTGCACGGACTTTGAGGGGAGGAGGTGGTGGGCTGGAGTGGTGGCAGAGGCCTCGCAGCTCTGGAAGAAGTGGGAGGACTGAGGTTGTCTTTGTGTCTGTCACTATGGTCGGAGCACACAATTGAAATAGTGCAAGGGTGAAGCGGTACGGAGGTGAGGAGCTTGTCAGGAAATGTGGTCTGAATGATTATAGTTATGGAACAGTGGTTACCAGAGGCAGGGAAAGGCCCGGGGGAGGGTGGAGAGAGGGTGGTTCATGGGTCCGGGTGCGGTTGGATGCCAGGAGTAACCTGTCACGTCTGGCACAGTAGGGGGACTATGGCTGACCACAGTTTGATGGATGTTTCAGATGGCAAGGAGAGGATTTTGAATGTTCCCCACACAGAGAAAAGATAAATATATCTTCCAGTTACCCTGATCTCATCATTACACAATGTATACATGTACTGAAATGTCACACTGTACCCCCAAATGGGTACAATATCATGTCAGTTTAAAATTTTTCTTTCTTTGGTACTGGGGCTTTAATCCAGGGTCTTTGCAGTGTACTGTATCCTTAGCCTTTAAAAAAAAAATTGTTTTTGTAAATTTTGACACAGGGTCTCCCTAAGTTGCTAAGTTGCCCAGGCTGGGCTCCAACTTATAATCTTCTTGCCTCAGCCTCCCAGAGTATTGAGGTTACAGGTGTGTGCCGCCATGCCTGGCTTGTCAATTAAAATTTTTAAAACTATTAAAAGGAGAAAAAGAAACTCTTTAGGTTAAAGAAAACCTTGTTTTTCATAGAAATCCCAAGGCTGGGAGAGACAGCTGCAGATGGATTCTGTTAAATGTTACATGAAGATTTTATGTCAAATATTTATATTACTAAGATGTAAGTGTGTTCATGTTGACATAATAGTACTGTTTTGTGGTCATAATATAAATGTAATGATACAGTAATGGGAGGTTTTTACTGTGTTCTTCCCATGTGCCTATGTATTTGGTAGGAAACAAACACACATATCAAAGTACCACACACTCGGCAGCTTAAACAAAGGAAATGTGTTGTCACGGTGCTGGAGGCTGGGAGTCAAGGGCAGGCTGTGGGCAGGTTTGTGTCTGCTGAGCTCTCTGTCCCTGGCTTGAAGCTGGCGCCTCCCCTCCGTCTCCACGCGTGGTAATTCCCGTGCGGCTGCACTTCTGTCTGTGTGTCCACGTTTCCTCTTCTTAGAAAGACACCAGTTGGAGTGGATTTGGGGCCACTCCAGTGGCCTCACTGTAACCTAATCACCTCTGGCTGACCTCCAGGTACAGGCACATCCTGGAGCTAGGGGTCGGGCTCTACCCTAAGGATGTGGCCGGGATGCCGTTCTGCCCATCGCAGCTGCACGCTTGGCAGGGCACTCTGCACTGTTCCATTTCGTCCTTCTAGCAGTCCTGGAAGGGTGCTCTGAGAGGCCGAGTCCCTTGTGGAAGGCCAGCATCAGGTCAGCAGTCGTGTGACCCCAGGTTCTCAGCGTTAAGACCTGTGCTGTGTTCGTCTGTGTCCATGTTTGACCTCATTCCCAGGGAACTTTCGTTAGCATGTCGCATTCTACTGAAGTTTCAGATGTTTCCTCAGAGCCTCTTGGTGCCTGACTGTCGCCCTGTTGAAGGCCTCGGTTGGAAAACATCCAGATGAGGGGAGCAAAAGACATTCCCTCAGTGCCATCCCGGCCTGCCTGGCCACCTTCCCGGGGGCCGTGCCGTGGCCACCCCCCAGCCTTGACCCTGACCGCCGTGTTTGCTGAGCAGCCTGGGCCCAGTGAAAGCGGCCTTTGTCCTCCAGCTCATTGCCCTGGGAGGGATGACCTAAGTCCCATCTCGGGAACAGAGCAGTGACCTGCCACGTGAGTTCAGGTTGGCCCAGCAGCCTGCAGAGTCACCCAGGCTTGCAGAGCAGAGCGGTGGCTTTCCTCAGGGTGTGCAGAGGCCCCGTGTCCTGCGGGTGAGGCCCTGGGTCCTGCGTGCACAGGACATCACAGTTTGCTAAGTTTCGTGTGTGTGTGTTCCTGTTTGTCAGACACTGCCGCGTTCCCTGGAGTGATCAGGGCGGGGCTGGAGGAGGTAGTGCCTGTGGCAGGGAGCTTCACACCACCGAATGTCACACCCACGGATCCTGAGGGATAGGTCAGGTGGGACCCAGTGGGTCTGGCTGCCCCCTGCCTTGGAGCCCGGAGGGGGAGAGCTGGGATCACCTAGAGGTTCCTTCATCCCTCGTCCTGGCGCCTGGGGTGGCCTGAGGCCTGTGGTTGGGGCTAGGCCTCCTCGCAGCCTGTGGCCTCATGTCGGACACAGGTCACTTCTGCTGCTTGCTCTTGGACCCTGCTATCACAGGGGAGGGACATGGACCCCACCTCTTGATGGGGAGTGGCCCAGGAGGAAATGTCCCAAGCATGTAGGACAGGAGGAAGTGTCCTAAGCACAGGCCTGTGCTGGCTCCTTTGGAAGCCTTGGGGCAGGGTCCTCCTGGCCATGCCAGCCGAGAGGAAGGAGAGAAAGGAGGGGCCTGCAAAGCTGTGGCAGCCCGGTGCTGCTCTTGGAGGATGTGGGCTGAGTTTTCTCCCCTAAACTGAGAATATTCCTTGAGTTCTTGCAGGTTCTCCCTCAGATGTCTGAATCATCCCTCACCCACTAAATGTTCCCTTTAGGGTTTATTTTTCCAGCAGTTTTGCTCTCCCTGGGCCTGGGTGCTGCCCTCTCCATGCCCACAACCCTTTCTGGAGCAGGAGTGGTGTGGGGCCAGCTTCCCAGACACCTGGTGTCCATGGTCCCGACCAAAGAGCTAGGGGGCTGCTCGCCCTCCTGGGTGAGCTGGTCTCTGTGAGTTCCTGCAGGCTCAGGCATGGGGTTCCTCTGCCTCCCCTGGGCCTGACATACAGTAGGTGCTCAATATATGCTTGGTGCACTGAATGGAAAGATGCTGGCTTTTGAAGAGCAGGCATTCTCCCCTGGGCTTGTCCGTGTCCCTGGCATATGGCAGGCACTCCATAAATGCTCATTGTGCTGAAAGAACGGAAGAATAAGTGGATGAGTTAGACTGAGAGTTGTGATTTTGCAGCTGTCTTTGTATCCCTGTCGCATCGCACAGAACCTGGCCCCTGGGAGGGTCGGTCAGTGAAGGCCAAGCCGGATGAACCAGTGAGCCCCTATAGTAATTTTGCTGCCACTACCAGCTGTGTCTCATCTCACATCTGTATCCACAGTGCTTAGCAGGGCTGCGTACACAGCAAGCACTTGATAATTGTTTATAGAACTGAGAGAAAGAAAGAATAAAAAGAATGAATGAGAGAATAAACTTTTCATCATCAGGGCTCATGTCTTCCTCATTTCTCTTTCCTCCTCGTTTTCTAGCACGAGGTCTTAGACACAGTACATGCTTAGTAAATGTGAAACTGAATGACTGAGTGAAAAAGTGACATTTTTAAAGGCTAGGGACATGTCTTGTTCATTGGATTCCCTAGTTCAGTGACAGGGAACCTTTTAGAACTTCCAGTGATAACAAACAGCCAGCTGCAGCACGCGTGCCATAGGTTTGCCACCATTGCCCTAGTTCATAGGACAAGGTCCAGTACACAGTAGGTGCTGAATAAATGCATTTTGAATTGATCATGTGAATGAGTGAGTGAATAAGTAAACTTCCCAAGGATCAAACCTATATCTCATTATCTTTTTCCTGGGGTCCTAGCACAGGGCCAAGCAAAGAGCAGGTGATTAGCCAGTGCTTCCTGTGCTGCCATGATCACTGTAGGAATTTCTGACACGGAGAATGAATAGAGAAGGGAAGCTGTGTTGGGGCCACCTCCAGTTTGATCCTCCTGGCCTGGCCCACCCGCCCCACCACTGCAGACTCTTCCTGCCCATCCGTCCACACAGATGGACAGGAAGTCCTGAAAGCCTGCCCCAGAGCTGCTTCCCACATTTTCTTCATGCCCAGCCGGCCTTGAGTTGGATTAAGGCCCCATGCCGAGCCCCAGTGCCGCCCGGCTGTGGACCAGCACCCCCAAGGGACCCCTCTTCCTGACTACGTTAGTGGTTCTAAATTTAGAGGTAGCTGAGCAGTTTGCACAGGGCAGCTGCAGTGGGGGAGTGTGCTGTGCAGAGCCAGCCCTAAAGTCACCGTGTGCTCCCAGCAGGCCTGTCCACCCTGCAGCTGAGCAGCAACCGCAGAGCACAGAGGCTAGGCTGTGGAGCTGGGTGCGCACCTCCTCTTTTGACGTTGAGTTTACAAACAAGACAGCAAAATTTCTTACCCAGTTTTCCCATCTGCAAAATGGGCATACTAGACTTCCTTTTCTCTTTTCAGGACCCTGTTCCCCAGCCTTGGCTACCTGTCTTGCTTTTTCAAACTCCCCATGCTGAGGCTGCCCACTTCCAAAGATGCAGTTTCAGTAGATTCCCAGCAGCTGAGTTGAAAAACTGCATTCTCCCATTGATTTTGAGGGGTGATGTGTCAGGCAGGGTCTCCAGCTGCAGAGTCTAAGGTGGAGATTTATGTGGGTGTGATTTGGGGACAGAGCCAACCTGGCCTAGCAGAGGTTTGAGAGGGTGACATGAGGCAGCTCCCACCTCAGCACAGTAGGGCAGTGTCTCCTCTGCTGCCTAAGGACTGGGAAGAGAGGCCGTGAGCTGCTGCAACCAGAGCTCTGAGCACCCCAGCCAGTAAGGCAGATGTGGCTGGACACCCAGCAGCATCTGCCACCTTCAGGCAGGACTGAGGGTTGTGGACTTCATTAGACAGATGCTGAGGTGAACTGGAGAGCAGTGGAGTTTCGTTGGTGCTCCACGGAGGTAACTTGGTAAAATGAAAAGCTCTCAAGAAGTGAAAGATTACAGGTGGGGTGCACTCAGGAGGCTGAGGCAGGAGGACTGTGAATTTGAAGGCCAGCCTGGGCTATATAGCGAAGCACATCTCAAACAAACAAATAAACAAACAAAAGGTTGGAAGGGTCTTTTTTGTGATGTTTGTTCCTGAAGCACCTACTGAGGGTGGGTGCACCTTCCCTGTCCCCAAAGGAGAGTGGCAGCGCATAAATCATACGTGTACTGTGATGCATTACTGCAGTGTCTTCTCACACTGAGGGCGGGGGGACAGGTTCCATTTTAGAGGCAGAAAATGCACAGATAATGTTCAAGCATTAAAAATAAGTAATTTTTTGGCTGTTGTTGAAACGGTGATATAGAGACATGGTTAATATTTCTAAGCAAAGCAAGGTTCTAAAGCAAAATAGTCCCCTTGCCATGGCCAGCCTGTGGCCCCCTTCCCGGGAGCTGGCCACGGTTTCACATGTCTCGATTAGAAATGATACTCTGTGTGTGTTCTATATCTGTGTCCAGAGAAGGGGGAGGCAGACAGACAGACAGACAGAGAGAGATTGTCTGTGTCTATCTGTATAGTCAGCCTTCTGTATCCATATGTTCTATGTCCATAGATTAAATGAACTGCAGATAAAAAATATTCAAAACAAAATTGCACCTGTACTGGACTTGTACAGACTTTTTTTCTTGTTATTATTCTCTAAACAACACAGTATAGCAGCTGCTTACATAGCATTTACATTGTATTAGGGATAATAAGTAATCCAAAGGTGACTTAAAATATATGGCAGGATATTAGCAGACTCTATGCAAGTACTGTGCCATTTATACAAGGCAGGGGTCCCCAAACTCCCAGGCCACACAGCAGGAGGTGAATAGCAGATGAGTGAGCAAGCAGAAGCTTCATCTGTGTTGACAGCCTCTCCCATCCCTGGCATCACCTAAGCTCCACCTCCTGTCAGATCAGCATGGCATTAGATTCTCATAGGAGTGCAAGCCCCACCGTGAACTGCATATGCGCGGGATCTAGGTTTTGTGCTCCTTATAAGAATCTAATGCCTGATGATCTGAGGTGGAGCCAGGGTAGTGATGCTAGTGCTGGGGAGCAGCTGTAAATATAGATTAACATTAGCAGAGAGGCTGTGCGGAGACCATAATAAATCAATTGCTTGCCAGCTCATATCAAAACACTATCAATAAGTGGCAAGTGATTCTGCATTATGGTGAGTTGTAAAATTATTTCATTATGTAGTACAATGTAAAACTAATAGAAATAAAGTGCACAATAAATAAAGTGCAGTGAAGTGCACAGTCAGTGGAAAAATTGTCTCCCATGAAACTTGTCCCTGGTGCCAAAAGGTTGGGGACTGCAATATAAGGGACTTGAGCATTTGCGGATTTTGTTATCCAGTACCCCCAAGGATACAGGAGAAGACTATGTATGTCTGTCTATAAAATGTTATAACACAGGTCTTACTATATATAATGATCAATGTCCTGGCCTTTTTCTCACAATGATGAGATTTTCCATATTACCACCATAAGTCTCTATCATTCTTTCTGGGGGCCTTACATTTTCCCCTGCACTGTGATTGGTTGAACCAACCCCTTCTGGACAGACACAGGCCGTTTCTGGTTTTAGATACGGTGTAAATGATGCCACCGTGACCACCCACCTGCAGACGTCTCTGTGCATTCCTGTGTTTTGTCTGCAGGAGAGGAGCCTGGCCGTGGACTTGCTCATCATTTGAAGGCTGAATAGAGGCTTTCCGGGGGGCTGGGTCTGGCTGAAGCAGCAAAGAGGGGAATGGGTGGTGTCTGGGCCTCAGGGTCAGCCTGCGAAGATGTCAAGGTGCCTGGCAGCTGAGACAGGACGGGCTGCTCATGGCACAAGCCTGGTGGCTCGAGCCTGTGCTCACACCCCTCAGAAGCTGCCAGGTCCCCTCCAGCAAGTGTGCTGAGCTCAGGATCCTCTGCTCTGGTACCAGGTTCCTCACTGGTCTCCAAGGCCTCAGTCCTGCCAGTGTGTGGCTGGCCAGGTGAGGAGCCTGCTGTGGCCAGGTCTCTAGCATCCCCCTCGGTGTTGATCAGTGTTACTGGACTCCCACTGGGGCCCCTGCCCAGGACTTCGGCCCCTTGAGATTCCCTGGTACCTGTTAGGCTAAGCTCAGAGCTCTGCTTTCCCCAGTGACTTCCCCCGACATTTGGTAGAAAATTGAAACCTCACATCTCTCAGACTCCCTCTCTCCTTTAGAACACCAGCATTTCTTTGGGAAGACCTCATGCCCAGAGCACTTTTTCAAGGTCTTGTTGGATGAGCTGGTCCCGTGCTTGGGTCCTTCTTCCTTTATAAGGCAACCAGAGTGCCTGGGTACCGAGCACTTGCTGTACACCACACACCCACAAAGCACTTTTCTGCCATTTTGGTGAGTTCATGTGGCACCATCAGCAAGCAGTATTATTACCATCATTTTATCACAGGCTCAGACAGGCTCAGTGATTTTCCCAGGGACGCAGTCAGCCAATGGTGACCTGTTATTCCCAGGCTGGTCCTTTCTCTGCTGTGTTGCCTCCTGCTGTTCCTTGTTGATAATGTGCTTCCACTGGACCTGTGTCACTGTGCACAGGAGGCTGCATGAGGGCAGGTCCTCATCTGTCTCGCTCACTGTTGTGTCCCCAGACCCTAGCACAGGACTTGGTCCACAGTAGGCATTTAGTGAATGCTTGTTGAATGACGAAGTGAGCAAGTGAAGGAGAGGTAAAGTACTGGGCTGTCATTTACAAACAGAGGTGATGTTTGTTTATGATGATGACAATGATAAGATGATGATTTGGTTCCTAATCTCAGAACTGAACTCACACTTTTTTTTATTTTTTTTTGAGACAGGGTCTCACTGTGTAGTTCAGGTTGGCCTTGAACTCACTATATAGGCCAGGCTGGCCTCGAACTTAGGGCAATCCTCCTGCCTCAGCCTCCAGTGCTGGGATTACAGACATGTACCCCACACCCAGCTCCTCACAATTTTTTTTTTTTTTTTTTCTTTTTTAATGTGGGTACCGGGAGTCGACCTCAGGACCTCACGCTTGCCAGCAAGCGCTTGTGCCGCTGAGCGATATCACCGGCCCTTTTTTCCTTTATGTGGGTACCGGGAGTTGAACTCAGGACCTCACACTTGCCAGGCAGGCGCTTGTGCCACTGAGCTAACTCACCGGCCTGCTCCTCACATTTTTAAAAACGAAACTCTCCTTTCTTTGTAAACCACTTTTCCTTGTAGGAATGTGACATTTTGTGTTTTTCCTCTTGGAGTCAAATAAGGACGTGTCTTCTCTGAGAATGTCACCGGAGAAAGGAGTCTGAACATTTCCTTTAGAAATTTCTGTGTAAAAAGTTCAGGAAAGACAGAACTGCACTTGAAGATGGCAGTTGCCATGGCTACGGGGGGACACAGTACTCGCCGGCTTACACACAGCCTCTGGTAGACATCTGACTGCATAGTTCCAATCCAGGGTTCTCTGCAGGGAGAGTGTGAGAGGAGGCACCTACTGCCAAGTCCTTGCTGGACCCAGAGGGCAAGTGTTTGTGAGCGTTGCCCCCCAGGCTGTGGTCCATCAGGGTTAGTCCTGTCCCCGCCCAATGGGGGTTGGGATTGCTGTCCACGTTTGGAGACAAGACAAGCTCCTTGGAGTGACTTGAATGCTTATGTGTTCATTCATTCATTCTTGATCTGTTCATTCATTTATTCATGTGCCTATTCAGCAAATATTGACTGAGCCCTTCTCTGTGCCAGACACTGTTGGAGGCACCAGGCATCAATGGTGGGTAAGAACACAGTCTCTTCCCCAACCCAGCATGTGCGCCAGCGGTAGAGACAGATCGTGTAAGGGGAGCATAAACCCAGCCATTCCCCATACCAGTCAGTGTGTGAGGACAGTCAGACCAGGGTCACGTGGCAGAGAGACAGTGACCGGAAAGGCTTCTCAGAGGATGAGATCTGAGTGGAGATCTGGAAGGAATCAGCCATGCTAGGATCTGGAGAAGGGTGTTTCAGGCAGAGGGAGCAGCATGTGCAAAGGCCCTGGGGTGGTAATGAACTTACGCTGAGGCATGGCGGGGCCAGTATGGCCAGTCTAATAGTGAGCAAGGAGGAAGCACACTGGGAGTCTTTGGGGCCAGGACAGAGTGTTGGAGTATGTTCTGGTGGTAGCAAGAGCAGCGGGAGCTCAAGGGAGGATCCCACGATGGGAGGGGAGGAGCACTGTCATCCAGGCTGGAGGGAGGCAGTGAGGTGGGAGCCAGGGCCATGGGGACTTGATCCAGGGCTCACGGGATGGGGAGTAGGGGGCGATAGCCAGGATGAGGCTGCGGTGGGGCTGGACGGGACAGACGGAGGAGAAGAGGAGCCAGGGAGGGTCCTAGCTTCCAGCCTGGACAGCAGGTTGGTGGGTGGTGGCTTTCACTGCAGCAGGAGAGCGTGGGGAAGCGGCTTGGGAGCCGGGCAAGACAGCGTCCTGGTATGTCCGTCGGTCCAGAGAGTGTGGTGGCCTCGAAGGAATTTCTGTTTGGCTTTTACAGATGGGTGGCGCTGAGGCTCTGCTGAGGGGGCTGCCCTAGCAGAGGGGAGATGTGGGTGCTGCAGCAGACACAGTGTGACATCCTTGAGTTGGTGAGAGAAGATGGGATCAGAGTGCAAGAGGAGGGCAGCCTGGTGGCCAATGTGGCCTTTCCCTCCCTGTGGCTGGGGGAAGGTAGGGTAGGGGTTGGGGGAGGCCTGAGCGTGGAACGGGGAGTTGCAGAGTAGCCGAAACAATATACTAAGCTTCGGAAGCAGAAAGATCTGGGTTCAAATCCAGCCGTGTGACCACAGCAAGTGGGTAAGCGCGGACCTTCAGCGAGTAAGCGCACATGATATGCAGAGCCATCTCCAGGCAGCTGCTCACTCAGTCCCCACGAAAGCCCTGCCAAGCAATTTCTGTTCCTGTCTGCATTCACAGACGAGGAGGCGGGGCTTGGAGAGGTACAGGGCACTGTCCAGTCGTACATGCTAACTGGGTCTCTCCGCCCAGAGGCCACGTGTGTGGCTTAAGTGGCTCATCTTCCCCTAGGACACAAGACTTCACAGGGGCTGTTGGCAGAAAACTGTGCAGTAGCAGATGGTGGCACCTGCCCAGTGCCTCGCACAGTACTAGGCGTCCAGTGGGCACAAGACTGGGCGCCCCCCCAACCTGCTTCTAATCACTCCATGTCCAGGAAAAGCCACTTGCTGCTGTGGCTGCTGCTCGGCTCATTGCTGTGTGCAGCAGGGGTGGGGGTGTTGGAAGGGAGAGCAGCGGTGGGGACGGGGAGGTGGTTGTTGTCACAGTCCCACCCCTCTCACATAGGCTTGGGGGCTCCCAGCTGCACATGCACACGCACGCACACCGTCCCCTCCTTTTTGCCTGACACACGGGGTGGCTTGCAGGTGGCCCGCAGAACCTGCTGCTGCTTTGTCCTCCCATGTGTTTCAAAAGAGAGCTTGGGGAGGGGATTTGCAGAGGACCACAGGACCCCCTGCTGCTCTCTGTGCCCCAAGGGACAAGGCAGCTCCCACCCACCTCCAGTCCTATGGCTCAGGCCTTCTCAAGGGAAGGGAGTTGCTCTGTCCAGACCCCAGGGCAGCCTGGGGTGGCTGCAGGCAGAGTAGAGACACCAGGGTGGGTTTGCCTGACCTCCAAGTTTCCCAGAGAGAGAGGAGGGTAGGGACAGAGAAGAAAGCAAGAGCCTGGTGTTGACCAAGGATAGACTTTCCAGTGTGTGGCTGGGTAAGGGGACCCCGAAGCCCCTGTGGGTGGGGAGGGCAGAGGCCCCGCTGCACAGCAGGCTGGAAGGTCGTTCATTTCTGATCCCACTTTTCGGGAAGGGCTTGAAATGGTGGGACCAAGGCCCAGAGAGGTGTTAGAAAATATGTCCCGAGCCTTGAGCAAGGTACTTCTGTCACCAACTTGACCAGTGAGTCTCTGTGCTGCGTCCTAAAATGACTGTGTGTCCAGTGACCGTCCTCTGTGTCTGGAAGGATCAGGGCGGCTGGGGACCCAGCCCTCTTCCTTCTCTCCTTGCCCCCTTGCCTGCAGAGCCTCACCGGGCACCATGCTAGGCCTGGCTCTCTACCCAAGCTGGTCACATCCTCAGGGTCATTTATTGAGGCCCTCACGAGCCAGGGTCCTGCGGGAAACAGCCGGACAGAGCGCATGCACCCAGTCTTGTGTGCAGCTCCCCCGACTCTGACAAGGCTCACCCCAGAGTGGTCGTGAGGAGGCCGCCGGCCTGCAGGCTGCAGACCCAGTATGGAGCCCGCTCCACCACAACACTGTCCGTCTCTGAGCGTCCATTTCCTCTGCTGCAAACAGCAGAGGCGCCGTCTGCTCCGTGCTGTGACTTTGGAGCCCACGAGGCAGTGTGTGTACCGTGTAGAGGAAAGGCGGCTCTGCATGGCTCAGGCTGCAGGGTCACAGGCCAGCGTCCAGGACAGAGCATCCGCTCCCATGTTTATCTCTGTCTAGAGGAACACGCGCCCATGATGAGCCCCAGGTATTCTGATGACTTAGAATTCCCCAAACTTGCCCCGTCCACCCCATCCACCCCGCAGCCCTACTCACTTTCTCCTGCGGTTCTGTCACTTCCCTGGCCCTTGACTTCCACTCGACATGCAAGGCCTTGAGGGGGCTCCAGCTCCCTACCCCTGCCTCCGCTGCCTCTCTGTTGGTCTTCGGGTGTTTCCCATTTGCCCAGACTCACTCGTTCTGATCCTGTGCCCTCAGAGCTCTGCTGATGAGAAGAGCCATGACTGTGCAATCTCAGCAGCTCTGGAGACTGAGGCAGGAGGACCACAGGCTTGAGCCCAGCCCAGGCAACACAGCAGAGCCCAGTCTTGAAATAAAACATAGAAAGGGCTAGGAGTGTAGCTCAGTGGTAGGGCGTCCCAGTACCATCAGAAAACAAAACAAAACAAAAGTCACCAGGGTTAATACTGTTGTTATACCCTCAGAGGCCATTGAATCTTATTGCTGGAGCCACGGATGTGCCTGAGTCCTTGTTGGAACTGAAGATGGTGGGTGTGGGTCCCCAAAGCCATCCTGGGGAGCCCAGTGTTGTTCTTAGCTGACCCAGGTCCAAGCAGGAGAAGGAGAAGTGAAGTCAGAGGGGGAGAAGAGGACCACGCCGGTTAAGGCTTTTTCTCTTGTGGCCACCTCTTCTGCACCCTGCAGCAACCGGCACAGGTGGGGAGTCCCAGGGCCAGGGCCCCTGGCGGTTAGGCACATGGCAGGGCCACACCTTGCTGCCTGTGATCTGGACCATTGGGAGCCTTGGTTTCCCCATCTGCGCAATGGGGTTCAAGGGCTTCCTGGTTAGCTCAGCCCGCTCCGTGCTGCTGTGAGCGTGGACCCAGGCTGGGTGACGTGTACAGAGCAGAGGTGTCTCCTCCCCTGTGCGGGCTGGAAATCACAAGGTCGGTGCACCGGTGTCTGCTGAAAGCCTTGCTGCAGGGACACATAGCAAAGCGAAGGGTGAGGGAGAAGCCCTGTCCTCATGTGGCAGAAGAGCAGGGGAGACAGAGATAGAGGGCACACCTGGTGCTCCCACAAGCCCTTGCCATAGGGACATCAGTCCGTTACCGTCAAAGGCCTCTGACCTCAGTGCTCCCCCAGGCCCCTCCTTCCAATTCTGCTGCACTGGGAATTCAGTTTCCAACATAAGAATTTCGAGGAACACATTCAGACCATAGCAGCTGAGTTCTACATGTGAAGAAGGGGACAGGGCACACAGTAGGCCCTCAGCAAGTGACGGCTATACCAATATGTTGTTATATTTGCAACAAACCCAAATATAATGGCCTGCTGTCTCCTACCGCCTGCACAGTGCTCTGTGCATAGTAGGTCCTCAATAAAATGCTTGTTGAAGGCAGAAGGACAGGAGGGACGGAGCAAGGAAAGAAAGTCCTTCTATTCATCCTTTATTACCTTTCTGGGGATCCTTAACATCTCAGGGTGCTGCTTGGGGGCAGCTTAGCCAAGTGCTACACATTCACTGCTCAGAAATAAATATCTCGGGGACGCCATGTGTCCTCATCCCAGTTCCAATTTGTTGCTGCCCAAGAACATCTTGCTTTCTTTCATGAACTGATCCAAAGATGTGGTGGTTCAGCTGCTGGGGAAGAGGGAAACATGTTCTCCAACTGCAGGTGGGCGGCCACACACACAGCCCAGCAGGATGCCCCTCAGAGAGGTGGCAGGTCCCTCAGCAGCACGGGGTCCCAGCAATGCCCCCGCGTTAGAGGAGGTCGGGTGCCACTGTATTAGGCCCCCAGCTCTGTGAGGAGGAGCTGTGATGACACACTGGCCATGCTGCAGACACTCCCCAGCATGGAAAATGCCGTGTCCCACTTGAACTAAGGGTGTGGCCAGGAAAGAAGGGCCCTGAGTTTCTGGCTGTTTCTAAAAAGATTTCCTTTCTGGCCGATTTTGTTTGGCTCTTCCCAAGGTTAATTAAAGCCATGTTAGGTCATTAAATGACTATGTAAAGAGGAATGCGATAAATGAACACAAGGAAATAGGCATGGGCTTAGTTTATAAATAATCAGGGACCAACTCGTAAGATCAAGTCATTCCTATTTTTTACCCCTTATCAGAATTCTTTTCCCTGTTGCCTTGGAAACCAGTCTGCTGCTGGGAGTTCTGTGACTGGGGTCCAAGCTGCAGTAATCCCATCATCTCCCACTGTGGGCATGTGGGGGTTCTGCTGGGGGTGCTGGGTGTTCCTGCTGCACTCAGATGCAGTATCTGGTGGGAAGACTGATGGGTAAACCAAGTCACAGCCCAGTGTGCTAAGTGGTTGGGTAAGGACAACAGAGGCAGGGTGGGAGCCCAGAGATAGATTCTCATGGGTGAGAGGAATCTGGGGAGGCTACCTGGAGGGGAGGGAGCATCTAAGCCGAGATAAGGAGAACAGTGAAGCTGAGCCTGACCAGGAGAGAAGTGTCGGGCAGAGGGAACGGCACATGCGCACATCTGAATGCAAGAAGGCATGGAACCCAGGTCTCACCGTGGGCTGCACGTAATGGAATAATTATCATGCCTCTGACCGCCATCTGTCTGTAGAGTGTTTGCTGTGCACCAGGCACACGTATTCTCGCTTGTATTCAGGTCCTCTGGAGGTGGATGGGATCACTCTGACCAGATCCTTTGCTGGGCTTCCTGACCTCCTGTACAGAGCAGGTGTGCCCTCGGCCTGAGACTGAGCAGCCTCCAAGGAGGTGGCTGGATGAGGCCAGCACAGGTTTACAAATCAGACAGGCTTAGTTCAAGTCCAGAGCTGCACTGGCCAGCTCCGTGACCTGCAGCAAGTCCCTGTCACTCTTAAGCCTCTCTGTCCTCTGGAAGTGGGGCTGTCATCAGCAGGACTCGCCCTCTGGGGTTGTTCTGAGTCGAGTCCATGAGGTGTGATGTGGGTGTGACCGGCTCCTGGGACGCAGCAAATCCCACAGCACTGCCTTCTTTATGCACAGTGTGGCCTGGGCTGCACAGCCCTGGCATGGCCACTCTTTCAGGAGACAGGATGTGAGGAGGTTCCATGTAAATAAGACCTCCTGGGGGAGATTTGGAAAAGGTTGTCTTGGGGGTGAGTGAAGCGTAATGGAGATGGGAGAGCAAGGAAGGCCACCCTAGGCCTGAATGAGCAGACAGAACCCCAGAATGAAGACTGCATGTGGCCACACTGCCTGGCCTTTGCTCTCTTGCTGATTTCTTGGAGTACTCTTATTCTTCCCTCAAAGCCCCACTCAGATAGCCCTCTCCCTAATGCAAGCCCTCAGTAAATGATCATCTCTTCACTCTTCTTTCCTCAACCTACTTTCTTGGTTGGGTTTCACCTTCTCTCTTATTTTTGTGTAGCGTGTTATTCACTTGACCATCCCAGCCCTTAGCACTTGTGTTGCAAATTGTTCAATTTTTTTTTTCCTGGCTTTTTCTTCCACTAGACAAGGAATTCCAGAAGTATGTACATTTGTATCTGATTTTGGGGAGAAAATGGTAGAGCCTCAGGTTTGAGTAGTCTTTTGGGACACCCTTCTTCTTTGATGTCTGAGACTCAGAGAGATACCTTGAGTTCTTCAGAGACTGTAGCTCCCCTCAGGATCAGCACACAGCTCACACAAAGTAACTGGTCAGGAAACATTTGTTGAATGAATGCATGACCAACACGTTCTGATTTGTGTAACTGCATCATCAGGAAACGGTGATCTCTGTGTCCCACCTCCCATCATGGACAGAATACCTGTTTGTTTCCTGGACCTTAAGAGCTTCCCTGAGACTTTTTGGTTTCATTATGTAAGATTTTTTTTTTCTTTCTTTTCTGGTGCTCAGCAACATCCCAAGAGTTTCCTGGAGAGAAGAGAGGAGTTTGCAGGAAAGTCCTCCAGGAGGAAGTGCTTGTGCTGGCCCAGTTTTCAGGGAGCAGTGCTTTTTATAGTCACAATTGCAGACCACAGTGTACCTACAGGAGGCCGGGAGCAAGCTGGCTTGCACCCCGCTCTTCAGCTTGCTCCTGCTCCCCTTTCCCACGCATGGAGGAGGCAGAGCAGGGCCAGCCGCCCGCCATTTGGCCTCTGCTTTTCTGCCTCTTGCCTCCCACCCAGATGGATTCGGCAAAGACCAGGACATCTTCCACTTTGGCAGAGATGGGAGGTGGGGAGCGCAAACACCACCATTTAGTAGCTGTGTGACCTTAGGCTGATCACTTCACTTCTCTCTGCCCCAGTTTCCCCATCTGGAAAATGCAAACACTGAGCATAACACAAACCTGGTTACATTGTGGGAGGAGCAGGTGATGTAATACAGTGATGCAATAGGATGACAATGACACAAGATGATGTAATATGGTGATGCAACACAATGATGTAATGCAGCGACGCAACACAATGACACAGTATACTCCCTGCTTGCGCACAGTAAGTGCTTATCAGTGGGGAGGTGATGGCGGTGGTCTTAGGCTGGGCTCCCTCCAAGCAGAGCCTGAAACAGGGATTCGGGTGCAGGATTGGTGGGGGGATGCTCTCGGGTGAGCCCACAGGGAGGCCAGGGCTGCAGATGAGGGCAGGGACCAAACTGAGGACACCCGTGCTCAGCCTGGTTCCCTGAAGCTCCTCCATGCAGTGCCCTGCCACAAGGCACAGCCCTGGGTTTGGGGTTCTGCACTGCTCAGTCATGGGCTGTGGGCATCTGGGCCTGGCCTTGAGCAAGAGCAATGCTCCAGAGAAAGATAAAGTTCTGAGCTCTGTGCAACCAGCACTCACAGCAACAGAAAGGGGCACCTGGCTAGGAGAGGTGCCAGCTACGTCCATGACAGTGATGAGATTGATGATTTCATGTCTGGAAAATCAGAGAGGTTAAGTAACTTGCTTGGGGTCACACAGCTAAGAAAAACTAGCAGTGGCCTCCAAACTCTTTTTTTTTTTTTAATGTGGGTACCAGGGGTCGAACTCAGGACCTCACACTTGCCAGCAGGCGCTTATGCTGCTGAGCGATATCACTGGCCCTTTTTTTTTTCCTTTTTATGTAGGTTCCGGGAGTCGAACTCAGGACCTCGTGCTTGGCAGGCAGGCACTTATGCCACTGAGCTATCTCACTGGCCCCTCCAAACTCTTAATCATAGCACTTTATTGATTTAGCTGGTCCAGTGCTGGCGTAGGGAGAGGGGTGAAGCAGGCATTCACTTAGCATATCAAATTATGGAGCTCCAAAGAAAATCAGTAGTCAAGATAAATAATAGTTTAATTCAGCTTTTTTTTGGTGTTTTTTATTTTAAGACAGGATCTCACTAAGTCACTAAGGTACCCAGGCTGGGTTCAAACCTCAGTCCTCCTATCTCAGCCTTCCAGAGCGCTGGGCTTACAGGCATGTGCTACTATATCTGGTTTTAATTTAGTTTTTAAAATTAAAATTAATGCAAAACTCCATGCTGAACAAAGAATCAATACTATAAATAAAGACAGGATCATGTAAGTAGTTCTTTTTTCCTTTACCTCTGGCTCCCTCCTTTACCTCTGGCTGCATGGATCTCTTTTTGTGGAACGATTAGGATGCTACTAATTTTTCATAATTGTACGTGTGGCTGTGATGCACATCTTCGTGGCACAGCATTTGTATCCATCCATTCTTATTTCCAAAGCAGATTCCTGGGCTCGGAACCAGATCAGTAACCACAGGGTCAAAAGTTCTGCACCCCCCTCCCAGCATTTTACTATAAAAATTTTCTCACATCCAGAAAAAAACAGAGAACACTCATACACCACCAGCTAGATGCTGCAGTTGCTCACGTTTTGCTCTGTCTGCTTTATAAAAGTCCAGCCATCCATTTTTAAAGATGCTTTCCAGAGTAAGTGATGGACATGCACACACATTAGCCCTCCGCTCGGGCAGGCATGCCATGAACTGGCAGGCCATTGTTTTCTAAGACTTTTGATCTAGGGTGCTACACTTCTGGGAAATGTACACCAGTTTCCATTTCTGCCTGTGGGGGAGACAGCATGACTTGTGGGCACTGGGTGTGACCCTTTCAAGTACCTTTTCCTTGCTGCTTTACCATTCTCCTTCCTGAAGGATCTGCCTGTTCCCAGTGGACTTCCCTCCTCTGTGTCCAGCTGGTCTGCCACAAATCTGCGTCTCTTCCCATCCCTCTAGGGACTTCTGGTGTGGCTCTTCGCATACCTGTCCCCATCTGAAGTCTCTCAATGACCCGCTACAGGGCTTCTGAGGCAGCCCCAGCACAAGGAGGCTGCCAGGGGCGTGTCCAAGGGCAGTGTCTGGCCCCTGCCTGTTTCTTTGCCAGCACCTGGGACCATGCGTCCTGACGTATGGGGTGGATAGGCTACAGGTTGTGGCCCTGCCCCCCCATCCCATGAACTGACCCTACCACCCCCCCCAGTTTCTCCTGTTTCTTCCTGGGCCAGGTCCCATCCTGGGCATTTGTGCCTTGGGATTTGTAAGGGTGTGGAAACTGGCCAGGTCCGTGGCTTTGGCTTTCTCATGAGGTGTGGTCATGATGTTGGCCAGGGCTGCAGTCCTCTAAGTGTCTGACAGGGAACCCGTTTCCACAGCAGTTCACTCTCATGGCTTGCCAGGGGGTGCCTCAGAATCTCCCCACAAGGGGTTGGCCATGGGGCTTCTTGAGCGTTCTCCGCCCCAGGGCCACCTCCTGGACAAGGCGGAGGCTCTGCTGTCATCCATGAGCATATTCGGGAAGCCATCCCATCACTGCTTCCTGCTGTGTCGGGCGTGTGGACCAGCACAGCTTGTACAGAACACAGTAGGAGACGAGGACCTGTGGGGCTGCAGGTCCGGTTGCATGACCGTGGTGGCTGATGCACCTCCCTGGCCTCAGTCTCCTCCTCTGTCAAGTGAGTTCCCTAGCACATTCACGAGTGAATCCTGTGTGTGATTAGAATGGCCATGGCACTCAGTTCCAGCCTCGGGAGACACCTGCCCCACCTGAATCCTATGCTTTGGGCCCTCAGCCGAAGGAATGTCTTAGTCTCGTCCAGGGACCAGGCCAGAGTAGGCATTCAGAACAGGTGATGTACCACAGGGACCAGGAATCCAGGACAAAGAGATCTGTAGGCCACACTGTCAGAGGCCTTCATGTCAGACTTCCCCGAGAAAGGCCCTTTGACCGGGGTCTAGAGGGCAAATATTTGTTCAGAATGGAGGTGAGGTGGAGGAAAGAACACAGGGCATTTGGACCCATCTGGATTTCCACCATGGACTTAGTGTTCCAACAGTAAATATTTATTGAGCCCTCCCTGTGGGCCAGGCACCAGTCAGAGCTGTGGCAAAAGGCAGCTCCGGTGTGTGCCCTGGTGGGATCCTTGCTGTGTGTCATTGGACAAGTGGATCTACCTCTCTGAGTCTGCATGTCCTCCTCTGTAGAAGGGGAAGCAAGGCATGGATCCCTGCTGGAAGAAGGTGCCACCAACAAGTGAGCCTTGCAGTCCAGGATCCAGCTGTGCTGACCTGCCCCCACCCCCAGGGTCTTCACTTTCTGCTGTCTTCTCTCCCCAAGCCCCAAATACTCCAGCCTCACAAGGGTTAAAACCCAGCAAACTCACACGTGACCCTTGTAAACCATGACTCTTTCCAGTTGCTGCCAGGCTGCCTGCCCTGGATGGGGCAGATGCTGTGCCCCAGGTTGCCATAGCAACCCTGCCCCAAAATACAGCTTTCTCAGGTCTTGGAGGGGGATGCCCGAGCTGTCTTACCTGGCTCAGTGCTGTATTCCAGGGAGGTAGCAGTGAGAAAGCCAGAAAGGCAAGAGAGAGGGAGGAGAGGGCTGGGATGAGAGAGAAACCTTGGAGATACAGAGGCAGGGAAGAGAGGAACGAAGAACTGACCAAGGCGCCAGGAGGGGGAGACAGACTGACAGCAGCTGAGGTCCCAAGACGCCGCCTGGAGCCCGCCAGGCAGAGGCCGCTGTTCCCTGCAATTCCGACCTCCCCCGGCTGCCCATCGCTGACATACATGCCCACACACGCACACACACATGCGCCCACATACACACCCGTGCCGCTGCATTTTCGCGTGCGCCCGTGGTGAGGGCACAGGGGCGGACAGCCTGTCAGGCGTGTGAAGTCACCGTCAGCCCTGAGGGACAGCCAGTGAGTTGGGACTTAGGGGAAAAAAATGGGGGCGGATGTCAGCTCCCTGGGCAGCCGCCTCCCTGAGGCCCCTCCTGCATTCCTGGGCTGCGAAGCCCCTTGCTAAGATGGGGACTGATGTCATCCTGGGCTGCTCAGCCAGGGGACCCAGGCCCTGGTGGCTGC
This sequence comes from Erethizon dorsatum, assembly GCA_028451465.1. NCBI lineage: Eukaryota > Metazoa > Chordata > Mammalia > Rodentia > Erethizontidae > Erethizon > Erethizon dorsatum. Next base: position 100,325,594 of record CM051830.1, on the reverse strand, counting down.
CTCCGGAAATGAGCTAGCTGTCTGCTGGCCCACAGGTTCAGCACCTACAGCCCCAGGACAGAAACCTGCATGGGTCAGGTGAGCACAGCGGGGCTGTAGGCAGCTGCGGGTGGCAGCCGGCCCTACAGACCTTCCAGCTGGGGCCCCTACCTGAAGGGAAGTGAGGGCGTGGAGCCCGTGCTCCTGCCCGCCCACACCCTGGGCTCTGGGACTGTCACACCCTGGAGTGATCGCTGCTGGCTGCCGGCATCCAGCAGGGTGAGCGCTCAGCACTGGGACTGGATCCTTGGCCAGCTTTGCTCCCAACTCCAGCGGACTCCGGGCAGCCCCTGCTGCCTCTTTCTCTTCGTTCTCAGTGCGCCCTGCGCGGGCAGCTCCCCGCTCCCTGATGTGTATTTACCCTCGATTTGGCTGAAGCGTGCTGCTGGCTTCTCTGCTCAAGCAAGCCCAGAACTTCCTGAGCCCAAGCAGGCAGCAGGAGAGCCAGGCTCAGGACGCAGCACGGCTTTTCGATTGCTCTCTCCTCTCTCCTGCCCTCCCCTCCCAGCCGGCCCCATGGATTACCTGGGAGACAAGCTTACAGTAGCCCAGACCCACATGACCCAGTGGGTGGGCACCGTGCGGAGGTCCTTCCAGGAAGCCCTGAACTTAGTGACCAGCACAGTGGGCCATGAGCGGTCGAGCACGGAGCCTGCCGGCCGGAGCCCCTTCAAGCGCAGCACCTCCTCCTTCCGCCACCTGGCCTCCCGCAGCAGGGAATCTTTCCGCCGCTTCTCTGCACGCAGCCAACAGAGATTCTCCTCACTAAAAAAAAGGCAGCCGGACGCAGAGCCCCCAGATATTGTAAGCTTGTTATCTTGCTTAAAATACTGAAACAGCAGTGAAAACTCCTCCCCACCCGTACTTGCAGGGAGGGGGTCTGTACATCAAGCCTGGGAAGTTACTCTTTACAGAGTTCTTGCCAATCAGAGCCCAAGCGGCTGCTGATCCCAGGACCTGGGGAAGGGGCACATCAGTGGGGAGATTCCCTGCGCTGGGATTCCTCCCCGGCGCGGGGTTGGTCAGGAATCGCACGCTAGATTCTGTGTTTGTGTGGATGGGCTGGCACGTGAGCTGGGGTTGCTTTGTGGTTGATTTAAGTGTGGATGCTCCAGCTTCATTTACAGGACACAAATGCTTGTCGCCCCTATTTTTAGGGAGGATTAGTTGGCACCTGCTTCGTCTCCTCTTGCCCTCCCAGAAGGACAGAGTGTCCATGTTGTGTGCATGTTGGGTTGGGGCTGTTGTCATTTGTTATTAAGTATAAATGAGAATCTCCTCTGATTACCAAAGGAGATCTGAGGTGACAGGTGGTTCTTCCCTCTGGTCTGTGAGCTTCGTACTTGGTGTGAGTGGGCCAGGCCAGGGGCCCACAGGCTGGGATTTGGGGTTCTGCAGTGTCTCATCAGACTCCGTGGAGCTGGGGTTGGGGATGAGAGCTAATGATCACAGAGCTGCTCTGGGTTCTGCTAGGGATGGTACAGAATCAGTCTCAAGGACCTTAAAGGTTTGAGGGGTGGAACCAGGCTCAGAGAGGCAAAGGCAGCTGCCTGGGCATGCACAGTGAGAGAGAAGCAGAGGCAGAGCTGGAACCCAGGGCTCTGAGCTCCCCGAGCAGGCTCTGTCCAGCCCACTTCTTGGCAAATGCTTTCTCCAAGCCTTCTCCATCCAGGACTGAGCGATGAGAGGGCTTGTGTGTTCACATGGAAGACTTCCGTCCCTGCTTGTACCCGCCCCACACACAGCAGCATCTGAGGATGGGCAGAGGGCTCCACCAGCTCTTCTCTGGGCTCATCCTTACCAGCAGTGCTAATGGTCCCCAAGAGACCCAGCATCCAGAGGAAGCCCTAGCTGCACGGAGGTTGCTGATAGGGCAGGCCCAGCGGGGTGTGCTGCCTCACCTCGAGTAGTCACACAGCAGTCAGCAGCAGGTGCAAACCCAAGTCAGAAGGCAAGCGCTTGAGCATGACATGTGTCTCATTACTGGGATGTCTCCTCTTGCAGGTCTGCGCTCTCTTGTGGCTCAGATAAATTAGTAAGGCTTGGTTTATGCGACAGAGCCCCAACCCATTCTCTAGGAGGTGTGACTTAGCCCAGGGAGAGAACTCTCCTTCTGTCTGCCTGTGTTTTCGTCTCATTCTGTCTGTCTCTGTTTCCTTCTTTTTCTCTGTGTCTCTCTCTGCCTCTCTCTCGGTGTCTGTCTCTGTGTCTTTCTGCCTCTGTCTCTGTCCCTGTGTGTCCCTGCCTTGAGTTCTCTCTCCTACTTACACTCTCTTGTGGCATCATGGCTAAGGCCGTGGGGTTTGGGATGTGCAGGCTCTGTTCACCTCCCGTCTCCACCCTATTGCCCTGTGAGACCCTCAGTCCCCGGGCCTCATGGCACTGTGCACATTGGTGCCACTGACAGGTTGGGTCCACACTGGCTGAGAGGGAGTGAATGGCGTAGGCAGCTCAAGGCCTCCAGCAGGGCAAATGCGTGCCAAACAGACATGGGTTACTGCCTCCATCCCACTTAACATCGGCATGGTGGGCACTGGCTGGTGTTGCCATTGACAATTGAATCAGACTTGCCAAAGGCTGGCCAAAGGGCTTTGCCCACTTTTTATTTTTTTTTATTTATTTATTTTTTTTTTGTGGGTACCGGGGGGTCGACCTCAGGACCTCGCGCGCCAACAGGCACCCGTGCCGCTGAGCGATATCACCGGCCCCTTTTTCGTATGTGGGATCCGGGAGTCGAACTCGGGCCCTCGCGCTTGCAAGGCAGGCGCTTACGCCACTGAGCCGTCTCACTGGCCCTTTGCCCACTTTTTAAAACTCAGTTTCCTCCTCTATCAGATGAAGACACTATGGGCTTGTCGTGAGCCTGGCATGGGCACCCAGCCGTGCCAGGCACGCGGTAGGTGTGTATTTGTAGGCTGGGATGCTCTGCCTCAGGAGGATGAGGGCAGGATCCAGACGGAACTCATGGAGGCTGCAGAGAAGGAAACGTGGTGTTCCTGGGTCCTCCCACCTGAGGCCAAATCGCGCTTTGCCTCTTCCCAGCTGTGTTACCCGGAGCAGCCTGCTACCCTCTGTGCCTGGTCTTAGTCCTCCAAGCCGTAGGGATGGTGAGCATGGCTGTGCTTGCATTTGTTATTTGTGCCTTGGAAGTGAACGCTTGTGACAGCCAAACCTCCTCTCTTAAACTCTTTTTGTAGAGATTTCCAGTGAGCTGGAAAATGCACACACGCCCCTTTTACTTAGAGGCTTCACTTAAATATTTGTTTTAGGGGAGGAAACTTTTAAAGCCACAGACAATTGATGACAGCAGTGCCCATGGCTAGGGTCGGGAGGGGCAGGATCAGAGTCTTCTACCCTCTACTTGCAGGTGACTTAGCCAGAGAATCATCCTGCATGGTGCCTCAGGCTTGTCACGAGTGGGCCCTCAAAGGCAGGTGTGCCCCATACTGTTTTCCGAAGCCAGCCTCCAGGTCCAGGAATAAAAGGGGGGGGGGATATATGCTTTGTCCTGACCATCAAAGGCAGGAAGGGGTGTGTGTTCCTGCTGCAGCCCAGTGCATGCCTGGGCCTGAGGAAGGAGCCTGACACGCTGGGTTTAGCCAAGGAGACCAGGCAGACTCCAACTAGAGGCCAGCAGAAAATTCCAGAACCCAGGAACAATGGCAAGACCACTGTGGCCAAGGTTGGAATAAAAGCAGGAAGTATGTGTGTATGGGGAGGAGAGTGTCCCTGGGGCCACTGCATGCTGCACAGAGAGGGCTTTAAAATCAAACTTGGGGGCCGGTGAGATGGCTCAGCAGCATAAGCGCCTGCCCAGCATGCGTGAGGTTTTGAGTTCGACTCCCGGCACCCACATAAAGGAAAAAAAGGGCCGGTGATATTGCTCAGCGGCACAAGCGCTTGCCCGGCAAGCTCGAGGTCCTGAGGTCGACTCCTGGTACCCACATAAAAAAAAAAAAAAAAAAAAAAAAAAAAAAAAATCAAACTTGGGTCCAAGTCTCAGCCCTACCCAGTGCTGGCTGGATGACCTCAGCCAAGTTCAGTGACCTCTTCCAGCCTCAGTGTTCTCATCTGTAAAATGATTCAAGTAGGATTTGTCTGGAAGTTGGTCAGTGGGACAGATTTGACTGGGAGCTAGCATGGGCCGGGTATGCAGGAGGTGCTTAATGAGCATTCATTCCACATCGCTTTTGGGGAATTCGGGCTCTGGAAATGTGGGTCCCCTAATCTCAGTGGCTAGATGGGTACCTTTGGAAGTACAGCAAGACCCTGGCCAACATTCTTTTTTTTTTTTGTGGGTACCGGGGGGTCGACCTCAGGACCTCGCGCGCCAGCAGGCGCCCGTGCCGCTGAGCGATATCACCGGCCCCTTTTTTCGTATGTGGGATCCGGGAGTCGAACTCGGGCCCTCGCGCTTGTCAGGCAGGCGCTTACGCCGCTGAGCCATCTCACCGGCCCCCTGGCCAACATTCTGTGAGCACTTGCTATGTGCTGGGCCTGTGGTTCCTGTGACTGCTGTGACTCTGTACCTTTGGTCCCCTTTTTATTCAGCCAGCTTTTGTTAAGGACCCGCCACAGCGCCAGCGCAGGGCGATAGCTGCGGTGGAAGCAGACAGCACCCCTGCTCTGTAGAGCCGCCTCTGGGGGCGGGTGATGGAGCATGACAGCTCCTGAGCAGGTAACATGTATGGTGTGCTGAAGATGAGGCCACCGTCTTGGGAGATCTGGGGCCTACGTGTGACCTCAGATTATCGCACATGTCACAGTTACTCAGTCTCAGCACGGTGCACATCAGGGGCTGGGTGACTCCTCATGGCAGTGGGAGGTGAAGGAAGTGGACAGCCCTCCGCATTGTAAAGTCATTGCTGGTCTCTACCCACTGGATGCCAGGAACATCCCCTAATTGTGACAACCAAAAATGTCTCCAGACGTTGCCACGTGTCCCCTGGGGGAAACATCAACCCCTCCTCCCCCAGTCCAAGTTTGAGAATCACTGCTGTCTGAGTTACCCAGGGGGACAGGAGGGGGATCCTCCTTGGATCCAAATGCTGTGAATGCTTAAGTCGCTTACGTACAGTGGCATAGTGTTTCCCATACAACCTACACACATCCTCCTGTGTACTTTGAACAATCTCTAGATGGCTTATCATACCGAGTACAATGTAAATGCTAGGGAAATAGTGGTTACACTGCATTGTTTAGGGAATAATGACGAGAAAAACATCTGCACGTGTTCAGTGCAGACGCAGCTTTTTTCCCAGACTTATATGATCTGAGGTTGGTTGGACCACAGATGCAGACCCCACAGATACGGATACAGAGGGCCACCTGTCATTTGGCATGGGGCACAGTAATTGTGGCCCATGTCGGGATTCGTTGGTGAAGCATTGCCCCTGAGCTGAGCTCATGATTCTCCAGCCAGAGGCAGGATGGGACTATTTGTTTCTGCCTCAATTAGGGATTGAAATGGATGATTAAAATATTCAGCAGGGCTCAGCGCCCCCCCCCCCAATATTGTGGCTGAGAACAACAGAAGTTTCTTTCTCCCCATTCTGGAGACACAGGTCGGGAACCAAAGTGTCAGCAGTCCACTCCCCACTCAGGATCCACCCTGCCTTTTCCGGTTTCTGGTGGCTGCCTGGGTCCCTTGATTGTGCTGGCGTCACCCAGCCTCTGCTGCCACCTTCACATGGCCTCTTTCCTGCCTTCTCTCCTGTGTCTGGAAACTTGTCCTCGGATTTAGGGCCCACCAGGATAACCCAGGATGATGTCACCTCATGATCCTTAACTTAGTGATATCTGCAGAGACCTGTTTTCAAAGCATGGCCACATCCATGGGCTCTGGGTGTTGGTTAGAACGTAGAGATATCTTTTGGGGCCCATTTCAACCCATCACATCTCCTCTTGGCTTCCACTCCAGCCCCTCCCCGTCTAGTGCATTCTTCACCCAGCAGTGTGAGGGGACCATTTGTACCCCTGCTTCAACCTGATGTACAAGGCCCAGACTTCACCTGCCTCCCTTCCAACCCCAGCACCCTCTCTGTCCTGGGGTAATGAGGCTCAGAGAGGATAACTGGCTGGCCTGGTATATACTTTCTAGGAATGGACATGGGGACTCCCACCTGGGGAGGCCTGGGGTTCTGTTCTCATAGATGCACTATGGAAAATCTGAGATAATGGTAATAAAAGCCACACACCCACCCATTCATTCATTCAGAATTCTTAATTTGAGTACCTTGTCTGTGCCAGGTACTAGGCTTGGGGGAGGATGAGACAGATGTCCTCATAGGGCCTGCAGGAATGGGGGCCACCTCAGCCTCAGCAGGGTGAGCATCAAGGACCGAGTGCAGGAATGGCTGGAGTGTATTTTAGAAGGGGTGATCAGGGAAGTCTTCCCAGAGGTGACATCAGAACAGAGACCAGAGGGAAAGAGGGAGTGAGCCTCAGACGGTTTGAGGGAGGAACATCCAGATAGCAGGAAAAACAAGTGCAAAGGCCGGGAGGTAGTTCTGTGCCTGGCGTGTTGAAGAACAGCAAGGAGGACAGGGTAGAATGGGACTGCTGAGAATGGTCAGAGCTGTATCACATCAGACCTGGGGAACCCTGGTGAGGATGTTTGATGTTAGTATTTGAAGATTTGAGCTAGGAAATGTTGTCCTCAAATGTGTGCCAGTCTGTGGAATGCTGGAAGAGAAGGGCAGTGCCAATGACAGCTACCACTCATTGAGCACCTACTGTGTGCAGCCATAGGCTGTTATATTTTCCCCGGGTGCTGGGGCTCCCGAGGAGCGGGGTCCAGCTGCCTTCCATGCTGGACCCTGCTGACCACCACCTACCTAGAGCTCTTCCAGGTGTCCTGGCCTCTGGCTGCACCTTGGGGTGTGGAACTGGGGTGTTGGACTTGAATGCGGCCTCAAAGGCCAGCATGATGTCACTTCAGCCTCTGCTGCGGTGTCACCAGGCAGGCAGGACAGGCAACTTTCTTTTGGGCTGGCCTCACCCCATTTCAGGTCTCCTTTCCACCCTCCTGGCAGCAGCATGATGTCACTTGCTTGAGAACAATGGTCCCTTTATGGGTCCAGCCAGGGGCAATACGGGGCCCCAGAGCAGGTGCCTCTCAGAGAGACGGGGCATGACGTGGGATGAGGCAGGGCGGGGGGGGTTCGGCTGTTCCCCAGGGGCTGCTTGTGCTAAATCACACAGATCCCCTTTCCCCTCCCCCAAGCTGAAAAAGTGGGAGGTGTTCATTTTACATTTGGGAACTATAAAGAAATGTAAAGACAACAAAATCTACCCATTCTTCCAACATGGATGAAATCCACTCTTGGCATTTGAATGCATTTCCTTCCTGTCTTTTTTTCCTCCCTCTCCCAAACAAAATTGCCAACTTTCTGTCTTCTACCCTTTTTTGAAAAATTGAAAGTTCTCGTGTATCTGTAGTAAACACTTTTAGTGCCAATTGGTGGCCGAGCCCGTTTGTGAGCTCCACAATTTATCACCCTAGCAGGACATTTGGGTCATATCCTGTTTCAGGCCATCAGGAGGACCCTGTGGGGGTGGAGTCTGCGTGTGCATCTGGGTTTGGATTTCTGGGAGGCCCATGAGGTTCCAATGAGCTCATTTCCCGCTAATTGATCTGAGGTCCCTGGTTACTCTCTCTTTCGCTCCCTCACCCAGCATTTTCAAATTGCACTTGATTTGTTCAGACAAATGTGTCTTGCTTCCTCATCAGGAAGCCAGAAATTTCAGGAAGGAAATCTGGATTGATGCGTATCTTACAGAGAATGTTATGTTTTGGAATTTTGTGAATAATGGGGGCTTTGGCGAGGAGTGATCATGAGAACTTCTTACACGAAGGATAATATAAGGTGTGTATGATTTAAAAATATGGTTAATGTTACCATATTTTACACAGGAAAAATTGAAATAATTTATTACAGGAAAAGACACATTGCCATTAAGTCCTCACAACATAATCTTCCTGGCTTTGAACACACTTATCCCCTCATTTTTGCTACTTTCTGAAGCAAAAAGACTCTTTTGGGAGTCTTTAGTTGCACTATTGTGGCTGCCTTGATGTCCTGAGTCGATTCAAAATGTTTACCTTTGTTGGTCATTTTTTTTTTTTTGTGGGTACTGGGGGGTCGACCTCAGGACCTCGCGCGCCAACAGGCACCCATGCCGCTGAGCGATATCACCGGCCCCTTTTTCGTATGTGGGATCCGGGAGTCGAACTCGGGCCCTCGCGCTTGCAAGGCAGGCGCTTATGCCGCTGAGCCATCTCACCGGCCCCCTTTGTAGGTCATTTTGACTTGGGGGAAGAGCCAGGAGCATGGTGGATGAAGACACAATGTAATGGTTTCAGTTGACAGAAATTGCTGTCAACGTTTGATCATTGAGGGGTAATAAAAAAATACAGTGAATGTTTAAATTTAAAAATTCATTACAGTAAAAGAAACATTGCCATTAACCTCCTCAAATTATTCAAAATCCCCCTCTCTTCAAATACACTTATCCCATTTTTCTTGGCAATATGACTTTTACTATAATAAAACTTAAACAATTTGCTGTATTTTTCAGCCACCCCTGTGTACTATATTAGTTTCAGTGGCATGCTGGTAAATGGTGAACAATCAGGTCTTTGGGGGGAAAGCCTTGATGTATAGCATTTTCCCATTCCTATGGTGTAAATATCCCCAACGTGGCTGATGGCAAGTCACTAACTAGCTGGTCCCAAACCCAGGCTGTGGGTCACTTACTGTTCAATAATACAGTATTTTCACCATGAATACACCACAGACAGTGACCTGAAGACCATAAATAATAGTAAAATGTTAAGAAGTCAGGTTTGAATATTTATTACCAGTGCTTTTCATAGGATTTATTTATAAGTTTATGTAATGTAATTATTCACAATGATTGTTTAACATCTGGCTCACACCTCCTCCCAAAAACTTCCCAGCTATCTCTGGGGGCGGGGCCAGGCCAGCTCCCCTATACCACTGAAGGTTAAAGGGTGAGTTGTAGAAGCTGAGCCCTGTGAGTTTCAGTCCTGGTCCTGCTTCTCACTTGCTGTGTAGCTTGGGATAGATTCCTTAGTCTCTTTATCTTCTGGGTTCCTCTTCTGTGAAATAGGGCCATTTCCTTCTTCTACACTCGTATGAAGTTTATTGAGGTCAAGTATGTGGAACACTTAGCACGATGCCTGGCACATAGTAGGGTCCTGGCACAAGGTTGCTGTCATCATTGTCATTGTCATTTGTTCAGAGTTTCATCGTTGGCACAGTCACATCTCCAAGATGGCTCCAGGGATCTCCCCTCCTAGTGTCCACACCCTCCTAAAGTCCCCATCCACATGGTGCTAGGTTGGTCTATGTGGCCAGTAGAATTCACAGTGTCACTTCTGAGATAGGTTTCAGAAGACACTGTGGCTCATTCTTGGCGTTCTCTCCCTGTCTCAGAGCATTCAGTCTGAAGGGGGCCAGCTGCTATCTGGGAATTGAAGACATTCAGCCCCATTCATGGAGGCCCCTGTTGTAGGGATCAGAAATCTCTGGTCAACCACTGGTGGCCGACTGGAACTTGCCTATGATCATGGGAGTGAGCCTGGAAGCAGGTCCTCCACCTGCAGGTGTGACAGCCCTGCTGGATCCCAACTTCAAGAGAGGCAGACCCAGTCCTGTCTCCTCGGTGACATAACACATATTCATCGTTTTGGGCCACTAAATTGTAGAGCTATTTGTTATGCAGCAACATGTAATGAACACAAGTTTCTGCCCATTTCTAACTACAACAGTGATGTTGTTGTATGGCCAAGGAGTGTTCTTCAGTCTCTCCCATCACAGGTGACTAAATTAGGGTGGGAATAGGTCAGGCAGCTACCGGAACATGTCAGCTGTTGACATTCCCAGCCAATGTTTTCTTGTTTCACAGGCTCCTGGTCAAGGAGGCTGCTCCACCAACCTGAGTTTGGGATCCCAGGGGCTTTTGAGCAACTCAGTCTTTGGGGATTGGCATTAATCTGCCTTCATTTCTTGGCTTCTAAGTACTGATCACCCATTTAACTTATCAAACATTCAGCTGCCTGTAAACAGCAGCTGGTCCACACACAGATATGCTAGCCTGGTCCACAAGAGTGGCTTGTCTCCAGCTGTAATTTATCAGCCAGAGGACTCCCGTTGGCTTGCCCCACTCCCTCGAAAGGAAGATCCTGAAACATACTTCAGGACTAAGAATTAAAAGTTGCAAAGTTCATGAACAATTTTGGCTTTGTTTCTTGAGCAATTTGTGCTCTTGTTTCTGCTGTCTTTCCCTGATTGAGAGTAAAAGGATGCAGGTGGAATCAGCTGAGCCCAGCGCAGAGCTTGGCTTCCCTTCTGACAGTTTTCAGTTGGAATCCTGGTTTTGCCACTAACTAGCTGTGGGACCTTGGGCAGGTGATTTTAAGGCAGCGAGCCACAGTTTCCTTGTGAAGTACAGTACTTAGCACAGTGCCTGGAACCTAGAAAGCTTTAATAAATGTCAGTTACTCTTGTGATCTATAGAGCCTTGATACGTTAGTCAGGTTAGGGCGTGTTACGCTGCAGTAACTAACACATTGCCAGCTCTCAGCAGCACTACACAGAGTGTTTATTTCTTGTTCACACAGAGTTTGCTGCTGGCTCTGTGGCTTTCCATAGCAACCACCTCTCCAGGCAGTTTGCATGTGGCAGCTGGGTCATGGGGAAAACGTGACTTCCATTTTAACTGTGTTAGAGGAGAAAAGCTGGAGGCCCATGCCAGGCAGAGGCTGTTGTCCCATTTTACGGATGGGAAATTAAGGTTTAAGAGTAACACATTTTGAGGGCTGACCATGTGCCAGCCACTGAGCTGGATAACAGATGACTTCATATCCTTGCAGCAGCCCCATGATGTAGGTGTTATTTTTGTTATCCCTGTTTTGCAAATGATAAAATGAAGACCCAGGGAGAGAGGTGACTTGGCCAGAGTTACCTAGCTCACAGTCAATTAGCCAAGCCTCAACTCCAGCCCAGGTCTGCTTGATGCCTCATTTCGTAGTCCCTCTCGGCTCAGGACGGTGGATTTGCGTCTTTCCCCAGCAACTCTGTGGTATAGACCAGGGTTTCACACCATGACAACACTGACATTGGGGGCTGGATGATTCTGTTGTAGGAAGTTGTCCTGTGCCCTGAAGGATGTCAAACAGCATCCCTGACCTCTATCCACCAGATGCCAGTAGGACCCCTTCCCTCCCCCAATTTTGATGATTTGAAATGTTTTCAGATGTTACCAAATACGGGGTGGGGGCAGAACTACCCCCATCTGAGGACCACTGATGAGAGCTGTAACAGTCCCTGCCAAGAGATGTGAGTTCACATCCCTGCCAGGCCCATGGTAGCCATGTGGCATTGGCCAACGCACCGTGAGCGAAGCCACAGTATTCCCAGTGGGACTTTGGAAAGTCCTAACTTCTTGGTAAAATTACCTCCGATAACCTCTGGTGTGATTTGGGGTGAGACTTTCACTGTCGAAAAGCAGTTTTCTTCAGCTACACGTGGAGCCAATAGTGTCAGATCATGGAGTTATTATGAGAACCACATGAGATGCTTTTTGGGCCCCAGCAGGGGCTTGGCACTTGGTCAGTGCTACATAAATGGTGGCTTTTATGTCATTCTACTTATCAGCTGTCAAATTGGAAGGCCAAAGGGGTTGAATACTTTCCAGTATTTGGAAATACTCTTTGCAGCCTCATGTCACCAAGCTCCACATCCAAATATTTAATATTTGTGCCTGCCAAAGCCAAGAGGTATCCGGCAGTTCATGATCCCACCATTCGTCAACTGGATTTCTAGAAACGGCCCTTTCTGAGCTCACCTATAATTCAGCATCTGTATCTTCTCCATCCACAGCCCAAGCCTATCCTTTTCTTCTTGGTATTTGCCTTCTGCTTTGGAGAGGACACTACATGAATTCAAGGGCCATGCTGATGCAGCTTCCAACCCCACCCTCTGCCAACTTCTTGGCAGGAAGAGCCTGCAAGGTTCTGGAACTCCCAGAGCTGGGCTTGAAGAGTGCACAAAGGTAATAGTTATCCTGGTGGACAATGAGTAAACAGCTTTATCATGCATAAACATTTCTAAATGAGACCCAGGAGCTGATGTACGCAGGCGGCGAGGGGCAGAAGGTTGGCTGAATTCTTTCTGGAGGAGCTTATTTTTTGTCTTTGTTTTTGTTTTTTTGAAACAGGCTCTTGCTATGTAGTTCAGACTGGCTTTGAACTCACTATGTAGCCTAGGCTGGCCTCGAACTCTCAGCAGTCCTCCTGCTTCAGCCTCCCAAGTGCTGGGATTACAGGCATGCACCAACATGCCTGGCCCTAGAGGAGCTTCTGAGTCTTGATCGTCAGGACATCTGGGTCATTCTGCTCGATGCGCTGTTCTAATAGCTAGGGAAGCTGAAGCCCAGAGAGGGAAAGAGACTCACACAGCAAATTAGTAACAGACCCAGGTCTGGAGCTTGGGTTTCTAGATTTAATGTTGAGGCGCTCAGAGGCCAAGCGAGTCTGAACCATGACATCCCTCAGAATTGAGCATCAGACATTTATTGAGCTCCTACTGTTTGCAGATCCCTATAGTCACCTGTGTAAGTTGTTAATGATAATGAGGTCATTCCTGCCTTTGGGAAGCTTTCAGGAAAACAGTGAGATGCAAACCCCAGTGGTGCAGCCATGAATTAACCTCTTCTCCCTTGTGCTGCCTCTGGGCCTCAGTTTCCCCACCTGTTGTTGGAGGCTGTGGTGTGACCTATTAAAGCCTTCTCAGTGAATCAGCTCAGATTCAAATCCTTGCTTCCCTGTCTACTAGTTTTGTGTCTTTGTGCAAGACTGAGCAGGCCTCAGTTTCCCATCTGGCACTGGCCCTTACTTAGTGGGGAGGAGTGTGAAGCACTTGGCACAGAGCCTGGTGTGTGCAGAGTGCCTGGCAGCCAGGAGTTCTGCAGTCCTCTCTCTCCAGCCACTGGCTGGTGACATTCCCACTTCTGAGGCTTTGCATGGACCCCTGTGACCCCTCCCTTGGGTGACAGCACAGTGCACAGGCCCTGCTGGCCTCTTAAAACTGGACTGTTTTCTCATCCAAAGGACCCCCTCAGTCGGGGCTTCAGTGTCTGGGCGGGAGAAGGGAGAGCAGAGGCCTGCCCCCAGGTGGCACAGGCCCAGTGGCCTCCCAGGCTCCTTCCTGGCCTCCTTTGCTTCCACTTGGCCTCCCCACCCATCTTGAAAGATGCACCCTGCCCAGCCCTTCCTCCCACCCCACCCAAGCTGGATGATCAGAGCACCTGGGGGCATTTTTAAAGGCCACATCTCCTTAGGAAGGAAGAGCCCCACAGCAGAGCCAGAGGCCCTCTGATACAGGCCTGTGGGCAGAGCGGTTGGAGCCCTTTCCCATCCCATGGTGGAGAGCTTTTTTCTCTTCTGTGGTGTAGATAACAGCCCTTGGGGGAGGGATGAGAAAAGGAACAGAGGAGGCCTTTGAAGCTCTGCTTGTGAGTTCCTAATCTTTTCACATAACACAGAGCCCTGTAGATTTTCAACCACTCAGTGGCATTAGTTCGAAAATGTAACCCTTCCAGGTCTCTGTGCTGAGTGATGAAGAGGCTGCACCCGTTCAGTGGCTCAATGGCATGTGCTTGTCAAGGTGGGGTTGGAGAAGAAACAACAGAGTGAAACAGACAGGCCTGGGTTTGAGTCCTGCTGCCACCTTTTGCTATATCTGGGACTGTGGTCTTGAACTTTGAGCTGTGATATCCCTGGGTGCAAAGGGGGCTGAAAATGGGATTGAACTCAAGCTTTGGTGGGTGTCACATGTGTCCTGTATCCTGGTTCAATCTGGAGAGTCCCAGAGGATGTCCTATGTGCCTGAGGTGGATCTCAGAATATGTCTGTGTAGAAAGAGCCCTAGGCAGAGGTAGGCACATGGGCATACCCTTTCAAGGAACAAGTCCTTAATGGTTCCTAATCTGAATTCAGTTGGCAAATATTTATTGAGCACTTACTATGTGCCACACAGTTTGGGGCCCCAGGGCTCCATCAGGGAACAAGACAGAGGTGGTCCCAGCTCTCACACACTGCCTCGACAGAGGGCGCCGCTGGGTGTTTACAGTAGCGAATGACTGCGTGCACTGTGCATTCATCATGGGGGTGTGATGGCCTGATCTCTTCACAGATGTGTCTCTGACCATCTTCCGGATTCTTTCTAGCAATTCTTGCTGGACCACAAGCAGTGCCCAGAAGTGTTGGGCATTTTATATCCTCTGGGCACAGCACTGTGCCAGGCACTTCCTGACACATGGTAAAATCTGATGGGTGGGTGGGTAGGTGGATGGATGGATGGATGGATTGATAGATGGATGGAGGGAGTGAAGGAAGGAAGGAAGACAGGAAGGAAGGAAGACTCTCAGCTCCTAGGAGTCCCCAGCCAGATTTGTTAGGGGAAAGGCCAGGGCTCCACAGTCTGTGCCCTTCTTGTAGAGGACCTGGTTTGAGTTCACTGTTCAACTGCAAATTGTCCCATGAATCAAGGCTGCCTTCTCAGGACCACAAGACATTGAGGGCCTGTTGTGGTCATATCCAGGCCACTTGAGTTTTCTGTGTGTGCTCCTGCCCCAGCCCTATCTCTCTGCATCCCCATGAGCTGTCTCTCTGGGCCCCAAGTCACAGCTGTGCCAGGCTTCCAGGTCTGGTTTATGTGGCCTTGTGGGATTGCAGTCAGCCAGGCTCCTCAGAGTTGCCCCCAAATCCCCTCCAACCAATATGAGGTATTGCCACAGGGAGCTTCCTGCAGCATTCTCATTAGCTGGTTGGGATTCCACCCTCTGTTCATTTGTGCAGCAGGCTACACCTACTAAGGCCCTACTGTGTGCCAGGCACTGTGCTGTGGCTTTCATGTGCTTGACCCTGGGCCTTACCTTACCCACCTAATCCTTCTGAGAGGGGAGAGAAGGGCAGCAGTTGCACTTATTGGCCAGTGTATGTGGGTGCTGAGGCCAGGGTCACACTCTGATGCTTCTACCTTTTTTGAGGGTCCTGGGGATGGAACCTGGGGCCTTGGATATACTGAATATCTGCTTTGCTGCTGAGCTCCACCCCCAGCCCCTCTGCCTTTTTGTCCTCATGTAAGTGCCATGAGGACTGGATGCCTTTCCCTTCTGTTGAAGTCAGAAAAAGCTAGTCAGTGGCTAAAGCACAGACTCTGGAGCCAGATGGCTGCTGTTTGGATCCCATCTTTGCACCCTGCAAGCAGCTTGACCTAGGCAAGTCACTTCACAGCTTGGTGCCTGAGCGTCCTTATTTCACAGGTGGAGAAAATAACAGTATTTGACAGGGCCGTGATGGAGACAACCCCTGCTCACATATGTCAGGCACCCAGGGGCTCCAGGCAGTGCTGATTATCAGTTTTAATATCACATTCATTGCTGTGCTATAAGAATATTATAAATAAACACATAAAATATAGGTAAGTATTTTGCAGGTATGATTTACATACGGCATCATACTTGTATCTTCAGTGTGCAGCCTGGTGCACTTGCACAGATGCCCACCCTCAATCCACACCTCTGTTAAGGCCCAGCATGTTCTCATGACCCCCAGAAGTTCCCTTAGCCCCTTCCAATCTCAGCCTCCTCCCTGGCACTCAGTAAATATTTTTCTTGGATGAATGAACAAATGAATGAATACGGGTATCCCCAAAACTCCACAATTTTTCTCCACATCTCTTTTTAAGATGCTTGTACTTGTCATTGTCATTTCCTAACTCAGATGAGATGTGAGTGTCTGAGATACGAGTACAAAGTGCAGTGTCATACTAGGAACACCTAATTAAACACTTTGGCAAGGTTCCATAAAGGCAAATTGCTCAGAAAGCAGCACTGGCCTGCTGTCATTGAGCAGGCACAAATGAGAGGAAGGCTCTGTGCCACAGGACTCCCAGCTGCCTGGGGCTCTGCTCTGAGCTCAGGCACTGCCTGCATGTGCCCTCCCTGGACCCCCAGCCCCTGGGTACAGAATCCCTCCCCCCACCATCCTCCACGCTTGTCCATCAGTCCTGGGGAAGCAGAGGCTCTGAGGCTTAGAGCACCAGCCCTTCCAGATGTGAGGGTTGTAAGGTTAGAGGCCAGGAGGAGACAGGTGGGATGTGGGGCTCCCACCCTACACCTTACCCCGGTCCAGAACAGGGCTGCTCTGCCATCTTTCTCATACACTGGACTTGAGTGGTTTTGCTTAGAGAGAATTTTCCAAAGCCAGAAAGGAAATGGAAAGTGGAAAACGAGTGCTGTGGTGCCAGCCACCACCCAGGCCAGAGACAGGAGACTTGGGAAGGTGCTGGCTTGCACAGTGACAAATGGAAATGCAGTGGTGGGGCTACTGTGGAAGGGTCTAGGCTTCCACCTCCTGTGGCTGGGTCTTCGTCCCCTGGAGACCCAAAGCTGGGGGACAGTCTGCAGCCTGGACAGATCTGTTTCCTCCTTGTCCCTGTGACTCCCTTACAGAACTGGAGTTGTGCTTGGGTTTGGGATCTGAACGCATGAGGTGCCCTGGACCTGCAGGGGCCTTCTGGTTCTGAGGGGACAAGGGTCTTGCTTGCTTATCCCAGAGGGATGGTTGGGTGACCTCACCCTCCAGACCTCTGGCTGGCCCACCCTGAAGCCCTCAGGTGAAGAGGATCTTTGCACTGGCTAAGGCTGACATCACCACAGGAAACCATTCAGTGCTGGGGGCCAAATTTAGCCCAGCCACCCTTTTACCTGTCGCCTGTGTCCCTGTTGTTGTTTATCATGGGGCCCTGAGGTGGAGACATGGTCTTCTCCCTGCTGTCTAGGGGCTGCATGACACCACCCTCTTCTCACCAAGCCATTGCAGGTGTGAGCTGCCTACAGGAGCCCGGGGTTCCAGAAAAGCTACCCCCCACATGGTCTAGCACCCCTAAGCCCTTGGTTCACAGAAAGGAGCTGAGGCCCAGAGGAAGCAATGACTTGGCCAAGGTCACACAGCCCCTCAGAGCAGACCCAGAGTCCAGAGCTGGGGTTTTCTGCTGCTCTTTGTGGTGGCAAGTCCCTGGCACACTCTCTTCAGCCTGAGCCTGCGTGGCCTCCAGTTATTGTTGAAGTGAGCACAGGTTTCCGGGAACAGAGCAAATCCACAGAGTTTAATTAATGAATGTGCCAGAGGGCTTGGCAGCTGGATTCTTGTGTTTATCACGGCTTGGCTGGCAGGCTCTTCAGGAAGAGCTTGCAGAGGGTGGGGTCTGTCTCCCCATCCTGGCCTGCCTGGCATTGTATATGTGGGGTGTGTGTGACAGACAGACAGACAAACACACACACACACACACACAATCTGAAATCTGCTCCTCTTTTGCAGCCATGTGACTGCATGAGGTTTCCTCCTTTATTGTCTTTAGAAATGCTGGCATTTTGTTTTGTTTTGCTTTGCTTTTAGCATTCTTTATGAATTTGTTGAAACAAAATCATCCCCTAGAGACCCTGCAAATAGCTGCTACGTGTCTCTGCTGTGGGCAGACCTGGCAGAAGCTTGTGTCTGTTCTGTCTCTGATACCGGCAGCCAGGCAGCAAGGAGTGAGGCTGGGGGACCCAGGGAGTGCACAGTGCTCAGGGGGGGACGTGGCCAGGAGAGCGAACCACCCCCTGGGCCACAAAGCCAGGCAGCATGGCCGTTACAGCCTTGGGGTGGGACGGACCTGGAATTAAATCCCGGACCTGACATTAGCCACCTCAGTAACCTGGGGCAGATTCCTTGGCATCTCTGCATCTCAGTTTCTTCCTAGCAAGATGGGAATCTAACATGTGAGGTGTGATAAAAAACTACAGTGAATATTACATTTTTAAAAATAATTTATTACAGCACAAGGCACATTACCGCTAATCCCTCTCAAAATACTCACCTTTGCTTTATTCTTTCTTGCCACTTTTTGAAGCAGTTCTGGAAGTCCTCTTTCTGAGTGTCTTTTGTTTATTTGTTTTGTTTTTTGAGACAGGGTCTGTCTATTAGCCCAGGCTGGCCTTAAACTTGCAGCAAACCTCCTGCCTCAGCCTCCTGAGTGCTGGGATTATAGGTATACGCTATTATGCCCAACTCTTATGAGTGTCTTTAGTTGTGCTCTTGTGGCTGCATTGATGTCCTGAATCAATTTAAAATGTTTACCTTTCATGGTCATTTCTGACTTTAGGGAAGAGCCAGAAAGTTGCACAGTGCCTGATCTGGTGAATAAGGTGGATGAGGACGCACTGTAATGTTCTGTTGGATGGCACTTGGCAGCAGCACTCACCACGTTTTTTATCGCACTACCTAAAGACACTCATGAAAGAGAATTTCCAGAGCTGCTTCAGGAAGTGGCAAGAATGATGGGATACGTGTGTTCAAAGCATTGGAGAGTATTTTGAGGGGGATTAATGGCAATGTGTCTTTTACTATAATAATTTGTTCCTTAAGCATCCATCATTTATTTTGATCACGTCTTGTATATACAGCCTTAACGTAGAGATCTGATGGAGAGATGGAATGAGACAGCGGCAGCAGAGCACTCCCCTCAGAGGAATGTTTCACAGCAAAGGCTGTAAATGTTAGCAATTATCCTAATCATCATTCCGTGCATTCCTTTTTATAGGTGTGACAGCTTAGTCTTGGGGAAACTCATTGACTTGCCAAAGGGGTAAGAGTTAGCAGGGCCTTACAACAAGACATCTGTTAGTGACAATCCCGTTCCTCTCCTTTACACAGTCCTATGTCAATGGCAAGCTTACAATCCGAGCAATGCTTTGTTGGGCAATGTTGTCAATTGTGTGAACAGCACAGAGTGCACTTAACATAAACTAAGCCATCCGTGACCTCACAGGTAAGCAGGACTTACGGGACCCCCGTCACGTGTGGGGTCCTCCTCGGCTGTGGCCACAGGGCACATAGCCGCGCTCAGGAAGCTCGGGCGCTTTGGGCTGCCTGTCGCTGTGGATGCCTTCACTCATGGGTCTTTGCGTGCTTCTAGTAGCAGTGGCTGCCTGTTTTTCCCTCTCCCTTCACGCTGCAGAGATTTCCTTCCCACTCTTTAGTCTAAAGAATCGAAGCCAGACATGTGTGTGACTAATTAATGCCTCTTAATTGGGGAAATATGACCTTTTAGATGTCATTAAAATAGCAGCCACAAAAAAGGAGCCGATTCTGCCCCTCACGAGGGTGTATGGTGGGTGTTGCCTCAGAGAGGACAACAAAAGCACTTCTTTCCAGGGGGCCTCCTCACTCTGCATCTTCCGGTTCACAGGGGAATGGGACACAGGTGGTGGCGTCCACTGAGTGCCCACTGTGTACGGGCGCTGTGCTGAGTGTGCTGATCTTCGAGTCTTCGCTTCCACCTGTGAGCAGGTCTTACATCCCACGTGGCAGCGTTGCAGCCGAGGCCCAAGGAGGTGAAGTGACCCGCCAAGGTCACACAGCAGGAGGCTGCAGAGTCAGCATTTGCCTTGAGCCTGTGAGCACAACCACAGAGCTGACCCAGAGCCCTGGGCTCTGAGTGGGATCCTGGCCCTGGCCAGATCTAGAGGAGGAAGATGGGGAGGCAGTGTGTGTTCCTTACATCACCGTGCTGTGCTGTGTGTGCCAGAAGGTATAAGCCCTTTGCTTAGCTGTCACTTTGTTCTCTTTTGTTATATTTGCCTCCCCCTGCAACATTATGCTCCTTGCTTTATAGATGAGGAAATTGAGGCTCAGAGACATCAAGCTCTTACCCAGATCTCAGCTAGGAAGCATCAGCATGCGAACCCAGGCCTGACTGTGAGCCCCAACTTTTTCCATACTGAGTCAGCCTTGGTGTTTCTGATCCTGTCCCACTAGAGAAGAAGAGATAATGTGAAACTGGAGCTCAGCGTCACAGAAACAGCCCCAGACCAGGAGCCAGGCAGCCAGGCATTTCTTCCTGGTTCTGCAGGATCCGCAGTGGGCCCAGAAAAAAGCTATGCCTCTGTTTTTTCCTCCGTCGTCTCATTTGTGCCACAAGGCCCTGGGGTCCCTGGTTTCTGAGCCACCTCTGCACACCAGCATTTCGTGTGCACTCCACTTATAGCAAGAGATGCCTGTGTGCATCCTGGAGAACTGGAGGCCAACAGCCCTGCGGCCTCAGAGTACATCCTGTGGGGGCCAGTGAAGCGCATCTGTCTGTGTGAGTCTCAAAGCAAACCTAGGCCAGTGATGGTTTTTATTACCAGCCAGAGGCCTTTTCCCCTAGTCAGGGAACGGGCAGGTAGCGAGTGTCCCATCGCCGGGATACACTTTCGAGCTACAGACCTTCAGTTTTCTAAGGCCACTGCAGACAAGAGGGAATGTGAAATGGGGAGCTTCCTGTCTCTGGAGGTAAACAAGCAGAGGCGGGGTATTCTGGGTGTGAATTCCTCTCGGCTCCGTAATCCCATGATTGCACTCAAAGCTTACTAGCTGGTGAGTCTGTAGCAGGATACGAAGTAGGTTTCCACCCACTGCCAACTCCAAGTGACTGGGAGTGGCTGCCTGGGGTGCTGTGCTACGGATTCCTAGGGCTTGTCTGGGCCCCGTTCTACAGTTGATTACTGATGCCTGCCACAGGCAAAAGGGGCATGGGTGTTGCTTTTCTACTTTTAGCTCCTCTCTTTGCAAAAGAATAACCCTCTGTGTTTCCAATCTGAAGTTATTCCTATATTTTAAAAAAACCAGAGGACGAGAAAGCATACACATCAGCAGCCTTAACAGCTTCCACCACCAACTCCAATACCCAGAATTCTCTGCCCTACATTACCAGGCCCCCAGGACCTCATGGTGAAGACCAGAGAGTCTTAACAGGATCACGGAAGGGTCCTTTCTTGTGGTGCCTGGTCTTCATGTGCCTCAGTTTATGAGAATTTGAAAATAGCCAGTAACTGATAATAACAGAAGGTGATTAAAAAGAGAACATTTGAAATTAATCTCTCGTTCCTTAAAGGGGGCGCTTTGTACACCTGCCTGCTCTTCAGAGCGCATCACTGATTCGCAGGTGAACTGGTGACGTGTGTGCTGTGGAATCAGGTTGGGTATTTTCTCTTTCCGCTCAATTACTGTTGTTAACCCTCATGTCTTCATCAAGTGATGTCTTGTAATAGCAAAATGCAAGTTGCTCAACACTTCCTGGGAGAGTTTGTCCTCCTGCCTGGATCTGCCTGTAGCTGGGAAAGTTTCCAGCAGTCAACAGCTTACAGTACGGGAGACTGAGGCTCAGAAAGGCTAAATGACATACTTGAGGCCAGACAGCCACAGCTGGGACTAGAGCTGAGACCCATTTGCCTCAAAATCTCCTGTTCTTAAATATGCTCAGTGAGTGGCTGTTTGGTTTGCCTCCATCTCTGTTAGGAGACTCTGTTAGGGTAGGCAAGGCTGGTGCAATAACAGCACCAAAACCGCAGTGGCTCAGACAGAAAAAAAATTTTTTTTCTTGAGTACTCTGCATGTCCGCTGACACTGGTTACGGTTTTATCCCTTTTCATCTTTATTCCAGGACCTAGTTTGAGGAGCAGTTTGCCTGGGGAAATGACAGTCACATGGCTGACCAAAATATATGGCCAGCCGTGCATTGCCTCTTGGTTTGTTTGGTTTCTGTTTTTTGAGGCAGGGCTTTCGCTGTGTAACTCAGGCTAGGCTCACACCTGTGATCCTCCTGCCTCTGCCTCTCAGAGTGCTGCGATTACAGGTGTGTGGCACCACACCTGACTGCATGGGCTCTTAAAGTTTCTGCCTGAAAATAAGTGATGTCACTTCCAATCACATTTTATTGGCTCAGGCGAGTCACATGACCATACCTAAGGGGGATATGATCTTCTAGTGAGTGACAGTAAATGTGTTTGCTATGTGTGATTGTTACGGACTCATTTGTAGTTAATGTCTGAACAGGTCTTTTCTTTTCCTTCCTTATAACATGAACCACCCTTTTGGATGAACTCTGCCCTTGTTTCTTGGGTTTCTTTAGGAGGCCCAAGTCAACCTCATATTCCCATTATCAAGTACCACAGACTGATTTCAACGTCTTCCTTCGTTCTTCCTCAGTCCGTTCATGGGCAATGGTGAAAAGCCTTAAAATACCAGAGTTCTTCTGAGAAACCCAGAGTTCTTTAAAGACATTTGAGCCTGTATCCCTCCAGGCCCTGCAGTGCCACCCAGCTGGGCACCAGAGGTCTCAAAGCTGTGTGGTCTTTGGGGCTCAGGAATTCCACCCTGCCTGGTCTCCCTGGAAGGAAAGACAGCTTGAGACCTCAGCAAAGGAAAGTTCAGGCAGCTGCACCCCCATCCCCAGTTGAGATGGGGTCCCCTGGGCACATGCATGAGCTGATGACTTTTCTCCATGGGAATGCTGAGCAAGCTGCTTGGAAGGTATTTATAAAAGGAGCGCCAGCTGCCTGGGGTTCTCAGAGGCACTCACACAGTGGGAGGAGGGGTGCTGAGGCCCCTCTGTGTGGCTTACCCTGGGAGGGCCATGGGGAGATGGAGACTATCTATTTAGCAAAAGCTTGTTGTAGGACGATCGTGTGCTGGGGAGACATCAGAGAACATGACAGTTTACTTTCTAGTAGAGTTGAGGAGAGACAATAAACCACAAAAGGTACTGCATATCAGCTGGTAATAAATGCAGTGAAGAAAAATAAAGCAAGGCTGGGGGATGAGTACACTTCACTCAGTAGGTCCAGGAAGGCCTCCTTTAGGGGGAATGTGGCAGCAGAGAATTAGTGAAGGATACAGGGAGGTATCTGGAGGTGGGGAGCATTCCAGAACTGGGGACAGCAAGTGAGAAGACCCAGTGTAGGTGCATGCTGGGCCTGGCTTGCTTCAGAAGCCATGAGGAGGTCCTCAGGACTGGGGCAGGGCCAGGGGAAGAGCTGGGGGCCGAGTAGTAGGGCGGGCATGTATTAGTCCTGCTGCATAACAACTTACCACACCCAGGGGCTCCAAGCAGCATGAGTGTGCTATCTCAGGGTTTCTATGGGTCAGGAATCCAGGCACAGCTTAACCGAATCCTCTGCTCAGGTTGTCGCCGGGCAGCAGTGTGGGTGTTGGTTGGGCTGCGCTCTCATCTGGATGCTCAGTGGGAAAAGAATCCACTTCCAAGCTCACCTAGCTGCTGGCAGAATTCAGTTTAGTGGGCAAGGGACCCAGGCCCCAGCCTTTGTGGCCGTCAGCCTGGAGGCCGCCTGGCCTTCCTGGCCACCCGGAGGTGGGGTTTCTGGAAGGGGACCTCAGGGCCAGTGAGTGAGAGACTTGGTAGGCAGCTGTGAGGGCTTGGTATGTGTTCTCTGTGTAATGGGCAGCCATAAAAGGCTCTTGAGCAGAGGAGTGTCATGAGAAATTGTACCTGCATCCAAGTACATGCTCTGCAAATGGTTATGGGTGAGAACAGTTCCTTCAGCTTCTGGTCAAGACACCAGTCAACAAAAAGCTGGGGTGAAGTGAGGAGGAGCTAGAAAATCAGAAGTCTCTTCTAGGCTTTTCCTGGGATTTGCTACGGGGACTTTTGCAGCTTCCTCACGTCTCCAAGCCTCTGTGCCCTGGACTGTGAAACAGATAGGACACAGGACTCAGCACATAGTAGCTCCCAGCTGACAGGGTATCAGATATTAGACTAATAGTGGCACTGATAAATTGCTCCTGCGTTTTGATGCTAGCTTTATAAGATAATGATCAGAAGCCTTGACAGGGAGTCAGTTTGCCCACATTTTAACCTCAGTCCTGTGTAGTGATGGAAATGTATTTTTGTATCTAAATCTATCTTTGTCTTTTACAGTGAAATGTGTAACTTCTATAATCAGAAGGGGGAAAATACTGGGCTGGAGGTGTAGCGTGGTGGTAGAGCGCTTGCCTAGCATGCATGAGGCCCTAGTTCCAGCCCCAGTACTAGAAACAAACAAAATTAAAAATCTGACCCCCAGAGCTTCAGGATGACACATCCCTTTTCTAAGTGCCCTCTCTCAGCCCTCTGGGAACCATCAGGGGGTGTACTTCTCCCCATGTTTATTTTATTTAAAGAGGTGTCCAGCAAACCAGATTTTCATTTTTCAGCCTCTTGGGAGGCTCAGAGTTCTGATTTAGACTTAAGCTCATGGCTTTGTCCAACATCGTCCAAAATTTAGGGTTCAATAAGCAGGAATCGGAGCCCTAACTCCACTCTGTCCTAGTCCTGTGACCTTGGTGGACCCCTGTTCTCTCTTAAAGCCTTAAGTTTCCCAGCTTTAAGGGCAATGATACAGTCACTGGGGTGAGGGGAAGTGGGATGGGGTGAATGGCTCCTGCAAGCTGAGACTCACAAAAATGGTTATTTGTTCAAGTTGGAGAATTAATGAGTTGCTGATTTCCCCATCAGGCACTCCTGCAGGCAGACCTTTAACATCTGCAGCACCCTACGCTCCACACCTGATCCTGGGGGCGGGGCTTGTGCATTTCAGCACTTCTGGTTGCCTAGCAATGGGAAATCCATAGCGTGTAGATATTCTAATTTGTCGGAATGTTTTACCTCCTGGGAAGGTGTGGCTGGATATTCAGTTACTGCAGAAGAGGGAAGTCAGCAGTGTGCACAAAGCTGTCCACAAGCTGTAGAAACCCATTCCCTCTCAGTCTTGTAGACCATAAATAAGATTTTGGAAGCTACCATAGAGTCACCAAGCTGGTTCTGTCGCAGCAGGGAGCATATGCTCACAGGAATATTGAGCAGCACTGCCCCTCTGGACTGGAACCAGCTGCTCTGTTGGTCTTTCGGTCTTGATTTGAAGTGGTGTTGGGGGCCTCTGGGGGCCAGGGTGAACGGGATTTCATGCACTATGTGCATCCTTTAGACCAGGTGGATGGAACCCAAGGTGCTTACCTGAAACCTGAGGGGGACCCACCCTTTGGAGGAAGACCCCCACCACAGCCCCGCTCCCAAACTGGGAGTCTTCCTCTTGGATTGTAGGTGTCTGGGTAAATGGTTTCCAGACACGGGTGAGGCCCATCCCTCCTTTTCCCTGACCCCTCCCACATCCATTGACTAACGGGTAGAGATACCCATTAGGGTTTGGTTTGGTTTGGTTTGGTTTGGTTTGGTTTGGTTTGCAAAACTGGGGATTAAGCTTAGAGCCTTTGCACTGAACTACACCCCCAGCCCTTTATAAATTGTATTTATTGAGACAGAGTCTCACTAAGTTGCTAAGTTGCCCAGGCTGGGCTGGAACTTGGGATCCTCCTGTCTCAGCCTCCCAGAGTACTAGGAATACAGGCATGTGCCACCATGCCTGGCTACACCCCTTGATTTATGATGGGATTCCGTCCTGATGAATCTACCGTCCATTGAAAATATAGCAAGTTGAAGATGTTAAATACACCTATCCTGGCGAACATCCTCACTTAGCCGAGCCTACCTCAAACATACTCAGAACACTGACATTAGCCTATAGTTAGGCAAATCAGCTAACACAAGACCTGTTTTATAGTACAGTGTTGAATGCCTCATTTATTGAACACTGCACTGAAAGTAAAAGACAGAGTGCTTGTGCAGGTACACTTTTGCACCATCACAGAGTCCAAAACTCTTAACTTGAATCATTGCACTCATAGCCCGTACTGCATGCCAGGGAGACAAGACAGGTGACATGAGCCACCCACCTTTGGGGCTTCTCATTGGCCAGGGGAAGACAGCCTTGAAACAGAAGTCCCACAGACACACACTCTCAGAGCACTACGAGGGAAACAGATGGGAGCCCTATGGGAGGGTCCCCTCTCTGCAGGGAAGGGCTGGCATCCAGGGCCTGAAGCTACAGCTGCCTTTAATTCAGAAATGAGGTTTGGTCCAAGTGTCAAAATGAGGGAGATGTCCAAGTGTCAAAATGTCCACTTTGAAATGCATGGATATAAAATGAAGAAAGGACTACACAAAACAGCTGAGCACAGCCCACGGTCTGTCCTTTCCTCTCCTTTCCTTTCCTTTCCTTTGCTTTCCTTTCCTTTCCTTTCCTTTCCTTTCCTTTCTTTCTTTCCTTCCCTTCCCTTCCTTCCCCTCCCCTCCCCTACTTTCCCGTCCCCTCCCCTCCCCTCCCCTTCCCTTTCTATACAGAATCACAGGCTGGGCAACATGAAACATTGGTCTCCTCTGGCAGAAGCCACTTCCCCCTGCCCCTCACAAGCCTCCACCTTAGCATCTCTGTACTCCAGCCCCGGAAGGGGCACCCTGTCCCCAAACCTGACCCCAAGTCCTGACAGCACTGGACAGCCAGAAAGCTGGGCTTGCAGTCAGACTGGACCAAGTGTATCCTGGTTCTGCCACTTGGGCGAGTTAATTAACCTCTCTGAACCTTGGCTTTCTTTTCTGTAAAATGAGAATGATAATAAATAGCAGCTGCATTACAGGCTTAATGAGGGGATTCATTTTGAAAATGTTCCCCCAGCATATAAGAAACATACTACATGCATACTGGATATGCATGCATACTGGATATGCTTTCTTTCTCTTTTTTTTCTCTCTTTTTTTTTTTTTTTTAACCCAGGATTTTCACATGGAGCTTCATTCCCTTAAAATTTTGCCCAGGCTACATTCAAATTTACAATCATCCTGCCTCAGCCTCCAAGAGCCATGTACCAGCCTGCCTGGCTTTGCCTTTCACTTTTTTTTTTTTTTTTTTAGTTTAATGGTATTAACTGGTTTTTTTAAACCTCCAAACTTTTCCACCTCTGCCATTTTGCTGAGTGATCTTTGCCCTGCAGGGCCCCCGAACCTCCTTCTTCTCCCAAGGACCCCAGCCAAGCCTCAGTCCCTTCTAGTGAGGCCCAGCCTTGCTGGGTTCTGGACGTGATCTGACAGCACTTGCTGCTTCAAAGGAGAAAGGGCAGGGGCCGAGTCTCCCGGGCCCTCAGTGACCTCCACGTTTGGGCGCCTTTTGCTCTTATAGTGCTGGACTAATCTGCTGTAAATCCCCCTGCATGGTGCACATCTAGGTCCCAGTGTGGCTGAGAGCCCCTTCTCTTTAGGGACAGCAGATCCTGGGGTCCCCAGAGCCACCTGGCAGCCAGAGGGCCCACCTGAGGCCTAGGCCTGCTGTGGGTTCCTTAATTATTACGAGAAACCATCCCTAGTCTGTCAGCGGTCTGTAAGTAGAGAGCTGGGGGAAGAATTTAAAGATGTCACAGCTTCCTGCCCCCTATGGGGGCTGAGTTCAAAGCCCTTCAGAACCACAGCGCCAGTGGGTTGGGAACCCCAAGGGCATGGGGGCAGTGCCGTGACTGTCAGGGGACAGCCCCTGTCCCCGACTGCTGTGATCCCGGGCACATGGAGGGACCGCAAGAAGGAGAAAGGTCCATCTTCGCCACCCCAGCCTTTGCTTCTCCAGGGGCAGGGGGCAGAAAGCAGCCTCCAGGTCCCCTGTGAACACAGCTGCCACAAGCGCTGCCACCTGCGCAGGCCACTCTGCCTCACCAAGGCACTCGGTGTAAATCCAGGCTGGAGAGCAGAGCACCTGGTGCAGCAGTGTGTGCGTGACTGTGTGCGTGTGTCTGTGTGCATGCAGCACGGGCGACACCCAGGGTCACTGTGAGTTAACCCACTGGTCAGAAGGGGCTCACAGGACCTAGTAACAGAATAAATAGTAACGATGGAAGTCCTGGCAGTTACGGCCATGTGTGGGCCCAGAGAGCTGCAGCAGGCTGCCCATGGCCACGAAGCAGGTCTGGCTGGCCTCAGACCACCCATTGGCATTTGAACGTCCACTGGCAGGCCAGCGAGTTGCTCAGACAAATCCCTGGCCTGCCTAGTGGGTTTTTGTTGTTGTTAGTTGGTTGGTTCGTTTTTGGTTTCTTTTTTATTGTTGTTTTTAAAGTATCAGTTTGCCTTTTCCAGCCTTGGCCACAGTCCTCACACCAGGGCTGGAACTATAAGGATCCTCCTGTCTCAGCCTCCCAGAGTTTACACCTGATTAACTCCCCCTTTTCTCTCCCTCCTTCCTCAAACATTCACCGAGCCCTGCTCTGCACTGGGCCCAGGTTTGCCAAGGGGTAGTGAACAGTGTGCCCCAACCCTCCTTTCTAGGCTCTCAGTCCTGGGCTGAGGTGGTCAAAGCTGTCACAGCCTTTGCTGTCCCCTGCTGTCCTGGTCCTAAGTGTTCCAGGAGAGCGGCCCAAGGAGAGTGTGCAGAGCTGGGTCCTGATGGTAATATAGGAGTCCTGATGGTAATATAGGAGTAATATAGCAGGTAAAGGCAGGGCAGGGCACTCACACAGAAGATTGTAGCCACGAACAGCACCATGACTTTCACGGAGCTCCTGCAAACATCCCACGGGACAGGTGCACCAAGGGCAGCCAGAGAATGGCCTGAGGGGCGTCCTGGAGCAGCGAGTGCTGCCAGGGCCAAGGAGCGTGGGCTTGATCCAGCTTCCTGGAATTTGGGCCCATGGAGCCTTGCGCAGAGCTGGGGTAGGGGAGGGCTCAGGAGGGTTCTGCCCTCCCAGGATTTCCATCCTGCGCTGGGTCTCGCCTGTGTCTCGCTGGCTCATCATCACTCTGGTTTGGTGTTTACTGCTGCAGGTTTATTTTCCAGAAGCCGGGGGTGGTCATCACTGCCCCGATTCTATATGATTCCTATAAATCCTGCCAGCTCTTCTAAGGCAGCACCAGCTGGGGTGATCTGTACCAAGAGTTCCCAAAAGCCCCTGTATCAGCCTTCCTGGGTCTTTGGCTCAGTGGCTCCTGCTGGCTTCCAAATCCAGGAGAGATGATTCTCCTGACTTACGAGCATCGTGAAGATCACAGGCAGGCATTTCCCAGCACTTGCCGTTTGCCAGGCACGGCACTCAGCCTTCCAGGAGGTCCTGCATGCTGGCCTCAGCGCTGGGCACTGGAGCTGTTCTCTGCTGTCACCGAGGCTCAAAGAGGTGAAGTGACTCACACGAGGTCACACAGCCTCTAAGTGTCAGGGAGTTGAGGTCAGGGCCTGGGTGTGTCTGGCCCCAAGGCACCTGCTGACCTGGCGTCTCCCTTCCCAGAATACCTGCGGCCGTCATGGTCTGCACTCACCTTTCCCTTCTGCTGTCCTTCAGGATCTTAAGGCGGGCGCAGGGGCACCAGGGAGGAGGAAAGTGGAGCATTGGTTTTCTGGGATGCTGGTCACCACCCCTGCCTTGAATCCTGTCACCTCCTCCGATCCTCTCCTTCCTTCTCACCCCTGGCACCCCAGCCCCTCACACTTCCTTCTCTGTGCCCTTCATCCTCACTGCTCCCCAAGGGTGGACCCCAAGGCCCTTCCCTTTCTTCAGCTGTACTGGGGTACAGCTTCTGCCCTGCTGCTGAGACTGGGCTCACCCAGGTCCTGCCAGGTTTAGCCCCTTACGTTTTCTTGAGGTGTGTCTGCTGTACTCCATCCCTGGGTTCTGCCTGGGTCAGGCCCTGGTGGCCTCTCACCTGGATGGTGGTGGTGGCCTCCGACCTGGGCCCCAGGAGGTGGGCTGTTACCTCTTTCCTTATACATAGATTGATCTGTGACATCAGACTATACTACACATGCTCTTTGGTGCCCAGTATTCTTGCATTTTCTTGGCTGTGGCCAACCTCCCAGGCCAGCGAGTGTAAACCCATGGCCACATTTCTGGTGGCATCACCGTGGTAGTCTTTCATATTTTATGTAGTTAAGCCCCCACCAACTTGGGGACATTTAGGTTTCCAGTTTTTCTGTCCCATAAATAATGCCATAGCAAACATTGTTGGATATTTATCTTTACACACCTGCGGAATCAGGGTAACATTTAGAATAACTTTTTTCTTTCTTTTTTTTTTTTTTTTTAATGCGGGTACCGGGAGTCGAGCTCAGGACCTCGTGCTTGCCAGGCAGGCGCTTATGCTGCTGAGCTATATCACCGGCCCTAGAATAACTTTTAGAAGTGGAGACGTAAGCAAAGAGCATGTGCAGGGTTTTTTTTGTTTGTTTTGCAATACTGGGAATGGAACCCAGGGGCCTACATCTCCATGCCTTTTTATTTTTATTTTGGCACATGGTCTTGCTAAGTTGCCCAGGCTGGCGTGCTGATCCTCCTGCCTCAGCCTCCTGAGTAGCTGGGATTACAGGAATGTACCACCACTCCCAGCTGTACATGCACCCTTAAGTCTGTGATCCATGTTGCTTGGCATGTTAAGTCCATGGTCATGGTCGTTTACAGGCGTCTGAAGTGATTTAATCCCTGTGGCATCAACGAGGCCATCAACGAGTGTGAGCAGACACACCCACTTGTGCATACACACATACACACACTCACATGCACACACCTAGGTAAGTTGCTTGCTTTCCCTGAGCCTTAGTTTTCTCTTGTGTAAACCAAACACTGAGTTTGTAACCCTTTACCCACCGTGCCGTAACACAAACGCTCTTATTGGAGGCCGCGCTACCCTACAGTTCTGTGCCAGTGCCCTGTGTGGGTGATGGATCATATTTATTTATCCCTCATGCTCTGACCACTCATGCATGTCACTGCAGAACTAAATACACGTTTGCTTGTGGGGTGTGGCCCCTCCTCAGTGTTTGTCACCCTTTCTCAGTTCGTTGTCCCCCCAGGGGCCCTTCTAAACATTTCCCTAATTTTCATGAAAGACGAATGCTACAGATACGCTGTGCGTTTGTGTACATGTTGTGTGTGTCTCTGTGCTTTACATGTTAAAGCGTGAGATTATTTCACTCATCCCCAGAACCAGTTTTTAGCCCACTGGGGGCAGCATCGTTCCTATTGAAAATGCATGAAGTAGACCTGTTGAAAATGTAGTCTTGAACTGGGGCGATGTTGCCCCTGCCTGGGACATCCGGTTGGACCTGGAGGCACTATGGGTGGTCTTGTCTGGGAAGAGTAGATTCTACTGGCATTGGTGGCTGAGGCCAAGGGTGCTGTTAAACACCCCGCAGTGCACTGGACAGCCCCCCACCACATGGCTCTAGCGTCAGGGCTGGGAAAGCCTGTCCTAGATCCCACAATACATATGAGTTCACCCATGCATCCCCTTTCTAAAACTTCAAAGTTCCCGAGTTTAAAACGCACCTGGCCCCTGCGTTTGGATTGGGACCGGTGGTGCTGAGAGAGCAGGAGCCACTGGCAGGGCTCACAGAAGGACCCTCTGGAGTCTGTTGTTGGACCCTGGGCCCACCATGCCTGCTCACCCAGGATGAATCCAGATCCTGGCATTGCCTCATGTGGAGATGCAGCCCTCCTGCAGCGGGGTGTCCTGGGTGCAGTGCCTCTACAGCCTTTGGGAGCCACAAGGTGTGACTTCTAGGCCCTGCCAAGTGAGTCTCGGCCCCAAGGGGTGCAGGGCATCTCCAGCAGGCCTGAAAGGCTATGTGTGCCCACTTCACCCAGGGGGGCCCTAGTTTCATCTGTGGGCTCTGACCAGGAACTGTGTCTGCCTCAAGGGACTCTGGGCTCTCCAGATGCACCACATCTGGAAGGTGCTTCCACTAGGCGAGGGGCCGGTGCCTGCGTCCTGAAACTCCCTGCTGGGGCTCCCAGGCAGCTGCTGGATTGCTCCAGCCAGCTCATGACACACTGGCCATACGCAAAGCAGATGATTACTTCCCCCGGAACAGACGGAGACTGCTGCCGGAGACAGTGCTGCCCAACGTGGGCACCGTGAGGAGTTGGCCAAACAGATCCTTCTTCAGAGACCCACCTCCAGGGCCCTGGCCTCCAAGAGGGGAGTGGAAAAGTGGGGTGAGTCCAGCTGTGGGTTAGAACAGACAGTGCCTGGGCCCTGAGTGGCCCTGGGTGGGCACCAGAGGGAAATAGACCCCTCGGCCAGGCATGGAACGTCAGCCCCACTGGTTTTCCTCCTTCTCCTGGGGCTGAGTGTGGTCGTCGTCATGAGCCTCGGCAGCAGGGCCACGCTGGGCAGAGGCCCTTTGAGCTCTGCTCTTCTGGCCATCTTCCCACTGCCTGGTCCCAGCATGGTGCCGGCCAGCACCATTCATACGCCCCAGGCCAGTCCCTGTGCCACTTTGCCTTCCTTGCTCTCCCTGTCTGTCCTAATCTGACCCCCTTTACAAGGCCAAGAGCAGGTCCCACACCTTCCACGAAGTGCTTGTCACCCCAGCTCTGGGCCTCTGCTCCCCGCCTCCTCCACGTGCAGCCCAGTAGAAACCTGAGTACTCAGGACAGGAAATCTTTGTTCATCGGTGGGGCTCGCCATGACCGAAGGCTCCCTTTCTCTTTTAGACTCCTCCTGAGTGACTCTGACATCTTTCCACATCAGCCCTCACATTCCTCCTGCATTATATTAAGGGCCCAATGGTTCGTTCCCTTGTGCTGATAAAGTATGGTTTATGCATCAGGTGCCCTTAAGCGAGGGCAGCTGAGTCTTGTTTCTGTTTCCAAAACATGGTGCTGGTGTGACCATCCCTTTGTGTGTGAGCACGTGAGTTTGTCATGTATTAATGTATATACAAGTACGTGCCTGTTATGTGTATGCATTTGTGTCTATTTGTGTGTATGCATCTTTGTTTTTATGAGTGTTTTATATGCTTAGATGTCTGTGTGTGCATATATTCGTATTTTGTGTGTGCATTGTATCTGTATTTTTGTGCACATAACACATTTGTGTATATATTTGTGTATGTGGGTATGTGTTTTGTGTACGTGTGTTTGTGTGTGTGTGTGTGTGTATTTGTGTCTCTGTGTGTGTGAGTTTATGTTTTGTGTATATGTGTGTGTGTCTGTGTGTGCATCCCTGCTGGGTGAAATGAGGGTGAGTGGGTGGAGTGATGTGGCTGACACTGGAATGTGACAGCTCCACAGATCGTGGCTGAGCTGGTGGCTGTGCCCTGCCAGGGAGGGTACACAGGGCCTTGGCCGGGAGGATTTGGGGGTCCTGAGTCAGTGGGGAGACACACCCGGCTCCCTGCCTTCTCACCTGTTCACACTTACGAATCCAGGCTACAATTCTATCGCCTGACAAGTTGAGCCCTTGTCTAAAATAAACTCTGAGAGAGATATTTTGACGTGTGATGTTTCAAAAAAAAAAAGTCAAATTTGGCTTAGGCTGTTTTAAGAATCCCTTCAAGAGGCACCAAGTCAGGATTGTCAGGAGTGGATTCCAGGAAGGAGAGACGAGAGATGCCGGGGAACAGAGAACAATTATGGGCTTATGTATAATTACACATTTCTAAATTTTACTTTATATTGCTGCCCATAAATGTTACAAAATACTAAAGGAAGTAGAGTAAAAAAAAATATATGTCTTGTTCTCTCCCCTCCTCTTGATCACTCAGATCTTCTCCCAGAGACTGGCATTCTTACAGTTTCCCTGTGACCTTTGTAGATATTCTGTGCATTTAAAAATCTTTATGTTTTCTCCCCCATAGCTCCCACAATGGAACCTGCCCTCCTGCTGTATTGTACCTTGCTTTGCCTTCGGGACAGAGTGCTTTGGGGGCTTCTCTCCTTTCTAACAATTGCATGGTATCCCATGTGATGGTTGTTCTGTAATTTAGGTTAAATTCACTTGTAAAATCTCCTAATTCCTTTTCCCTCGGCCCATCTTAATCTTATAACTGTAGGACTTTTATTAATAGAACTTTAGACCTAAAAGGGAAATCAAATGTGTCTGTTTCCCTTCAAGAGACTGGCAATATTTCTACAGTGTTCTATTCCCCGTTCCATTTCCCCCACAAATTCCCTCCTGACTATGTGGGGGAACTTCCCCCTTACCGCAGAATCAAACTCTCTTATTTTGTACTCCAAAAATGTTTCGCACGGACCACCCTAGTTTCACTATAGGTCAGGATTCTGCACATAGTGTCTTATTTTTTTAAAAAAGGTCCCATTGCTTTTAGTATATGTGCTGCCAAACTCAGCACTCCCATTGCTTTAAAAATCAATTGGAATTAAAATGTAAGGGTATAGGGCCGGTGAGATGGCTCAGCGGCTTAAGCGCCTGCCCGGCAAGTGCGAGGGCCCGAGTTCGACTCCCGGATCCCACATACCAAAAAGGGGCCGGTGATATCGCTCAGCGGCACGGGCGCCTGTTGGCGCGCGAGGTCCTGAGGTCGACCCCCCGGTACCCACAAAAAAAAAAAAAATAAAAAAAAAAAAAAAATGTAAGGGTATATATTAAAAACAGATGGTCTTGTGATATATCAGAAGGGTTTGGTGAACAGCCAAATAGTAAACAATATTATTTGTAAAGGCATTAGAGACCGGGCAGGGTATCATTTGTGAGTTCATTCATTCACTAGCTCATTCATTCCTTCATTCATTCATCTATTCATTATCAGTTACTTCCTGTCCCCTGTGGCTGCCTGTGAACTTGGCACTGGGTTTGATGGAGAACACACCCTGGTGCCCACCCTCGGGGGGCTCACAGTCTGGAAGGGACAAAGATTAACCACAGCACAGATTGTCGTTTCTATCTTGGGTCCAGAGGAGAGCCCAGGTTCTGCTGGGGGGTGCAGCTGTCGAGAGGCTTCCCGGGGGACGTGATGCCTGTGCTGTCTTTTGGGACACAGTTCAAGCCGACCCAGGCCAGCGTTGCCCACAGCTGACAGATGTACCGAGCCGTCTGCAAAGGGCATCCCCTGATGGACCTGCAACAGGAGTGTGTGCAGGGCAGACCACAGACTTGGAGCCCCTGCTTCCTTGTGCCTTGGTCTTCTCATCAGGAAAGTGGAGAGAGTAACAGTCCTCAACTCCTGGGGTTGTTGGCAGAACTAAATGTGATAGCTCTGTATACAGTAAGTGCTATTTAAATGTCTGTTGTTACTGTAAAAATTCTCGGAGCCTCGGCGCCCTCCCTGTGAAATGGGGGTGTGGTTGGTATCTATTACAGGAATTAAACTAGATGAGTGGTCTGCGTGGCACCAGGGACACAGTTGGTACTTCTCATGAGGCCATAGTCCCGAACCTACAATGATTCCACTCAGGATTTGGGGACCTTATGAGGGGGTAGAGTGAACCCGGGCAACCATTCTGCCTCTCCCTTCCAGCTCAGTTTTCAATAAATTACCCGAGATGCTCAGCATTTCATTATGAAACAGGCTTTGCGTTGGGCTCTTGGAAGTGTTCTGGGCACGTTTAAGGTGGGCCAGGCTAAGCTGGGCTGTTAGGTAGGTTAGGGGCATTCGGTACATTTTGACTTAGGATATTTCCACCTTATGATGAGTTTACTGGGAAGTAAGTGGAGGAAAGTCTGTGATCCTCCTCGCCCTCCTCTGACACCTGCCCCAGGGACTGTCCAGAGCCCCATGGCCCAGCCCAGCTGTCTTTCTGTTTATAGCCTGCAAGGCAGCCTCGCTCCAGACAGGCCAGGCACTCCCAGCCCTGAAACCAAACCCGCCTCCCACAGTCCAACTGCTGATGTATGTTCCTGTCACTTTGGGTAATGCTCGTCCCCTGGAGACAGCATGTCTGGGCTGGAGTCCTCATTTTGCAGCCTGTGGGCCAGTATGATGGCTCACCTGTCCTGCGGAGCTGGGGCTCAGGTCTTTGTGATGGACATGTGCCCTGCCCCAGTGCCCTTGGAGGGGAGTGGCTGCCCAGTGTGCAGGGCAGCGGACACTCAGGGCTCTGGTGCAGGCAGCTCCTGTGGGTCTTAGCTGAGAGGTGGGGCTGCCCGGCCTCCTGGGGCCTGTTAGCATGTTCTTGTAGTGTTCGTGAAATGTTTGGGGAGGTAACAATGGACACCATCATCACCATCATGTGGCCTGGCGTCTGCTCAGCCCTGGCCATGTACCAGGCATGTGTGAGCGCTCACCAGACGGTTTCCTTAAAACTCCCTGTACCCTATGCATTCTCCTCAGCCGCATTTCCTGGAGCTGGAAATGGAGAGTTAGAGAGGTCGGGTCACAACTAGCTAGGAGCAGGGCTGGATTTGCCCTGGGGTGCTGGATCACAGAGATGGTGTCCATAGCTACTGACCTGTCCTGCCTCCCATGCGTCCTGTTAGAGAATTGAGGTTGGTCAGTTCCACATCTGAGACCTAAAAGCTGTGGGTTATGTTGCTGAGGCCAGGTGCTGTTGGCTTATCCGCAGAGCACTGGGGGAATTGACATGGCTCAAGCCCAAGGGAGTGAGCTCCACCATTTCATCACCTTCCGTGGGGTGAGCACTGTGAACACACGCTCGTGTGCGAGAGGGCGAACCAGCCCTTATTGTGGGGAAACCCAGCTCACACCCACAGGCTCTGTAAGCACTGCAGAGAGTCACCGAAACCTCTGATCCCAGGCCACTGACTCACCAAGAAGGGAAACTGAGGCTCAGAGAGGGGCAGGGCCTGGCTCTAGGTAATTGAGGGAGTGGAGCTACAGCTGAGGCTGGCCCCTTGCTCAGACAATGGAGCGGGAGGTGGAGCCCACTCAGGAGCTCACAGGTGCTCGCTGGTGTGTCCTGGGGATGGAGCAACAGAGCCACAGCCCTGGTGGGCCTATTAGCCCCTCATCTGAGGCCCGGACACCCATGTCTCCTCGCTTCTCTGCCCTGTGTGTCTCTCTGTGCCTCCTGTGCGCATGCTTCTGTCTTGGACTTGGTCTCATGATCTTGTTTCTCTCTGCCTCTATTTACCTGCCTGTCACTCTGTCTCTCATTCCTCCTCCCTACCCTACCCTCCACCCCAAGCTTGGCACCAACCTGAGACACCTCCAGGCTTTCTTCCAGCCTTGCCGAGTGATGCCCATGGTGTGTCCTGAGTATATTACCCCAAGCCACCCCCTTACCCAAGCCACTGTACCTGGCCACTCCTGGCCACATCCAGCCTCACCTGGCCATGCTGCCTGCACCTGGCCACACCGGCACAGTTGCTCTTGGCCCATGGAGGGAGGCAGAGGCTGGACTCCCACACTTTCCCTAAAGCACCACCTGTCCCCTGCCACCCACCCTGTCAGTGGGCCAGGGCAGGACAAGGCCTGGCTCCTCCTGGAATTGGAGGAGTGGTCTGCCCAAAACCCCTCAGATGTCCCGACCCCCCCACCCAGCTTTCCTACCTCCTAGCTAACCCCCTCCCTCCATCCCTCCTGCGTTCCTATTTTTTTAAGAGAAAAAAGATAAAAATAACAATGAAAGAGTTTCAAAACAGGTTAGTAGGACATTTACAATAATTAATACATTGTGTATTGTTATCTTCATAGTAATAATTCAGAGTACAAGATATAGGCATGATATCTTGTCCAAACAATATTAACACAAACCTTTCTTTTCAGTGAACTAAGAGAAACTAGCTGTATAAACTATCTTAACTATCTTGCGTATGTGTATATTTTTTTCTTTCTCCCTTTCCTCTTTCCCCCATCATAGTCTATCTTTTCTTTTGAACAGTTTCTTCCCAGTTCACAATATCTATTGTACATTTTGGATCTTATTTACTCGTTCCATTTCTCACAATAGTGAGACAATATGATGTTTACACATATGGGTCTGATTTATTTCACTTATGAGTATTGTCTCGAGTTGCATCCATTTACCTGTAAAAGTCTCCAGTTTATCCTTCTTTATGGCTGAGTAGTACTCCATTATATAAAAAAAAAAGCCACATCTTTTTATCCCTTCCTCCATTGATAGGCATTTGGGTTGTTTCCATGATCTAGCTATTACAAATTGTGCTGCTATAAACATGGGTGCACATAAATCACTGTGATACGATGTTTTTAATTCTCCTGGGAAGATACCCAGCAGGGAAATAGCTGGGTCAAATGGGACCTCCAACCCTAGTTTTTTAAGGAATCTCCACACTGATGTCCACAGTGGTTGCACCAGTCGACACTCCCACCAACAGCGGAGAATGCCTTCCTATTTATTGAGTGCTGAGTTCTCCTTCCCCGCCTGGCCCTCAGTTTTTCCCTCTGAAAAATGGTCACTGAAGGCCCAGTGGTGATGAGAATGTGGCAGCTTTAAGACGCACAAACTTGGGCATCAGGCAAGCCCACGTCCAAACCCCAGCCACTCCACTGTCTAACCCTGTGACCTTGCAAACTAGATCTCTACTCTGCCTCAGTCTCCTGCCCCAGCTGTGGGGAGCCTCCCCCTGCTTAGCGATGGGCACTTTGGCAGCCCTGGTTTCCGTCATCAGTGTACTGCCTGGGCATCATGCAGGTCTGACCTGGGCCCAGGGTGGGTGGGTAGATGGCAGGGCACAGCAGTTGTCCCCACCTCGGGCCTGTGACCCTCGGCCCTGCAGAGTTGCTGGAGAGGGCGGACTCACGGCTTGGGCTTCTGGGAACTGCTCTGTCAGCTGTGAGAGCCTCATGGCCTGAGCCAGGGCTCTTTCTTAGGCGAGTGCGTCAGGTGCTCCGGAGACACAGGTTTACTGCTCTCTCCTCTGCCCCTCCCAGGCTCTGCTGCCTTTCCTGGTGAAGGAGCTCATTCCTGCTTGCCGCAGAAGGTATTAGTGCAGAATCACATTCTCCCAACAGATTCACTCAACAAGTACGAGAGGCCAGGTGTCATTCCAGGTGCTGGGGTTCGGCTCTGAACGGAACAGCCTCCATCTCTATGCAGCCCGCCATCTGTAGGGTGCAAACTGCAGAGGGGTTGGGTGTCAGCAATCCGCTGCCTGAGGAAGAATCTAGCCAACCGCCTGTTTTGTAAATAAAGTTTTATTGTTTTTTTTTTGTTTGTTTTTTTTTTGCCCAGTTTTGGATTGGGTCTTTGTATTTGGGGGTTCTGATATTTTTCAATTCTTTATATGTTCTAGATAGAAGTCCTTTGTCTGAGGGACAATTGGCTAAAATTTTTTCCCAGTTTGTGGGTTTTCTTTTCACTCTGTTTGTGATTTCTTTTGATGTGCAAAATTTAAAAATACAGTCGGCTATGGTGGCACACACCTGTAATCCTAGCACTCAGAAGGCTGAGGAAGGAGGATCGCTGCAAATTCCAGGCCAGTCTGGGGTACATAGTGAGTTTAAGGCCAGCCTGGACTACGTAGTGAGACCCTATCTCAAAAATATTTAAAAAAAAATTTTTTTTTTAATACAAACTGCAGGGGATGTAGCTCAGCTCTCTCTAGATTGAACCCGCAATACCACAAACAAGCAAACAAAAGTGCTACATTTAAAATTATAAGGTAAATGTTACAAAACTATACTTTTACCATATGACCCATGCTTACACTTCTTGGTATTTACCCAAAATGAGTTAAAAGTTATGTCTACTCAAAACCTGTACATAGATGTTTATAATAGCTTTATTCATAATTGACAAAAGTTGGAAACAACTAAGATGTCTCCGAATAGGTGAATGAATAATTATACTGTGGTACATCTAGACAATGACATATTATTATTCATCAATAAAAATAAATGAGATATCAAGCTACAAAATTTTAAATCCATATTACTAAGCAAAAGAAGCCAATCTGAAAAGGGTCCATGATCCTGACAGTAAGACAGTCTTTAAAAGGCAACACTGAAGACAGTAAAAAGGTCAGTGGTTGCCAGGGATGGGGCAGGAAGGATGAATGAATAGGTAGAGCACAGAATAGTTTCAAGGGAGTTAAATTATTATGTATGATATTATAATTGCGGAAACATGTCATTATCCATCTCTTAAAGCTCATAGAACATAAAACACGAAAAGCAAACCCTAATGTAAATATGGTAATAATAATGTACCAATATTGCCTTATAAATGATAACAAATATACCACAATGATGCAACAGGGAAAACTGGAGTGTGGATGGAAGTGAGGTAGTATGTAGGAACTCTGTACTTCCTGCAGAATTTTTCTATATCATAAAGTTTTATTGGAACACAGCCACCACATTCATTTACATACCAGTCTGTGCTGTTCTGGTAACAGTGGAGTTGAGCTTGGGGACAGAGACCCTCATGGCCCGCAAAGCCCCAAATATTTACTATCTGACCCTTTATGGAAAAAGTACTGAGCTCATGATGTATATATATGACAGTACTAAGAAGTGTGATTTAATGAATTTTATTTACTTTTATCATCAAATTCTATCAGAATATAAATTTATAAATGTGGATACCAAATAAAATCAACACCAGTAATAAAAAGCCTGTGATTTCACCACTGTGAATTGTCTGCCACAGAATCTTCCAGATGTTTTCCTTTGCTTTTACTCACATGTATCTGGTTTTTTTTTTTTTTTTTATAAAACTGGTTTCACAACGCGCACCACTTTGATACCTTTAAAAAATTTTTCTTTTTACATTTGCTGGTATGCGGCACACATCATTCTGTGACAAAAAGTATTCGTAATGGATGTCATTTTCCTTAATGCGTCTACTCCACGGTGTGGCTTTTGTATTCCACAGCCCCCATCTTATTAGATATTTAGGTTATTTCAGATATTTTGCAATGAAAACCAATCCTGCTGGGAGCGTCTGCACTATGGATCTTGGCAAGCGTGTCTAATGATTTCCTTGAGATAAGTTTCTGGAACTAAAAGTGCCATGTCAACTAAACTTGTACATTTTAAATTTGGGGTTATGAGTTACAACTTGTTCTAACACAGTCCTTAAAGGTTCCAGTTAGCCTGGTCCCCCAGCGCAGCCATCACTGAGCTGTCTGTCCCCTTAGGGGCTGGGCTGGGCCATCATCACTCAGGGCTGAGCACTGGCCAGGAGTTTCCACCCACAGTGGCTGGGGGCTTGCTCAGCTAGCCCAAGCAAGTGAGTTTGAAGCCTGCCAAGTTCTTGAGGTTTTTAAAAGCATTTTTCTGTACATTTCCTCACCATGAAGCATCATGGGAAGGTGGGGAGGTAGAATGCCAGGGCTGGAAGGAGCACTGGGTAAGGAGCCCAGAGTTTGGGTTTCACTTCCCCCAGCCCTGCCTCTCACGCACCCCAAGAAGCGAGTGCCATCTGCCTATCCCAGTCTTGGGCCTCAGTTTCCCCTGAGGGCCCTCCCAGGTCTAAATTCTAGGATGCCATTGTCCTCATTTGATGACTGACAACACTGAGGCACGTGGCGGGGAGGGTTGTCTGTGTGGACACCGCTCTTCTGCCCGCCTTCTAATTCGCCCTGTGCATTTTCGGGCCACCTTGTAGCTGTCTGCCTGCCTGTGGCCAGTAAGTGTTTAGGTTGGAGCCCATGAAGCAAAACTAAGTGGAAGAACTTTCAGTTAAAGCAAACTTTAAAAATCAGATTTTCAGAAAGTTTGAGGAGTTTCAGGCTCATCTTGGTGGTTGATCTTGAGGCCCCAGGGCCCTGAGAGCTCAGGTTAAGTGTCGCTAATTTGAAGTCCTGCCAGGCCCCGAAGGGTGGTGACACATGGATCAGACTTGCAGTGCATACAGAGTTACCAGGAGATCCACTGGAGAAGGTCCTATAAACAGCTCACGGGCTTAACTCATTT
Source organism: Erethizon dorsatum (assembly GCA_028451465.1). Classification (NCBI taxonomy): domain Eukaryota; kingdom Metazoa; phylum Chordata; class Mammalia; order Rodentia; family Erethizontidae; genus Erethizon; species Erethizon dorsatum. The sequence continues at coordinate 100,284,212 of CM051830.1, read as the reverse complement.
TCGAGGTGAAGTCCCTTAGGTAACCCTGGCCCCAGCTATAGTTGCAGTTCTGAGGACCTGTGTCATAAAATCATTACTGCAGTGACACTCACCATAATGCTTAATTAACATGTGCTTTGTCTGCACAGAGAGGTCAGGGAACCTGTCCCGGGTCTCACAGCTACTGCATATGAAGCAGAGCCTTGATTCTCAGATGCAGGTATCCTGGCTTGGCAAGGGCAGACTGGTAAGAAGTTGGTCAGTCACAATTACTATGCCGTGGGAAGTTGTAGGAGGTTCTGCAGGGCTAGAAATGCTGATAGCTGTGCTGTGGAAAGCTGATTTCTGCTGGATGGAATGTTCTGGAAGGAGACTTTGAAGGTCTGAAGATAGGTGCATTGTGGCAGTGAGGTTGAGGAAGGTGTCAGGGATGCTGTCTTTAGGAACCCTGAGTCTGGCCTTGGGATGATGGAGATGTCCCCCTGCCCATGGGCCCCTCAAGCCTGAATCGCACACCTCTTCAGCCTGATCTTAAGAGCAGGTGGAAGCCACAGTATTTTCGACACCATATCCCCCCAGGGCCAGCCCACCTGCTCTGAGGGCCCTGGCCAAGGGCAGAGTGATAACTGACTGGGGAGTAAAAGACTGAGGGGTCGGGGCTGCCCGGGTGCAGCCTTGGGGTCCAAGGCTGTTGCCTAGGTTTGAATTCTCCCTTGCTGTTCATTGGTTCTTTGATTCGGGACACCACATCCCTTTGCCTCTCTAAGCCTCCTGTTCTCAGATGCAAAATGGGGGGTTGTAGTAAGAGCCACCTCATAGCACTGTGGTAGGACCATCATCCAGCAAGGTGACCTCATGTCAGTGGCATTGCCTGATTCCTGGCCCCGGCCCAGGACTGTGCGAGAGATATGCTGGGTGACAGTGATGTGGAGGCACAGGGTGGGGGGTCCCCTTGGGAGTGTGGTGAATCTTGGGGACACTGAGGTGGAGAAGGCTGCTCTGGGAGTGGGGAGGGCTGGGGATGCCCAGGGGACTACAACCAAATCTGGGACCCCAGCATCCCAGCTTGCCCATCAGAGCATGCAAAGTCCTGCCTCCCGTGACGTCCTGAGCAAAACTCTGAGGGCACTGAGTGTTTTCCTGATGGACTCTCCTGTCCACTTGCCCCTGCAGGACCAGCTGAAGCAGTGTTTCTCCAGGCGACCCACCGAGGCCAAGGACACTGACACCCTCGTGCATGAAGCCGACGGCCAGTATGGGACGTGGGCAGAGCAGCGCCAGAGCACGGACAGGTGGGTCACATGGGCAGGTCCCCTGCTACCATGACAGCATCCAGACCAGAGTTGATGTGATTTCCGTGTCACAGGAGCCTCTTTGTAGTCATATGAGGAAACCATCTGCATTGTGAAAAGGAAATTTATATATGTATATGTGTATGTGTATGTGTATGTGTATGTATATGTATATATATGATGTCCAATATAGGCAAATCTGTAGGGAGAGATACAGTTGGGAGAATGGGCTACCGCTGCATCCTGGGCACTGATGATGGCTACAGAACCCTGAATGTAGTCAGCATCACTCATGAAGGCCTTTGCACTGTGTGTATGAATACTATACAAATTACAAAGGAAACAAAAACTGCCCATAACCCCGGGCACTGACGTACCTTCAGTAACATTCTCTGTCATCTTCCTAGACTTCTTTCTGTGTGTGTATGTTTACAAATGTAGGTGCAAAGTGCACATAAGGCACATAAGGCATCAGAGGCTGCATCTGCATTTAGGATCCCCACCGCTCGTGGCTGGTGGGGCCCGGATATCAGCTGGACCAGAAGGCACTTTCTGCCTGGTCCTAAGGGCTGAAGTTTGCAGAGCATAACCCGAATTCCGGAGCAGGCTGGTGTGAGTCCAGCCCCACCCCAGCCGGGCGTGGGACCCCGAGTAGATTAGTTATATTTCCCCAACTAGTTTCCTTCTCCACAGAAAGGGAGTGATACTTAGAAATCAGCCAAGGGTTACTGGGCATGTATGCCAGGCACTGTTGGAAGCACTTACCATGTGTTCACTGAGCACAGCGATGTTTCATTCTCTTACCCATTTTGCAGCAGAAAAAGCCGCAGCACCCAGCACATGGGTTGGTCGAAGGGAGACTCATGTGGCAATGAGGACCTGGCATATACTGGGAGCTTTTGTGTACCATACATATTCTGGTTTCAGACATATTCCCCTCTCAGGTGGGATGAGCACAGTGGCTGCATCTGGACCTCCTGGGCTATTTTCAGCCCATACCTTCGCCAGCCAGTGGCTCCATGATTCTGGGCAAAGTCTTGGGTGTCAGAGAGACCAGGGTTCAGCTCCCCACAGGGCCACTTACCAGTCCTGTCATTCTGTGCCTCATTTTCCCTATCACACCCCAGCTAGAGAAGTGAGGCTCGAGACAGGAGGGATCTGATCAGGGACCCGGCGTGTGTGGCTGACTGGACTTGAACCCAGGCCCCCCACCTCCCTTCCTTAATGTCAGGTGTAGCCACGCCCCTCGGCAGCCTCTTACTTAAAGTTGTGTTGTGGTTGATGGAATTGGGAATGGATAAGAAAAAGAAAGAGAAGCCAAGGGCAGGACCTACAAACCTTTGTTCCCCTTCTAACCTGTGAAATCTAAATATTTAGTTAAGCTTAAATTTCACTGCAGCGACCCTGTGAGAGCCCTGGACTGAGTGTGGAGATTGAGCGCCGACCTTGCCCATCTCCTAAGTGACCCTGGGAGCCACTTTCCTCCTCCAGACCCAGCTCCCAGCCTTTAGATCAGGATGGGTGAGACCAGTTCCCACCTGGGCGCTCCTGGTGGCGGCGCTCTCTGCTGTCTTCCGGCGGTACTGCGCCTCCCGGCCCTCCTTGGAGCCCTATGCTCAACCTTGGATAGTGCTGCCCTCTGCTGTCTGTTGATGGTATTTCCCTCAGCCTCTGTGGGTTTGCCTCATGACCACCTCATCCCCTCTACAACCTCCCTCTTCCAAGTAGGGAAATCAGCTCAGACCTGGCAAAAGCCTTGCAAAATCCCGGGACACTGTACCAGGATGGAGCTTGAGGGTCACTCAGATTGGGCCCACCTGTCAGGGGAGCCCACCTGCCCTTCCTCATGGAAGGGGTTTCCTGGGCCTTGGAGGCTTGACTGTGCTCTCGACTTGTGTGTCTTTAGTGTTTGCGTTGGGAGGGAAGAGCCAATGGCTTGACTTATTTATCAGTTTTCTATCCTGCGTGGTTCTACTTATCTGAATGCACCTAAGTATATTTTCATGGCTAGAGAGTTGAGGGGTAGCAGAGGGCCTGTGATATGGATCCTGGAGTCAGGCAGCCTGGCTCCATCCCAGTTCTGCCTCCTTGGGCACTCAGTGTCACATCTCTGTGCCTCAGTTTCCTCATCTTTAACAAGGTCAGTATTTAATTTCATGAGTTCCTCCCACCTTGCAGTATTGTAGGGGCTATAGGGTTTTAAATAATCCCATGGGATTGTGGAGGGGATTAAATGATGCAGTTTTTAGCACAATGCCCGGCACATAGTAGGTGCTCAGTAAATCTTCACTGATTGAGTGACTGGAACAGTCCAGGAGATTTCCACGCTCCCTGGTCTGCAGCAGGTAGCTGCTGATAGTAATTTGTTCTGCCTCAGCACTGGGCAGCAGAAATACAACATGGACTGCACTCAAGAGACATGTATGTCATTTAAAATGCCCTAGTGGCCACATCCAAAGAGTAAAAAGAAATGAGCAAAATGAATTAATTTTAAACTTCACAAGTTTTAATTCAAATGAATTTACTTAAAAGCAACAGAGCTGAAAGACTCTCATTTCAACATGTAATTGACACGAGAAGTTATCAACCACACATTTCACATTCTTTTCTTCATCCAAAGTGTCAGAAGTCCCCTGTGTGAACTTTCCACTCACAGCCTGTCTGCGCTCTCCCACCACCATGTCTCCCTTCCCTCCCTTTCTTGCAGCCTGGCCCCCGAGTCTCCGTCTCCCGACAGCAGCACCACATCCATGCGGAAACAGCCACCTGGAAGCCGCCTGTCATCCCTGTCCTCCCAGACGGAGCCCACCTCGGCGGGGGACCAGCAGAGCGCCAGCGTGGATCACTCCAGCTCTGAGCTGGACTCTACGGATGGGACAGAGGCGCTGCCCCGCCAGGACACCTGCCCTCCCCAGGGGACAGATGACTTCTCCTTCATCCATGTAAGTCTCGCCGGGTGGGTGTGTTGGAAGCAGTCATCATGCATTTTTTTAAAATAGTACAGAGGATCAAACCCAGGGTCACTCTACCACTGAGTTACACCCCAGCCCTTTTTATTTTTTGAGACAGGTCTATGAGGTTGCCCACATTGGCCTTGAACTTGCAATCCTCCTGCCTCAGCCTGGGAGTAGCTCCAATTTAAGCACCTGCAACTACACTCAGCCAGTCCTTTCTTCTTAGGGAAGTTCCAGTATCTCCCGGTGACCAGCCTTCAGGGGTCAGCTCTTAGGCCTATGGGTGCAGAGTGCAGTCTTTGAGATGGGACCGTTTGTGCATGTAGCCTAAGCCAGGTATCTTCCAGCTGTGTGTCTCGGGGCAGATGTCTTCAGCTCTTGGGGCCTGAGCTTCCTTGCTCCACACGTCACATGCAATCACATGAGTTCTGATTAAAGCTAAGCTAAACCCTCACCTGCCAGGTAGGCAGGAAGTCTGATTCCTGCCCTAGAGGTCGGCCTGAGGTTTCTCTCCCAGCCATGAGCCTGCTGTGTGACAGCTGGGTGTGCTGGGCATTGCCACTGAGGCTTTGCTCTGTAGCTTGCAGGGCTCCCTGTGATACCTGCTTCAGGAAGGGAAGCCCCTCAGTCATGGGCACCCTTTGTGGAGGGTCTGGGGCAGCCCCTAGGACTCAGCTCCCCCCACCCCAGGATGCCAGTTGCCCCTGTCAGACGGCCTCCTGCTCCAGACCCTCCCAGAGCAGGTCCCGTTCTTCCCACCACAAAGCCCCACTCCAGGGATCAGGCCTTGAGACACAGGGTCAGGTGTCATTATTCCCCTCCCATGACAATAGAGCCACTGCCCGCCACCCTCCTGTAGGTGCAGATCTGTAGCATCTAGAAGGCCCCTCTTTCCTGGGAGCAGTGCCGCACACTTACCCTTCAGGGAAGCTGCCAGGTTCCCCCACGGGGGCTTCCTCTGGGACCTCACACAGCTGCACCTTTCCACACACGGCCGGGCTCTCTCATGGGCACCAACAGATACGCGTGCAGACAGAGAGAAGCAAGATCCATCTTCATCCACTGTTGCCCACCTCTCTTGTTGTAAGGGTTAAGTTAGGTGCCGCATTCAGCTATTCATTCAACATTTATTGGGATCTCCAGGTCGCCCAGCATTGCTGTGGCTTAAGGACTCGTGTGATGTCACCATGCCCTAGCATATCTTGCTGGACATTCCCTCCAGAACGTGAAGCGTTTTCTTTTCCATGTCCATTATAAGCAACTACAGCAGTGTCAACAGCCACTGGTCATACAGTGTCGCCACTGGTGAGGGCCTGGTCACCGTCGCTGTCAGCACACACTAACAGCCCAAGAGGCAAAATCCCCTGCCCATTTTTCAGATTAAGAATTTAAAGTGGCTGCGGACTGATTCCAAATGCTGGCACAGGTCTTATCATCCTGTGTATGTCACGCCTGCCCTGGTTTCAGTCTCCTAGGGGCGTGTTGGGGTAGAGGCCACCAGAGCAGCAATTCCATGGATATGGCACCATCTCCCTGTCCTGGCCAGCCCCTCCCACTCCCTGAGTCTAGGAAACCAGCCCTAGATTGATAGTGATGGTGACATCTGTAATCCTTGCGCTCTGAGAGGCTAAGGCAGGAGAATCAAGTCCGAGCCAAGCCTGGGCAACTTAGTGACTCAGCAAGACTGTGTCTCAAAAATAAAAAATGTAAAAAGGTCTGGGGATGTAGCTCAGTGCAAAGGCTCTGGGTTCAGTCCCCAGTATGGCAAAAATTAATTAATTAATAAAATAAAATGTAAAACGCTGGGCCCCCCCTGCCTACTAAATAGCCTCTCACCAATCAAGGAAGCCACGTACACCCCCAGAGGCAGTGCCCTCGATTAATCGTTCTTTTTCTTTTTGTTTTTCTTTTTTTTCTTATACCTATTTCCGGCCACTGAAGCAAACCTCAGTCCTGGACTCCAGTGCTCTCAAGAGCCGCGTGCAGCTCAGCAAGAAAAGCCGCCGCCGCGGCCCCATCTCCCACTCCCTCCGGCGGAGCCGATTCAGCGAGTCGGAGAGCCGGTCCCCTTTGGAGGAGGAGAACGATAGCACGTGGATGTTCAAGGACTCAACGGGTTCGTACCCTGGTGCCCACAGAGCAGCAGGGCCTTGGGGTAGATCCTGGGAAGAAACTTTGCAGCCTTTCCCGCCTTGGACACAATTACATAAGAAACTGATTTCTTGTTTTGTAGCGCTTATCAGAAACTATAATAAAAAACATTTTGAGGGATGATAATTTGGATCCTGCATGTTACAAAGGACAGAGACACAATATGGTTCCGCTCTCTCTGCTTTTACCTTTATTAAATTCACCCTTGTGGGCCGGTGAGATGGCTCAGCGGCATAAATGCCTGCCTGGCAAGCGTGAGGTCCTGAGTTCGACTTCCGGTACCCACATATGAAAAAAGGACCGGTGATATCACTCAGCAGTACGGGCGCCTTGTGGCGCACAAGGTCCTGAGGTCGACCCCCGGTACCCCCCCAAAAAAAATAAAATAAAATAAATTCTCCCTTTTACATTCTTTAGGTTTGCTTGCAGGTCTTTTCCTAGACTCTTGGGTTGAAAATCGCTTCGTTTATTAATGGTCTTTTTGTTCTCTGATACATTAGTAAAGGCTATACATGTTCCTCTAAGGACTGCTTTGGCTGAGTTCTGTGTCCAAATCTGAGCTGCATCTTGCAGCAGATAAGCATTTCTCTAGGGCGGGATGTTCCGGGCAGAGGTGTCTCCAGGATCAAAGGGACGGAGGTATGGAGAGAGCGCTGTCTGTGTGCCAGGGGCATCTCCCAGCGGTCCCTCAAGCTGGGAATTAGAGACGTGTGCTCCAAAGACAGGCGGGGACCAGCTCACCCCTTGGTCCTTTGTTAAGGAGTTAGATTTTATCTGCAGGTAGAGAGCTGTGAAAGATTTTTAAGAAGCAAAATTGCTTCTTGCAGTGGGGCCTATGGCAGCTGACCCCCTACACAGACACAGCATTTGTGCATCGAAGGGGGCAGGTAATGGGGATTGAACCTGGGGCCTTTGCACTGAGCTATATCTCCAGCCCTTTTTATTTTTTTAATTTTGAGACAAACTCTCCCTAAATTGCTAAATTGCTCAAGCTAGGCTCAAACTTGGGATCCTCCTGCCTCAGCTTCTCAGAGTGCTGGGATTACAGGCATACATCACCACCCCCAGCTCAAGCCCAGTCTCTAGTCCCCCAAAAGCTATTGTAGGTGTTTTTCAGTCATCTGAGATTTGCCCTTGGCAAACAAAAGGATGTCAGACAAGGCTCTGAAGTCGGTAAAGTCTACTGCTTCTGACCAGATACCTTTAACAAATGCTAGGAAGATTATGTCTCCCTCTCCCATTCCATTTCTGTTTTTGTTTGTTTGTTTGTTTTATATGGGTACCGGGAGTCGAACTCACGACCTCACGCTTGCCAGCAAGCGTTTGTGCCGCTGAGCGATATCATTGGCCCTTTTTTTCCTTTATGTGGGTTCCGGGAGTCGAACTCAGGACCTCACTCTTGCCAGGCAGGCGCTTATGCCACTGAGCCATCTCACCGGCCCTTCATTTCTGTTTTTAAAGAAACTGCTTAGGTGCCTTGTGTGAGTGAGATGTCTCCCTGTGTGCTGTCTTGGCTTTCTGAGCCAAGCTACAAAGGGTGATCAAAAGATACAGTGAATGCTTATATTTAAAGTTTAATACCCTAGAAGACACACTACCATTAATCCCCCTCAGAATACCCCCCCAGTGTCTTTATAAGGCTTAGTAAAAAATACGGTGAGTGCTGCTGCCAAGTGTCATCCAACAAAAGACAGGTTCCCAAAAACATCACAGTGTGTCCTCACCCTCCTTATTCACTGGACCTGGCATGTGTGACTTCTGGCTCTTTCCCAAAGTAGAAATGACCATGAAAGGTAAATGTTTTGAATGGATTCAGGACATTGAGGCAGCCACAACAGTGCAATTAAAGACACTCACAAAAGAGTACTTCCAGAACTGCTTCAGAAAGCGGCAAGAATGATGGGATGCATGTGTCTGAAGTGAGGAGGATTAATGGCAGTGTGTCTTTTACTATGATAAATGTAAAAACAACAACAACAACAAAAAAAACTTAAGCATTCACAGTGCTTTTAATCACACCTCATATGCCAAACTACCTGGAACACGTGAAGACCACAGTAGGGACAGAAGTGCAGAGATTCCCCAGTGTGGCCCTGGCAGCAGCACTTCTGGCTCCCACCAGACGTGAGGGGTCCTCAGGACCGGGGGAGGCTGGGACTGGCCCTTCCTTCCATGTCAAGTTCCCTATTTAGCCCGGGCTCCAAGGACTAGGCCTTGCTGAGTGGGTCCCCTTACCCCCACCTCACTGCCACCTGTGCCCAGGCCTCTAGGAGGCTGAAACTCCTCACCCTCCACTCCTGGAGGACAGGCCCAGCAAGTCCATTGCCCAGGAGGCACGTGAGGCTCTTCACCCTGTCCTCAGAGGGGACAGCCCCAGGGTCTCATTAGCTGAGCACGTTTCCATCTCCTTTCCTGTGCCCATGAAGGATTTCCTTCTATCACCCTGACATGGTGTGAGCCAGGGCCCAGGTCTGTCTGCATGTGCCCTCCTCCAGGAGAAAACCTGCTCTGCCCGGTGTCCCATCTCCTGGCAGAGTTGGGAGGAAGAGAGCATGACAGCGGGCACCTGGGCTCATCCTCTCCTGCACGAGAGCTGAGCCCAGGGACAGAGTCCTTGCAGGCTGCAGGAGGAGCGCCAAGATACCCACCATGTGCAAGGGGTCTGGCACATGGGGTTCTGCAGAAGGCAGCTGCCAGTGACTTCACTGCTCTTTTCTTTGCAACAGAAGAGAAATTGCCCAGGAGGGAAGAATCCGATGAGGAGGAGACGCCATCCAGGACAGAGAGGACACCGATCAGCCAGCCTCAGAGGGTGCCTGTGTTTCCAGGCATGGACCCAGCAGTCCTGAAGGTACCAGAGCCACCTCGTGGGTGGGTGTGTTCCTCTCCCTCTCTTCCTTCCTCCCTCCCCCCTCCCCATCCATTATTTATCCATCCATCATTAGTTAACCCTTTCTTCCTCATTTTTGAAATAGTTTAAGACCCAGAGGAAGTTGCAACAATAGTATAGAGAGTTGCTATGTACCTTTGACTCTACTTCCCCCAGTAATTGTATGTCTCATGACCGTAGCACGTTGTCACAACCAGGGAGGTGGCCTCTGGTTATTAACAATGCTAGTAATTTATTTGGATTTCACTAGTGACCCAGTGTTGCTTCATCTCCATTCTCTGTCTTTCTGCAGCCCCAAACCTTCAGCCCCTCTCATACATCTTAAGTGCCCTCTAAAATGGTGCCATTCACCCACCACTTGCCCATGGGTTCCTAGTGGGCAATCGGGAAGTTTATTCCTTTTGTAAAGGCACAGGAGTAAAAAGCTACTCAGAGTGGGCTCCGCGGAGGGTGGGGCTGCTGTCCCCATCCGGGTCCTCGGGAAGGTGGAGGATGTGGTAGTGAGGACCTGGTGATGTGGGGCTGATCCTGAGGGCCCCGATCCTGGATGCCAGTCTGGCCCGACTTCTCAACCCCGTGTCAGCCTCCTCAGGGGCCGTTGCTTTCCGAGGGCTTCCATAGCCAGCCCTGTTGCTGAGTGAGCCATTCCCCAGACGCAAGGCCACTAATCCTGGCTCTCATCCCTTCCCAGGCTCAGCTGCACAAGAGACCAGAGGTGGACAGTCCTGGTGAGACCCCCGGCCGGGCCCCCCAGCCCAAGACCCCCAAGTCCCTGTTCCAGCCTGGGGTGCTGGGCAGCCGAGTGCTCCCCTCCAGCGCGGAGGACAAGAGGTGAGAGGTGTGGGGACAGACTCGGTGTCTCAGAGCACTGATGAGGAACACATCTCTGCAGATTTTCCTCCAGCATCTGCACTGGAGTTCGGGGGCCTCTCCACGTCCTGACGCTAAACTCTGTGCCAGAGGAGGGCATGGAAGCCAGGATCGTATGCGCCCCCCACACGCATACACACGCCACACAGAAACCCAGGGCATTCCTGACCTGGGGCAGACAGTGGGGAAACTGAGGCTTGCTGCCTCCTCTCATCCTCCTGGGAAGCACCTTTGTCTCAGGAGAATCAGGGAGACCTGGGAAAAATGGGTACAGCCAAGTGGAAAGAGATAAACTTGGCTCTGGTCAGCGGCCCTCTGTGGGACAGCTGTCCTGTGTCTGAGCTCAGCCTGCTCAATGCAGAGATGACCTCAGCGCAGCCCCTGCCCCTCAGGGCTCTCTGCTGGAGCTACAGGTCATGGGCACAGGCTCTAAAGTTGCACAGCTCAGGTTGAAGTCCACCTGTGCAAAGTCACGGGACAGCTACGAGCCTCGGTTTCCTCATCTGTGAAATGGGTTTACAAACTGTCATGACCTTCCAGGTGGCTGTGAGGTTGAAGTGTGCAGTGCTTGGGGGCCTGGTGTGTAGATATGCTTACCAGAGAGTGAAATCCTTATATCGAGTACTGTCAGCACATAAAGTTAGGTATTATTTTTGATGCTAGGGTTGTGATATAAGTACCAAGATAGAATAGAATTGGCAAACTGTAACCCACCGTCTGGATTTGCCAGTAAAGCTTTACTGGCACGGAGCTACGCCCACTCACATCAGTATTGTCTGTGGCTGCTTCCGCATGATAACTGCAGGGACATCCGTAGCCCACAGTCAGAGAAGTTACTGTCTAGTCCTTTGTCTGACTCTGTGGTGGAGGAGGGGCTCATCATACCCCACAAGCTGATGGGAGGGGTGTCCGGATAGCCACACAGAGAAGGAGGTACTTCCGCCGAGTGCAGATGGCCAGACAGGTCTCAGCTAGGCCGAGGGGCAGCGAGAGGGGGTGCTGAGCAGGGGCCACAGTGTGCAGGGACCTGGAGGCCGGTGTTCCAGGAGCTGCAATTTATGCGTGTTATTGGAGCACAGAGCAGAAGGACAAGGTCAGAGAGACAGGGACTACTGCCATGTACCCCCCCCATCCTAGGGACACCAGAACTGCAGGGTGGCTCCGCATGTCTCCATGGCTGGAGAAGCCCTCTGACCTGGGACTTCCGGAGGCCTGGGCCTGTGCCTCCACCACCGGGTGAGGTGTGGCTGAAGTCTGGGGTATCCCACACCCTGGTCTGCCTAAGGGCTTTCTCTTGCCTCATTCCCAGGCTGGTGAGTGGAACAGCTCATGATGTCCCCAAGTCACCACAACCCTTTTCCCTGAGCTACCCCTCAGCAACTTGCTGAGCTCTCCAGTGCTGGGGGCCAGGAGCTTCTTCTGAGCTCAGAAAATATGTTAGGGGTGTGTGTGTGTGTGTGTGTGTGTGTGTGTGTGTGTGTGTATTAAGGGGTGATTTTAAAGAATTGGCTCATGTGGTTGTGGAGGCTGCTGGCAGGTCCAAAATCTACAGAGGAGGCCAGCAGGCTGGAGACCCAGGGTTCAGTCTGGTCTTCTTTCCAGGAAATCAATCTTTTTCTATTAATGCCTTCAGCTGATTGGGTGTGGCCCACCAAGTATGGAGGTTAATTGCTTTGCTCAGTCTACTGATTTAAATGTTAATTTCACCCAAAAAAAAGAACCCTTCACAGAAACAGCTAGAATAATGTCTGAGCAAATATCTGGGTACCGTGGTCTGGTTGAGGTGACATAAAATTTTGTACATGGATAGAGAGATGGAAGGATGGATGGATGATTGATAAATGGATGTATGAAATAATTTTATGTAAGATAACCTTTTGCAGATTATTTCACAGAATGGATATACCAGGACTTATTTATCTCTGTCCATTGGTGGACATTTTGATGAATGTCTGCTTCTTACATATTGATTGTGTTAATATGACATCTTTCCACCGTGAGTGCTTGACCAGCCCCTGCGTTGGCACAGTGGACGGAGAGTCGGGCACCATGCAGCCCTGCCCGCAGGAGTCACAGTGTGGCCCACACTGACTCCCTGGCCTTGTGGTTTCAGGTCAGAAGAGCCTTCTCCCCAGTGGCTAAAGGAACTAAAATCCAAGAAGAGGCAAAGCCTGTATGAAAATCAAGCGTGACAGGTAGAAAGGGCCCCACGGTCCCAGAGCTCACACGGGGGCAGAGGTGTGGAGTTGGGGTGTGGTGCCATGGAGAGAGCAGGCCACACAGAGGGATTGGGGTGGGCAGAGTTGCGCTCGGGGTGGTGGTGACCTAGTCCTATGTGGATGGACCTAAGCTGGGCAGCCTGGAGTGGGCAAAAAGGGCCTGGTGGGGGTCAGATGCCCAGGGCTTTGGTCTGTGCATTTGGCCAGCCCTTCCTACTGCATCTGAGACCCCTTTTATAAAATGAAAGGGTGGGGCATCAACGGTTAGCTTAATCTGAACTGTTTCCAATTTCTATATGGGGAATGTATTTGTGTACAAACTAATTATATTTAATTTAAAAAATACATGCAGTCATCCCTCAGTATCCACAGGGGAGTGGTTCCAAAAGACACCCAAATCTAGGGATGCTCAAGTCCCTTATATAAAGTGGTGTAGTCTTTGTGTAAAACCTACATACATTCCTCCAAGACACTTTAAATCACTGCTGGGGTAATTATAATATCTAGTACAATGTAAATTGTCATTGTATCATATTATTTAGAGAATAATAACAAGACAAAAATCCTATACATCTTCAGTACACGTGTACTTTTTTCCCCCAAAATATTTTCAATCTGGAGTTGGTTGAATCCACAGATGGGGAACACACAGACAGGGAAGGCTGACCTTATTTAAAAACCGATTGTATACACCCTGGTGCAGATCTCAGATGACTGGCCATCGGGAACTTCAGTTTCCACACGCAAAATGGGTCAGCAGTACCCACACCACTGAGGGGTGCTCGGGGCTCACTGAGAACACACCAGAAGTACCAAACTGTGTGCAGCTTGTACGTCCTCAGTTTAGGATCACATGGTGACAAGTCAAAGTCAGCCTTGACTTGATTGGCGGAAGTGACCCATGTCCCTGAAGTCCCAAATGCTCTGAAAACAATGCTTTTTTTAATTGATCATTCAGTGGCAAACCTGACCTGAATGGAGACAATGCTGTAGATGCTGTTTGTACCACTTTATGTATTGATTTATGCGGTGTGACCGAAAAATACGGTGATTGTTTAAATTTTTAAAATTTATTGCAGTAAAAGACACTCCCCCAAGTACACCTCCTCCCTTCAAACACTTATCCCATCATTCTCGCCACTTTCTGAAGCACTTCTGGAAGTCCTGTTTCATGAGTGTCTTTAGTTGCACCATCGTGGCTGCCTCAATGTCCTAAATTGATTAAAAATGTCTACCTTTCATGATTAGTTTGATTTTGGGGGAAGAGCCAGAAGTCATATGGTGCCAGATCCAGTGAATAAGGCAAATGAGGACACACCATAGTGTTTTTATGAGCTGACTTTCTGTTAGAAGCCCTTTCTCAGCAGCAGCATTTACTGTATTTTTTTTTTATGTGGGTACTGGGAGTCGAACTCAGGACCTCGTGCTTGCCAGGCAGGCACTTATGCAGCTGAGCAATCTCACAGGCCCTACTATATTTTTTTTTATCACAACTCGTGAAGACACTCACAAAAGAGGGCTTTCAGAACTGCTTCAGAAAATGGCAAGAATGATGGGACAAGTGTGTTGGAAGCAAGGGGGAGTATTTTGAGAGGGAGTAATGGCAATGTATCTTCTATTATAATAAATTTAAAAATTTTAACATTCACTGTTTATTTTGATCACCTCTTGCATTTATTTATTTGCTTAAATATTTATTTATACCGTACAAGAGATAAGGTTCAAGGCCTTGTCCATGTTAGGTAGTTGCTGTACCATGAGCTACACCACCAGCCCTGTTTGCCTGACTAGGTAAATACTCGTAGTATATTGTGTGCTTGATTATGGGGTGCTACATAATATATGTTGCATAATATGTGTATGTATGGATGGACGCATACATCTGAGTATATATGTGTATATTCATCTCAAAAAGACTTAAAATTCCCCAGTAAATCAATGCTCAAGGGGCTTGGCTAAGGGGTCAGCACCTGTGTTTATTTTGTGTTTAGTATGGCACATGTGCTATCTTCTGGAAGTCTCCAGCAATCCATTCATTTTAAAGTTTAATTTTGTTTTTAATTAGCACATAGTAATTGTACATATATATGGAATGCAGGGCAATGTCTCAGTATACATATATGCTGTGTAATGATTAAGTCAGGGTAATTAGCAAATCCACCACCTCAAACATTTATCAATTCTTTGTGGCAAGAGCATTCCAAACCCTTTCTTCTACTTATTTTGAAATATATAATATTATTATCAGCAATCCATTTGAAGAAACTGAGGCTCAGAACTGGCCCTAGATGTCCACTGGACCAGATTGCCTGCCACCCATCCCCCTCATTTCACCCCCTTCCTACCTGCCAAAAAGTCTTCCCTGGCCTGAGCTTATGAAGGCTGCTTCCCTGTGGACTGTCAGAAATGGTTATTCATCTGTTTGGTTTTTGGTGGTGCTGGGGAAGAAAGCCAGGCCCTTGCTCATGCTAGGTGTGTGCTCCACCACTGGACTGCACCTCCAGTCCCCATAAAAGGTTGGAAGGCCTGCTGAGGGAACCAGGCGGGGCCAAATGTTCCCACTGCTGACACCAGCACTTTTCCTTCTTCTCCAGGCAGGGGACAGCACCACATCTAATTAACAGAAGCCTTAACCGTTAGACCGTCATGAGCCACAGAGAGGCCAAGCTGCTGCCCTCCCTCCTGCACCGTGCTCACGTGCCTGGGCCCTTCTGGGGCCAGAGACCTCTCTCCAGAGCCCGGATCCCACAGGAAGGCCTCCCCTCCGCGAGGACCTGCTCAGCTCCAAGACAGCACTTCTGGCTGGGAACGAAGCCAGGCTGCCCAGAAATGCCCCTGCTAGGGGCTTGCTTTTTACATTAGAGTTTGCATTTCTATCCTCTTTCAACACCTTCTGCATCTCCAGGAACATCAGTGCAAGGCTAGATTCTCTGCCTCAGTTCTGAAAAACATCTGAATTGGGAGATCGACTCTAGACTGAGTCTTTTCCCCAGGAAAGGACATTTCCAAGAAAGTTCAAACCATTCACTTGCTGCTGTCATCTTGGTCCAAGGCATTACCATGGGGCTGGAAGTTTTGATTGCTTTGACAGATTCCTTTTTCTTCATGAGGAATCAGCATTTCCAATTATTAAACATACCCTCCCCAATTCTTTTAAGTGTATTTCTCCTTCTAGTTGGGCCTGTGCATAGCTAACCTCCTTTTTGTTTGCTTTAGAAGGCGATAAAGCAATAACTTAGCCAATTTTCTTTGAAACTTGCTATGTATATATGTTTTTACATTAAAGGACAGGAGGACAGGTGTGTGAATAGTATGTTTTGAAGTATCCAACCTCAGGTTATCTTATCTCTATCCAAGCTTTTTACAACGTGTGACTGTCACCCTGTATATATTCTCCCTTTCTTTCCCATTTGGCCCCTGATTTCCATGGGGTGGCCTTTGTCCCTTGGCCTGAAGAGGTCATGAGTGCAGTTCAAATGGCAGTACCTTTGTCAAACACCAGACCTGCCCCAGGCATCTTCTCCAGTCTCTTTTGAACAAAGCCTGAGTTGCTGAAATAGAGGAGCCTTTCTAAGTCAGCCTCAGAACAAATGCTTGAGTGAGGGGTACTTTTTGTTTTTTGTTTTCTCTCACCTTAACCCCCCTCCCCCAGCTCCACCTGACCACATCCTTTTTTTTTTTTTTTTTATTCAAATGCTGGTGATGCTGGCATTACTCAAAACCCTTCCCCAGATGGGAACTCTAGGCTCAGGACTTCCCAGGAGTACTGGCTGCTTGATGACAAAGTGTAAGACTCACCCTGCCTTTTTCTTTTTCTATAAGCTGATTCCTGAGAATCTCCAGGCCTTTGGGGACTCCAGACACCTTCTGCTCTGTTCTTTTATTCTGGAAATCCTCAACTCCATTCCCCTCCACTTCCAAAGTGCTAGGCACCGGCAAACATCCCAGATGTGCCTGGCTGGCTGCCTGCCATGCTGGAGTTGCCATAAACCTTGTGCCAACCTTGCCAGAGAGTCACCCAATGGTGAGATACATGGGCAATTCACAGGGCAGCCCATGATTGCAGAGGGCCCTGGGGCTGAATGTCCTGATGGATCCATGTAAAGCACCAGCTAGACAGCAAAGTAGACTTCTGAGAGGTAGAACATCTTTCTTGGTAAATCCATTATTTGCAAATAGTGTCAAAATTTTCCTCTCTTCTCCCTGGCCACATCTCCAAGAGTCTTCATGTCTCTCCCCATCTTATCTCCCTCCCTAACCTGCTTTTACTGTCTCTTTTCTCTCTTGGTTGTGGGACTAGCATTGAAGATTTCACCAGGTTCACACGGATGCCGGTGCACTGCTTAGGGGTAAGGTTCAGCACCATGGACAGCATCCGCGGGCCCACCCACTTCCACCCTGAGTGAGTGGCCTGGGCTTTGCCTGCTGGTCGGCGGTTGCTGGGTCCGAGTCTGTGTTTGGGAGTTTGGCCCTGCTCAGTGACAGTTTGTATTCTCATTCCTGAGGTATAGTAGTCAGTCTGTTCTCTGTTGCTATTTGGGATTCGTCTTTCCAGAACTGCTTTGGTTGATGTTTTTGAAGATCCATTTCCTGTTTTGCAACAATCTTGATATGGTGGCTAAGTCACAGAACCTCCCTTAGAACACACTCCTAGTGTTCTGACCCTGACTTCATCTCCTGGCTCCTGTCTTTCTTTCTGCCAAGTGGAAAGGGTCCCTTGGTACCTGTGTGTATGGACAGCAGCATGCAGAATGCTTAATTCTAAGTGAATCGGATTTGAGCCCAAGTCAAACTGACAGGAGAGAAACCACTCCCAAATGAGGTTGGCCTGGGGAACTTTTGCCCAACCTCTCACACCTTGACTGGCAATATATCTATTTAATTCCACCTTGATATAGACACACCCACTGACTCAGCCCTGGCCAGAGCAAGCCCTGAAGACCCTCGTCTCATCTCCAGCAGTGCAGAGCTGACAGTCACAGTGGGTGGCGAGCGACCCTCCTAGTGCAGGTTCCTCATGACCTTGGAGTCCTGCTTGTGATCCGTGCAGTGCAGTGAGAAGTGACCGATGCTCAGGAGTCTTGGCAGGAAGCTGGGCCAATGGGTTGTGTATTTCCCCTTTTCTAAACTAGGTGAGTTCTTTGGAGCTAAGCAGTGGGTTGCCCACTAGCTCCCAAAGTTTCCCTGGAGGCCCCTCGGGAAATCTGTCTTTTTAAACTAACTTCATATGCCTTCATCGCCTGTGTGCAGTCAAGTCACCTGCCCCACCCAGCAGCACGCTCTCTTCTCAAATGAGTCTTACATAGAGTGCAGATTCCTCTGTAGGTACAACCTCCTCCCCCTGTGCCCATCATTTTGACAGCTGGCCCTTTGCTAAGTCTGTATCTCTTTCCCCTCCAGTGGATCTTTACCTTCATGGTCCCTTGCCTAATGACACATGGCAAAAATTAATGTTGTAGAGAATTACTCAGCACCACCACAGAAATGCTGGCGGAAGTGAGACCTCACTGAATTGGGGACCTTGGGGGCTTGGAGTCAAACTGACCAGGCCGCCTAGTGTTGTCTGGGATTAGGGAAAAGACAATCGGATGGTGGCATCTTACAGGTGATACAACTCCAGACAAATTTGTCTTCCTCCACTTCCCCAGAAGTGAGGCTGACTTTAGGAAAGCGCTAAGGAAGAAGAACAGAAAAGGCATCAACCTGAGGTCCTGAGCCTAAGAGGCTGAGAAAGGATTTGGGGAAATCCTGAGCATGGTTTTCCTAAAGGAAACTGCAGCCGCTCCCATCTGGGGTTGATAGCCACCTTGTCAATCTGCGGCTTTATAGTTTGTTTTTCACCCCGATGCACCCAGATTGGCCCTTGGAGTGAGGCATGGCTGCTGAAGTCCCCAACCCCCAACTGGGAAGTTTAAGCTAAAGTGACAGAGGGCTTCTGTAGCCTGGGAATCCCCCACCCCACTCCAGGTGTAGGAACCTGGAGGCCAAGGTCCCACAGCACCATGATCCTATAGGGTGAAGGACAGTGTTGGGGTAGAGAAAGCCATTCATGCAAGACCCACTGCACATCTCAGAGAGAATCCACCTTGGGCTGAGTCCCGTACTGAGTAGGGGACCCTGGCTCTGTGCTGAGAAGTTACCAGGAGCCACCCCCGTGGAACCTGGGAAGGCCAAGGCTCTGGAAGCCTAAGTCTGTGCCAGCAAGATGAGCACCCTGTCCAGGTCCCTTTTGGTCCCCATCACTCTCTGGACTTTTCCTTCTTTTGTCTGGTTGGCTGCTGCAGGAAGAGTGGCAGAAAGCCAGCTCTCTGCTCTGGAAAACCAGCCTAAGATTTCTGGCAAGTGAACCCTTGAAATCCCCACCTCCCAGCCTGCCTTCTTTGCCCACCCCCTACAACACCCTTAAATAGTTGCCTCTCACCTGGGCCATGACATCTCCTAATGCGACTTGGACTAGCTGCTCTGTAACAATCCCTGGTGGAATCACACCAGCTAAAAATTACGCTATAATCTAAAGAAAAATTTGAGCCTTTAAAGGATGATCTCATTCCACCTTGCCTTATAGGTCCTATAACAGTGGGGCTCACGAAAGTAACACATTGCAGTGTGGAAGGTATTTTGTACTGTGTTGTTTCCTAAGTCACACAGGTATCCTAGAAGTTGCATGCTTCCCAGATGGTTATGATTCCCATGTGTTTTGCAAGATGGGGTGGGAGGGCGGAACTACAGTATATAGAAATACAGTATATATTTTCCCAACTGTTCTTCTGGGCCTGTCCTCAGATACTTGAGTCATGAGAGGACAAGAACTCAAGTTGTGTAGGGGGGAAAAAACCAAGCTTCCTCCCTGCAGTGTTCTTGCAGTTGCCTTATGAATTCACAAGCTCCAGGACTTCTGAACGGAAGGCAGACGAGAGGCACTTTATCCGATCCTGGAAAGAATCTAACCATGTGACTGAGAATTAGAAAACTTATATTTTTAATGTAAAAATAAAAGAGGGGGGAGGGCTCCCTGGACCTCACAGAGTATTGGGTGTCTACAAGTGCTTTTATATTTTGTAACTGTAAAGAGGTTTCTTATGCACAGAAGAGCAGCTGGAAACCGGTCCACTGCAGTGAAACGAGATGACCTTTGCATGTACAGAGACGTTGCATTCAGACTCTGAAAACAGCAAATAAAGCTTTGATGCAAGTTGCATTGGAGAATCGGCGCGTCTGTGTGAATGAATGGAGGCTCAGGGGCAGGGGGCCTGTGCCCTCGCCTGCCCCTGAATCAGTCCCTCCCCTGTGCTGAGCTGTGGGCCCTCAATGGGAGGGAGCTGGGGTACTGGGACTGGGTGTCGTCCATGGTGGGAAGCCATGGCGGGTTCAGAACAAGGGGTTGAACCCTCACTTTGCCACCTTCTGGCTGGGGCGTCTCAGTTGTCTCTGCTATAAAGTGGGGGGTGAAGTGGGGGGCTAAGCAAGGATCCAGGGCAGGGGTTCTCAGCCTGGTAGACTGTGCCCTCCAGAGATGATCATGGGGGAGAAGATGGTACAGGCATCTGGCAAGGAGAGGCCAAGGGATGCTGCTCGATGGCCCCTTCTCCAAGCCTGCCCCCCACAAAGCGGGACCTGGCTCCCAATGCCAGCAGTGCTGAGGTCAAGAACTCTCGGTCACCAAGTTGAGACACACGAAAGTACTGAGCGCGTGCAGGTCCTCAGGACCCAAAAGGACACAGTGGGAGGGAGCCACTCTGTTCCCACCCCTGCCTCCCTCCCCAAGTGGCCAGCTGGTGGTGACTGCATCCCAAATTACAGGTGGAGGCCAGCCTGGCTCTGTGCTCCCATGGTCTCTCACTGGCTCCAGCGCGGAGCAGGATGGGAGGGCAGCTGTGAGTCCTTCAGTAGCTAAGCTGGGGTCATGGGATCCAGAGCGCAGCTGTCACCCACCTCCCATCCCCAGGCGTTTACACTGACTTGAGGCTTTTTACCCACAGCAAATAACAACATGAGAAACTGTTCTTTACAATTTACTCCTTTGCTCCCTCATCCTTTTACTCATTCAGTAATCATTAATTAAATACCTATCAGACAAAACTATACTTTTGTCAGATGCTTAAAATGCCTGGACTTAGTGTCTACTTACTGGTCATGAATAAGCTGACCATCATGATCACCTTTATTGCTACTGAGGCCAAAAATGTGGGCCTGGGAAAGGCCAGCCTCTCCTCTCCTCAGCTCTGTGACCCTGGCAGAGTGACTTTACATCTCTGAACACAGTTTCTCCATTAAATGAAGGTTATAACAATCCCTCCCCTAAAGATGGCTGGGTGAGGATTAGACATAATGCTTAAAAGCTGGTGCAGAGCCTTGCACAGAGTAGGTCTTCAACAGACAGCTAGTATCAGGGATGCCGTTCATATGAAAAAGTTCAACTTCCCGGATCTGTTCCCAGTGACTGGACTGAAAATTTAGGCCCTTTGGCACATGCAAACTGGAAGGATTCTGGGGTCCCTCGTGTTAAGACCTGCAGCCTTTGCAAGGGTGCCATGTACCCCAACAGGAAAATGGTGGCACCAAAAGTCCAGAGAAAGGGCACAGGGGGCACCAGAGATTTTTATGGCCCCTGCCCCTGCCCAGCGCTGCCGCCTCCCACGGAGCATCGAGGGCCATCTGTCTGCGAAGTCATCAGAGGCCACACTGAGAAGACAGGGCAGGGGCCTCTGGAGGCTACTATTGGAGTGAAGTGGCCCGGACACAATCAGGGGGACAGGGCGCTGCCTCAGCAGGCCAGGATGTGCTGGGCTGTCAGAATATGTCCATAAAAAGGACAGTCACCGGGAGAGGCCTCGTGTGCAGACGTCCTTCCGGCTCCTGTCTGTCCTGTCCAGAGGCTACAGCACAGGTTCCTTGAGAGATGGGTGGGGTGGGGGGAGGTGGGGCCACCCTGACAGGAGGAGCTTAGTGACCTCCTGGGGGCACAGGGCTGGCCCCCCTGCTAATGCTGGGGATCCTGAGGGTGGGGCCAAGAGATAGGACACAAGTCTGCCACCAGTCCCAGCTGGGGGGGTGGGGCTGCACTGTCTGTGTTAGAGGGTGGTGGCCAGGGTCAGAGTCTCAAGGCTGAGCAGCTCTGAGGAAGGAAGATGGAAAACTCAAGACTCGCTGAGTCCCCAGAAAGTCCCCACCAGCGGGACTAGGGCTGTTTTTGGCTGAGGCTGGCCATACCTGACCAGTGGCTGCAGCTGTGCACGCCACAGTCCTGTGTGCACAGCACTTGGGCCCCATGGCTGTGTGTGCCAGGTGTGCAGGAAGCCGTGGACAGGGGGCCATGGCGTGGGGGTATGGGGTGGGGACATGGGTAACTTGTGTACGCGTGTCTGCACAATTGCACACATCCACGTGCCCATACACAGAACCGTCCTGAGTGTGCCCATGCGGGCAACATTCAGGAGAGTCCTTCCACGTGACATCTGCAGGGGCCTGGGCCACACGTCACTGTGCCCAGAGCAGTGAAGGGGAACTGCGTGTCTGAGTCTGTGTCTTGAAGTGGCTGGTACACAGTAAGTGCTCAATGAGTGTTTATAGAATGAACAGCTGACAGCGTAGACACTGACCGGAAGGGGCATTCAAGGACCTGGTCTCTCACATGTCCTTTCTGTGGATGTCACCTGTCTGTCTGTCCTCTCCCACTGACAGTGGCCTGCCATTCACCCTGGTCACCTGGCCCAGGGCCTGGCACTGAGTAGGAGCCCATAGAGTCATTGGGGAAGGAGGTGACCAGTAAACAAAGACAGTCCTGCTTGGAGTGTGGAGGTGGGAGAGGTGCCTGGGAAGAAACCCTCACAGCCAGACTGTCCTTGGTCCAGGGGTGACGCGTCTGCAGAAGGCTCCAAGTCCCCATTTTGCGGGGAGCAGTTGGGCATGGGGGAAAGAGCATGGGCTTAGGCCAGGCCCAGCTGGGGCCTCTTCCTCACTGTGTACCACAGTGTGGTGGCTTTACCTTGCTGGGCTCAGTGACCTCTGTAAAATGGGGTTTCTGATCCTACTGACCATCACGGTCTACATGATCCATGGTAGGTGTTCAGTGGGTGTTTGTTGAATGACTGAATGATCGATGTAGTTCATGAGTCATGATCACATCCCATAAGCAGTAAGGTTCTTAGCTCTTCCTGCTCATCAACACCTGGGTCTGTTGGGCTGGACCTGGTGACCCATTGTCCTTTGGTTTGAAGCCAGAGTGTTCCTGAGAGATGGCGGAACAGCAAGGAGCACCAGAGCAGGCTGCAGCTGGCAAGAGCCACGGAGGCCTTGGGGGCAGCTACAAGGTACTGGGCAGAGGGGGCACTTGGGGCTCCAAGCCTGGAGATGCGCCTGGGCTCAGAGGCAGCTTCCCACCAAGCAGCCTCTCTCCAAAAGGAGCAGCGCCCTCCTCACCACAGCCAAGAACCTGATTCGCCACTTCCCGGTGTCTTCCCTTCTGTGTCCTGTCTCCAGGTCCCAACAGAGCCAGAGGCAGGGGGTGTCAGGAGACCAGCTTTACACTCCCTCCTTCCTGCCTCGCCTAGGCCAGGGGTCTCGCCTGCTCTGGGCCTCAACAGCCCACACTCTAGGTCCCCAGATGCAGTGTGAGAGCTCAGGGCAGGGTGGTTGCTTCTAGGGCCCTTTGGAGGAGCCCCAGGAAAAAATGGGGACAGGGATTTTTTTTTTTTCTTTGTGAGACTGGGGATTGAACCTAGAGCCTTCACCTACTGAGCTACATCCCCAGCTGCTTCCCTGCATTTTTTTTTCTTTTTTTTTTTTTTTTTTTTTGAGAAAGAGAGTCTTGCTAAATTGCCCAAAGCGAGTTCCAACTTGAGATCTTCCTGCCTCAGCCTCCCTGATTGCTAGGATTACGGGCATTCGCCACTAGGTCCAGGTTCTGAGGGCATCTTCAAGAGAGGCGGAGAACCGGCGGGGAAGGCAGCCTCCAGATCTGCTGACCTAGGCCAGATCCTCAGGGACCCTGCATGTGGTTCTAGTGACCAAAGGCCTCTCTGCCGGGCGATCCCGGTCTGTTGGTCTAGCGGAGGCACCTGCAGGCGGTCCCCCTATGGCCACCAGGGGGCAGTGCGGGCTCACCGAGGGCTGAGGGCTGTTTGGCTCACCGGCTCCCCAAGGAGCAGCGGGGGCTGCAGCTGGGGGCTGAGGGGGCTGGGGTGTTCGGGACGCTGCTCTTCTAGGTGACCGTGTTCGAACTGGAGAACTTCCAGGGCAAGCGATGCGAGCTCTCGGCCGAGTGCCCCAACCTGACTGACGGGCTGCTGGAGAAGGTGGGCTCCGTCCAGGTGGAGTCCGGCCCGTGAGTACCGGGCGGGCAGCGCAGCCCCGCGAAGTCTGAGCCTTCCGGGACTGGGGGAGGGGGGGTCTTGCTTCCAACTCAGAATTTGCGAGGGGGCCTTAGGTAACTATCATCCCTTTCCTGGCCTCAGTTTACCCAACTGCTAATGAGAGAATGGAATTGTAATTCCTTTTAGCATCCTTCTAGCTTTTGATTTCCGTGGTAAATGGCAAAGTACTGGGGAGAGAAGGCAGAGAAAGACAGCCTGGCACCTCCCTGAATATTCAATTTACATACATATAAATGGAATTTAATATTTATAATTTTGAAAAAATTATAAAGGAGCTACATCCCCAGCCCTTTTTAAATTTTTTTAAAATTTTGAAACAAGTTTTAAGTCACTAAGTTGCCCAAGCTGAGGTCAAACTTGGGATCCTCCTACCTCAGCCTCCCAGAGTGGATTACAGGCAGTAACATCTGGAATTTAATGTGAATTATATCATGAGTCCTCGTCCTGTGAGAAATGTGTCATTCTTACCTCCTTTTACAGATGAGGAAACTGAGGCCAAAGTGTTAGGTAGGTGTCCCTCCCATGCCCACAGGCAAGCAGAGGTCCCAGCCTGGCTCTGCATCCCTGCCGGCAGATGGGCAGTGCGGGCAGTGGCCCCGTCTGCATGGTGTTAGGCAAGCTGTGCACTCCCTGGGCCTCTTCTCACCTGTCCAGGGGGGGTGACGATGGTGCTGTGTCAGAAGGAGAGTTTGTGGGGCCAGTGAGATGGCTCAGCGGCATAAGCGCCTGCCTTGCAAGCGCGAGGGCCCGAGTTCGACTCCCGGAACCCACATACGAAAAAGGGGCCGGTGATATCGCTCAGTGGCACGGGTGCCTATTGGTGCGTGAGGTCCTGAGGTCGTTCCCCTGGTACCCACAAAAAAAAAAAAAAAAGAAGGAGAGTTTGTGAAGATGAACTGAGTGATGGAGAAGTGGGAGAGAGGGAGAGTGAGGAGGAGGCGGAGGAAGAATCGCCTCAGGAGGCCTGACTTCATGTCTGGTATCGCTGGGACCTTTCGGAGCATCCTGCACGGAGGCTGGATGTCAAATCCATCCTCAGAGATATCTGTGTGGATGGTTTTCTGGCCTGGGGTCCCGTACGTGCCCAGTAGGTCCGTGTAGCTCCTCCGAGGCAGGTCGGGTTGGGGATGGGGAGGGTGCCAGGTGGACGTCGGCAGCTCTCGGGTCCTGTCCTCCCTTGATCTGGGTCCCCTGGCTGCCATGCAGGTGACCCCGGCCCCTCCCTCCCCCAGGTGGCTGGCATTCGAGCGCAGGGCCTTCCACGGGGAGCAGTTTGTCCTGGAGAAGGGGGATTACCCGCGCTGGGACGCCTGGTCCAGCAGCCGCCACAGCGACAGCCTGCTGTCCCTCCGGCCTCTGCTCATTGTGAGTAGAGGTCCTGCCCACTTCCAGGAGCCCTGGGGGCCAGGGCGTGTGGAGCTGATTCACAAGCGCCCCATATCTTGGGCCTAGATGATTGTGTAGGACAAGAAGTCGGCCAGTGAATGGGCATCGAATGGGGGTCTGGACACCCGGGTTCCCACCTTGAATCAGCCCAGGTGACCCTGGGACTTCCCTTTGTAACCCTATCAAATTAGAAGCTGCACAGTCCAATCTCAGATCTGCATTGGGGTCATAGGAACGCAGCCAGGTAAGTAACTTCACAAAGTAACCTCGAAATAGTTCCCCTTCTTCCCTTGAGTTTCTCTAACACTCGAAAGGGACGCAGTCCACCATAGCATTTAAAATGTCACCCACCCACTTCATTCACACCCAGTGGCTGCTTCTGCCCTTTCTCTGTGTCCTGTAAGAGTCCTCCTCAGAGGGCAGGGGAAAGGGAAAGCAGGAAGATTAAATCAGGATCTTGCTTAGTAAAGAGGGGATACTTGGACTTTTTTTTCCCCTGGTAGTGGGGATTGAACCCAGGGCCTTGGCACTGAGCTACTTCCTCAGCCTTTTTATTTTTTATTTTGAGACACAGTCCCACTAAGTCACTAAGTTGGCCACTCTGGGCTTGAACTTGAGATCTTCCTGCCTCAGCCCCCCAAGAGTGCCAGGATTAAAGCTGTGTGCCATGGCACCTGTCTATATTAATACTTTTGATCTGCCACACTCTCTGGACCTGTTTCTCAGTCTGTTAAAGGTCAGGGTTGAACGAGATCTGTTAGGTCCCTTTCAGTTTTACACAAGGCGTAAGTTTGGCTGTAAGCTTCCTGTGGCCGTAAGTTTCCCAATGTGACCGGCCCTGAGTTCCCTCCCTCCTGTCACGGTTGGGGATGACTTGCTGATTCTTTCCTGCTTCCGGGCTCATACGCCCCGTTCTGGGTGTGGCAACAGTGGGCTCACCCGACTCTCACCCCCAGGACGGCCCGGACCACAAGCTGCACCTGTTTGAGAGCCCCGCCTTCAGCGGTCGCAAGATGGAAATCGTGGACGATGATGTGCCCAGCCTGTGGGCTCATGGATTCCAGGACCGCGTGGCCAGCGTCCGCGCCATCAACGGAACGTAAGGGACCCGCCCTCCTGGCCCTGTCCCTCCGCTGCCAGGCCACTGCCACCCCTCCAAAGGGAGTCTCAGCTCTGACTTCTTACCTGAGGACTTAGGAGATGCCCGGGGCCTTGAAGGTCCCGCCAGGCATCCCCCACGAGGCAACTGTCCAGTTGCCTGCCTCCCACACCCTTGGGAGTTTTAGGCAGCCTTGATTCCAAGAATTTTTACCTTTTAAACCTGGTGTGGTGGTACGCACCTGTAATTCCAGCACCATAGGAGGCTGAGGCAGGAGGATTGCAAATTCCAGCTCAGCCTGGACAATTTAGTGAGACTCTGACTCAAAATAAAAAATAAAAAGGTCTGGGGATGTAGCTCAGCTCAAAGGCCCTGGGTTCAATCCTCAATAGCACCCCTCCCCGACAAAAAAAGTTTTATCAAGTGAAATCTGTCCGTCTGTCCCCATCTAAGAATTTACTCCTCTTCTGAACTTTCCCAGGACCTAGAACTGGTTCTCGGAAATTTTTCCCATTCATAAGCCGTGTCCTTCTTACCAAGGGATCTGGGATGTATATAGCCATCTAGGTGTGACTTGAGTAGTACACAAGAGAGCAGGCTTATTGCCTCCCTCCTTCCAGGCTTAATATCACTGTTAATGCAACCTTAGGGCCATTCCCTTTGTTGGTGGTTACATCTCTCTTGTGGGCCTGTGATCCCGAGCTGGGCCTTGAGAGGTCCCTTCCCTTTCTGATGACTTAATGACTGTTTACTGAGCATCTACTCTGTGCCCACTGTGGTGATTACAGGGGACAATAAGAACAACACAGCCCCTGCCCTCAAGAATTTCACAGTCTGACAGGGAGACAGGCGAGGAAACAGATATTCACACTGGATTGTGATCAGGATTGTGTAGGGCATGTGTGGCACTGGAAGCCCTGGCAGGTACTTCATTCAGCCTGAGAGGGCCCGGAATGGCTTTAATATGAACAGACAACTAAACCGAGTTGAAAACGATATGCACATCTGTACACCTGCACTCTGGGAGGCTGAGGCAGGAGGACTGCTAATTCAAGCCTAGCCTGGGCAAAGCTTAGTGAGAACCTCTCTCAAAATTAAAAATGTAAAGGGCTAGGGACATAGCTCAGTGTGAAGGTCCGGGTTTGATCCCCAGTACTGGAGAGAGAGAGCGAGCTAGAGAGAGAGAGAGAGAGGGAGAGAGACAGACAGATTCCATATTCTGGCAGAAGGAACAGCATGTACAAAGGCTCAGAGACAGGGCAGGTTCAGGAAAGCAGGGTAAGAGGCGGGCGTGAGTGCCGGAGGGCGCGGCGCGGTCGGAGGTGGCGCCGGGGCCGCGCCTCTCACCGCGCCGCCCTGGCCCGCAGGTGGGTCGGCTACGAGTTCCCAGGCTACCGCGGGCGCCAGTTCGCCTTTGAGCGCGGCGAGTACCGGCACTGGAACGAGTGGGCCGCTGGGCAGCCGCAGCTGCAGTCCGTGCGCCGCGTCCGCGACCAGAAGTGGCACAAGAGGGGCTGCTTCCTCAGCAGCTGAAGATGCCCGGGCCTTGGGCTAGAAGAGGAGGCTTCGGGCTGGGGCCAAGGGCTGTCCTGTCCCCTTCCCGGGCCTGCTTAATAAAGCCTGGGGTCAATCCCCACTTGCCACAGTCCTCACTGTCCCTTCCCGGGGCCAGGCTGGGGGAGGTACAGGGCTGGAGGAGGTCCAGGGCTGAGGGCTCTGGGCCCCAAAGTGCTGCGCTGCGCCTGTACCCTTAGTCTCTAAGCCAATCAGCCTAGGCCACTACATGGCCTGCCGCATCTACTGTTTGCCTGCCAGTGCGTATCCATCTGACTGACCATCCACCTTCCATCCCTCCATTCCCCATCCATCATCCCTCCTCTCACCCATCCAACCCCATCTATCATCCATCCATCCACCCATGTCTCCATTCCTCCATTCACTCACCCATTTATCCCTCCATCCACACATCTCCATGTATCCCTCCATGCATGCATCCATCCATTCTTCCTTCCATCTTTTAATTTTCTTCTTCCCGTTGATTTATCCATCCCCACCTCTATCCACCCACCTTTCTATCCATCCTTCCATCCATCTGTCAGCTCTTCCTTCAATCTATTTCTCTGTCAGTCCATGCTGCCTTTGCCCTTCCATCCATGCTTCCATCCACCCTTCCTTTCTCCCATCCCACCCATCTATTCACCATTTCCCCCTCAATCTCTCTACTGTCATTAATTTTGCTACAAATGCCATGCCTTGTTCAAGGACCAGGGACACAGCATAAAGTCAAGGTCTCATGTTTTACAGGAGAAAGAAAATATGTGAACAAGTAGATTCTGAGTGTAATGTGGGGAGGTAGTGAGCGCTAAGGAGAACAAGCCTTTGGGGCGCAGAGGTGGAAGTCGTGGGGGCAAGGAATGCTGCTCTGAAGAGGTGACCTTGGGGCCAGGAAATGAATGGACCCGAGAACATTGCAGGCGAGCTGAGGCAGGAATGTACTTGGGTGATGGAGAGCTGGCAAGGAGAGCGGTTGGTCCAGAATGGTGTCAGTAAGAGAAGGGAGGAAAGGGGTGGCCAGGAGCAGAGCCAGGCTGTTTAGTGCTTTGAGACTACAGTGGACTCTGACTTTCCTCTGAAGGGCCAAGAAGGGGCTCCAGGAGGCCGGCTGGGAGGCGTGCAGAGAGCCGGCTGAGCCATGGTGGTTCAGCCCCTTCCATGCCTCTGCAGCTCTGTCCCCGCCCAGGGGTCTTCAGTGGCCTTGGCTGGGGGGTCATCCCCACCCCCTTCGCCTGTCTCTGACAGCTGCTCTGAGCCTTTGTGGCCTTGTCAGCCTGTGGAGATGCGTGGGGTCTCCGTGGCAGTGCCAGGCATAGAGGGTCCCTTCTGCCTTGGAGTGGGAAGAAGAGGGGGTGTCCCATCTGACAATGGGGACAGCTGATTTCCGCAGGCACACTGGGGATCAGCCACTCCCTCCTCCATGTCCCTCCTGTCTCTGGTCCCTGTCACTCAGCCACCTGCAGTCCCCCCACCCCCCCACCCCTGCTCAGGCAGCTGGTGTGTGGGAGGCTGGGGGGCACTGAAAAGAATGTGGCAGTTTTTAGTTATTCCAACCTGTGTATTTTCAAAAAGAATGTACAGCTCAGAAATCACTGCAACTTTGCTTTGATGCGTGCGGGATAGCTGGGGTGGACCTCAGACCCGAATGGGTCAGGGTAGGGCTTGGCTCTCCATGTGGGGACGGCTGCCCCCGCTCTGTCTCCTTCCTCCGTCTCATGTCTCCCTGTGCCAGGGGCTCTTCAGACCCCATCCTGCTGAATCTGCAGAATAGCACCAGGAGGTAGCCCGGCTCTCAGTCTGGTTAACGGATGAGCAAACTGAAGCTCGGAGAGGCAGGAGGCCCTTCCCAGGCCACACAGATAAGGGGAAGTAGGGCTGAGACCAATGCCTGAGTACTGGCTCTTGGACACTGGAGCCTGAGTCCACTCTGACGCACCCACCCGGGGCAGCGAGCCCCTGCAAACAGAGTAGAAAGGAAAGCAACAGCAGCAATAGCAGTTGCCACAGCAACGGTAATAATAATAGCTGCCACCAGAGCTGCTGCAGAGCTAAGAGCACAGACAAGTGATAATGATTCTGGGGTACAGAGAGGGAAACTGAGGCCCAGAGGACAGTTCATTGCCTCAGTGCCACAGCTTTTGCCACATTCGGGGCTGGCTCCAAAGCCCCTTTTCCATGCTCATGGGTTACTGAGGGTGTGGTCAGCCCATCTGATGCCAGCCATGGTGATGTTTATTGAGCACCTGCTATGTACTCCTAGCACCAGGCAGCACCAAGATGGTCCAAGACAGGCTCCTGGAGAGTGGGTGTCAAGGGAAGCCTTGCAGGGAGGCTGATGCAGTGTGTGTCAGCATGCCTACCTTCCTCAGACCACCCATGAACCCTGCCTGGACTTGGAGCTGTGTTGATTCTAGAGCCAGGGGCTAGATGGAACCCAGATCCATGGCAGCTGCAGGTAGTTGCTGGTGTCCAGGTGACTCTGTCCAAAGCCTCAAGGCCATAATAACCATCTGCTGTCTGCAAGTATATCACGCTTTATCCCGTTCAGGCCTATGGGCCTCTAGGAGGCTCAGAGAGGGCAAGTCAACTGCCAAAGTCACACAGCCACGGGAGAGAGAGCTAGGATTTGATCCCAGGTATAACTCCAAAAACCTGCTCTTAGCTCCAGAGTAATCACAGGCTTTGTCTCCTACAGGGCCAGAGCCTGAGAGTAACCAAGAAGCAAGAGTGTGTATCCCTCAGTTATAGCAGGATGAAGTTTAGTTACTGGTTTAATTGAGAGGCAGTGTTGCACAGTGGTTAGAGACTATGGTCAAGGGATTGGGGGCAGTAAGACTGAGTGGAGCCCTCCTAGGAGTTGCCATTTGCTGTGTGCCTTTGGGAAAATTGCAGAACTTCTCTGTTCTGTTTCCTTATCTGTGACCTGGAGACAATAAGTCTACAATACCTTTCTCATAGCATCTGAGTATTGACCCAAATGAACTTCACAGAGAGGACACAGAACCAAGTGGGATCTGGGCAAGCATTCCTCATCCTCTTCTCTTGTGAATGATGAGGAGACAGACAGGCTCCCAAGTTCAGTTCCAGACACAGACCCTGGAGACAGCCTCTGTGGTTGAGCGGCACAGAGGGACTCTCTGCGACTCGGCAGTAGGGCTTATCCTAAAGACATCTGTGGAAACAAGGAAACAAGGAACCCAGGCCACATTCTGAAGACCCAGTTCTGGGCCCAGCCCCATGCTTCTTGGGGCCGGGATGCTGAGCATGACCAGGGCTCATGGGGACAGGACTGGGCCCAGAGCTCTCAGAAGCAGGGCAGCTGGCTCTGAGGTCTTCCCCACGCAACGCACCATTAATGAGCCTCAGGGTGGCCACCCCAGCTCTTGGTTCTCTTGGGGACCTTTGTGTCACCTCTGCTGCCTGTGGTACTTTTCCCAGCCTCCACCCTGGTTGTTATCTGCCATCTGCACGAAAGCAGATTCTGGCCATGGGGCTCCTCCCCGAGACCTTGCCTTGTGGGGTAAGGGGGGGGCACTTCCAGCTGTCAGCATAGCATCCCTGCATGTCTGGGGCATCCTCCTGCACCTAGGGACAATTATGGGCAATTAGCAGCCACTAGGAGCAGCTTCTACTCAGTGACTACAGGACCGGGTTCCCAGATCCTCACCCCTCAGCTGGAACCTTCCCAAGCCTCCACCATTTCGGGAAATCCTGGCACGAGCAGCCATGCTGTTTGTAACATTTGTGTCACCAATCCCCGCAGGCCCATTGCATGTGTAGCTGTCATGTTCAAGATAGTCGTTCAGTGGGGTACGAAATGTCACACATACATTTAGTTGTCCATTAACAACTTTGCCAGATGTACTCATGGTAAATAGGGAGAGCTGCCTAACTATTTTCTTACACTGCCTGGCGTAGGCGTGTCACTGGTACACATTGCATTGTATAGCGAGCCCTTCCTGGCCCTCATTGCAGCCTGGAAGTTTATATTTGTAATCCCATGGAAAAATTACTGGAATTCAAGTGAGTTAATTCCAGTCTACCACTTGCAGTGCAACCCACGGTGAGAATAAAGACATATTTATAGTTGTGGGGAGCCAAGGGAGTCCTCAGTCCAGCCAGGGTGGTGGTTACTGGAACAAAGGCCTCGACCCAGGCCCGAACCCAGGTTTTATTAATGCTCAAGGAGGGGAGTGGTTTGGGGATGAGTGATTGTGAGAACGGCAGGAAGTACGTGAGTACTGTGAGCTGGGCTAGGTAGGAGGCCTGAAATCACCTTTGCAATATGCAGAGGAAAGGATACGCAGAGGGAGTAACAAGCATAACACAATTCAAGGCAGTATCTAAAGTTTTGGGGTTGGTGCTCCAGCTCTGATGTGTAATCTTCTATGCCTTGGGAAGTCATAGCCTCTTACTCAAGGCTCGATCCCAACCGACAGCGTGGAGCACGGCTCTCCATCCCAGCTGGCTCACCTGTGTGTTTTGGGAGCTACGGGGGTGGGGAAACATTGATCTGTTGCCTTGCTTCAAAGACTACACATCAGCTCCTCAGCTGGACTGATTTGCATTGCTTAAAGCCAGTTGAAGGGATAAGGAAAAGTCCTAGCCAGCTCTGTACATATCAGTACGTGGAAATAGCGCCAGGTCTAGCTGAAATGGAGATAATTGTTCGTCTTTCAAGGAGAGCCATCCAGATGGTCCTCCACAGCACTGTAGCATTCTTTTGCAATTATAGTTAGGACAGCTTATTATTTGTGTTGAAAGCTTGTATGTAGGTGGATCATATTACCTACTTTACCTCTAGAGAGTGACAGGGCTGTCACAAATAACTGCTGTAAGAAAGGAGCGTGACTTCTGATGGTCATGAAAACCATCAGACCCACCGTCTCAGAGGTGCCTTCTTGTTCTGACTCCTTTGCAGCTAAGGGCTAAACTGTGTTTGCCCAATGGGGTCACCGAGGCCCATTCTCTTAATGGGAGCAGGAAGATGAGGCAAGTATTAGCCAGCTTTCTTGTCACTGAGACATGGTACCCAACACTCACAACCTGAAGGAGGAGAGGTTTAATTTGCTCACAGTTTCAGTCCATGATCAGCAGGCTCCAAGGCAGGAACGTCATGGTGGAAGGGTGTGGCGGAGCGAAGCTGCTCAGTTCATGGCAGCTGGGAAGCAGAGCAGGGGAACAGTGCCAGAGAGGAGGGGCAGGGGGCCAGATATAGTTCCCAAGACTGCATCTCCATGACCCACTCAGACACACCCAGGAGTGTGCTCTACTAATCTTGGTGTTTCTTAATCCAATGAAGTCAGCATCTCAGGGTTAATGGTTACAGGTGGACTGGAAAAGCCAAGCCTTTCCCTTCTGTGTATCAGTCAAGGTATGCTGCAGTAATAAACAATCCCCACGTCTTGGTGGTGTAACACACCAAAGGCTTCTCCCTCATGCTGCATGTGCAGTGCTTCTCTGTGTGGTCATGCAGAGATTCAAGCCAATGGGGACACTGCTGGCTAGCAACACCTCCATCTCAGGATGAGGGAAGAGGAAATGGTGTTGGGGAGTCCTGTCTTGCGGTTAAATGCAGTTTCACCTGGAAACTGCATCCTTCATGTTTATTGGTTAGAATGAGTCATGTGACTTCCACCCTGAGCTGATTTCAAGAAGACCCAGGGATACCTGCCCAGTGATATCCTGTGTTGGCTCCTCTCTTCCCTGCCTGCATCCCCTCTCTACTTCCTGGAATCCCACCCAATAAATGATTTGTACTCGAACTCCCATCTTAGGGTTTGTTTTGGTAGAGCCAAACTTAGACATTCTCACTCTCTTCCTCTTATTCATTCATTCATTCATTCAGCAGTCAACAAATATTTTCTGAGCACCTAATGTGTGCTGGACTCTGTGTCACCTTCTGGACAAGCAAATCATCCAGGTCCCACCAAAAGCCCAGCAGTAGCCAGGCATGGTGGTGTATGCCTGTAATCCCAGCACTCAAGAGGCTGAGTCAAGAGGATCACCATGAGTTTGAGGCCAGTCTGGGCTACATAGTGAGTTCAAGACAAGTCTGGACTACATAGCACGACCCTGTCTCAAAAAAAAAGTGAAGCAGTTGAGATCTTAAGGATCTGCCTGTGATACCTGGCTGCCAGTGACACCTGGCAAGATACTGCATGTAACTCTCCCCCAAGTCCTCAGCAGATACATTGCTGGAGGTGGTGACACAAAAATGAATGAGTGTGAAGAAATGCTCAGGTTGCTGGTCGTCTCTGTCCCAGCACCTAGTCTGAGTGAGGGGATGAAAAAGAAACAAGGATAAAAGCTGGGTATGATGGTGCACACCGATAATCCTCAGCACCCTGGGAGGCTGAGGCAGGAGGATCTCACGTTTGAGCCCAGCCTGGGCAACTCAGTGACTTAGCAAGATGCCATCCTTTTTTTTTTTTTTTTTCATGTAAGGTTTTTTTTTTTAATTAATTAATTTTTTTTTAAAGACAACAAGTAAACATTCTTCTGTATTAACAAACTCAAGCATTAGAGAATGTACAAATACCTTTTGGAGAGAAACATTACTCAGTATAAGATTAAGCCATGTAAAAGCTAGGTAAAAAATAGAAGACTAAGGAATGGAATAGTCACAGTGAAATTGCATTTTCATACTAGGGAGACAATACAATGTTTACAAATGTGCGTCCGGTTTATTTCGCTTGTGAGTATTTTCTCGAGTTGCATCCATTTACCTATAAAAGTTTCCAGTTTATCTTTCTTTATGGCTGAGTAGTACTCCATTGTGTAGAAATACCACATCTTTTTTATCCATTCCTCAGTTAATGGGCATTTGGGTTGTTTCCACAAAGATGCCATCTTGAAATAAAAAATTTTAAAAAGAGCTGAGTCTGTAGCTCCTTGTGAGGGCCCTGGGATCAACCCCCAGTACTAGAAAAATAGAAAGGAAAGAAGGAAGGAAGCAAAGAAGGATGGAAGAGAGGGAGGGAGGAAGGGAAGGAGGGCAGGTTTTGAAAGCAGTGCAGCTGCCTGTGTGTCCATACTACTGAGGACTTCTGCGGGTCAGAGCCTGCTGCAGCTCCCCCATTCTCTGGGTTTCAGAGGGAGTAGCTGTGCATGCAGCCGCACCCAGGGACTTAGGTCTGTACAGGGGAGAAGATGGGAGCATCAGTTCGCAGCTGAGGAACCTGGGGTATGAGGAGGATGGTAGTGCAGGCTGAAACCTTTGGAGTCTGCAACTCTGAACTCTGTGCTCAAGGCCCTACTTCATT
Source organism: Erethizon dorsatum (assembly GCA_028451465.1). NCBI lineage: Eukaryota > Metazoa > Chordata > Mammalia > Rodentia > Erethizontidae > Erethizon > Erethizon dorsatum. The sequence goes on along the minus strand of CM051830.1, from coordinate 100,249,181 downwards.
TCCTGCCCCTGTGACTGGGCTGAGACGGTCCCTTCCCTGAGCCTCATTCTTTATTTGTAAAAATAGGGATAATAGTCAAACCTCCCTCCAGGGTGCTTTGCCCTTTCCATCAGCCCAGAACTGTTTTCTGGATAAGAATAACACAAGGTGCCCCGGAAAAGGGCTTTACTCCTGCTGGGGAAACAGGCCTAGAGAAGAGGACTTCAAAGGTTAGAGAGAAGCATTATGTTTAAAGATTAAGATGTCAGCCTGATCTAAGTTCAAGATTGGTTCTGATCACTTCCTGGCTGTGTGATCTTGGACAAGTTACTTAATCTCTCTGAGCCTCAGCTAATGATACTAATAATACCTACCTCAAAGATGATCGTAAGGTAAAAGACCTCCCAAGGGAGCCAAGTATCAGCCCAATCCACAAAGCCCAGCTCCACTGTTCACTGACTGTGCAACTTTCGGCAAGTTGCTTAATCTCTCTGAGCATCAACTTTCTCCTCTATAAAATGGGGTAATCAGTAAATGCAACAGCGTCCTGTTGAGGGGTTGGGAGGACTAAAGGAGGTAAGTATGGACAGTGCTTAACTCATATCTAAGTGTTAAAAATTCTTTCTTATTCAGATGTAACCCATTTTTTAATCCATCCAAGATGAATACAATTAATATTCAAATATTAAAGGAGATCTGTTAGAGGTGGAGTTGTGAGCAAAAGTGATGTGCTGAGGTCCGTACCCTCCATGCCTCAGACTGTGGCCTTGTTGACACACAGGATGTTGGCAGAGGCAGTGAAGGCGAAATGGTGTCATTAGGGTGGTCCTAACCCAAAACGGCTGAAGAGCCTGTAAAAAGGGGCAGCCTGGACACAGACAGGGAGAAGAGGCCGGCAGGGGACAGCAGCGATGCCAGGGGCAGCCCGGCAGGAGCCAGAAGGGGGAGACCCACCCCAGGGCCCTCAGACAGTACCTGGATTCCAGACTCCCATCCTTAAGAACCGAGCACAGCCAGCAGCAGTGTGGCAGCCAGCTCGCTAGGGGCTCAGGCTCTGCAGCAGCTGCGGGAAGCTGGAACTGCCGAGGGGAGGGGTGAGGATACAGGCTGCCAGAGGAGCAGGTGGTCAGGGAAGCCATCTGTACAAGGATGCAGGTCTCTGTGGGGAAGGGAATGGGCTGTGGTGAATGAAGCGGGAGAAGTGCGTCTATGGGCAGGCTGTAGGGCTTGAGATGGTAGCAGTAAAGAAAGGCAAGGAAGGCAGGGAAGGCAGCAAGAAGGCAGGCTAGCAGGACAGTGGAACAGCGGAACAGTGGGACAGTAGGACAGTGGGACAGCACAGCTGTGGCTCACAGGCTGCACACAGCATGGCCCCACTCCCAGCACTCAGCAGGCCCACCACCCACACCTGCCACTCCAACAGCTCGGCCCCTGGAACACCCCGTAGAACCGCAGGACAGCACCACACACCTAAATACCGGTGGCACCCGTGAGTACAAAGGTGGAGAAAACGGGCACAGGGTACTTGGTCTGGCAGGCCGGCACTAGATAGTGGCCCCCATGGGCAGCAGAAGACAAGCACTGCCTCATCCACAAGCATATTGGCCTTGGCCAGGCCCACCCTGTGGCAGAGATGCACTGCTGGGCCCCACAAGCCAGGGTTGATGTTGTGGGGGTAACAGGTATGAGGAGTGCCCTTGCCCTTGCTGGGCAGCACCAGGCAGAGGCGCCCTCTGCTGTCCACTGGTAAGGTTAGTGCTGGGAGGCCCAGGGCTGGAAGGTCAGTTTGGCCGAGTGGCTGTAGGGCGTTGTGTGGAATCCTTGGAAACCAGGCTTGGGAGGTTCCTTCCCCTCATCAAACACCCCCAGCTCAACAAGGGGTGGCTCAGTAGCAGATGACAGGTTGAGTTCCACCCAGGAACCCAGCACTGAGTTCCAAGGGATGGCCCCCAGCAGAAGTGTAGCCCTGGGACACCTTCCCGCCTAGGCCAAGCGCCGCAGCTTCATCTGTGGTGGGCTTAGCTGGTTCGGGAGGGCATAGTGGCCTACTGGATTCAGGAATCCACATCTCCTCAGGGATGAGTGCTCCATCCCCTGCAAGCCCAGCTACCCTGAAGTAATCCACCAGTGGGGGGAAGGGATGCTCCTCCGCCAGGGCACCCCCTTTACTCTGCCAGGCCGGCAGCGGTGGCAGCGAATGATTGGGGTGAGGCTCAGAGCATGGGCTGGCAGGTGTGGGTGTGGGGGGTAGGGGGTGGGGGGTTGGGGTGGGGGGGTTGTGTCAGACGTAGTATCCTGATTTGGGCACCGCACCAGCCAGGGGGCGAGTGGAGGAAGAACAGGCTACCGAGGGCACCCGAGTGCGGTGTGCGGAGAAGATCTGTGTGTCTCAGCGTCCCCTCATGCCACAAGTTCAGGGTGTGTGGTCCTCCAGCTCCTGTGGCAGTGGGGTCCAGCACTGCTCAGCGCACCCTGCTTTCTTCACCCACCACCCCAAGGGCCTCCATGTTTAATGGAGGCAGCACATACTGTGTCCCGCAGTGGCTGTATCACTTTATATCCCAATCTTTTGTTGCCTTTAACCCACCCAGTTTGTGGTGCCCTGTTACTGCAGCCCTAGGGATCTAATGCACGCCTGTACTGTGTGTCCAGCATAGTAAGATGCTCCAGGTGTCACCATGATAATCAGGCTGATGACATCACTGCCCAAATGACGTTTATCACTGGGAAGACAGAACACACATGAGCAGCAGGACGTAAGGTGGTGACAAGTGCCTCTGAGATGCACAGTATGGCTAGGGCTGAGGCATGCGCGTGTCTACTGTGAGTGTGCACACGCGTGTTCACGTGTAGAATGCAGGTGTGTGTGCGTGCACGTGTGAGGCTGAGGGAAGGGGAGGTGGAGAACAGAGATCCTCAACCCTCCACCCGGTTTCCAAGCCACAGTGCAGCCCCTCCTCTCCTATCTGACCCTGGATTCAAGGTCAAGCCACAACCTGGGCTACAGGGAAGGCACATACTATAGGGAGGTGCCCTTGGGTAGCACCGGGGTGGCAAGAGGGATCTGAGAGGTTTCTCCAAATCTCGGAGTCCTGGGATCCCAGGAGCACTGCATTTAGGGACAGCAGGTGAGTGGCAGTCAGAGCCCTGAGGACGACCCTTACCTTCCCCAGCTGCTTCCTGTTCCCCTGCCCATCACAGGTCCCCCTTAAACTGTATTAACAACCTTCTGGGGCTTCTTCAGGTGCTGCACATGCTCCTTGCACATGGGCCCTTTCTGTGTGGAATTTTCTTCCCGGCCCGTCCCCGGGCTCATTTCTCCCCATTGCTCCATCCCAAGGGCTCCACTTCCTCCCAGAGCTTTCCTAGATGACCCAGACTGGAGCTGGCCTCCCCTCTGACACCGATTGACCCCTAGAACAGAGCTTGGCACCAAGTAGATGCCCAGCAAATATTTGTCGAATGGGAAGACAGATGGTTTGGTGGGTGGGTGGGTGGATGGACGGATAGATGGATGAATGGATGGATGGAATGCTTGGCTCTGCCCAGCTCCCCTCCTATTTGTCCGCAGAGCCACTGAGATCACTCTGTCTGCCATGCCCCAGGGCCTGATGACTGTGCCTGTGAACCTGGCATGCCCCAGTCCTGGCAGCCGGAGGGCTGATGCATGCAAAGTGGGCATCTCCTTGCCCAGCCGCCTGACCACCCTGGCATGGCCGAATCTGAAAGCTAATGACATTATTGTGTGCAGACACAATGTCTGTGGGCATTTGCTGACCCAGGCTTTGGTGTGGGCTTAATCCAGCATTCTCACCCTGCTTTCCACTGGGGCACAGTGGTCACCCATCTTGGCACTGGCACTCCTGGGGAAGGTATAAATGCCACCTCCTGATGGCCAGGCTTCACAGGTACTCGCGGGGGCTGGTATCACTGGTAAGAATGGCTCTCTTGTTTGTCTGGCCTTTTTCTGTCATCCTCATGCCCTGTTAGAAAGCATGGAAGACACAGGTTTGAGTCCAGGTGCCACTGATTTCTGACAAGGTGACCTTGGGCAGAGACTTCAGTGCTCTCAGCCTCGGTTTTCTTTTCTGTTTAATAGGGAGAGGGAGCATGAGACTTCCTCTGTCATGGGGAGGAGGGAGAGGGTAGGTGAGCGGTGCAGCACGGCACCGGGTACATAGCGGGCACTCAGAAGATACTCGATCAACAATAAATGTTTATCAACATCCTTGCTTTACCAGCAGCTGGACAGCAAAGTGTAACTGGGGTCTGCAAACCAAGGACAGTTCAGCATCGGTCTTTTCCAGGCAAGAAAGTCAGCTTTCTGCACATGTACTACCTTTATCTGGTGCACCTCTGGTCCAGGCTTGGGAGCCATAGGGGACAGGAACAGTCACAGCTCTCCAGGTGCTCTCATAACACGTGATTTTGATGCCACTAAGGTGGTGGACACGATCTTAAGAACATCATCCTTGCTGCCCCTGGTTGGTTCTGAGTATGTTCCAGGACCACTGCCAAGTGCATACGACTGTGCACTTTACATAATTGCATTCTCACAACCTATTCACAGATATGGTCAGGCACCATTGCTGCTGCATTTTACAGGACAGGAAACTGAGGCAGTGGGAGAGGATGTGACCTGCCTGGGGCCTCTATGCTGCTAGATGGCAGAGCCAACTCCTGAGCTGGGCCATTGAGCTTCCTTGCCTTTAGTCTGAGGACTCCGATGACCGGGGCGTGTAGTGGGGGAACCCCGCACCCCATGACAGGCACTGAGGAATGGTTTCTTGGCAGAGTGGCAGATTTTACTCCTAACCTACTTAACTGATTTTCCTCCTTGGGGAAGATGGCCCAGCCGAGCCTCTTATGGGAAGGGGCTCTGGCCACTGGGTGCTGGCTGTGTGGCCTTGCTGACCCCTGGGGAGCCGCAGCCGGGACGACAGCCCCTCCCAGGGGAAGCGGAAGAAGCTGACAGTTTGCCAGACTTTTCTGCCTGCCCCAGTGCCCCAGCTTCCACCATCATAACCATCTCACCATACTCACCACGGGGCAATCAGGACCCACGGCGAGAGGAGCGTTCTGGGTACCGTGAGGTGGAGAGGCATCTCCAGGAGCAGGTAGAGGCTGGGCCAGGAGTACAAGGACTTATAGTTCCCGAACTGGGAGCCACAGTGAGACCTGATACAGCCGGCTCTTTTTCAAAGCAGGGTCTGTGCGAGGGCCAGTTCTGCGTTCTGTGTGGCATCTGCAGCCTGGAGCAGAGTGCTGGGCCATCTTGGGATCCCATCCCAAGCTCTACTTGTCACCACTCTCTTAGGGGACCTCATTTTCCCCTCCACCCAAGCTGGCCTGGACACAGAAATGGAGGTGAAGCATCCAGGCAGCTGCTCCAGAGCCCACAGCTCTAGGACGACCTGCTGGGACCAGAATGGGTGGTCCTGAGGTCCCCAGGGGAGGAACCTGAGGGCCAGCAAGGTCCTCAGAGTGTTTTCCTGTGTCTTTCAGGTCACTCCTGTGCAGGACAGTCCACCATGTCCTCAGACCACCAGACCCAGGCGGGCAAGCAGCAGCCCCTCAATCCAAAGGTAGGTACCGGTGGGTGGGACAAACGAATCTCTTTTCCCAAACTTGAACTCCCTTCCGAAAAGTGCGCGTGGCTTCTTCCTTCCCAGTGGCCCCTTTGCACACCTTCTCTTCTCCAGGTCTACACACTGAGGGCTGATTCTGAAAGTCCCTCCCTAGGTGTGGGGCAGGCCAGAGTTCCCAACACAGCTTCCAGCTTTGGGGACTTACTTTCTCTGCCTTGTGGGTACCTCACACCCTACTGCCCAGGGGATTCCTTGAGGCTGGGGTGGACCCTGTGCCCCACTGGAGATGCAGACCTGGAGATGACCTGCTCTGCTCTTGCTGTGTGATCTAGGGCAGTTACTTAATACCTCTGAGCCTCCATTCCCTCTATAAAATGAGTAGAATCAGATTTACATACAGGGTGGTTGCGGAGAGGCAGAGAACCAGGCTTAGCCTGACACATGGCGTGTGTCCACCTGGCCCCAGCCAGACTTTCGTCACACAATCTGCTCCCCACACCTCTGTCAGCAACTGCCCCTCTGGCTGCCCGCCTGGTCCTGCTTGGGGAGTCCTGCCATGGATTCCGTCAGGCACTGCCCTCTGTCTGCTCAATGCCTCCCTAGCCAGGCAGGCCCAGCTGATGCAGCCCTCACAGGTTCAGCCTGTCCTCTCCGAGCCCTGCTTTCTAGAGGACCAACAATAAACAAGCGCACGAGCATAGGACTTCAAGTGCTGAGAAGCACTGCAGAGGGACATGTAGGGCGAGGGGCTCTGGAGAGCTGGCAGACTGGGTAAGCTCGGGTAGTCAGGGAGGGCCTCTCTGAGGTGGTGATGTCTGAGCAGAGACCTGGGTCAAGCGAGGGAACAGCCACATGAAAATTGGGTCAGGGATTGCTGTGAGCATCTGGGCAGCAGGAGCAGACTGTGCAAAGGCCCTGAGGTTGCGTGAGTGAGTTGAAGAATAGTGAGAAGGCCAGGTTTGAAGCAGCACCGTCCAACAGATATGTAATATGAGCTACATATGTAATTTCAAATGTTCTAGTAACCACATTTTAAAAAGTAAAAAACAGCTGGTGTTGTTGTGGCGCAAGCCTGTAATTCCAGCAGTCTCGGAGGCTGAGGCAGGAAGATCCCAAATTTGAGCTTAGCCTGGGCAATCCGGCAACTAGTGAGACCAAGATCCTGCCTCAAAATAAAAATAAATAGATATGGTCTGAGGATGCAGCTCAGTGTGAAGGATCTGGGTTAAATCCCCAGTAACACACACACACACACACACACACACACACCAGGTAAAAAGAAACAGAGAAACAGGTGAGGTTAATTTTCATATTTTATTTTATTGAGCCCAAGATATCCAAAATATGAGCATCTCATCATTTTCCCATAGGAAGTCTACAAAACCAGATGTGTATTTTCTACAGCACATCTTAATCCAGGTAAACTGCACCTGTCCAATAGCCCTGTGTCACTAGTGGCTGCTGTACTGGATGGTGAAGCTGAAAAGGGTTAGGTAATGTGGAAAACGTTAGCTCCTATTACACTGACGAATATCAACAATAACACGGGGGTCCTGATGCTCTGCACATTTCAGGTTCTGTGTGCAGAACCTGACCTTCCTCACCAGCCCCATGTCTCCACCAAGCCTTTTCTCCCAGGCCCCCACATCCACGTTCCTGACCCTTCTTGGTGCCACTGCAGAACAAGCATTTTACAGACAAGAGAGCTGAGGCTCAGAGCAACCCAGCTGCTTCCCAGGGTGGCGCAGCAAGCGCAGACATCGGAGCCCCTGTCTCCTGATCCCATCTCTGGCCGGGTCAATGACTGCAAAGGCTGCACTGAGCCTGTGGAATTTGTCTCCGAGCCCTACTGGCTGCTCCCATGTCTTCCTTTATGTGGCTAATCCCCGGGCTGGGGTGGGAGGTGTGTTTACCCAGCCACTGCTGATCCTGTGGATTCTGCAGCTGCCCGGAGCCCTCCTCCTCATGCAGAAGCAGCTCCTGGGGAAAGGTGGGCAGAAAACCCCTGCTCCCTGTTCCCAGTAAAATCATGAAAGGTGACACTGGCCCCCCTGGTCAGTGCTTGGCTGTGAGACCTCGGGCAGGTAGGTCCCTTCACTCTGCAGAGATTCAGTTTCTCTGATGGGGGTCCTGCGAGCCCCTCCCTAGCTGAGAAGACCAAGTGAGGCAAGGGGCACGATGCCCCATTAAGAAGCATCCTGAGGGGCAGCTGTAGGGAGACCAACACTCCATGCAGTGGCGGCATAGGGAAAGGGTGCAGGTGTGTGTAGTGTAGCTTTATAGGTGAAATGGAGATGAAATGTGCATGTGTACAGGCTGAACTCTGAGGGGAGCAGAAACAGCACCTTGCACCTCCCGAGGTGGTCCGTAAACTAGTGGCTCTGGCATCTCCCATGAGGTGGTTGGAAATGCAGAATGTGGCGCTGCACCCTAGAACCAGCCTCAAGGATGGCATGTTAGCACTTCCTCAGGTTCTCTGTGTGTATCTTAGCATTGTAAAACGCTGCTTTGGTTTCAGCTGCAGCAGAAAAGCCTGGGCTCCAGGCTTTACCACTTATTAATAAATACAGTCACGAAGGGATGAGGACACAGCTCAGTGGCAGAGCGCTTGCCTGACATGCAAGAGGCCCTGCGTTCCATTTCCAGCACCGCAAAGAAAGATAATAATTATGTCTCTTACCTGCAAAGCAAACACTGTGACAACCATTATGCTGCCCAAACACTTCTAACAACCCTATTAGGTCAGTTGTTTTCCATTTCACAGAAGGGGAGACTGAGGCCCAGAAAGGAGCAATTTCAGGGACGAGGCCTCACAGCTGGTCACTCACAGAGCCAGGGCTATATTACTCTAGGTTTGGTCCTGACTCCAAGGGGTGTAGCCTCCCGGCATCCGTGGAGCCTCTGAGCTTGCTGCCCCTTCGCTTCCTTCCTGGCAGGGCGGGTCTGACTCAGCTCTCCCCTCCCCTCCACAGATCATCATCTTTGAGCAGGAGAACTTCCAGGGCCACTCGCACGAGATCAGCGGACCCTGCCCCAACCTGAAGGAGACAGGCGTGGAGAAGGCGGGCTCTGTCCTGGTGCAGGCTGGACCGTACGTATGCAGGGTGGGGTTGTCACCTGCTCGGGGGCTGCCTGGGAAGGCCATCAGGCTGCAGGGCTGGGGGAGTCCACCCTCATGGTGCCCCTAGATGTGTTTCCTAACTAGGAGGCCAGAAGGTGGGGTCTGGCAGCCCAGGGAGGTAGATGCGGCTGGGTTCAAATCCAGGCTCCACAACTTCTGTGCTGTGTGGTGTCTGACCTGGAACTTCCCTCTCTGAGCCTCAGTTTCCTCTCTGTAAGATGAGACTGACTGTCCTCCTGAGGAGGAAAGATGAGTGCTCAGGTGGAAAGCCTGACACGAAGGCAAGCCCCTTCCTGCAGGCAGCAGCGACAGGGGCTTTTTAAGAACAGCCGCACTCTGGCCCTGGGGCTGTCTCTGCTCTCCCAAGAGGCCTAAGGCTGGGGTCCCAGCTCTGCATCCATTCCCCAAGTCCTGGAGATCCTGGGTCTGAATAGATTTACTGACACATTTGGGGCTGGGTTGCTACCCAAGAGGGCGGGGGAGGTGACTGTTGGAGTCAGCTCTCGCTTGTCTTGTGGCTGAGCACAGTCCCATGAGCCTGCAGGGAGCCTTGGGCACAAAGCCCATGGCGTGGCGGGGGCCTCTCCCTTGGATTCTGACTGCTCCTTCTCTGTAAGCGCCTCAGAAATCAGGTCCACCAGTGACCCCCACCCAAAAGGGTGGTCTGGTGTGGTATGGCTGGGGGTGCTAGGGTGATCTGCACCACACATCTCGGGGAATCTTGCTGAGTGAAAAGGCCCTGCTTGCGTCAGAGCCTGGAGGATGCCGGCAAAGGACCTGTCCTGCCAAGCCAGCTACCTGGCATACTCAGGGGATCCGCCATGCCCGAGGGGGGTCTTTCTGGGTAACTTAAGTTTTGACCACTTGAGCACCCTATCTGGATTTCAGTTGCCTTTTAACATTTTTATAGAAGAATTTCCCAAACATAATTTAATGAAGTTCTTTTGGGTTTTGGTTAGTTTTGGTTTTTTGTGGTGCTGAGAACTGAACCCAGGGCCTTGTCCATGCTAGGCAAGTGCTGTACAACTGAGTTAAACCCCCAGCCTTCCCAAACATACTTTAGTCTCCTTTTTCTTTTTCTTTTCTTTTCTTTTCTTTTATTTTTGTGGGTACCGGGGGTTGAACTTAGGACCTCGCGCGCCAGCAGGCACCCATGCCACTGAGTGATATCACTGGCCCTTTCTTTGTATGTGGGTACTGGGAGTCGAACTCAGGACCTCATGCTTGCCAGACAGGCACTTATGCCACTGAGCTATCTCACCAGCCCTGTCCTCTTTCTTTTTAAAAATATAAATTTTGATTTTTTTTTTTTTTTTTTGGCGGTACCGGAGATTGAACCCAGAGCATTCACACTGAGCTTCATTCCCCAGTCCTTTTTAATTTTGAGACAGGGTCTTGCTAAGTCACTAAGTTGCCCAGGCTGAGCTCAAGCTTGGTATCATCCTGCCTCAGCCTCCCAAAGTGCTGGGATTACAGGCATGTGCCACCACGACTGGCCTAAATCTTGATTTTAAAAAATAATTACTGTTTATTGCTTAAAATTAGAACAAAACTTTTTTACTTTAACTTTAAAACTCAGAAGTAATCATTAAGATTTGATTTGAAAAAAATCAAAGTGGGGCCGGTGAGATGGCTCAGCGGCGTAAGCGCCTGCCTTGCAAGCGCGAAGGCCCGAGTTCGACTCCCGGAACCCACATACGAAAAAGGGGCCGGTGATATCGCTCAGCGGCACGGGTGCCTGTTGGCGCGCGAGGTCCTGAGGTCGTCCCCCCGGTACCCACAAAAAAAAAAAAAAAAAAAAAAAAAAAAAAAAAATCAAAGTGATCATGACATACATAGTTTTACAACTCAATTCAAGATCTTTACAAGATAGCCTGAATTTTCTCCATGTCATTACATGGCATTTCATGGCCATGTTTTCCAGAGTGGCTTGAGGTGGATGTGCATCAGAATCACGGAAGGGAGATGTTTCAAATGCAGATTCTTGGGTCCCACTCCAGCCTCACTAAATCAAACTCTTGGGTTTGGGGCCCCGGAATCTGCATTAAACCAGTTGACCTACTGCTACTTATACCCAATTAAATTTGAGAACGTGTATCTTAAGCCATTATTTATCATGACTTTGGAACACTCTGTGACTGCCGATGCCATAGTTTATTTCATCCACCCTGACTGTCAGGCGTCTAAATTGTCTGTCTCATTGGGTATGACAAACACCCCCGCGACGAACGTCCTCATTCGGCCATCTTGGAACTCTTGACGACTGTTCTCCAGGACACACTGTGTAAGGCAGGATTATGAATCCAGAGCACACCCTCTTCTAAAAGAAAACAATGAACATAACTGCCTTTTCCACTGATGACCTAGATCATAGTTCTGAACAGCCATTACCACACCATGAGGAAGTGCGGGCCACTGCAATGCTAGGCATTTGAGGCTGTGGCTGCCTTCTCCTCTCCCCCCCTTTGCTCCATGAGCCAGGCCCTTCCTGGAGACTCTTCTTCTCCTTTTGATGTGCTACAGTCGGCCACCTCTGCAGCCACAGCTTTTGCTTCCCTGGATTCAACCAACCAGGGATGGAAAATATTTGAGAAAGAATCGCATCTGTATCGAACATGTGCAGACTTTTCTTCCTTGTTACTCCCTGAACAACACAGGGTATCAGCTATTTACATAGCGTTCGTGGCACTGTAATTCAGTGTAATTCACTGTAATTCATCCAGCTGTGATCTGGAGTACACAGGAGGCTGTGCAGAGTCTCCGTGCAAACACTGCACCATTTTGCATAAGGGATTGGAGCATCCATAGATTTTGGCATCCTGGGGGCTCCTGGAACCAGTGTCCCCTGAGTACAGAGAGACAACTGCCTCTCTCTTCAGCTGTGGACCTAAGAGACTAACAACAGAAACAGCAGAAGAGATGAACCCAGAGCAGGATGGTCTGAGTCGCTGTCCAGCAGCGAGTGCTGACCGCGCACCTCTCTCCCCAGCTCCGCTCTGGGCAATGTCACAGAGACAGCTGCAGTGGGAGCATTGATGCCTTGGAAACTGGTGGCTGCTACACAGCAGGGTTGCTGGTTTTCTGTTTTTTGTGTGTTTTCAGAGTAGGTCATTAATTTGCCAGCGTTCTGCTGATCTTAGGATATAAGGTGTATTTGCTGCCGGGCAGTCTTCTGGATGCCCTTCTTATTTTCAGCCTGTGTTCAGATGACTGCGGGCGGCACAGCCCTGAGTACTGGGGACCTGAGATGACCCTGCACTTGGAATTGGTCTGTGAGGCTTTAGATGGGGCTGCTTCTCCTTGCCAGGCTGTGCAAAGTTAAAGCCAGTGTGGGAGTGGGCAGCCAGGGTCCTGCCGAGGGATGCTGGGGGTGGGACTGACTTGCTCCCCCTCTCCTCTGTCCCAATTGCAGCTGGGTGGGCTATGAACAGGCCAACTGCAAGGGTGAGCAGTTCATTTTTGAGAAGGGGGAGTACCCACGCTGGGACTCCTGGACCAGCAGCCGGAGGACCGACTCGCTCAGCTCCCTGAGGCCCATCAAAGTGGTGAGTCCCCGGCCTGTCACCCTGCTCCCTCTCTCTGCCATCTTGGAGGCTTTGCCACTGGTGGTGTGCCTCTACTCATGGTCCAGGAACCTCCTCACTGAGAGACCTCACAGAAGTCATTTCCCCTCCCCAAGCCTCAGTTTCCTCATCTGTGAAATGGGGTTATTACTATCCACTGTCCTGAAACTCCAGCATGCTCAGCCTGAGGGCTGTCACCTTGGATCAGTCCAGGGCTCCATGCACAAGACTACAGCATGCTTCCTGGGGTTGTATACTGTCAGCAAGTAATTGCTCAATAAATGAGAGCCATCATCAATATTAAAAATTTTTTGAGGTTAGAGATAAGGAAGGTGGTTTGGCTTTTACTTAAGACCCAAGCCAGTGTGAGCTTCTAGCACTTCTCTGCTCCCAATTCTTACCAGCGTGTGAATCCTCAGGGAGGGGACAGGTCATTGCAGTCCTCAAATGCTCTACTCCCAAACCTTACAAGCCCAGACCAGTTCCTCCCAGAGCTTGATGGAAGACTGGAGAAGTTTGGGCTTAGCATCCCACAGAACTGGGTTCAGATGTTGGCTCTGCTATTCCCAGCTATGTGGCCCTGGGCCAGTAACTTTACCTCGCCGAGCCTCCAACTGCTCATCTGCCAAATAGCGTAAGAGTTGCTTAAAGGATTAAAGGAGATAACTAAGAAATACATCAGGAGGATGGGAAGAGATAAGGAGATGATATATGCCTGGTACAGAGGGGTGATGAGGCTGTGTATGTGTCCAGGTGGGTGGGCGGATAGATCACGGCTGCCATTGTGAAAGAGGAAGTCGATGCTGTGGGAGGGAAATGACATTTCAGAATCAAATATTCCCCAAGTGTAGGACAGGAAGGGGTCTGGTATGTGAAAACAGGAAGTCTGCAAGTGGCCACTGTCCCAGACATCCAGGGGTAGTGGGTTGGGCAAGGGTCATGGGCAGAGCCCACGTGGGGGCAGAGAATGAGGTGGGGGCCCCTCCCCTACATTTTTGCACCCCCGCCGTGTCAGCAGGACAGCCAGGAGCACAAGATCATCCTCTATGAAAACCCCAACTTTACGGGGAAGAAGATGGAGATCATTGACGACGATGTGCCCAGCTTCCACGCCCACGGCTACCAGGAGAAGGTGTCATCCGTGCGTGTGCAGAGCGGCACGTAAGTGCACTGGGGTCTAGGGGCCCCACGTCCTGCTCAGCCCCAAACTCGCTAGCAACCATGTCACCGTCCTCTAAGATCTCAGACTTCCTACCGGAGAGTGGGCTCAAGCCACTGGCCATGTGTGACTTTCGGAAGTTGCACCCAGGACTACACGTGGACAACTCTCTGCCTCTGGGCAGAGAAAGCTCAGCTGCAGCCTCAGCCCTGAGGAGCAGAGCAGTGTGGGGGTGGCAGGTGAGGGTTAGGTGAGTCGAGGCAGGAAGCGGGAATGAGTTGACTGGTCTTCACGCAGCTGTGGTGGCAGGGAGTCTATCCCATGCCGGCCTTCTCCTGAATGTGCCCCTGAGTCTGCACACGGGGTCACTTCCCATCGAGCAGAAGGCCTTTGACACATGAACCTTGGCCTTGAGCACTGAGGGATTGCTCCCTGCAGAAAATGCGGATTCTACAGTGGTCCCCAGAAGGGCTTCTGGTGTGCGTGCTGGAGCCGACGCATACAGTCAGCGCTCTGCATCCGAGGATTCAACTAACCGCAGGGAGAAAATTGACACAAAAAGTACCACACCTGCACTCAACACGTACACTTTTTTCCTTTTGTCATTATTTCCCAAATGATGCTGTAACAACCATTCACATAGCATTTGTATTGGATCAGGTATTACAAGTCACCCAGAACAATTTACAGTAACCAGGAGGATGTGCCTAGGTTCTTTCCAAGTACTACACTGTTTTATAGAAGGGACTTGAGCATGCACAGGTTCTAATATCTGTGGGGGTCTTGGGACCAATACCCTGGACCTAGGGACAATGTACCAGCTTATAATAGTCAAATCCTAAATTTCCAGAAACTTTGTGGATTCCGGCTCATTAATCATTGGAACTTGAAATCAACCATGCTAACAAACTTATACTGAGGAATTAGCGAGTGCTACAAATTAGGGCTTTCCCCCTCAGAGAGCCAGGTTAACAACACACACTGGCTTCCTAGGGCTTGTCAAGCTCTGTAAGCAGGGTGCAAATTTCTGTGTTCATTCATGCATTCATCCCTTCATTGATTTAATTTGTCAAATGCTGCATGGGCCTGGCACCGTGTCAGGCACTCATAATGTGAAGGCAGAAGAGGGGGACCTTGGCATCTGCAACTGTTAGCAATTTAAGAATCCATACAAATTTAAGCTATGTTCTCAAGGAGGAGACTCAAGCTGACACGTCAAGGCACAGTAGGGACTGCTAAATAAGAAAATGAGGAAAGGCACCCTAGAAAAAGAGAGTGGTGTGTGCAAAGGCCCTGTGGTGGGAATCCTTGAGGGACTCCTTGGTGGCTGCAGTGCAGAGATGTGGAGGCACAGGACTGGGAAGCAGTGGTCGAGGTGTTCACGGAGCCTGGCTGGGCAGGTCCTTGTAGGGAGAAGATTTTAATGTTCATCAAGTGCTTGAAAGACTGAATTGCTCCCCCTACACAGTAAATGCCCTGAATGGTGGGTAGATTACGGAGGTTTCCTGGAATCTTCCCCAACCTCCCTTGGCCTTGCCACTGGGCTTGGGTTTGGGACTAGGGGGACAGAGGTGGTTAAGGGGCCTGTCTCCTCCTAAGCATCCATGAGCTCATGAGCTCTCCTTGCTGCGATCCTGGAACCAGGCCTTCAGTTAAAATTTGCATTGGGAGTTAGCAAGCCCCCTGAGAAGAGAAGGAAGGGAGCAGAGGCTCCATGCTGGAAGGGGGGTGTGGGAAGTAGTGTCCCGCTCAGCACCGCAAAAGGGCAGCTCTGTCCTTCCTGATGGCTGAAGGATGCTCCCGCCCTGCCTCTGCCCTGCAGGTGGGTTGGCTACCAATACCCTGGCTACCGCGGACTGCAGTACCTGCTAGAGAAAGGGGACTACAAGGACAGCAGCGACTTCGGGGCCCCCCACCCCCAGGTGCAATCCGTGCGCCGCATCCGAGACATGCAGTGGCACCAAAGAGGCGCCTTCCACCCCTCCAACTAGTGCCCCAGCCCCATTCCACCTGCCCAGAAGCCAGGGCTGCTGTTTGGGATCCCGCCAGTTCCCCCAGCGAGTGAATAAAGTGTGCCTTGCAACTTGTCTGCTGCTAGTCTTTATCCACTGTGGGACTTGTGTGTGTGTGTGTGTGTGTGTGTGTGTGTGTGTGTGTGTGTGCACGCATGCTCGCGCACCAGAGGGAGAGGGAGAGAGAGAATATCAATCACCAGGGGAAGAGTCGGGACCCACAGCTCTGCAGCTACTTAGCTGTGTGACCTTGAACACACTGTGCAACCTCTCTGAGCCTGTTTCCTTACCTTACAGCTAACTGCCTCATCTCCTAAGAGCCTGGCTTGGCTCATCTCCAGTGCTCACACTCAGAGGCACAGATGCTCACACACAGATGCCTCCGCCCTTAAAAACAGACCCACTGCTTGCCTTTCTTGTGTTACTGTTACCACTGTGATCCTGTGAGATTGTCTGTGCTTTTGTTCTGCATCTCCCAAAACAGCCAAGCACCCTACAATGCCCATCCCACACCGAGAGGCCGTAACTACATGTTTGTGCATTTGTGTCCATTGATCCCTGCCTGCACCGTCTGATTGGTCTGATGTGAATGCGACCAGGTGCAAGGTGACCAGGCGGCCTGCAGGAACAAGGCGTGGTCTACACGTCCCTCGGGCTGGTTCCTGAGCTCTTCTGCCACAGTGGCCTGTGGTGGGGCTATAGGCAACTCATTTATCGGAGCCTTGCTGTGGTCCCCCCACCAAAAGCACGAAAACCCTGCCTCCCCAGGAGGGTGGTCTGGGGATGAGGAGATCTGAGCCTCTAGGAACTCAGTTTTTGATGTTTTCTGAGACAGGGTCTCGCCATGCAGCTCAGTCTGGCCTTGAACTCACTATGTAGCCCAGGCTGACCTTGAACTCGCAGCGATCCTCCTGCCTCAGCCTCCAAGTGCTGGGACTACAGGCATGAACCACGCCCAGTCAAGAGACTCATCTTTATTTGGTTTTAAATGGTGCAAATATCTCCTGCCAACATCTAGCTTCTCTTCAGTTTCTTTTGGTATCTTTTGAAATAATTTTAAATTTTTATGTAGTCAAACATCAAGCTTACCCTACACGGTTTGTTTATATATTCCATATCTTTTTAAATTCTCTCCAACCTCAGATGAATATATTTTCTAATATTCTTTTCCCTAAACATTTAAAAGTTTTGATCTTCAAGTTTAAGTTCTTGACACTTTCTGGGGGTAGTTTTTGTGCACAGTGTGCCGTAGGCGTCCAATTTCTTTTTTGGTATCTTTTTGCACTGTGGACCACCACTGTCTTAAAGTAGCGTGTTGAGGAGTCCACTGCCGCTTCCTCTGTGGTGCAATGTCACCTCTGTCATTCATTAGGGCTCCAGACGCGCATGGGGCCTCTGTCTTCTGTTCCTATGGTATCTCTACTCTCATGTGTGCCTGTGCCCATTGATTTGAAAGAAGCCTTAATATTTCCTAAATCATCATTCTTCTTCAGAAATGTTTGGAAATTCTTGCCCCCCTTCCAGACGTAGTCTCTCGAATTGGTTAATTAATTTTTCCCATGAAAAGAGTACACTCTTTTATTGCTTTTTGTTCACACATTCTAAGTTTCAACTTTCAGTAATAAAACTCAATACATTGATTCCTTAATCATAAAAATCTTGCTGTGCACATTATTTCCATGCTGCCAAAGCCTAGAGCTGTATAGGCACGGCTCTAACTGACTCCGTGCCTGGGGCCCTCACACAGGAGGAGCAGCTAATCCACACGCGTTCAAGTGTTGTAGACACGCCCGGTGTAGTTGGCACCGCTCGTTAATATTAAACACCTGCTCAGTGATCGGCATTCTTAAGCCTTTGTCCCAGTAAGGCAGAATTTGCTATTCACGTTAAAACCAGCCTTTCAACTTTACAACAGCAACACATCAGCTTGAAGAAGCAAACCACAGACAGGACTGAGAATGGAATTCAGACCCTCCCTTCTTGCTGTCCTCAGGCTGCCGTCCTTACATTTACCAAAATTTACCATTTGGTAATTTTTCCATTGCGGTGAGTGTCAAGAAGAAACAATTTTTTTTTTGTTTGTGGGTACCGGGGGTCGACCTCAGGACCTCGCACGCCAGCAGGCGCCCGTGCCGCTGAGCGATATCACCGGCCCCTTTTTCGTATGTGGGTTCCGGGAGTCGAACTAGGGCCCTCGCGCTTGCCGGGCAGGCGCTTAAGCCGCTGAGCCATCTCACCGGCCCAAGAAGAAACAATTTAAAGACAGCACCTTCAGTACACATAAAGCCACATACTTTTCTTAAAATGATCAATTCTTAGGAGTGCAAGGGGAGCCCGGACAACAGAGAGGCCGTGAAGATTTTGCCAGGAATCACAGAATGAGCAGTGCTGCTCCGAGTGCGGTGACCGCAGCAGCAGGCGAGCCTTGTGGGGGGATCTGAACCAGCTCCGTGTGACTCAAAACCCCCAGCAACTTCACAAACATTAAATCCCTTCACTTCCACTGCGTATATTAAATTTCACTCATTAAAGCTGTACATACTTCAGAATTTTTATAAGTGACATTTATATCTATCAAGTTTTTTTTGTGTGGGTACCAGGGGTCGAACTCAGGACCTCGTGTGCCAGCAGGCACCCGTGCCACTGAGCGATATCACTGGCCCTTTTTTCGTATGGGGGTACCGGGAGTCGAACTCAGGACCTCGCGCTCGCCAGGCAGGCGCTTATGTCGCTGAGCCATCTCACCGGCCCTATATCTATCAAGTTTATAAAAGGTTTAAATTAAGTAAACAAAACCTCAATAGGACAGGGATCACGGCACAGGAGGAAAAACTGGGAAATGTTAGATAAAAGTTTAGATGTACCATAGCTTCACATAAAACCTGGTGATAAATTAAGACTTAGAAAAAAAAGTTGTACCAAGAACTAAGAAGTGCAAAGTAATGTCACTGGACCACGATTTTTTTTTTTTTTTCTAGTGTATTTAAAAAATCGTAAATGTTTTTTTTTTAATCCAAAGTTGAAACATTTATTTCTCACTGCTTGAGAATTTGAAAAGCAACTCCAAACCATGCTTTCCAAATCAGTCTTCAGACTTCTGAGACCTAGTACGTAAGCGACTCCATCCTAAATGTACAGTTTTCGGTAGCTACTGAAGACCTGGGGATAAGAGAGTAACCTGAAAACAGCCCATCAAACACGAACTGTCCAACAATCAAAAGTGAGGGGAGGGCCGGTTAGATGCTCAGCGGCGTACGTGCCTGCCTGGCAAGCGCGAGGGCCCAAGTTCGACTCCCGGAACCCACATACGAAAAATGGGCCGGTGATATCGCTCAGCGGCATGGGCGCCTGCTGGCGCGCGAGGTCCTGAGGTCGACCCCCGGTACCCACAAAGAAAAAAACAAAAAAAGTGAGGGGAGAGATATTAAAAAACCTAAAATTGCTGTAACAATACCTTGGTTCACAAACACTTCTGTTTGCAAGCAAGTCAGTTTGCAAACAAAGCGTTTGGCAAAATTTTGCTTCCATTCACAAACTCCGCATCAGGTGACAATCATGGGCATCTTCCCCACACAAACACGATGCACTCATCTCCCCCAAAACCATAAAACAAATTAACTTTGTAAACTGAGATACCACTGTACAGACACTGCCTCCTTTCTCTTTGCCTCCTGACAGGTTTCTCAGCCCAGGTGAGACATACGGTCCCAAGGTACACAGTACATAATCTCCAACAGGCAGGGCCTACAGTCCTCTCCTGCAGAAAGCAGCTATATAAAGACCAAGCCCTGAGTACCTCGACAACTCATAAAGAATTATGGGGATTTAAATCTCACAGTAGGAAATGAAGCAGGAGAGAAGAGCACAGCAGACTGGCTGGAAAACAGGAAGTAACTTGTCAGTTACAAAGAGCCTGAGGAGGGGGGCTGAAAACAGGATGTAACCTGAGATGGAAAAGAGGCTGAACCACAGGATGACCTGTCAATCATAGCCAGGATGCATGCACACAGCAACTTCCCTCAGCTGCATCTGAAAGGGTATAAAAGACAGTAGCGATTGGCTTTCCGCCGCTGCAATCTTCCTGTTTCTGCAGAGGCCTGACTCTCCACCATTTTTTTTTTTTTTTTTTTTTTTTACCTTTTTCCTCTACTTTAAATGAATGTTATGATTACCTGTTCATCAGTTGTCCCAGCCAATTCTGTGGGCATGACAGAAAGAGCCTGGAACCATCAGACACTGTTCGGCCCGGCAACAGGTCTTCTTCTTCTGCAGGGGACGTCCTCTGAAGAACCCCAGACCTAGTTTCCTCTCTCCACAGGCCTCAAGATGTGCCACAGGAAATATCCTGAAAAACACCATGCAGATCCCTAAGACCTCGCCATTAGGCCTTATTCTTCAAGGGTTGGAAATATTCGACCTTGCCAATCTGTATTGCCACTGCTGTAATACAGTTTGGGCCCAGTACGAACTAAGCAATGATGACAGATGGGTACAGGATGGCAGGTGAAATTACTATACTAGTTTTCATTTAAATCATTTCTGCATAAAGCCTAAAAGGTGAAGTAACTTATATTCGGGATTTTGTCACCCTTTATCTCTGGATAAACAGAAACTATGGTATTTACAGTGGCTCCTGAGGAAGACAGGGATATCTTTGATGATCCTATCCTCGGATCCACACCTGTCTCTCAGAGGGATATCGGTCTCTCCCATCTGTTTAATAGGACAACCAGACAAGGATGTCTCCTCGACCTCCTCCTTATCTTCAGGCCAATAAATCAGTCCCCTTACCTTCAAGTGACTCAGGGACTCCATTAGAGCCTTGCACCCCAAGGAATGCAGTGTTCCTCAGCCCGCTCATCATGCTCCTCACACAGCTTTAAGCCCTGCAGGCCATAGTCAGAGTGGTGGTTCTTACTCCTCTAACTCACAACTCACCCTGCCCCTGAGAGAGGTCCCATGAGCAGAGGGGACCACTCAAGTCCAGATCACTTTTTCAGTTGCAGATATCCAACAGCACACAAAGAGCAGCTAGGCCAACTTTCAGAGGATCCTAGTAGGTTTGCAGATCGGTTTCAAAATCTGACCTTTGCTTTTGACCTATTGTGACCAGATGTCCAGTTCATCTTGGCCACTTTGTTGTACCCCAGATAAAAAACAGGGAATCCTAGAAGAAGCTAGGTGCTATGCCTATGAACAATAAACAATAAGATGGGAAAGAAACCACTCCGATGGAACAAAACTGGGACTCTAATACTAGCAATCAACTAAAAATGACGTCTAACATGATAGCTAGTCTTATCATGGGAATGAAAAGATGATGAAGAAATTTGTTAATTATGATAAGGTGATAGGGGTCATACAGGGTAAAGAGGAAAATCCCACTGTCTTCCATAGCTGATAGTAGAAGCCTTTTGTAAATATACAAACGTAGATCAATCTTCCAGGGAGGGACAGGTGCTGATGGGGCATCATTTTATTTGTCAATCAGCCCCAGGTAATTGGCAAAAATTACAAAACCTTCAGATGGGTCCCTGGGCCCCTTCACAAAATTGCTGGATATGGCCTTTTCTGTGTTCAACAATCGAGATCCAGATGAGGGCAAAAAGAGAAGGGCCAAAATTATAGCCATCACAATTAGCAATGCTTTAAAGGTGATGTATCTTCACCTTTCTTACTTCTTTGTGTACTTCACTTCTTTACTTCTTCTTCTTCTTTTACTTTAAATAAATGTCATGTTTTCACACCCAAGTCACCTAAGAGAAAACCTAAGGACAATTGAGGAAAAGGTTCCTGCTTTAAACACAAGAAGACTGGCCAGGGGGCAGACAACTGCACCAAGCCACCTCCCTGGCTTTGCTCATGTCAAGTGGCTGATGTGCCTAATGCATGGCACTGGAATACTGACTGTCCCTGCACCCAGAGGATGACTAGGCCAGCCAGAGCTCCTCATCTCCCACTCTAATGAGGACTGAAGGGGACTGGGGCGATCTACAATGCCCCTGTCCATGGACATCGCCGTCTCCTGTGAGGGGCCCTGGGTGACCCCAGACATTATGGGTGAGTGGATTTAGTTACTGTTAGATACGGGGGGAGCTCTTTCCATTTCAACTTCCTTCTCTGGAAAACCAACCTCTGGGTCTATAGCCATAATTGGAGTCGAGGGGGCTTTGAGTCAGAGCTTCTTTACCCCTGCTTTGACATATGTCAGTCCATGAGTTTTTCATTATTCCACGGTGTCCTATTCCCACGCTATGAAGAGATTTACTTGCAAAACTGGAGGCAATTCTCAGATTCTGGTGAAGGCCAAAGCAGATTTTACCTGCTGGAAGTACATCAGGCTTCCCTGATCTGATTAGCCAACAGATGCCCTGCTGTCTGATATAATGGAATACCTGGGAGGGCAAATTCAGCAATGCCAGTAGTTATAAAACTAAAACACCCTGGCCAATTTCCTAACCAAAAACAATATAGAGGCAGTTAAAGTATTCCTAAAAGAAATCATTCCCTGGAATGGAATATTCTAGTCCCTTCAGAGTGACAGTGGACCTTCTTTTACCTCTCAAATATTTCAGGAGGTGGCAAAGGCTTTAGAAATAAAGTACCATGTCCATTCTACATGGAAACCTCAGTGTTCCAGAAAAGTTGAAACAGCCAATCATACCCTAAAGCAGACTCTGGCAAAACGTTGCCAAGAAGACTTCTAAGACTTGGCTCTGACTATTGCCAGTAGCCCTTATGAGGGTTCAAAACACTCCCAAAATTGGGTTAAATATGCCCATTCAAGATGTTATATAGGAGGCCTCTCTGTCCTCTGATATGGTGGTAGACCTAGAGACCACAAGGCTCTTAAAATATTTTATTAATCTGAGCCAAGTACAACAGGCTATCCAACTATATGGGAACAAAGTCCTGCCAGCTCCCGGCCTTGGGTAATAACCTAGTGTCCACATGGTAGATCAAGCACTTATTAAAATTGGATAGAAGGGACTCCTGTAGACAAATTAGGAGCAAAATGTAAGAGCCCTTTTTCAATGATCGTTCACCATGCCCACTCCAATAAAGGTGGCAGAGATAGATAGATAATCCACTTCTCTAGGATAAAGTTAGCTCCACCTGAAATATCTGAAGAGAAAGATCATCTCAAAAAAGAAAGCTACTCCTGTGACCCTCTGGTAGACCTGAGGCGATTCTTCAAAAAGCAAGACTCCAGTGCCGCTCTGAGCAGAGATAAGTAAAGTCACCATAAACTAACATTCAGTTTTGGTTCCACGGGCTCCTGACAAGTTCACCAAACTCTCTTCCATTAAATAGGAAGCTCAACAGTTATCCATACAGAGACATTAACTCTTTTCTCATTGTCTTCTGACAGCTTTCCCTCAGCCCAGCCAGTGAGCCATAACATCCAAAGGTAGTCCGAGTACATAATCGCCAGGGTCCACAGCCCATTTCACCAGGAAGTAGCTACATGAAGACTGAGACTTCAGCAACCCATAAACAACTATGGGTTATGTCTCGCTGGGAAATGAAGCAGAGATTAAGGCACGGCAAAGAGGCTAGACAACGGGGTGTGATTTGTCAATCATGGAGAACTGGAAAGGAGGCTGGACAATAGGGTGTGAATCTATCAATCACGGCAAGCTGTGTCGTCACAGCGGAATGCACGCCCAGAGCAACTTCTGAGGGTCCAGATCTGATGGCGAGAGAAGATATAAAAGATGGTGACCAATGACTTCACTGTCACTGCTGTCCTCCTCTTCTCCCAGTGGCCCATGCTGTGTGCAGGACCTATCTTCACCTTTCTTACTTCTTTTTGTACTTCATTTTTTTACTTCTTCTTCTTTTACTTTATTTATTTATTTTTATGTGGGTACCACGAGTCGAACTCAGGACCTCGCCTTATGCCACTGAGCCATACCACCGGCCCTCTTCTTTTACTTTAAATAAATGTTATGTTTTCAAGTCTATTGATTGTCCCAGTCAATTCTTTGGACCGGATAGCAAGAGCCTACCTACTACTGGAGACCACACCATCCAGGAACTAACCCACTCTGTCACTCCACAAGACCAGCATCCACCTCTTCGAAGGGTGATGTCCCCGGTGACCTAACCACCCTCCACCAAGCTCCATCTCTTAACAGTCCCAACCTCTGAACACCACCACACTGGGAACCAGCATGTGAACCTTTGGGGTACGGGCTCAAACACAGCAGGTGGGAATTTATACGTGCTTAACACATGTGACTATCTTCCATTTCTTCATTCATTGTTCAGCCAACACTTATTGAGTGCCTGTTGTATTCCTGTCACTGGGCAGCAAAGGGGATACAAAGCAAGACAGACCTCCTACCCTGAGAAGCTCCTACTTGGGGGATTGTAATAGTTTGGCAGTAGTTAGCAATGGTGGTCATCATGGGTTGAATTATTTTATTTTTTTGATTTTTTGAGATGGGGTCTTGCTATGTAGTTTAGGCTGGCCTTGAACTCACTATGTAGCCCAGGTTGGCCTCGAACTCACAGTGATCCTCCTACCTCAGTTTCCCAGGTGCTGAGATGACAGGTGTGCATCACCATACCCAGTTTGAATTTTGTCCTCCCCAAATTCATGTTACAGTCCTGACCTCCAGTACCTCAGAATATGTAATCTGATATGGAAAGTGGGTCATTGCAGGTATAAATTCAATTAAGATGAGGACATATTGGAGTTGTCCTCATAAAAAGGGGAAATGTGGATACATATTTCACACACACACACACACACACACGGAGAGTGCGAAGTGAAGACGAAGATCAGAATATTGCTTCTAAAAACCAATGAATGTCAGAGTGACAGTAAGCCACTAGAACAGAGACATGCAGCAGATTCTCCTTCGCAGCCCTCAGGAAAAAAAAATAACCCTGCCGACACCTTGACCTTGGACCTGTAACATTTTAAACTATGAAACAATACAAGACCACTGTACAAACCCCTTAATGATGTGTGGTTCTTTGTTATAGCAACTCCAGCAGCCACACACTGTAATGGTGAGAGGGAGGAGCTAGGAACACAGAGGGAAAGAACGGCTTCCTGAGCTAGACCAGGTAGACTTCTTGAAGAAGTGGGGTTTTGCAGGAAGAGCTGGGATTTGCAAGGTAAATCTTGGGGAGATCGATGATCTTGGCAAAAAAGGACAGAGTATGCAAAGTTGTGAAAGCAAGGAAATCTGGTGTGCCCCAGGGCTCCAGGTATGGTGCGTGCTTCAGGCCACAGAAACTTCAGAGGTTGGCTGAACACAGGGTCTGACAGACGAAAGGATGCTGTGGGTGGGGGTGTGGCAGGTGGCACCAAGATGCATCCCGGTTATCTACTGCTACATGCAACAACCTCCCCCAAATTTACTGGTAAAATATGACTGCTTTTCTTTCCTCACAGACCTATAATGTGGGCAGGACCCAGTGGGGATAGCTCATCCCTGTTCCCAGTGGAGTCAGCAAGGGTGGCTCAGGCCGGGGTTGAACCACAGGGTGGGACCTCAGCTGGGGGTGTTGGATTCCCACACTGCCTGGCTTTTTCACAGCGTGCGAGCAAGGTTCTAGGACCGAAGGGAAAGGTGAAAGCTGTGTGATATTTTAATGACCTAGCTCATCGCTGCCTTACTCATCTGGAAGAGGTGACAGTTCACCAGGGTGTGCCTTAATTGAAGGGGAGGAGACAAAGGATGGGAAGATGGCCAGTGTGCTAGATATTATGGCAGCCTCCTTCACAAAATACAAGCCAGGGGTGGGCTTCCACAGGTATGGCTGGGGCCTTAGTTCACATGACTTTGAGCAAGATGCTCTCAGGATGGACTTGACTGGCCGGTCACTTTGGTTGGAGTCAGCCTCACTCATCCCATACCCTGATCTGTGTCATGGTGCAAGTGTGCTCTATCTACCCCTCCTGCTCTCTTCCTTCTCAAAAGACAACTCCCTTTTTTGCCCGGTCCTGCAGGATCCAGGGATCCTTGGCCCCTTTTCCTGCACTCAAGGAGCCATTCCCCTTCCAGCCACTAGGGGTCAGCCAAGCGCCACCCTAAGGACTCCCAGGGTGAAGGTGTGCCACTACTTAGCCTGTGACTGAAGCCAAGCCCTGTCAGTTACCCTGGGGACGGACTCAGAGATGTCCAAGAAGGAGCAAGACACCTCCGGGTCCCCTCTCCATCCCTGGCCTCCCTCTCCAAAGTTTAGTGGGAGGGAAAGAGAAAACAAAAGCAACAACAAAAAACAAATCCTGCAACTATTCTTGGCCTTCAGAAAGCACTCCAAGATGCCGAAGCATTTCCTATCCCGCTTCATCACTGGAAGCGCAGGCAGAGCTTAAGTCCGCCGGCAACCATCTGACTCACAGTACCTCTCTGTGCCTCAGTTTCCTCTAAAGTTGGGGCAGTCATGGTGCCCCCTCGTAGGATCAGGAGGAAGAGAACAGATGATGCGTGGGGTAAGAAAACGCTGAGAAGGCAAGAGAAGCATGCGCATTAGGAGGAGAAACTGTTTCAGTTGGTGGCTCGGTGCCAGGCTCAGCCCAAGCCAACAGCCTCCTACTGTCATTTAGTGCATGTGGTGGCACATAGCTGTAATCCAAGCACGCTGGGAGGCTGAAGCAGGAGGATTTCAAGCGAAAGTTAGCAAGAGCCTATTTCCAAAGCCAGGTGGGGGGGCATAGCAGTGTAGTTCAATGCAAAGGCCTGGGTTCCATCCTCAATGCCACCAAAACAGACAAACAAACATTATTCATCATATCATCTTCTTCCTCCTGCCTGTTCGTCTCCCTTCTCTGTCTTTTTTCCCCTCCTGCTTCTTGCCCTCTTCCTGCTCCTCCTCATAGTCCTGGGATTCCTCCTGCTCTGTCCACCTTTCTTCATCCCTCACCTGCTCCCTGACTCTCCTCCCTTCCTTCTTCTCTCCATCCTTGTCATCAGGCCCCCAGAGTGACACAGAGCAACTTAGCTGGGCTTGCAAGTTCCTCCTGGTGGCAGTCAAGTAGGCTGTCTCAGAGCCCTGGGATGCAGGGCGACTCATTCAGGGTAGTTTGGGGGAGCAGACTGGCCCCTGGGGTGGAAGAAGGCATGGGGGGGAGAGCATGGCCCCTGACATCACACACACCTTCAGCCAAGACCCAGGTCTCTCCCTCCTTGCCTGACAGCTGGCAAAGGACCGTGCCTCGGAGCCTCAGCTTCCTGGGCTCATCCTGCAGGGAGTCCTGCAGGGGTTGTCACCTCACAGAGTCCTCATGACTTACCGACACCTAATCTCCACCCTGGCACTTAGGAATTGCTCACTTTATGTCAGTCTATTTTCTTTCTTATTCTTCATCCATTCACTCACCACATGGTGGCTGGTGAAGCCAGTCTTGTTCTGCCCACTGCCCTAGGTACCCAAGATACAAAGTGAATGGGACCACTCATGAGGCTGACCTCTGCCATGTTGCCATGGACACAGGGCTGCTCTATGAAGTTAACTGGAGGAGAGAAGCCAGGATGCAGAGCTGGCAGAACTGCTCCCAGGCAGAACCAGGCAGTTGGGAAGGGAGCTGTGAGGACCAGCAGGGAGATGTCAGGAAAACCAGGATCCAGGAGAAACCCTCAGGCCAGCTCATGGGGCTGGCAGGTGAAAAGTGGGCAAGAGTCAAGAGTACAGTGGCAGGGAGGGAAAAAGTGTAGCACCCTCTCTTCCTCCCTAGCTCGTAATGAGCCATTGAACTCACAGCATGAGTGGTCTGAGGCTTGCTGGAAGCTGGGGGCTCTAGCCCAGACAGACAAATTAGTCAACACTAAATATCTGTAAGGACAGTGGGACAGAAACTCCAAAGCACAGCTGTGGTGGTGTGGTCTTTGTAACTATTTGGGACAACCTATAAATACTGAAGATGCAGAGATCCTGAGCCCCAGCTATTCCCATGTTCGGTATTTACTATGCAGAAATGGTGTCATGTCTACACCAGGAAACAGGGTCGGGACACCCAGGACAATATGGTATTAGCAAAAACAAAAACAACAACAAAACCCACCCCAAACAACAAAGAACAGGCAATAACCTACATGTCAATCAAAAGGTGAAGGAGGGCCGGTGAGATGGCTCAGCGGCATAAGCGCCTGTCTGGCAAGCGCAAGGTCCCAAGTTCAACTCCTGGAACCCACATAAAGGAGAAAAAGGGCCGGTGATGTCGCTCAGCGGCACAAGCACCTGCTGGCACGTGAGGTCCTGAGTTTGACTCCCGGTACCCACATACGAAAAAAGGGCCGGTGATATCGCTCAGCAGCACGGTCGCCTGCTGGCGCGCGAGGTCGAGTTCCACCCCCGGTACCCACCAAAAAAAAAAAGGTGAAGGAGTAAATAATTTGCATGTAATGACATTGCCGCACAACAGGT
Source organism: Erethizon dorsatum (assembly GCA_028451465.1). NCBI lineage: Eukaryota > Metazoa > Chordata > Mammalia > Rodentia > Erethizontidae > Erethizon > Erethizon dorsatum. The sequence goes on along the minus strand of CM051830.1, from coordinate 100,221,372 downwards.
AGAAGGCATACGCTAGAACTTGTGTACCCACATGAGTATATCTCACAAACATGACAGGCTGGAAAAGGCAAATTACAAAGCAATTTTGGTATCAGAGTGTTTTAAAAACACACAACTATCAGGAGTCAAGGATCAGTCTTTGGTTTTGTATTTACAATCTCTCATGGACCAAAAAGATAACCACGAATTGCCAGAAATATAAAATGAAAAATAGGCCCCAGTTTTTAAATTTCTATATACAACACACATTGTAAATTTGCTAAAAGTTTCTAAAGCCTTCCTTTCAATTTCTGTGTTGATCTGATTACACATTAGAGACAAACAATTACCATGGACCAACCAAGTTTTGAGTAGGCCTTGGCAAGTTTTTTTCTGGAAAGAGCCAGGTAGTAAATGCTTTATCCTTTGAGGGGGCCCCCGGGTCTTGGTGGCACCTGCTTAAGGCTACTGAAGGCCACCACTTAAGGCCACTTTAAGGCCACCTGCAAAATAAAAGCAGATAGAGCCAACCGTGGTGGTGCACACCTGTAATCCCAGCACTCAGGAGGCTGATGCAGGAGGATCACCACGAGTTTGAGGGCAGCCTGAGCTCCATAGAGAGTTCAAGGCCACCCTGGACTGCATAGTGAGACCCTGTCTCAAAAAAAAAAAGAAAAAAAAGCAGGTAGAAACAGTATGCAAATTAATGAATGTGGTGGTATTTCTTTTTTATTTTTATTTTTATTTTAAAGAGAAAAAACAATAAAAACAATGTTACAAAATTTCAAAACAAGGGGCGGTGAGATGGCTCAGCAGCATAAGCGCCTGCCTGGCAAGCACGGGGTCCTGAGTTCGACTCCCTGAACCCACATACGAAAAAAGGGTCGGTGATATCGCTCAGCAGCATGGGTGACTGCTGGCACCCGTGGTCCTGAGGTCGACCCCCAGTACCCACCAAAAAAAAAAAAAAAATTCAAAACAAGATAGTAGGAAAGTAACAAGTTAGTACATTGCTTATTGTTATCGTCGAAGTAGTTGCTCAGATGACAAGATATAGGCATGAAAATTTTATCAAATGATATAAGCACAAACCTTTCTTTTCAATGGATTTATTTCCCTTTTCCCTTCCTTCTCTCTTTCCCCCATCCCAGTTCTCTTTTCTTTTGAACATCTTCTTCCCATTTCCCAATATCTATTGTACATTTTGGATCTTATTTACTCTTTCAGCTTCTTACACTAGGGAGACAGTACAATATTTACACACATGAGACTGACTTATTTCACTTATGAGTATGATCTCAAGTTGCATCTATTTACCTATAAAACTCTCAAGTTTATCCTTCGTTAATGCTGAGTAGTATCCCATTGTGTAGAAATAATGTGGTGGTATTTCCATGAAACTTTATGAAGAATGAAATTTGAAGTTCTTTTTTCACTTATTACCAAAAATTCTTTTTTCCCCATCTTCATTTACGAATATAAAAATAATTTTTAGCTGTGGGTCAAAAAGAAACACTGGGCTGGATTTGTCCCCAATTCATAATCGTTGACCTTTCATATAGATTATCTACTGATATACATAAATGAATATATTCTTTTTTCAGAAATATTTACCATAGCACCTAATTTCTTCTTTTTACCCAAGGATAATTCTGTTGATCGGGGAGTTACATAAATTTTAAAGTATGTACATAGAGAAAAAGACAGGAAAATATGCCAAACTGTTCAAAATGGTAAGTTCATGATATGAGGAATATAGATAATTGTTAGTTTTAGCTTTGAAATTTTCTGTATTTTTCACATTTCCAAGAAATCAATTGTTTTGTAATCATAAGACTCAGAAGGGTGCTGCGTGCTGTCCCTCTCACCCTTGACCAGCAATGACTCTAAAGAACCCGCCACGCACCAAAGGGCCCTGGAGAAGTGGACACAGACACGGAGCTGCCGTGCATGGCAAGGCGCTGTATTCTCAGTCACTGGCGGGATGGAGAAGCTTTTCTACGCTTCCTTGGGCCACATCTGGCCTCTGGGTGCGTTTCAGGTAAACAAGCTCATTCGGCTGAGTGAGTCTTGGTGCCTGGAAAAAAACACTTTTCTTGCTTTTTGGTCCAGGCTGGGCAGAAACAGGGAAGTTATAAGGGCCAACTCTTGAAAGCAGGGACAGCCCAGGTGAGCAGCAAGGTGGAGAGGAGTCTGAAAATAAACGGGGGAATTAAGGAACACAGCATGGAGGTTCCCCCAAACACCTACAAATAGAACTACTGAATAACCCAGCACTCCGCTAGGGGTACATGCTCAAAGGAAACAAAATCAGCATGCTGAAGAGGCACCTATACACTCATTTTATTGCAGCTCTGTTCACAAGAGCTAGGATGTGGCATCAACCTAAATGTCCACCAATGGACAAATAGATACAGAAAGTGTGATACATATACACAGTGGAATACTCCCATGCAGCCATAAAAGGGTGAACTAATGACATTTGCAGAAACATGGCTGGGCCGGGCCAGGCATGGTGGTGCATGTCTGTAAACCCAGCACTCAGGAGGCTGAGGTAGGAGGATCGCCATGAGTTCAAGGCCAGCCTGGGCTACATAAGTAAGCCAAGGCCAGCCTGCACTACATAGCGAGACCCTGTCTCAAAAAAACAAAACAAACAAACAAACAAACCATGCCTGGGCCAGGAAAACTTTATGTTAAGTGAAATAAGGCGGGTACAGACAAACACCGCATGACCTCGCTCATATGTGTGATCTAAGTAAGTTGATCTTACAGAAATTAAGCCTGGTGGTGTCCAGAGGCTGGGGACAGCAGTGGGAGGAGGGAGACAGTTACTTCAGTGGGTACAATGATACAGTCACACAGGAGGAATAATTCTAGTCTCCTGTGGCACAGTACAATGATGACAGTTAATGATAATGCATTATATCCCTCAAACTAGGTAGTAGGAAGGATTTCAAATGAACTCACCACAAAAAGATGATAAAAGGTTAAGGGGATGGCTATGTCAATTACCTTGATTCAATCATGAACAAGTGCATACAAGCACCAGAGCATCACCTTACACCTGATAAATAAGTGTCAATAAAAAAGTAAGATAAAAACATAAGCAATAAACAAAAAGATACAGAAGAGCTTTTTCTCCCACTCTCAAGTTCACTTCCTGTAGGGAGATTAAATATGCCCCAGAGCACATGCCTGTGATCCCTGGGGACCTGGACCCCTCTCCTTGCCCCTAACATCCCGGAATAGAAAAATTGGTTGTGATGGAGTCTGCAGTAGGCTCGGTGCCCTTTGGGTTGAGAACTGCTTCCCAGGTGTCAGGGTAGAGACAAAGCTGAGGGCAGCTAGCTGGGGAGGCAAACTCTGGAGCTGCCCCAAGCTTCTCCCAGCACAAGGCTGACATCCAGAGGCTTCTGACCCTTGGTAAAGACGTGGAATGGTTTCTTGGTCCTCTTGAGAGAAGAGGGAGACAGTTAAACTGGCCTCCATGTCGGCAAATCCCTGAAACACATCTGGTTGTTCTGACCTGTGGTTCTCAGCATGTAGTCCTTGGATCAGAATCATCAGCATTACCTGGAAAATGAAATTCCACTTCTCAGCCACATCCCAGACTTAATCAGAATCTAGGGGTGTAGGGAACATCCAGCAATCTGTGTTTAACAAGTTCCCTGTAGGGGTTGGATGGAGCCCCAAGTAAGAAAACCACAGCCTTCCAAAGTTTGATTCCTTTCAATTTTTCACATTTCTGTGTCATCTTTCATTAACACAGGCAGGTAATGCTCATTTGCAGAGTCCCGCTGTGATTAGTGCTGCTTCTGCTTGAGGTTATTCTCTTCCCACTGAAGCTGAACAAATTGAGTAGATTGGGGATAAATTTCCTGTCTCCATCAATCTGAGTGTGAGGAAAAACCAACCAGGTGACACATACTGCCATCTTCCAAGGCAACAGTTTCTGTCTGAGATATTGGTCCCACCCGCCTCTTCTCTAGGCACCAGATAGTGCTTTATGTCCATCATTGATCCAGTTTGCTCTGCTCTCCTTAGACTCCCGTTAACCCCTTTCCTTTCCTCCCCTGCAGCTGCCAGCTGCAATCATTCATAATTTGTCTGCTCCACTTCCTCCTGGGCTTTATGTAAGCTTCCTGAGGACAGGGACAGGGTCAGCTCACCACCTGCCCCCAGCACATCACCCAGTCCCCTGCACAGAGGAGATGTGCAGCAGCCAGTGGCGGAGCGAATGTGTGAATGACCTCCTTTCTTCCCTCCCTCCTTCTGAGCAGCCGTGGGGATCCCTGTCTCCCCCAAGTCAGTCTTCAAATGCTGCACAGCCCTTGTAATGGAAAGGAAACATCCATTTGTTTGCTTTCACCTGCTCAGTTGATGTGCAGGGGGCACCCTGGCTGCTGTACATTATCTAAGTGCCTGGGGCATGGGAGACCCTCAGCAAATGAGTGCTCGGATGGAGGAGCAGAATTCTCAGAATTCTCAGAAGACACACGTGTCTTCTTTCTTAGCTCTTCCCCTGCCCACTTGTCAATCCTCTCATGGCACTTGTCACAGGGACAGTGCAACAGTTAGATGGTTAATTTTTTAAAATTTAATGTTGGTTTCCCTGTTAGAGTACAAGCTCAGTGAGCATGCCTGGTTCACTACCCTATCACTCCTGCCCAGTGCCACGAGTGGATAAATTTCCTGTCTCCATCAATCAGCAGGCATTTGTTAAGCTGGCTGACCTACTCGCTCCCTCACCTGTTACCACCTGTAAATCACTCTCCATTTAAAGATGAGTAACTGAGCCTGGGAGCCTGGAAATGACTGGTAGAACATGGAAAGCCTGGGGTTGGAACCCAGGGGTCTTGGTGACCCGGAGTCATCAGTGTCTCTGGCCACCCTGGCACCCAACACTCCAGAACCTCCACTACCCACTCTGGGGCCTCCCTCCTAGCTGTCCCTGGGCACTATACAGCCAGCACTCATTTCAGCCTCTGATGCCAGACTGGAGGGAGGTCAGGGGCACCCTTTGAAGCTTCTGGCTGGTGCTTGAGATGGTGGTGGGGAAGAGCATTCAAAGTTTAAAAAGGGAGAAACTGCTTATTTACAGCCCAGCTGGGCCACAGGTAAGAGATGGACTCATCACTCTACAGCCCCTGCTCCGGCAAGCAAGACACATGCACCCCGCTTTCAGATGAGAAAGTGGAGGCTCAGGTGGTTAAGGCACGTAGTTATGAAGAGTTACTGGAACAGATTCCAGAGTTTGTGCTCTGGAAGGGACTAGTGGTTGTCACAATATTTAGGGAAGAAGACAAGTTTTTCATCCTGCTGCCTCATTTTCATTAGGTGGACAGTCTGATTCTCCATGGCCTTTTTGTTGTTGACACAATGAATTCTAAGGAGGCTGGCCTTGTGGTCAGCCCCAAGTCCTTGGTTTTGACCATGCATCTATTCACTCATGCATGCATGCATGAAATAAATCTCTATCCAGTCTCAACTATCTACCAGGCTCTGTGGATATAACGAATATAAAATTAAGCCTGGCCCCTGCCTCCATAGAAACACTAAGAAAGGAGATGGAAATGAATCAGACACATAAAAAAAAATGACCTGTGTGATTTAAGCTTCCGAGGAGCAGAGCGGAAAATGCACATCACTGGAGAACTGGCCTGGCCAATGAAGCTGCAGTGGACACCGGACCCAGATTTGAAGTCCTTTTAGGGACTAATTAGGTAAAACAGGAAAGAAAGGAGTGCACTCCAGGCCAGTGGAACAGCATGGCTGGAGGGCTTGTGATGGGTACCAGCACCAGAAAAAGTTTCACTGGTGTATTTAGAAGACTGAGGAGACAAAGCAAAATAAAGCTTCGTTGGCACACTTACAAGGAGTCAATGATTAAGGTCTTTACCCAGAGAGCAATGGGAGCCATGGCGGGTTTAAGCAGCGAGTGTCATGCTCTGAATTTCCATTCTGAGAAGATCACTCTGTCTGTGGCCTGGGTGATGGATGGTAGGGCCACCCAGATAGTGCAGGGCCCTGTGGAAATGCTGCTGGGTTACGTGAACAAGAGAGGGTGCAGGCCTAGATCGGTGGGGTTCGTGAGACGTCGGTGAATGTAACAGAGATTCTGCAATGGGAGCTCAGAAGCGGAACAGGAGGACCTCACACACCCTTCCCATGGCCTTCGGTGCACCTCTGCCAAAGCTTCTAGATGCTTGAGTACTTCCGTCAATACCGTCATGGAGACGGGGAGCAAACATTTGGTTTTAGGGAGGCCTGTTGTAACTGGACTGCGACTCTGACCCTGCAGAGTCTGGCCAGAGTTGTCACAGCCACAGCGGCACTGTGCTGGGAGTCTACCTGTCGTCATCAAAGCCACACCAAGAATGAGGCACAGAAAAGGCTATTTTAGGCCCCTCATTTTTAAAGCTTGGGTGTCACCGGTATGCTCCAGCCATCTCAGTATAGACAGTGTAGAAAAATAAAAGCATCCAATAAATGCTTCCACTCTAGAACAGGGCTTCTCACCTCCTGCTGTGCCATAGCGGGGTGGGGGGTGTGGGCCTGTGCATGGCAGGATGCTGGGTGGCAAGCGGCATCCCTGGTCTTTGGCCGCTAGATGCCAATAGCAGTGCCAAGTTGTGACAACCAGAAAGGTCACCAAACTTTGCCAAATATCTCCTGAGGATAAAATCACCCCAGGATGAGAACTGTAGGGGATTGGGAACATTTAAACTAGGATTAATTATATGTTTACAGAGAGGGTGAGTGTGAGGTTTCAGGCAAGGTTGCAGTGAGAGGTGAAAACTTAAGACGTGTGAATAAAGATACACGTCTGTCTCCTCCCAGATGAGATACACTCAAAGCGACCTAGATGGAGGGGGTCAAGCCCCTCATCTCACAGATGGGGAAACTCAGGTCAAAGGATGGGCTTTATTAGACAAGCAATGAGAACTGGGTGCTTCAAAAACACACTTGCAAGTGCTACAGGGTGTAGCTCAGTGGTAGAGCAATTTCTGATCTGCATGAGGCCCTGGATTCCATTCCCAGCACTGCAGGCAGCAAACCCTGCACAAGGCCCTACCTTCCATCCCCAGGAACCTCCTCCCTAAACTACACTTTTACTGCACACATGCCTATCCAAAAGCACATGCAGTGCTGTTTCCAGATTTTCCATAAACACTATAATCTATATATCATTTAACAAATTCCCCTTTTCTCAGAAAAGCAAAGATAATTCTTCAAATTGATACAAAAACTGCACATATTTTGCAGTACCAGGTTTTGTTTCGACACGTGTATAACAAACTCCTCTTTTCTCCTCAATGTTAAGCTTCCAGGACTTACTCTTATAGGAATGCAGAACCTATTTAGACCACTCGTCCTAACTGGTACTCGGTGTATCTTGTAATCATATACTGCGCTTCACTAGCTCACTCCCGTTGATGAATATTTGCAGAGTTTCCAGTTGCATGCAGCCTAAAACACCAGCACGGATGTCTTGGGCCTCAGAGCACATGCGATATGAGGGCTCCTCCAGGGCCCCAAGATGGCGGGCCCGGAACAAGCACTCTGCAACCAGGCGCCTGGGAGCATATCCTAAGTGTGTGATTTATGGACTTGGTAACAGAACAATTTCTCATTTCCAGTTACCTTATGCATAAAAATAGGGATAAAGTGACCAGGTAACTGGGATTCTTACCATTGAAAGGTGGAACTCGGATGTGCGCTGACTCTTGAGCCAGCTGACGACCTCACCTTTGTCCACCATCTTCTTCACAGCTTTCTAGAGAGGAGTAGGTCCCTGTCCTTTCTGCTCAGTTGCTAGCGGGTAGGGCTTGTAGGGTTTCACCACATGGAGCAGGCAGCAAGGCCTCGCAGACACTTCCGGAGCGGCTCCCAACACCTCTCTCTCATTCTCCAGCCACCAGAGTCTTCAGCCGTGCTCACAACTGACCCAGACTGAAAGAGAAGCAGCCAGGGAGGCTGTTGTCATAGGGTGGCCATGGGTAGGGGCGTGGCTACGTGCAGATCTGCTTGAGGAGAGTTGCACAGGAGTGGGTTGTCTGATTGGTCGGCAACTGAGGCCGCTGCTAGGGAAGTCAATACAGTAGTTCCCAGACAGGTGCAGCTTCTGCTCCCAGCCCTACCCTCAGGGGTGCCCCCCAGGATGCGAGTAGCTGAGGTCCACAGGGGCTGAGGGCCCTGTCGCTGCCCAGCATCTCAGCGCCCAGGCTGGGGACGGTCAGGCACCGCGATCTGCCTACCATGCTCAGCTCGCTCCTGGGGCCTGTGCTGCCTGCAAAGAGTTTGGGGCAGCCTTAGAAACATAGTTTTGGGGAGCTTGGGCTCCACTTCCCTGGCTCACTAATGACAGCACGTTAAAGGGGTGTTGTGAGGTTAGACTGTTAAGGATGTGAAGCCTTGGATCAGTGCCTGCTAGAAAGTGCTTCCTGTTTTTGTTGCATTGCCGAGATTGAACCCAGGGCCTTGCACACGCTAGGTGAGTGATCCACGCACCAGCTGCACTCCCGGCACCTTGATATAATTATTATAGTGTTATAAATTGAGCGTAAAAGAAAGGGTGAATGGGGGGGCCGGTGAGATGGCTCAGCGGCGTAAGTGCCTGCCTGGCAAGCGCGAGGTCCCGAGTTCGACTCCCGGAACCCATATACGAAAAAAGGGCCGGTGATATCGCTCAGCGGCATGGGCGCCTGCTGGCGCGCGAGGTCCTAAGGTCAACCCCAGGTACCCACAAAAAAAAAAAAAAAAAAAAAGAAAGGGTGAATGGATTTATGTCATAGCCTCTTCTGCTGGGCTGTGTGACTTTGGAAAGGTCACTGTACGTCTCTGATCTCAACATCCTCATCTGTAAAATGGGGTTGATGCAAGGATAATAGGAGGGGATGTGTGGGATGTAATAGACACTTAGCAAAAAGTCATTTTTCTTTCCCCACTTCCCTCTCCTCACCCTAGTGAGCTTGTTCAGACACGGATTATCACCATCCTGGACAAATAAGGGGACTGAGGCTCTGAGAGGGAGACTTTCTGCAGGTCACATGGCCTGTCGGGACTGAGGGACTCTGCTGGTGCTCTCCTAGGCTGGGGCTCTGGGCCGCTGTCACAGTCCTCCCGGCCTGCACCCTTCCTCCTGCAGACTGCACCACATGACCCGCCCAGCGCCCCTGGAACCCTGTCTTAGGCCCAAGCTGGACCCGCCAGTGTGCTCTTGTCTGGAGGTGGGATCGATCCCAACATGGTCCACCTGGCTTCTCAGAAACAGCCACCAAGAGCTCCTTCCCCTGTGGTGGCATCACAGATTTAAAACCCTCAGAAGAGAAGGTCAGGAAAGAGGAGAGGGAGAAAACCCATCCCAAACCAGCGGCGCCTCTGAGGACTCCTCTGGTGGACTTGGTTTGGTGCTCTGTGTCCTCAAAATTGAAAGCATTCTCACCCCCAAGGAGCTGTCCTCTAGGGACTGAGGCTGAGACACAGAAGCGGTGTGTGAAATACACAGCAGGAAACAGCGTGGAGAGAGCTGCGGAGAGGAGCCCTTGGAGAGTGGGGGTTCAGGGGGTGGCGGGGCAGAACGGGCACCGGGCACCGGTCAAGTCTGGGACAGGGAGCGCATCCACTCGGCCCTGCAGTCACTGTGGGGCTGAATGTCAGCTTCTGAGTCCCTCACACCACTGCTTGGCCCTTCTCTTCCTCTTCGCACAAAATCCCAAAAGGAAAGCCACAGGCCTTGAAGAATGCCCTGTCTCAGGATTTTCAAACTGCTTTTTTAAGCAAAGGAACAGTTTCCTGGATAATCGAAATAACGTATCCCACAGGTGAAGCAGGTCAGAGGGTGTTAGACAGGAAGTAGGGGCTGAAATTCTGCCCGGGAGGCTCCAGCTTATCTTCCTGCCCTTGGAGCCCTCTACTTTCAATGTCTGCGCCCTAAGGAGCTTCCAGGCAAATCCAGCCCCTTGCTTCCCAGCTGGAGGGGGTGCTGTGAGCCCCCGCATCTGGGGCTCAACACCCTCAGATTTAACCACCTTGGATCAGAAATAGTTGGGGAAACGTGGATCTGCAGCAAATACGTACAGATTTTTTTCTGATAATTATTCCCTAAACAATGCAATCTAACATCTCTTTACATATTGGGTATGATAAGTAACCTAGAGTTGACTTAAACTACAGGAGAGCATGTGCCTAAATTCTATGCCAATACGTGCCATTTTGTATAGGGGACTTGAGCATCTGTGAGTTTTGTTATCTGGGGCTGGGAGATTCCTGAACCAATACCCCAGGCACCAAGCGACATCTGAACCATGTGAGGCACGGGGATGACTTCACACGTCCGGTCTGACTAAATCTCCACAGCCACCAGATAAGGCGAGGGTGGTACTGATCCCCATTTTGCAGATGAGGAAAGAAAAGCACAGAAAGGTTTAGTCATCTCCCAAAGTCACCCAGCTCTGAATGGCAAATCCGGAATCCAGAGCCCAATGTGGCTGATTCCAGAGCCTGCGACACTGACTCCTGTGTGCCTCCGGAAGTGAAAGCCTATTCCAGAGTCGCACGGGAGCTGAGTTCCAGGGCAAAGAGCTGGCCTAGTGTGGAGGGAGGCTCACAGCACGCGTGGGCCTGCAGATCTGGGTCTGAGATGTGCACCAGGCACTTGTTCTGGCTGCGTGGTAAGAGACTGAGGGTGAGAGGTCAGAGAAATGAGAGGAGAAAGAGGAGGAGAAGGAGCAGGAGGAGAAGGAGGAGGAGGAGGAGGAGGAGAAGGAAGAGGAGGAGGAGGAGGCCTTACGCTCAGACTCCAGAGCTTGAATCTGGGGAGCTACTGCTGGTGCTTGAGCTGAAGAGTCAAACCCTATCATGGATGCACATCAGCGTGGGTACAATAGACCCAGAGATCTGGTATCACCAATAATCACAGGTGCTGGACACCGCTCTAGGCCCTTTATAAGGAAGATCTTAACCATCACAAAGCCTTCGTGAGAGAGGATAATGTTATCTTCACGTTACAGATGAGGTCAATGAGGCTCAGAGCATGAAGCGATTGGCCCAGGTGGTGATTGGTGAGTGGGGGAGGCAACATTTGAGGCCGGCAATGGTTGGCTTCTAGGCCAACATGACTGTGCCAGTCCAGTGACCCTGCAGTGCTGCATAACAAACATCCCCAGTGTCTCAGTGAATAGTCAGTGTGTATGGAGCTCATGTATCTACTAGGATCAGCTGGGCCTGCATGGGCCCAGCTGGGCAGCTGCGTTCTGGCTCACATGTCTCCATCCTCTCCTGGGATTCGTGGACTAGCCAGGGGCTGGCCCTCTCTTGCTGATGGCAGGAGTGCAAGAAGCTGAGTGGAAATATGTGGAATCTCTTGAGGCCCAGACACAGTGCTTTCTGCTCATTCCATTTTCCTGAGCAAGTCAAGGACCAAATGCAGCGTGGATGGTTGGAGAAGGGTCCACCACACTTCCTTATAAAGTGTCTTTGGGTAAGGGGGGACAATGCAGGGATAGGTGCAGAATTGGAGGTGAACCACACCCTACCAGTTTTGCTGTCCTGACTGACAGTATGTCCACATGTTCCCCAGACTCCCTTTAATTCCCCTCCCAAGGCTGTCAGGTGGACTCACCCACAAATAAGAAGGAGGAGGCAATGCAGTGTAACCTCCAAGGTGACATCATTCTGTCAGCCAGCATTCCACCACTGTGACAAAATACCTGAGATAATTAATTGATGAGGAGAAAAGGTTTACTCAGGCTCACAATTCCAAAACACATGGTAGAAGAAAAAGGAAAGAGGTGAGATGAAGGGGCTGGAGTTCCAATGTCCCCTAAGACCACCAAGGACCTAACTTCCTTCCCCCAAGCCCTACTTCCTAGAGTTCCTGCATGGGAGTTCCTTTCCCTAATGCATCAAGTAGGAACCAAGCCTTCAGTACATGAGAAACTGGGGACACTCAAAATCCAAGCCATAACAATCATAAAGATCATGAGACTTCTTCCTGCTCCCTTGAGGATCCCTCACTCTGGGGACACAGCCACCATATTTTGAGGACACTCAAGTTGTGCTGTGGAGGTACCCCACAGTGAGGACCTCAAGCCTCCAGCAGCAGCTGTGTGGCTGCCATCTTGAAGGTAGAGCCCCAGCCCCAGCCACATTCCCTGTTGCAGCTTCATGAGAGACCTAGAGTCAGAACTACCAGACCTGCGTTGCTCCTGAATTCCTGGCCCTCAGGAACTGGGAGACAACAAATGCTTCTTATTTTCCATTGCCAAGTTCTGGAATAATTTCCTATACGGCCGTCGGTGATGAACGCACTCACCCCCTCGCTGCCATTTCTGGGCCCATAGGACAAGTGAGGCTCTGCTGGAAGCTGCTGGCTTTTACTTCTACCCAGAGAACCAACAAAATCCCAGCAATTTACCAAGATTAGGGGACCAAAAATACCCACAGTAAACTGCACTTGTTAAGAAACATCTGCTCCTAAGCTGCCCGAAGGGAATGAAAATGTCTCGGAAGATGGGGACAGCTGCGTAGGAACTGATGCCAGCTCCCAGAAGACTCATTTTGTCACTTAGGTCTCTTCACAGAGTTGAACCAGAAAGATGAATCCAGAGATCTGATGGCTGTATTAAAAAGACTGGTCAGTAGCAGTTTGCTGAGGGGGGAGCCCAGCCCCATAGAAGGTACCTTTCCTTGCCAAGTCCCTACTATGTTCCAGGTCAGCGTGGGCACTGAAAACTCTTACTGTGAGGACCAGGGCTGGGGTGTTGGGAGACTTTGGCTTAAGGACCAGGATTAAAGGTTGAGAAAGACAATGGCATGTTGCTTAACAGCCCCTGGACAGACCTCAGTTTTCATCCTGGTAATGATGCTTCCTGGCATGTGTGGAAGGCATGGTGCCAAGCCCATGGTGCTATTGGGAGAGGGTGGAGACCTTAGGGGGTAGGGCCTAGTGGGAGGAAGTTAGGTCACTGGGGCTCTGTAGCATGTGAAGAAACATTGTCTGAGACCTGGCAAGAGAACAGAGATTCCCCATGATGTTTAAGCTTCTGTTTACAGTCGCAACTGAAGTCTATCCAGAATTTATTTGGGGTGTCTGTATTAGTAAGTGTTCTCCAGAGAGATGCATATCCATGCAGACTAGGGGCTTGCACTAAGATGGAGGCTGAGATCTTCAGGCAACCAGCTGTAGACCCAGCAGAGACAATGGTGTATATCCTGCTCCTAGTCTGAAGGCCTCATAACTAGCAGGAGGATCAAGATCCAAGAAGAGTTGCTACTTCAGCTGAAATTCAAAGGCAAGAGAAGACCAATGTCCCACTGCAAGCAGCAGGTGGGAGAGTATTCCCTCTTACTCAGCCTTTCTGTTCTCTTCAGCTCCTCTTCAGCTCCTCCTCTTCAGCTCCTCTTCAGCTCCTCCTCTTCAGCTCCTCCTCTTTTTGTTCTCTTCAGCTCCTGACTGATTGGATGCGGCCCACTAACACACATTAGGGAACAAAATCTCCTTCCTGGGTTTATGGATTCAAATGTTAATCCTATGCAAAACCCCCTCATGTATACACCCAGAATACTATTTGACCAACTACCTGGGCTCCCTGTGGTTCAGACAAATGGGCTCATACAATTAACCATCCCAGTGATCCCATTATGTAATCTAATACCTTCCCCTATTTGTTTTAAATGCATTTGGTAGAATTTGCTGGCAATCAAGAGTCTTGATTGATTAAAGTGCTTATTTCACAGGGATATTGACAAGAAAATGAGCTCTTGCATAGCACGGTGCCTGGGGGATAGTAAGTGCTCCAAAATAATAATCATCAACACATGCTGTGGAGAAATATCACAGGAGCAAGATTTCCCCCATCTTGCTCCTACTTCTCCCCAGAATCCTGAAGTCAGACCATGGGTTGACATCTCTCCTTCTTCCACCACATCTTAACTTTTCTTGACCAAAAATTGGCCCAATGGTCCCAGCAAATGGAATAGACCCTCGGACCTATGGGAAAACTCAATGTTCCCAATTATCTGGCACCATAGTTGTTAATACAGAAGAGAGGGACCTGGGGCATCCTTCCTCAAGGCTCTGATCCACTGCATCATCTAATTTTGAAAGGCAGAAGCCAACCATTACATCTGCTTTTTTCTGTTTGCCTTTTCTGCAAACATTTCTAATCTTCCCCAACCTAGTGGATACTCAAGAAGGAACCAATCCAAAGTTGTACTGGGATTAACATTAAAAGCTTGCACATGAGCTCTCCCTGTAATGTCTCTTTCTAAGTACAGGCGATGTCTTGGTTTGGGCCACCAGGATCCCTTCCTTGTGGGCCATGTCTGCACCACTCCTCATGGTACCTCAGGTCTGTTAATCCCTTTCTGTTGCCTTCCTTACTGAGGCGGAGATCCTGTGACCAGTGTGAGCCAATCTGGACACCACGTTCTTGTCCTTAGGGCTGCCTGTCTCCATTCTTCCTGCTTTGTACAGAGAGCAACACCAAGAAGGAAGAAGAGAGAGGGAGAAAGAATCTTGTGCCATCCTCATGGGAGGATATTACATGGAGCACCTGGATCTGGCTATGCCTGAAGCAAGATAAAATCTCCCCATCTTGCTTAAGCCTATTGGAGATGAAAAAATGATTTGTGGCTGTTCCTTACTCCTTAAGCTCACTTGAAAATTGGTTAAGAGGTAAAAATGTTTGTGTCAAGAGCCCCATTTTGGGCCAGGCTAAGCTGAGCTTCTCGGTGCCATATGGCCAAGGCTCCACGTCCCCTTTTTATTTTTTTATTTTTTTTTGTGGGTACCGGGGGGTCGACCTCAGGACCTCGCGTGCCAGTGGGTGCCCGTGCCGCTGAGCGATATCACCGGCCCTTTTTTCGTATGTGGGTTCCGGGAGTCGAACTCGGGTCCTCGCGCTTGCCGGGCAGGTGCTTAAGCCGCTGAGCCATCTCACCGGCCCTCCACGTCCCCTTTTGAAGCCTGGAAACTACCCTGCTGACTTTAAATTAGGAAGACTTGGCTTTGAGCCCCAAATCTGCACTCTCTGAGCCTCAGTTTCCTTCCTAAACTATAGTTCATAGCACCTGCCTGCTGGGGCAAGAAGGGGATTAAATAAGGTCATGTGCAGCTTGGAGGCTGACACGGAGGAAGGGCCCTGCCTGTCTGGCCCCATCCTCAAGGATGCCAGCCCGCTCCATTGCCCTCCGTGTGACCCACTTTTTCATCCAGTTTGGCCACAGGCCCAGCTCCTGGCCTATTTTAAGTGCACCTCTTTTTTGTCACAGGAAAAAAAAGACTTACACAAGCTACCTTCACACTGAGTTTATTGTAGGGCTGAAGGGCCAGAAGTAGGGAAGAGGCAGAGACAGAAAGAGCCTTGGGATGGAGCTGTTGTGATAGGGAAGAGGTCTGCTCTGTTGGAAGGAGTGGGTCCACCTGTCCCTGCAGGAAGGGCCCACCCCTGCCCAGGTATGAACAGTACCTCAGGAGGAACAGGGAGCAGAGTTGTCCAAGGCAAATCCCGCTCTGCACTTGTAGGGAGGAGATGAATGTTTTGTTGTGAATAATGTACGTTCAAGTTTTACCAGCACCCAGGACAATTAAGACTACTCCAAGAGAAGATATGGGCTGGGATGTCCAAATAGAGGAGTGTGTGGAGTGGCTGTGATTTATTATCCAATCCAGAACACTTTGAAAAAGAAAAGGAGTATGGGAAGAACTTCACAGGGATGATAACCCAAGATTGGCTAGGCCAGCCAAGACATAGGGTCGCTCTAACAGCATGATGTCTGGTAAGGAAGGGATGAAGAAAGTGGATGCCCAGGTTGGAAGGAAGAGGTCTAAGAATGTAGTTGCTGCCCTGGAAGTGCCAGGTTCATGGGCTGAGGGCTGGAATATTTTCTATTTCCTGCTGTATAGGTGGCAGACTTTCAGGTATGTCTTTTTTTTTTTTTTTTTTTTTTTTTTTTTTTTTTGTCTTTTTGAGACAGTGTCTCACTATACAGTTCAGGTTGGCCTTAAACTTACTACATAGTCCAGACAGGCCTTGAACTAGAAGCAATCCTCCTGCCTCAGCCTCTCAAGTGCTAGGATTATAGGTGTGCACCGCCATGCCCAGCTCAGGTATGTCTTAATCCAGGGGCTCAAAAGGTGTCACCAGGATCCTGATTCTATCTCTCTATGCTCATGGAACTTTGCTTCACCTGCAGCCAAGGCCCTTGGCAGCCCAAGGCCCACCCAGAGGGAGACCAAGTCCTTTCCACTGGTCTTCTCGGACCCACACGCTACGATGCTTGTGACAATAGTAGACCCTCATGCAGTGGCAGGTACTGGAGAGAAACTCCCCATCCAGACACTTGGAGGGGGAGGGACTGAGCATGAGATCTCACTCCCATCTGAGCCAGTGTGGCCCACTCTCCCTGGGACAAAGTGACTCTCTTGATATCATACCTAAGTGCTCCGAACTCAGTTTATGCTAGGGCCTCTCCCAACTTCCCCACTGCCTCCCCACTGTCTCCAGCCCTCTATTTCTGATGTCCCTCTTTCACGCTTCCTGATGGATCCCCAGTCCTGATGTTGGCAATAATATTACACCTTGGCTCAAAGCTTTGCAATCTTGAAACAATCTTTTCCACCCCCACCAGGAAGGCCTGATGCTCTTGTCCCCTGGGGGATGGCAGGCACTCCATGTGGCAGATGTGTGTGTGTGTGTGTGTGTCTTTCCATCCAGCTAATTACTCCCCTTTCCCTTGTATGTGGGAACAGTGCCCCTGTTTCTCCAGGGTGCAGGCCCCTGCTCGCTCACATCTCCATGCTTTCAAGGACACAGACTCCAGCCCCCAGACATTCCTTCTCCATGGCCACTGACTGGTCCAGGGTAGGGGTCAGTCTGAGTTAGTGTGTGGCTGGGGGTCCTGAAAAGGACGTCGGGCTTCTTTTTTGATGAACGTGGAGTGACGAAGATGAATATTATGTTGCTTTTTTGATGAGAGATGTACACATGCAGCCAACTCCAAGGATGTCAAATTGAGAAGCAGAGAAAGAGAAGCAGGGTCCCAGGGACACTATTTGAGCCCCTAGATCAAGCCACACCTGAAAGTCTGCCCTTCTGCAGTTTAAATACAGAAGCTAATAAATACCCCTTTCTCGGTTCAGGTCCTCTGCTACCTGCAGTTAACATGGTTTTAACTGCAGATTAGGACCCAGGGCTAAGAGGCTGTTAGAGCTTCTGGTAAAGGGGTAAAAGAATTGTGGGGTTGTTCACACAAAGTTCTGATCATTTCTCTCCTAGAGGGTGAATTTCCAGGCTCAAGTTAAAGCTATTGACCCACACCTTCCTGCTCACTGCTCCTTGCTCTTGCAGAGTCCCTTCCTGGCAATGTTACGAAATAAGTCAAGTTTGTTTCTGAAGCTCCAGTGTCCTATTTGATCTCCCTTTCTGCAGCCCCAACCCAACAAGTGGATCTGTGCCCTGTTTTATGAGTATCTTGGCCCTCTGGAGCTCAATGTCTTCTGATCTCAAGGTCTCAAATCCCACTGCTGTCTCCAAGGCCCTGCATGACCCAGCCCCAACCTCCCTGACCATTCTTCATCATATCCCATCACACTGGCAGCTTCCCAGGCCTTCAACTCCATCCAGCTTTCCCCACACTGGGGCCTTTGCAGACGCTGGTCCTGGGCCTAGGTCTCTCTTTTCTGCACCTTTAGCTAGTTGTCCTCTCACATTCCTTTGGGCCTCAGTTGAGGCCCACTTCCCTGGTAAGACCTTTGTGGCCTCAGTGTAGGTCAAGCTGGCCCGTTAGCACCTGCTTGCTTCCTCTTGTCTTGTAGTGGAAGCTCCACACCTAAACAGTTCTCAGGGCCTGTGGCAAACCTGGCAAGTAGCCGAATCTCAGAAGGATCTGAATGAGTGAGGTGAGCAGACATGAGTCCCGTGGGCAGGTGGTACGGATGGGGAACTGAGAGAGGCGGGGACTTACCCATGTCACACAGCAAGGCAGTGACAGTGTGGATATGGGAAGCCACCGCTTGCACAATGGTCTTAATAGTTCCACTGGTGGCTGCCTCCGCCTTTTCCTGCAGGGGCATCTCTGTCTGCATCCTGAGTCTTCTCGGAGACTCTGGTGGCCCTGCTGAGGCCAGGAAGGGCTGGAGCTGGAGGGGGTGATGTCAGCGGAAGGTGTGCCTGTCGGGGCTGGTGGAGACAAACTGGGTTAATGTTTACCCCGTCCTCGGGACTTGAGTCATAAGACCAAGACCAGGTGTAAGGAGGGTGACCGTGGGTGAGGCCCCATGTGCTGATGGGCCTGATGTTGCTACAAAGCCTGGAACAAAGAAGGCAGAATACAGTACTCTCTCCTTCCACTGTCCTCCCACAACTCACAGGTACACTCGGGTTCCAGTCCCTGCTTTGCCACCTGTCAACTGTGTCACCTTAGGCAAGTCACCCTGCTACTTTGAGTCTCCACTTGCCCCTCTGTGAAACAGGAATATTACTAGGATCGTTCTCATAAGGTAGTAATGAGAAATAAATTAGAAAATAGCATGTGCTTATCCAGCATTGCCTGACCTAGAAGGGGACTTAGAGTGTGTTCCCTGGGCAGTGGCTTAACACGCTGCACTCACAGAGCAATTCTCATGTTTGTTTCTTTCTTTACTTTGTCATCATTTGAATCTCCTTCCAGACTGCAAACTCCATGAGGATAGGTTCCTAATAGATCTTGGTCACCAGTGAATTCCTGGGAGGCTGCCAGGCACATAGAAGGCATCAGTAAATGTTGAATAGATGGATAGGTGGATGGGTGGGTGGGTGGATGGATGGATGGATGGGTGGGTGGATGGATGGATGGATGAAAAGATGGATGGGTGGATGGAAGGATGGATGCATGGTTGGGTGATGGACATATGCATAGATGGATGCGTGGATGGATGGGTGGGTGGGTGGATGGATAAAAGGATGCATGAAGAGCTGGGTGACTGGGTAGAGGTGAGGACGGATGGCTGGATGGGTAGATGAAAGGATGCATGGATGACAGGGTGGCTGGGTAGAGGGGCAGATGGTGGGTGGAATGGGATGTCTGGGTGGATTTGTAAGAGCACCAAAAGTTTCTGAAGAAACTGGTTTCTGAAGACCTGAACCTCCAGCCCTGTGCTCCTGTTTATGACTTGATTCTCTTTCCTTTCATCCTGGGGTGCAAGGGTAGGGAGCTGTGAATGTAAAGAACAACAGGGAAAAGGTGGCACTCTCCCCGTGGGCATTATTTTTAGTTTACATGCCACAGAGGCCAGTTTGTCCAACAACAAAGCCAGGTCTTTTCTTGCTGAAGGAGAGAGCTGGCGCCTCTGTGTGGGCGGTAGGGGCAGTGGTGCCCTTTTATTTGGTTTAGCAGCTCTTTGAGTCAGACCTCTTGCTGCCAGGAGCGGGTGACCTTTCCTCGGAGCTCTGGGCCTGGTGCCAAGCTGAGAACACAGTTCCCTCTGCTCAGGGCTCTGTTCACGAAGCTGCATCCTGCCGAGCTTCAGGTCCCACTGGCTCCCCTGTTGGTGCCAACTGTGTGCATAGGAGGCTCTGCAGGAAAGAGAGCCACATGGGGCTGGGAACAAGACCAGGGAGAGGTAGGGGAAATGCCCACAGTACACACTGGGACATCAAGTTCTGGGTAGGCCAAGGCCATAATAACCCCACAGCGACCTTCCTTTTGGGCATCCACGCATTTGCCTCGTGCTTTGTATGCCTCCTCCCTCTTGACTCTAGGGACTTGCTTTGACCAGCATCCTGTCACAGTGACCTGTAGGCTTTCCCAGACTAGGTGTTATGGGGCGCAGAGTTCCTTGTCCCTCTGAAACTCCAGGCTGGTCCTGCTGACAGATGTCCAGTCTCATCTGTGTGGACTGGAAGCCGCATGGAGGAAACTGGCCTCGAGACAGTCTGCTGCCTGGCTGGAGTGTGACTGTGTGGATCCTCTGGCCCAGCTGCCTTTGCCTGCACAACAAGTCTAGGCACAGCTGGCAGAAGGCCTGTGCCAGCAACCCAAGGCATAGAGAAATCCAATGCAAGGTTTGTTTTGCAGTAGTGGAGATTGGACCCAGGGCCTGGCACATGCTAAGCAAGTGCTGGACAACTGAGCTACACTCCCTTTCTATTTTTTATTTTTGAGACAGGGTCTTGCCAAGTTGCCCAGACTGGCCTTGAACTTGCAATCCATCTTCTAAGGTCCCACCACTGAATCTGTGACTAAATGGAGGGCATGGAGGAACCCAAGAGGCTTAGAAGCCAGCCATGGGAGTGACTCTCTCACACCTGCCACCATTCCTTTGGAAGGGCTCAATCTTGTGACCAAGTTTATGGCAGGAAAAGGGGGTCCATCAAGTAAAGTTCCAGTCAGTCCCAGACACTGGACTCAGTGCTTTGTCCCCAGCATCACACTGAGGGCTCACAGCCACCCTGCTCACCCACAGATCCGCACGGCTGTCCAAGTTGAACTGTGCTGGAGTTTGGATGTGGAGTGTCCCCCACACCTACATGTGTCAAAGGCTTGGCCCTCAGGGTAGTGCTATTGGTGGTGGTGGGGTGGACACTTTTAGGAGGTAGGGCCTAGTAGCAGATACTTGGTTACTAGGGGCACGGCCTTGATAGGGGATTGTGGGGCCCTAGCCCCTTCCTTTTCCTCCTCTCCTCCCTGACCTTGAGGGGAATGGTTTTGCTATGCCATGTGTTCCCATCACAACGTCCTGCTTCCCTACAAGCCCAGAGCAATAAGGCCAATCGGCTATGGACTACAGCCTCCAACACCATGATGTAACATGAACCTTCTCTCTTTATAAGTTGGTTTTTCAGTAATCTTGTTACAGTGACAGAAAGCTGATTAACACAACCAGTGATGAACAGGATAGATATAGTTTCTGTTTCTCATGGAGCTTACCTTCCAGAGAAAGAAATCAATCAGTAAATAAGAAAAGTAATACGTAAGTAATTTCAAAGAGCAAGACATTCCCTGAAACATATACTTATAGTGAAGGGTGCTATTTGAGATGGGGCGGGCAGGGGAACCCTTTCCAAGGTGGTGACTAAATGAAGACCTTGCTGTGAAAGCTTTTAGTTGTTCAATATCCACCTTCCTTTTCTCCCTGAGTAACAGCCACATTCTACTGCAGGATCCACTAACATTCCTGGCCATATAAGAATGTTTCCTTGCTTGCCCGCAGACAGAGATGTCTGATGCGATGAAAGTAGAAGTTGTTAGATGGAATTCCTTTTAAGTTCCTTAAAAGGGGCAAATTTGACCCAGAGTTGAGAATAATTCTGCCATTTCTTCCTTTTTCGTGCCTATACTGCACCTGTGATTGTGTACTTCCCTGTCAGGCCTAGGAGCTGGAGCTCTGTTTATTCCCTTACCTCTGAGCACAGGACAAGACTGGGGGCCTAGCAGGCTCTGCGCATGTCCTGCATAGTAAATGTGCACAGGCCTGAAAGAGGAGAAAGGAGGTGGGTTTGCTTTAAGCCCAGGGCTGTGAGTCCAAAGGAGTGCTTACAGGAAAGAGCATTCCTCTCTGGACTGATAGCATTGATCTGTCTAGTGCCTGGCCTCCCTGTGCCCACACTCTTTGCAAGCACCTCACTATGAGGTGAGGTGCTAAGAAAGACATAAGGAACCTGGGTCTTGTGCCAAGAAACTATTACTACCTGGGATTCCATATCTCCATACTTCCTTTGTGCGAGATAAACCTCTAGGTTCTTTATACTACCATTATTAGGGATCACTCTTGCTAAGTGTAACTGGCAACTGACCCAGACAACATCATGGGATTTTAAAATGAGGAAATTGAAGCTTGGGAAGGTCAGCACCTCTCCTGAACTCACATAGCAGAAGGTGAAGGAGTCAGGACTCGAACTCAAGTCTGTGAGACCTGAGTCCCAGTTTCGAGTACATCTGAGAGCAGGAGGTGGAGAAAGGAATCAGCCTACAGCATCAACTCTGAAAAGGACACTGCTGACTGGACCAGGGCTGCAGCCAAGAGCTCAAGAATTCACTTGAAGTTCCAGATTTTCCTTTGTTGGCTGTGTGATTTGGAGCCAGACTCTGCAATCCCAGCTGCTCTTCGCCGTCTCTTCCTTCCCCGCCAGGTGGCCACTGTCTCCCCATGCAGCTCTCTCAGTGCACCCCTGCCAGACCCTCACTGTAGCAGGACTTGGTGACCTGCCCTCCCAGGACCCTCACTTGGAACGTCCAGGCCCTTTGCTCCCAGCGCCAGGTTGAGCCAGGTAAGGCCAAGTTAAACACCAATGCAAGGATACTTACGGAAAAAGATGTTGTTAATGACCAAGGTGACAGAGAAGTCAAGAGGCCAGGTTGAGTGGCAGGGGACAGTTCTGGCCCACAACACAGAGCCTGGGTCCCACATTCAAATCCTTCTCTGCCCAGTTTGGCTCCCCCAACCCACAATCCTTTACGCTGCCCTGAACTGTGGGGCCTGCAGGAATCTCCCCCATTGGAGGACTCTCCCTCACTGGGAGATCCCAGGGCCAGGCAGAGACTAGACAAGCTCAACGGACAGAATTGTGCAGCTCACAAAGGATATTTTAATTCCTCTATGGCCTGTGAGGCGCATCAGTAACACAGCTCTACACCTTTGGTGTGCTATTTGCTCAGCCAAGAGTACTTTCTGTCTGCTTTGTGTACCTCCAGCACTTTCTTACCCTGCAGATGGCAGGTGAAATGTCACCGCTTCAAGAAACACCCACAGGTCTGCACCCACATCTACACACAAACGTCCTAAGTACCATTGTTCCCCAGACCCCACAGGTGAGGAAAGCCAAACACCCGTCCACTTCAAATGGGCCAGCACCACGCCCTCTGTTCACACGGTGACTTATTACTCAGCAATACGGAGAATCCACGTCCTGATAACACAAGTCTGGGAAGCCTGGACGTGGGAGCCAAGGAAAGGGAGCCAGATGTAATCTGATTCCATTCATAGTCAGTGTCCAGAACAGGCAAATCTAGAGACAGGAAGTAGATTCCTGGTTTGTGGGGGGAGGGGAAGGAGAAAATGGAGTGAGTGCTAATGGGTGCAAGGTTTCTTTTTGGGGTGACACAATGTTCTAATATTAGATCATAGTGATGTTTACACAACCTTGCAAATATATGGAGTTCTACCCTTTAAAAGGGTGAATAATATGATATGTGAATTACATCTGAATAAATCTGTTTAACAGAATGATACTTCCCCAGAGATAATTTGGTACACTTACAGGTATACTGTGTGCGTGCAGTTCTGCACATGTCCTTATTTTTAGAGACAAGCTCCGTGAGAGCTGGGGCTATGTCTGCCTCAACACAGCCATATCCCCAGCATTTACTGAAGGGATGGTTGTTGATTGAATATTTGTTGGTTGATTGAAGGAGTCCTGGAAGTCTTTCCTGTTTACAGATGGAGAGTCTCAAAGTAGGAGGGGCTCTTCAAGGTCTCAGCTTTCCATGGCTGTGTTTAGCCACTTCAGTTTTATTCCTTCTCAGTTGTTTTCCAAAGATTTGAGAGCCCCAAAAACACGGCCCAAAAGGAATAGACAGACTGCTGTGGACTTAGCAGTTATGCGACTAAGATAAATGATGTTGGGGGTCCCAGCTGAGTTAACAGATGCTCACTCTCTTTCACAATGGATGGTGTGTGGCCTTAATGTCTATAAATGCCACCCTTGTCACTGCAAGGACCCTGCCTCTGCCAAGCTGGTGGCAGATGCTGTTGCAGGAAATGGGCTGGGGGGGGTTCTGCCAACACCACCCCTGCTGTGGGAGCTGGTTGAAGGGGTGCGGTCACCAGGCCCAGCCTCATCTCAGCAAATTGCTCCTCAGTGAGCCAGCTGGCTCCCAGCCTGCAGAGCAGCGGGATCCTTTGTGCCTTGAAGTAATTAATTATGCCATATGGCAAGGAAAGGCAACAAGATTGATAGCAGAGGGAGCGGCAGACAGATGGCCCTGAGAGAAACGCAGATCTACACAGAGATAGGAAAACACCGTGTCCCAGACTTGTGTGTGTGTGTGTGTGTGTTTGTGTGTGTGTGCACGCGTGCGCATGTGCATGCAGGTCCGGGAAGCAGGGGAAAAAAAGGATGCTTGGCTGGGACCTGAGGCTTGGCCACTCTTTTGAGACCATCCACCATAAAGCTGCTCCTTTCTCCCTACTGTGAGATTTTTAATTCACTCTCCTGTCTTTGATGGAGAGTGAGAATTGGCTCTGCCTTCCAGGATGTGTGTGTGGGAGGAGAGAGAAATGTGAATTGAGAGAGAGAGAGAGAGAGAGAGGAGGAGGAAATCCTGGACGATGCTCCCTGCGTGCTGCAGGGCTTCTGCCTTGGGCACTCTGAGCTCCGCTCTGTGCCGGATCGCAGTCATCACCCGCTCTGGTCCACACACACCTCAGGCTCTGCATGGCCAATGCAGAAGCCCTCCTTCCCTTACCCCTCACTCCAGCTCTGCTCCACCATTCTGGGCGCCTCGTTCTGCTTTTAGAAGGCATCTGGGGCCAAGTCACTGGCCCTGGCCAAGGCCCTCCCCCAGCCTCTTCCCAGGACCCTCTGGATTCCTTTGAACTTCTCTGTAGGGTACCCTGGCCCTCTATGGTCCTGACCTCCTGGGTTCATCTCCCACACCTAGGTCACCTAGGTCACCTCTGTCATGTTCCATGCCTCTGTGCCTTTGCAAATGCCGTTCCCTCCTTTCCTTGCCCTGAAAATCTCCATTCATCGCAGCTCTCAGGTCTCTTACTCAGCGACTCCTCTCTGATGTACTTGAACAGAGTTACTCCCACTCTCCTTTAGGCTGTCACTCAAATTTGAGCCTTGTTCTCCTCTTAGATTTGATAGGCCTGACTTTCCTGCCAGGCCTGGGAGCTGGAGCTCTGTTTCTTCCCTTACCTCTGAGCATGAGGCCAGGCCAAGGCCCAGCTGTCTCTGCTCAAGTCCTGCATAGTAAACGTGCCCAGGCCTGGAAGAGGAGAGGGGTTGGCTTCCTGATCTGAAGCCAGGGCTGCGAGTCCAAAGCAGCACTTACAGGAAAGAGTGTTCTTCTTTGGTGCATAGAGCTCTATGGGTTGCCCTTTGGGGAAAGCCAAACTGCTAGAAGCCGCCTCTGGCATGCATGACCAGACTACGCTGTTTTTAAAAAGCCATCAGGCAGCGCTGACCAGAGCTCAGGACTTGCCTCCTGTACAACACCTGGGTCCCTCAGCTTAAATTCTTTGGTCCTTCAGAACTCTCACGCATCTAATCTTTTCTTTTAAGGGCCAGTGCTCCCAGGATCTGAAGACAAATATCCTATCTCCCTATTCTCCACATTCTGCCTATTCTCTCCCCTATGCAAAGCATCCCAAATGTCCTCAACTACATCTCACAAAGCCACTTATATGATTCCACCATCTACCTGCATTTGTGCCTTTGCTCTTCCTTATAATTAGAAGAAGGAAAGAACAAAGTTCAATATTCCAAGCATGGCATCATCACCTCCTTCATTTGGATCCTAAACCTTTGTTAATCAGGCCTTAAAAGGTATTAGTTTTTGTGTTCACAACAATGCTCTCTTTACTTAGCACTGAGTTTTCTCTGATCAAGAATCCATTTACTTTATTCATAGAGCTTTTGCAAAATCCATGTTATTACTTGTGCCATTTTTCAGACCTAAGTATAAAGCTTTATATTTATCCCCTGTAAATGTCATCTTCTAAGATCTGCCTTCTAACTTTTATTTGGATCCTTATGCTCAAATCCTTCATATTTTCAGTCTCTCATAGAACTTGGCCTATATCACGCAGTTTAGCATATGACCTTTGTAGTGAATATGTGATATTCTTGCTACCCAACATCACTTCTAGTAATGAATTTTCTCTTGTAAATTCCCTGCCTCATTCCTTACACAAGAACTTCAGATGGAGTGGACTCCACCGCCATGTGACCAAGGTCTGGCCAATCAGATTCAAGACCCGCCCCCTCTCACGGATTGATTGATGGACAGACACATAACCATCTGTGATAATTAATTGCAATGTCAACTTAAATGGATTAAGAAATGCCTAGTGAGTTAGTGAAGCACAGTTTAAGGTGTGTCTGTGGATGATTGACATAGGACACAAACTGAGGAGGGAAAGCCCAACCCAGATGGGGGTGTCATGAATCACATAGGCTTGTAGCCTGGATGGAATAAAAGGGGAAAGAAGAAGGAAGTTTCCCTGTTCTTCCTTGGAGCTCCAGTCTTTGCCATTGCCTTTGGAGGTTTATCTCCAGTTCCTTTAGGCTTCCAGAGCAGACTCTTCAGCTTTCTAACATGGACTTGCACCAAACTGCAGTGAGCTCCAGGTCTCCAATTTTCAAGCACATCTTTCAGCTCTCCAGCACACAGATGGCCATTTTGCATTCTTTTTTTTTGGTACTGGGAATCAAACTCAGGACCTTGCGCTTGCCAGGCAGGCACTTGTGCCGCTGAGCTATATCCCCAGCCATTTTGCATTTTTACACCCCTGCTTTTGTAGGCAGCCATTGTAAGCCTACCTAGGAGATCCTTTATACACCATACATATTTTATATTAAATACTTTCCTCTAGTGAACCCTAACTGACAGACCATCCTTGACACTTCATCCCTCATTTTAGCCTGGAGGGACTAGGAAAGGGGAAGGAAATGTTCCATTTCCCACCTGGTTGGGATAGGAAGGAAGACAGCCTGGACTTGTAGGCAGCTGTCTGGCTGCCACACACAGGGGCCTGGCTGAGGGTGCAGGCAGCCTGCAGGGATGCTTGGGACATAGTGAAGGAGCCAGAGCCTCATGACATCCTCTGACCAGGGAGTGCTCAGTGAAGGCATTAGGAAAGACTCCTAGGAGGAGTTTGGAAAGCTGGCAAGTGTCTTTTGTCTTCTTGAAGATGTAGCCCAAATGGAACTGTCTGGAAAACAGTGTGGCATTTTCAGTTGAAGCCTATGATTCAGAAGTTTCACTACTATAGACATATACCCAATATAAATGTGTATATGTGTTCACCAAAACCCTGCATGAGAATGCTCATGGCAGCTTCATTCTCTAATAGGAGAGAGAGAGAGATCGCATGTCCTTCAGTGGTAGAGTGGGTCATCAAATTGTGGTGTTTTCATACAATAGGATACTGTACAAAGATAAATGAATAATTGCTTCACATAACAACATAGATGAATCACAAGCAAAATGCAGTGTTAGAGAAGCCAGTTGCAAAAGAATGTATACTGAAAGATTTTATGCATACAAAGGTCAAAAACAGACAAAATCAACCTATGATGATAGAACAGAGGTTGCCCTCGGTAAGGCAGGATGGTGACTGCAGAAGGCTCAGGCAGAAGTGGACAAAGGACACTGACTCCTGGGCTTGGGGCTGGTTACAGAGATGCGTTTGTGAAAATTCATGGAGGCATCATACACTTATGACCTTTGCACTTTTTCTGTATATGCATTAGTGTTTAGTAAACTTTTACTTTAAAAAAAGTGACTGGAAAGCATTCAGACATTTCTGAGTGAGAAATTGTCCCTCAGCCCAGGCTATTTTCAAACACCCTTGCAGATACTGAGGTAGGTGAAAAGCCTGTGTGGATTTTTTGAACCAGGAGCTTAACTCCATTTTTTCCTTACTCTAAATCTACATTGAATTTTGTGGGCAGGAAACTGTGGTACAAATCCAAGGGCAATTGTATTTTTTTTCTCTCCTGAACAAGCATCGTTTGGAAAATCATATCACCTACAGTTGCCCCACTGGTGGTGCTTGAGCCAAGGACACAGCCCACCTGGCTCAGTCTGATCTTGACCTGCCTCTCATTCACTGGGGACACAGGCATCCCCTGCTTACTGCCAGTAACCCAGGCTTTTTCAAAGCTCATTCATATACAGTGAGATGCACACATCTTTTTGTTGTTGTTTTGTTTTTTGAGACAGGGTCTTGCTATATAGTCCAGGCTGGCCTTGAACTCCCTATGTAGCTGATGCTGGCCTTGAACTCATGGTATCCTCCTGCTTCGGCCTCCCGAGTGCTGGGATTACAGGCGTGTGCCACCACACCCCATGGGAGCTTAAAACATGGGAGTTTTAAGGTATGGCTTGATAATTTTTATGTATACAGCCAGCCTCCAACTTAGGATGGTTCAACTTAGAAATTTTTTTTTTTTTTTTTTTTTGCTTTACAATGGTGCAAAAGTGACATGCATTTTGTAGAAACTCTACTTGAAATTTTGAATTTCAATCTTTTCCAGGCCTAGCAATATGCAATATGATTCTCTCTTGCGACACTGGCAGTGGCAACCAGCTGCAGCCCTGTCAGCCACACTATCACTACGGGAAACAGCTGACACACTACAGCACACTGTGTTGCTAAGCTAGGATGTTGGGTAGATTAGGGTCATTCAACATATTTATGATTTAATGAGATTTTCAACTTAAAATGGGCTTTTCAGGATGTAACTCCATCCTAAGTCAAGGAGCATCTACGGTAATGACCTGAGTAACTGCTTCCTGGATCAAGATACAGAAATCCCCATGTCCCGGGACAGCAGCAGGTTTATTCACACCCTTCCCAGTCAACATACCCCTCAAAATACCTGCCATTAGGAATCCAATCACCATGCATTAGTTTTGTTTGTTTCAGAATTTCAAATAAATGGAATTTAACCATAAGTATCCCTTGTGACTGGCTTCCTCTACTCAACATGATTTCTAGGAGATTTCTCCATGTTTTTATGTGTAGTGATGGTTATTCTTTGGCATTGTCGTATAGTCCTCTGGTGCATGAATCCATTAAAATTGAGTAATTATTTTTCTTCTTTATTTTGTGGTACTAGGGGTTGAACCCAGGGCCTGGCACATGCTAGGCAAATGCTCTACACTGAGCTACAACCCCAGCCCTTTTTATTATGGGACAGGATCTGGCTAAGTTGTCCACATTGCCCTTAAACTTGTGATCCTCCTATCTCAGCCTCCTGAGTAGCTGGGAGTACAGGTATGAACCATTGTACCCAGCACAATTCTGTAATCATTCCTAAATCAGATCTTCTGCTAGTTAGGAAGCTGAGGCAGGAGTATTGAAAGTTCAATCCTCAATTCCGCTGCTGGGATGATGTCAGAGGGGCCTAATGAACAGTTAGGATTTCCACCATTGTCCAGGTAAACAGGCTGCCCCACCCCGGTGTTGGTGAAGACCATGAAGGAAGCTGGGACTGTAAACCCCACTCAGTAATAACAAGAAACTCACCCTCCTCAGGTGACAATAACAGAAATAGTGGAATAGCGGAAATGTCTACCTTTTTCTGGCAGTAATTAGGCAGCACCCTGACCACTGGTCCTGCTAAATCGGCATCAGAGAAAGCCACTAGCACAGAAGGTTCATGCAAGATTTAGAGTCTCCTAGGAGAATACAAAAATGTCGAGCTTTCAATAAAACATCACCTGTCATGTCAAGAACCAGGAAGATCTCAAACTGAATAAAAAAGGCAGTCAGTAGATATCAACACCAAGATGACAGAGGTGTTAGAATTTTATCATAGAAACCATGATAAAAATGCTTCAACAAGCATTTACAAACGTGATTGAAACAAATTTAAACAATTAGAAATCCTCACCAAAGAAATAGGACTGTTGGGCCAGTGAGATGGCTCAGTGGCATAAGTGCCTGCCTGGCAAGTGCAAAGTCCTGAGTTCGACTCCTGGTACCCACGTATGAAAAAAAGGACTGGTGATATCGCTCAGCGGCACGGGTGACTGCTGGCGCCCAAGGTCCTGAGCTCGACCCCTGGTACCCACAAAAAAAAAAAAAAGAAAGAAAGAAAAGAAAAAAAGAAATAGAAGATACAAAGAAGGTATAGATGGAAATTATACTGAAAAACACAATAACCAAAATGAAAACCTCAGTGATCAGCTGACAGCAGAATGGAAGGGAGAGAGGAAAGAATCAGGGAGCTGGAATATAGCACAATAAGGTGATTCAATCAACACTAGAGAGAAAA
Source organism: Erethizon dorsatum (assembly GCA_028451465.1). Classification (NCBI taxonomy): domain Eukaryota; kingdom Metazoa; phylum Chordata; class Mammalia; order Rodentia; family Erethizontidae; genus Erethizon; species Erethizon dorsatum. The sequence continues at coordinate 100,191,394 of CM051830.1, read as the reverse complement.
CTGACAGAAGAGAAAAATATGTGGAGATTTGGGTACCTATGCAGCTATAATAAAATACCTAACATTTGTGTCACTAAAGTCCTGGGGGAGAGAAAAAGATTCAGAAGTTGGAAAAGTGAAATATGACTGAAAACCACCCAAATTCGTTAGGAGACAGAAATGTACTGATTCAAAGAACTGAACAGACCCAAGATACCATAATTAAGCTTCCGAACACTAAAGCAAAGAAAAAGTTGAGAGCAGCCAAAGAAATAGGGCACATTACCAATAGGGGAAAAATAATTCGAATGACAACTGATTTCTCGTCAGAGAAACCTATACTCAGCAAAAATATCTTTCAGGAATGAAGGGGAAATCAAGATTTTTTAGATGGAAGGAAACAAGGAAGTTGTGTTACAAAAGAGCTATACTAAAAGATCAGCTATAGCAGTTTGTTTTGTTCTTAACCAGGAAGGAAACAAGAAAAGAGGGAACTTCGGGAGAGGGGGTGACTCAGTGGTAGAGTGCTTGCCTAGCACGTGAGAGGCCCTGGGTTCCATCCTCAGCACCACAAAAACAAACAAATAAATAAGTAAGTAAATAAAAGGAGGAACTTCAGAATATTGGGAAGAGGAAAGAACACAGTAAACAATATTACAGGTAAGTATGACAAGCTTTCTTTTACCCTTAATCAAGTTTTGTCAATTAAGTTTAGTGGTCGAAGCAAAAATCCTAACACTTCTAGATGTGTACAGAGGAAATATTCTATTATAAGTCAGGGAGGGTAAATGAAGGGTGTAAATGTTCACATTTCCACTGTTGTCACCTGGGCATGTGCAGGTAAGTTTCTTGTTATTACCAGGCACAGTTGAGAATTCCAGCCCCCATGGTAGTTGATGCTGATGCTGATACCAAACTGGGGCAGGCCCTTCACCAATGGATAGCTGTCAAAGTCCCGAGGCTACTGGGTCCCTTTGATATCATTCCAGTGGTGGTGATGGGTTCAAGGGAGGAAGTCTGCCCTCTCCACTTGGTCTTCATCGGGACTGGTGTGGATGGAGCTACAGAATCTTCTGCATTTATATACAACAGAGGAGTTATTATTAAAATTCTTCTGTTTTGTGAGCCTCCTATTTGCTGATCCTTCGCCTAGAAAGAATAGGCTTTGTTGGAGTTGTTTCTGTCTAGACATTGGTGTTCCTAGGTTGCCAGCTTATTCTGCCTCAGTTCTGGGATATATGAAGCCAAGAGTGACCTCCAAGCACTCATGCCTGTGTGGTCCCTCAGATCCCAAGCGTTCTCCCTGTTCCTCCTTCTTTCCGCCTCTCAAAGTCTCCTTATGCTTGTTGTACAAGCATCTGAGACTTTCAGTTTTACCTCATGGGAGGAATACTGAAAAGTACATCTACTTTCTCTTCCTCAAGCAGAAGTCCTACTTGCTGTTATTTCAAAATGAGAACATTATAATGCATTATCTCCCAACTCCAAATCTCCAACCAATTCCCTAAAATATATCCAAAACACAATGATATAGCTATGTAAGTGACAAACTCTCATTTGGGACAAAAACTACCTAGAGCATCACATAATCAATACCCTTGTTAGGAAACAGTTGCCGTAGTTTGCTGGCTGGGGCTAGGAGTGGTCGGAGGGATGGATTCCAAAGGGGCATAAGGACGGTTGGGGGTGATGGGTGTGTTCTTTGGCAATAGTTTCCCAGGTGTATCTGTCTACCCATCCACGTGAATTGAATTGCATGCTTCGAATGGATATAGGTTATTACATGTGAATTATATTTCCAAAAGGTGATAAAAAGGAAAGTAAACTGTGATTTTGTTCATAGCGATGTGGCTTGTCTTAGCGGTGGTGGTATAGGAGATTCATGTATCTTTTGTTGACAATCAGGAGTGCTTCTCCCACCGTGACCCTTATGTTCTACCTGTAGAGCATAGCGTCAGAATTGCTGTATATAGCATGTTGTTTACAAGGCTGGATTGAATTTTTGAGACACAAAGATAATATTGTATGAAGTTTGGGCATGAAAAAGACAGGCATACTCCTGGGGAACGCTAATCAGTACACGTTCTGCCTAAGGGAGCACGTAAATTGCTAATCTTCAGGAAGACCTCCGGAGGGAGGTGTTACTATGTATGACTCTACCCACAGTCAGTATGCTAATTGGGTAAAAATAAAGTGAAGCTTTTAACAAGATGTAGCTACATATTGCGTCACATCTCTTAAAAGTTCAATGTTTGATTACTTTGTTACATCTAATGCAGTTGTGTGTCAACACTTACGTACTAAAATATGCATTTTCATTATAAATCTATTCTCTGTTCTCTCTTTTACATTATAGACAGAGAACTATATTGCTTTTCTATTAGTAGGTAAATTATATTACCTGTGAATTTCATTTCAGAATTATAAAGGCAGAATAATGAAGCATTTGTTATAGAAAGATGCTAGGCCTTCTAGCGTTGATACCTACTGATCAAGCCAGACCTGAAGATGTGTACATCTCGAGCTCATAACTTTTACTCTGACCTAGGCTTCTTAGATTGACAGTTTAAAATTACAATTAAGTGAATTCTCCCAGTAATGGGCCAGTAAGTACATATTTAAAAGCTAATTTCAGTCAATATTTGTTTCTCAACTGGAGATATCCTGACCCACACAATTATAGAGGTCTCTCCTTTGCTCTTGGTTTTGGTTTCCATGGGCTTTCTTCTCTCATGGTGAGTCAAGGCTGTGCACCCTTTGAAAACAAAGCTTGTGTCTCCTCCTCCTTTTCCCCCCACATTGTATCCTGGAGAGCAAGTACGGTGAAGATTTCAGCTTATCGATGATCTTGAATGTGCTCAAGGTCTCAGCCACGCTCATTTTTAATGACATCTGTCATGTGCCCACCTATACAGGGGACGGTGCTCTGCACTTTGCAGGTATGATCGCCTTGAACGGTCATAGCTACCCTGCTCCATGAGCATTATCAGCCTGCTCTTGCACACATGGGAAAGGAGTTCTGGGGTCAAAGGCTGGGCCAGGATTGTTCCAGGCAAGGAGGGAAAGTCAAATTCCAAGCCTGGATCTGCCGACTCACAGCCCAGGTGCCATCACTGCCATCCTCTCTGCTCGGCAGATGATGCAGAGTATAAATAAGCGGGAAGATGGGTGAGTCACTTTGCCTTTTGGAGCCTCAGTTTCTCTATCTGTAAAATGGGGTTATAAGAGTGGTTTTTATTGTGAGGTGGGTATGAAGATTCAATGGGGTGATGCGTGTTCTTCCTTTCCCTTCCCAAGGACAATTTTTACCAAATTGTGGTTTTGTAAATGGCCTTGGGGATGTCACTTCTCACTCGGACGTGGGTGTATTTAATCATCCTACAATCAAAATTGTATTAAAAAAATAAACTCAAATTGGACCCCCCTACCATGGGGGGAAAACATCATCCAGGCATGGTAGTGGGGACCAGGTTTTAGTCTCTAAGCTGATGGTATCTCCTGGTGACTTGGTTTTATTCCTCCGAAGTCCCTTAGATCTGGTCCCCAAGGAGAAAAGGAAGGGCCCCAATTGCAGCAGCCACTTGGTTCCATCCTGCTTGACTAGGGGTCAAAGGCCACAGTGTTTGCTTCACCTGCCCCCAACCTGTGTTCAAGTCTTGGCTGTATTTTACAGCCTGTGTCTGATGTTGTAGCAGCTCCTTCCCTACCCTCCCCACAGTGATGGAAGATGCTGGAACAATTTCAGCCATTTCAGATTGACATAGCCAAATTATAGTTGTCCATTGAGTGGCCTTGTGGTTGTCTTTTTATGGAAGGATTTAGAAGGAGGTAAACTTTTATTTCAGGAGAATGTTTGCCCCTTGAAAGAATCCTGAGGCCTGATCACACATCTGCCCATTTTGTAACCCTGATTCCATGATTTAGGTAGTCAATAAAGTGAATAAGTAACAGGAAGATAAAACTCCAGAATAGGAACTGAGCAGCTTTATGAGCAGCAGAGAGCAGAGATGATGTGTCCGCAGCTCAGTGGGTCTCAGTCCTGGGTACACAGAGCATCACCTAGGCAGAGCTCACCACTCCCGGTACCGAGGCCACATACTCAGATTTTCAGTGTCAAGACTGGACATCAGTGTTGTAAGCCTCTTTGATGGGCAGCGTAAATCAAGAACTGCTGCCTTTGAACCTGGGTAACTGGTTTGATGGTAGAGAATCTTCCTGGCTTTCTGGCTCAAGAGGATGCATATTTGGAAAAGTCAAATGGAAAAACATCAAAACCCACTTGATGCTGAAATGCTCTTCTCGCCACTCCGGACCACATTGGTTTGGGTGTTTACCCAAACGTTCACAGCAGGGTGCTCTGTCTCCTGGGCTGCAGGAACCTGCTGGCTACCAGCCATGCAGCGATGCAGCGGGGAAGGCTACGGACAAGGCTGAGCTCATGGAGGAGGCTTTGGGCAAGGGGTATAAAGGACATGTTTGTTCTTGTGATAAAGGCAGTGTGGGGCAGCTCACCAGATCAGATGCATTGGGTGGTGATCAGGGAGCACTTCTTAAAGACAGAGACCTCTAAACTGGGATCGGAAAGGTAGGAGATCAAGGATTGGTGTAGAAGTATTCTGGGCAGAAAAATCCTTTTGTGTGTGTGTGTGTGTGTGTGTGTGTGACTGTCCTCTTGTCTTTGTTTCTCATTGCTGAGACACAATTACCAATACCCACAACTGTAAGGAGGAAAGGTTTATTTTGGCTCACAGTTTGGCTCATAGAGGTTTCAGTCCATAGTCAGCTGGCTCCAAGGTAGGGGAGCATGGCAGAGGAGAAACAGCTCATGGCCTGGTAGCAGGAAGCAGAGAGATCAAGAGAGAGGAGGGAAGGAGATAGACCCTTCCAGGTCACACCCCCAGTGACCCACCTCCTCCCATCAGGCTTCACCTACCAAAATCACATTTAACTATAAACTCATCAGTGAACTAATCCACTGATGAATGTCATACCCCCATGATCTGATCACCTCCCCAAAGCCCCATCTATGAGCACATGAGGCTTTGGGGGGACTTTTTTTTTTTTTTTTTTTTTGAGACAGGGTCTGCTATGTAGTTCAGGCTGGCCTTGAACTCACTATGTAGCCCAGGCTGGCCTCAGACTTGTGGTGAGCCTCCTGTCTCAGCCTCCCAAGTAGTAGGATTACAGGCGTGTGCCACCATGCCCGGCTTGGGGGACATTTTAAGATATAATACCTCTACATCTGGTATCATGTCATTTCTTGGAACTGGCATGTGAGCCTCCCCCCAAGCACATCCATGTGAACCTGAAACCCCTTATTCATCCCCCACTATCAAGGCATCCTCACCTGGGATGCTGGGGTCAGCTCAGCATGTTGGGTTCTCTGAGCTGCTCACTGCTCACAGATGCTGGAAGCCCTCCTTTTGTGCCATGGCTCTCTGTATTTCTGACCACCGTCCTTGGACCATGAATCTTCCTATATCTGGCTCTTGACTGAGTCCCTGATTGTGTCTACATACTCATGCGTCCAACCATTCACTCCCACCCCCTAGCCTCCACTCACGCATCCATGTGATGCACACACACATATGCATACACATGTATGCATGCACACGCACGTACACCCTTTCCTTCTAATCTGCTATCTACTGAGGTGGCCATGCATGCACATCTTTATGTATCTATTGATCCATCCATCCATATACAGAGGATCCTCCACTTCTTCCAAGGACATCGTTTCCTGATAAACCCATCATAAGTTGAAAATATCGTCAGTCAAATATGCATCTGGAGCCAGGCATTTAGATTACACACCTGTAATCCCAGCATTCAGAAGATCAAAGCAGGAGGATTGCTACAGGTTCAAGGCCAGCCTGGGCTACATAGAGAGACCCTGTCTCAAGAAAATGCATTGAATACATCTAAATTGCCAAGCATCATTGCTTCCCTGGTCTACTTTAAACATGCTCAGAACACTTATTAGCCCATGGTTGGCAAAATCACCTAACACAAAGCCTGTTTTACAATAAAGTATTGAATGTGTAAAAAAGAAAAATCCCATTGCAGCACTGTACAGCACTGGCTGTTTCTAGTGATCCTAGGGCTGACTGAGGGTAGAGAAGGGGACTGTTGTTTTTCCCTATCACCGCCCAGCAATGAGCACATCTCACTAGCCTGGAAAGAGATCAAAACTCAGAATTCAAAGTATGCTTTCTACTGAATTACATATTACTTCCACACTTCTGGAAAGGTGAAATATTGTAAATTGAACCATTGTCAGTCAAAGACTATCTGTACACACAGACACACACACACACACACACTTCTCATCCACCTAGGCATCCACCCACCCACCCATCCATATATCCATCCACACACACATATGTACATACCTGCATCCATCCATCCACTAATCTCCTCATCTGCCCACACACCCATCTGCCCATCCTTTCCTTTATTCCTGGAGCATTTCTGACCACTCACTCTGAGTGCCTCCCCCAGCCAGGGTAAAACAGGCCCTGCAATGCCCTCCTGTGAGCTGACAAGTTGGTTCCTGTGTCACTCAGGACCGGGTCACGGGATGCACCCCCCCCGTGCACCCTCTGCCCCGTGGGTCTGTCAGGCTCACCCACCTGAACAAGGTCTCACTGGCTCGCTGAAGGGGCTGCAGGAGAGTGGACAGATGGGGTCCCTGTTCACCCCATGTGTGAAGCACAGCGAGGTGCCTGTGGCCAGAAGCAGATGTCTAAAGAGGAGCATGATCCTGCAGTCAGGTGACGTCGCCTTCCCTGGACAGGTCAGAGGGAGGGCCTGAGGCTTGGAGGGCCAGTAGACACCTAGAGTGGTAGGCTGGGGGCACTCTGTGTAGAGGGACCAGCATGTGCAAAGGCACATAGGTACGAAGCACTCCCACGTAACCAGAGTTCTACAGTGACAGCTTAGTCACTGTTCTGTCCCATTCTCTATTTTATAGGCGTGGAAACTGAGGCTCAGATGAAAGAAGTTGCTCATCCGAGGATGCACAGCAGTTGACTCGAAGAGATACCCTACTTCCCTCCCTGGAGAATCACCCGGGCAGCTTATTAAAGCTTTAGGGTCTATGGTTAGGTCTAGTGGCACTGACTGTATTAATTCATCGGGACGCGCTCCCGCATAAGAGCTATTGTTGTGTTAGTTTTACATATGAGAAATCTGAAGCACAAGAGTTAAATAACTTGTCCTAGGCTGCACAGCAAGTGTGGTAGAGCTGGAAATTATACTCAGCCAGAGACTGCAGAGTCCACTTTCTTTTTTTTTTTTTTTTTTTTGTGGGTACCAGGGGGGTCGACCTCAGGACCTCGCGCGCCAGCAGGCACCCGTGCCGCTGAGCAATATCACCGGCCCCTTTTTCGTATGTGGGTTCCGGGAGTCGAACTCGGGCCCTCGCGCTTGCAAGGCAGGCACTTACGCCGCTGAGCCATCTCACTGGCCCAGAGTCCACTTTCTTAAGCACTGTTCTACCTATCTCACTAGTTCATTTAACTTTTGAGGCTTATTGCCCTCATTTTGCAACGTTACAGAAGCACAGAGAGGTTAAGCAACTTGCCCAATACTCCACAGCAGATAAACATGAAGCTAGGATCCAAATCCAGGATATCTGGCTGCACTGACCAACAATAAAAAGCATCCAAACCTAAAAGCATGGGGAGCATGGCCATTATTGGGGAGCAAAAGGGACCTGGAGCCCTCCTAATACTTTCCATACCACCCAAGAATCCTTCCTTCAACTGCAGTGTTGCCCTGGGCTGCAGAATGCAATGTCATCTGCCCTTTCTTGCTCTCCTCCCTGTCACTTCATTAATCATCATTTGAATTCTGTTCTCCTTGAAAGCACCAAGTCAACTTGGCAATCAGAAGTCTTGCCAGCTGGACTCAGTCCAAGTCTAGTTGCATCTCCCTGACCGGGCAGAACCCACTGGTGTTGAAAGACTTGGCCAGGAGAGGAGGCCAGCCCAGGAAAACGGGATGTGAACAGATCGGCTTGCTCAGCCTCCCACTCACTTGGGAAAATGTATGAGCAGTGATGGAAAAAAAAAAAAATGGAGCCTGGGCTTGGTCCTCACAGGTCCTCCTCCTCCTCCTCGGGGCCTGGCTGCCTCTCCATGGGTCTTAGGAACTCTTCCTTCACAACCTGCAGGCCAGAAAAACAAGTCAAAACAAAAACAAAAAAAAAGTAAATTGTAATCACGAATTCCTAAAAGTATTGCCCAATGGTCTTGAAAAAATTTCACGTCCTGTGACATGTTAACATAATTCTCATAATGGAGGTGCTGAGTATAGATTCTGTATATATTTATTTATGTAGAAGCCAACTCAGCCTGGGGCATAATATTTTTAATTTTTCATGTCTCTGGCAAAACATAGACTGAGTTGCTTGACTGTATTTATTTCACAGAGGTAGAGATAAATTTCCTTCTACTGCAGAGCTAAGTGGCTAAGTTATAAGGTACCAGAGGAGAAAATCTTATTGAAGTCCTTCCTGTACTTTAATAATTCTTTCATTTCTGCCTTTCTGTATTTTTTGATAATTTTAAGAGTCCAAAGTTGAAAATGTGTTCTAAGAGCATCGCCCAGGCTCCCTTTCCATAACTCTGGTAGCACAGTTTGTACCCACTGAAGTTTATGGTTTAAATGAACATTTGCTTTCTAAGAAGTAGGGGAGGATGGAAAAACCCACTCAGCTCAGGTCCTGGAAACTGAGTCAGGTCCGCTGAGAGTGGAAAGGATTTGAAAATAGTTATGTAGCTCTTAATGTTTTGGGGGCTTCTGGTCCCATGAGAATTTGCAAGAAGGTAAGGGTACCCTTCCTCCACAAAAGTGGACCCGCAATATGCAAATTGAAGACAATGTAGGATATGCAGTTTTAGGTGTGTCAGTCAACTATTGCTGCAATTATGCCACATAACAAGTCATCCCTCAACTCAATGGCTGACAGCAGGCATTCATTTTTCTTGCTCATATGTGTATGAGTTGGCTTGAGTGTTTCTGCTTGATATTGTGGAATGGCTATGCATGGCTCCAGGCTTTGGGACAGTTTGATTCTGCTCCCTGTGTCTGATTCTGGAGTCCAGGCTGAAGGGACAGCTGCTGTGTGAGGCATGTTTTGTGTATGACGATGGCAGAAGTCTGAGAGACAAACCGTGCTACACAAATACGGCTCACGGGTCCATCACATCCCGTCTGTTCATGTTTCATTGTCCAGAACAACTCAAAAGGTCTAGCTCAAAATCAGTAAGGCAGAAAAGTATACATTGCCCCAAAATGGAGGGGGAGTGGAGTGGACTTGGGAGGAACAATAGTCCTATTGAGTATATGCATGATCTTGCAGTGGTGGAGATCAAACCCAGGGACTCCACCACTGCACTGCACCCCATCCCCCAAACTCCCATTTATTATCAGTAGGTCATGGACCTTTTGTTGTCTCTCTAGGAGCACAGTTTAAGAACTGAATTAGAGTCTCAGTTTAATATGGTGATTCTCAAATCTTAGCAAACCTACAGGTCATCTAGGGAATTTGGTTCAAAATTTATGTCTGAGGCTATTCTCCTTCAGAAAGTGATTCGGAGGAACTGAGTGGGGCCCTGGAATCTGCAATTTCAGCAGCCACTCCCTGGGATGATTCTGATGGTCCAAGATCTAGACTTAGAGAATCACTGGCCTAATGGTTCTCAGGTGGAATTCAGGGTTCAGAGATGAGTTCAAATCCAACATAGATCCTAGCTCTGACCTTAGGTAAGTGGCTTTGTTTTCCAGAGCCTCACTTTTCCCCTCTATAAATAAGAGATAATAGTAATGTTTCTCATGGGATTGTTGGAAGGATTCAGAGGTGATGAAGGCAAGACAATTTGGAGAGTGTCTGGGACACACTGCTTCACCACATCATCATCAACACCATCATCACCATTATCACCATTACCACCATCACCACCATCATCACCATTTACCACCATCACTACCATCATCACCATCATCACCGCCACCATCATCACTGTCATCACCATTGCCATCATCACCACCACCATCACCATCATCACCATCATCACCATTACCACCAACATCACCATTACCATCATCACCACTACCATCACCATCATCATCATCACCAACACCATCATCACCACCATCACCACCACCATCATCACCACCACTATCATCACCATTACCATCGTCACCACCATCATCATAATTTGGAGTCTCCCAGATATGCAATGTTCTTGGACTATGAATCTTACAAGTGGACCCTAGAGTTACAAATGGCCTGACATACAAACAACTTGGGTTATGACTGGAATTTTAGTTTTAACTTATGACCAAAGTCTTGAGTTATAACCCAAATGCCGGCCACTTATATTTCCAGATGGTCTCAGATACAGATTTAACCCTTAAAGAGTTCTGGAAGGAACATTACAACATCCTTTCCTGTATGGGGTTAATTAAGAAATCCTGGCCCAGTGTATCTCTAAGGACACTGAGATCTGCCTGTTTACAGGAGAGAGACTTTGAAGGCTGTGTAGAGGAGGCTGAGCTTTCAACTGACAATTTGAGTTCCAACCAGCCCTCAGGAATGAATTGAGTACATAAGTCAAGGGTCCACTGTATTTTTGTATTTTTCTCTCTCTCTCTCTCTCTCTTTTTTTTTTTTTTTTTCTGTGCTCCCTATTCTTAACAGTCTCTGTTCTACCCCTTTCACCTTTTCTGGTATGTCCGATGCTTGATCCACGATGGATGTTTGATGAATGAATTTTGAAGGTATGAGAGGAAAGCCCTCCCTGGTCTGAACTCCGGCATATTTCACTGCTGGGCTCCTTCTGGGCTATCAAGTATGTGTTAGCTGACTGAACAGCATCCCTTCAAAGTCAGCGCGGAAGCTGATCTAATCACTCGCCTTTTAAAAATGCCACTTACTGCCCAGAATAACTGCCTTGCAGCTTGCATTTTCCCCATGTATAAAGTTCTCTTGCCTGAGCTGAGTCTTTGTCCAAATTGTGAAGACCTTTTTATCTGCCACCTCTTAAAGATGCCATTGCTGACCTCCTGGGGCCCTGCTTCACCTGCACACTCTTCAGCATCTCTCTCTCTCTGTTCTTCCCTGCTGCCTGGCCCCTCTGCATCTCAAGTGCAGGCAAACCTTTCTGGAAAGGGCCAGATAAAAGACAGGTTAGGCTTTGTGGGCCACTTTGTGTCTGTCAGAAGAACTCCATTCTGATGATGCCATGTGAAAACATTAGTAGGCAATAAAACCAGTCTTCTTGATCCCTGGTTCCACCAACTGGATTGAAAATATTCAAAGAAAAATGTCACATAGTAGTTGCTGACAAGTACTAAGTAGTTAGACCTAGGGTGGTTGCATGTGTACTGACACAGATGTTTTTCTTGTCATTATTTCCTAAACAATACAGTACTGTATAAAACTGTTTACCTTGTATCCAATATTATAAGTAATCTAGAGATAATTTAAAGGGTGCAGGAGGATTCATGTAGAACATATACAAAACGCTATGCCGTTTCTATAAGGGGCTTGAGCATCACATATTTTGGTATCCTATGGGAGTCCTGGACCATCCATCCCTGTGGCTACTAAGGGATGACTATAAATAAATAAATGAGTATGGCTGCGTCCCAATAAAACTTTATTCTCTGTAACAGAAGGTGGGCCCAATTTGGCTACCAGGTGAGAGGTGGCCATCTCCTGCTGTAGTCCTTAGCATAGTTGAGACTTGGAATTAAACACCAGCTCCAGTATATCTTAGTTCTATGACCTTGACCCAACCAATCTTGTATAGAAACTAAAGTTCACCCAAAATGGGGTTGAACAGAGTAATGGATGAATGCCTATCGATCCTTTATGTGGAGTTTGGCATATAACCGCTCCAGAAGTGCTACTTATTATCTAAAATTTGACTCCAAGATAGATATTTATTTGCCCAGCCTTTACTGAACACCTACTATGCGCAGACTCTGTTTTCCATAGCAACTCAGATTGTCAGGAAGATTGTAGAGATCACCTAGTCCAGAGGTTGAAAATTGGCAATGTGTTCTGAATCTTACCCACAGAGAAGTTTTCATTTTCCAGCTGTGTGACTCTGGGCCAGTTACGGAACATCTCTGTGCCTCAGTTTCCTCATTTATAAAAGGGGGATGAAACCCACCTCTCTGACATGCTATGAGACATAGATGAGTGACTATATGCAAAGGGTTAGGGTCGTGCCTGGTATAAGTGTTCAGCCATATGAACTATGACAGTATCACTGTTGTTTGTGTTACTATCAGCAGTATTTTCAACAGCTTTCTCTTAGATGGACATGCACTTTCTGGTTTCCCTAAACTCTTTTTTTTTTCTCAGTGTTGGGGGTGGACCCCAAGTCCTCATACATGTAAGGCAAGCACTGTACCACTGAGCTAACCCTACTCTGCCATTTCCCTAAATTCTTAATTCAGCTCTCTGAACTCATTTACTTTACTTTAAGCAGGAAAAACGTCTGCTATCAAGATCCAGAGGGGTGTGACCTGGGTAACCCCACTCAGCAAATCAAGGACAAAACTCATTCAATGCTTGATTCCTGGTATTTACCTTCTAACCGCAGGGGCGCACAGCTGTGTCAGCCACAGGCCGCACTCCTTTCAAGTGAACTTCTTCCCCAAGCCCATTTCCATGCTGGTTACCCAGGCACCTCAGCTGATTCGCACTAAATCATTCCAACCCAAGGCGGAAGGCCACGGTGGGCCCCCAGCCACATGGCCTGGGAAACCATCTAGGTGATACGGATTTCTACCCACATGCACTTAATTGGGCTCATTGAGCTTAATGGAATATCATTTAAGGGGTAGGGAGTCAGGCTACAAGGAAAAAATCTATGCTGCTCAATTGCCTTCCCAGTAAGAGCCCAGAGAGACATTTCCAGAGAGAGACTGATTTATTATAGAACCCTTTCTGCCAGAGACTCATTAAATGTCTGCCATAGATTAAAAGTCAGCAATGCATGCCACGGAAGGGCATCCTTGTGGTCACAGGAGAGCCCATAAACCAACCTTGATTCAACCTTGAATAAGAGGCAGAGGTATGAACTGCCTGAAAATTATAGGGACTGTTAAAAAAAAGGTCACTGTCCTGGGCACTCAATTTAGCTCAATGGAAGCATGTTGCTTTCAGCTGAAACATCTTTGATAATGGTCCCTTTCTTTGTTTTATGCTGGATGGCTCTCCTCAGTGGAGAGATATTTCCTCCCGATGAAGGAGAAAAAAGGAAGCTCTTTGGGGCGATAAACCATGGATAAATGGTGATGATGGTGCACTTGCATGGAATTTCATATTTGCCCCTTGATTTAGCTTAGGGGAAGCCTTTCCTCAGTAGCACTGTGCATGACGGCACTCGGAGGGTTTACCTGTAGCCAAACAGCATGGTAGTGTCCTCTGATTGGCTCAGGATACACACAAAACCGCTTTGTACAGGAGTACATTTACGATGCTATCGACCTCCAACACCCAGCCTACGCCCCTTAAATGGATATTGACAAAGGCTTCAGTCATTTGGCGGCAAGCTCACTAATGTCAGCCCACCAGGAGAAAGTGGAGTCTGGGCCAATTTGGTATTGACAGTGAGAGCTGGGGGACCTCCAGGGCACCTGAGGCCATCACAAGATTTTTCTTGGACACAGGAACAAGACCTAGCTCTTCTGTTACCCAACATCCCTCTACCCACAGGGCATTCTGCTATATTTGTGGGGGTTTAGGGGGGCTATATTTGGCTCTCCAAATTCCAAGAGGAAAGTACAGTGTAGAGGTGGAGAAGATCATAGACTTTGGATTCAGTCGGTCCTGGGTTTGAGTACCAGTCTCATCTCCTACTTGCTAAATGACCCTGGGCACTGCTATGGTTTTCAGGAATGTCCCCCAGTATCCCATGTGTTGACTGCTTTGTCCCCAGGCTGGTCACGTTGGGAGGTGGTGGAAACTTCGAGAGGCAGAGCTCGGCGGGAGGTCCTTGATTATTGAGGCAGCCCTTAAAGGAGACTGTGGGATTCCTGCCTCTCCCTTGTCTTTTCTCTCTGCTTCCTAATTAATGATGTAAGTGGTCTGCTCTACCGTGTGCCCCTGCATGATGGGCTGCCTTCGCCAGAGATCCAAAAGTTCTGCCCAATTCTTGACTGGAGCTTCCAGAACCAAGAACGAAGATGAACCAGCTCTGCGCAGGGTCCCAGGAGTACACTGGTATCTGGTTTAGACTCAGGAGAATGTTACCGGTTTATCTTCCCTCCCATTCAGCACGTGACTATGAGGCCCATAGTATTGGCCCAGAGCCCCGGCTGGAATCTTGGGTCCCTGTCCATCCTTGCTGATGACTTTTACCTACGACCTCATTTCTCTGCGCCTGTTTCTCCTCCGTCATTCACAAAGACTCACTCCTGCTCTCCGACATCAGACATCAATTACGAGGCTCACTGTAAAATCAGGCTACAGTTTTAATGGACTTTAGAGCCTTAGCCAGCCCAATCTCTATTTGACACACAGAGAAACTGAGAGCCAGAGAGAGTCAGTGACTGCCACAAGGTCACAAAGCTAGCACCAGGAATCGAGTGTCCTCATGATTTCCACTAAGGAAAGTTGGAAACGTTCCGGGAAGTTAACAGGCTCATATAGGTAGATGCAGGGATAAATTCCCATTCTTCAAACTAGCCAGACTGTGTGGTTCGGAGATGTTGGCAAATCCAGAGAGAGCTGGCCATTGAGGGAGCTTTGGGCTAAAGGGCAACAGAGCAGAAGCGGACGGTCGTGCCTGGTCTACCTCTCTCCCCATAGATCTTTTTATTTATTTACTCATTCACTTATATTTAACTTGATTTCATTTTTTGAGCCTAATTTCACTCTGATCTGTATGACTTGGCCAAATTAATATTCTCTTCCATTCCCCATGTCTGAGCAGGAACAGGAAGAACAGAGACAAAAATAGCACTACCCTCCCCTTACTCATTTCTCACTCCCCATTCCTGAGAACCCTAATGGCTTTAGTAGTAGGGAGAAAAGGGGTGACAAAGTGTGCCCAGAGGACTGGCAATGTCCAGCTCAGAGAGCACTTGCTGGGTTGTGACCAGCCATTAGCTACATCCACAGGGGCTAGATCCAGACTCCATGATTCAACTACTAGCACCTCCTTGCCATGGGACACTGGGCAAGTTATCTACTCGCCCTGAGCTTCCGTGTCCTTGTCTGTAAGTGGGACTAACCTGGGTTTGCTGCTCAGGAGTGTTCAGATGATTAAATGAGAGAATATGTGAAGCTTGCTCAGCCCAGGTTTTGGCATGTGGTGTTTGAAATTACTGTTTCAGGTCCCTAAGTGGATCCAACACTTGTTTTATGCTCAAGGAAAGTGAGGCACAGGACAGTGGCAAGACCTCTTAGGAGTTGGTGGCCTGGTATTGGGGTTCCTGAAAGTCACTGGGTTGGGAGGGGCCTGAAGAAGCTCCTAGTGGTCATTTAATCACGGTCCAAGGACCCTGCTCTCTGATCCTCACTTCCCAAATCCTTCCCCTCAGTCCTCACTCCAGTCCTGTGTATTCTCCCATCACTACCAGGTCTGTACAGCTGTCACCTCCCTGACAGGGACCTTGTGTTGTTCCCACTGCACACAGAGAGGATGAAGCCCCAGGGAGCTGGGAGAAGGATGGAGGAGGGAAACTGAGGCAACAGCACTCTCGAATTACTCAGTGAGTTGTTTGAAATCACAGGGGGATCCAATTCTGGGTATAAAACCATGAAGAGTTGAGGGCAGGGTCTTGAAGCTCTGCTGGGAGCTGGCATCAGTTCCCACACAGCTGTCCCCATCCTCTGAGACATTTTCATTCCCTTTGAGAACTGCCCTATTTGGGCAGCTCAAGAACAGATGTTTCTTAACAAGTGCAGTTTACTGTGGGTATTTTTGGTCCCCTAATCTTGGTAAATTGCTGGGATTTTGTTGGTTCTCTGGGTAGAAGACAAAGCCAGCAGCTTCCAGCAAAGCCTCACTTGTCCTATGGGCCCAGAAATGGCAGCGAGGGGGTGAGTGCATTCACTAGCGACGGCCGTATAGGAAATTATTCCAGAACTTGGCGATGGAAAATAAGAAGCATTTGTTGTCTCCCAGTTCCTGAGGGCCAGGAATTCAGGAGCAACGCAGGTCTGGCAGTTCTGACTCTAGGTCTCTCATGAAGCTGCAACAGGGAATGTGGCCGGGGCTGGGGCTCTACCTTCAAGATGGCAGCCACACAGCTGCTGCTGGAGGCTTGAGGTCCTCACCGTGGGGCACCTCCACAGCACTACTTGAGTGTCCTCAAAATATGGTGGCTGTGTCCCCAGAGTGAGGGATCCTCAAGGGAGCAGGAGGAAGTCACATGGTCTTTATGATTGTTATGGCTTGGATTTTGAGTGTCCCCAGTTTCTCATGTACTGAAGGCTTGGTTCCTACTTGATGCATTAGGGAAAGGAACTCCCATGCAGGAACTCTAGGAAGTAGGGCTTGGGGGAAGGAAGTTAGGTCCTTGGTGGTCTTAGGGGACATTGGAACTCCAGCCCCTTCGTCTCACCTCTTTCCTTCTTCTTCTACCATGTGTTTTGGAATTGTGAGCCTGAGTAAACCTTTTCTCCTCATCAATTAATTATCTCAGGTATTTTGTCACAGTGGTGGAATGCTGGCTGACAGAATGATGTCACCTTGGAGGTTACACTGCATTGCCTCCTCCTTCTTATTTGTGGGTGAGTCCACCTGACAGCCTTGGGAGGGGAATTAAAGGGAGTCTGGGGAACATGTGAACATACTGTCAGTTAGGACAGCAAAACTGGTAGGGTGCGATTCACCTCCAGTTCTGCACCTATCCCTGCATCGTCCCCCCTTACCCAAAGACACTTTATAAGGAAGTGTGGTAGACCCTTCCCAGCCATCCACCCTGCACTTGGTCCTTGACTTGCTCAGGACAATGGAATGAGCAGGAATCACTGTCAGCCAGCCCCATGTCTGGGCCTCAAGAGCTTCCACGTATTTCCACTCAGCTTCTTGCACTCCTGCCATCAGCAAGAGAGGGCCAGACCCTGGCTAGTCCACCAATACCAGGAGAGGATGGAGACATGTGAGCCAGAACATAGCTGCCCAGCTGGGCCCATGCAGGCTCAGCTGATCCCAGTAGATACATGAGCTCCATACACACTGACTGTTCACTGAGACACTGGGGATGTTTGTTATGCAGCACTGCAGGGTCACTGGACTGGCACAGTCATGTTGGCCTAGAAGCCAACCATTGCTGGCCTCAAATGTTGCCTCCCCCACTCACCAATCACCACCTGGGCCAATCGCTTCATGCTCTGAGCCTCATTGACCTCATCTGTAACGTGAAGATAACATTATCCTCTCTCACGAAGGCTTTGTGATGGTTAAGATCTTCCTTATAAATGGCCTAGAGCGGTGTCCAGCACCTGTGATTATTGGTGATACCAGATCTCTGGGTCTATTGTACCCACGCTGATGTGCATCCATGATAGGGTTTGACTCTTCCGCTCAAGCACCAGCGGTAGCTCCCCAGATTCAAGCTCTGGAGTCTGAGCGTAAGGCCTCCTCCTCCTCCTCTTCCTTCTCCTCCTCCTCCTCCTCCTCCCATTTCTCTGACCTCTCACCCTCAGGCTCTTACCACGCAGCCAGAACAAGTGCCTGGTGCACATCTCAGACCCAGATCTGCAGGCCCACGCGTGCTGTGAGCCTCCCTCCACACTAGGCCAGCTCTTTGCCCTGGAACTCAGCTCCCGTGCAACTCTGGAATAGGCTTTCACTTCCGGAGGCACACAGGAGTCAGTGTCTCAGGCTATGGAATCAGCCACATTGGGCTCTGGATTCCGGATTTGCCATTCAGAGCTGGGTGACTTTGGGAGATGACTAAACCTTTCTGTGCTTTTCTTTCCTCATCTGCAAAATGGGGATCAGTACCACCCTCACCTTATCTGGTGGCTGTGGAGATTTAGTCAGACCGGACGTGTGAAGTCATCCCCGTGCCTCACATGGTTCAGATGTCGCTTGGTGCCTGGGGTATTGGTTCAGGAATCTCCCAGCCCCAGATAACAAAACTCACAGATGCTCAAGTCCCCTATACAAAATGGCACGTATTGGCATAGAATTTAGGCACATGCCCTCCTGTAGTTTAAGTCAACTCTAGGTTACTTATCATACCCAATATGTAAAGAGATGTTAGATTGCATTGTTTAGGGAATAATTATCAGAAAAAAATCTGTACGTATTTGCTGCAGATCCACGTTTCCCCAACTATTTCTGATCCAAGGTGGTTAAATCTGAGGGTGTTGAGCCCCAGATGCGGGGGCTCACAGCAACCCCTCCAGCTGGGAAGCAAGGGGCTGGATTTGCCTGGAAGCTCCTTAGGGCGCAGACATTGAAAGTAGAGGGCTCCAAGGGCAGGAAGATAAGCTGGAGCCTCCCGGGCAGAATTTCAGCCCCTACTTCCTGTCTAACACCCTCTGACCTGCTTCACCTGTGGGATACGTTATTTCGATTATCCAGGAAACTGTTACTTTGCTTAAAAAAGCAGTTTGAAAATCCTGAGACAGGGCATTCTTCAAGGCCTGTGGCTTTCCTTTTGGGATTTTGTGCGAAGAGGAAGAGAAGGGCCAAGCAGTGGTGTGAGGGACTCAGAAGCTGACATTCAGCCCCACAGTGACTTCAGGGCCGAGTGGATGCGCTCCCTGTCCCAGACTTGACCGGTGCCCGGTGCCCGTTCTGCCCCGCCACCCCCTGAACCCCCACTCTCCAAGGGCTCCTCTCCGCAGCTCTCTCCACGCTCTGTTTCCTGCTGTGTATTTCACACACCGCTTCTGTGTCTCAGCCTCAGTCCCTAGAGGACAGCTCCTTGGGGGTGAGAATGCTTTCAATTTTGAGGACACAGAGCACCAAACCAAGTCCACCAGAGGAGTCCGCAGAGGCGCAGCTGGTTTGGGATGGGTTTTCTCCCTCTCCTCTTTCCTGACCTTCTCTTCTGAGGGTTTTAAATCTGTGATGCCACCACAGGGGAAGGAGCTCTTGGTGGCTGTTTCTGAGAAGCCAGGTGGACCATGTTGGGATCGATTCCACCTCCAGACAAGAGCACACTAGCGGGTCCAGCTTGGGCCTAGGACAGGGGTCCAGGGGCGCTGGGCGGGTCATGTGGTGCAGTCTGCAGGAGGAAGGGTGCAGGCCGGGAGGACTGTGACAGCGGCCCAGAGCCCCAGCCTAGGAGAGCACCAGCAGAGTCCCTCAGTCCCGACAGGCCATGTGACCCGCAGAAAGTCTCCCGCTCAGAGCCTCAGTCCCCTTATTTGTCCAGGATGGTGATAACCCGTGTCTGAACAAGCTCACCAGGGTGAGGAGAGGGAAGAGGGGAAAGAAAAATGACTTTTTGCTAAGTGTCTATTACATCCCACACATCCTCTCCTATTATCCTTGCATCAACCCCATTTTACAGATGAGGATGTTGAGATCAGAGACGTACAGTGACCTTTCCAAAGTCACACAGCCCGGCAGAAGAGGCTATGACATAAATCCATTCACCCTTTCTTTTACGCTCAATTTATAACACTATAATAATTATATCAAGGTGCCGGGAGTGCAGCTGGTGCGTGGATCACTCACCTAGCGTGTGCAAGGCCCTGGGTTCAATCTCGGCAATGCAACAAAAACAGGAAGCACTTTCTAGCAGGCACTGATCCAAGGCTTCACATCCTTAACAGTCTAACCTCACAACACCCCTTTAACGTGCTGTCATTAGTGAGCCAGGGAAGTGGAGCCCAAGCTCCCCAAAACTATGTTTCTAAGGCTGCCCCAAACTCTTTGCAGGCAGCACAGGCCCCAGGAGCGAGCTGAGCGTGGTAGGCAGATCGCGGTGCCTGACCGTCCCCAGCCTGGGCGCTGAGATGCTGGGCAGCGACAGGGCCCTCAGCCCCTGTGGACCTCAGCTACTCGCATCCTGGGGGGCACCCCTGAGGGTAGGGCTGGGAGCAGTAGCTGCACCTGTCTGGGAACTACTGTATTGACTTCCCTAGCAGCGGTCTCAGTTGCCGACCAATCAGACAACCCACTCCTGTGCAACTCTCCTCAACCAGATCTGCACGTAGCCACGCCCCTACCCATGGCCACCCTATGACAACAGCCTCCCTGGCTGCTTCTCTTTCAGTCTGGGTCAGTTGTGAGCACGGCTGAAGACGCTGGTGGCTGAAGAATGAGAGAGAGGTGTTGGGAGCCGCTCCGGAAGTGTCTGCGAGGCCTTGCTGCCTGCTCCATGTGGTGAAACCCTACAAGCCCTACCCGCTAGCAACTGAGCAGAAAGGACAGGGACCTACTCCTCTCTAGAAGGCAGATGTTGAACAAAGGTGAGGTTGTCAGCTGGCTCAAGAGTCAGCACACATCCAAGTTCCACCTTTCAATGGTAAGAATCCCAGTTACCTGGTCACTGTATCCCCATTTTTATGCATAAGGTAACTGGAAATGAGATATTGTTCTGTTACCAAGTCCATAAATCACACACTTAGGATGTGCTCCCAGGTGCCTGGTTGCAGAGTGCTTGTTCCGGGCCCGCCGTCTTGGGGCCCTGGAGGAGCCCTCAGATCTCGTGTGCTCTGAGGCCCAAGACATCCGTGCTGGTGTTCTAGGCTGCGTGCAACTGGAAACTCTGGAAATATTCATCAACAGGAGTGAGCTAGTGAAGCGCAGTATATGATTACAAGATACACCGAGTACCAGTTAGGACGAGTGGTCTAAATAGGTTCCGCATTCCTATAAGAGTAAGTCCTGGAAGCTTAACATTGAAGAGAAAAGAGGAGTTTGTTATACATGTGTCGAAACAAAAACTGGTACTCCTTAATAGATGCAGTTTTTAAAAGAATTAGCTTTCCTTTCTGAGAAAGGAATTTGCCATATGATGCGTAGAGTGCAATGTTTATGGAAAATCTGGAATCAGTGCTGCGTATTGTTTCTGGACAGGCATGTATGTAGTAAAATGAAGTTTGTTTTCCTTTCAGGTTCTGAGGACGGAATGAGCCTTGTGCGGGGTTTGTGTCTGCTGCCCTTTGTCCTTGAGACCTTTGGAGGATGGAGTTGTGACCATGTGGAAGGGCAGGTGGATCAACCTATCAGTTACCTTTCCGTCACTAGGACAAAAAACGGGACACTTGCAACTTGAAGGAGAGGTTTATTTGGCTTATGGTTTCCAGTGGGATTGAGTCCAGAGTTGGCTGGCTCTAAGACAGAAACTGAATGGTGGAAGAGCATGGCAGAGCAATGCTGCTCGCCTCATGGCAGCCAGGACCCAGAGAGAGAAGAGTGAAACGATGGCCAGGTGTACATCCTTCCCAGTGACTGCCTCTTCTCACCAGGCCCTGCCTCCTACGTGCCCGTTAAGCTGTGCACTCATCAATGGATTAGTGTGCTGATAAGTATATTCCTCCCATGATCCAACCACCTTCCATAAGCCACAAGACTTTTGAGGGACATTTTAGCTGTAAATCTTAAGTACCAGGCATCCCCTTGACTAGCCAGAGGGGACATTTGTGAGTTAAGAACAGTGTTGCGCTGCCCTTCAGTGTTATTAAATTGATATGTTGCCATTAATGTACTTTTGTGCGGATTTTGCCCTCAATTTTTACATCCAAGTTGTTAACAAAAAAAAAAAAATTGGCTTCAGGAGGAGCTGAGGGGATGTGAGGAATGCTCTCTTCATCTGGTGGTGGTAGATGTCAACATCAGGTACAGCCTTTTCTGGGCTGCTTTGTGCACTATGAGTTCTTGGCTTTGGGCATCAGATGGGCCAGGTTGGCAAGCAATGGAGGGCTGTGCAGAACAGGGGGGGTCACATGCACAAAATTAAGAAAGTGAGAAAAACCATATTGAGTGAGGTAAATGTACAACGTACGATTGAAAATACAAATTTTTAAATTTTTAAGAATGTACTGCAATAAAAGACACATTGTCATTAATTTCTCCCAAAATATTCCCCCTTACTTTGAACACACTTATCCTATCATTCAGAAGCTGTTCTGGAAGTCCTTTTTTTTTTTTTTTTTTTTTTTTTTTACGTGAGTACCGGGAGTTGACTTCAGGACCTCGCACGCCAGCAAGCACTTGTGCTGCTGAGCGATATCACCAGCTCTTTTTTCCTTTATGTGGGTTCTAGGAGTCGAACTCAGGACCTTGCACTTGCCGGGCAGGCGCTTGTGCCACTGAACCATCTCACCAGCCCTGGAATTCCCTTTTTGTGAATGTTTTTATTTCTACCATGGTGGCTTCCTTGATGTCCTGAATTGATTCAAAATGTTTACCTTCTGTGGTTGTTTTGACTTTGAGGAAGAGCAAGAAGTTGCATGGTGTCAGACCCAGTGAACAAAGTAGATGACAACACAAAATAATGTCTTTAAGAGCCTGCCTTTCTGTTGGATGGCCTTGGACCACAGCATTCACCAGATTTTTTCTCACACCTCATAAAGAGTACTTCCAAACCTACTTCAGAAAGTGGCAGGAACTATGGGATAAGTGTGTCCGAAGTGGGGAGTAGTATCCTGAAGGAGATTAATGGCAATGTGTCTTGCTGTAACAAACTTAAAATTTAAACATTCAGTGTACATTTTGATCACATCTCATATATAGAATGGGCTTAGATGGTACCTGCCACATCTAGGAGTAAAGTATTAAAACTCAGGTGTCTCCAGCATCTACAGCTAAGAGCACTGCTTCCAAACAGTGTTCCATTACTGCTTCTCCCCTAGAGGACTTCTGTGTGAGAAATTAAGATTTTCATGACTGGAATCAGAGCCTGAATGAAGCGATCAATGGAGGCTGACCTGCGTTAAATGCAAAATATATAAACAAGTCCAACTCGCTAACATAGACACGATTTTTTTTTTTTTTTTTGTGGGTACCGGGGGGTCGACCTCAGGACCTTGTGCACCAGCAGGCGCCCGTGCCGCTGAGCGATATCACCGGCCCCTTTTTCGTATGTGGGATCCGGGAGTCGAACTCGGGCCCTCGCGCTTGCAAGGCAGGCGCTTACGCCGCTGAGCCATCTCACCGGCCCGACACGATTTTTAAATTTATGAGTTTTAGAGAAATGTTTTATTGAAAACCAGCAAATGATGATCTCTGACAACATTATGTGCCCTGAACCTTGTTTTGGTGGGTGGTGGTCTGAGCCTGTGGCAGACTACAGCTGGCTTTGATTCTGTTTGTCTCATACACCCACACTCACACCGTCACGCAGTCACGCACTCACTTAACCAGCTCAGGCTGCTGTAATCAAATACCACAGTCTGGGTGTCTTAAATATCAGGAAGGCTGGGAAGTTTAAGGTCAAGGTCCTGGAAGATTCAGGTCCCTAATGAGGGCTGTCTTGCTGGCTTGCAGAAGGCTATTTTCTTGTTGTATCAGAGAGAAAGAGAGAGAGAGAGAGAGAATGAGAATATGAGGGAGTTGGAGAGGGAAAGAACACACTTTGGTTTCTTCATCTTCTTTGAATAACATCGATTCTATATTATGACTCTCATGACTTCATCTAAATCCAGTCACCTCCAAAAATCCTTACCACCAAACACTATTGCATGCAGGGTTAGTGCTTCAACAGACGAATTCTGGGGAAACACAAATAGTTATAACACATACACTGTAGTGGGTCCCCTAGAATATGTTGCGTGGCTGTTGTCCATATCTTCAAGTGAGAGGTAAACACTTTATACTTAGCTACACCTCTAGCCCTTTTTGTTAATTTTGACAGGGTCTCACTAAGTTGCTCAGAAAGGACTTGAGCCTGTGATCTTCTGCCTCATCCTCCCAAGTAGCTGGGATTAGTGATGTGCACCGCTGTGCCTGGCAAGAGTCTGCATTTTTTTTTTTTTTTTTGTGGGTACCAGGGGTCGACCTCAGGATCTCATGCGCCAGCAGGTGCCCATGCCGCTGAGCGATATCACCGGCCCTTTTTTCGTATGTGGGTTCCGGGAGTAGAACTCCGGCCCTTGCGCTTGCCAGACAGGCGCTTATGCCACTGAGCCATCTCACTGGCCGAGTCTACATTTTTAATAAGTTCTCCTCTCTCCGCTGTGCTACCCAGAGGATCCTAGTCGCTTCAAAGCTTGAGAATCTCTGCTGTAAGCTTCTGCATCCTCTGGAGATTTCTGGAACCAGATGCATCCCCTGAAAGCAGGCACTTCGGCAATGACCGTGCAAATCAAGCCCTGGGGTTAACAAAGGCTGAGTGGGACGTGGGGAGGAGCTTCTGACAGCAGCAGTATCTGGAGTGTGGATTTAATGAACTACTACTTTGGTGCATGGGGAGAAGGGGATCTAATCCTGGGGTGCTGATGTTTTTAAAATTGAATTTCTGTTTGAAAGGATGAAGGGAGAGAGGCAGTTTCACTGAAAACTAGCTTTCATTAGTCAGCTTTCCATTTCTGTAATGACATCCCTGAGATAAACAACTATTTCGGCTCCTGGTTCCTGAGGTTTCAATCTGTGGTCAGTTGGCCCCATTGCTTTTGGGCCTGTAGTGGGCGGCGTATCATGTGCAGTAGAGCAAAGCTGCTCACATCATGGAGGCCAAGAAGCAAAGAGAGAAGGCAAGGGGCTGGGGACAAAATATCCCCTCCAAGGGTGCACTCCGGGGACCTAAAACTTCCACCAGGCCCCACCTCCTCAGGTTACACCACCTCCCAACAGGGCCGGCTTGGAACACAGCCTCCAACACATGGGCCTTGGGGGTCACTTAGCAAACCACAGCAGGCCCTTTTCAAATCAAATCAGTGACTCAGCATCTCCATGCTTGGTGGCCACTTACTGTTCACTGCTGCAGATGACCCTGCCTGCTTATAAAAAAGGATCAATACACTTCTCCCAGAAGAAACTCTTCACTATTGATAGGATTCATTCTTACTATTACAGATGTGCATTTTTAGTATTCATTACTTATATTCTAATACTTCAAGTGAGAGTATTATTTGCTCAATGACTTGGCTCCAGCTTTTCCTTTTTAAGTTGATTTTTCTAGTAACAGTATTAACATAAAAACCAAGTGCAGGCTTCAATCTCCCTTGGGTGTAGGTGTTTGTGATCCTATACATTCTTGCCAAAGAGCAGAAGTGTAGGATTTGTAGCTCTCCAATTTTATAATTTGAGCAGTGTGAAATGCCACATTTTGTCAGACTCCATGGAGCTGGGAAGGACAAAGCAACAACTCAAACCAGTTACTCATCAGCACCATCATCATCACATCTATGCAGTATTTACAAGGTGCTGGGCACCAAGCCAAGCATCGCATCTTCACGGCATCGCATCCTCACAGTGCCCACATTATCCCAGTTTTGCAGATAAGAAGACCCAGACCCAGACGGGTTGAGTGTGTTACCCAGGTCCACAGCCAGCATGTGGCAAAGCCACTGTGCAACATCAGGCAGTCCAGCTCCAGAGCCCCAGTCCCTCACTGTCATGCTAGTTTGTCTGAAGCAAGGAGTGAAAGGTGGGAGGCAGATAGATGTGCATTGTTAATTAAGCACATGTATAATACCCAGGCTGGTGTTTCTGGTAATGTTTAAATGCACGAATACTTTTTTGATAGTGACGAAAGGAGTCGAAAGAAATATTTCAAGGCAAAAAAAAAAAAAAAAAAAACATGCTTGCTGGAGTAGTGGCAGAATAGCAGAGTGGTTTGGTGTTAGAGGATCAAAGGCTGGTGTAAGAGGCACATTTTACAGTCCAAAGGAAAAGAAAATCCTCACTCAGGGAGTTACTGTTGGCTCCTCTAGCAGCATCCATGCATTTGCACCCAAAGGCATATTGTCACGTGATTAAGAGAATATCGATTCTACCACCAACACGCAGGAGCATGAGACTTAAGGGATGATGACTTCACTCCCAATTCTAGAGGAAAATCCCACTCCAACTGGCCAAACTGATCAGAAAATCCTGCTCTTGCACATGGTTGTTTCACAGATGAGAACATAGTCTCGGCCTCAGGGAACATGGCGGCTCCCTTGGCCACGGAGATTGATTCAGAGGTAGGACTATGGCCCAAATTGATTCAATCAGAGTGAACCTCAGAGTTATATTTGGCTGCAAGGAAGTCTTCTTTGGGAGGATGCGATGTATGCAGCTGTTCCTAACATTTTGTCACTGTGATGAAAGTGAGCTTGAAAACTAAACCATTGTGTGGAACAAGGCAGCGCAAGACAATTGCGGAGAAATGGAGACAGCATCCTCATCGAGCTATTCCTGAAACTGAAATTGACTTATTTTCATTTACATGGATCAATTTATTCCTTTTCTATCCATGTTATTTTAAGCTGAGTTTCTGTTTCTTGCAACTAAAAGCATCTTAGCTGGTATGTGGAGTATTGGGCTTGTGGTTTAAATATGAGAGGTACCTAATGGGGCTCTCAGTGTTCATTGCAAGCCTACAAAAAAACAAACTCAGCACTTAGCTTCACCCTTTTTTTTCCCCCCCACTACAGGGGAATTGAATTCAGGGATGTTGAGCTATATCCGCAGCCTGTCCCTCCCACAGCCCCCTGCCACTATTTTTTAAATTTTGAGATAGGGTCTTATCCAGTTCCCCAGCCTGAGCTCAAAATTGGGATCCTCCTGCTTCAGCCTCCTGATAGCTGTGATTACAGGCTAACTACTTAGCTTCAATCTTAAAAGAACTGACATAAAAATCAACCTCTAAGTGCATATGTGTTAACCAGAAGTTGATACTTTAGTTACATTGTTATGTAGACACTGGAGAAGGAACTTACATGACATACAAGAAAGCAAAACTAAATGAGGTTCTTCATCACCTATAACCAGGGGACCCTCTGTGCTGACACCTGTCTCATCTTTCCTCCTTTTCTCCTTTCCTCTACTCTTACTGTCCCTTAATGTTCTGTACTCCGTGGCAAACGGACAAAACAACCACAGTGAAATCTCCCACCCAGCTCCTCCAGCCTGCTCCCAGTCCCAGCCCATGTTCATTGAAGTATCTGCCCGATAAAGCTAAAGCTACCTTCCTGGAAGGTAATTCAGCTGTGAGTAACCGTGTTTCCTCCACATTGTAACCTACCATGCTCTGGAAATATGCTGGGAATGCTACTGAGCCCTTGTGCTTTCCCTTCATCTTTGCAGCTACTGCCACAAGAAAGAGGACAAATCCATACTCCTTGAGTGAACTCGAGCATTTCCAGGCTCCAACTCCCTCACCCAGGGAGTGTGGAGGAGACAAATCACAGCTCTGTCTCCATGTGATGCCTGTATCTTCTGGGTGATGTCAAGAGTACAGCCAAGCAGTGATGCTCTTCAAACTTACTTCTGTAAAGCTTCAGCAGTGGGAAAAACACCTTCTAGAATCTGATCTCAGTGTTCCAAAATGTCATTTGTGTAAAAATCTGTGGACGTGAAGATGGCTGTGTTTCTGATTAAAAGCCAGCACATCTATGATTAGTCAGGGTGTCTGGAATCTGTATTGCGTTTCATTTCTAGTAGCAGCTGGACACAGACAGAAGCATTTCTAGGTGTAGCTGTCAGAAAATATTCTTGACAAAATTGGAGGAAATCAGTGTGTATCAGGGATAAATGTAAGCAGTACAAAATGTAGAAACCATGTGGTTTTAGACCCAAGGAGCATTCTGACTTTCCGGAAAAGAATCACAGAAACTAACCTTCTTGCTTGGGAAAGAATGGCATGCATGACGTCGTTAAATTGTACTGATGGTCATCAGTGGTAACGGTAGATGATTAATTAACAAAGTTTTATAGTCACAACAAGTTAAAGGACCATCCTCTTCCTCCCTTCCTTCTCTCTGTCCATCCAAATATTTTCCTTGATGGATTTTAATAATTTAAAACTAACTTAAGATGTAGGATTTAAACCCTTTCAATTTAGACAACCTGCTCCTGTTCAAGCATGCCCAGGTTTAGCCTTTAAGTCATTTATGAATCAAGAAGCTTCTGTTGTTTCTCCCTGTGTGTCGGGCATGGTATTGGGTGCTAAAGACACAAAGGTAAGTGAGATAAGATCACTCACATCCACTAAGAGTGAACATGTAATTTTCCTTTTTCTCACTGTCTTTGTCTGGCTTTGGTATCAGCGTAGTGCTATCCTCAAGTATTGAGTTAGGAAGTGTTCACTCGTCTTCTATTTTTAAGAAGCGTTTAGGAAGAACTGATGTTCATTCTTCTTTAAATGTTTGGTAGAATTCACCAGTGAAGTCCTCTGGCCCCAGCTTTTCTTTGTTAAGAGTTTCTTTTTTTAATGACTGATTCACTCTCTTACCCTGTTTTAGGACTACTCAGGTCTTCTATAGTATTTCTTCTTGGGTCAACTTTCATAGTTTGTATATTTCTAGAATTTTTCTATTTCTTATTGATTATCTAGTTTGTTGGCAGACAAATGCTTATACCAAGAAGTGTTTCCTGCTATGGAAGATGAAATAAAGCCTGACCACAAGCCAGGCATGGTGGCGTATGACTAATCCCAGCACTCTGGGGGGCTGAGGCAGGAGGATTGTAAATTCAAGCCCAGCCCTAGGCAACTGAGCGACTTAGCAAGACCTTGTCTCAAAATGAAAATTAAAAACAGCCTGGGGATGTAGCTCAGTGTGAAGGCCCTAGATTCAATCCCTGGTACTGAAAAAGATGAAGTCTGACAATAGTGTAACCAGGGCATGGAGGAGGGAAGGGTTAATGTGGATTTAGAGGTGGAAGTATGAGAAAGGTTTCAGGGAAGGTGACTCTTAAATTCATTAGGTACTGTAGGATGAGTAGGAGTTGGTTACATGGAAATGGGGTAGGAAATTCCAGGTAGAGAAGTACGAGTAAAGGCGAAGATGAATGAAAATAAATTCATGGCCTGCTTGAAGCTCACGAGGCAGAAAGAGCATAAAAAGTGTTCTATGGAGCAGTAAAAGCAAGATTAGGGAAGGTGTCCATACCATGCTAAGGATTTTGGATTTCATTCCTTGATGGTGAGACACTATCAACATTTTCTCAGCAGGGCTCAAAGATGATCAGATAGGTGATTTTCTAGGAAGATTGCTTGGGTGGCTGTGTTGAGAGTGGTTGGAGGGGAAGGACAGGTGGAGTTTAAATGAGGCCGTTGCTGTCCTGCATCATGAAGGAAGATGGAGAAGGAAGAGGGCTGGGTAGAAACAAGAGGGAGGCTGGGTTCCTGAGACCCCAAATGGTGGAATCAGTAGGACAGAGAGACAACTCGCAGTGAGGAAGGAGGGAGAGGACTCAGCGGTGCAGCCAAGGTCGTCAGCTGGACTGTGCCAGGCCTGTGGGACAATGGGCAAGTTCACATCTATTTGTGTATCTAGGGGAGGAAGTAGCAGATATGACTTCCTTCATGTTGTCACATTAATCATAAAACTGTAAGGGAAAAAAATCCCAAAGGGAATAAAGATATTCTGAAAAGCATTCTTGTCTAAAGGAAGCTGCATGCATGGAAAAACTTTGACATTCAATTGATTTCAGTAACCATCACGCCATCGTATTTGTATTCAGGCGGTGCGGTGGAGCTTTGAAACTGCGGAGGACTGACAGACAGGCCCTTGTTAGGGGAAACAAAAACAGGTCCTAGTTGCAGGGTTGAATATTTTTTCTTTTTCTTTGTATAGGGGAAAAAAGTAAAAACCCATCATTTCTCCTAGTCTGAATGACAGTCTTATTTTCCTCCCTTAGTAGATACAACCTAAGATCTTCCAGACAATAAAAAGCAGTCAGAGAAGTGTGGGTGACACATTTAAAAATACTATTATCTGAAATATCTTGTTTTGTAGACTTGAATTGCAAACCTTGTAAATTTCTTTTATAATTTTAAGAAGTCAAAATGAAACAAAAAGCAAGTTTTTAAAATCAAAAGCAAAATGAAACCAACCAGAGTAACTGTGTGTTATCTTCACGATTTAACCACATGAGTGAGTAGATTTTTAACTGTGCTTCCTGGGTGGGAAATACCCCAAGGACAAAAAAATCCCTAATTTTTTTTTTTTTTAAGTTTAAAATGGCAAGTTGTGGTGGTACATGCCTATAATCCCAGCACTCTGGGAGGGTGAGGCAGACAGGATTGCAAATTTGAGCCCAGTTTGGACAACTTAGAGACTTAGCGAGACCCTCTCTCAAAATAATTAAAAGGGCTAGAGATGTAGCTCAGTGTGAAGACCCTGGGTTTAATCCCCAGTACCACTAAAAACAAAACAACAATGCCAAAAAGGTTCTAATTAATCATGCTATTGATATAGTTTTTCTTTTTTCTTTTTTTTTTTAATGTGGGTACCAGAAGTCGAACTCAGGACCTCGTGTTTGCCAGGCAGGCGCTTATGCTGCTGAGCCATATCACCGGCCCAATATTGTTTTTCAATATATAGTAAAGTGAGTATTCTTATATAAATATTGTTTGCAACTAAGATTTTTAGAATAAGAGAAAAGTAATGGAAAACCGACTACATGAATGAAGTCTCTCATCACAAATTTGAATTGGAAATAGCATGAACTCATGATGTACAGTATTTCTCCTTAAAAATGTTTGCACTTCCTAGATTTGGTTACTGTAAATATCTAGAGACAATGACCATTCCAGTAATGACCCAGATGGTGGTCTCTAAGAACAGTTTCTAAGTAAGAAGAGCCAGGGATTCTTGGGGAAATGATAAATTCCAATATGCAAGATGATCCCGGACATCCTGTTTCACCAAAAGCAAGGAAGCCATTAAAGACTACTGTTATGTGAAAAGGACTCGGGGTCAACCTGCCCACCAGCTCCCACTGTCCGAAGATGGGACTACAAGAGCTCCTGTGAGAACAATGACTGCCATGCACTGAAACACAGCCAATCCACACACTCGCTCACTTCCTTCAGAAGGTATGAAATAATGAACTCCTTCTGAAAATTGGTAAATAAAAGAACCAAGCATTGATCTTGTCTTTCCTGTGGGTACCATGTCTTAATCTAATCAAATAGTGAACAAAGAAAAGCTTTCTCTATAGAAATAGTGCATCTAATCGGTGAAGAAGGGGTTGACAGGACAGTCATGGCTCCAGGACATCCCTCAGTGGGAGATCGCCAGACCTTATGGCCTTCAGATGGAGTGGGTCCACTACCTACAGGAGAGTCACAGGTGATAGCCATAACTGATGGAGTGTTTGCCATATGTCACATGGCTTGTGTGTGGGATCTTTGTTTTTCTACAACCCTGTGAGGAACACACCATGATTCATGTTTTACAGACAGGAAGTTGAAATGCTGGGAAGTTAAGTGACATCCCCAGGGTAACACAACTAATAACTGTGAGGCAAAGTTGGAATCCAACTGTCTTAGTTACTTTCTGTGTTGCTGAGGCAAAATACCTGACACCCAAAGTTAAAGGAGGAAAGGTTTATTTCAGCTCACAGCTTGTAGAGGATTTGGTGCATAGTTGGCTGGCTCCAAGGCAGGGTGGCATGGCAGAGGGGCATCACAGAGGAGAAATATTCCATGGCAGAGCAGGCAGGAAGCAGCAACCAGCAAGCAACGGCAGCAAGCCTCCCTTTCCATTTTATTCCATCCAGGGTACAAGCCTTTTGGGTGGTGCACTCATACCCAGGTAGAGCTTCTCATTACCCACACCCAGAACTATAATAAACCAACTAGTAAACTAATCCAGTTACCACAAAACCTTAATCCCAGTATCACATCCTTAATCCACATTCTTGCACTCTAGATCCAGCCACTTCCGAAAAGCCCCACCTATGAGCACATTAGGCTTTGGGGAGACATCTAGATACAATCCATAACACCATTCTGGCTCTCCCAACCTCCAAAATTTATGCTACAACTATCTCTTTCATCCTCAAGAAATGGCTTAGGTTCTAGTACATTTTTAATAAACTTTTTATATGGGAATAGATTCAGATTTCAGACAAGTTGTGGGGATGGTACAGGACATTCTAGCTGCTATTGCTTGGCTTTTACGTATCCCAAAAAGGCCCAAGTGATAAAAGATTGGTCCCCCATGTTGTGCTATTAGGAAGTGGTGAAACCTTTAAGAGGTGGGGCTTGCTGAGGAGTCTGTAGCTCATTGGCGGCTTGTCCTCAAAGGGGATGGTCGGACCCAGCCCCTTTCTTTTCTTTTTCACTCCCTGTCCATGAGGTGAAGGGTTTTGCTCTGTCACTTACTTCTTCTATGACACGCTGCTTCCTCGCAGGCTCCAAGCAAAGGAGCCAACTGATTATGGGCTGGAACCTCCAAAACTGTGAGCCCAAACACTTTCATTTTATAAGTTGATTTATTTCAAGTATTTGATATAGTGATAAAAAGCTAACACATGAACATACTACTCAGTTTCTCCTTTTATAGTCTTGCATTAGCATGGTCAACTTGCCAAAAGTAATGAACCAATGCATTATTGTCAACTGAAGTCCATAGTTTATTCAGATTTCTGCCATTTTTACTTAATGTCCTTTTTCTGTTCTGTGATCCCATCTTAGTTACTTGTCACTGAGACACAATACCTGACACCTACAACTTCAAGGAGGAAAGGTTTATTTTGGCTCACAGTTTGTAGAAGTTTCAGTCCATAGTCAGCTGGCTTCAAGGCAGGGTGGCATGGCAGAGAGGCAGGGCAGAGGAGAAAGAGCTCACGGCTGGGCAGCAAGAAGCACAGAGAGATCAAAAGAGAAGGGAGGGAGATACACCCTTGCAGGCCACGCCCCCAGCGACCCACCTCCTCCTATTAGGCTTCACCTCCCTACATCACATTTACCTACAGACTCATCAGTGGACTAATCCACTCATGTGCATCATACCTCCACGATCCAGTAACCTCTCAAAAGTCTCACCTAAGAGGGTGTGAGGCTTTGGGGGACATCTAAATATAAACCATAACACCATCCAAGATACCATATTCCACCTAATTGCTCATGCCTATTTAGAGTCTTTTGGCTGTGACAATATCTCAGACTTTCTTTCTTTGGTTTTTGCTTTTTTTTTTTTTTTTTGGAGTTCTTTTCACCAGTACCGGAGGTTTTGTTTTTAATGACCTTATAATTTTGAGGAGTACTGGTCAGGTGTTTCATTTAATGCTCCTCAA
Source organism: Erethizon dorsatum (assembly GCA_028451465.1). Lineage (NCBI taxonomy): Eukaryota > Metazoa > Chordata > Mammalia > Rodentia > Erethizontidae > Erethizon > Erethizon dorsatum. The sequence continues at coordinate 100,158,296 of CM051830.1, read as the reverse complement.
CTGGGATTGGGCTGGTGTTTCCTTGTGGTTATACCAGGCAGTGGGTTTTTGGGAGGGTGACCGTGGAGATAAAGTGCCCTACTTATCCATCAGATCAAGGGAACGTACTGCAGGCCATAACCTTGATCACCTGGCTTTGGCAGTATCTGCAGTGTTCTCCATAGTAAGGCGCTTTTCCCTCCCTTGTCCCTCTGTGTCCCTCTTTGGAGAGAGTCACTGTGCACAGTCTCCACTCCTGGAGGGGAGATTATTTATGCTTTACCTCCTTAACGGCAGAATAGAGACATACTTCTTTTGGAATTCTCTGCACAGGTACTTCTCTTCTAGTCTATACTTACTTCACTTATTGATATCTGTAATGGACTCATGAATATTTGTTTCATACTTCGGCTTAATCTAGTACCACTTTACTATCATCCTCCTTATCAGTGGTTTTGCTTTCCTCAGTTTCAGGAACCTGCAGTCAGCTGCAGCCAAAAATATTTCACAGAAAATTCCAGAAATAAACAATGTGTAAGTTTTAGATTGCACTTTTATGAGCAGTATGGGGAAATCTCTCATCATCTAGTTGCCACACAGCTAGGATATGAATTGTCCTCTTTGTCCACACTCTCTATGCCACCTGCCCACTAGTCACTCAGTAGCCTTCTTGGTTATCAGACTGACTGTCAGTTTCCCAGTGCTTATGTTTGAGTCACCCTTATTTTATTAAATAATGACCCCAACATACCAGAGTAGGGATGCTGACCATCTGGATATGCCAAGAAGAAGCTGTGAATGTTCTCTGCTTAATAAGGAAAGAAAAAGAAGTTGCATGCTGAGGTTACAAAATCCACAGTACAGTGAGATGTTTGGGAAGAGAGAAAGAGGGAGGGGGAGAAAGAGTGACCACATTCCCATAAATTTTATTACAGTATACTGCTATTATAATTGTCCTATTTTATTGTAATTGTTCTGTTTTATTATTAGCTACTGTTTTTAATCTTTTACTTCACCTAATTTATAAATTAACTTTATCATAGTATATGATATGATATATATATATTGTTAGGTACCAGCATCCACTAGCATCTTGGAATGTGTCCATGGGGACGTGAATAAGCAGTACCTGGGCGGGCTTGACATTACATCTGAGGCTGCCCATCAAGGCATCAAGGCTGGATAGCTTCCAGTGGACAACTCTGCTCCATGTGTCTCTCACTGTTCTCAGGGTACAGTACACTCACTAGCCTGGGAAGTTGTTCCCACAGCAACAGCAGAAGCACAAAAGGGTGAATGAGAATGGCAAAGCCTCCTGAGGCACTAGCTCAGAGCTAGTGCTCAGTGGTTTCTGCCTCATGCTGTTGGCCAAATCAAGTCACATGGCCAAATTCAACATTGAAGGATGGAGAATTGGCTCCACCCTTTTATTGGAAGGGGATGAGCAGTTGATATTCCAGAACAATAATCTACCAGATTACTTCCTCTTGAGGATTGCTTATAAAAATTCTAGTGCTGAGAGTGTAGCTTAGTGGCAAAGCATTTGCTTAGTGTTCCCAGGTCCCTGTGTGTGATCCCAACTCTGCCCCAACCCCCACCCAAAAAGATAAATGAAGACATTTCTGAGGTCTTTGAATTTTCCACAATAAGCATACAGAGACTCCAGAGGTTATGATCAATGATCTGTTGCACAGATTCTAGTGTTCATCAGTATCCATGTTCCCTCCTCCACTTGTGTAGCCCCTAGACTACATTTCCCAGCAACCCTTGTGTAGGTGGTACCATGTGACTAGTTCCAGCCAAAGAAATGAGGCCAAAAGGGTCAAGGATTACTTCTGGGCAAAGATAGTTAAGGATGGCTATGCTTGTTGTTGCTTTCTTTCCTCATTTGTTTGTTGGATGCAGAAAATTCAGTGAAGCTCTCCAAAGTCCTTGGGGATAGAAGGCTATCAGATGGAAGGGGCCTGGGTCTCTGAAGGACTATGTGTTACAGAGAGCCCACGAACCCACACTGCTTTGGCTTTCTTTGACACATTATACTGTGGCATGTCACTGAGACTTGGGATAGTTTACTCTAGGTGTTACTGTATCATGACTAAAATAATTTCCCTTCCTGGTGACCACTAGTAGCACTAGTTGACTCCTTTGGGTTTACTTGGTAAAGTGTAATTTCTGTAAGATTTTATGTCTGAGTGTTCATTTTTAACAAGTGATCTGAGAGCCTACCGACACCTATGTACTGACCATTTCCAACTTTGGCTGTTTTGTTGATTTTGCCTTCGAGGAGTCATTCTTTCTCTTAACTGATATGATTCTGCAAGAGGTGACTGCCTCTTCTAGGCTCTGGGGATGGAACATGTGACTTAGGCTAAGCCCATAATGTCTTGTGTTCTTCCAGCCACAGTGACAGGTTCACAGGTGGGCATGTGACCTAGGTGGGTTCAAATTTCACCTTAGGATATTGGCTGGGAAACTTGCAATGAGACTCTGATTTTCTTATGAGACATTAACAGAGAAGATGACAACCATGGGAGGTACAGGCAGCCATCCTGCAATCATGATGACAGCTGGCCTTAGGAGGGAGTTTATACTAAGGATGGCAGAACAGAGCAGGTCCCTAGCAACATTGTCAAGCAGCTGGATGAGGCCTTCCCTGACATCTTTATATCTTTTATAGTTTAGCCCACTTAGTTGAGTCTTCATTACTTACCTCCAAACTATTTGCAGTGGAGCCAGCCTTTACCATGTTTATAATCAAATAAAACATTTTAATCACGAAATACTCAATGCCATTAAAATAGGTGATCTTCAGAGATTACTTCTAGCTCTAAAATTTGGAGTTTATGAGGTCCACAATGAATCCCTGGCGCTTATGTAATTTATACATAGAAGTGTTTATCTTGAATGTCAAAGAGATTCTCTAATTATTTGAAGACTTCAGGCAAGAAGATGATGAATACTCCATAAAGGAAATACTGACCTTCCTACACCAGAGCAAATCCTTCCATGGCTCTCATTGCTTTTCGTGGATTCTATAAGGCCCTGTGTTAGCTGGCCTGTTAACCTCTCTGGCTATATTAGATACATGCCTTACCCCCTCACCCTGGGCTGAACATCAAATTCTCAGAGTTCATTCCTGCCCCAGGACCTTGGCACTTGCTACTATCTTTGGATATATGCTCTTCTCCTGACTTCTCTTTGGTATCTCTCCAATCTCAACTTATTCTCAGAGAGACCTTTCCTGAACAGCCAGCTAACAGTATCTCTCTCTTTCTGACACTCTTTACAAAACACCATTTTATTTATTCACTTGTTATCTCCAGTTCCTGCAAAAATAAGAGTTCTTCAAGAGCAGAGCCCTTGCCTGTTCTGATGTGCCCCAAATCCCCAGCACCTGGCACAGTGCCTGACACACAGCTGGCACTGAATAAAAAGTAGAACCTTAGGACCCAAATGGAGGCAGCAGTGTCCTTTGAAGGGGGGTGGGGAATGGAAGGGGCTTGAGATGTGGCCATGGTGGGAAGACTGGGAACTTATGGGAGAAAGGGTGACATGGCCGGGAGCCCAGGGCAGCTGCTGCTTGGGAATTCTTTTCTGGGATTATTCATGGAGTATTTAAAAAAGGAATGGTGTGTGTGTGTGTGTATGTGTGGGTGTTTGTGTGTGTGTGTGTGTGTTGGGGGTGAAGGTATATTCCACATCTAAAAAATAGCAGAACAACATTAGAAACTTCATAATGCATTTCACTTCATTTTCTCCTAACCACTAATATTTTGGAGTCTTTCCCAGAATTTTTGCTCCCCTCACTGACTGCTCCCCAAAGTTGCAGTCTGAGAGCATCTACTTGGGGGGAACAAAAGGACTCCAGGCCCTTGCAGTTCAGCATCATCATTTCTTTTCACTTCCTCCTTCAGAGATGGGAATAAACATAGTTCCCTTAATTTCAGAAGAAATGAAAATGATTTTTCTTTGCGCTGTTGGGTAACTCCCTAGTGCCGCACTCCTGCTAGCTCAGATCCGGTTGCCCCTGTAGATCTGGGGGAGACTTAATCAGATGTTGTTACTGAATGCAAATCTCAAAGCAGATACTCAAAGAACAAATCTCCAGACTGCTGTCTCTCTCTTGGATTTTTTTTTTTTTAACTGAGAGCCAGCACATGTGATCTAAACTCACCTTTCTCTTCCCCAGCCTTCATTTGTCTTTTCCTAGCAGACAGGGGAAGCGAAAGGTGCTTCTCTAAAGATTTAATTTTCAGGAAGGTAATGTTGAACTGTTGTTTCACAGAGCTGCTTTGGAATCTGCTGTTCATGACACCTTTTCCTGATGTGTTGAAAGAACCACGAAAGCGTTGAAGTGGTGTGGAGACGGCAGTGGTCGGTTGGCAAAGGACACAGGGACTTTTTCTGCTTTTCTTCTCATTCGAACCACTTATCGTCCTCTTGTTGGAGAGGAATCAGCCTCCCATGGTAGCGGCTTCTGCCTGTGGTTGCGTTTTACTCTGCCTCCTTTTATCCGCCCTCTCCAGGTTACTTGTCCATCTTGTCCAGGTCATTTGGTTGATCTGATCCTTGCTGTCACTTGTGGGATGTTTCTTAAGCTCTTGTTTCTGCGCTGGATCCTGGATGGGAAACGAGATGACCACCACATTTCATTGAGGAGACATCATCCAGAAATAGTCAATATTTGCTCGGAAAGTGATTTATTACCTTTCATGCCATGATTAAAGTTTAACTTTCATTGAACAACTGCTCTATCTATATAGACAAAAATAAACACTTGGGGACACGTGTGACGGCTCTTTCACTGGTCTCCCCACAGTCTCTCTGCCCCCTTCCATGAACCCATTCTGTTCAGTTTTTTAAACAAAAAATATAGCCACGCCCAGTGCCCATCTACTGCATTCAGCAGCTCCCTGTTCCCCTCAAGCCTTCAGTCCATACTCCCTAGCCAAGCCTTAAAGTCTTGCAGGGTCTAGCTGCTCATGGACATCCCTGACCTGAACTCATCTGCTATTTTTGAGGTTGGTGGGGCAGAAACTGGGCATGTCTGTGAGGGGCCGGCTATAGAGGCAGAGCCCTGGTGTGGAGTGTTGCGAAGTAAGAATGACAGTATAGAAATCAGAACATGTTCATTTGTGGGAGAAGCTGGGCAGGGAAGGTCTGTAAAGGGACACTGAGGATACACAGCGATCCCTGGCAGTGAGGCGGAGCCTGCAGAGGACCGGAAGTGCCAAGTGCCCTGCGGGGGCCAGGGTGCCATGAAAGGCTGACATGTGTTGGTTCTCCCTGGCTGCTGCCTCTGTGGATTGGCAGCGCTGTGTCTGGATATGACTTGATGTCACTGCCAGCCTACTTGTCACCAACGACCCCTTCAGAGCACAATGGCTGTGGTTTCCTGTGAGACTCCTGGGTCTCCCACAGCTTCATTTGGGGCAATTCTCACCCAGAACCACATGGGGAAGGAGGCCTGAGAGACCGGGCTCCTGGCAATAACTAAACAAGGAGTTGCAAAATCATCTGGCAGGGTGGGATGGGGCAGAGAACAAGAGACATAGTCCCTGTGCTCAAGGAATGGAGGAAAGGGCAGAGAGACCCAAAGAGGTCCTGGGACAGGTCTGCCGTGTGATGTGTGATGTCATCATCCCTCCTCCACATCTTCAGGGAGGTCGCCAGCCCTTGGCATACTGTTCACGTGGGCTTCCATCGATTCTCTTCCTCCCCTTCCCTCTCCCCTGCCTCCCTTCCTCCCTTTCTCCCTTCTTTCCTGCTGGATGTCTTCAGTTTGCTGGAAGTGGGCACAGCTCAGCATGTTTGCATTTTATTATAAGGAGATAGGAGTTTTTAACGCCGAGACATCCTGATCTAGCCAACTCCCCCTTTTTACATTAACTTTCAATCTTATACAGCACAGGTGCAAGCACAATGCTTCCTTATTGTGAATAAAGCAACATAAGTATACATATTTTTTTTTTAAGGCAAGATTCTGGCCCACATGCTCCCTTCCAGCCCCACGTACTCCTCATTTTGCAGCCAAAAAAGCAGAAGTCCCAGTAGGTGAAGGGCTTTGTCCTGCACCACCCAGTGCTCATTTGGCCTTAAAAGGAGCTGCATGTGTGCCTGTCTCCCAAAGTACCCTCTGTCCAAGAACGTCTTCACCAGCAACAACTGGCATTGATCGTTGAGGCTGCCATTTCCTTTTCTACATTTCAGGGGGCAAGATGAGGCAAGTCCTCAGGCTGTGGTAGACAGAGTATCTCATGGATTGGCTGTATCTTGGTTGGAGCCACCTCTGATCAGGGACTGACTCTGATTTAGGAACTCAGTTCTGTAGTTCATTTGGGTGAGGTCAATATATTCATGTACCACTGCAGCGACTAAGATATAGATGCACTTTCTGCTTTAGTAGCTGGGCACAGTGGTATATACACATAATCTCACCAGCTAGGAGGCTGAGGCAGGAGGATCGCAAGGTCAAGCTCAGCCTGGGTAATGAAGCAACTTAGACCCTGTCTCAAAATAAAATATAAAAAAATGGCTGGAGATATGGCTCATTGGGAAGGCCCTGGGTTTAATCCCCAGAAAAAGTACATTTTGCAAGCATCCCAGTATATACACACACACACTCGCGCGTGCGCATACCTTTTAAAAATGTCTCACAAAATAATACTTAAAACTTGCTAATGTGTCTGACTCACTCTTAGGAATTTTATTCTGTTCTCTTTCCCTTCATTATTTAAAAATGCAGCTTGCAATTATCTATTTGTAGTCCATGACCTACCAATTGGCCTTGAGTCTCAGGGTGAAAAGTATCATCTAGGGCTTCTCTTCTGCAATCTAGGGGTCTTGAAAAAAAAACTAAATGGAATTTAATCACAAGAAAGTCACTTGTGGGCCGGTGAGATAGCTCAGTGGCATAAGCCACCTGCCTGGCAAGCGTGAGGTCCTGAGTTCGACTCCCGGTACCCACATACGAAAAAAGGGCCAGTGATATCACTCAGCAGCACAAGCGCTTGCTGACAAGCGCGAGGTCCTGAGGTCAACTCCCAGTACCCACATTAAAAAAAAAAAAAAAAGAAGGAAATTCACTTGTGATTCCCCAAAACTGAGTGGAAAGTGTCACAGTGTTTCCAGGATGAGTTCTGCAGCAATGCCATAGGCCCGCGTGGGCTATTTCTGTGGCACCATGTTGCTCACTTTTCTAAGGACTGCAACAGTCACATTTGCTAAGGAGGGATAATTACTGCCTTTTACTTACACTGAGCTTAGACAGAGAGTAAAAGAAAAAAACTAAAAGAAGCCTAATAATAGGGTGGAAATGAGTAGATGAATGTGGGCGAGGGAAGGAGCCTTCTGCCAAAGGTCTCACCCCAAGGCCAGCAGCAGGGAGACCCATCATTTTAGCACCTGGCAGCATCAGCAGGATGGGGAGGGAACATCTGCCACTCATATCGAGTGGCCATAAAGTATAAGATAATTCGTACATCCTTGGAGGAAAACCAGCAAGGTGGTGTTTCCAGCAAGGGCTGCTGGGGGTCTGAACATGGGAGCCAGACCCCGCCCTCCAGTCAACCAAGTGTCATCACAACAAATGAGAAGAACCACATTGCAGACCGCAAGGTCCCAGGTGGGACACTGAGGGCAGGATCCTGTGTTCTGTGAAGAGACAGCAGAGGCACAAGAGGCTTGTGTTTTGCATTTGAGAGCCTCAGGCAGGATGTGGGCTTCACATTTCCATCTGCCTCGGATTAAGTTGGTGGAGATAATAAATCACAGGGCTGTACTTCGTGTTTGGGTGCACTTGTCTTGAAATGCTTTGATGAATTAAGTGATCGTGTTGGGTAACCTAGGGGGCAAGGATGTGAATTCCGTTTCTAGGAGCTGAGCTCAGCCTCTGGCCAATAGTCAGCAAGAGCCTGGGGCTGTAAACCCAGCAGGCCACAAGGAACTACATTACCACAGCATCACGTCCGCTGGGGAGCAGATTCCCGGTGGTCTCACTGAGACCAGAGCCCCAACTGACACTTGTTTGTGGCTGCGTGAGACCTTGCAAAGGGGACCTGGTGAAGCCATGCCCAAACTCTTGACCCGCAGCAACTTTGAGGTGATATGTGTTGGTTTAAGCTGCAAGTGTGTGGTCATATTGATGCACAGTGATAACAAATGCAAAAGTCTAAGTCTCTGTCCCACCTGGAGGTGGAGGTTGCAATGAAGAAATCCAATTCGATCAGACAACAAGTCTTCCGCAGTTTAAGTGCTGGTGATGGACAACTACATCTCACCCCACCTCCGGATGGGAAAAACTCACAGCCAGCAGCGGAAGGCTTTTTGAGCCAAACTGCCTGTGACGTCTGTATTGAGATTCCGGAGTCTTGGGAAATCACTTTCTCTCTTGCACATTTCTTGGTTGTAAGCATGATCAGAAGAGTCACAAAGACTCCCAAGTGGCCTGTTAGTTGTAGTGACATTTCTTGAGCAAGGGTTTGGCAGGGGAAGTTTCCTGATCATGCACTCCACGTCCACACGGATGACAACTGGACTAACAGAGTTACAGAGAGCAGCCAGCTTAGGAGAGAGGTCAGATACACTCAAACAGCCCTGGCCCCCACTGTGACCCCTGGAGAACTTTTGTCCCTGGCCCATTGACCCGACAAGGTAGCATTTGCATGAGGCTTCTGTTTCCATAGTCCACACATCCCCGGGCTCTTAAGGGGAGGAGACAAAACAGGCATTGCTTTTCAAGGCTTCAGGCATGGAAACGCTTTTGTCTGATGTTGCGCAGAGCTCTTGTTTAGAGAAATTAAGGCCTGGGTGAACCAGGCTATCGTTTGTTTGCTTCCTCTCATTTCTATTTAAAGCAGTTTATAAGGAAAGTCTTCCAGCAATGTCCAGCCTCCTCCTACTCCCACAAAGGCCTTTTTTAAAATTTTATTTTTGACTATGTTAAAGGGAGGGAGAATCATTATCCAGAGAGCAGCCAGATTGTCTTTCACAAGGTCAGAGGTTGTGTCACCTCCCTGCTTAATCCCAACCTGGCTTCCTCTTGTTCTCAGGACAAAGATTCTGGTTTTCCACAAGGCCTCCAGGCCCCCCTGCATGCTAGACAAGCACTCTACCACCACTGACCTATAGCCCCAGCTCCCCTACCCCTTAAAATGTTTTTTCTTTTTAAATTTTGAGACAGGTTCTCACTACATTGCCCAAGCTGACCTTGAACTTGGATTCTCCTGCCTCAGCCTCCCGAGTAGCAGGGTTTACAGGCATGCGCCACCACACTCAGCCACACAGCACGATTTTAATTAGATAATTAACTGCTCATGAAGCCCCCCCCCATGTTATTCTGTGAAGTTGGGGGTATCTGCCTGCTCCCACTGTCACACAATCTCCCATGTAGCCCCCTGTAACCCCTAGGGAATATTCGCTAAGTAAATGGCCAAAGGAGTGAAGGGATCCAGGAATAGGCCAGGAAATGGGGATCGGTTTACAGTAATGGTTTAAGCCTTCACTTGGCCCCTGGAGGGACCTTGAGGGGTCATTTCCTCATTCTAAGATAATGACTACGATTCCCTAAGGGGACCGATGTCTAGTCAGGTTTGGAGACCATCTCTGCAGAATATCATAAAGATAGTGAGTTTGAGGTGACATTTGCTGGTTACAGGATCAGGAAGGAGGACTGCTGTGCTGGAGCAGTTCCAACCCCCGATTAAGACTAACATGCTTCAGAAGTAGCTGAGTATGTGCCCCTCTGGAGTAGTGTTCTCCACTTGAGAGTGGTCAGGATTCCAGGACTTCTGGTCTCCCATCGGGTCCAATGCTTGGTTCTTTCTGGAGACAATTATGAGCAGAGGGGGTGCTGGAGGTGTGTGTGAATGTCCCCAATCCCAGGTGAGGGCCCTTCGGGCCTGACAGCCTCATTGTGGCCCTCACTCATTTGAGTTCTCTTGAGCCCTTCCTTCTTAGGATCTTATCTAATTCCCATCATCATCTTTGCAGTGGTAAATTACCCCTGCATTCTAAGGAGACAGCTAAGAGTCTGAGAGAAGTCACTTAGCCTAAGATCATATGAGCCATGTTAGAAGTAAGATTCAGGGGAAGAAGGGTTGAAAGGAGGGGAGGGGAATGGGGAAAAAAAAGGAGAATTAAGATATATTATGTACAAGTACAAATTCCCTATGATCAATGTGACCAATATATATGACAAATAATATACTAAAAAAAAATAAAGTTTAAAAAAAAGAAGTGAGATTCAGGCTGGATATGGTGGCACACGTCTGAAATCCCAGTACTGAGGGAGCCTGAGGCAGGAGGATCCCAAGTTTGAGCTCAGCCTGAGCAGCATAGCAAGATCCTGTCTCAGAATAAAAAATAAAAAGGGCTGAGGATGTGGCTCAATAGTAGGACACTTGCGTAGCATGCACAAAACCCTAGGTTTAACCACCAGTATTAAAAAAAAATTGTTTTAAGGTGTGGTTCACATTGAGGTCTTTCATACCTCAATGCCTACGTTCTTTCCTTGCAACTATACCACAGCCTGAAATCACTCTAACTTAACATGGTCATCTTGAGTGATTCCTAGGGTTAGGGAAAAACCTGTTGTCCTTAACATATCTCTCTCTCTCTCTCTCTCTCACACACACACACACACACACACATCCCCAACAATCCTAAAGTATGAAATTCTTTTAAGAAGGGTGAAGCCTTCTCTTTTATAATCAGGCATATGATTCAAAGTTCAGGCATTTGTGGGAAAGTTGATCGGCCAACAAATTCACACTAAGGTGTAAATGACTGATACCACACCTTTTTTATGAGAGCAGCTCTGGATTAAGTAGGAGAACATGGAGAAGAAGAATTTGTGCCTAAAGGGCTAAAGAAGTAAGGGAAGATGGAAGGGGAGAGGAAGAGAGAAAAGGAGAAAGAGAAGAGAAAGGGTTTAGGAAACATAGAAAAGAATCTTTGACAGATTGGCAGTATTGCTTAGAAGTGGCTTCTTTTCCAGAGAAATGCCATTTCTTCTTTTCCAGAGAAAGGGGTGATGTTTGAGCAGAGATCCGAATGCTGAGAAGTCCAGAAATGCCCTTGAAGGACAGAATTCCAGGCAAAGGAAACAGGAGAACAGAACTCTGGAGCCTGGGATTGGCATGGTCCGGGTGACCTGGGCTTGGTGAGTGGACAGAGGGAGGAGGCAATAGCAGGAGGTAAGTTGGAAAGAGAATTTTAATGTTTCTCTTTTGTACACTTAAACATTTCCTCTGTTATCTTGTTTTGATTCAGCAGCCCTATGGCCCAGAGAACAGGAGTTAGGGGAACAGGCTCTGGACCCAGAATGGCTGGGTTCAAACCTATCAAGACAGCTTCAGGACTTACTTCACAGATGACTTATTGTTTTGTATTGGTTAAAATGAGGCCAACCTTCTCCTTCATAAATATTTGGGAGAGATTTAATGAGATAGTTAACACTTCTAATGTGATAGTGGGCACATGGTAAGCAGTTATTAAGTGCAGCTTACTATTATTTTTATTTGATACAGTCTAACCGCTTGTTTGGAAGAGCGTTTCAGTGTGGCTATAAACCTCCTGAGATTGCTTCTGTGTCTTGGCAGATGAATGATTTCCTTTTAGTGCCTGCCACATTCACAGTACGCAATAAATACTTATGGAATGAATGAAAACATGAATGAAGGTGCCAGGATCAGGCAGAAATAGAGGAAGGGCATAAAACTGTGGGTGGAGGAGTTTGAAGATAATTTGGGAGGCACTGGGGAGCTATTGAAGGTTTTTGATCAGAGACAGGAGTGTCAGACTGAGAGGGAGGACTTGGAAACAGGACAAAGAGTTGGCAAGTTGTGGGCATCTTAAGTAAGAGAAACTTGTTCTGAGGAGTCCCACAGAAAAGGGAAGGGGCGATTTCCTTTTGGAGTCACTGCTGCTTTAAAGTCTGCTAATTACCCCAGGCCACGTGCAGTATGCTGGGCTGTCTATGGCAGCCACCCACATCCTAGTCTCCCAGGTTGCTACTTTGGAGTCCTCTAAGGGCCCTCGTTTATTCATCTATTCCTTTTATTCTCTATTAGTCCCCTTTCCAACTGGTCCTGTATTCCCAGCCTGAAGAATCGTGTAAAAGGCTCCATCTGATTTTCTGAGGGTCCCAGGTGACCCTGCAAGGCAGAAAGGTCCTGGCCTTCTGTGACCCCCGACACCACACATATTGAGAGCTTGTAAGATGGCCTTTCCAGTCCTTAGGTGCCTGAGGATCGGGGGGAGGAGCAGTCTCTGGTCAATGTTGCTGGCTCTGGTTTCTTCCTTGGGTGGAGCTCTGCCTCTCTGGGTCTTCAGCTGTTCTTCTGTTCCTGCCCTGCTGGTGCTGTCCCCGGTCCTGGTCCTTAGCCACAGCAGAATCCACCTAGTTCTTCCCTTTTCCCTCTAGCAGCCAGAGGGTGGTGTGCTTTGATTGACAGCTACAGCTGCAACTGGCCTGGGCACCAGAAGCTGCCTCTGCCACAAATGGCTTCAATTTGGACCAATTTGGACCAATCCGTAGGCTCGAATTTGGACTAATCAGTAGGTTCCAATTTGGACCAATCACAGGCTTGCTCCATCCACTGCTCGAGTTGGTCTAGGAGGGTTAGGACTTGTGTGATGATATTCCCTACCTGTGATGCTACACAGCAGTGCTCAGCTAACCCTTGCTTCAGTGTTCCCAGAATGTCTGTAGTTCTACTCTGCATTATTCTGGGTAGAGTGCACATAGAGGGTCTCTTAAAAAGAGCTGTAAACAGTAAGGGGTGCCAGCCCTGAAAAATTTGGGAGACTGCCACTCACTGGCTTCCAGTGTTAGCATCAGGTAACAACTAGCAGTAACAACTGGCAGGAATCTGCAACATTTGCCTGGGAGCCCTAGAGCTGTAACAGCAAGGGCTGAGAGCCACTGGCCCTAAAGACCCCAATCCTCTAGCAAAGCTGTACTTTGCTGATTTGCAATTTTCATCTACATTAAGCAAAAGAATCCTCAACTGATTGGCAATAGCTGCAGGGTGGGGCCTGCTTCCCTGCTCCCCTGCAGCCTACCACCAAAGCACTCACAGTACAAGCCAGGGAGTTGGAAGGGCTACTGGACAGGCACAGCATTGCTGGATACAGCAGCAAACAAAATGGCACAGGAGACTTCCTGTTCTGGAATGTTCTCTGGACCACCCTGCCTGCGGGGTTTTTCACTGATCACCCTTGGCATGAAGTGTTTGGCCTCAGACCTTCTGGTGGCTCTCTTACTCTCTCCAGTATCCCCAAATTCTGTTCGGCGAAGGATGTAACTCTCCATTCTGAGGCCCAAACCACCCCATTGCCCTTTGCACAGCCCAAGCGCATCAGGGATCCTGGCTGCTGTACAGGCCTTCGACACAGTCAGCACCACAGAGCAGCAGGGACCTGGCAGTGAGGTTTTTGTCCCTTAAAAGAATGCAACCTTCAGGGAGCACTTGTGGTTTTAAACAGCAATTTTTCTTTCTTTTATGCTTGACTTTCTTTTTTTAAGTGCTGGAGACTGAACCCAGAGCCTCACACATGCTAGCCTGCCTTTACTACTGAGCTACACGCCCCAGCCCTTCGTCTCCCTTTAGATTTTCTTTCTCTCTCTTTTTTGTTTTTGTGAGTACCGGGGGTCGACCTCAGGACCTTGCGCGCCAGCAGGCGCCTGTGCCGCTGGGCGATATCACCGGCCCTTTTTCTCGTATGTGGGTTCCGGGAGTCGAACTCGGGCCCTCGCACTTGTCAGGCAGGCGCGTACGCCACTGAGCCATCTCACTGGCCCTAGATTTTCTTATGCAAGGCCGAGTCCTAGAGACAATCTTTGCTCTTCAGGCCCTTTGCTATCTTACTCCCTCATTTATCTGTTCAACACATACCTATTGAGCAGAGTCCATGTGCTGAGTGTAGATGCTGCGGAACAGATTCTAGATCTGCCTGTTTCTCAAAACCTAATGGGGGCTGGGAATATAGCTCAGTGGCACAAGCGCCTGCCTGGCAAGCACAAGGTCCCGAGTTCAATTCCCAGTACCAAAAACAAACAAACAAAAAAAACACCTAATGGTTGGCTCCCTGCACCTGTGGATTGTGCCATGGCGAAGATCATCTGTGCCCTAGGTATTGCCAATGCAGTGAAACCTAAGCCCTAAAACGTTACTGAAGAGCATAAGTGTTCTTACCTTGCAAAAGGATTTGCTGCAGGATTAAATCAAGCCAGAGAAGTTTAGAATTTGAAGGGACCTAAGGGACCAGCTCAATCAATCCCTTCATTAATTAGCAGTGGAAAGTAAGATTTAAAAAGCTTAACAGACTTGCTTACAGTTAGTCAGCAATACCAGAGCCAGCAGGTCACAGTTAATGCTGTTTCCTGTTGTTTTTTATTGGTTGATTGATTGATTGATTGATTGACTTCAGAAACAGTGTCTCGCTCTGTAATTCAGGTTGGCCTTGAACTCATGGCAATCCTCCTACCTCAGCCTCCCTAGTGCTGAGATTACAGATGTGCAACACCACACCCAGCCTCTTGTTTTTGTAATCTCAATACCGGTCTCATTCCATCAGGCCTTACATGATATATGGATCCTTTAATGATGACAATGCTATCAAGACCAATATTTAGGAGGCCGGGGATTTAGCTCAGTGGTGCAACACCTGCCTGGCAAGCGCGAGGTCCTGAGTTTGATTCCCGGTACCCCTCCCCCCACAAAAAAGACCAATATTTATTGAGTGCTGTCTACGTGTCAGACTCTAAGTGCTTTTAATATATCACAACCTTGTTCTCAGCAATCCCATTAACACCACAGAGTTCAGATGACTCACCTAGTCCATTTGACTCCTGAGCCAGTCCTCTGAGCCACAACACTTTATGGCTTTTCTTTAGAGGGACTCTAACCAGAGTCCCTGTGCAGAAATGTGTTCCTACCCTCATATTTAAAGGCTTCTACACTGAACATAATTTTAGTGCTATTAAAATCAAAGCTTGGTATTACACTTTCGGCGGGTCTTTTAAAGTGCTGCATTGCTGTGTATACAGTTGCCATTAAAGTTGGCAAAGCTTTGCTGATATAACTGAGATGAAAAGCTTTATATTATGACGCACGTGACAATGAGCAGAAATGGCTTCTTGGTTACCAGTGAGTGTGCTGCGTTACAGAATGAGATGTGCAGTTTTCTTGCAAAGCAGCTGTAGTTAAGGGACAGCAAACTTTAGTAGAAACTGATTTAAAGAGTGTGATTTGTAATGAGTGAAAGTCAGGGGGGTTTTGCTGTTCTCAGAAATCTTCCCATTGGGGTTGTTGTTGTTGTTTTCATTTGATTAATTTCCCGGGACAAACTTCTCTCCCTGCCTCTCTCCCTTCATATTTTATGGTCCAGGGATTCTGTGAGTAGAAAGTCCCAGTATAACCTAGAATCTAAAACAAACAAGACCAGTCTGTTCTCTCATTGCCTTTTTTCCTAGGAAACTGCAATCAGAATAAACTCTGAAGAGCTCAAACTTTAATGCATGCTTCTCAACAACATCTCCCCTAGTGATTGAAAGTAGAAAAGCGAGTAAGAGGAACATTATGAACCTGGAGTTTTATCTATTATCAGGAGCAGCTTGAGCCCAGAGTCATTTAAATCCTCTGAGGGTGGAAAACGTAATTATTCGCAAGGGATCACTATGGGCTAAGCACAAATGGGTTGCTATTTGTTTTCTGTTCGTTGTAACGATTACAGCCTGGCGATAGTATTTAGCAACAGGATCTAGCTGTTCAGTTATGACAACTTCATCATTGTCATTAATGCCTTTTGTTTGCAGTGAACATGAAAAGCTGTTCAGTATTGAGTCCAGGGATGAAAACAGGGGGAGGGTGAAGAAAGCGAGAGAGCAAAGGGAAAGCACCAGGAAAGGGAAGTTCACACACTATTAACACCAGAAGAAATACCCCTGGGTAATTAAGGCAGCTGACTTACACTGCGTGGGGGCTTGGTGAGAGGACCAAATTTTGGAAAGTCCTTTCTCCTAGAAAAGTAATTGCTTCTGTTTATAAATGTGCATCATTTTTTTGCCATTTTGGTTCCTAGAAATGCCAAGGAGATGGTATTTTTGGTAAGGGGTCTTTCTGCTTCAAGTATAATGGCTATGAATAACTAGTTTCAGTATCTTCTCTAGCATTCAAAGGCAGAATGCAGCAAAATAAATAGAGGAAGCACAGTGACCTTTGCTGTGAATCTACTGGGTGTCAGAGTCAAGGCTGTTTGTCTGTGCATTTCCCCTTCTCTCTTTTCAACAATCCGGGATAAACAGCCTCATCACCACTAAGCCTATGAGAACAATAACAGAGAGGTAAAATACGTGCCTGGGATCACCTAGCTAGTTACCAGAGAGCAGGGATTTGAACTCCTGTGTCTCCTTCCAAACTTACTTGTGTGGTAAGGGCTGCTGGAAAAAACAAACAGCAAACAAACAAAAATTTATATTAATTTAAAGAGGACCAAGACAATGTAGGCAGGAATATGATTTATTTGATGATTTATTTGATCTTTGTGAAAGCATGGATGGTAAAAAGATATACTGGAAGAACTTGTATTAATTAAATCATAAAAATACAGAATGCTTCTTTTTTTTTTTTGTGGGTACCGGGGGGTCGACCTCAGGACCTCGCGCGCCAGCAGGCACCCGTGCTGCTGAGCGATATCACCGGCCCCTTTTTCGTATGTGGGTTCCGGGAGTCAAACTCGGGCCCTTGCGCTTGCCGGGCAGGCGCTTAAGCCACTGAGCCATCTCACCGGCCCTTTTTTTTTTTTTTTTAATGTGGGTACTGGGAGTCGACCTCAGGACCTTGCACTTGCCAGCAAGTGCTTGTGCCGTTGGGCAATATCACTGGCCCTTTTTTCCTTTATGTGGGTTCCAGGAGTCGAACTCAGGACTTCGCGCTTGCCAGGCAGGCGCTTATGCCGCTGAGCTATCTCACCGGCCCTAGAATGCTTTTTTGGGAACTTACCCCTCCTCCTGGGATGAGCCTTGACAAGACATTCTGTGTTCCTGTTTCGAGGCAAAAAAGTGGGTGGAAGATGAAAGTTTGGTGTTTGACCCATAGGTATCAGTCTCATTACCACTGTATATTCGGGGCTTGCTTGTGGTTTTGCCTTTCTGCAGCAGACCCTGCTCCTTTAACTCACATTCTTACTTCTTACAGCCCTCTTGTCCTTTTCTGTACAACTTGATGCATATTGTGACTTGGATCTTGAGAAATGTCTGGTAACACTGGCCAATTGGGAGGGTGGGCTTAGCAGGAAAACAGAACCAGGAAGGTGGCAGGGTGGGACAGAAACAAAAGCCTACAGGATTCCTGTGATGACAGAATCATGCTTCTGCTATGACATTCCATGAACTATCCAAAAATTGACTGTAACCATTTCTCGTGGTGCCCTGTTAATCCTCTAAGCTATGGACACGGCATTCACTCACATTCTAGGCAGGTCTAGACTCGGTGCAATGCCACCAATCAGAGTAACTCAAGAGATTCCCAGCTTAGACTTCTTCAGAATTCCTGGGGTCCCTGCTCACCACGCTAGCCTGAGTGCCACTTGGGTTGCAACTGTGCACCGCTGTAAAAAAAACAAGAAGCAACAGAAAACCCCAGGCCGGGGTGGGGAGCGGTGAGAAAAGACACCAACTCTGAGGACCAGGAAGCTGGAAATTCCCTGCTGCCTTGGTGTCTGGGTTCTAGCTTTCCCACTTCCCTAAAACCATCCCCTGGACTCGGGAGGTGCTCCCTAATTGTCTTTGGCAATGACAGTAAAAGTACAGATCCAGGATACTCTGTTGCTAAACGATCATTTAGACGACTAACCCTTATCCTCTCTCACCTAAGTGCGAGGGAGTGGCAACCTTGAGCATTCAGCGCTTCCAAAATCAGTCTCCCCAAGAGCAGCTGGGCTCCTCGGGGGAGTTCTCACCCCGCTCTGTCCCTCTCAGCACGGAAACACAACTTTCTCAAGCTTTTAGGTTTCTCTCGGCTGGGCTTACAGGGGGCCGTTCAGGGTCAGAAGCGAGGCTGCGGGCGCGGCCCGCTGGGGTGGGGTCAGAGGTGGCTCGGACCAAGGCTTCAGCATCACTTGCGTGGACAGGTGGGACACGCGCATTTCTGGGGCCACCCCAGACCTGGCGGAGGATGCTGAAGGACACCGTCCAGTTTGAGAGCTTCTGTGTCCGAGGCACGGAGATCTTCCCGGTGCCCCTGGGGGGTGGGCATCCGGCCCAGAGGAGGGCGGACGAGCGAGTGCCAGGAGCTGGGGCGGGCAGTCGGGGCGCGGGCGAGGAGGAGGGGAGAAGAGAGAGGAAGTCCCTCATGGCCACCTCGTGGGGCGGGCGGGAGGAAGGGTGCCCGCGGGGCTCGGTGTGGAGGCGAGGGGCGGGACGCCCAGGCGCTCCCCGCCGACCCTCGCGGAAGGGGCGGGGGCGGCGCGTGCGCGGGGCGGACGGCGCGGAGGGGCGGGGCGGGGGCGCGCGGGGTCCCCGGCGGGCGCGGGGGCGCGCGGGGCGGGAGCGCGCGGGGGGGCTGCCCCGGGGCGGCCCCCCCACGTCGTGGCGCGGCGGGCGGCGGCGGCGAGAGCGCGGCCCGTGCTGGTCTCCAGGAGCCGCCGCCGCCGCCGCTCGCCAACATGGCGGACCTGGAGGCTGTGCTGGCCGATGTCAGCTACCTGATGGCCATGGAGAAGAGCAAGGCGGCGCCGGCCGCCCGCGCCAGCAAGAAGATCGTGCTGCCCGAGCCCAGGTACCGGCGCCCCCGGCCCGCGCCGCCGCTCCCCTGCCCCGCGGCCGCTGGCGACCCCCTGCGTCCAGTCCCGGAGAGTCGAGGGTCGGGCGACCCGCCGCCCCCAGCTGGTGACCTCGGCGAGGGCCTCGCCGTGCCGGTCCCTGAAATGGGGCTGCGACGGCTGTTGGGAGCTTGCGGCAAACAGCTCCGCGCGCGGTGAGCGCTCCGGCTGGGAGGCTGGGATGTGGTTGTGACCTGACTGGACCAGTCGTACCCATGCCGCCCTCTCCTGCCCCATCCCTGCTCATCCTTCTAGTTTCATCCCTACGGTCCTCCCTGTTTCGTTGCTGTGGCTCCCTCTTGCCCCATCTCTGAGCTGCTTTCCAGCCCCATCTCGGTCGCTCCTTCTGCCCCATCCTGGCCTCCCCTTTAGCCCCATCCTTACCGTCCTATACTCAGTGCTTGTCATTTCCTACCTGCTCGTTCCTTCCTGGGTGCCTGGTGCCCTCTCCGCTGCCCTCACTGCTGCCCTCCTTTCCAACTCCATCCTCTTCTTGCTCGTTCTGAATTCTGAAATGGACAGGCTTGGTTGGTCTTTTGTCCCAGGTGCTTCAACTGCGTGCTCCCTAAGGTGTGTCTGTCCAGGCATCATCTTCCCTGTCTCCTTTCCTCTCATACCCGGGCAGGGAGGAGTGGGTTTTGACCCACTCAGTTTTCGGTTTGGGTACAAAGTGTGTCACCCGACCAGCTTTCCTCAACGTGCACATCTTCTGTGGCACTTTCTTGAAATTTGAAATGAGATTCATTTGAAAACGTTGAATGGGGCGATGACAGAAATTTAGTGTTAAATCACCAGGGGGCCCTGGTGGAATTGGCAAACAAGTTGTCATTCTCTCTCAAATGATTTATTACTGATTTTACTAAGATTTTGATTAATTTTTGGGTTATACTAGTTTATGTTATTAGCAATACCACATGTTCATGAGGTTAGTAGTTTCAATGAGTGTGCCAGAGCATCCGCATTGGGTTTACTTTTCTAGCTCTTTTCCTAATTAACACCATCGTTAGTTATACAGCTAGTGTGGCACAGTGATGCAAAATAGCTCTTGGTGGAACCCCTGGTATAGAGAGGCATCATCTTTATAGTGAATTTGAAACCTTGCAATTCTGTAAAATGTTGGAACTCAACCAAAGCTGTTCTGTGTTTGAAATCATCAATCCCAAGATTGCCCTAATGCTACCTTGATATAAGAAAAGAGAATCATTCGTACCAAGCGATCGTAGATTATTTTCTACAAGTGCATTCATGAGCCCCATCATGTCAAAAAACAACTCCTCTGAGTGCTTTTTTTTTTGTGACAAGTCACATTGTGTGAACGAAGACATGCTAGCTAGGTATTTCTTGGCTTCTTGTCTCTCCTTAGCCCCTGCCTCCTGTTGGCTGGCAGGGTGTGTTGCCTGCAGTGCAAGTGGTGAGAATCAGGGAAAAGTGCAGACCTTTGAGGAGCTTTGTGAATTTAACACTCTTAGAGCTTAACATATCTGATACTAATTGAAAAATCAGAGCTGTTTAAAATTTCTGGCAAATGGGAAACTTACTTAGAGAACAAGAACAAGGTTCCCTCAAGTCAAACTTGAATTTCATTTTAAAAACAACAGAGCTACATTTCTATACATGTGAAATAAAATGCTTAATTTCTTTTTCTCCTGCTTTTTCTATGGACCTCGCCCCTCCCCCAAGCAGGGAATCTTAAATATGTACGGTTTCTATATATAACATCAATAAATCTCAACTCATGCACAGTTTTTTGGAGGGGAGAGGTATATATTACTAAAACTAGGAACTTCTGACCCTTTTTTTTTTTTTTTTTTTTTTTGGTATTTTGAACTTAATGTGACTTCTGCTTTTTAGGGTCTGTCTTAAGAACAACATACTTATGTGCTTAGGGCATTCACTTCCCTGTATAAATGCCCTTGGGTTTGGGTGGTATTCTTTGGTAATGCTTTCTTTTTTTAGGGAGAATTGGCGATGGTGAGCTTTATTTCTCTTGACATTTTAGAATTGAGAAATGTCAACTGGAGAGTAATTGTAGGAAACAGCCCTTTGGTAATTGTTATCTTGTTGCTGTTTTTCAAATGGACTCTTGAATTTGCCATTGGACCCTTCTCCTGGGATTCTAATTCCTTTTGTATTTGTCTCAAGGGCTTTGGCTTTAGTTTTGTAATATAACCATTTACATAGCAACAGTCAGTCCTTGTGCTGAGTTAGGATTCTGTTACATTGAAATTATCAGGTAAAGCATCTTGCAAATAGGCTACCTGGTTATTTTGGGAATGGGGTGGGGGGGTTGGAGGATTTCTAGATCCCATAGGCAAGTTTATTTCACGTTAAAAACCTCAGCATTAGTGACTCAAAAAGCAAGTATGACTTCACTCTGTTGGTAAAGGATGCGGCCAGATTCTTTTTTTTTTGGAACCAGGAATCGAACTCAAAGATCTTTTCTAATAAGAGCTTCTATCTCAGCTTCATTTTGGAGTGAGCCATGTGATCGCCAGTCTTTGGTGTTCTTCAAAAAGATGTTTAGATTTTGATTCCCTGTATTTCAATGAGAAGCATACATTTAACTTGCTATTGGTCTGTCACCACTGATTTTTGATTTCCAGCTTATCATTTGTAGTCATTATAATATTCTTTATTTTAGTTACTTTGCCTTTTCCACAGTTTTAAACAGAAAAGCAGCAGAACCAGATACTATCAGGCGAGTTTAAATGGAACACCAGTCTGCCAGGCACTGCCTCCTGTGCCTGTTACAGGAGTCTCAGAAAGTGGAACATTCAGCCCAAGGGAGATTTTGCTTCTCTGAGCTGGCAAGGAGCAAACATTTTGTTATGTTGACACATTATTCAATTAATGAACCAATGAGCATAAATCCTGTAAAAGCTGACTGTTTGTTCAAATTATATACCTACTCTAGTTGACTGAAGCATTTATTGAACTAATGGGGCTGATAATGGGACCTATTTGGAATGGTAAACTGACCTGCGGACTCAGTCCCTGCGTAGGACCAGTTAAAACAGGAACCTCGAGATGTGTGTATACTGGTTGTACCCCACATTAGGAAAGAAACACTACTTTGATTTAAATGGGACCTAATTTATAAGCAAGGCATACATAAAGGGTCAACGACATAAGCCTGAGTCTGATTAAGAGCGCTTTCCCTCAGGTTCCATTGCCCTGTTGGCCTTTTGCAAACAGAATGAAATTGAATTGACTTGAAATCACACATAGTTGAAAGAAGTTGAGTGACCCAAACTTGATCGTTTCCCTGGGTTTTTTTTTTAGGCCATTGAAAATTGTGCTTTACCTATTGCAAAGCTTGTTATGTCAAGGACTCCTACACTAATAGGAAGATCTGAGAAGGAAGTGGCTAAGATCTTTATACTGTTACTATTTATTATCCTAACTCAGTACATAGTTGCAGAGCCATTGCTGTGAGCTAGGGAAGGGGGCACACTGTGATGAACCCCATCACAGCCACACACAAACGGTTGAGCCAAGAAAGATACGTGCTTTCAAATACAGCTGCTTGAAGATTCTTTTTAACTACCGGTATGGACAAGTAGCATCTGGATGACTTTTATAACTCTTTATTTGTGAAACACATTGTTTGCAAAGTGATGATTTCCTTTGAAGAACTCTCCTGACATGGTCAAATAGTGATATGGTAGTATACATTTTCCTGTTTGTAAGCCTGCCATGGGCAGTAGCAGTACAGTTTCCTTCTTCTGTGGAAATGGACTTTATTCTGTAATTTGCTAACTAATCAGTGAGCAAGTGGTGGATAATTTTAAATAATCCTTCCTCTCTTAGGTTTTAGGGTATTCCATGATGGCACTCTTCTGTGCCCACAGCCTAACTCAGAACTGAAAAGTAGATGTTAAGAGAATACATGGATCTGGGGACATGGCTGAGTGGTACAACACTTGCCTAGCGTGTGTGAGGCCCTAGGTTCAACCACAAGAACTGAAAAAAAAGAATAGAATACCTTTTAGGAAGAATGATCCATCTATCTATCTACCTCTCTATCTATCTATTGGGTTTTTGAGAGAGGGTCTTTTTTTCTTTTTTTGTGGGTACCGGGGGGTCGACCTCAGGACCTCGCGCGCCAACAGGCACCCGTTGAGCAATATCACCGGCCCCTTTTTCGTATGTGGGATCCGGGAGTCGACCTCGGGCCCTCGCGCTTGCAAGGCAGGCGCTTACGCCGCTGAGCCATCTCACTGGCCCTGAGAGAGGGTCTTGTATGTAGTGCAGACCGGCCTCGAACTTGTGGCAGGCTTCCTGCCTCTGCCTCCCGAGTGCAGGGATTACAGGCACATGCCAAACCTGGCAGAAAATTCTCTGTATTACTGACAGGAGTATTTCTATGTCTAAAACAACAGAGGTGTTCTTAATTCTTTTTCACTAAGGTACACTTTCAAAGGTAATTTGTTCTGACCTTTCAGTTATTATTTTGTTCTTGGTCAAAGTTAATTTGTGCCAGTGCCTTGAAGCTGCAAGGGCTGCCTGGAGCTGCCAGTTCTTAGAAACAGATGTTCCAGTGTCATCAGTGTTGGACTTAACTTGGCCCCAGTCGAGCATTGTGAAATGCTTTGAATTGAGGGCTCTGTGGATGTCTTTGAGGTACAGGCAGTTCTGGCTTTTACACAGTCTGTTCTTAGAGACGGCCTCTTCAAGTGCTTCCCCAGTACATTGAAGTTCGCTTTGGCAGACACCCATGTGAGCAAGAGTGGGAACTCTCAGAGGGAAGACAGGGCAGGTCTTTTTCAGTCCATGGATGGATGGTGAGCAGGTTAGTGGGCAGTAGAGGATGAGGAGCAGGCCTCCTAGGGGCTAGTAAGGGAAGGAGAGGCCTAATGCCTATGATGTGGTGACACAGCAGTTGCCCTTTCCTGAGAGCTTATCCTCTCTGCCTGGCAGTACTCTAGGACCTACCAAGTGACAGCATTTGCCCATTTTACAGAAGGAGTGGTTGGATGCTCAGGGCGGGTAGAGAAGTAAGCCCAGGTAATAGCAGATGGCGGCAGAGGTGAGCTGGAAGCCCGGGTATCCCCAGCCCAAGTTCTTCCCACCTTGCAGAGCCACTTAACCAAGACAAGCAGCACGCACCCTTGCCTTTTATTTTGCAAGGGTTAGATAAAACTAAGACTTTATTATTTGGGGACAGATCATATTTCAGACAATCTCGGTCAGCAGTTACTGCAGCCTTTGAAAAGTCAGGTCTGTCCTCACAGACTGATAAAGAACAGCAATTCCTCCAGGACCTGTGAAAACAGTAATTATGACTAAGTGAAAAAGCAGTTGGCTCCTTATTTCCCATGAGGAGCATGAGGGTTAAATGCTCGTTCTGTTTAACATAAGAAGTGCAGTCTTGATGGTGTTAATGAGAAATTGTATGATAGAACGCCATGTCTTCCAAACAGCATTTCTTTTTGTCTGGGTTTTTTCAGAAAGAAAGGGGACCCTAATCTGCCCCCTTTCCATTTTTGGGAAAAGAATAAAAAGGAAAAACAATATATTTGGCTTTATTTGCAATAAAAATCACTTTCTTATTCAAATAGTCTTCCTTTGTTAATAAAATAATATATTTGAAGATCACTTGAAAATGTATTCTTTGAGCATGATTATCTTTGTCCTTATTCTCTGGACATTGGCAATGAGGAAATGGAAATGGCGAATCTGACAACTTTTACTGCGTTATTAAAGCATTTATATCATATGTAATTTGCATGCGTATGGGGCTGGGTATCCCAGGCCTACCTCCTCTTCTCTATTTCTCACTTCTTTATTTTTTCCTTTCTATTTTCATCATTGATGAGAAGGTGGAACCCCTGGGCCTTTTTTGATTTTTCTGTGGGACTAAAAAATGCAGAAGTAATAAGTTGGTTCCTCATATCCTGTAAATGTCTCTTCTAATTTTGGAAGCCTTCTTTTGGGTTATCTATGCCTTGGCTGGAGCATAAGCATGTTTAATAGTTTTAGTGTATGACATAATAGAAAAAGTTCAGCGGAGAATGGCATGACAGTATTCTGTCTCTTCGATACTTGGTAACTGGTGGTTGGTAAAAGTCAGCTTGAACCTGGCCTTGAACTTGTATTCTTGTTTGCTAACTTTTCCTTCTTCAAGGGTCTCAGGGACAGGAAGAGGTGATTTTATGGAAGTGGCCAGTCAGAATCCTGGGTTGTCATTGCTGGGCCCTCCTTTTCCTGTGCCATCCCTACTGCCTGCCATACTATAGTAAAAGAGAAGGTTCTGGATCAGAAGCCAGCACATACAGATCTAATTCCACTGGCACCTTGCCGTGAGACTTTGGTAAGTCATTAAAATTCAATATATTTAGTTTCCCCATCCATAACATATAATATCTCTTCATTTCATATAACAAAATGTCCTGGTAAAAATCTCTCTCGAGCATTTTTTTATCCATACATTTGTAAATAGTGGAAGACATTAAAGACTACACATACTGAGTTTCAGACAGATAAGAGAAAAAGATTGGAGGAAATGTTAGAAGGTAGGATTCTTCTTTACACCATTCGGGGATGTGCAATATAAGATGTCAGTGTACCTTAAAACCGTACAAAGTGGTAGCAGAGAGAAGGCAGGACTGTGAGGAGACCCTGACCCTGTGTGCTCCTCAAAAGTGGATTAGGATGGGACCTTTGGAAAGTTGGACTGCTGGCTGGCTGGGGCAGAGAAGAGCCAAGGTTGACCTCAGACCTTTAAGTAGGTGAATTTCCCATATTTCTCCGTGGTTTTCTTCCTCAAGCTGCTTGCTATTGCACTGTGTGTCTAGAACCTTCCCTACATAATGCTTTACCCAGTTCCTTTTCTTCCTTCTTTCCTACTTCCATCCATCCATGCATCCAATGGACACTGGGCACTGGTGGTATCAGTGCTTGAGAATTCCCAGGCATGCTGTTCTTAAGTACGTGTAACCAGGCAATTAGGAGGGCTGACTCATTCTCTAGAGGTCTTTTTTTTTCCCTAGAGGTCTTTGCTTCAGTAACATGAACGGAAAATCGTAATGCAGGCGCAGCTGGCTCCAGTATATTGAGCAGAAAGTGATTCATCCTAGTTTTCCTTAGACATTAACAGATTGCACATTAATAACATAAGGTCATAGCATCTCATTTTTGCAAGGATCTTGGCAGGCATCCAGTGTAGTCACACATTGACGAGTGACTTCCTCAAGTATCCAGCCAGGGCACCTTTGATGAGCATCTTCGGGAACTGTAGTCCTAGAAAGCCATACTGTAATACATTCTGTGTACTGATCTCTTGCTATCCCTTTATGATCCTGCAAAACAAGGCTTGCCCCTCACAAATGTGACAAATCATCATACGTTTGAAAGGCAGCTGCCCTGGCCCCTAGTGGCTTTTACAGGAGGCTGTGCTACAGTCATTCCTTGTGCTGTGTTATGCTGAAGTCTGCATACTCTCTGAAATCTACTTAGCTCATCAGTCAGAACATTACCCAGCTAAGTAAGAACATTAAAATTCATGATGACATCCAAAAAGAGATCTGTAAATTATTATAATTAATTTAGTAATGACAAAACTAGTAATAAACCTCATTTCAAGTGTATGGTTGAGTCCCTTTAAAGTCCCATTTTAGGGAGAATTCTTTTTGCCCTTTGATTTAAAATTCATGATGGCAGTTTGATTAGGAGTCAGTGTTTGCCTTGGCCAGAGTTGAGAGTGAGGGGTTACATGGGCACCATGACAACTCTGGCTGCTGAGTGCTGAGTATATGAACCAAAATGTTTTAGGAAGAAGATGAGCTTTAATTATGCTGCAAAGTCACCTTCTGAGGATGTCGGGGGTATGGTTCATATATTTCAAAACATGAAATCCTGTTAGCCAGGAAAGACAGCAGATGTCTTTAGCAATAACGCATTCTTGAATAATACTTTTGAATAATATACTCTTAATATTTATGCTTTGTGTGATTAAATCATCCCATTGATCTTTATTATCTTATATAGGTAAAATAAGTTGGGTTAGGTTTTCAGATTGTTTCTACTAAATTTTCTGCATCTGTTTGCTTTTGATAAGGGTTTAAGTTAAAAATGAATAAAAGTTACATGGATTGGCCTTTACACAGCTGTTAAATACGGCAGGCTTTCATTTTGCTTGGTGAATCTCTAAGTCTGTGATGGTATTTTGGATATATTTCCCTTTAAAAATGTGAGGGGGCTGGGGATATAGCTCAGTAATAGAGCGCTTGCCTAGCGTGCACAAGGCCCTGGGTTCCAACACCAGCAAAAAAAAAGGGAATTTGATGATAGTGGAACTAATCCTAATGGGTAAATAAGGTCAAGGGTCTTTACATCCTCAATGTAGTCTTACATTTTTTTCTGTTAGATTTATTCTTTCTTGTGTTATAATGATCCCTGATTGGGAAAGGAGTTAGGCAAAAAATCTTGTCATCACATTAAGTATAGAAGAGAGTGCAAAGTACTCGTGGTCTCTGTTGTATTCCATTTTGGACCTGCTTCCTTCTGTTTCTTTTTTTAGTACTGGCAGAGAAAAGACTATTATTTATGTAACAACCCGATTAGAATGCAAATTAGAATTGGTATAGTGAGGAAAAGTTATTTCTGCAAAGATATTTAATATTGACTTTGCTGCCTCCTCCCCACTCACAACTCTTGAGAGTTTTTGTGAACAAGGTGTTTTGTTTGTTTTGTTTTGTTTTGTTGTACTGGGGATTGAACCCGGGACCTTCATAGTGAGCTACATCCCCCACTCTTTTTTATTTTTTTTTTATTTTGCGATAGGGTTTGTCCAGGCTGGGTTTGAACTTTCAGTCCTCTTGCCTCAGGCTCCCAGAGTGCTGGGATTACATGTGTGCACCACCTTGCATGCCTGGCTGTTAACAAAGATGTTTTTTAGGGTTCTTTTGTTTTTGTTTTTGTTTTTTTTGTGGGTACCGGGGGTCGAACTCAGGACCTCACGCGCCAGCAGGCGCCCGTGCCACTGAGTGATATCACCAGCCCTTTTTTCGTATATGGGTACCAGAAGTCGAACTCGGGACCTCGCGCTTGCCAGGCAGGCGCTTATGCCGCTGAGCTATCTCACCAGCCCTTTTTTAGGGTTTAATCATTTGGGTGATTGGCTTTTTAAACCCCATGTGGAAAACTAGCTAGTATCTCTGCATTGCTGTCCTTTAAATAAAATGACCTGCTTGATGCTTGTCTTAGTTACTTTTCTTTAGTTGCTAAGGCAAAATACCTGACACCTAAAGTTAAAGGAGGAAAGGTTTATTTAGCTCACGGTTTGTAGAGGTTTCAGTCCATAATCAGCTGGCTCCAAGGCAGGGTGGCACATGGCAGAGGGGCAATAGTTCATGGCAGTGGAAGACAGCAAAAGCAACAAGAGAGCTTAGCAGCATCTTTCTGCCCCTTTTATATTGTATAGAGACTGCTAGGATTAGGGCAGTGCCAAACCAGTCAATGGACTGATTTAGCAATCACACATCCTTAATCCCAGCATCACCCACTCTAGATTCAGCCACTTCTGAAAAAGCCTGACTCCATGAGGCTTTGGGGGGACATCTAGACACAAAACATAACAATGCTTTATCAGTGTTTTGAATTATTTAAGAAAAAAATCAGGTTTCTTTATAGGAAAACTTATTTGGTGGAAACTCTATCCTTTTAGAGTTCTAAGATAAGCATTATGATCTGCGGTTATCTCATGACTGGCTAGAGTAGCAGGCTTGATGGTAGAACAGGTAGAAAAAGGAAGACACATGTGAAGTACATGGTGTTTCTAACCTGAACTAGGAAACAGGCTCCAGACCTGGGTGTACATCGGTGAGAATCATGATGATTGTGATGTGAGGCTGAGTTGCAGAACTTCTCTTCTAGATCTGTACATGGACATGTTAACTTGTCAAACCCAGTGACAATCAGTGACAGTTTATTTCATGTTTGTACCATAGACTTGAATTTAGAATTAATTAATTAGAGGCAGATTGGCCTTGAATTCCTGGATATAAGTAATCTTCTGGTTTTTGTTTTAATTCATTCATTTTTATTTTTTAAATTAATTTTACTGGTACATTTTAGATATAAATAATGATCACATTAATCCTAGGGAATTTGTACATGTACATAATACATCTTGATTCTTCTTTTTTCCCCAGTCCCCTCCCTTTCTACCCCTCTTCTCCTCCTTATTTACAAAAGTTTTGTTTCCATTTTATCCTTCTATTCTCTTTTTTTCCTCTTCATTCTTCCCTCCCTTCCTTGTTCCCCTTCCCATTTGAACATTTTCTTCCTATTTCCCAATATCTATTATACATTTTGGTCCTTATATACCCTTTCAGTTTCTCACACCAGAGAAACAATGCAGTATTTAAACATGTGTGTCCTATTTATTTCATGTAAGAGTGTGGTCTCAAGGTGCATCCGTTTAACTAGAAATGTCTCAAGTTTATCCTTCGTTATGGCAGAGTAGTACTCCATTGTATAAAAAATTACATCTTCTTTGTCCATTTATCTGTTGATGGGCATTTGGGCTGTTTTCAAGATTTAGCTATTACAAACTCTACCTTTATAAACGTGGGTGTGCATATATTGGTATGGTATAATGCACTTAATTCTTTCGGGAAGATACCAAGAAGGGGAATAGCTGGGTCGAATGGAAACTCTAGTTTTAGTTTTTGGAGGAATCTCCACACTGATTTCCACAGTGGTTGCACCAGTCTGCACTCCCACCAACAGTGGAGAAGGGTTTCTTTTTCCCCACATCCCCGCCAACATTTGTTATTAGTTGATTTCTTGATTATAGTCACTCTTTCTGGAGTGAGATGGAATCTCAACATTGTTATAATTTGCATCTCTAAATAACCAGTGATGTTGAACATTTTTTCATATGTTTATTTGCCATTTATATTTCTTTGAAAAGTGTCTATTCATTTCAGATTCCCATTTTTGGATAAGGTCGTTAAATTTGGGGAGTCCGATTTTTTTGAGTTCTTTATATATTCTAGATATTGGTCCTTTGTCTGAGGAACAGCTAGCAAGAATCTTTTCCCACACTGTGGGTTGTCTTTTCACTCTGTTGGTAGTTTTTTTTGCTGTGCAGAAGCTTTTTCATAAGATGAGATTCCAGTTGTTGATTCTTTGTAATATTTCCTGTGCAGTTGGGGTTTCGTTCATAAAGTCTTTGCCTACACCTATGTCTTCAAGAGTTCTGCTTAAGCAATCCTGAGTAGCTGTGACTGTAACAGGCCTGTGTCCACTAATACTTGCTTTATAGTTTTATATACATATCCTTTTTAGTTTTTACAATTTTGCTCTATAGTAGATAGAAATTTAAAAAAATATTCTATTCCCCAGATGTTCTGGGGAAAAACTGGCTTTCTTCTTAGAGAGTGTCCTCCCTGGGTCTCAGAGCAGCTGTCAGACTTTTAGATTTAGAAATGAGATTTTGCTACTGGACTGAGCAGTTTATGTCTCTTATTGCAAAATTCACCTCTCAGCCAGGTTGGCCTGACTGACCCATTCTCTCCTCACAGGGCAGTGGTTCTTATTTTAAATAAAGTTAGTGGTCCTTGCTCCCCAAAGTGCATTAACTCACACAGCAGATTTGCTGAAAAGCCAGATTATACTTAGAATATCAGGTTTACTACTTTACATTAAACATGGACTCTGCCTGAGCCTGGACTCCTGAAGTTTGTGTGACTCCAGGCTGCCGTCTCGCGGCTGCCCTCGTGGGAAGTGGAGTGACCATCAGAATTGACAGTCAGAAGGTGGCATAGCAATCGTGGACCATAGTTGATGGTCAGGTGTTGTAGTGCCTGGATCTTCAGCACCATAGTAGTGGGGACCAAGTCATTGCCTCGTAGGGTGGCTTCATGCAGATGAACTCTGCATGCAGGTGGAACTCTGACAGTGAGTGGCTTCTGTGACAACTTAGCTTTCCATATTTGCATGGCTCCTTTCTCCTCCACTAGGTTAGAAAATACTGTCAGTGACACCACCACAGAAGCTGCCCACCCCAGGGACCCTTGGCATTTCTCTGCCATTTGTATTGTATATTGATATAATGTTTTTATTCCCAGAGGGCAAGCATTTTTCCTTATTTAGAGATTCTTGGAAATGGCTCCATAATAGCATCACTATTTCAGGAGGAGGAAACTCAGGTTCAGGGACAAGTTCACTGCACAGGGTCACATTGATAATAAGTGGCACAGCTGAGGCCAAACCCAGGCCTTCTTTTTCCAAATTTGGTGCATTTTAAAAGGCTTCAGAGACCAGCACTCAGGAGGCTGAGGCAGGAGGATTGCTGCAAGTTCAAGGCCAGCCTGAACTAATATCGATACTGTCTC
This sequence comes from Erethizon dorsatum, assembly GCA_028451465.1. Lineage (NCBI taxonomy): Eukaryota > Metazoa > Chordata > Mammalia > Rodentia > Erethizontidae > Erethizon > Erethizon dorsatum. The sequence continues at coordinate 100,127,148 of CM051830.1, read as the reverse complement.
ATAAACCAAAATAAAATAAAATAAAGCTGTGTGATGACACCACCCCCCCCAAACACACACACACATACACACTTAGGTACTGGAGGTTGAACTCAGGTTCTTTGTACTGAGCTATATCTCCAGCCCTTTAAAATTTTTTTTCTTTAGAGTCAGGGTCTTTTTAAGTTGCTAAGTTACCCAGACTGGACTTGAACTTCAGATTGTTTTGCCTCAGCCTCTCAAGTGCTGGGATTACAGGTATGCACCACTATACCCAGCTATATACTCTTATTCTAAGAGAAAAGTTTCTTGAATTTGGGTAGAGAAACATCATCAATTTCAGATATTAGTGTCAGTTTGAAAATGCATTATCTTCATGCAATAAAAGTTTATTTGTTACAGAGATCTGAGCAGGTGTTCTGGTAGCATAATTTCATTGCACACTTTGTATTATTCACAGTAAATATGTGAATAATTCACTAGAAGATAAGATTCATAATTCCCTAAAAGATAGATTTCATGTTACATAACAGGATAGTAATTAATATTGATGACAGTGTTATAGCTTGAGAAAAGCTACACGTCAAAGGTTATTAAATTTAAAACTCAAACATTTTTGTGATTTCGGGTACATCCATATTTTATTTTAATTTTTTTGCAGCCCTGGAGATGGAACCTAGGGCTTCATATATGCTAGGCAAGTACTATACCATTGAGTTATATCCCCAGCCCCATTCTTATTTTAAAAAACAGAATCAGAATTCTTATCTCTCCCTGTCCATAGGTAATGGGTATCCTCGACTTGAACATACTTGTGAGTAGCTCTAGATACATAAAGGATTTTTTAATGTTAAATTTGATGCTTGTTAATGGTGATAGAACATTAATGGGCCATGTTTTGTATTTAACCTTTACGTAGAAAGGTTGTTGAGATCATGCTGCAATGGAATTGTTTATCAGGAACACATTAGTGAATCCGTTCATGACTGTCCTCCTTTACCTAGTAATGCTTTTTGAGCTTTTCCTTATCGGTAATGTACACATCTGTTTCCGTTGTCTGAGTTGCTGTATGATGTGTCAGGACTGTGATCTGCTCAGCCCTGTGTTCATCGCACAAGCGCCATCACAGTGAATGTTTTTTATATGTATCTTTGGTCCTAGGTGTGAAGTTTTCTCTAGAAGTACCTAGAAATAAGTAAAACATGAGCATTTTCAGTGTTGCATGAGCCACAAAGAAATTTGGAGCTTCATTCAGAAGTCTTACTGTTAGCAGTGATGTTATTGATGGTTTGAAATTATTTCATGTAGAATATATGGAAAGAGTTGGATAAAACAAAAAAGTTATTGTTATTGTTAGTAAGAACCAAGATTTTAATTGTAAATAAAAAGCTACATGAGTATGAGTTGAGTTAAAACCCTGTAAGGTTAAAGTTTGAATTGGAAAGCCATTGGAAATTCAATTTTTTTTTTTTCCTTTTCAAATATTTGTATTTATCAGCTCTAGCCATCGAAAAGCCCAAGAAACAATTGCATTCCCCACCCTCATCCTGCACGGCAACACCCTTGTGCAGGGCCTGAACTAGAGGAGACTACCTGTTATGTCAGAAAACACAGGAGCCACCAGAGAGAGGGTTGTCATGTCTGACAGACTCAGGCCAGAAGAAGGGGTTCCCACTGTTCAAAGGTGGGACTCTGTAAACATCGAAATAGTGTACTATCTGCAATTGATTAAAATTCTCTGAAAATATACAAACCCAGGGAGAATACTGGCCTCTGAAAATGCCTTGTCCTAATCCCTAGCACCTGTGAATATGTCATTCAAAGGAGTACCACAGTTGCTGATGGAATTAAGGCAGCTAAAGTTCAGAGTTTAGGACAATGGTGGCAAACCTACAACATGCATGTTATTGTGTTTTTCTTTTAAAGATAAAAGATGTTAATGTAGAGTTGTCTTTTCTAAACTAAAATCTCAGTATTCAGGTTTAATTGCAATGTTGGGACTTTGTGATAAATAAGTGGGTTTTGGGTTGCAGTTTGGCGCTCGGTCTCTAAAAGGTTCACCATCACTGGTTTAGGGTAAGAGAGGTTCCCCTGGATTCTTAGATCAGTGTGTCAGAGTGATGCAGTATGAGAGTGAGTCCCAGCCATTGCTGGCTCTTGAAGATGGAGAAGGGGGCCATGGACCAAAGAAGATGGGCAGTCTCTGGTGTCTGAAGAAAGCAGGGAGATGGGATGTCTGGGATGTCCCTAAGAGCCTCCACAGAGGAGCCCTGACACTGGTGTGAGCCCAGTGCGACCCCTTGCAGACCTCTGACCCACAGTCTGTAAGGTAATAGCTTTTTGTTGTTGTAAGCCACCCACATTATGGTAATCTGTTACAGCAGCCGTAGTAAATGGATATGGTCTCCAAAAAAAAGTGGTCTCCAAACAAAATGGAGCAAAACACATTATTCATCCCCGCTGGCAGTAACGCTGAGCACTGACTCTTTCTGAAAAGTAGCAATGAAAAGGTAAAGGATTGTTTATATTGCCTCTCCATTCAAACTACATTTTAGGGAAACTGAGAAGCCCTAAGAAGCCCTAAGAAGCCCTGAGAAGTTGATGGGAGCAGTTCTTTACTGATGGATTGCAGCAGATGAGTGGTGTTTTCAAAAATCACATTTTTCAAACGATATTTGATTTAGACAAAGATCATCAATGTGTGAAATCACTAAATGAAAGGCGATGAGGAATTTTAAATGGGGGGGGAATCAGATGATCAACAGAATTTTCTAAATAACTTTCACACCACTATGGTGAAGTAACTAAGTGCTTCCTTATGCGAGGCCACATGAAACACTCAGACTGTCTCATAAGTATGCCTGCCCACGAAAGGTGGACTTGAACATGACCCAGTCTTTCAGCACTTTCAGTTTATAGGAAATGAGTTAGAGGAATAAACTAAATGACCTCATTAGAGGGCACACAGCCAGGTGCAGAATGGGAACGACCTTTGGTTCTGTAGCCTTAAGTCTGTGGAATGATGAGGGAAGGTGGGTGGTGGGAACAGTGGGGGCTCTGGACCAAAACAGATTTAAGAGATGTGGAAGTTAACAACAATCAGATGAATGTGTGGATCTTGATCAGCTCCTGATTCAAACCTACCAGCTACACAAAAGTCACTTCTGAGAGAATCATGGGAATTTGAACAGTGACTAGGTATTAGATCTTTTTTTTTTTTTTTTTTTTTTTTGTGGGTACAGAGGGGTCAACCTCAGGACCCCGCGCACCAGCAGGCGCCCCTGCCGCTGAGTGATATCACCGGCCCTTTTTTCGTATGTGGGTTCCGGGAGTGGAACTCGGGCTCTCACGCTTGCCAGGCAGGCGCTTACGCCGCGGAGCCATCTCACCGGCCCTAGGTATTAGATCTTTAGGAATTATTATTTTCAGGTTGGAGTGGGAGGCAGTAATTGTGTTTATGTAAGGAAAATGTCCACAATGTTTAGAAATGTGAACTGAAGTAGTAAGAGTAAAATAATATTTGATCTGAGATTTACTTTAAAATGCTTTAAGAGATGGAGGAGGGGGTGGATAAATGGAGCAGTCTAAAATCTTAAAAACTGCTAATGAGTTGTTGAGTGATGGGTTACTGGGGTTTGGTATACTGCACTCTTCTTTGTGTTTGAAAATTCTTTTTTTTCCTCCCGTGCTGGGGACAGAACCCAGGGCCCTATGTGTACTGGGCAAATGCTGTACCCCTGTGCTACATCCCCAACCTCTTGTTTAAAAGTAGCCAGAGTAGGTGTCTAGGTGTGAAGACAACAGCTTTATTTCTTCAGGGCCACAGGAACCTCAGTTGTTGTCCTGGTGTCATGTGGAAGAGCACTGGTGACTTAGGATATAAATTCCTATGACAGCATCACACACAGATGCAAAATGTACCACACTGTAAATGACTTTGGTGAAGGGAGGGTGAATGTGCTTCTTGGAAACTGCATTAGATGACTCAAAAAGAGGCTCCGTACCACTGATCACAAAGATGTGGGGAGTTTTAATAAGCTCGTCTGCAAACAAGAGTCCTGACTAATGCAGCTAGTGTGGACAGATTTACAGCCTCTGGGCCTGATGAGGAAACAAGGATAGCAAGAAGGCTGCCAAAAGGAGAAAGCAGGAAGTGGCTCAGTGGGAGGCGCTGGGTTCAATCCACGGCATTGTAAGGGAAAACAAACAAACAAACAAACATCCTAAGAAAGAAAACTGCCCATTTACTTCCTGAGTACAAGACTTCAGTGAATTTTATTCAGGTCATATTTGTTAAATCATAGTTCTGGTATTTAAACCTACCAGGAAAAAAGTAATAGCCCCACTACTCTCTAAATATACCGACCACACCTGATGAAGCTTTGCAATATCAGTCTTTCTTATTAAAACTACTTTAGGGCCGGTGAGATGGCTCAGCGGTGCAAGTGCCTGCCTGGCAAGCACGAGGTCCTGAGTTCGACTCCCAGTACCCACATTAAAAAAAAAAAAAACTACTTTAACAGCTTTCTGCTTTTAAATTACTTGAATATTAATTTGTCAAGACATTTCAAAATTATGACTTTAAAATTAAAAAGTGTTTCCTAATATGTAAACCAGCTCCTTACTAAGTAATTACTAGCAGAACCAGTATGAAGAAAAAGAAAACTTTATTCTGAAAGAATATCAGAATAAATGGAGAGTTATAATCTATTACTTGATGGGAAGATGCAATGTTACATATATGTCAGTTCTCCTTAAATCAGACTGAAAAATCAAGATCAAAATCCAAATAAGAATGCTGAAGAATCTGGTAAACTAATTATTATTGATCTGGAAGAGAAAATGGACAAAAATAATCAATAAAATTTTGAATAAGTAAAATAATGGCGATCCGCTCTACCAATCATAAATTGAGATAGCAATTACAAATAAAACTGTAAATATTCATATATAAAAATTCAAGGGCCGGTGATATAGCTCAGCGGCATAAGCGCCTGCCTGGCAAGCGCGAGGTCCTGAGCCGCTCCCAGTACCCACATATTAAAAAAAAAAAAAAAAAAATTCAAAATTGTGTGAATTTGGTTTATGAATAAATACTGTGCATTGAGTTTAGGGGGAAGGAAAGGGTATGATAACTGGCTATCACAAGACAGTCATATAATTCTTCCACATTGTACATAAAAATGAATTCCACAGTGTTTAATGAGATCATTACAAGAATATTAAAAATACTTAAGTATGAGGGAATATATTTTGTTGCTCTGAGGGCTTCCCTAAGCAAACCCCAAACCTAGAAACCAAAAAGGAGGAGATTAATGGATTTGAAGACACAATTTAAAAGTCCTTATGTGAAAAATTTATTGTATATCAAATTAAAAGATAAGTACAGGTTAAGTGTCCCTTATATGCTTGGGATCAGAAGTGTCTTGGATTTTAGATTTTTTTTTTAATTTTGGAATATTTGAGATACATAATAAGGTGTCTTAGGGAGGGGACCCAAGTCTAAATAAGAAATTCATTTGTTTCACTTAACTCCATAGGCATACAGCCTGAACGTAATTTTATGGAATATTTTCAGTGCACCTGCATTTTGAGTGTGCTTTAATGCTTGAAGTCAAGTGACAAATTTTCCACTTGTGGCCATCATGTAAGCACCCACTTAGCTTCAGATTTTACAGCATTTTGGATTTTTTTATTAAGGATGCTCAACCTGTAATGGAAAAGAAAATTACATTGGCTAATCTTCTGTGGAACATGTTTTAGTTTGTAAATCTTTTATCATAGAACCTGCTCATTTACTAAAATTCCAGCCTGGCTCACGTCGGCCTAGAGAAGAGAGATGGGCAGGAGGCCCCATGTGTGTGCTCAGGTGTCGAAGAATTATGGCAGATTCTGTCAAATGAGTCTGTGTTTGTGCTGTTCTTATTTCGTCTATCAGTCATTGAGAAGGAAGTGATTGCTTTAAAAAGCCGTAAAAACTGGATGTTAATGTCATGGGAGGCAATTTAGGAATTCTTTACATAGTTGCAAAAATAAGTTGAGTTCAAAAGTGGAAGATGCCATTGTGGGCTGGCAGTTATCAGTGTATTTTTTTTAAGTTGCTGTCATCCTTTGTCCACATGGTCCACGTTCTTGGTGCAGTGATGGTGGACCTTTTAGAGACGAGTGCCCAAACTGCAACCCAAAACCCACTTATTTATTGCAAAATGCCAACACTGCAATCAAACCTGAATACTGAGGTGTTAGTTTAGAAAAAACAACTCACACATTAACATCTTTTGTCTTAAAGAAAAGCAACATGCATGCCATAGGTTCACCGCCACTGGTGCAGGCTAATATGGCTGGGGATGCCCTTTGCCAGAGTCCCCCTTGCTGCCTCACTGCAGACCTGCCATGTGTATGCCCTTCAGCTATAGTGAACTGGGCTCCAAAGCAACCCAACCAGCCCCTGTGGAAGCCTATGTCCCACATTGCATTGGCACGGTCTGCTTACTCCACGGCCACCACCTTTCAACCTGGTCTCCTCCAAGGCATGGAGAGTCAGGCCCCGGACCAGGCACTAGAATGGATGCAGTGTGTGTCTTTTGAATGAATGAATGGAGAACTGAATGAATGTCTTGCTTTTCCTTCCAAAGAAAATATAATATCCTGTCTAAGACATAGCCTGTGTCTAAAGTGTTTGACTCTTCAGAGGCAATATGGCAAAGATTTGATTCTTCAAACTGGCATGAGACCAGGAATTCCTGAATTCATTTGAATGTGCAAAAATATTGTGTAGGTTATAACATTTTTACAAATTTGGATAGATTTGGCATTATAGCTTTTTTTTTAAACTACAAAAAGTTTCCCTTAAACAATGCTGAAGTAGTTTATGTGAGATCAACACTAGCTGAGGAAAACACATAATTTACTTTTTTTTTTTTTTTTTTTGTGGGTACCGGGGGGTCGACCTCAGGACCTCGCGCGCCAGCAGGCGCCCGTGCCGCTGAGCGATATCACCGGCCCCTTTTTCGTATGTGGGTTCCGGGAGTCAAACTCGGGCCCTCGCGCTTGCCGGGCAGGCGCTTAAGCCGCTGAGCCATCTCACCGGCCCATAATTTACTTTTGATTAATGAAATATGCAACAAGAATCAGCTGGGGTAAGGGGTGAGAAGGTGGGGGTAAAAGCCTAAAAGCAGTGGTGGCGAACCTATGGCATGTATGTTATTTATTAAGACAAAAGATGTTAATGCGTGAGTTGTTTTCTTTAAACTAAAACCTCAGTGTTCAGGTTTAATGGCAGTGTTGTCACTTTCCAGTGAATACCAGTGGGTTTTGCTGTGTAGTTTGGGCACTCGTCTCTCAAAGGTTCTCCATCACTGGCCTAACGTCTTGGGGAAATCTTTTGAGACACTCTTGTTTTGAAAAATGACGTTGAAAGCTCTGCATAGCTGTAATAGGTCAGGTTTGAAATCTGACCTTTTTGGTTTTGAATTTCCTTTTCAGACCAGGATGATTTGAGAAACTTAGATAAAGGAAACGTTGTGTTCTTTGAGATTTGATTAAGAGGCCATTTCTATTAGTTAGGGTGTGGACTAAACTGCTATAACAAAGAGATCCCTGACTGCAGTGGCCCAGAGTCTAGGCTGCACCACATACCAGTCGCCCCAGGATCTCTGGGAAAGGGGCTGGGTATCACTGTTTTAAGGTCTTCCCAGATGACCCTAAAGTTTTGCTAAGGTTGAGAACTACTAGTTTCAAATTGTCCTGACTGAGTAGGGAGGGGAGTTCACTGTGCACCCCAGGACTCCTCCATGCTTGGCTCTGCCCTCCAGATCAGGTCCAAACAGGCTCTTCAGCCCTGGCTGTTTCTAGGTCAGGAGGGGAAGGGAGAAGGTGGAGAGCAGGCAGTTTCCTTTTAGGGAAGTAATGTGGAAGTAGCTTACATCGGTTTTCTTCAGCTGCCATTGGTGAAACAAGGTTATGGGACCTTCCTTCGAGAGAGGCTCAGATCTGTGGTGTTAGCCTGCATGGCCACGCTGCCTGCTATTTCTTGAGGTGGAAAGGATTTTATTATTGATAGGTGGAAGGGTATGATGGGCTAGCATCCATTAACCAAAATTGAACTTATTCTCAGTTATCAACGACCAACCCTACAACTGAACAGCGTTCACCTGATTTCCTGCCTGTAGCTGTGTACATGAGATGATCACACACACACACGCACACACACACACACACACACACACACACACACACACACACACATCCAAACCATTGGCTAGCAGCCGACACTCAGTAGAGGGTTGGATCCTTTAGTTTATATTGTTCATAAAGTCTCTTCCTTGCATTGTCCTGGATAAGAGTAATTTGAGGGCCGGGGGTGTAGCTCAGTGGTAGAGCACTTGCCTAGCACACATGAGGCCCTGGGTTTGATTGCCAGTGCTGCAAGAAAAAAAATGGCTTAAGAATGAAAAAGTTGGGCCGGTGAGATGGCTCAGAGGCTTAAGCGCCTGCCCGGCAAGCGCGAGGGCCCGAGTTCGACTCCCGGAACCCACATACGAAAAAGGGGCCGGTGATATCGCTCAGCGGCATGGGCGCCTGCTGGCGCGCGAGGTCCTGAGGTCGACCCCCCGGTACCCACCAAAAAAAAAAAAAAAAAAAAAAAAAAAAAAAATGAAAAAGTTGTGCTTGGTTGTTTCCTCATTTATTTGGGCTCCTTTGGTGCAAGCCGTATAGAGATGCAGAACAGATATTTTAGCCAAGGCCACTGATGTCAGTTGAAATCCTGGGCCATCATATACATTTCAAGAGTGTAGAATCTAGGTGGGCATGGTGGCCTAGGTCTGTAAATCTCAGCACTCTGGAAGGCTGAGGCAGGAGGATTGCAAGTCCGAGCCCAGCTTGGACAATTTAACGACTTAGCAAGACCCTTTCTCAAAATAAAAAATAGAGGGCTGGTGATATAGCTCAGTGGCATAAGCGCCTGCCTAGCAAGCGTGAGGTTCTGAGTTTGACTCCTGGTACCCGCATATTAAAAAAAAAAAAAATAGAAAAGGCCTGGGGATGCAGCTCAGTGTAAAGGCCCTGTGTTCAGTCCATAGTGCTAAAAACAAAGGTGTAGAATCTAATGAAAGTGAAGAGTAAGTAGGGATATCCTGTTTGGTAGACTCACATTTTCCAGAGCCTCCTTTTCATTATCTCCCTCTGTGTACCCTTAATGTAGAAGCCACTCTTGGGAACAAATTTAGTGTTAATGAATTGGTCTTATTCATCTTATTCATTGTTTTTTTGTTTGTTTGTTTGTTTCTCAGTACTGAGGATTGAACCCTAGGCCTTCAAACTGAGCTATAGTCCCAGCTCTGTTGTTGTTTTTTTTTTTTTTTGAGACAATGTCTTGCTAATTGTCCCAGCCTGGGCTCAAACTTGGAAATTCTCCTGCCTCATCCTTCCACAGCATTGGATTTACAGCTCTACACCACCATGCCTCGCTCAACTTTCTCTATTCTTGTGCCAGAATACTTCCAGACTCGCATAAACTGTTAGCAGATATTAACTGGTAAGAATTTGATTGGGCTATATCATTTCATGGAATTTATTTAGAAAATGGTACCTGGTCCTTCCCTCCCTTGTGGGCATTTTGTGGTGACACACTGAGTCCTTTGGTGTGGGTGGTGGTGCCAGTGGGGATTGAGGGCCAGGATGTTGGCGATGTCCCTCAGGAGTTCTCAAGTGTTGTGGAGACACGGAGACTTCAGTGATTATGATGTGGGGGTGGTAGGATGGTGACAGACACCCTGCAGTGGATGACGCCAAGGGGCTCACCCCTGAGGAGGGAAGCTCCATTGTGTCGGCGCTCCAAGGACTAGATCTGGGAGGACAAGTGGGAGGTTTTTGTGTTCAAGGGGAAAAAGAGGCATTGCAGGGAATGATATTTACAGAATGACCGTGTTGTGAACCAGCCTATTTCTTTCATGGAATGAAAGAATCAAATGTGGCCACCATGTGAGGAAGATAGAGGCAAAATAGGGCTGCCAGGCCCTGGGAAATGCTCCCTCTAGGTGCTAGGGGATTGGGACGTTAGGCAAAACAAGAGGCCCCTGGAATCTTCTAAATGAGATAATTGCATGGTTAGATTTAAAGTTTAGAAAATTACTCTTGGAAACAAGGAGGAGGCCGCAACCCCTCCTACGTGTCTTCTTGTCTCTGCACTCTCTCCTCTGATGTTTATTCCGTGCACACAACACAGCCGTAGACTAGAGCTGCTTATGCATTATTGCTACTTTAAAAGGATTTTTGATAAAAAGGTGAAGGTATTCTAACACGATTATTGTGACCAACTTAAAGAGGTAATGCACATCATTATATTTTAGTATCTGTAATTAGTTAAACTGATGACTCCATAAATTTGTTCATCCTTCAAGTAGGGTCTGATTGGGGATGATTTATATGTAGTTCTGCTTTTCAGGCCAGTTAAATCCCTTTCATATCCAGTTATATACCTCAAAGAAAACAGGCATTAAAGACAAAATGTGGACTGTCAAAATATTGTAGGAACGACACAAAGGAATTAAAAGTCACATTCAGCTTAATTGGGTTGCGATCTTCTGAATGTAGATGGACCCTTGCTGAATCGTTAGATGCTATGCAAATTGTATCGGAGACTTTTCTGCCAAAGACCTGGTGAACTGAGGACACTTTGGGGCCAGCTGACACTGATGCTGACAAGATACTTTGACAGACTGCCTCGGAGTCTGTGTGGTGTAGTCTGATGGGTTAAAGTCTAGTGCAGGAAGTTTTCATTGTCACTTTGGATAATGCAGCTCTATTCTGGGGTCTTAATGAGCAGTTTCTGGAAAATAGCAACTATATACAAAAAAAAGCAGTGCCATTTTGAGGCCCTTGAATCTTGGTGTGACTGCTGAGTCATCTTATCTTTCAAAAAATCTTCCTTTTGTTTTCATGGCGGTTAGGAATGGTAACGCTGCTCCTTGGGGGATTGCTTGTAGTTTATACAGCACTCTTACCATATTGCTTGGTCTTTACAAATACCTTATATGCTGCTAGGATTTTCTTTTTTTTTTTTTTTTAATATAGGGGTGGGGAGGTAGCTTAGCAGTACAGCACTTGCCTGGCAAGCGCAAGGCCCTGGGTTTGATTCCTGGTACCAAATAAACAAAAAACAAAAACAAAAACAAAACACCCCAAAAAAATATAGAACATACTCAAAATATTTGTTAAGTGCGTTTTATTTGGTCCTTATTTGCATATTGAAATAAAACAAACCTATAGAATATGGAGTCTTTTAATCATAGGAGGTATCTAGTTCTGTCATAAATATTATGATTTCTCTACAGTGCTGAAGGTAGACTACCCAGCCTACTTTCCCTTGGCCAGTCGGGAGCAGATGTCTAGTGGCTAGTCTTCCAGCCACTTTAGTTTTAGAAACTTAAAAAAAATTATTATATAAGAGTTATTGTTTATTCTCTATTTATATAGCAGTATCCCAATGGGCCATGACAGGGGAAGGTTGGTATATCTCCAACCAATTGGTGTGTGCAGGAGAGAATAGTCATGTGAAATTGATGTCACCTACCCCCGGGTTAATCAGCTACCAATACATGGCCTGTCTAGTTTCCTTTAGACCTCCTGTTCCCTTGTTTTTTGTTTTTTGTGGGTACCGGGCGTCGAACTCAGGACCTCGCGCGCCAGCAGGTGCCCGTGCTGCTGAGCGATATCACCGGCCCTTTATTCGTATGTGGGTTCCGGGAGTCGAACTCAGGACCCCACCCCTGCCAGGCAGGCACTTATGCCATTGAGCTATCTCACTGGCCCTGTTCCCTTGTTTTGAAGCACACCTAGACAGAATAATTATCTCATCTGTGACTATTACTGTAGATAAGAAATCTTTTCAAATATAAAGTCACTGCTGAAAAAAACTTCCTTAATATCAGAGAGTCAATTCATATTCACATTTCCCCAATTTTCTAAGTTTTTAAAAATTTGTAATGAGTTTAAAATAGAATCCTCATATTTGCTTCATTGTTATTTAAAGCCTTTTGGATCTGTAGTTTCCACCACTACCATTATTCTATCTTGATATATTTTGTTAAAGACATTGGGTTATTTGTTGTGTAGTTTTCTACACCCAGAATTTTGCTGATTTACATCCTATGATAAAATTTTTGTAAAGGAGCAAAATGAAACAAGTAGCTTTATTGAGATACTTACCTAAAACGAAATACATGGGTTTCCAGTGTACAATGCAGTAAGTTTTGTCTATAATTGTGAAGCCATTACAAAAATTAACATAATGAGCACACATGTTAATATCATCGTCAGTAATTCTCCATTCTCTGACACCAACTGGGGGGTCCTACAATTCATTTTGATCTTCACACTATCTCAGATTGGTACAGATTTCACAGATCAAGTACTCAGTTCCACAAGACTGCCCCACTTCAGATGCCAACTGCAGCTGGGGTTCCTCGTCTCCCATGCTTCTGCCCAGCTGACTGGGTAGGGATTCCCCTGATGATCCTCTTAGGTTTAATATTTGACTTGAATGACTCACAGAACTGAGGAAAGTGCTGCACTTATGACTGGCTTTATTATGAAAGACACTTCTCAGGAACAGCAAAATGGAAGAGGTCCATAGGGCCAGATCTTGGGAGAGGGGAGGGCATAGAGCATCCATCCCCTTTCTGAGCCACCACCCTCCCAGCACACAGTTGTGTGTGCTAACACCAAACCTCTCCAAACTCTTCTAGAGTTCTTATTAAAGTGGATGTGATTGCTTAAAGCTCTGGCTGTTGATTGAACTCAGTCTTCAGCACCCAGGTGCCTGAGGTCAAGGATGGAGATTCAAGTAGCAAACCTCTAGCCATGTGGCTCTTGGTTGGTTCCTCGGACCATCAGCACCATTCTAGAAGCTTTCCAGGGGCTCATTAAGAGTCAGCTCATTAGCTTAAAGTTCGGTGTGGTTGAAGAGGGCTCCTTGGAAACAAAAGGATCTTCTATCACTTGAAATTTCAAGGGTTTTAGGAAGCCTTGGAATTCTGTACCAGGAACCAGAAATAAATACCATATTCTGTGTGTGTGTGTGTGTGTGTGTGTGTGTGTGTGTGTGTGTGTGTGTCACATACCAGCCTCAAAATGTTGGCACCTGCTTCTTTGCAACCAAGCACAATATACCAATATATATATTTTTGGGAGTGGGGCTGGGGTTCTGGTTTATTTAATTCAGCATAATTATTTTGAGATTCATCTGTGTTGTTTAATGTATCAATAGTTAATTCCTTTTTTTTTTTTTTCTTTATGTGGGTACCAGGAACCAAACTCAGGACCTCGCGCTTGCCAGGCAGGTGCTTATGCTGCTGAGCTCTATCACAGGCCCAGTTAATTCCTTTTTTATTGCCAAGTGATAGTTCATTATACTGATACCCACATTTATTTATCCATTCATCTACTGTGAACACTTGCATTGTTTCCAATTTTTGGCCATCCCAGATAAACCAGTTAAAATATTAATGTAAAAATATTAGTAGGGTAAAAGCTTTCATTTCCTAGGCTGAATACTTGGGAATGGAGTAGATGGATCATATGGTAGATATAGTTTAACTTTTTAGAAACTGTCAAGCTGGTTTCCAAAGCATTTGATTTTACATTCCCACTACAGTGTATGAGAATTCCAGTTATTCCATATCCTTGCCAAAGTTTGGTATACTCTTGTCTAATTTTAGCCACTCTAATAGTGCATGTGGTAGAATCTCATTGTGATTTTAATTTGCCTTGTCCTAATGATTAAGATTGTTATGTTTCTTTTCATAATGTTTATTTGTTATCCATATATCTTCTTTGGTGAAGCGTCTGTTCAAGTCATTTGCCCAGTGTCTTAGTTACTTTTCTTGTTGCTGAGACAAAATACCCAGTACCCTAAGTTAAAGGAGGAAAGGTTTATTTGGCTCACAGTTGTAGAGGTTTCAGTCCATAGTCAGCTGGCTCCAAGGCAGGGTGGCATGGCAGAGGGGCACTGCATGAGGAGAAATAGTCCACAGCAAGCACGCAGACAAGAGCACATTAGCACTCTTTCTGTCCTTTATATTTTATGCAGGCTGCCCACCCTAGGGCATGTGTAGCACTCACACCCTTAATCCTAGCTAGAACTATGCCAGACCAATCAGTGGTCTGATTTAGTAATCACACACCTTTGATCCCAGCGCCACACACTCTAGATCCAGCCACCTCTGAAAAGCAGCGACTGCATGGGGAACATCTAGACACAAGCCATAACACCCAGCTCTAATTAATTTTTTTAATTTTTTTGTTCTTGAGTTTGTAAAGTTCTTTCTGTATGTCAGATACAGGTCACTAACCAGATATATTATTTGCCAGTATTATCTCAGTCTGTGACATATTTTTTCATTTTCTTTTTTAGGGCCAGAACTTTTTAAGTTTTGATGAAATCCAACACCCATTTTTCTCTCATTGTTCATACTTTTACTGTCATGCCTCAAATCATTTTTTAACCCAGTCACAAAGATTCTTTTGTATGTTTCCTTCAAAAAGTTTTGTAGTTTTAGGCTTTATATTTAAATCTGATATATCTCAAATTACTTTTTTTTTTTTTTTTGTGGGTACCGGGGGTCGACCTCAGGACCTCGCGCGCCAGCAGGCGCCCGTGCCTCTGAGCGATATCACCGGCCCCTTTTTCGTATGTGGGTTCCGGAAGTCGAACTCGGGCCCTCGCACTTGCCGGGCAGGCGCTTAAGCCGCTTACTTTTTGTATGTAGCATTGAATACCAGCCACATCAATTAAAACACAAAATATTAAAAATGCAAATAAGGGCCAGTGAGATGGCTCAGTGGCGTACACGCCTGCCTGGCAAGCGCGAGGGCCCGAGTTCAACTCCCGGAACCCACATACCAAAAAAGGGCCGGTGATATCGCTCAGTGGCATGGGCGCCTGCTGGCGCGTGAGGTCCTGAGGTCGACCCCCGGTACCCACAAAAAAAAAAAAAAGCAAATAAGATTTGAATACAGTGAAAAAAATTATAAGTAGAACATAATAGTCAAGAATCATAGGAAAAATAAAGATGTAAACCAAGAACAGATCTTTGATTGTTAGAGAGGAAATTAGACTTTTTAAATAAAAAATTCTATTCCAGGGAAGACACAAGTAAAAATGCATATTTAAGAATCTAACCATCCTGTACAGGAGGGGAATAGTAAAAATCATAACATACCAGGAATTGTATCTAAGAGATACAATTAAATAAGAAAAAAAAATTAAGACACAGAATGGAATAGGTAGTAAATTGCTAAATTTGGTTACTAGGATTCTAGAATGTTTATGGATGTTTAGGAGAAAAATGACAGATCAGGATAGGTAAAAACCCAATAGTAATAAGTGAAATGTTAGACAATAAGTGAAGCTTTTAATTCATTAAAGAAGAAAGATTGTCAGTCTTCAAAAGGAAGTAAGATCATCTACAAATAGATTAGACTTAGTTGAACTTAGCCTGTCTCAGTCAAAAAAATATTTGATAATATGAAAATTGAGTGATGAGGAAAATTTTAAAACCTAGTTTTTTTCTTTTATATTATTTGAATTTCAAGCATGTGTTTGAAAAGCTTATCAATAGCAATTTCAAAGAAAAAATTTAACCATTAGTTGAAACAACTGAGATAGAAGGATAGTGATTTAGTAAAGCTAGGTATAACTAACTAGGAGCAGCAACTGATTAAGCCGATGTATTGTTATCATTAGTGACAGGGCTGTTTCTGGCACAGAGCAACTTTTTAAAAAGTGTATTTTGTAACATATTTGAAAAATAAACCCTTCATCTTTATACATGTCTTTATTGAAACTCATGATTTGCTTAGTAATTACCATGGTTCAAATTTATACTGAATTTGATTATGCATGGCATTTGACTCATGGCACTCTCTTATCATTAATATATGCAAGGCTCTCTCCTATAGTCGTTGAATCATTCATTCATTTTCCATAATGTAATAAATATTTCTGGAACCATCACCCAACATGGGAATAAGGATATTGAGAATATTTCTTCCTATTTATGAGTTCTTTCCCATTTCATCCTCTGGCTTTCTGTTCTTTTCTACCTGATTTCAAAACTTACTGTAGAGCTGTAGTCATCAACACAGTGCCACCAACATTATGCCACAGCATAAGGAATAATAGGCATAAAGATCAATGGACCAGAATATAGAGTACAGAAATAAACCCTCATATTTACAGTCAGTTGATTGCTGAAAATATGCCAAGGCAATTCGGTGGGGAAAGGATAGGAATTTCAACAAATGGTGCTGGAGCAACTGAATATCCATAAACACAAACAAAATGAAACTTAGATATTTACCTTCCACCACATCCCAAAACAAGTAAAACTACATTATAGAGCTACATTAAGTACAAAACCTATACCACTTCTAGAAAAAAACTTAGGATAAAATCTTTGTGACCTCTGATTAGGCAAAGATTTCTTAGATGTGACACCAAAACCACAATCCATCAAAGAAAAATATTAACAAGTTGAGTTTAATCAAGATTCAAAAAAATTTGCCTTTTTTTCACTAAGCAAGTACAAGCCAAGTATAGATGCAGAAAATATTTGAAAATCACTTACATGATGAATAACTTGTATCCAGAATATAAAAAGAACTCACAAGTCAATGATAAGACATCAGTCCTCCATAAAATAGGCGAAATATTTGAATAAATATCTCACCAAAGAGGACACATGGATAGCAAATGAGCACATAGGGAAAAAAAAAGCTTAGCATCATTACTCATTAGGGAAATGGAAATTAAAAACATAATGAGATGGTACTTCATGCAAACTAGAATGGCTGAAATAGCAAAATCAGAAAGAAAGTATTTTTAAGGACTTGGAGAAACAACTCTCCTGTATTCCTGATGGAAATGTGAAATGGCATAACCACATTGTAAGGTGATTTCTTAGTTTCTTTAAAAAATTAAAACATGTATTTATCATATGATATAGCTAATCTACTTACATGTATTCAACATAGTAAAAAATGTCTACACAAAGATTTATATAGGTGGATATTAATAGCAGCTTTCTCTAGGAGATAACCCAAATGTTCATTGAATGGTGAATGGGTAAATAATGTGGTATATTTATACCATGGAATTCTACTACTCACCAATACAAAAGAATGGATGCACCTTTCAAAGACTATGCCATGCAGTAGAAGCCCAACACATTCTATATGAGTCCATTTATATGAAATTTCTAGAGAAGACAAAAGTACAGATGAGAAAGCAGGATCCAACTGTATGCTGTGAGCTAGAAACAATGTAAATAGAAAGACAGATACTTAAAAGTAAAAAAGACAAAGACAATCCCATATAAAATTTATTTTAAAGAGAGCTGGAGTGAGCTGATTAATACCTGATGAAATGGACTGAACCAAGGTTATAAACAGGTTTTGAGAATGGACACTTTGTAATGATCAAGGAGGTATCTCATCAAGGAGGCACAGCAGTCTCAGATGGTCTTACACTCAACAGAGTTGTCAGGTAGATAAACAGAATTGAAAGGAGTAGATTCCCAGTTAAAGCTTGAGGTCTCAGCACTTTGCTCTCACCAATTTGTGGAAAAAATAAAAGTCAAAATATAGAAAATCCAGGTGACATTATTGTCTTGACACATCTGACATTTCTAGATCTGTCTGTCCAGTGACACCATACACATTCTGTTCAAATGCACAGAAAAAGATGATGATCTAGACCAGTGGTGGCAAACCTATGGCATGCGTGTTGTTTATCTTTTAAGACAAAAATGTTAATGTATGAGTTGTTTTTTCTAAACTGAAATCTCAGGCTTAATTGCAGTGTTGGCACTTTGCAATAAATAAGTGGGTTTTGGGTTGCAGTTTGGCACTCATTCTCTAACAAGTTTGCCATCACTGTTCCAGACAGTAAAACAGACATCAAGTTTTAAAATAACTGAATCATTAAACTTGTATTTAATAGCCACCAAAGAATTAAACTAAAATTCACTAACTGAAAGGTAACTGGAAATTGCCGAGTCTTTGGCAATGAAGCAACACAATATTAAATAAGTTATACGTCAAGGAAGAAATCTCAGGGGAAATTAGAAAATGGTTTGAATTGAAAGAAAATGAAAGTAGAATGTGCTAGTATCTGTGAGATGCATTTAAATCAACACCTAGAGGGAATTTGATAACTTTAAATGGTTGTATTAGTAATATTTAAATTCATTGGGCCTGAAGAAGTTAGAAAAGGACCAATTAAGACAGTGTAGTATTTATGGAAGAATAACCACATGATCAAAGCAACAGGGAACGGTAATCTGAAGAGCGACCTATACATATTTAGTGTTCAATCAACAAAGGTACCAAGATAACCCAATGGAGGAAGAATTTTCTTTTCAATAGGTGAAACTGTAACACTCAGCGTATAGAATGGAAACAAGAACTTTGATTCCTACCTTTTATTGTACACCAAAACAAACCTGAAGTGGATATTAGACCTCAACATAGAAGCTAAAACTTTTAAAACTTCTAAAGGAAAATATATATCAAATTCTTCATGACCTTGGGTTGAGAAAGATTTCTTAGCATAGACTGTTCATCAAAGAAATAATCAATAAATTGCAACTCATTAGCTAAATACTTTCACTCTTTGAAGGGCTCTATAAAGAAAATGAAGAGGTAGGTAAGAGGTGGGTGCTAATTGTGAGAAAATACAATATTAGCATCACATAAATCTGACATAGTGCTTATTTTCGGGCTGTGTAAACTTTTAACAATTGAGTAACCAGGCAACTCAATTAAAAGACAAAATATTAGACTACACACTTCTCAAAATGTACACAAACATGCTCAATGTCATTATGCATTAGGGAAATGGAAGTTAAAATAAGATACTTCTACATACCCAGAAGAGTGGTTGAAATTTAAAATACATCTCCAGTATTGACAAGGACATGGAGCAAGTAGAACTATCACACATTGTTGATGGGAATGTAAAATGGTAGAACCAGTTTGGAGTAGAGTCGAACAGTTTTTCATGACGCTAAACATAGTTGACCGTGTGACCAACAGTTTCTCTTCTTGGAATTTACTCCATGAGAAGTGAAATCATATGCCCCTTAAATGACTTATATGTGTATATTTAAAGGTCTTTTATTCATAATAGACCTGAACTGGAAAGTACACAAATTCCCACCAACAGAAGATAACCAAAGTATGGAATATTCATACAATGGCATGCTTGTTGGCAATGGGAGGGAGTTAATACCTATAAATGCAAGCCATGTGAATGAAGCTCACTTATGTCAAGTGAAAGAAGCCAGACACAAAAGACAACATACTGTATATTTTTATTTATATAAAAGTCTAGAACTGGAGCATGTAATCTATGTTGATAGAATGCAGATCAGTGGTGGCCTGGATTCTGGAATATGGGGAGATTGATTACAAAGGGGCACATTTTGGGGTGACAGAGGTTTTTATATAAGATAGTAGTTACCAGGGTGTATACAGCTGTCAAAAACTCATCTAACGGTACACTAAAATGTACATTTAATTACATATAAATAATACCTTAATTTGTTTTAAAAAAGCAATGTTCAATTGTTCTCTCCCACCACTATTGGGTAACAGGGATTCAATTTTCTACTTATTCAATTTGAGTAAACACTTCTGGGGCTCCCTTGTTGAAAAATCCATCCTTTCTCTATTTTTTTGTCTTGTCACTTCTCATATATATCGAAGTTCAATGTACGTATGGCTCAGTTTATTTGCTCTCCCTTCCATATTATTGGTTGATTTGTTTATCCTGTCTTAATTATTTTATCTTCAGAGTAAGTCCCAGTATCTTTACTATCTTTTCTTCAGGAATGTTTTGGCTATTCTTGAGCCTGTGTTAGGTATAAATTGCAGAAAAAGCTTATCTGTTTCTGCATTCAAAATGCTGCTGGAATATTGATGGGGATTGCATTGATTTTATAGTTAGATTTAGATTAGATGTTGAATTTTTATGTTTCTCTGTTCATAACTGTGGTGTCTTTTTGTGTTTATTTAGATCTCCTGTAATGTTTCTCAGTATGATTTCTCATTTTCCCATAAAGTTCTTGCACATA
Source organism: Erethizon dorsatum (assembly GCA_028451465.1). NCBI lineage: Eukaryota > Metazoa > Chordata > Mammalia > Rodentia > Erethizontidae > Erethizon > Erethizon dorsatum. The sequence continues at coordinate 100,107,031 of CM051830.1, read as the reverse complement.
TTCTGAAAGATTTTAATTTCAAGAAAATTGATGTTTTAAAATTTTTATTTCAGGTGAAATCTTTCCAAGTAGATTTCTTGTGGTTTATTGTTGGTATACAGCAATGTGACTTTACCAAATATTAGTTATATATCTAGAGAACCTTTTCTTTTGTTTTAGAGAGATGTTTCTTAATTGATGAGCAGAATTTGTGTGGTACGTGTTTGAGTGTGCCTGGGGCTGGTGTGTGTGTGTGTGTCCACTCACATATTTGTGGGCATTTTACAGAGTGGTGGTATTGAGCAAGAGTTTCAAGGTCCTTAAGTTCTGTTCTGTAGTTGAGTCTCTACATACCATGTTGGCCCTGTGTCGCAGTAGAAGGTGGTTGCTGGAGCCAGGAAGTTGCCAGCTGTTAGTCTCCTCAGCTGTTTTGTGCAGTTCTGGTGACCATCAGAGGGGTCTCTCTGGTGAAGTTAATATCCTCAAGGGCAAACACCTGCCTGTTCTTTCTCCTGGGGGTGGTTACTCATGCCGCCGGCTATGTTGGTAACGGTGTGCCACTCCTGTTTTTCAGTATCCGGAGCGTGATGCAGAAATATCTTGAGGAGAGAAATGAAATAACCTTTGACAAGATTTTCAATCAGAAAATTGGTGAGTCCTGCTTGGTCATCTGGCATACTGTAATTGCCATAATGAAATCAGGTGATGCCATAGTAGCTTATAAATGTAGGCCCTGATCCTGCTTGATATCCATTATAGTTAAAGGTGGGAAAGAAGGTCATTTCATGTAATTAGTAGGGTGTTTTATGATTACTTGTGTTCCTAATGACATATGGATAATAAGCTATTGGGAATCAGACTAGATTGACTCTGAATTTTAAGGTCGGGGGTGGGAGAGGGCTGCCCAATCAAACATACTAGGTTCACACCTTGGTGAGTCCAAAGCTAATTAAGCACACCCAGCAGGTAGAGTGAGGAAAGGTTTATTGCTTGCAGCAAGTGAGGAGATCACTGAGGATAATTCCCAGAGCAGTGTTACTGAGGAAACTTAAATGGATTCACATTGGAAAGACCCAGTGTCATGGGGGGGGCACATTCCTGAGTATGCTCACTTGGCTGTCATGTTTCTTCATACCTCACATGTTCAAAGATGGAGGATAGGAGTATGCCCCAGGATTTAGCGTTATAATGAGATTGTTCTCTTTTTTGCTGTGCTGGGAATTGAACCCAGGACCTTTGCACTGAGCTATATCCCTAGCCCTTTTTTAACTCTTACTTTTGAGACAGGGTCTTGCTAAGTTGCTCAGTTGCTCGGGCTGTGCTTGAACTTGGAGCCTTCTGCTTCAGCTTCCCAGAGTGTTGTCATCACGGGTGTGTGCCACAATGCCTGGCACAGTGAGATTATAATGAGCAAAGTTTACTCACTTGGAAGAGTCTCTGGGCAGTCTTGTGGTTCCTTGTGGTTTTCTCTGGAAGGCCTTATCCGAAACCAAAACAATCAACACTCAAAGGGCTGGCAGCAGTGCTATAGAGGGCTGCTTTTATTCTCTACAACCACAGGTGCTTAACAGTAAGGTTTCTGCCCAGCAGCTACCAAAAGGATGTGGTACTGGCGACCAGACAAGATGCTCTGTTTGGATCCATTACCAGCCACCCTCCTCAGGACCCATGTCCTCACCCAAGGGCCCCAGCTTCTCTCCTGCTGCTCTGTCCTTGTGGTCACAGGGTTGGCATGGGTCTCTGTGAGCATCATGTTTCTCTTAAGGTTCGCTTCTCCTTCAAAGTGCAGGGAATGAATCCCTCGATTCCATCAGTTTTCATGGCAGGTGGTTTTGCCTGCTGTTCCTCGTGATGAAGACCATGTGCTTGACTCCTGTTCCTGTGGCTGCCTTCAGTCCCGGTCTTCCGGTCACAGGGACTCCCCCATGTGCACACATAGGTGGGGGACCATCTTTCACTCGCCAGCGTGGGTCTTGGCCCCTGCAGATGTGTCTTGGTGTAGGGGACTTTGTAGTTTCCTCACAGCTAGTGCTTAGAGAAATTGGGGTGGCTTAGGAATTGCTTTAGTGTGGAGTTTTAAGGCCTGTGAAGAAATGAGGTATTACGTTTTCATCTGACTTCTAAAACCTGTCAGTTTGTTTACAAGTGACTCTTATCAGGGTTAGGTAAGACCTATAATTTACATGCCTTCTTTTTTCTTTTTCATTCCCCAAAGATAGTTCCTACTGTCCAGAAATTTCCTAAACTATTTTATTTGTTAGTCTGTCTTGAGTAGTGAGATAAACTGATAATTGTAGGATTTTTGCATGAATTCAGCATTGGGAAATGGATGTTCCTTTCTTTGCACCTTGCTTAACTCTCACTATCACTTAAGTGGTTTTTTGGTAAGCTGTGGGTTGGTCTTAGATTTTACAATATATTCTTTCTGGAGGAAATTATTTAAATCCTAAAAAATTAAAGTTCCCTGGAAATCTACTGGTGTATGTACATATCCATGGATTCCATATCCCTGGATTCTATCATCAGTGGATTAAAAAAAATGCATGTGTGTGTGTGCATTAAAAGAATTGGATCTGTACTAGACAGATGTTCTTGTCATTATTCCCTAAACCATACAGTCTAACAACTATTCTCATGGCATTTACATTTTATTAGGCACGGTAAGTCATCTAGAGATGATTTAAAGTATATGGGAGGATGTGTGTAGGTTCTGTGCAAGTACTATACCATTTTAGATAAGGGGTTTGAGCATCTGTGAATTTTGGTACCCACAGAGTGTCCTGGAACCACTTCCCCTGGGATAGTGAGGGACAGCTGCATTCTGTTTCCATGACTAATATGTAGATCTTTTTGTGACAGTATTCTTTGAGATCTTTCTAGGCTGCCTTTTTATTTATGGATGAGGAAAAGTAAATCCAGGGAAGGGACATTACTTGTTCTGATTCTTAGAATTTTAAAGAAGGGATTACAATGGATTTTTTAAAAAAAATTAATATCCACTAGAAACCAGTGTGGAAAGTCTTTGAATTTTTGTAAATCACTTTTTTTTTTTTTTTAAGAATAGGTCTCGTTTGCAGGAATTAATCCACAAAGGTGGTCTTCCATAGATGTAGCTGCTGTTTCTTCTCCTCCTTCTCTTCTTCCTCGTCCTCCTTTTTGTTTTTGGTAATACTGGAGGTTGAAGCAGGGCCTTTGCACTGAGCTGTACCCTTACCCCTTTTTAATTTTTTATTTTGAAACAATCTTGCTTTTGTTTTAAAAAGAAGCTTGCTTAATTGATGAGGAGAATTTGTATGGTACATGTTTGAGCATGCATGGGGCTAGTTGTATGTGTGCGTCTGAATTGCCCAGACTGGGCTTGAAATTGGCAATCTTCCTGCCTCAGCCACCCAGAGTGCTGGACTTACAGGTGTGTGCCACAACATCCAGCTGAGATGTAGCTTCTACCGTAAGCCATGAAGTACAGTGATAAAAAGGAGTCGAAGTGAGGCGGAGAAGCAGGTAAGGTATGACCTGTCTGTGTTCTGGGAAAGCTAGTGGCCCCTTGCCACATGGAATACTACATCCGGGTCCTTAGGATGCTGTTGGGATCAAATAAATCAAAAGGCTTTCCTCTCACTAATTGTTGCTGGTGCTTGTTATTTTCATGGTGTTTAGCTAATTCTCATTTCTCCTTTGCTTCTATTGGACTAAAAACTACAAAATAATTTACCTTTGATAGGGAAAGGAAAATTATGTATTTGTTAGCTGAAATTTTCCTGTTTATTTTTATAGCTTTATTGAGATGTATTTCACATCAAATAAAATCTATTCACTGAAAGTATGCAGTTCTGTGGTTTTCAGTATACTCACACAATTGTGCAGCTCTCTCCACAGTCTAATTTTAGAACATTTTCATGACTCTCAACAAAAGCCCCATACTCATTACCTGTCCCCAGTTGTCTCTGCCCCTCGCCTCTGGTGACCACTCATCTGCTTTCTGTCCCTGTAGTTTTGCCTGTGTTGGACACACACAGAGATGGCTTCGTACAAAAAGTAGCTTTCACATTTGCCATCTCTCAGCATGGTGCTCTCAAGGTCTATCTGTGTGGTAGCATGGGTTGGAGCTGTATTCCTTTCTACAGGAGAGTAATATTCCATTGTGAACATACTGTATTTTGCTTACCCATTGTCAGTTGATGGATATTTGGATTGTTTCTGCTTCTGGGCTGTTTTGGATAAGTGCTGCTAGGAAAGGAAGGACCTTTTGCCATTACTGAGCGGAGAATCCCTGTGAAGACACAGCTGGCAGATGGTGATAAACCTGCTTCTCCTGCACTTGTTTCTTCTAGCTTTTGCAGTGCACTAAGGATTCTCTCTTTAAGTTTCTGTTCCCCTGTCCCTTCTGTAACCCTTTTCCTATCTGCCACACCTCCAACACATATCCAGACCCTCAAATGTCCCCCAAATGTCTTCTTTATCTTTTGGGTTAAAACCAGACCAGACCCTGTCCCCAGAACTTTTGATCTGACCACCTAATGGCAGTAGTATGGACTCCATCTTTTTTTTTTTTTTTTTTTTTTTTTTTTTGGTGGGTACCCAGAGTTGAACTCAGGACCTCGCGCGCCAGCAGGCGCCCGTGCTGCTGAGCGGTATCACCGGCCCTTTTTTCGTATGTGGGTTCCGGGAGTCGAACTCAGGCCCTCGCACTTGCCAAGCAGGCGCTTAAACCGCTGAGCCATCTCACCGGCCCTGGACTCCATCTTTGCTCAGCTCTAGATTTATCCTCAAGAGCAGCCTCACTGACATTGATAGGTTGTGCATTTTATCTCAATTAAGCTGTTAAATAATTAAAAATGGTTTAAATACATAATTCTTTATCTGCTTCTCTCCAGTTTGTGAGTGCAGGGTTGCCTAGAAGATGCTGAGTTTGTACTCAGAAGGTCATGGTCATAGGAGAGGAGAGTGACGGCTTGGCGCAAACAGACTAGACACAGCTGGCATCATGTCTGCGGGAGCTGTGGACCAAGTCTTCCGCCTGGCTGCCCGGCTCCTCCTTCCATGCCTCCCTTTTTGCCTGGGATTAGGGATGAGGGAAGAGTGGAAGGCAGGCTGTGGTAGGTGCATTTGTCTGACTTCGGAGGTCGTCTTTCTGTTCTCTTTGTCCTGTACCCTCCTCTGTCTTTCTTGGTTCTTCTGTCTGATTCTTCTAGGACTGACTTTCCACTTTTCCCCTCGGCCTTGCTCCTTCCCTCTCTCCTGTAACTCTTCTGTGGTTCTCTTTCCCCCCTCCTCCCTTTCCTCTTAGCTTCTTTTGTCTCTTGGAACCCACCGAGATCTCCCAGGCACAGGATCATTGAGGTATCTGGGGACTGCTCTCCGTGTGTGCTGTGGCTGATTTGTATAAATGTGTTATGACAGAGGTATGGTGCATGCCTATAATCCCAGGGGTCTGGGAGGCTGAGGTGGGAGAATGGCAGGTTTGAGGCCAGCCTAAGGAATTTAACTACTTAGTGAGACCTTGTCTCAAAACGAACGAATAAAATAAAATAATAAAATAAAATAAAATAAAAATTTTTAAAAAGGAAGAAGGAAAGGAAGTCTTTCAGTTACTTGGCCTCTGAGACTTTGCTGAGAAAACCAGTGATTTGCAGACGTGATGGCTCCTCTCCCAGGGAGTTGTTGATTCATTAGTTTCCTTTTCTATGAAAGTGGGGATAATGATGGTGCTGCTCTGTAGACTGTGGTGAAGATTCAGCAGGTAATGTGTGTGAAGCCCTGGATGCACAGTGGTTCTTGGCACATGCTCAGTGGATGCACTGTCCAGTGAAATTGCTTATTTAAAAACTTTTCCATCATGCACAAAAGTAGACCAAAATATGAACCCATCTATACATACCCATAACTGCACATAGATTTGTATCACCTAGATTCAACATTTTTCAACATTTTGTTACCTGTTTTTTTCTTTTTTTTTTTTGTGGTACAGAGGGGTCGACCTCAGGACCTCGCCTATGCCGCTGAGCGATATCACCGGCCCTTTTTCTTGTATGTGGGTTCCTGGAGTCAAACTCAGGACCTCGTGCTTGCCAGGCAGGCGCTTATGTCGCTGAGCTATCTCACCAGCCCTCTATTCCTTTTTGTTGCTGAAATATTTTTAAACTATCAGCAAACCACTCATAGCATTTCAGCCCTATCTCTATCACTAAAACATACGAGCACTTTCATATACAACCTGTATACCAGTGGTGGCGAACCTGTGGCATCCGTGTTACTGTGTTTTTCTTTTAAGACAAAAGATGTTACTATGAAGTTGTTTTTTCTGAACTAAAACCTCAGTATTCAGGTTTAATTGCAGTGTTGGCATTTTGCAATAAATAAGTGGGTTTTGGGTTGCAATTTGATACTCAGTTTCTAAAAGGTTTGCCATCACTGCTCTGTACTTTTGCCCAGCTAAGGATATTCATGGTGATTTCAGTATACTCTTAATACTGAGTTTATGTTCAGAGTTTTTAGATGATCTCTAAAATATTCTTTTATTCTTGGTTTGGAATCAGAATCCAAATACCGTTCTCACATTGTAATTGGTAGTCATGTCTCTTTGAATGCAAAACAGCCCCAACGCACAAAGACAGGTTGAGTTATTGCATCATAGCAAGTTCCATCTTCCGATTTTTGTCTTTTCTCATGATATCATTAGAATTATACTTCTGTTTCCAGTGTTTCCCAGAGACTGACAGTTGGCTCCAACAGCTCAGGTAACTATAGCTTGCGTGTTTTTGATGAGGTGGAGTCATAGTGGTGCTGGACACTTCACCACTGGGGCACGGGACACCAGGGTTTCTCTTGTCACTTCTCTGACTTGGGCTTAACTTCCTCATTCTGTGTCATCTGCTCTTTGTATCTCTTTTGTTGAGGATCTTTGCCTAAAGCAATTATTAGGGAGTTGCAAAATAGTGAGTTTCTTACATCATGCTATTCCCTCTGCACTTGTCAGTTTTACTTATTGATGAAGGCTATTGAGTTGGCTTTAAAAAGAGTTTTGCTATAGGGAAGGCAGGCGTGGGAGGCAGGATTCCAAGATGACCCCATGGCCTTGGTCTCCTGGTGTTGCCCTGTGAATACTGCTGACAGAGAAGATGTACCTATAAGTAAGAGTGTTGTTTGGTTGGCTTTGTCTGCTTACATGAGCCCTTAGGAAGTGGCAGGTGTCCTTGAGCTGGCAGCAGAAGAGGAAGTCAGAGAGATTGGAAGCAGCAGACAGATTCCAGACACTGCTGCTGACTTTGTAGGTGGAGGGGACCACACAGGAAAGGGAATGTGGGTATTCAGTAGAAGCTGAGAGTGATCCCTGGCCAATATACAACAAGGGAACAGAGACCTCAGCCCTGCAACCATAGGGGACAGAATTCTGTCCACAACTTGAATGGCTTTGCGGGCAGATTCCTCCCCAGAGCCTCTAGATCAGTGATGGCAAACCTTATAGAGCTTTCAATGATAACAAATGATCCCCTGTGGCACATGTGCACCACCACTGCTCTAGATAAAAATCCAGACTGGCTCACACCTTGAAATTGGCCTTGTGAGGCCCTAAGCAAGAACCCAGCTGAGAACCCACTTGGACATCTGATCTACAAATTGGGAGATCATAAAGGGATGATGTTTTTAAGTCTCTAAGTTTGTGGTGACCTGTTACATACACAGCAGTAGAAAACTACATCGAGGATAAATGTTGTGTTAATTGTGAATGTTCAAAATAAAGAAGTTAAATGATGGCTATTTCTGTCTTCCTCCTCCTCCACTGTGGTGGGTTAATGGTCAACTTGTAACACCCAGCTGAACTGAATCAGTGGGGTTCTGGGTGTGGAAGGCCCACCCGAGGATTGTTGCCAACAGCATAAAAGGAGAACTGGAGGGCCGATGAGATAGCTCAGCAGCATAAGCACCTGCCTGGCAAGCATGAGGTCCTGAGTTCAACTCCTGGTACCCACATAAAGGAAAAAAAAAGGGGCCGGTGATATTGCTCAGTGGCACAAATGTTTGCTGACAAGTGCGAGGTCCTGAGATCGACTCCCGGTACCCACATTAAAAAAAAAAAGAACTGGAGGGGAATATAGTGTGCTGTTGATTCTCCTGGAGAAGCTGTCACGCTGGCTTTCCTGATATGAACTCAGCTGTTCTCATCGTTGGAGGAGCTCAGGTCTTCACTGTCGCTGAGGATGGCTGCAGTTCTCTTTGGGGGAGCTCTGGTCCTTACCTTGAGCATCGCTTCCTGGCTCCAGTGCAGATCCCTCAGCCTGCTGGCACAGATCCTTCATCCTGCTGGTACTGATTTTCTAGCTTTCACCACTGGCTTTTGGGCCTTCCCAGTGCAGATCCTTGATACAGACTTGCATGAGACATTGTCATGGGCTCTAGGCCTTAAGCGGGATTCATGGAGGGCATTGCCATGGGCTCTAGGTCTTCAGCTGGTCTCATGCAGGACATTGCCATGGGATCCAGGCCCTCAGCTGGATTCTTTGAGTCTCTAGTGCATGGACAGATCTCCTGCACTCCTCTGCATTTGACTTTTTGGATGAATATTATAAAATAATCCTATAAATTATGTGTCCTGTATTAAATCTATTCCCTTGCAAACCCTGACTACAACATCCACCTTATATAGAAATTATATATCTTAATGGATGTCAATTAAGTTGGTTACTAATTTGCTGTCAGTAAAACTTGCCCATTTAAATATCGACTTGGGATTCTTGGTTTGGCTCATTGAAAGGAAAGAGATGGTTTTAAAGAGATATTGGCTGTGGAACAGACAGTGAAATCAATTTGTCAGTTACAGCTAAGATTATTTGGTTACTATTTTTCTTCTGTAAAATATGTTGAAGTTGTAATTTCATCATGTGCAAGGGAGGCACATGGCATTTGATAAGTTCCATCTGTCCGTGGACAATCTACTTAAGCTTCTCTCTCTGCATATTCACTCCTATTAAAGAGAGATGTTTCAAATTATAAGGAGACTCTAAAATACATACTTAATACATGAAGTATGCAAATTTATTCTCATGTATAAAATCATGGTTAGTGAAATATTACATCCCATGTTGCCACGGAAGGCATTTCATCCTACAGCACTGACTTCTGAGCTTAATCCAGAGTTTGAGTATTAATCTGTTGGATTTGTGTGAAATAATTTAGTGTCTGATATAGGATTTTTGGTAGAGAAAAACTGTGATTTTTACTTTTTTAAAAAAGAGTTTTATTGAGATATAGTTTATGTGCTTAAAATTCATCTATTATAAGTATACAGTTTTATGATTTTTAGTAAATTTCTAGAGTTGTGCAACCCTCACCACAATCCAATTTAAAAACATTTCCGTGTCTCAAAGACCCTCACAGTCGCTCCTTGTTCCATTCTCATGTCCAAGCAACCATGAATCTTCCCTTAGGTTTACCTTTTCTGGACATGTCATAAAAATAGAATCATACAGTATGTACTTTATAATCTTCTGCATCTGGCTTCTTTGAATTAGCATAACATTTTTTGTTTGTTTATTTGTTTTGTTTGTTTTGAAGACAGGATCTTGCTATGTAGCTAAAACTGACCTTGAACTCACTATGTAGCCCAGGCTGGCCTTGAACTCATGCTCCTCCTGCCTCAGCTGCTCAGGTGCTGGGATTACAGGCATGCACCACTGTGCTCAGCTTTAGCATTAGGTTTTCAGTTCTCATCCATGTTTTTGTGTACATCAGTATTTAACTTCCCTTTTGTCTAAGAATAGTATCTTATTACATGGTCATAACGCACTTTGTTTATCCAATCACTAGTTGCTCGACAACTGGATTATTTCCACTTTGGGTCTATTATGAACAAAGCATCTATGAAAGCTTCTACGTATAAGTTTTTTGTGATAAAGCGTTTTCATTTCTCTTGGGTATATATCTAGGAGTAGAATTGCTGGGTTGTATGGTACATTCATGCTTAACTTCTTAAGAAATTACCAAATTTCTTTCCACACTGTCTGTATTCTTTCACATTCTCGTCAAATGATGGAGGCCAGGATTGGTCTCGGTCTCCTCTCCACTTGCTCTTGCCGGTCATTTTGATCATAGCCACTCTGAGGGTATGAAGTGGTAGCTCACTGTGATTTTGTCTGTGTTTCCCTCAGTTAATGATACTGAACGTGTTTGTGTTTATTAGCCATTTGTATATCTTCTTTGGTGACATATCTATTTAAATCTTTTGCTTATTTATTTATTTATTTATTTTTGTGGGTACCGGGGGTCGACCTCAGGACCTTGTGCACCAGCAGGTGCCTGTGCCACTGAGCGATATCACCGGCCCTTTTTTTTCGTATGTGGGTTCCGGGAGTCAAACTCGGGCCCTCGCGCTTGCCAGGCAGGCGCTTACGCTGCTGAGCCATCTCACCGGCCCCATGCTCATTTAAAACTTGGATTATCTTTATCTACTTTATTTACCACTTATATGATTTACACAGATTTTCTTTTACTTGATGGCCTTTTTCACTTTCTTAATGGCAACTTCTGAAACACAAAAGGTTTTAATATTGATGAAGTTCAATTTATACATTTTTTTCTTTCATGAATCATACTTTGGTGTCAGATCTAAGAAATTTTGCCTAACTGAAATCCATAAAGATTTTCTTACAGAAGTTTGTTGTAGCTTTCACCTTATGTCTTTGGTTGATTTCAAGTAAATATTTATTGTTAGTGTGAGGTAAAGGTCTAAAATTGTCCCCCACCCCCTGCTGAGGGTTAAACCAGGGCCTTCATACTGAGCTACAGATCAGCCCTTTTAAAATTTTTATTTTGAGGCAGGGCCTCCCTAAGTCCCTAAATTGCTCTGGAAGGGCTTAAATTTTCAATCCTCCTGCCTCAGCTTCCCAGAGTGCTGCTGGAATCACAGGTGTGTGCCACTCATGCCTAGCTAAAATAGTTCTTTTTTGAATGTAGATATCTACCTCTCTGAAAACTATTTGTTAAAAAGACTTTCTTTTCACCATTGGATTGTCCTTGACATTTTTGTTGGAAATTAATTGACCATAAATGTCAGGATTTACTCTGAATTTTGTTCTATTTATCTATATATTTGTCCTTGTCCCGATATCATCCTATCTCAATTATCACAGCTTTAGAGCAAGTTTTAAAATTGGGAAAAAGAAATCCCCACTTTGATACTGTCTCCCCCCCGCCCCCGAAAAAGTTGTTTTTGACTATTTTGGGTCCTTGGTATTTCCATATGAATTTTTTTGCATCAGTTTTTCGATTTCTGCAAAATAAATCCTGCTGGGATTTTGATAACAATTGCCTCGACTCTATATAGCAATTTGGGGAGAGTTAACAATATGAAGGAATATTGTTTTATGAACAATATTCCTGTTCATAAAAATGAAACATTTCTACTTTTAATTTCTCTCTGCCCTGCTTTGTAGTTTCCAGTATTGTACTTCTTATTAAATTTATTCCTCAATTTTCAATCTTTTTGATGGCATTATCAATAGAATTGGTTTCTTTGTTTCATTTTTGTTCATTGCTGGTACATGGAAATAGAAGGCATTTTTAGATAGTGATCTTGTATCCTGTGATCTTCCTGAACTAGTTTCTTAGTTCTAGAAAGTTTGCATGTGCGCGCGCGTGCGTGTGTGTGTGTGTGTGTGTGTTTAGGGGGAAGATTCTTTAGGATTTTTCTACAACCTGTCTGAGTAAAATCAGTTTTACTTCTTTCTTTCCAATCTGGGACCTCTTCTTTTCAATTTTTACTTTTCACTTAATTTCTTAAATATTTTTTATGATGGGGCCGGTGAGATGGCTCAGCGGCATAAGCGCCTGCCTTGCAAGCGCGAGGGCCCGAGTTCGACTCCCAGATCCCACATACGAAAAAGGGGCCGGTGATATCGCTCAGCGGCACGGGTGCCTGTTGGCGCGCGAGGTCCTGAGGTCGACCCCCCGGTACCCACAAAAAAAATATATATATATTTTTTATGTTGGTCTCAGTTACATTTAGCATGATTTACCTGACCATGGTCTTTGAAAACAAAAGTATATGTTTCATGATAAAAAGAATACCTTGGTAGAACAGAAATTATTGTCTTACAATTTTTTTTTTTAATTTCTAAACAGTCCCTGTAGAAATAGATATAGATACATCCATAGGTGCTTATTTTTTAAAATGTGGTACCAAACCACAAATATACTAAAACAACAGGAACAACAAAAACACAAATGACACAAGCTAAAACATTTTAGGATTACTTTTTTTGTCATTTTCAATAGACAAAGCTGCCGATCCATTTTATAATTTATAAAAGTATTGCCTGCTGTGTTTTGTGCTTTAAAATAAAATAGATGGTTAGATTGTGGAAACATTTATAGCTTCAGACTCAGGCTGGGGTTCAGTGATGGCAAATTGAACACTTTTGCACGTGATGGCAGTGAGGGAAATCTTTACCTGGGAACCAGCTTCCTTCATTGCTTTTTCCCTTTTGTCAGCATCTTTGTTTGAGAGCGTTTGTCTCTGTCTTAGTGGCTGGTCTTCCCACCCCATCTGATCTATAAAACTTTGTCCAGCTCAGAGCAGTCACCTCCTCCAAGGGAAGAAAAATCTGGGGCCCCATTCAATTCTACATCCATTGTGCATGCCTTTGTGGAGACTCTTAGTGTGGGAAAGAGTTAAAGATCCATTTGTGTTTTCAAACAGTAGAGATAAACACTTGACTAAGCATAGCTAATTGGATTTTCAGTTGAAAAGGCAAGGCAGCCACGGGCAGCAAGCCTTAGGGGAAACCGAGGTAAATTAGGGTCACCAATTCTGCACAGTTGCCACTTCGGTTTCCTAATAAAAAAGCTGCCCAGGGAAGAAAGGCACTGGGGAAGAGTGAAAAGCTGTTACTTCAGAACCTCCTGGCAAGGCAGTCTTTCCTGCTGACTTCATTCTCTGCGCTGGGTTGAGCAAGCCCAGGAGTCATTTCCCAGTGTTGGCATCTGTGGAGGATGGGGGAGGGGGCTGCCCTGCACTGCAACCTCTACACCTCTGACAATGTAGGACATCTGCAAGATTTGGGGTACAAAGGATAAACAGAGGATAAAAAGGCTGTACCAGTTCTATGAAAAAACTTGCTTTTTTTTTTTTTTTTTTTTTTTAAAGTCATTACTCGAGTTCTGGAAGCAGCCATAATTGTTACTACTTCCAAAAAAAAAAAAAAAAACATCAGAAGGTGCATTTTACTGGTATAGTGCTTAAACATTTAACTACTCACAACTAGAACTGTAGGAACACTGGTAGATCATCACTGGACCTTTGCTCTGCAAATCTATGTATTGTCTTTCCAAAATTATATTTAATTTTTCTGGAGCTATTGTATTTCCATGATTGATAGGAATCACTATTAGGTTAGGACACTGATGACTGCCTGTCTACTGAACACACCAGTGAATGTTTCGTATGCTAGGAAGATAATAAAGCCAGGTTCCTATAACTCCCTGGAAGCCAAGCCTAGATTGGAAGTCATCCTGGATTAGAGGTCATGTGCTAGCCTGGTATGTTGGCACATGCCTGTAATCCCAGCTACTTGGGAGGCTGAGGTAGGAAGATCTCACATTCAAACCCAGCCTGGGCAACTTATTGAGATGCTGCCTCAAAATATAAAATAAAAATGGCTGGGGATGTAGCTCAGTGCATGGGGTTAGGTTCCATCCTCAGTAGCACAAAACAAAAACAGGGATGAGCTGGGGATTGTAGCTCAGTGATAGAGCACTTGGATGTGTGAGGTCTTGGGTTCAATTCCCAACTTGAAAAAAAACCCAAACCAAGAAAGTCATGTGTTTCTTGTATGAACAGCAAGAATTAAATGTAGAAATTAGCATACATGTGGCCTTCCTCTCTCCCTCCCTCCATTCTTCCTTCCCTCTTTCTCTCCATTAACATATCAACTATACAGCTCCTACTCAATATATAATGGTACTGAAATCCAGAATCTGGCACAGTGGACAAAGATCTCTCTGTAGCTGGTCTACTTTATTTGCTTTGCTGAATGAGGCATTCACTATCAAATATGTTTTGAGTGCTTTGCTGAGAATGCCTCATTAAACAAAAAGGCACACAACAAGGACTTAGCATCAGGCCACAGCAGGTTCCCGTGCCCAACAAGCAGCTCACCCTGCAGAACATGAGTGGCCAAGTACATGTGTGTGAAACAAGCAGACCCCGGGCATTGCAAGAAGTTGCTGTGATCCATGGAAGGGGCCACTGGTCATTTTCTTAGATCCCAAGGCAAATGTTGGGAAACTTTCTTAGCCAAGAGGTAACCTTGCAGAGCAGCCAGCATCTGCTGTCACACTGGACTTGGTAGCTCCCTCCCTGCCAGGGACACGTATTTTAGGAAAAAATGTATGTGCCGTACCAATGTTAATAAATGTGGGGTTTTAATCTGTCTTGCCAGAGAATGCTAAGCAGCTGTGGGCCATCACCTCTGCTATTCACACTGACACTGAGGGGTGATTAGACCTTTCCAGGGCCCCCCTGTGGGTTAGGAAATTCAGAGTGGTGGTGCACTGTTGTGAAATATGCCCTTTCAGCTGCTTTGGAAATAACCCTTTCTGAGGGCTGTATCCTTTATTACTGATTTATTTTGGTATTTCTACTTCTAGTCAAAGTCAAAACTGAGGAATGTAAAGGTAAGTGTACTAGAAGGTGATTATTAAAATTGTTTTGAAAGTTGTTTCTATAGATGAAGTCCTTCATTATTGAAAAATGTAACTGGGCAGCACACATTCTTTTGGTTGTTTTGTTGTTGTTGTTGTTGTTGTTTGCCATACTAGGGATTGAACCCAGAGTGTGCCCCTACTCTTGCTAGTACAGGGAAAGTCTTAGTGAACAAAAGCTGAAAACCATGCCCTTGTGGAGCTAACATGCTGCGGGGTGGTGAGGGGAGCAACAAATAAGCTCTGTCCCCAGCAGGCATGCATTTGGAGGGCAGGAGGGCTGGTTTGTGTGTGATATTTTGCAGTGGGCTGTTGTGAGGAGGCACCACTTGGAAAGGGCAGCTGTGCAGAGACCTAGGGGAGGAAGGAAGCTGAGCCATGTGTATTTAGGTGGGGGACACTAGCACCTAGCACGCAGCTATGAGCAGGGCAAAGACCCCTGGGGCTCCTGGGGCTGGAGCCAGATGGTAAAGGAATAGTGGGAAGGGGGTGCTCACAATGCTGGGAGCCTGGAGAGAGGGAAGGGCAGGTGCAGCTTGGGGAAAGCCCTGGAGACTGTCCTGAGCATTGTGATTCTCTGGGAGTGAGATAGGACCTAGGACATTTTGAGCATGAGGGTGCCACAGTCTGACTCAGCTTCTGTGGAGGACTCAGCTGGGGAGGGTGGATCTGGGGAAACCACCAAGGAAGCCAGAATCCCAGACAGACAATGCGGGCTTTTGGACCAGGAGGGTAGTAGTGGGATGATAAGAAGTCACTGAATTCCAGATTTTGAAAGGAGAGCCCATAGGATTTGTAAGAAATTATATTATGGTACCAAAATTGGTGGTGGAGTGGGGGTGTGGTAGGGGAAGTGAACATGGTGTCTTCAGTTCGGTGAGGGTTGGAAGGTAAAGGAAAGGCTCCCACAAGAGGCTGAGGGTGTAGGGCAGTGATTTTGTTTATCCTCTTAGCATTAAGGGTAACTCAATTGGCACAGGGGCCACTTGCTGGAGGGCTGTCATGTCTCCTCTGCATTCTGCTAATACACTACCTTTGGGTCAGCAGGACACTGAGAGCTTTGTCCTACCCTGACAGCTTTCTGCTCAGGTGGAGAGAGGAACTTCTTTGCCAGTAGGTCAAAAGAGAGATCCTAGCAGAGCAGGCAGAGTGCTCCCGTCCCTCATAGGCTGTTTATAACCTAGGGACAAAAAGTGAAGAACTGGAACAACTTCGTAGAGTAGCAAATGTTCTTATCTTGTAGAATGCTCTTACTTGCCAAAGGAGTTCTTTTAAATTAGAAATTTCACTGCTTTGAGTGTGGGTGAATGATTAAATTTTTTGAAAACAATCATTGTTAGTCTGCAGGGTTTGCTCTTTAAGAATCCACTTCCTCTTACACTTAATGGCTGTTAATGACTGTTTAAGAAGATGAAAAGTAGTTTTCTTTTGTGGTGTGGTGTCTACAGTTAAGCTGACCAAAGAGGAGTTCAGAAGAACTTGAATAGAATAGCTGAGTGGGAACATTGATTTGGGGCCTTTTCTTTGGTTGTTGCTTTTTAGCTTATTTCAGGATATGCCTGATTTCTTCCTCACTAGGTACCAAAGATAAAAGAACCTAATTATTAAATGTTTTTCCTTATTTACTTATAAATATACCCTATACTTGTATTCTTCTTAAAACAATTTTATGGATATAGAATATGCATACAATAAAAAGCATCCATTTGAAGCATAGTTTGAGCTTTGACAAATGTGTACACCATGTGCCTGCAACTACAACCCCCGGCCCAGGCAGCCAGGTTCTGCTCTCACTCACAGTAGATTGCATTTGCCCTTGCCAGAACTTCACATAGAATCAAACAATATACACTCCTTTGTGTCTGGTGTGTCTGGCTCAGCATAATGGCCTGGAGACCCATCCATGTTGCTGCTCATCTGAGGATTTAGTTTCTCTTATTGCCAAATAGTATTCTGTTGTATGGACTTAGCACAGCTCAGTGTTCATGGATAGGGGGTCATTTCCAGTCTGGAGCAATTGTGAACAATGCTGCGATGGCTATGCATGCACACTTCTGTTGAGAACACACTCCGTATCAGTTCTCTTTGAGAAATGCCGATGAGAGGAATTGCTGGACCCTCATAGCTGCACACACTATGATAGTTATGTCCTTATGAAAAATTGACACTTTTACCATTATGAAACATCCTTCTTTATCTGGTAATACATTGCTTTGAGGTCTGCTTTGTCTAATATAATCATTCCAGGATTCTTGGCATTTGTGTTTGCACATTTATTTTTATTCTTTTACTTGCAAAGTATGTCTATACTTGAAGTGTGTTTGTTACAGGCAGAATATAGGTGAAACTAGGTTTTTTTAAAAATCCAGGCAATCTCTGCCTTTTAATTTAGAATGTTCAGACCGTTTACAGTTAAATGGTTATCAGAATAGTTGGATTTAAGCCTTACATCCTCCTAATTGTTTTGTTTGTTCCTTTTTCTTCTTTTTCTGTATTACTTAGAACTGAATATATTTTAGTATGGGATGTTGTTGCCACTGCTGGCTTATTGGCTGTGCCTCTTCGTTTTATTTATTTTTTGATGTTTCTGGGGAGCTTGGCTTGCCTGAGCTCCGCTACCTTCACTCACAGAGACGCCTTGGTCCGTTTGAGTCCTCTCCCAACCTTGCAGAGCAGAAAGTACCTTTGGGAGAGAGCCATTCCCCCAGGGGCCTCCTGGTTTATTTCCTTTACAACTACAGTCATTTCCATTTCTGAAGACATCTCTGTTGTGCAGTTTTTCTGGTCGTATATGGTGAAAGATTAAGCCTAGTGCTTGCTATTGTCTTGTGCCCTGAAATGTATTCTTATTTTATTATTATTTTTGTGTGGTATTGAAGATTGAATTCAGGGCCTTTGGACTGAGCTACATTCCCAGCCCTTTTTATTTGAGACAGGGACTTAACAAATCACTAAATTGCCCAAGCTGGGCTTTAGCTTGGAATCTTCCTGCCTTAGCCTCCCAGAGTGCTGAGATTACAGGTGTGCACCACCACGCCTGGCTTATAACTCTATTTTTGAAATAAAATATTTGGGGTCTGGTGAGGAAATGAGTTAAGTATTAGAAACTGGGGCTCCATGTAAGGTCCTGGGCATACAGCACCTCTGCTGTAACTTCACAGAACACAGAGACAGAGACTGTTTTGCTGTCCTACAGCAGTGCAGGGGAAGCCACAAAGCAGCAGCTTTGGAAAAGTGCACATGTGCACAGTATGTGGTGATCACTGTGCTCGAGCTCCCAGGTGCCCAGCGCTCTGCTCACACGACCTCACGTAGTCTTCAGGCTGACTCCCTGTGGGTCACTGTTAGCCCCCTTGCCAGGGGGAGGCGCTGAGGAGGCGGAGACCCCAGACAGTGATGAGCTGAGCCAGAATCCACTTTGTAGAACAGCTAGAGTCTGTGCACTGCAGGGCTCATGCTCCTAATTGCTTTGGAAAGCTACTAATCTAGTAACATTTTCGAAGCCTTCCCTCTAACTCTGTGGATGAAGCGTCTTAGGGGTAATAGTGGGATTCAGGCTCCCTGGTGCTAGGACTTCCTCTGCTTGCTACAGGACCAAGTGGTAGGATTGATCTACAAGAATGGTTCCTCCCTCTCCATCTTCTCCATCCCTCCGTTCTTTCTTCCTTTGCTCTTTCCTTTCCCTTAGCAATTTATCCTTCTTCTGCCTGACCCAAGAGTAAATCATACAGTGGCAGGAAGACTGGGGCATATTTTATGCGTGATAGGACCAAGGGCCATGGGTGGTAAGAGAGTTGACCAAAAACACACAGTTCACTGGCATATAGCAAGGGCCAGAATTTAGGGTGCACCACCATGTGGAAGACAGGGGATCAGCTGACTTGGGGACGTTGTGACATCAGTGAGATAGACTCTTGTCAGTGCCACAAAAACAAGGATGAGCAGGTGGCATGAAAAAGACTGAGGGGCAGTGACTTAGGGTAGTTGTTGAAGGCACATTTCTTTGAGTGACCGAGAGAGAAGAGCCATCCCCATGAAGACCAGGAGGAAGAGTATCCTACGGGAGTGGGGGAGAGTACTGTCATGAACTGGGTCAGGAGAAGGTGCAGTGTGTTGGGAAATAGCCACCCAGCCAGGGTCACAGCGCCACCTGAGTGATGCGGTGGCAGGGGGTACGCTTAGTGCAAGTGTCCAGGGAAGCCCTGGTAGGTAGATTTTGAGCAGATCCAAATTATGTTTTAAAATCATTTTAGCCACTTTATGGGGTAGGAATTGTTGGAGTCTGGGTGGGGGAGTGGAAGCATGGAGAAGACTTTGGAGGATACTCCGTGACCCATGGAGATGCAGGGGTAGGTGAGTTTGGGATGTGTCCTGGGCCAGAGCCTTGGCTGGCTTGGGAAGGTGGGAAGATGGTATACAGGGAACATAAATGCCATCTGAGGGGGCACGTAGTTTCGGGGGCAGGTTGATTAGTTTCTATAATATAGGGGAATATATTCTATAAAGTATATTTCCTTAAATTATTCAAAACTTTGAAAAGAAAATATCTAGCTGAAGTACAGAAAGCTGTAAGGGAACAAAGAGACACAGGGGCAGTGGCAGAATTAACATGCGCTCCTCCAAACCCACAAGGTGCTTTGCTTCCTAAGGCTCTCAGCCTCTGGCCTGTCCTATGCCTCTCTGCCTCCTGCACCGTTTGTGCCTGTCACCTCCCACCACTAACCTCTGTCCTGCCTGATGCCACAGCTGCGTCTCCAGCCTTAGCAGGGCAGCTCATTTCTGATGCGTGGTTCATGCCTGTGGAAGGACCCCTTCTTGAGTAACATGCTGCCCTCGCCTCTACCAAAGCAAATCCTACACCTCACTGGTTGTCCCTTGGTCAAAAGAAAAATCTAAATGAAGAAACCAACACATACATCCACATAGGTGAAGATGCACATGTGCACATATGCATGACACGCACACTCATACACACGCAGTCAGTACACAGTACACATGAGTGCATGCACACTCATGCACTTCTGGCCCACTTTCCTGCCTTCCTAGGTGGTGGTCTCCATGCCTCCCAGGATCCAAAGCACTGGCACCTTGTTGACACCTCTATCCCCTTGTCACTCTTGCCCTGTCATTTTTCCTTGCCATTGCTGCCAGCTTAGCTCATGCCATCATTATCCTGACCTAGATATTTCAGAACCTTCCTCGCTGGCTATCCTACTTTATTTATTTTTTTCTTTCTGCACCCCTTTTCTAAGTGTTATGCAGTAATCCGAAAGCACGCTCATGTTCTAAACCTTTTCGTAGCATCCACAGAGATGCAGCTGTGGCATCAGGCAGGACAGAGGTTACTGGTAGGAGGTGACAGGCACAAACGGTGCGGGAGGAAGAGAGGCATAGGATGGGCTGGAGACTGAGAGCCTTAGGAAGCAAAGTGGGATAAAGAACCACTTGTCTCTGTCACTCAGGTCACCAGAACCAGCCTCCATCTTCTTTCATTTGTCTTGCATCCCAGTACTCACCTTCACTGCCTGCCTTGTGCTCCTCTTGCCTGACTCTTCCTTTCACACTGTCTCCCTCTCTAAGTGTACTTTCCATCTGGTGTTCTCTCAAAGGCTCCCTTCTTGAGGGATTGGCTTACAATCCTTCTTCCCCACTGTAAATATGGTCAGCCCCTCCATATCTGTAGGGTCTTCATTTGTAGACTCAGAAGCAACTGCATATTGAAAATATTTTTCAAGCACTGCATCTGTAGTGAACATGTACTGACTTTTATCTCATCATTACTTCCTGAACAATACAGTATAAAAACTCTACATGGTGTCTGCATTGTATTGGGTGTTATAAGTAATCTAGAGATGAATTAAAGCTACAGGAGGATGTGGGTAGGTTACATGCAAGTACTACACCACTTAATATAAGAGAATTGAGCATCCGTGGATTTGGGTATGCATAGACGATCCTGGACCTCATCTCTCACGGATACTGAGGGACAATGGAAGCTGCTTTCCTGATGTTCCAGGGGCACTGTCTGGAGCCAGTGAGTTCATTTGGCACTTATTGTAGAAAACATAGCATTCCTAGGTTCCTCTTTGATGTCATTTCCTTAATTGAAGTATAAATTCTTGGATACCAAAGATAGTCTCTTATGCTGTTTCTTCTTTGTAATTCCATAGAGTCCAGTTCAGCCTTTTAAAAACACATCAGAAGAACTGATTCTATTTTTGGTTGATTTTCTATTTCAGTATGAAATGATTTTAACTACCATCAGTATAAAGGTTTTATTTATAGCATTTAGTATAAAGTGTGTATCTGTGTGTGGTGTGGTTTTCTTAGGATGAAGACTGCCATCTGAGGTGCTAGTCTGTAGGTGAAAGGATGAACATCCCTGGAAGTACTGAGATGAGCTGGGCAGCTGCTTTGAGTAGGCAGGCCATGGAAAAGCAGCTGTGTCCTTGTCCTCCCCAAAGAGAAGAAGGGATAAACCATTGATAAAGCCTATGTTGCTTCTACTGGGAACATCTCCACTTCTGGGAAGGTGTAAAGCACTAGATAATAACTACTGTACCTTCAAAATGTTTTCAATGCATCCACTGTTAAGAGTTTGTTCTTTTGAGTCTCGCAGGCATTGTTAACCTCTTCACATTCTAATAGAAATATTCTGGGGGTGGATGTAAGCAGGCATTATTAGCATACAGTGTTGCACTAAAGTATCTATTTTAGGTTAGGTTAGCAAACAGGACAAGGTTCAAGGGCCATCTGGGGACAGCTGTGGTAGCAGATCAGTGTCATATTGCAGAGAGCCTTGGGGAAGGAGAAGAGGTATGAAATCGTAATACCAAATTTCAGCTTTGCCCAGGGCCTTTCATTTCAGGAGAAAGTGTCCCTCACCCCTGGATTTGACACCCATTTTTATTTTTTATAAAACAATTGCTCACTTATATTAAAAACAATTCCTCAGCAGGCTTTTTGGCACTTGGAGGTTGTCAGCAAACACTGAGTATTGAGTAACTGATGAACGCTACATCGGCCCCCTTTTGGGTGATCTCTCAGACCACTGGATGCAGCCCAGCCACTGGGCACATCGGAGTCCTCCATGGCAAGAAGCACCCTGCCCACCAGCCCTGTGGGGACTTGCCCTCCCCAGATGCAGGTCCCAGTCTCTCCTTATCTCAGTTTAGGTTTCCAGCCTGTGAGCACTTGTGTAATTTTTCTCTCTCCTACTCCTTATGGGCCAGTCTCTTCATCTAGCTTGCACCTGAACCCTTTGTGGCTGTCCCCAAGCCACCTTGATCTCCCGCAGTACATATTCAATGTGTGTTGAGCTGACCTGGTTGCAGCTATTCTGCTAGAGAGAAAAGCAAACAAGCGATCCCTTTCCTCATGCGGGCCACCTAGGTTGAGGAGCCTCCCTTCGTGTACACCAAGCTGTCTGTTCTCAGGCTGTGCCATGTAGAACAGGACAGTGCTAGAGATGTTTCCATCCACCCCAGGGACATGCCAGGGAACGAGCGAAGGCCACATAGATTATCTAGAATGGGTCAGAGTATCTCCCTGCCAGGTACCTGAGAGGTAGTGTCTTAGTCACTTTCTTGTCACTGGGACAAAATGCCAGCTGCCTGTAAGTCAAAGGAAAGATTTATTTTGGCTCCTGTTTTCAGTCCGCAGTCGGCTGTAAGGCAGGAAGGGCATGGGGGAAGCACCTGATAGAGGAAAGCTGCTCACATCATGGTGGCCAAGAGCAGAGAGCAAGGGTCCAGTGGAGGAAGGTGTTCATGTCATGGCAGCCAGGAAGCAGAGAAATGAGGAGCCAGGGCGAGAGATACACCCTTCCAGGCCACACCCCTGCTGAATCCACAGATGAGTACAGTGCTCCCAGGATCCAGTCACCTTCCAAAAGCCCCACCTCTGGGCACATGAGGCTTTGGGGACATTCTCGATCTAAACTAACTTCTTATTACCCCTGCTAGAAGTGACGCACACCACTTCCCCTCAAAGATGCAATGAACTAGTAACAGGGTTGCCTTGGTGGAGGCAGGTGGGGTGTCATGTGACTAGGAAGATTAGGGGTAGGAGGGAAACTTTACTTTATCCCTTTTATTGTATTTTTAAAATTTAGAATCATACTGTCTGTTCATAAAATAAAAATAGAGTGTTGCAATAAAGTGGGACAAAGTCTTGAAGACAATAAGAGGCCAGTGCTGTGGGAACACAGATGAGGTGTGATACCCCCGAGCGGGGAGGGGGTGTCATTCAGTGACAGCTGCTGCAGAGAAGGCTACTTGAGGTCCCAAAGGTAAGGTCTGGCTGTAGCCAGGTAGTACTGGGGGGGGGGGCTGCTGTGAGAAGGGAATGGACTAAGTGGATGGCAGAGAACTGCCAGGGGGTGGGAAAAGATAGAGTCCTGAGAGCAAGAGTCTCACGTGAAGATGGAAGTGGGGTACACAGTAAATACGGTACATGCATACAATATGCGGAGCAGCGTGTGCTTGAACCCTGTACTGCTCCTGCACATTCACGGGGGAGGCAGGGGCAGAACAAGATGTGTGTTGCTGTGGTGCAGACTGAGGGAGGTGGGTCTTGTCCACCCTTTTCTGCCGCACCAATGGAAAGTTTAAAAGCTTGGGAATGGTATGATCAGATCTTGGGCAGCAGCATGAAAGGCAGATTGGAAAGAAGCCTGGCTGAGTGCTGGGAGCCTCCTGAGGGTGCCGTTATATAATGGAAAGAAGCAATGCTATTTGTTTGAGGTTTCAGCATCTCACCCTACAAAGTGGATTTGGCTTTAATTCAAGGTAGCTAAGCATTATGTTTTTGTGTGTATCCCCAATCAGATTACAAGGGCACTGAGAACCCCTTCATTTTGCACGCATTGTATCATGCCATAAATGTAAGAATCTCTTTTGTTTTCAATAAGCTTTTATTGAAATATAACACACATATAGGAAAGTGTTCAAACTGTGGGTTCATAGGCTCATGAACTATCATAAAGCAAATATGCGTACATGGATGGGTTGGCTCCTGCTCTGTTTCTTCCTTGTTAGGGTCCTGGTTAGACTCAGTGTTCACACCCCCTCCGCATTCTGTCCTGGCCACGTTTGATATGTGATGTTCACTCCTGCCCTAAATTTCTTTATGCCAGATTTAGTCCTTGTTTTTAGAGAAGTCTTTGAGAAATATAAGTCAAATGGCTTATTTGAATGATTCTTCTTTTTCATCTTAAATTACTGTAAATCTCTATTTAATTGTCAGTTTGATTTTTGCTACCAGATATACACAGAACAGTGATAAATGAAAAATTTGACCACAATCTGGAAATAGTATCTGCCAGAGATTTTTACTTTTCTGTCATTGCATGAGAAAGTAGTTCTAAAAGGCTGAAAAGAATCCAGCCATTGGAAGGGTTTTTAGATAGAATTTTCTTGCCATTGTACATCTCACATTTCCCTCTCGGTTCCAGTTTCCTTTGTTCTGTTCTGAGTTCTGAGCCAATTGCTTGGAACATTCCATGGATTTTTCTTTGGCCATGTGCATTACCATTTGTGCTTTTCTTTATTGCATTCTTAATATTCAGGGGCCCAAATCTCTTTATTAACTAAATTGATGATCCTATTAATCTAAGACTATTTCATTGATACTTTGGAAGAGATTGATACTTTTGTGTGTAAAGATTGATACTTTGGTGTGCTGAATTTAAACTGGGAGCAGAATGGGTAACTTGAGTTTTAGAAGTCAACCCATCTATTTACAATGTTCTTGTATTTTCTTTGATTTATAATTTTTCATTTTATAAAGTTCTAAGAAGTGAAAGCTCCTCTCATAAATATGTACAATTATTATTATCAGTTAAAAATTTTTAAAAAGAAGTGAAAGTTCTGATCAGATAAGCAAAGTTAAATGAAAATCAGTGTATTTACACTTTACATGAAATAGATGATTATAATTAAATATTCACTTCAATTTGTACTTATTTACTCCTGCTGGAACTTGAGGAAATGAAAGGGAGAATTACTCGTTGGGAATGTAGGTTAACAAAACTCAGCCAGAAGGGACATGACATGCTATGGGAGTTTTCAGTTTTTACATCTGCATGCTGTTTTTCTTTCTTTATGAATTTGCCTTTTCTACTTGTCATTTAAAATTTGCTTTATTTTCACTTGTAAAGAACATTTTATATCCTGGACAACTCAGAGTGGGTGCTTCTGCCCTCTGTTACCAAAGGCCTTTGTAATTACTGGAGTCTTATGCCAGTGTATGCAAATAATTTTATCTCTATACAAACATAACTCACATTTCTGGTTAGATTTATGCCTAGATGTTGCATTTTTGGTGTTACTATACATTATACTATTGTTTAAATTTTCCATTTTTCATTGCTATTATAGGGAAATCATTTACCAGTAGCTGTGTGTACAAAATAGAGAGTTCATTGAAAAAATGTGTACACACTTCAGGAAAAGAAAAACAGTAAATGTCTGGAAGCTAATGGCCACCACTTTGAGCACCTCTTGTAGTTATAGCAGCCAAAGGTAACTTGTATTAATCTCAAGATGTCTCAATAAATTTAGTATTAAAATATTTATACAAGGTTTTTTTTTCCCTGAAGTGTGTATACAGTTTTGGTAGACTTTGTATGTAAATGATTCTATTTATAATTACTTGATTTCTCAAATAAATTATAGATCAGAGTTCTTTAAAGAGTAGGGTTCTTTTGATGCCATTATCTGTCAATAAGAAAGATTGATTCTACTATTTCAAGGCAGTATTTTAAATTGTTCATTTTTGTGTTATATTCTAGTACTTTCACCAGGTTTTAAAACTTTGTAAGAAAATGCATCTGCTCCTTGGATAATTTAATTTTCCTTCTTCAACCATCATGTTATTGACTTCTTTTCCTATCTAGGTTTTGTCCCTGGCTCTAATGGTCTACCATTAGCCAGCTTGCTTCTGTTCCTTTCATTTCCCTCTTCTCTTTGTCCCCATCATTATTAGTTATGTTTATGTCTTCCTTACCATTGATTCCATGACTTTATAATTTAATTAATTCTTTTATATTTAGAGAAATCAAATTTTAGATTTGGAGAAATTTTGAACATTAATCCATGATCTTTTTCTTTTAAACTGGAAAAAAAAATGTGTTAATGCTAGAATAACCTGTCATCCACATTGTTCATTTGTTCCCATTGGAAGTTAATATATGAGGTCTAGCATGTACTGCCACTGCCATGGGCTGAGGAAATTGCAGCATGGTGGACTGTTGTTTCATGGTTCGTATTTGGCAGTGCATGGTGAAATTTAAAGAAATTGGTTTCCAGGTGCCTGAAGAAGTCAAAAGGCATCTCCAAGAACATGGGAGCTTGTGTGCTTGCTCAGTATAATTTATTCTAAAAACTATAAAATAATGTAATGCATGAAACCAGTAGTCTTCAAATTGGTAGGAAAAATACTTTAGAGATTTTTAGAGCATGTGTGAGTTGTGATATAAAAATATAGTGAATGTTTATATAAAATTTATCATGGTAAAAGACACATTGTCATTAACCCCTATCAAATACCTCCCTTCATTTCAAACACACTTTTCCCATTGTTCTTGCCATTTTCTGAAGCAGTTCTGGAAGTCTTCTTTCATGAGTTTCTTTAGTTACACCATTGTGGCTGCCTTGATGTCCTGAATCGATTCAAAATGTGTACTTTTTATGGTCATTTTGACTTTGAGGAAGAGCCAGAAGTCACATGGTTCCAGATCTGGTGAATGTGGTAGATGAGGACACACCACAATGTTTTTATGAGCCTGCTTTTCCTTTGGATGGCAGTCAGCAGTGACATGTGCTGTATTTTTTGTCATACCTTGTAAAGACACTCACAAAAGATGGCTTCCAGAACTGCTATACAAGGTGGCAAGAATGATAAGGATAAGTATGTTTGCACTGAGGGGGAGTATTTGAAGGGGATTAATGGCAGTGTGTCTTTTACTGTAATAAATTTTTATATTCACTCTATGTTTTGACTCAACCTCATATAGAGATGTACTTGTGCAGATTTACTACAGGAATTGACTCATGCAGTTACAGAGGCTGAGAATTACCCCCATGTGCTATCTGCAGGCTGGGGAGACAGGGAAGCCCAGCAATTTAGTCTCTGTCTGAAGGCCTGAGGTCTAGGGGAGTTGATGGTGTAATACCCTGTTCAGGATCAAAAGCCTGAGAATGGGGGAGGCCTACTGGTGTAAGTCATGGCGTCCCAAGCCTGAGAACCAGGAGCTGTGATGTCCAAGGACAGGAGGAGGTGGACACTCCAACTCAGGGGGACACAGAGAGTTCACCTTTCCTCCACCTTTTGTCTCATTCCTGCAGGCCCCCAATGGACTAGATGGTACATTGGTGAGGGAGTTCTTACCCAGTCTGCTGACTCAAATGTTGCTCTTTTCCGGAAGTACCGTCACAGACACACCTGGAAACAATGTCCTGCCAGCTATCTGGGTATTGTGTAACCTAGTCAAACTGACATCTAAAATTAACCATCATCATAAGTAAATGTGACATTTTTTTTGGTCAAAAGACGCTAAACAGGGCCGGTGAGATAGCTCAGCGGCATAAGCG
This sequence comes from Erethizon dorsatum, assembly GCA_028451465.1. Classification (NCBI taxonomy): domain Eukaryota; kingdom Metazoa; phylum Chordata; class Mammalia; order Rodentia; family Erethizontidae; genus Erethizon; species Erethizon dorsatum. The sequence goes on along the minus strand of CM051830.1, from coordinate 100,079,762 downwards.
CCTGCCTGGCAAGCACGAGGTCCTGAGTTTGACTCCTGGTACCCACATATGAAAAAAGGGCCGGTGATATTACTCAGAGCCACGGGTGCCTACTGGCACGCAAGGTCCTGAGGTCGACCCCTGGTACCCACCAAAAAAAAAAAAAAAAGATGCTAGACAGCACGCATAAATAATGGTGGACACCTGCAATTGCAGCACTCTGGGAAGCTGAGGCAGGAGGATCACAAGTGCAAGTGCAGCCTGGGCAACTCAGTGCAAAAGCCCTGGCTTTAATACCCAATACTGCAAAAAGTAAATAAATAAATAAATTTAAAATAAAGGAAGACACAAAGAAGTATGTAATTCCATATGTATGAAATTCTAGAACAGGCAGAATTGATCTATGGTTTAAAAAAACCAGAAAAGCACTTTCCTCTAGGGCCATGAAATTGATTAGGATGAAATGTTGCAGGGATGGAAATATTCTGTCTTTCAACAGAGTTGGGGGTTATATGGGTTAATACATTTATCAAAATTAAATTTGATACAGTACTATAAGTAAATTTGCCTTAAAAAAGAACTGGAAACAAATATTAACGCTAGTCAGTAGGTTTGCTTTTCCACAGTGTAGCAGTTTGTAGTTCTGGAACTACTTAGAATGTTTACGAGGTATACACAAGTGAGCCAACACATGGAAGACAGTGGGAGCCTGCTTGCACAAGAGCGTTAAACGTGGGAAGACAGCACAGTGTTCACTGGGTTGGAATGGGAGCTATGTGAATGCATTGCTTTAGACAGACAGATAAATGGACACATAGATGCACACGTGCATACCTCCTTACTCATTTCGTTAAGAAGACCTAGAAGCAGTGACACACAAATAGCAATGAGCACTCTAATGTCCAAATTTTCGTTTCTAAATACCATTCTTTATTAAAAGAAACAAGGGCTCATTGCAGGAAAGGCTGTGAGTCAGTAACAATTTGAACTTTAAACATCTGATGCCAGAGGAAAATGTACTTGAAAAATGATAGGAAGAGGGCCAGGAGTGGTGGCACATACCTGTAATCCCAGCACTTTGGAAGCTGAGGCAGGAGGATTGCTGTGAGTTCAAGGCCAGTCTGGGCTACAAAGTGAGTTCAAGGCCTGCCTGAACTGCATAGGGAAACCCTGTCTCAAAAAGACAGAAAAAAAAAAGAGATATCAGCACAACACAGAAACCAGAATAATAGGGCTTCGGTGAGTGAAAATTGGGACAATTTGAACATCAAAATAAATAATAATAGTGGACCAAGAGTGCAGCTCAGTGGTAGAGCACTTGCCTAGCATATGCGAGACCCTGGGTTCCATCCTCAGCACCACAAAAAGTAAAATAAAATAAATACTGGTAGTAATGGATTATAACTCATTAGCTAAATTAAGGATTCATGAATTCGTACCATCATAAGTAAGCAAATAGGGAGAAGGACAAGCTTATTCTTACATTCAAATGCCAACCAAAAAGTGTAAAAGAAATGGAGTCAGAAAACCAATGAGTACTAAAACTAGTGAGTAAAGTTTGATAATGAACAGAATACGTGCTGCCAGAATTAATTCCCACAAGCTGCCTGTTATTTACAAAGGGAAAGTCACACTGGAGAACCTAGCAAACATCCACTTGAAGCAAATGATCGAAATTAATAATCATAAATACTGAGGCAAAGTGACAGCACAACACATTGAAAACAACACAATATGTCATCTTCAGCCTTCCTGACGACCACGCAAAATCTGAGCTTTAACTGTTAGGAAACATTAAACAAACCAAAATAAAGGGACATTTTGCAAATGATTGTCCTGTATTCTTTTAAAACATGAAAATCAAGAAACCCAAGAGACTAAAGATATGACAAATAATGCAGGTGTGATTCTGGATTAGAAAAAATAATGACCAAGGCGACATTTAGGGGACTACTGTTGGAATGCGAATTAGACAACAGTAGCTCAGCAGTGAAAAATTTCCTGACCTTGTACACTGTTCTGTGGATGTCTAAGAGAATGCCGTGTTCTGAAGAAATACAGACTGAAATAGAGAGTGGTCAAGAGGTGTGGTGTCTGCAGTCACCCCCAAGTGATTAAAAAATCATAAGAAAGAGAAGGCAAATGAGACAAGATGCACACTAAGGTAGAAGCTGCCTACAGTGTACACTGTTCCTTATAAATATTCTCTTAAGTTTAAAATTACAGTGCATCAAAATATAAAAGTTACAGGAAGGAAAGATAAGCTGGGCATGGTGCATGCCTGTAATCCCAGCACTCAAGAGGCTGAGGCAGGAGGATCACCTCAAGTGCAAGGCCAGCCTGGACTACATAGTGAGACCCTGTCTCAAAAAAAAAAAAAAAAAAAAGAAGAAGAAAAGATAAAATCATAAAAAGAAGTGCCACTATTTATACGTGATACATCTGATGGAAATAAACCTATCTTGGACAACAGTCCTGTAGCCATAGCTTTCATGCAAGTTTCATATCTCTGGATTTATTTTTTTTAGGGTTTTTTTGAACAGTGGGTATGTAGATTTGTATAATTAACATAACTTACTCGAATGGCCACCTTAAGTATTGGTGTATGTTATTTATTTGTAGGAAAATGGATGCACCTTGAGACCATAATGTTAAGTGAAATAAATCAGACACATAAGCTTAAATATCACATGGTTTCTCTTATACGGGGAACCCAAAATATAAATAAAGAGGGAAATAAAAGATAATAGGAAGTAGGGAGGAGATATATCTTTCTCAAATGGGAAGGGAATCAAGAGATGGAGGGAAGGGGAGGGAGGAGAGTAGAAAGGGATGAAAGAACAACTAAGATGTGTTATGTGCACCAGCTCCACACAAGGAATGTAATCATGTACTACAAACATGTACTAATAGAAAATAAAAACAAAGAAAAAATAAAAATAACGTCTCAAATTCTATTTAGTTACTGGGAAAGAAGTTATTTTATTATGCTAGAAAAAGTAACTGAACTCTGGCTTTGAACAATTAAAAACTTTATGTGGTTGATAATAGAAAGGATTGCTGTCAACTTGGCTTTTCAAATATTTATTCCTTTTATAATTAGCAATTTCCTAACCACATGGGAACTGTAGTGTTTGGTCCTGGAAAAAAAAAACTTAAGAGTACTTTAAATCCTTGAACACACAATAAAATGGAAATGCTGGTATAATTTAACTAGAGCAATGCTTGTAAAATTCACTATAAATTCATTTCGGAGAGGTGGGGGAAAAGGAACTTAAATGTAATAAATTAAAATTAGAAGGCATGACTAAAACATTCAGTGTTTAAATTTTTTAAAAAAATTACAGTAAAAGACACATTGCCACTAATCCCCCTCAAAATCCTTCCCCTTGCTTCAAACACATTTATCCCTTCATTCTTGCCACTTTGTGACACAGTTCTAGAAGCTGTCTTTTGTGAGTGTCTTTACAAGGTGTGATAAAAATACAGTGAATGCTGTGGCCAGTGAAAAGGCAGGCTTGTTAAAACATTACAGTGTGTCTTCATCCATCTTATCCACTGAATATGGCACCAACTTCTGGCTCTTCCCCAAAGTCAAAATGATCAAGAAAGGGAAAGTTTTGAATCAGTCGGGGTCATCAAGGCAGCCATAAAAGTGCAAATAAAGACACTCGTGAAAGAGGACTTTTAGAATTGCTTCACGCAGTGGCAAGTTAATGGGATAAGCAGGTGGAGCAAGGGCAAGTATTTTAGGGGAATGAATGGCAATGTGTCTTTTACTATAATAAAAGTTTTTTGTTTTTGTTTTTGTTTTTGTTTTGTGGGTACCGGGGGTTGAACTCAGGACCTCCCGCTCCAGGAGGCACCCATGCCGCTGAGCGATATCACCGGCCCTTTTTTCATATGTGGGTACCGGGAGTCGAACTCAGGAACTCGCGCTTGCCAGGCAGGCGCTTATGCTGCTGAGCTATCTCACCGGCCCTATAATAAAGTTTAAAAAATCTTAAACACACTCTATACTTTTCAATCATACATACCTTATATATCCTTTTGATTTTGTTTCTTGGAGAACCCTACTAACACACTTATATTACAGGCTATATCACCGATTTATTTTGTCTTATTGCCAAATAACATTCCATTTTGTGAAAATACTATTGATAGACTTATTTCATGTTTTCAGATAAATACCTAATAAAAGAATTGCTGCATTCTACATTAAGTGCATATTTAACTTTATAAGAAGCTTTCAACCATTTTCTCCAGCATGTTCAAAGTCTGTAGAGGGTTGCCGAGAGACAGAACCAGTAGGGTATGTGCGCGCATGCACGAAGAGGTTTAATACAAGGGTTAAATCGCCTGTGGTGATGGAGACTGGTGTATCTAAGTTGTCTTCTGTAGGCCAGCAGGCCTGTAACCCAGAGAGCTGATGGAATAGGTGAAATCTGAAGGCAGACTGCTAGGGACTCCCCCCAGCTAGGGAGGGATGGTTTTTTAGTTCTGTTGTGGCATTCATATGATTAGATGCAACCCACCCACCTTATGGAGGGCAATCTGCATACTTTACATTTATAGATTTAAATCTTAATCTCCTTTCCATTCTCCAAATTGATAAATAAAATTAACCATTACAAGTCTACCTCATGTCAACTTGCCCTTCATCCACATCTCTCTGCATTATAATTAATCTCTAAAGACAGTATAACAACTACCCCAGTGTTTGTGGCCTTGGAGTTCTACCCCACTCTGAGTGCAGTAGTTGACATTGACCTGATGACCACATGCTGAGCTCTTTCATGTGCTTACTGAGCAGGACCTTCATAGCTCATTCATTGCAAAGTGTCCAAATTTAAAAGTTCAGCATTTTTGCTGGGTCTGTTTTTGGATTTTATTCTCTTTCTAAAATTGACTTATAAAAGGTTTTGTTTGTTTGCTTGCTTGCTTGCTTGCTTGCTTGCTTGAATGTATACAGACAAGGTGCTTTTTTGGATTTAGGTTTTGTAATATTATATCCCAGTGTAGGCTGGTCTCTTCTCTTCACAGTGTCTTTGAAAAGCAGAAGTTTTACACTGCAGTATTATCGTATTTACCATACTCTTAAGAAATTTCCATAAATATTTTCTGTGAAGATACATTATATACATACATATATATTCATATGGTAGAAACATAATTTTAGCCTTATAGTTTATTTGCCGATAGTTCTTTTCTAGGAGGGAATGGTTCATTTTCCTCTTCCATTTGCAGGTTAGTTTTTCTAGCATCATTTGTTAAATAGATTTAAATGGACCATACACATGTGGGTATATTTCTGGACATACTATTCTGTTAGTTTAGTCTTATGCCAACACCACACTATATATTGATTCCTGCAGCTGTATAATGAATCTTGAAACTTGACATTATTACAAATGGACTGGTTTTTCAGATTCCACCTTAAAATCGTGTACTGCGAGTATATAGGAATTTCATTGAGTCTTATGACTTGTGACATTCTGTGGCCTTGCTAACGCTTATATATATTCTAATAGTTAATTTGTAGGTAGGATTTGCTATGTAGCCAACCAGGCTATCTGAGAATGGCATCAGTTTTAACTCTTCCTTTTCAATTTGAATAACCATTATTTCATTTTCTTACCTTATTGTACTGGCTAAGACCTCCAGTGCAATATTGAATAGGAGTGAGATTATACATTCTAGCCCCTCCCCTTTTCTTCCCCTTCCTCTCCCTCCTCCTCCTCCCCCTTCCTTTCTTATTAGTACATGTTAGTAATACAGAATAGTGAGGTTCATTTTGGGAATTGGTACATGCATATAACATATATCGATAATTTTTAATCCCTTTGCTCCCCTTTCTCACCCCTTCCCCATCCCTTAAAGCCTACTTTATAGTTTCTTGTCATCATTCATTTATTGATTCATTCCTTTATTTATTTATATTTCCGGTTTCCCATAAGAGAAAACATGCGATATTTAACTTTCTGAGTCTGGCTTATTTTGCTTAACATGGTGGTCTCCTTCCATTTTCCTGCAAATGACAGGATTTTATTTTTCTTTATGGCTGAAATTATTCACATTTTCATTTATCCATGCTGTCGACAGACATCTAGGCTGTTTCCACAGCTTAGCTATTTTGAATTGCACTGCTAAAAATACGAATGTGCATGTATTGCTGTCATAGCCTTTTTTTTTTTTTTTTTTTTTTGGTACTGGGAATTGAACTCAGGACCTTGTGCTTGCCAGGCAGACACCGTGCCATTTAGCTATACCCCCAGACTGTCATAGCCTTTCTTAATCTAACACATTTTAATTTTTTCATCTCACAGCTCAGAAAGGTCTTACTGGTTCTTCTATCTGAAATATACTCTTCTACTTATTCTCAGCAAAATATTTAATTCCTATCTATCATATTTAATTCTTATTCTCAGCATCATATTTAATTCCTTGATGCCTTTGCCATAAGTGATACATGCTGTGTGTCTCTTACACTGCTCTGTGTTTCTCTGGAGTGAAAAGCACCCTCTGTCTTCCCCATTTCCTCTGCAGCACGCAGCCCAGTAGCTCTGAGTAGACATTCAGTAAATGTTTTATAGAATCAGTCAGTATTGGTAGGAAATTTTTGTAATTATACAATTCATCTTTTCATTGTTTTACTCTCCTAGGTAAAACTGAGGATAAATATTATTTCTTGCAAAATGTATGTCTCTTTCCCACTTTCTAATTTTTTAAAGGAGGTCAAGATTCAGAATTTCTCATAGAAACTACATATGTTTAATGCTTTCAAAAGCTCTTAACACATATTTTTAAAAAGCAATACAATTCTTCTACTAATTTTTGTAAAATGCTATAGTGGTAAATTGGGATAGTTTGCCATTCCCAAGTGTCGTATAAAACCAGGAAATTTTCAGTAGTTCAAATATAGAAACAAGACAAAGCCATTCCACAATTATTTAGTAAGCAGGTACTGAGTCACTATTTTTATTTTTTAAAATCTGGAGAAATCTTAATGATGAAGTGAGCTTGTTAGGTGAAGTACAGTGGTACCTTGGTTTATGAACTTAATTTGTTTCATGATTTGGGGGAAGATGGCTGTGTTTGTGTTTGTGTGGGAAAGATGGCCGTGGTCATGTTTGTCAACTGCTGTAGAGTTTGTGAAGGGAAACAAAATTAAACTGAAACTTTTGTTTGCGAACCAAATTGTTTGCACACGGAAGTGTTCATGTGCCGAAGTATTACTGTATTCCCTTATTTTTGCCCTTTAGTTTTTGCTCTAATTTGCTCTTTATGTAATTTAAGGTTGATGAAGGTAAATTGCTTTCAGCCAGAAACACAATGATCTAGGATTTATTCAAAGGGCAAAATATCTTTCTTCTTGCTCCATTTAAACAGCTTCATTTAAATGACTGGTAGAAAGTAAAGCTTTAGGGGGCCGGTGAGATAGCTCAGAAGCATAAGCGCCTGCCTGGCAAGCGCGAGGTCCTGAGTTTGACTCCCGGTACCCACATACAAAAAAAAGGGCCGGTGATATCGCTCAGTGGCACGAGCGCCTGCTGGCACGCGAGGTCCTGAGTTCAACCCCCGGTACCCACAAAAAAAAAAAAGTAAAGCTTCAGTTTATGTACCAATGTGTTGAAAATATGGCTTTGTTTTCCTATAGTATATTAAAATAATTTGTTGGCTTACTCTATACCTCAATGATGGAAATTGTGTTAAAGAAGTAGATGAAAACATTCTGAGTTGAATAATCATTTATTCATTTATCCAACCTCCTCCTTCCCTGGTCCCCCTGTCTCTTCCCTCTTTCTTTGCTCCCTTCTTCCTCCCATCCTTTGTTCTCTCCTCGTGTCACAGTCTATGGTTGTTCTTGTTGTGGTGTAGAATAAAACACCATGGCTTTTCATTTGCAACCAACATTGTGGTGGGGGGGTATACAGCAAAGAAGTAAACATGTGGTAATGATGAGTTTTGGTGGTGTAAGTGTTGCAAACAAAGAGGTGTGTGTGTGTGTGTGTGTATGTGTGTATATATATATATATGTATATATATATATATATACATATATATATATGGGTGAGAGATGAGAACAGGAGAAAGAGAGCATAAGATTCAGAAAGGCCTCATTAAAGAAAGGAGGGTGAAGCAGAGCTAGGCAAGCCCAGCAGGTCCAGGACAGGAGTGTTCTAGAAACGAGGGAGTAGCAGGTAAAAAACTCAGAGAAGGCAAAGTGCTTGGGGTTAGAGGAACTAGAGTGTGGCCCAAGGGAAGTGATGAGCCCAGGGAGAGCGCTGTGGGCTGAGGCTGGAGAACAACATCATCACTAGATCCTAGAGGACACAGTGGGCTATGGCAAGTGTCCAGTGTCATTCCAAGTGCAGTCAAAAGCAAGGGGTCCATTGTGCCATTTTCACTCTGTCATTTTAGATGTTTCAAGCACATCTCTGATACAATGAAAATACCTAAGTCCAAATTATCACTTCAATTTTCTGTTCCAAAGAAATACGTGAAACAAAACCCAACAACACTGGAAGAAAGGTAAACACATCCCCCATTACAGATGGAGATCTCAGTACTTCTCAGCTGGGTGACAGGGGAATGAGTAGTCAGACATCTAGTAAGAGCACAGAGGTGGGTAAGGGTTAATTGCTTCTTCCTCTACAAGGAAACTTGCACCCTTCAAGAGCAGAACAGTGTGGGTCTAAAATCAAACTTCAGTAAATTTGGAAGTTTAGACATCATACTGACTATGTTCCCCGACTGTAACAGAGTTAAATATAAATCAATATCTGAAAAATGCCTGAAGAACACCCCAAATATTCAGAAGTTAAACTACTCACTTCTGAATGACTCATACATCAAAGAAGAAATGACAAAGGAAATGAGAAATTACTTTGAAATGAATGAAAATGAAAAGACAACCAAAATATTAGCTGGGTGTGGTGGCCCACGCCTATAATCCCAGCACTCTGGGAAACTGAGGCAGGAGGGTCACAAGTTTGAACACAGCCTAAGAAAATTTGTGACTTAGTGAAACTCTGACACAAGATTTTTTAAAAGGGGAGTGGGGGCTGTGGATATAGCTCAGTGTGAAGGCCCTGTGTTCAATCCTCAGTACCAAATATATGAACACACAAACAAAACACTGAGCTGTAAATTGGGAGCCTCTGTTCCCTCTGTTCCTCCTGTTTCTTGCTCCCTTCTTCTGTCAGATCAGTGCAGCATCTCGGTGAGACTAGTTAGGCCATGTGCTCCATGCTGCACCTACCCCAAGAGCAGCCTGGCCTCGCCGATTTCACTGAGCGTCTGAACTCTTTCTTCAGTTCCGATGAACACACACTGACTATTTGCAAAGGTTATGTTCCAGAACTGTGGAGGGGAATTCATGGCACAGTAATACACAAGTTCAAATCGAGGATCCCCATGCTAATATTAATGAAAATCTTGTCACAGTTGCCTCCTTTTTCTCAGACCATACCTGGAGAATTCTCATATAACTTCTCCTTACATTTTAGACTTTTTGTGACTCTTTCTTCAGTTTCCTTCTGTGGCTTCTCTTTCTATTAACAGTCCTTTAGTTGTCTTGACTTCTTAGAGTTTTGCAGTCTTCGGCTGTCTACCAGGATCCTGGTATTAACTTGTTCTGTTCATTCATTCATTTTAGGCCTGACATGTGGGACATTTTGCTGGACACTAAGCTTGCAAAGGGTGGGAAACCTAACCAGATAATTAAAGAGTGGTGAATATTTAGACAGACGGATATTGGAGGAGATGCGGAACCAAATATTCATTCAATAAATATTTATTGACCTCATGTGTACCATGGATTGTGCAATCTCATCAAAGTCAACTTTACAGGGAAAGGTGGCTCTTGGATTCCATTGTGAGGGCTGAGTTAGGAATCTTCAAGTTGGAGAGGAGGGGTTGGTGTTCCAGAGGTAGGATATTGTCTCAAGGTGAGGCATGGTGTCATGAAAGAGCAAAGAAGGACATAGAAGTGGGCAGTCTGCTCTGGCTGAGGCATTTGGTGGAGTGCTAGATAGGGGCAAGAGAAGGATCTAGAAAGGTCATGAACATTCTTTTCTGCTGAGGGAGTTCAGTCCTTCTTCCTCAGGCACTGCGTTTGTCAGTTCATGGCGACACTCACCAGCCCTTCTGCATCCCTAGTCTTCTTTCTCCTTCGGTCATTATTCTTTGGTTGTCATTTACTACAGTGACCAGGGGCTCCACATGCTGGTGACCATGAGCAAGTGCTGCTGATGGTGCATTTTCAAAACACAGAGGGCCTTCTGAGCAGAGAAAGGACCTTAAGCTGGGAGCCTGGTATGGTGCTCTCTTGCCCAGAGCCATTAGGTTTCATTGGCCTCTTGAAATCCTGGTTTTTGTTATATACATATATATATTTATTTAAAGGCAGGGGTGGAAGAGGTTGAGATATAAACTCAATGATTTTGAAGAAACTCTATAGGGTAAAATTTCAATTTATTGCCCATCCTGAAGTTTTTTATTCTTTTTCTTTAGGTTTCTTGCTATTTAAAGATTTTTGTTTGAATGAAATTAATGAAGCTGTACCTCAGGTGAAGTTTTATGAAGAGGTAAGAAGTAACTTTTCCTGAGCTTTTATTTCAAAAAGCATATTCTAACTGTGCTTTGGGAAATATTAAGACTATAAAACATCTTCCACATATTTAGAAACACATTAAAAGTAATTAGCAGTGCGAAATATAATATGTAGTTTATCCAAGATGCTGACAACAGCTACAAAGGGCCAAGCGTGTTATTAAAACCATATTCCTAAAGGCTTTGGCATATAGTGGGAGCAATGAGGAATAGTCAGGCTGAATTTCCAGAGATAGAGAATTCTTTAGAAGTGTGCTGAGGGTTACCAGCCACTTTGTCTCCTGTGAGGGCTGATTCTGGAGGTGTGAACCACAGCCCAGGGCTGCCCCTGGGTCTGAGAAAGAAGTTAGCAGAGATTTCTGGTCATACTGGAGTAACAAATTACAGACGGGGTTAGGTGGGATGGGATCTCAAACACATAACTGGTGAAATCTGCAGCTGGAGAGGGGCTGAAGTGATAGGGCAGAAGTTTTTGGAAGGCAGAAAGTCAGCCATACAGAGCTAAGTGGGCTTAAGAACTACAAATGTACTGGAGACAGAAGGACGAAAACAGAACAGGCAAGAGAGGACAGTCCTCAGGGAGTAGTTGGCTGACAGCTGCTTGTTAGCTGGACTGGCTGTTGACTCATGATGCATTGGGCTGAAGGGAATTCTGGCACAAGAGAATTCAGGCTTGGCCCTGGGCAGGAAGTTACTTCTGGGAGACAAAAAGGCCAGAAGAGGTTTCTGGAACTAAACTAAAAAATGCATGAAGCTGGGTGTTTTGGTGCACGCATGCAATCCCAGCACTCTGGGAGGCTGCAGCAAGTTTGAGGCCAGCCTGGAGTTGTGAGACTCTCTCACAAAATAAAAAATACAAAAAAGGGTAGGGGATGTAGCTCAGTGCAAAGGCCTCTGGGTTCAGTTCCCAGTATGGCTCAATCAGTCAGTCAGTCAAACAGGACTGGAGGGACACCAGACAGGTGGTTAGTTTCATTCCCAAGAGACATGCCAAGGTCTAAAGCTGAGTGGGATGGTGGACCAAGACCTAAAATGGAAATTTCTCCAAGGAAGAACTGAATGTAATGCTGAGGAGACAAAGATCTCTCATTGAGCTCCATGGAGGATCGTGATATAGGAAGGGGCAAACCAAAGGTTGGTTGAGGCCTACAAAAAACAGCAACCCAGCCCCAGCCCGGCTTAGTCTTGTGTTAGGTGATGAACCCACTTCCCTCCTGCCCAACACAGAATAAAGGGAGCCCACTGTCTTCTCTGAAGATATGAGATAACAATATATAAAGACTTTGCCATGTCAAGTACACAGCAGAAAATTACTAGACTTGCTATAAGGCAAAATGTCTGACTCCTAAGCAAGGTGATAGAGAACTTTCAGAGGAGCTGGATACTGGAGGTAATTATGAAGTACTTTAAAATAACCATGAATAATATGCTCAGTAAAAGATGGGGAAATAGGTCTTAGCATAATTTGAATTCATTATGAAGAGTTGAATGGGCATTCTAGAACAGAAAGTACAGTACTTGAAGTCAGAACTTAATGGTTAGGTAAAACACAAGCTAAGATAATGCGTAGGAAGGCAGTTCAGTGGATAGCCTCAGACCGAAGCACAAAGATAAAAGAATAGAAAAAGAAATAGATAAGAATATTAAAGATACGCAAGGCATGTTTAAAGGCCTAATACATGTAGAATTAGAGTTCCAGAAAGAGAAAAGAGACAATGGGTTAGAAGCAATATTTGAAGAGACAGTACTAAAAATTTTACAAAATGGTGAAAGATAGATACAGATTCAAAAAAGCTTAGAATCCATTCCTACCATTCATCACTAGACAGAATGAACACAAAGGACACGTATCTGTGCACATCAGTGTGAGGCTACAAAAACTTAGAACAGAGAAAATCTGAAGGGGTCCTAAGGGAGCCACATTACTTTTAAAGGAGCAGCAGTTAGACTGACTGACACTGAAGGGAAATGATGGGGGTGGAGCAGGCAATGAAATGGCCATCTTTAAAGTACTGAAAGAAAAATCTTCCAGCCTAGAATGCTATTCCCAGTCAAATTTTCCTTTAAAAGGGAAAAAGAAATAGAGATGTTCAGACAAAACAACGACACAACAACAAAAACCAAGCAAATAAAAAAATGAGAGAATTTGTCAGTAGTGGACCTATATTACCAAGTAACATAGCTGAGGTACAGGGAGATGCTTCAGGCAGACAGAAAGTGATCCTGATGGATATGCAGGAAAGAAGGATGAGCAACATGGGTGAATCTGCATGTGAAATGTAAGTGAACAGTGACAATTCAAAACAGTAACGTGTTTCTAGAGTTTATAGTGTATGTAGCTCCAGAATGCATGACAGTCACACAAAAGGCAGATGAGGACTTACGAAGATACAATATTTTAAAGTCCTAGGATTATTCGTGGGAATGAAAGTAATGAAAGTAATCATTTGCACTGGATTGTACTCAGTATATCTAATAAGTTAAAAGAGAAAAGTAGGATAAAAACCATTTAATTGATCAAAAAGAGGTAATAAAGGAATAAAAGAAGGCCATAAAGTTGATAGGTCAAATTGAAAACAGAACAGAGTAGGATGACAGCTTAAATCCACTTACATTTAATGTAAATGGACTAAACACACCGAAGTAAAAGACTTGAGTTTTTCGGACTGGATTAAGAAATGAAGCCCACTTATATACCACTTGTAGGAAAAATACTTACATGGAAGAAAGGATGGTTGATATATGCTGTAATATACGTACCATATTGACACTAATCAGGCGAACTACCTGGTTATGCTACTTTGAAATAAAGAGAGATATTCTTAATGATAAAAGGGTTGATCCAACAGCTTTCCCAATCTTAAATCTGTATGTTACAAATAACACAACTTCAAAATATATAATGTAAACATAAACAGATACAAAACGAATCCACAACTCCAGTAAGAAATATTAACATACTCCCTTCAAGAGCTTAAAAGAAACAAAATCTTAAGTAAAGATTGAGAAGCTCTTAATAAAGTAATGAATAAACTTGACATTTATAGAAGCTGCACCCAGCAAAAGTAGAATTCACATTCTTTGAATTACATGGAGAATATTTTTCAAAATAGATCATGTATTGGTTCCTTTAGAAGTTTATAAATTTCAGGATTTAAATTGCTCATAGTATCTTTTCTGACTACAATAAAATTAAGCTCAAAGAAATCCTTGCATACCTGGAAATGCATGCACTGTGAAATAATTATAAGTCAAAGGAGGAATTAAAATAGAAATTAGGAAATATTTTAAAATATATTTAATAAATGACATATGCTATTATTAACGATGTATTTTTACCCTAAATCATTTAAATGATCCAAAGAAAATGTAGCATAGTTATGACTGTAGTCTTTGTGCGCATTTGAAAATTGAGCAGAAATTCCTTTCCTTCCAGCTTTTTAGAGATATAGATACAGATATGAAAATGTCATGTTTTTCCATACTTTTAAAAATTATATTAATGTATTTTCAGAAAAAGTGGTCAAATTATGTTGTACATTTGGCATCATGTAAGAAAGTAATGTGAGGTCTGGGGATACAGCTCAGCGGTACAGTGCCTGCCTGGCAAGCACAAGGTCCTGAGTTCGATTGCTGGTACCAAAAAAAAAAGTAATGTGAACCCAAAGATATTTTACTTGGGGGCCGGTGAGATAGCTCAGCGGCATAACCGCCTGCCTGGCAAGCGCGAGGTCCTGAGTTCGACTCCTGCAACCCACATAAAGGAAAAAAAAGGGCCAGTGAGATAGCTCAGCGGCACAAGCGCCTGCCTGGCAAGTGCAAGGTCCTGAGGTCGACCCCCAGTACCCACATAAAAAAAAAAAAAAATTTTACTAGGTATAAAGTTAACCTTATTGTTTGCATCTGAATCATAATCAGGCATTTTATCTAGAGAAGTATCATGGCTTGATCTGTCAAAAAATTTTTTTCTTTCCTGTGTTCCTAAAAGTTTCACCTCTCCAATTTCAGTATGTACTAAGTCACCTTGTCAAATGCTGAGAAATCTCCTTTAGCAAATAACTGGGTAGAACAGATGGGCCATCTATGTGGTAACTTCTTACGCACTTCCTGTGAGCATGCTGGTGACTGTTGTTGGCATGCATTCATCTGAACTTTAAGCATTGGTGTTTCTCTTTGTTGGCTCCCTTCCATCTCTTCTTGACTCTCTTCTGATTTGGCCCATGGTGGACCTGGCTTATCAAATGACTCCCTGGAAGGATGCTCCACTGCTCCTTGGCAACGTGCTCTCTGTTCTTTGGAAGATGCCATCTGTCCTTGGGGTGCAAGTACAATTCTCTCAGTGAACACAACCCTGAAACATTGAAGTTCTCAGTGATTCTTCTTTGGCCCCTTGATTTTGTCATGGTAGTGGATTCTTCTTTAATTTCTGGCTGTTTTTGGCCCCAGTTTTTAGATTCTGTTACCTGGTGTCTTGATGTGATACATTTTGTAATTATATTTCTACTTCCCATGTCCCCAGGCTTGTCACAGTACACTCCCTCTTCCTACAGGTGAGAGTCCTAGTTGTTTGTTACAGCACTTAATTATCTCTTATGTGACTTGTTGCCTCCCTTCCCTCTTTCTCTCTCACAATGTCCAATGTAGAACTTCCACTCCAGCCAAACCTGACCAGCCAGTGTTCCCTGAACCTCCCAGCCCATTCTCATTCTGTCATTGTGTGGTGTGTCATCCCTCCCCCCCCCCGGGATGCTGCAGCTTCTTCCGGCCCTTGAGAGCTGAGCTGCTTTTCAGGGCTGGCTCAGCAGGGAAGGTCACGGGATCCTCTTCCATCCTGGTGTTCCAGCATGCTGTGCCTCGTCCTCTGACTCACAGTTTGTGGTTTGTGCTGTCCTGTCCTGTGTACTCAGTACTTGCTTCTCCTGTGTGTGATGAATCTTTTCATGTCACCCGTTACTAGACATGTCGACAAGAGGCCTCAGTGGGACCCAGCTGCGGCCATGCCTGTCCCTTATTGTGGGATGCTGGCAAGTCCCTCAGCCACCCTGAAGCCTCTCTCTTTTTCAGACCTTGTGAATTCAGAGACATCTTCCTTGCCCTTGAGGGGCCCACAGTATGCAGACTTGAGATCTGAGCTCCAGGTCCCTCGTGTATGGAATGAGGCTGGTGATCTCCTGCCTCCCTACCTCACAGGCTAGTGTGGGGCTCAGGCCAGACACTGAGTGAACAGTTACTGTTGACTGTGCCGTGTCTGTGATGTGCTGTGCAGGCACAGGAGACCCATGTGACTCGGGGGTCCAGGGTTCTACCTCTGAGCTCAGACCGCCTGGGTTCAAACTCTGCCACTTACTAGCTGTGCATCCTGGGTGACCACTTCAGCTTCTCTGCACCTGGGCTTCCTCTGCTAGAGTCAGAGCGAGGCCTATGCTGTCCCGAAGCAGTGTCTCGTGTGTTCCACACACAGCTACCACTCAGTGTACTGGCTTATGCTCCTCCCGTTACAGTTAGATTTTGAAGAAGCTTGTACAAATACATATATTATACCTAGATTTGAAAATGAATTGCAGAAAAGAGAAAACAAGTATGATATCAGAGGCAAAGTTACTGTGTACACTTCTTTCACTCATTCAGCCAACATTAATTGAACACCAGTGTCCTGCCAGGCATTGTTTGAGTGAATGAGCGATAAAGTCCTTGCTGTCTTTGAACTTATGTTCTGGTCTAGAGATGCAGATAGTACACAAATGATAAATAAACAGGGGCCATATCTGGAAGTATTGAGCAGCGACTCAGCTTGGTGTGAAGTGCTGTGCTAGCCACTCTAGATGGGCGGGTCAGTGACTGAGCAGGTAGCATCGAGCAGGGACATGATTGTCTGAGCTTTGAACAAGGACATGAGTGACAGGGTGGCTGGTGTCTTGAAGGTAACCTAGAAAGCGTTTCAGGCTGAAGTCATGGCTAAGACAGCCCTTACCACGGCAGGGAAGATATTAAGTACTTGAAGAACTGAAAAACTAGCAGAGGATGGTGTAGTGAGGGACAGGGTGGTGTGACATGAACCAGCTAGTGTGACATGAACTTGTGTTGAAGAGAGACATGGGCTTTGGGGGGTAAGGCAGAGTAACAAATTCAGATTTTATTCCAAACCCTGTGGAAAACATTGAACAGGGGAGCATTAGGTGCAGTGTCTATTAAGTCAGGTGTTGATATCCTAGATTGAGATCAGGTATTTAACACTGGTTTTTGAACCTACTTGGCCTGTCAGTTGAGGAGAAAAGGAGGTTAAAGTCTCCACCTGTTTACTACTTCTTTTTATTCTGTCAGTTTTGTTTGTTTGTTTGTTTGTTTGTTTTTGCCATGTACTTTAAAGCTCTGTGAGCAGGTGCATACATGTTTTTGATTGTTATGTCTCTTCATGTGAAATGTCCCTCTTTATTTCTGGTTTATCTCTGGTAATAAATAGTCTGTTTGCAGTCAGCTTCACTGGATCACGTAGATCTAACCATGTCAGTCTTCTTGTGCTTACTGTTTTCATGATGTATCTTCCCCATCTGTCTACTTTCAATCTCTTATATGTAAATTGTTTCTTTTAGATGGATATGAAAGAAGCTTGTTTTTTTGTTTTTGGTTTTTTGGTTTTTTTTCATTTGTTTTTGTTTTTTCCTTCACTCTGACAATGTCTGCCTTTTCATTTTTTTGGTGCAAGGGGTTGAACCAACTCAGGGCCTTCATCCTGAGCTACATTCCTTAACCCTTTTTTATTTTTTGAGAAAGGTCTTGTTAAGTTGCCGAGTCTTGGCTTGAACCTGCAATCCTCCTGCCTCAGCCTCCCAGAGTTCTGGGATTACAGGCATGAACCACCCTGCCTGGCTGACAATTCTGTTTTTTAGTGGAGGAATTTTAGGTATTATATTTGTCCTTTGTAGGGTTTGCTGAGTTTCAATCTATAAATGTGTATTTTCAACCTATGTTATCTTTAACCAAATCTAGGAATATTAAGATGATTATTTCTCAAGGCGTGTTTTTACTTCTTTTCTCTTCTCTGGGACTCCAATATGTATGTTTAATCTTTAACCCTGGTGACTCATTCAGTTTTTCCTCCAATAATTTTTTCTTTCTCTTCTTCAGATCAAATAATTTCTATGGATCTATCTTCAGAATCATCCACTCTTTTGGCCTGTCTGGCCTGCTGTTCTGTCCATTCATTGAATGTTTTATTTCAGACGCTGCCTTTTTACTTCTGAAATTTTCATTTAGTTCTTTTTGTAGCCACTATTTTTTCCTGTTTCTTGTCTTTTTCTTTATTATATGAGTGTTTTCTGTTAGGTCATTTGAGTTATGTCCAGTTAGAATAGCTGCTTTGAAGTCTGTGTCGAAGAACTCCAGCATCTGTGTCTCCTGGATGGATTTGCATGACGCTCTGCTCTCTTGCCTGTGGAGTACACTGTGCTGTCTCTTCTGTGTAGAATAGTATTAGATTGTACCTTGAACGTGGTGATGGGTGGGTGAAGAAACTCTGAACTCTTTGTTGCAGTCAGGGTTTGCAAGGGACACAATACAATACAGGACACATAATTTAGAGAGTATTATTTTGTAATAGTCACCCAAAGAGTCATATACAAAAGTGCAGGAAATCTGTCCACACACTAAAGACCCAAAGAATCCAGCTGAGGGCCTGGATTCTACAGCAGTGTCCTGCATGAGTCCAGCTGAAGCACTGCCCATGGCAGTGCTTCCACGAATCCAACTGAAGGCCTAGGGCCCACAACAATGTCTCTTGCAAGTATATTTCACGGATCTGCAACGGGAAGGCCCAAAGGTCAGTGGTGGAAGCTAGAGAGTCTGCACCAGCGGGATGAAGGACCTGTGCCAGCAGGCTGAGGGATCTGCCCCAGAGCCAGGAAGTGACACTCAGAGTAGGGACCGAAGGCACCACAGCCATCCTCAGCGACAATGAGGTCCCGAGCTCCTCCGACGATGAGAACAGCCAAGTTCCTATCAGGAAAGCCAGCGTGACAAGCTCCTCAAGGAGAACCGACAGCACCAACTCTTCCTAACCAGTTCTCCTTTTTGTGTTGTTGGCATCAGTCCTCAGATGGGCCCTCCACACCCTGCACCACGCTGACTCAGTTCAGCTGGGTGTTACAAGTTGACCACCAGTTGTCATCCACCACACTCTTGTTATGCTCCTTCAAAGGGAATGAGTATTTTTGTTTCAGCAGCCAGCTAATCTGGCTCACCCACACCCAGGCCTGTCTCCCCCACAGTGGGCAGTGGCTGTGCCTTCTCCAGTCCTTCACCTTCTCCTGGGCTGCTGGAGTCCACAGTGCCCCTCTGTCACCCAGGTCCACCAGAGATTTGGACAGAATTTGCTCATAGAACTTTGGAGCTCCCCTTCTGCGACTCTATTTTCAGAAATACCTGCTCTTACAGCTTCAGTTTGATGCCCCCTCTCTTGTCTTTGTACTTTTGGTCACACTCTAATGCCCATATGCAGTTGCATTTTCTGTATGTCCAGGATTGCTTATTGTCATCTCAGGAGGATCATTCTGGTAGGAGCTAGTTGGTTTTTGCCAGAAGCAGAGCCTAGATTTTTGCTTTTTTTCAAAATAAAGCAAACATGATTGGTGATGAATTGGATGTAGAAGACAGTGATGGCTGGAGTGTAGGCAAAAAAGAGTGGAATCAATGGTGATCATGCACTTTTGATTTATGCAAAAGGGAGGATGGTTATAGCTCAAAGACGACTGCTGGGGGTGTACGTACGGTAGCTGCAGTATAGTAGGAGGATGTAGAAATCAAAGGTTTCATTTAGATGTGTTATATTTCATGTGCTTTCTATATATTCAACTGGAAATGTCAAATACATTGTTGGATATTTGAAGTCTAGAGCTCATGGGTAGCAGATTGAGTCCTCAGAATATAACTGGTATTTGAAACCACAGGGCTGAAAAGCTTTATCCAGGGAGCATATGGCTTTGACAAAGGGCTGTCCAGCAGTGTTCTCTGAGACACTTTGGTGTTCAGAGGTCAAGCAGAGAAGGAAGGACTACCTGCAGTGGAGACCGAGGAAGAGGAGCAGGGCCACAGCCCTGGGAGTGCAATCTCAGAAGTCAGAAGAGCAGGGCACATGGATGGCAGGAGCAAACAGCTGAGTTCAGAGCCAGTCAGGAGTCAGTGGAGGAAGGTGCAAAGGGGGGAGGGCTGGAAGCAGGCCTAGCAGAGGCCCTGAGTGACTTTACTCTCCCACCTCACTGGTGGTTGGTGAGAAAGTGGAGCCCCCAGAAGCTGTGGACCAAAGGTGCCTGCCCTTGGGGTTGTGGGTATGTAGGCTGTGTGGTCAGCCTTGGTCTGTGGCTCCGCCAGAGGAGAAAGGACAACACAATCAGTGGCTGTTCATTACTGAGGCAGAATTCCTGTCCTGTGCCTGTGAACCCCACCTGCCTGCTCAAGTGCCTGGGCAGCCTAACTCCCAGAGTCTGAGGTGGTTTGGGCTGTGTATATGTTGCAATAAGGACGTTCTGTTTCAGGCTACTTGACTGCATGTTCTTTAGTTGGTGATTTTAGTGATAGTAGAAAAATAAATGCTAGCCAGGCATGGTGGTGTACACCTATAATCTCATCACTCAGGAGGCTGAGGCAAGAGGATTGCCACAAGTTCAAGGCCAGCCTGAGATTCTATCTCAAAAAAAAAAAAAAGCTGGTTTACAGCCAGAGACACTCTAGTCTCTTTCTTTTTTCTTTTTCTCTTAACTACAGCAGAGTTTTATTAAAACTAGGAAAAGAAACAGGCTCTGCAGAGAGAGTAAAAGAAAAGAAGTATGCCCTACAGCATGAGGACGGGCCACCACAGATAGAGAACACATTTACAAAAACTCAACAGCAACTGTTTTTTTCTATCACCTACTCCTCAGGCTGATGTCAGGTCTGGGGCAACTATAGAAAACCTTCTGTAGTTCTCTCAAGAAGTCTACCTGCTGGTCTTTGGGAACTGTTCTGCATGTGTCCGGAATCTTGTAATTAACAGATCACATGTACTTCCCCAGCCAGCTTTGCCTTGCTCTAATCTCCTGTCTCATTTCCCCTTGAGAGACACAAATCCTCATAATTCCTTATGGGGTGCTGAGGTGGTGGAGGCCTCTGTCTTCTGTAGCTTCTTCTGGCTGGAAGGTGCTGTAGACCCTACCCACTGGGGATCATGTGCTCTCCAATGCCCTTGGGATGTTGTGGCTTGTTGTCTGGGTCAAAAGGAAAAACCTGTCAGAAAACAATAAGAAAAGAATTAGTGACTGTTGAGCTGCCTGTTTGATGGGAGAAAGAAATTTCACTATTAGCCCAAATATGAGAAACAGGTCAGATTTCCACACTTATTATGGAGGACAAAGTATGGCAAAGAGGAAGGTTAGATAAATTATCAAGACCCTGAGAGTCATAGCCTTAGCAAGATCTAATTAAAAACAGAGCCTCGATATAGGTCTTCATTTAAGCTATGGTGAATTAGGGTCGTTAGTGACCATACTTATCTGTAACCCGAGCTATACTGGAGTCTTGCGTTCTGAAGAGGAGCCTTGGGTCTTCCAGAGGTTCTGAAGAATAGCTTGCTTCTTAGTCCTTTGAAAATTCTACTGACTATTTCCCATGTAGGATTTTTATACTGTGTCACTGCATTCCTTAAAGAAGAACCAGCCGGGGATATAGCTCAGTGGCACAGTGCCTGCCTGGCAAGCACAAGGTCATGAGTTCAATTCCCGGTACCAACAGAAGAAGAAGGAGAAGAAAGAAGAAGAACCAGAATGGTTCTTCATGAACTGGGAATAAGGATACGGTCTTAAAGGGCTATAGGGCTGCCCTTCTTGCCTCCCTATCAGCCTTTTGATTTCCCAAGGAGATTTCAGACATATGTCTTTGGGATTCTTTACAATACATGACTGCAACCTGCTTGGGAAGATGGACTAGCTCTAGGAGTTGTAGAATTTCCTGCTTGTGTTTTATAGACAATTGCTTGTTAATCAGAAAGCTCCTTCTTTACAGATTGGGCATGTAGTACCAGAAAGACATATCTGGAGTCTTCATAGATCAGTGATGGATAGCTTCACCACCACTGATATAGATATATAGCCTAATATCAATGCCTGAGTAAAAGCTACGACGTCTGCTTTTTGTGCAGAGGCCCCTGGGGGAAGTTGGCCTCAATGGCCTGTTGTGAACTGACAACTGCATAACCTGCCTTTTGATGACCTTGGACAAAGCTACTTTCGTCAGTGAACCACACCTCCTCAGGGTCTTGAAGGGCCAGGTCACTGATGTCCTGCCTGCTTGCATAGGTCTGGGAGATTACTTGTTCACAAGAGTGTTCACAAGAGTGGCAAACTTCTGGGCCTATATCATACAGGCATGATTAGCAATAGTGCTAACTTCATGTCTAAGAGCATGGTCTCATATTTGGCAAGCTGTCCTCCTATTAACTACAAGTAATCTTTGGTCTCAAGACTCGCTCTGACCTAATGGGGAGTCAGGACTTCTAGTTTCTGTCCTAAAGTTAGTTTTGCAGCTTCCTCCATTAGCACAGCTGTAGCTGCTACTGCCCTCAGGCAGGGTGGCCATCCAGCAGCCACTGCATCTAACTTTTTGAAAAGTATGCCACTAGGCAAACTCTAGTCTCTTTCTTTGCTTTCTAAGAGTTACCTTTTCTGTTCCTCAGGTCAGAATATCAGACTCAAGTCTCTTAAGTGAAGACAGTATTGTAGTTTTGAGCAGTATTTGCTTAAGAAACTAGAATTGTATGTATAGGTAGAATTTGGCAGGTCATGGAAATTTCCATAGAATGAGCATTTGTTTAACCAGATGTTAGTTTGCTTTATAGGTCCCTGGGAGCATAGACTTACATCTTATTACACCTGTGTACAGAGATAATAATGCCATGAAAGCTCACTATAGTTTGAGATTGTTCATAGGTCAAGGCAGAAACCTTTACCTTTCATTCAGTGAGTCTGTTTTAGCATTCTAGCATCTGGCATTAGCTCTTGAATCTGCCTAAAATAAAACACAACTGAAGAAATCAACCAAGCCCCAAATCCTTTATTTTCTAACTCTGCTCCAGAGTTTGCTGTGTGGTTCCCATTACCTCGCAGTTGACACAAGTACATCTGGCATGGTGCTCGCCCCTGGGTACCTGTTTTGCTGAGTTGACTTGGGATGGTCCACTCTGGCCCTTTGGTAATACCGGCACTGCTGGATTGATGCTGCTCAGGCCTCCGCAGGCTCCCTGCCTTTATGTTGGACTTCTTCTTGAGTGGGTATTAGTGCACCCCAGGCTCCCTGTCTTTATGTGGGGCTTTACTGTCTGTTCCAAAAGACTGTGTTCTAAGCCCTTGCAGTTATTCAACTGTGAATTTCAGCCGTGCCTGTGCCACAGCCACGCCGAGGCTCTTCAGGACAGTTAGGATGATCCCAGTCATTTCCCGGTGTGTAAACCAGCTACTCATATGTAGGACCTCAGTGTTTCACATTCCTGTCCCCCATCCTCCAAACACTCCTGAGCTCTGTCCGTATCTGTATCAGGAATTCTTATAGAATTTACTAGTTTTGATTCAAAACTGTCAAATCCACTCTATAAATTAAAAAGGTAACTTAATTCTATTTAGTGTATATTGTCTCCTGTACCAGTCAGCCCCACCTCTTATGATCCCAGAGTGAAAGGCTCTCTGGTGTTATGAAAGTCCACATAGCGAGTGGCTGACTGTTAGGAACATTGTTTTCTGAAAGTAAGTCATATGTGGAAACGTCATTACGTTGGAGATCTTTGCTGTCGTCTTCCTTTGAGTTCCATATTTCATTTATGTTTTCATTGTCGTCTTTTGTATTAAAAGTATTTCTGTAAATACATGGGGACAATTTTCTGATGTGTAGGACCTTCTGTTACCAGGTTAGAGCAATTGGGATCATTTCCATATAAGACAAATATTTCTATAACACATTTTGTACTTAACCTATCTTAATACCAACCAGGTTAACTAATATAGTATTTGAAATATAGCATTAGAATTAACCTCTATGTTAATATTTTTTTGGTATTTCCTTTTTAATTAAGTTTATTGGTACAGTTTAGATATACATAATGATCGCATTCATCACAGGGAATTTGTACCTGTACATGATGTATCTTGATTCCTCTTTTTTCCCCATTCCCTCCCCTCCCTTCAACCCTTCTTCCCCTCCTTATTTACAAAGCTTTGTTTCCATTTTATCCTTCTTTTCTCATTTTTTTCTTTTCCTTTCCTTCCTTTCTCCCTCCCCCCCAAGTTCCCCTCTCATTTTGAACAATTTCTTCCTGTTTCCCAATATCTATCATACATTTTGATTCTTACTTACACTTTCAGTTTCTCACACCAGAGAGACAATGCAATATTTACACATGTGTCCTTTGGGGGAAAAGGAACCTTTCTCCACTGTTGGTGGGAGTGTAGACTGGTGCAGCCACTGTGGAAATCAGTGTGGAGATTCCTCAAAACACTAGGACTAGAGGTCCCATTTGATCTAGCTATACCCCTTCTTGATATTTTCCCCCCAAAATTAAAAGCATCATACCACAGCAATATATGCACACCCATGTTTATAGCAGCACAATTTGTAATAGCTAAACCTTGGAAACAACCCAAATGCCTATCAACCAAGGAATGGATAAAGAAGATGTGGGGTTTTTTATATAATGGAGTACTACTCAGCCATAAAGAAGGATAAACTCAAGACATTTCTGGGTAAATGGATGCACCTTGAGACTATACTGTTAAGTGAAGTAAATTGGACACACATGTTAATATTTTTATAGTACTAAAAAACCAGTATTTGTGTGTACATATGCGTGTGTGTGTGTGTGTGGCACTGGGAATTGAAGCCTGAACATTCACACTGAGCTACATCCCCAGCTCTATTTTATTTTTTATTCTGAGACAGGGTCTTGCTGAGTCACTAAGGTGCCCAGGCTGGCTTAAACTTGCAATCTTTCTGCGTCAGCGTCTCAGAGCACTGGGATTGCAGGCATTACCACCACGCCTGTATTGAAAACAATTCTTTCATCTAGGTGTTAATTCCTTTCTAAAATATTTATTTGCTTCCATTGATTTTTAGAAATCTCTTTGCAGGAATCCTGACAATATTTTTTTCTCCTGTTTTGGAACACTGTAACTGAGTGGGAACAAACCCCATCATAACTCAGAACTGAATTACAGCCAAATTTAAATTATTTGTGCTTTGGAGAAGAGAATTGGCAAGGACGAATGGTCCATGGCTTGTGTGTTGTAAGATAATTGTAACCATGGTAGTGTTTGTTTTCTAATGTTATGTATTGCTACATTTTAGTGATGAGGTTGATCATAGATAAAAAGCCCATTTGTATGTTTCTAGTTAAATTTAAATCATTCCAACATCATTATTCCAACATTAAAAGTAGTCATTTCCTGTGGAATTGCTGGTTTGGTAATTTGCTTTATCTCATGTGGAAGTGATTTCTTGCCTGGGTTAGTTGTGCCTCCAAATAAAGTAAGTTTTCAGGAAAATGTACCCTAACAGTGATATCTCTTAAAAATCCAGATAAAAGAATATGAGAAGCTTGACAATGAGGAAGATCGCCTATGTAGAAGTCGGCAGATTTATGACACCTACATCATGAAGGAGCTTCTCGCTTGTTCACATGTAAATATTACTTCTTGTTCTGTCACTTCAGTGTGATAACTCCAAGACTGCTTTCAGCATTTCCAGAATGAATATAAAACAGTAGGGAGATGTTTAAAAAATTTAAAATGCATAATCAGGGCAGAACCTATTTCTTCTTTTGGTCAGTTGTTTTTTTCTGATACACAGTATCTCTTGCATCATGGTCTTTAGTATATTTTCAAACCCTGATACTTTTATTGCAAAAAATTGATGAAGTTGTTGATTTGGATCCACTGAAGAAAAAAATCTCAATTCTAGACTTTCAGAAGGAAGTTAAACTTTATTATTTTTAATCTAGTTATGCTTTAACAATTAAGTTAATCAAATATTAACAAATATAAAATAAAGCTGTTCTTACACTGTACATCCATAAAGAGGATGCAATTTGAAGTTTTAGGGAGGATAAGTTTGTAATTCACATCTCTGGAAGTCCATCCTGCTTGCTTCGGCTCCACTCTGACAAAGCTGCAGTGAGATTTTCTTGAACCCAGAACTTTCTAGCACTGTGGCTTGGCTCTGTAAACCTGCCATTTAATCCTTAGGCACATGCTCATGCATTCATTCTCTGTTGTAGGAGATATTTTATAGTTTTAGAACTTTTATCAGCCAGTGGAGGAACGTGTGCATTAGGCGATGGTAGAGTTCTTCACCCTTTATCACCACAGTAACCTTGACCTCGCGTGGGATTAGATGTGTCAGTGGGCACATGACCGAGAACTCCAGATATCCAGGTGGATAAACATGTTTGATTTCTCTACAAATAGACCACAGATCTTAAAGAATGCTTGCTAATATAATGACTATAGGTTACCATTTAGTAATTGTTGCATTAAATTGTCTGTTATGATATTGTATTATGTACAGAGGTTTCTTACATTTTGCTATTATTTTAAAAACATGTCTTTGATTTTTGAAAGCCATTCTCAAAGCAAGCTGTAGAACACGTACAAAGGCACCTGTCCAAGAAACAAGTAACGTCAACTCTTTTTCAGGTAAGATAAAATTATCTCAAAATAAACAGATAATCTTCTTACCATTGGGATTTGGTGACATTCTTTCTTTGTGTGCAAATACACTAGAAGAATTGCTTTGTAAAACTGTTCTCACTGGCACAGCTGAAGCTTAGTGTGGCTTCTATTGAAATGTGCACCTTTCAGACTCAGGCTTTGCCTAAGAAGAACCGCTGGAGCTTTCTAGTAACGTTATATGCTAGAAATCAAGATAAGACATCGAAGAGGAAAGCTTTTTCTTGTTTGACACTTTAATATCTGTGATGACCAGAGACTTTATAAGATTTATTTTCTAGTGTCAGGGTATTGGTACTTGCAGTGATTTTCCAGAATCAAGGGTGAATGCTCGAATGACCTTGAGTCACAACTGAGGAAGTGTATTTGACCTTGACCATTTATATCTTGAGTATAATACAGTTGTACAGATTTAAATAACAAGACTTAGCTAAATGTACAACTAATAAGCCTATGCATCTGCTGTTGTTTAGGTCAGATTGCATCTCCTCTTCGTCAAAGCCTTTTTTTTTTTTTTTTTTTGTGGGTACTGGGGGTCGACCTCAGGACCTTGCACGCCAGCAGGCACCCGTGCTGCTGAGCGATATCACCAGCCCTTTTGTCATATGTGGGTTACGGGAGTTGAACTCGGGCCCTTGCGCTTGCCAGGCGGGCGCATACACCGCTGAGCCATCTCACCAGCCCCGTCAAAGCCTTTTGCAGCCTGTGTTTTCTGTAGAGGAGCAGTGGTGTTTACAAGGACAATCAATAATGTACCTTTTATGTTTCTTAGAAGTGAAGGGATGCCATTGAGTAACATAATGATTTTCATAAATGAAAATGGTCAATTTATTCTTTTTTGGATCATTCATTTGCAGTTAGTTGATTTTTGATTTGATGTCTTATGATAGTATTTTTGCAAAATGAAGTTTATCATTCTACAGAGAAAATACCATTTTAAGTCTTAGAACATTTGGACAGTAATGGATCGTGTGTTACCCTTGTCAAAATAACTAGATAGACTTTTCATAAAATGTAGAACCTGTCTAAGGAGGCCAGTGGGTTCTAAGCTTCATCTCTGAAGTGAGCTGGCCTGACCTGTGTTTCTGCTGCAGTTTCCTGACTCCACATTCTCACCTGCGGAGGGGAGGTGCCAGAGCCTCACCCTCGGGGTTCTGATCCGGTGAGGAAGATGCACATGGGCTGCTTTGCCCTGGGCCTACCTACCTGAATGCTCCCCAAATGTTAGCTGTTATTGAGTATCTTGCAGTTAAAAGTACAATGTGAATATTTGCTTTTTGTTGTCTCCATATTTCTACATCAGAATTTCATTTTTCAACTGACTTTGCCATGGCATGCTGATAGCCCTATAGTCAATCACAGCTAACATTGCTAAACTATACCTTATAGTTTATGGTGTATTAGTTCTCCTTTGTACTTTGTAAATAAAAAGAGGTTTATTTAGTCAGTTTGGAGTCAAAGTCTAAGATCAAGCAGTCTGATCAATTCAGCCTCTGAAGAGGTTCCCCTTGAGCGTGTCACACAAGGGGTGTGTGGCGTCATGGCAGAAGCATGTGCTGGAGGGAGAGATCACCTGGAGAGACAGAAAGCCACAGAGATAAGGGAGGGACCAGGCTTACTCTTTTTATAGAAACAACCCCTCTTGAGAATTAACCAGAGTCCCAGAAGAACTCCATCCATCCCTCTGGGGGCAGCACTGTGGGACTTAATCCTCTCCACTAGGCTCCACCTCTTAAAGGTCCCCCCACTTTGCCATATGTTCAACCAAGCTCCCAACACATGAACCTTTGGGGGACACACTCAACCCATATCTAAAGCATAGCACATGGGGTTTTATTCGGATTTTCACTTTTCCTATAGCATAAATAACATTGAAACAAGATTTTTCCAGTGATATACAAATGGCACTAAAATTCTTCTCATACCTTCACAAGGAGCATTCATTTAGAAGCTGTTTATTTAGATGCCTTTTAAGAACTCTTTACCAGTTTGTTTTGTTCCGTAAAAAAATGAGTGGAAATAGTAATCTGGTGAAATTGGTATAGAATTCTATTTCAAAGGAGAAGATATTAAGTTCATTAAAATGAGTGTATTAATGCAATTTAACATGTAACATCAGAGCATAGTGATTAAAATATAAATAAACATTTTGTGTTTGATTATCCTGCTTATAGAGATACATTAACCAATAAAGTCAGTTGAAGTTCATAGTAATAAAAATGCTCCCCAGACAAATAAAAAATATTTTTTATTAAATTCATTTTGTTTGCAAGCTCAACTTTAGAGGTAAGTGTTTGCATAGGTACACTTGCTAGTGGAGACTAGAAGAGGTCCTGGCTCTTGTTTGGATGCCTAAAAATGTAATGTTCTTACTTTAATTCTTATGGTACCCTTCCAAATGAGATCTGGCTTGTCTGCCTCCACCTCCCCTTTTTGTGGTATGGGGCATTAAACCCAGGACCTTCTCACTGAGCTACATCTCCAGCCCTTTATAAAAAAAAAAATTTTTTTATGTGGGTATCGGGAGTCAAACTCAGGACCTTGCGCTTGCCAGCAAGCACTTGTGCCGCTGAGCGATATCACCGGCCCTTTTTTTTTCCTTTATGTGGGTACCAGGAGTCGAACTCAGGACCTCGCGCTTGCCAGGCAGGCGCTTATGGCGCTGAGCCATCTCACCGGCCCTATAAAAATTTTTTTAAGACAGGGTCTCACTAAGTTGCCAGGTTGCCCAGGCTGGGCTTGACTTTGTGATCCTCCTTCCTCAGCCTCCCAGAGTGCTTGGCTTTACAGGCATGTACCACCGTTCCTGGCTTCTCCTTTTATGAATTAAGAGGACAGAGGACCCAAGAGAGGAGCAGGCGCTCATAATCGCGCTGCCGTCTCTGGCTCTCGCACTGCTCCCCGGTGTGTTGGTGGTTCATTCTGCGGAAGCAATGCAGTGAGCTGGTTAAGGACTCCTAGAGACTATTGTTTTTTTTTTTCTTTAGCAGACAGTATGGGATGTTTGACAAAATACAAAAGAAAAATTCTAATTGATGTAATTGTTTTTATAAATAGAAAGCCTGTGATATATAAATTTAGCGTTTTTATAGATCTTTTAAACAATTGATCCGCTTTATGTCTTGAAGTCTACAGAACCTTTTGAGACTTGCAGAGGACTTGGCTAGGATGGATGTTGTGTGTTGCCATGGAATCCTAGTGACTCAGAGCTGGAGAGAACTTCCGAGAGTTCAGCTTCCCTTTCTACCAAGGAGGGAGCCAGTTCCTTGTGGCTTCAGGGACCAGTCCCAGAGCCTTCTCCAGACAGCAGTAGCCCTGTGGAGGGCAGGGGGCGGAGGTTCGTCTGTCCCCAGGGAGTCTCCTTTGCCAGTGCAGTCTCCTGTCTGCATCAGGAAATGAGATTCCCAGAGGTCCGGTCTTCTTGGTTCCTGTAGACTTCTATTCTCATCACTCTGGACCATGCCGTGATTGGTTGTTCTTTTTGTAAACATTCAGGATGACCCATAAAGTCACCAAAAAATATTAAATTTTGCATTGTTCAACAAACTTAGGTTGTCAAGATGTTTTCCAGAAAGATTTCATTGACTCTCAATTGAACTGTAAAATAGTGCCATACTTGATAATTTTGTTGTTCCTGATTTAAAGTTGCTCACCTGAAAGTTTATGCTGCTTATTTGGTAATGGGTAAAACAGCACAGAACTGCAGTAGATTGTAGTCACTCTGAGGGGGAAAGCACTGTACACGTGAACCAGGAGCCTCTGGCTGCATCCCCGTTAGCCATGAACTTGCTCAGAGATCTTGAGGATGCATGTACCTACCTGCCTGCAGGCCCAGAGCCTCCTTCTCTGCAAGAGGTGGAGTGGGATTAACTCCCCCTTTAGCTCTATGAGTCTAAGAGGTAGAAAAGTCAGTGAGTAAGATAGCCAGTTAAAATAACTATGGCTTTGTTTGCTTTGAGTTTTTAAAACTCAGTATGAATATTGATTACAAATGCTTTTAGTAGTTTATAACGCACAGGGCCCAGTGCAAAATGAAAATACAGGGCCCCTTTTCAAAAATTAAGAATTTTGAGATGGTGATAGAGGAACATTAAACACAGTGCCAGGATCTTCAGAACTGCACACCCGTGAAGCTGGCCCTGTTCATTTAGGAAACTGTCTGTGACTTGCCAGGAGCCATACTGGGCAGCAGGGATGCAGTGATCTGTGGTACAGACCTGCCCCTGTCTTCATGGGACCTAGTAGTGGAGATAGCTGTGAAATAAATAGTCCCTGATGGTGCTTCTCTTAGTGAAAACTGGACAGGCACTGACAAGGACAAGGACGTGGTGCCTGGGAGTGCATCTCTGTGAACCTCACCTGGGCTGAGTCACATAGGTTTGTGTGTTTCACTTTAATGTAGTCGTGTTTACACAGTGTGGGATTTCTTTTCCATCCTTTCCAGCCATACATAGAAGAAATTTGCGAAAGTCTTCGAGGCAACATTTTCCAAAAGTTTATGGAAAGGTATGCAATTTTATGCCCGTATATATACATATATATATGCCATGATCTGTGTGTCAGCCTTTGCATTCGACTGTTTGCTCTGTACTTTATAACTTGGGGTTTTTTAAGCTTTGTATCCCCTTGGCCTTCAGCTATTTATCTTCAGTTGATCTAAAATTTAAACAGACAAGGGAACCTCAGTTTTAAAAGTATCTTACTGGGAAGCTTTTGCTAATGCAAGCCTGGGTGTAATTTATCAGATTCATTTATTTGGATTGTGAAGGCGTATCTCCCAAAGCTGGACAAGCCTGAGCTCCTTCCTTCATATACTGGTGGAATTTAAGGGCACAAGCTAAAGTGTGTTTATGATTGTATACGCCATTAAAATACCTAAGAATTCTGTCCCTGTGGGTTTCTAAACCCATAGAGCATGTTTGTCATATAACATTCTGTGATTTGCCAGTGGTACCTGTAGAAACGTTTGTCTTGTGTGCTGCTCAGACACCCACCCATCCGTCCCTCTGTGGGGCACGCCTCGGACAGCGCACTGTGGGACTTTGACTTCGTACAGATAGTCCGCCTTCACGCTGACTGTCCTTCTCACCCTAAATCTGCTCACTTCTGGACAGTTGACACGATGATCGTGTCTCATTGCTGGAGATGCGTGCAGCTGCTCAGTAATTATACTTCAAGGACAGACACTGCTGTTCTGTAGTTTTCTTCACATACTTACAGAGCTAAAGCAATTAAAAAGTGTGTTGTGATTCTACTAGAGTTCAAGAGATAATTTTATACTGGAGTGGAGTCAATACTTTGGGAAAGGAATATGCATACAAGTGATTATATTCTTCTGAGCCACGGTAGAAACTCTGCCAGAAGGCAGCACAGTGAGGCTGAGGAAAGGGCTGCTGGCCCTGGGTTGGCTTCCATCTCATTGCCGGTGATTCTCAGATCTGAGCTTTCCCACCTCTTGGGTCACCCTTGTGTTCATGTGACCCTTGGGAGATGGGAGAGATGGACTGGTAATCCGAAGCCAGGAGGCAGGTCTTCCCTGGAAGGGTCGTAACTCCAAAGTGCATCCTTCTGCCAGCTCTGGGCTGGCTGATGCGTAGCCTTTCCCCTCCCCGAGTTAGCCATCCCCTGTTCCAGGGTGTACAAGGGAAGCTGCTTGCATTTCAGGAAGCAGGCACACCACATGTTTTGAAGCATTTACAGTTTTACGTAAGTAAGTTATTTTAAAAATCATTCTGTTAATCCTTATACCTTTTAGTTCTTTTTCTTTTAATGCATTCTCAAATTAGAAAAAGAAATTCCATGTCAAGTCACAAGTTTTGGTTTTGGAAAGCACAGGTCCTCTATAAAGATGGCCTTGTGGCCTTCAGCATCAGACCTGGTGGATGGGGCTCACAGTTCAGGTGACTCCCTAGTGGCCACCCTGCAGTCTGGTAGTAAGGAGGAAGTACTCAGCAGTGCAGGTCATGGCTGTCACCTCCTCCTGAGGCCTGAACTGGGACAAGGACTAAACTCCCGATGGGGCTGGCTCTGGGAGCCTGGATCTGTGGAGGCTTGTGAGCCTGTTGCTCAGGCAGTGAGCCTCTGGTGCTGTGCAGCATGGAGACTGAGTAAGCATCACAGTTGAAACAGGCCTGTACTCGCACTGCATCCAGGCATTTCTGGGTCTTTAACTTCTGGTCTTTGGGACCTCTCCAGGGGCTCTGGCTACTAACGCCTGTAATCTTCCCCAAGGCTTCTCCTTCTGCACCTGTGTGGATCAAGAGTAGTGAGTACTCAAGTCACCCAGAGGCAGACAGGGCTAGGCCCTGACACCCAGGGGACAAAGGAGAAACTTGTCACAACAAATCCATGCCTAGTGGGCAAACATGCACCTACTTCTGTTTACCTGGTTCACTAACCCTCCAAGGGTACTGTAAAGAGTGCCAGGGAACCCACTGTTCCTTACCACCAGCTCTGAGCGCCAGGGTCTGTGAAAAAAAGAGTGTACATGAGCCCATGAGTCCCAGGGAAGTCAAGGGACCGGCTGTGGATTTATAAAAGTGGGGGACACCCAGATGGCTGCTCCTTCTGCAGGTACATGCCAGAAAAACTTGGAGTTTCTCAGAAGATAATCCACCAACCTCGTGGAGATGTTAGGAAGATCAGTGAAATGCTCTTTAAAATCGCAAAGAAATCTTCTGGTTTTGAGTTTTAATCTTCTTATTAGCATTAGAAGTATTTGTAAAGGATCCTTATTTTTTAAAGTCCTATTAAATGAAACTCAAGAAATTGTGGTAGTCAGGTGTTCTAACACATTCTCTTATGCTGATGCCAATACCTGTAACATACGCTTTGTAGGTATTCCTTCTGACCTTCCTCTCTTCATTTTCCCCTTTTTTCCTTTTTCATTCTAAGTACAATGAATCCTGTGTCTTTGGAAGGAATCATGCAAGAGGCTAGATGAGATCCAGTTTTCACCAAGAATAGCCTCTCTTTCAAGGAGAATTCAGTTTAGGACCCATTTTTTTTCCTTTTATCTTTTCTTTCTCCTCCTCCTTATACCTTTCCTTCCCTTTCTCCCTTCCTTCCTTGCTCTCTCTTTTTTTTTAACATGACGCTAAGGATCAGATTCGGGCCCTTGCACATCCTAGGCAGGTGCCTTAGGACTAAACTATACCCTCAGCTCCATAGTATGCATTTATTTTGAATGTCTATTTAATAATTAACTTACAGAACCCTGAACCTAACCCTAAAAGAAAAAAAAAAATAATTAACTTAGAGGTATGTTGCTCGTTAATTAAAAAGCAATCAAAATAATGTATTAAGTAGATATTGATAGTTATTTTGTTAATTCATGGTTGAAAAGAATACTTGCTAAGCAGTTTAGAAGATTATAGAAGCATGTCAGGGTGACACTGACTCTTGGGATACTAACCTGAGGGGTTCTCTTCCACACTCTTTGTATTTTGAGAGGCAATGCTAAATTTTGATTAAGAAGCCTGGAGCCTGTTCATGTGTGTCCACATGGGCTCTACCCACTCTCTCATGTGACCTTGGCCAAGCTACTTGGTATTTGGCTGCCTTAATCTTCTTTGCTGTATGATGGGATCCCAATAGTACCTGTCCTTAGAACTGTTGAAAGGAACAGATGTGCATGAACTGGCACATGGTAAACACAGTTTTTTAGTGCTTGCTACTCTTAAAATTATTTATAAATGTTAATTTTGTCATTTAGATCTGCACTGTTCAGTATGGTAGCCACTAGCCACATAAGATACTGAGCACTTGCTAGGCATGGTGGTGCACGCCTGTAATCCTAGCACTCGGGAGGCTAAGGCAGGAGGATAGCTGCAAGTTCAAGGCCAGCCTGGGCTACATAGTGAGTTCAAGGCCAAACCTGAACTACACAGCGAGACCCTGACTCAAAAAAAAAAAAAAGGGGCCGGTGGGATGGCTCAGCGGCGTAAGCGCCTGCCTTGCAAGCGCGAGGGCCCGAGTTCGACTCCCGGATCCCACATACGAAAAAGGGGCCGGTGATATCGCTCAGCGGCACGGGTGCCTGTTGGCGCGCGAGGTCCTGAGGTCGACCCCCCGGTACCCACAAAAAAAAAAAAAAAAAAAGATACTGAGTGCTTAAAATGAGACTAGTCAAAATTCAAATGTAGTAGAAGTGCAAAAGATACACCAGATTTCAAAGATCTTTTGTATAAACAAGAATGTAGAGTATCCTATTGATAAATTCATACTGATTATGTGTTGAAATGATCATTTTTGCATCCATTGGGTCAAAGAAGTGCTGTATACTATTATGTTATATTTGTGACTTGTGTTATCACCCTGTTGGATAGTGTTAGGTCAGATAGAAATGTCAGCATAGTTTATGACAATTAAGGGAGAGACATGAATCTTTCATTTCATTTGTAAAGTAAAGCGATGATTGTTGGTGAATGCTTTTTGAAAATAATGCTTGAGATAACTTGCCCTATTTGAGAACCAACACAAATAGTGCAGTTCTAGTTTATTGTTCTACATGTCCATTTAATTTGATATTTAACTTCTCAGTAATTATTTGTATTCTCTTTTAGTGACAAGTTCACTAGATTTTGTCAGTGGAAAAATGTAGAATTAAATATTCATGTGAGTATCATCTTTTTAGTTTTCTTTTCTTAAATTAAAAATTTTTTGGCTTAACCTCATGAGAAAATATTCTGGAGCATACTCCCCAAGGGTATACTGCCTAAACAGATGTCCTCCGTACAGTTCTGTGTATTCAAAACCCCTCCTCCTTTGCTCATTGACAGACAGTTGGAGTTTTAACTGTTTTCATGCTGATAGATGAATGTGCCTATTTATGTAAGAAAGGCTTTTTTCGGGTACCAGGAATCGAACTCAGGACCTTGTGCTTGCCAGACAGCCGCTGTGCCACTGAGCTATATCACCAGCAGAAGGGCTATGTTAAGCAGTTATTGATTGACCCTTTAACAATAATAGTAGTCAAAATACAAATCTTAATACAACTTTTGCATCCTTGTCTTTTGCCATTCTTTTTTCTTTTTTTTTGAGAAAACAGCTCTATTAATCTTTTGCCATTCTTAACAAGTCCCTTTTCTTTTTCACATTATCAGGTATGATAACAAAAATTGGATGTAATAATAAAAATAATAGGATCTTTTAGTAGAACAAAGTTTTATCTTTTTTTTATTATTTTGTGAATGACAAAAGCAGTCTTCAAACACAGGCTGCTTTCTAATATGTTTCCTCAGGTTTCATTAGCATCAGTACTGCTGGGGTGCCATCTTCACTTCCCTGTAGACTGCACATTTCCTCACGTAGCCCTTCTGACCCCTTCACCATCTCCCTCTCACAGGTTTGCAACTGGGCAAAAGAATCAGCTGGATCCATTGAGCGTCCTCCCTCCCTCCCTCCCTCTCTCCCTCACTTCCTTCTTCCTTTGATTTATACTTGAAACAGTGCTGTTGGAAGAGGAATTTTCTTTAACCTCCTTTTCCATTACTTCCATTAGAAGTAAGAGGCTATAACACACATTTTAAAAGTCCCTAACATCTCCCGTGGATCTTCTGTCTCTGCTCTGTGGGCAGACCTCAGGTGCTCGCAGGCTGAGCATCAGCTGTGAAGTCTGGGGACCAAAGCAGACTGATGTTGTGGTAGGATAGAAGAAATAAGATGGGTGAAAAGGAGACAAGGAAATCATAACTTAAAAAATTGTACTTATAAGAAGACTGCAACTTTTAGGAGTCAGCCAGAGTTACCCACAGCAATCTCATATCAGCATTCCTTTGATTAAATTTAGACTCTTTTCCTACCAGACGCATCACACCCCAGATTCCTCAAGAATACCAAAAGTCCATAAATTGACTTAATTAAAAAATAAGGAGCAGGAGCCTGATCCAAGATAAAGGAGCAGGTTGAGCAAACCCAAAAATTGTTTAAATTAACTATTAAAAAAAAAAAAACCCATATCTGTAAAATAGGCTAATGTCCCTCTGAGGGGTGGGCTACCTTTTCCCAGGTTTTTCCACCACATCTGTTGGGTTTTCTGATCAGCCAGCCACTGTCCTGAAGATACAGATGCCCTTGACCTGGACTCCCATCTTTCTACCCGGAGAGTTCCTGGAATTGTTGAATTGTTCCCAAACTCTAGGGTTCAGCATGGCTGAAGTTACTTCTCATTTCGACAGAAAGTCCATGCGTACTAATCTTCAGGGCATCGCAATCTAAGATTTATAAGAGTAGAAAAGCCAACCAGCTGACTTGGTTCCCACTCTGTCCTCTTCCCATTTGCCTCCACTTTGTACCTCATGTCCCTGTACTGCACAGAGGAGGTTACAGGCAGTCTAACCACCCCCATAATTACATTGTGCAGCTTAAGCAATCAGCTGTGGAAGGGGTCGATGCCCATATCCAAATTGCTTGTATATTTTGCATGAAAACATATCTTTGTAATGATATAACTTTATGTAATTTCATGTTGTCATTTTGCACTTTGATTTCACAGTTGACCATGAACGATTTCAGTGTACACAGGATTATTGGACGAGGAGGATTTGGTGAAGTATATGGTTGCAGGAAAGCAGACACTGGAAAAATGTAAGCCTTCTATCTTTATACGTTTTACCAGAACTGTTAACACAATTTTATGTTTGCAGTCATAGAAAATCCTTGTACAGAAACATGGAAGTCCATGATCTTTCTCTGGAAAGAAGTTGTCACAGAAAGAAATAGTCTGTATGCTATTAAGCATGGTGAATGAGAACAGTAAGCCTGAACCTCATATCAGGGCTCATTGGCGTTAACAGTGACCATGTATGGAGCTGTGAGTGGAAAGCAGGGGCCCACAGATGAACAAGGAGCAACTCTTAACAGCTGGGAGCCTGTGTGATGTTTGCCTTCCAGTCAGATCACACTGAGGAATTCTTTGCTTTGCACAAGAGAGACATTCTTTTCTAAGCAAAGACCAACCTCTGTGGTTAAGTGTAGGCATTTGGGGGTTACCTGCATTTCAGGAGATGTCAATGCCATGAATTAGTAGTTTGGGTGCCAGAGGTGGGGGCCCTATGTCTGACAATGGCAGTGATCATGGGGCTACATCCCTCTCAGAGCCATTACCTGTGGGAGGTCAAGGCGAGGACATTGCACAGGTATTTTGAGGGCATTAAGTGCCATAGGGTCTTCCAGGCAGCGTTCCTAAGCATGGGGAAAATTGTTCTTATTTAATTAGAAGTGAACGTATTCCTGAAGGCAAAAGAGAATGGAAACATGATTTGATAGACTCAAACTACAACTGTGTTTAAGCGACAGGCATTTTGGGACAATGGGCAAGGTGGAGTGGTATTTGAAGCGTGGTTTATAAGATGATTGAGTCATCAAGGATGCCTTGGGGTTCCCTAATTCAGGGCCTGCCTCACCCTGCATCCATTCCCAGTTCAGTCTGCAGGTCTTCCCCCCAGCTCTGTTCTGCATGCCTGTCCTTCGCTTTCAGGCAAGTTCTGTAGCTGCCATTATTTGGAGT
The DNA here is from genome assembly GCA_028451465.1 of Erethizon dorsatum. Lineage (NCBI taxonomy): Eukaryota > Metazoa > Chordata > Mammalia > Rodentia > Erethizontidae > Erethizon > Erethizon dorsatum. The sequence goes on along the minus strand of CM051830.1, from coordinate 100,041,926 downwards.
CTGAAATTGTTCTTCACTAATTTGTGTCACTGTTTTGGGGCTCTGTGCGAGGTAAGTGGAGGCCTTGCACTAAGTTGAAGCCTGGGGTCCTGAGACGTAGTGGTCTCCTATCCAGGGCAAGGCTCCTAGAGTCACACCAGTGAGGGCGGGTTGGCTTTCTATTCTGGGTGCAGTTTGTGACCTGTGCCTCCACATCCTGGTCTGTAAGCAGGGAAATCAAAGTACTTTGTTGTGAGAATTAAATGAGATGACCAAGCTTGGGAACATTCCTCTCCCATAGTAAGTGCTAGAGCACAAAGCAGGTTTAGACACAGGGTCTTCTTCAACCCTGCCCTCTGCCTTAGAAGTTTTTCCCCATTCTATCCTGGCTTAGTGGACTTTTGATCCTAATTAATACAGTTTACTTGTGGCTTGCTATATTGTCATTAAGGTTTTAGTTTTGCTTCCTCATTGCAGCTTATGGAAGTACCTAGAATATCTAGTCTGTTGCATGATGTTGGCAAAGTAAATAATACCAGTTGATCTCTTTGTATGAAATTATTATTTTACCTCATCCTCAAAAACTACCAGCATGTGGTCCATATTCTCTCTCTTGACCAGGCATGATGGTGCATGCCTTCTACTTGGGAAGCTGAAGCAGGAGGATTATTAGAGCCCAGAGGTTTGAGACCAGTCTGGGCAACATAGCAAGATCCTGTCTAACCAGCAACAGTAAATTCTCTGTGTTGTATAGATGAGGTATAAAGGGTTATCAAGAGTCACACAATAGAAAGTGGTCAGGCGTTATGTACTGGTCAGCTTTACCATCACTGGGCCAGACTATCTGACACCCACAATTTAAGGAGAGGTTTAATTTGGCTCATGGTTTCAGAGGTTTCAGTTCATGATCTCTGGCTCCAAGGCAGAAATATTATGGAGGAAGACTATTGGTGGAGCAAAGTGGCTTACATCCCAGCTTCTGGGAAGCAGAGCACAGGGGAAGAGCACCAGCAAGAAATGGACCCTCCAGAGGGCCCAGTGACCACCTCCTCCAACTGGACCCCACCTTCCTACAGCACATTCAGCCGTGCACATCAGTGAATTAAGTGTAGCGCCCCAGGATCCAGTCACCTCTCTAGGAATCTCTTAATCCAGTCAGGATATCAAGTTTAACTGGCATGGCTTCACTCCTAGACATCCTTTTTATTTCATTTTCTTAACATTTTTTTATTAGTGCATATTTGTCATACATATCAATCACATTCATCGTAGGGAAGTTGTTGTTTTTGAGACATGTCTCACTGTGTAGCCCAGGCTGGCCTCAAACTCACAGTGATCCTCCTGCCTCAGCGCCCAAGTGCTGGGATTACTGGATTACAGGTGTGCACCACCATGCCCAGTGGGAATTTGTACCTGTACGTAATATATATTAGTTCTTCTTTTTTCCCCCATTCTTCTCCCTTCCCTTTAACCCTTCGTCCTCTCTCATTTACCAAAGCCTTGTTTCCATTTTTTTCCTTCCATTCTCTTTTTTTTTTTTCCTTTTCCTCAAGACCATAATCTTAAATCAGACACACAAGTTTAAATATCACATTGTTTCTTTTGTGTGAGGAACTCAGATGGTAAATGAAGAGCATAAGGGAGGATAGACACTGGAAAGTTGGAAGAACATGTTCAAATGGGAAGGGGAACAAGGAAGCAGGGAGGGGGAAGGAAGAAGGGGAACAGAAAAGAAAAAACTAGGAATCCTACTCCATCTTGCCAGGCTGCAGGCTGCCAGGTAGGCCTTGTATGCACTGGCAGCGCGCCCCCACCTGCAACGCAGAGAGTCCCCACTCACACCCCCGGAGCTACGCAGTGGCTCTTAGCGGCTTTGTGGAGTGGACTTGCTCACCAGTGGCCCAGGGCCTGCGTGTCCTGTCTGCTCTGGTATGAAAACCATCCTGGTAGAGGGTGATATTGGAAGTAGTGTGAAGCCTTTTAAAAATTTCTCATAAAAATGAATTTAAAGAACATGTCACTTTAGATATTCTCAATATTTTATCTCATAATCAAGCATGTGAATGTCTTGCCAGTTGATTCACTATAAGAACTCCTAGAAAAATGGATGAAACTACCAAATTGGAACATTTGTCTCTGTTTTCATGTAAAAGTTTCAATTAATAAAAAGTGGGTTTTCTGTATTCCACCCCACTAAGATTCCTTCAGCCTGGGCTTGTAAAGTAGATCATCAGACGGGAATTTCTAGTTGCACACACAGAGTTACCAGTCCTGGAAAAATTTGTAAAGGCATCACATACATTTCCTATTGGCTTTCTGTGTCCAATTGAAAAGCTTCCTGTTTTCTTTTCTTTTGCCTGTGATTATAAAATGTACCAGAGAACTTGTCTGTGTTTTCTTAATAGGAGTTTGTTCCAAGTTCTTGAAAATCTTAAATTGTCAACTGGTCTTCTCAATGAACTTTTAACCAATGATAGATATGAAAATCTTTTTTTATTATTATTTGAAATTAATAAATTAAACATCAAAATTAAAAACATATCAATTGAGCATCTTAAACTTTGTATACTGTTGTCAAAACTTAACTGCTAGTAAATTCACAATTCCAGCCTCCTAAATATGATACATAGGCCTCCACGCCCAGTGGTACTAGGCAGAAGCAGTAAACAAAATATTTCATGAAGTTTATTTATATTCATTTCAGTAAGTTTATTTATATTCATCTACATGTAATGATAGAAATATCTTAAGTACTACTTCTTTCCCATAGTACATAAACATCTAGTTCTTATGTGGTGATTGGTTGGCATGTTGTATTTCAATTGTTCGTTTTTTGTTTGTTTTTTGGCGTGATACTAGGGATTGTACCCAGGACCTCACACTGAGCTACATCTCCAGCCCATTTTTAATTTTTAGTTTAAGACAGGGTTAGGCTGGACTCGAACTCTGGATCCTCCTTCCTTAGCCTCCAGAGTGCTGGGATTATAGGCATGAATACCGTGTTTGGCTCCATTTTACTTCTTTTAAACATTGCCTAAATCTCTAGGAACTCTCAACAATTTGATGGGTATTACATTGTCTAGATATATTTACAGTGCAGATTTTTCCATAATCTTTATGCTTGTAGGTATGCAATGAAATGCTTGGATAAGAAGAGGATCAAGATGAAGCAAGGAGAAACATTAGCCTTAAATGAAAGGATTATGTTGTCTCTTGTCAGTACAGGAGTAAGTATCCAGTTTCCAGCTTTGCTTTTGAAACTTATTTGTCTACTTTATAGCAGGATGGTTTATTTTTTCCTGCTGATTATGGGGCAGGGCAATTCATAGGTAGGGTGGGATTTGGTATCTCCTTGTACTTAAAATCAGAAGTTAGGGACCGGAAATATAGCTCAGCGGCACGGTGCCTGCCTGGCAAGCGCAAGGTCCTGAGTTCGAGTCCCAGTACCCCCCCATTCAGAAGTTAGCAGAGGGCCAGTGATATAGCTCAGCGGCATAAGTGCCTGCCTGGCAAGCGTGAGGTCCTGAGTTAGACTCCCGGTACCCACATATATTAAAAAAAGTTAGCAAAGCCTAGCAGCCTTCACTGTACACCATGACTTTTCCTTCAGTGACTTTTGACTTAGCCCTGACTTTCTTCTCTGCAGAGTATAGTAGCTCTGTATAGTAGCTGAGATGGCAAAAAATAATCATAAAAGAAAAAAATCACTTTAATATAGTAAAAAGAAAAAAGTGACTACATGACAGAGCAGGACTGATCCTCAGAGGAAACAGGGAGAGGAAAGTAGCTCTTGCCCTCCACGAGCAAATGAGAGGGAGTGGCTTGGGTTGGTCTTGTTAGAGTGGCTGAGTGGTCCTGTTAGAGTTGGCCCTCATCAGTGTTTCCTTTGGACATGGCTTCCTCTTGCCCTCTGCACTTGCTGCTTGGTTCTGCAGTAGATTTTGGTTATTTCTATTTCCAGCACTGCATTTCTACCTGATGGGCATTTCGTGTATGTGTCAAGCTGTCATTTTTAGTGCAGGACTGGTAGAAACAAACTCTTACCCTGGGTCATCTTTACTTACAAAGCAGCTACCTATTCTGACTTCTCAATCTGTGTGTGTCATTGTCGGTGGACTCTGACTTGGGAGCTGAACGAATTTAATATTGAATACCCATACCAGCTGAGTTTGTACCCAAAGAGATGGGGGTGGGTCTAAATCTTACCGCTAGTTTCCATGCGAGGTCACCTTCACCAAGTGGTGGAAAGCATCAAATTTTATTGGCTAATCCAAGAATCCTTTTCAACTAGTAATCAAGGAACTTGCACTCCAGAGTGATTGATTTGCTTGCCCCCAGTCCCTGGATGCCCTTTATACCATTGCCTTGTGAGCCAAGCACTTTGGGTTTATCACCTGTACTTATTGTGTCATGGTTTGTATTATTCATTTTAATGCTTTTAGAAGAGCTGTTTCCTATCAGAGCCAATAGAACAGGATAATCTAGCAGAACTTTAACAAATGAAAACGCCATGACTATAAATAATTTCTAACTATGTGCTTCTGCCTCCCAATACATGAATGTTAAGCCTTTCAAATAGGAGTTATTCTGTGTGTGTGACCAAGTGTGTACCTGATGGAAATGGGCACAATGTGAATGCCCTTAGCTCCCAGACTCTACTGGAATTGTCTGTCTTAAATTTCACACATGTGCACCCTCACTGAACACTTTAAGTAGTTATTACCATGTTAATTTTTAATGAGTTATTCTGGCCTTGGATAAGAAAGCCTACATGAAAAATGTTTTGATGTGGAAAAACAAGGGATAGTTTTCATGTAACATTTTATTGGTTTTATTCATATGAAGGAGAATATAGTTAAGCAATTGTGGGATGGTTCTTCACTGGTCTGACCTTAAAGGAGAATATTTTTAAATGAGGTTATGTTGGACCACTACTTTGAACTAATTTAAAAGAATTATTTCTATTTTCATTCAAACATTGAACCATATGCTATTTTTAAAATGTATACATATGGAAGTTGATCTAAAGAGTTATAGTGAAGTTACTTGGGACTGTTTATTTGCTAATCAAAGGCCACTTTTGGTAGATTTTTAATGATGGTGCATTTAAATTGAGCTCATTAGGCAAAGCTCTGGGATGGCCTGGTCCATGGGGTCTGGGGTGGTGAGATGCACTGCACTCACTCCTGGTGACTTCTTTTGCTGGAAGTTTGCCTTTGCTTTCAGTCATCGTCACTGCAGACTCCAGTGTTCCTGCCCCACCATGAGCTAGTAGGAATTACTGTACTGCTTTCCTCTGCCATGCTTGGATAGTAGAAAGGGAAATGCGTGTGTTTGAGAGCCAGGAAAGTATGTCCACAGCTGGGAAGAGCACTCAGCAAGTTCACAAACAAGGTCATGTGGCTTCATGGGCTGCACTGCTCAGTCCTTTCTAGAGCCACAGTGAGTCCCTGGAGGGTGCAGGTAGCTCCGTGTGCTGGGATCCCAACCCATCATCCAGCTGCCCAGAAGGGGACAAGGTGATGTCCAGATAGCTTGGGAATGCACAGACAAAGCACTATGAAAGATTACTGGGGCTTGGGAGGCATCTGCCAGGGTGGAGGTGTATCTCCTGCAGGGCAAGGCTCTTGCTCGCTCCCGGCAGGAAGTCCAGGGGGACCTTTACACCTAAGAGTCTGCTCTACAAACCCAAGGGCATGTGCTCACCCTGACCTACGACCAGGCAGGTCATCCTGACCATGTCAGCTTTAGCTTTCCTTAACCTCAGGCTGCGTTTTTGTATTGGTTGCTGTTGTTTTCTCTTGTCACAGCACCTGTCCAGCGCCTGGAAAGAAGTGGAGAGCAGGCTGTAGGTTTGGGAGAGGTCCCTGATCTTTCTCCCTTACTACACTTTTACTTTACACCATTTGTTGAGAAATACAATGGGACTTTGTTTTATTATGTAGCTAGAGACAGTAGGGGAAGCAGCAGAGCCCCATTCCTACAATATGAGGAGGGCTGGGGTGCTTCCTCTGGAGAGTAGGGAGCAGGTGAACCATGGGGGCTTGTGCAGAGCCAGGAAAGGAGAAATGGTGCCTGTCCACATGAGGCTTATCTGGGTTGATCCTGGTGCTCATTGAAATTGGGCTCTTCCCCTCCCACAGAGGCTGGGGGACGAGGGCCCTGTCTGAAGGTGTGGGCTGACTTAATAGTAGGTGCTTTGGCAGCCGTGAGCTTTCTCTAGCTCACTGAGGGCAAGGATCATCCTTTAAGTGCAGCCTAGAGCTTTGAGAAACAGTGCCCGTGCTTGTTCAAGTGTTGAGAGGTCAAGATTGAAGCCTGGTCGGAAAGAGGCCTCTGTAGAGCCTGGCTAGCTCTGGGCCAAGGAGAGAGACCTTGGCCATTGCTGGGGAAATTCGCCTTGTAAGAACTCTAGAGAGAGTGAGGAGGCGTGGCATTTGCATCTTACTGGCTACCAACTGTTCACAATCTCAGGCAAGTTCTTTCCTTTTGGAGGAACCTTAATTTCCTTATCTCTAAAACAAAGAAGTTGTGATTTTTTTCTTTAAAGTGCTTTTCCTACTCAGGTAGCCTGTGATCTCTAAGTCTAAAATTTATGTCCCATCATAGTAACATGGTATTTTAAGCAGACTTTGACCTTTTGCTGTTGCAGCATATACCATTATGTTCAGAAATTCCCCCGGAAGGGTCTCTCTGTCCCCTGGTGACGTGGATGTAGTTGCCAGCTCAAGCTGAGAGTGATCTTGGCTTTACTGAGTTCTGGGCCCACCTTTGCTCTGCTCTGCAAATGAATTGCTTATCAGATCAGGAGCAAGAGCCTGTGGGAAACCCCACTAAGGAAGAGCCGTGATATCTGGAGGAGACAGCATCTTCACAGGCTGCCAGAGAGGCCTGGACAGCACACGCGGGCACCAGGCAGGACAGGCAGCCAGAAAGGTCCTGGGCTCTTAGCAGAAAGATAGCACTACATTTTCTCTTCTTAGGCAAAATCTATCTTTTTTTATATTTTTTTATTTTTTAGTACATATTTGCAGTACAAAATGATTACATAATTCATTGTGGGGACTAGGTACATGTACATAACACATCTCAAATTCTTTTTCCCCCCTCCTCTATTCCCCTTTTTTTTGCCAGCATCAGATTCACTTATTTATCTTATAAGTCCTTACAGAATTATCATACATACAGATTAACAGCTGGACTAACTGGCCAAAAAAGCATAAAAACACATAAGACAGTTACACTAAATCAAGGTACAGTTTTAGATATATTGTTCATACTAGCTTACAATAACTTTATTCTCTCTCTTTTTTCCTATTGTCTGTATTTTAGGCAAAATAAATCTTGAAATCAGTAAATACTAACTCTATCTCAATAGAACTTTAAGGAAAACTAGGTAAACACAAAATGAATTTTGTAATTTATTGGAGTAAATTTCTCTGGAAGATTTATGGAAATTGAGCTCCAACTTTATAAATCTTTCTTATACAGAAATGTATTGACTCCAGATTACCCTTAACATAGAGATTTTAATAGTGCAAATTCTGTTTAGAGATTATTCTGTGGAAATTTGAACAGTTTCTTTGGAATTTGCTGTATATATTAGAGTGGATAGAGTCTCTGCCTTGCTCAGTTTGAGTCACTCTAGTGGCAATTACACTGTGTATACGAAGCATCTCAGTGGATGTAGCGATAGGTCTAGCAGTGTTAACCGTGTTCCACAAGCCTCCTGGTTCCCCTCCCAGTCACCAACCCCATACCCAAACCAGCTGCTCTCCAGGTTGCCAACACCATCAGTGAGCTGTGCTAATTTTGTTTGAACTGTGTCTGAATGTGCTTCTTTGTGTCCCGTGCTCTCTTGGTGTCAAGCATGAGATGCATCTGTGTGGTGGCTCACAGCAGCAGCTCATTCTGGTAGCTGAGGAGTAGGCAGCAGCGAGCCCCTTGTGGCCCTGGGCCCAGATTTAGCTTGTGGCCTTATTTTGTACAGCCTATGAACTAAGAATGGTTTAAAGGATCATAAGAAAAATAAGCAAGGAATAGACATGTGAAACTGCATGTGGCCTACAAAGCCTAAAATACCTGCTATTTAACCCTTTTCAGACAGTGTTTGCTGACGCCTGGTCTGTGGCATTCTAATGTATAAATATACCACCTCAACCCACCTATTCTGCTCTTGACAGGCATCCCAGGTCTTCCTGCACTCTTGCACAGGTGCGTCGGTACAGTAGATTGCAGGTTGTCCTAGGTGACTACCCTGAAGTGGGGTTCCTGGGGCTCAGGGTTTGCAGGTACTCAGCCTTGGGCAGTACCAACAAACAGCAGGCTGAGGCGGTGGTACCGCTGTACACTGCTACGTCCATATGTGGAAGCTCCCTTCACTGCAGACCTTTCCGGCACGTGGCAGTGTCACTCTGAAAGTGGGCTGTTTCTGTGAGTTTCAGTAATAGCAGGTGTGGCTTTAATTTGCATTTCTTCAGAGACCACTGAGGTTGAGCTCAGAGGCTTGTGGGCCATTTGGTATGCTCTTGTGTGAAATGCCTCTTTAATGAATGAATTACTGTGCCATGTTTCTATTGGATTATTTGCCTTTTTCTTTTACTGATTTATAAGAATTCTTTGTATATTGTAGGCATGAGTTCTTTGCTTATTTACAAATTACAAATATCCTCTCCCATTCTGTTGCTCAGCTTTTTTCTCTTGCGTTTTCTGCTCAACAGAAGTTCTAAATTTTATTGCAGTCAAGTTTATCAGTATGTTTATTGATGTGGCCTGTTTAGGAAATCCTTACCTACCCTAAGATTTTGAAGATCACTCTCTTGTGTTTTCTTCAGAAGGTGTATTTTTTTTATTTTTTTCACGTTTAGCTCAATATCAAGTGGAGGCGATATTAGTTATGGAGTGGGATAAGGGGGCAGCTCATGCTTTATTGTACGGCAGTTCAGTTGCTCCAGTACTGCTGAGTGAAAAGCCAATATTTCCCCTACCCCACTGTGTTGCCTTATCACAACTCAAGTTCCAGGTTAGGTGTGAGTCTATTTTAGGATTCTCTATGCTGTTCCACTTGTATACTTGTGTGTCCTTGGGCGCATCCCACCCTGTCTGAATTACTACTGAATTATAATAGGGCTTGATAACTGCTACTCTTAAATTTTCCAGCTTTGCTTTTCTTCAAGTGTATCTGAACTTTCTTAGCTATTTACAGTTCCATAAATGTTAGAATCAGCTTGTCAATGTTCATTTTAATTAAGGTCACATGGCATCTATAGATTAATTAGGGGAACATTCAGGTGTGCTTATAATTAAGTTATTCAATTCCTGACTGTGGTATATTTCTTCAATTTTAAAAGCTAATTGTTTTATTTACGGTGTTGCAGAACAGTAACACAGACACTGTTCCCTCCTGTAGTGTACTCTAGTACAGTCATTCCAACTTCAGATGCAGAGGTGGAAATGGATATTTAACTAGGCAAAATCAAAATGCTGGCCAATGAAAAGATTAGTGAAATGAGATTTTTTTTCTGTAGAAGCTAGTCTTTTGAAGCAGATGGGATTAGAACAGAGTTGGGATTGAAGGCAGGTGAGAGAGGGCCTTCAAATTCATCTGCCCCGGTGACTCAGGTTGTGTCCCATGCACTTCACTGTTGCCAGACCTGCCTCACTGTGACCTTTGAGGTGACCACTGGGTATCATGCGTAGCTAGCAGGTGGTAGCCAGCCACATCCACAGAGCGATGTCTGGTGTCACATGTGCTCTCCAGGGCAGCCTTGCTCTGCTCATCAGCTTCTGTTCCTCCCCCGCAGGATTGTCCTTTCATCGTCTGTATGACCTACGCCTTCCACACTCCAGATAAACTCTGCTTCATTCTTGACCTGATGAATGGTAAGCAAAACCAAAGTCCGTCCCCTGAAAGGCTCTTCATAAGATTCCATGTGGGCAGTGGACATCGAGGCCAGTGTTCAGGTCCTCTGTGGTGATCAGGGCCTCCCCCTGCCCCCATTTGAAGAAATCTTTGCCCTTTAGTTTTCAGTCAAAGTTCATTTTACAACATTGACTATGATTTCCTTCTGGGTCTACCAGTCTCTCCCTAGGAAGTTGGATTTTCTAGAAAATATTCTCATAAAATACTGCAATCAAATAGTGAAATTTGATTTTCTGGAATGCAGCTGGTCTAGGTCTTTAATTAGCTTATTTCCTGGCCCTCAACTCTTAAGAATGAAACACCTCCCAAAAACATAGGCCAGAGACATGTGTTTAAAAATCAACTTTGAAGGGCTGACTTTGGGCCAGTACAGATTTTAGCTCAATGCTCTGTGCCTTCTGAATCCACAGAATCATCTTTTAAACTGTGAGCAATGGCCCAGATCATGCCAAAAATGTCCAACTGGAAAAATTGCTTTCTAATATAAGTGCCACAATGTATATTCTAAGTATTTTTAGTAACAAGAACTGAAATTAAAAGGTGGACAAGTCAACCATTCAGATGCCTAGTTTTTTTTGTTATTTTTAAGTTCACTTGAAGTTTTGAGTGATTAAAACAAGATTTATCTAAAAACAGGAAGGAATTTCGCAGACATAATCATGAACCAAATCAGCCAGACTGCAGCACAGATAATACATGCTCAAAAAAATGTTTAAATTCAATTTATCTAGTAAAAGATACATTGTCATTTATTCCCCTCAAAATACTCCCCTTTGCTTTAAACACACCCCATGGTTCTTGTCACTTTCTGAAACAGCTCTGGAAGTCCTCATTCATGAGTATCTTTATGAGGTGTGAGCAAAAATTAAGTGACCACTGCTAAGTGCCATCCAGTGGAAAAGGAGGCTCATAGGAATGTTATGGCGTGTCTTCATCTACCTTATTCACCAGATCTGGCCACTTGTGACTTCTGAGTCTTCCCCAAAGTCAAAGTGACCATGTAAGAAAAATGCTTTGAGTCTGTCTATTCAGGACATCGAGGTAGCCACAACAACTCAACCAACAATACTCAAAAAAAGATTTCCAGAACTACTCTAGAAATGGCAAGAACAATAGTGTAAGTATGTTTTGAAGTAAAGGAGAGTATTTTGAGGGAGATAAATAACAATGTGTCTTTTAGTAAAATAAATTTTTTAAAAATTTAAACATTCTCCATATTTTTCAGTCATACCTTGTGTTTGCTGGTCGGAACAGGTACTGTTAAGGACTGGACAGGAGCAGAGAATTGGGCTGAGGCCAATGCTGTGGCCAGAGAGGGCCTGGGGAGCTTTTGGGATACTGCAAATTCAGTCTTGAAGGACAGAGATGCACCAGTGTTGGGGGAGTACTGTACCTGTAAACACCAGGGCAATGAAGTTGAAGACACATTAATTTTATAAATCAAGACTTTTCCCTATGACATAAAAACATTCTTGTGCCCTGCCATTGACAGCATTGGTCCCTGTAATTTGAGTCCACATGATTATTTCCGTTTCCCAACATTGTATTATGAAAAATTTCGAACATATGGCAAAATGGAAAGACTTTTACTGGGAACATTCAGACACCCCCCCAACTGGGTTTTACTTGTTTAAATTTTACCGTATTTGTTTTATCAAATGTTCGTTCGTTGTTTTGTCTGTCTGTAGAGGCAGTCACTAACCTGTCCTGGAATCCCTGCAGAGATCAGTTGAGTTATCAGACAGGGTTGAAGAAATGAAAGTCAGTCAGCTAGTCCTGCCTTTGATGGAGTAACGGCAGCTGAGCTGCGGACCCAAGCGGGACTGTGGCATTGCTCTGCCATCTCATCTCACCCATCATTGCCTTTCAGTCTCCTGATGATCACGTTTTCTCTGTGTTTAAAGTTTTTACCAAACTACAGAAGGCAGGAGCAGCATTCACTTTCTCTGCTTCTGTCCTGACTACTTAGGATGACAGTGATTTGTGTTCCCTTCAAACGAACACACTGTGAATTAACTTCTGCACTTCATTCCAGGTGGCGATTTGCACTATCACCTCTCACAGCACGGGGTGTTTTCTGAGAAGGAGATGCGGTTTTATGCCACAGAAATCATTCTGGGGCTGGAGCACATGCACAACCGCTTCGTGGTCTACAGAGACTTAAAGGTGAGGATGGCAGATGTGCTTCTTCGCACGGTGGGCCCAGATGCTGTGCCGATGCCCTCCCAGGCCTCCCCTCCTCTGTCTGTGCTGTCCCTTCCCTCACAGCCCCATTCCAGAGTCATTCTCTGTGTGGTGTTTGTCTCTCTGACTCAGTCTCCAGGGACAGAACTCACAGCCATCCTTGTTGTGTGGTCGCCTTAGCCTTTGCTCTGGTGCCCAGCGTAGCACTTAGGCCAATCAGAAACTTAATAATTATAAGAAGAAGCAGGCTAGGAATATTTTTGGTGTTGCCCATTTCATAATTACTTGTAGTTCAGTTAATCTTTACTAAGCAACTGATTTGGCTGTGGCTGTTTGTCAGAGCTAGAGATACACTAAAATGAACAGGCTGAGAACATACAGCGGTACCTCAGTTCGCGAATGCTTTTGTTTGCAAACAGTTCAGTTCGCAAACAGAAGTGTTTGACAAAATTTTGTTTTTCTTTGCAAACTCTGCATTGGGTGACAAACACAACCATGGCCATCTTTCTCACAAGAACCCAAATGTGTCCATCTTTCCCAGAATCATGGAATAAATTAAGTTTGTGAACTGAGGTACAACTATTCTTTTTGTTGTTGTTGTTGTTGTTGCTGTTGCTGCTGTTGTTGTTGGAGACTTATTAGCTGGCAAACCAGGACATAGAGCAGCAGAATCCTGGCTCCTCTGAGGCCAGGCTGGTCAGGATGGGTGAATTTCTGATCAGCCTGCAGAATTTCTCCAGAGGCCAGGCTTACAGTTTCCCATTGTATTAAGGTTGCTTTAAAAATCACCAATAGAGATTCATGAACTCCATAACCCCTGATTACTATGCTTGGGTCTCTGCTCTTGCCCCAGGACTTAGTCCTGTTGCAAGCTTTCCCACGCCAGACCCTGTGCTTGGTCCTGTTTCGCCATAGAGGAGGAAGTCTGGAGCTTGCTCAGTGTGTTCATGGTGACGCTCAGCAGGCTGAAGACAGGGATGGCGAGAAAAGGGACCTTGACAAAATACAGATAGGCTCATACAGATGTGTTAATGTGTATATGACAAGAAGAAGAAAATTCACAAGAGTAACAGTTTGCTAGAAGAGTGAGGAGAACGTATTTGACTCCTATTTGCGATTCCTGAGATTCAATCCCACAGAGGCCAGCTGAATCGCACAGGTTACGTTCCTTTTTCTAAGGAGCTAGGATGTTGCTTAGCTTTTTAACTTACCTTCTGCAAATCTAAAATGTTATAAATGTACTTTCTGAACATTTTTTTCACAAAATATTTTGTGAATTTTAAAGCTTTCCGCAAGGCTAAGTAATTATTCCCTTAGTTTACATGTGTGCATAAATAAAGAAAAAATAGTATTTTTATTGAATTAAAAATAATTAGACATTGGTTGCCTCATGACATTTTATTTCCTCATGTGGGTTTTACAGAAAATTGCTGCTGAAGGTCCATGAAGTGCTATTATAATACATTTTAATTTAAACCTATAACTGGTTTCTAATCATCTTTATGCCATATTTTTGTTTTCTAAGCTATTTAGTTGGCAATGCTATTATTTAATTTCTATTCAAATTGAATTCTAGTCACTCATGATTATTCATGCTTCAATTTTATAATAGCATGCCACTGTTTTTATTTTAAGCAAAACAATAGTTGATCTCCAGCAGAAAAATATTATTAAGATGACAGTAATTCAATGTACGTTAGGGAGAGGAGCTTTGTTTTCCATGATTACACTAAATCTAATCTTAATAGATACATTTCATCATAGTGGTGGTGAGAATCATATTTGGTCATTTGGTAGGGCCTTCGCTTGATGATGTACCGATAAACAGAAATGACATTTATCAGGATTAGTGTGGCGGTGTGGCACAGTTTGACTTCTTAGGTTGGCATCCGTATGTTCTTGCAAGGTTCCTTTCTGTTCTGTGCTGTGCGGCTTTGTGCTCTGAAGTCATGATTCACCTGAGCCGCACAGCAGGTGGCCCTGCTCCCTGTTGCCACCAGGTGCCTGATCTACTGTGGCTCCTGGCATGGAGTAAAGGAGTTACTTGCTGTTCATGCTGATGAACTGTGCCCGTGTGTCATTTTCCAAGGAGTAAAGTCTTTCATCTCTTGCTGCCTCTTCTTTGCTGAAATTAACATGAGCGGTGTTGTTCTGTGCGCCCTGCCCCGCTTCCACTGGGAGCACAGCTGTAACTGCATGTTCAGGAACAAAGTATGCCGAAGAGATACATTAGCAAATGTGCATGCTCTTAGAAGGTCTCCAAGCCCCGTGGCCTGTTGCGACTTCTGATGAGCGTCTTCTGTTTCCATTTAGCCTGCAAATATCCTCCTGGATGAGCACGGGCATGTCAGGATCTCCGATCTCGGCCTGGCCTGTGATTTTTCCAAAAAGAAGCCGCATGCAAGCGTGTAAGTGGCTCATCCACTGTGTTGGCTGTCCTTTCCCTGCTCCGATTTATTTGTTCCATCAGACGCTGGCTTGGCCGTTGTCTCCCACCCCATTTCTCTTGCCACCTATGGTTTTCAGTAAGTGGTAATGCCAAGTGAGGGGAGGATCCATCACTTCAGGTTTGGGGGTGGAGGTGAGAGTGGGATGCTTCAGGAGCATGAATTGCCCCACAGTGTAACTAGCCTGCTCAGGGAAGGTCTGTGGCAGTGGTGGCAAACCTATGGCATGCATGTTGCAGCAGGCTGTCTGTATTATTGAAAGCTCTAAAAGGGTCACCATCACTGGTCTGTGGAAGGGTTCGGGCCTCAGGTAGAGAGCTGAATTCATGCTGCTTGTGTGCCCCTAAGCAAGACAGCTCACTCTTCAACCCTCAGTCTCTTCTCTAGAGTAGCAGTAATAATAATAAATCCCTTTATATTATCATAAGGATAAATGCAAGGACCCAGGTGCCAAGGGAGGGGTGCATAGCTGTACAGAACTCTCCAAGACAGAATCTAGGGGCCAAGTTTCCCTCTCTATGTGCTTTTTTCTTCTTTTTTAAAAATATTTTTTTCCTCTGGAGAGAAATCAGGACATTTTCTTTCCTAAATTGAAGAAACTGATCATCTACCTGCAGTTCAGGCTTTTAATGTGGGTCACGTTGTTGGATTCGAATATTGCACCAGTCCTCCAAGTTACCACACGGAGGTAACTGCTGGTCCGCAGCTCGGGGCCAGCTCCTGGCAGCAGAGAGACTGGACTGCTCCTGGTGGTGGCCCCGTTTGGTCAGTGCTAATGGATATGGCCCAGGGACGTCTCCTAACTCAGGAACATGACAGGAGGCGTGTTCAGACAGCTCTCTCCAGCTCTACATACACAGAATGGAGTCTGCCCTGGTGTTCATTTCTGTTTCTTTGGTGTCAGTTCGTCTGGGTGGAAAGTGGACATGTATTCAATTTGTGGTAAAGCAGACACATTCTGCTTTGTCTTTTTAAATGTCACATTCTTACCACTGCATCTTTTTTTTTTTTTTTTTTTTTTTTTGTGGGTACTGGGGGTCGACCTCAGGACCTTGCGCGCCAGCCAGGCGCCCATGCCGCTGAGCGATATCACCGGCCCTTTTTTCGTATGTGGGTTCCGGGAGTCGAACTCGGGCCCTTGCACTTGCCAGGCAGGCGCTTACGCTGCTGAGCCGTCTCACCGGCCCACCACTGCATCTTTTAAAATTACATTTTATTGTCCCTCTTGAGCGAATATTGGTCTCTGTTGAATGGTCTCGAGGAAACTCCCTGGGGTCTCATTACATGCATCCATGCAGAAAATAAACTACAGACCCATCTCTTTGTGCAACTAGAAGTAAAGTAGTTCTAAATTGCAATCCCTTATGTGGAACTGCATTAAAGTGAAATTGCCTTTTAAAGCTCTGATCAAATGTTAATAGTAAATAGCAGCATTTCTGTAAACAGACTTCTCTTTTTGCAGAATCTGGGATATGGCAATAAAAGCATTAGCATTTTGCTAGCACTTTCCAATTATTAGGCTAGAGCCCGTGGTTATATAAGCTTCTCCCCGGGAGTTCCTCAGATGTTTTCAAGAGAGTCATTTGAATTTTTAATACCACAGCTATTTGGTATGCTAATTTCTTCAATTTACTGTAGTCATAACTATGAACCCAAGAGTTAATCTTCCAAAAGAATTAACTTTCAGACATGGGGTTATTTATTTCCTTTTACAGCCCAGCCTACTTGTTGCTCAAATTCGTATCAGCTCTGAGAGGTGGGCTCTTCTGCCCACCTTGGGAAGTTCGTATTTGAATAGCAACTATGAAGGGGTTGATGAGGAGGCTGGTTTGCATGTTAATTAATAAGAGTGGTACCATTACATTAAAAAGCTAAGTGCACAGTGAAATGCTAATCATTTGTGAACACAGGGCCGTCTCATTGAGCCTCATCCTCAGCCCTTTTTATTTTTTTATTTTGAGACAGGATCTTACGAAATTGCCCAGGCTGAGCTTGAACTTTCTATCCTCCTGCCTCAGCCTTCCAGAGTGCTGGAATTACAGTTGTGTGCCACCATGCCCACCTGACATGCTACATTTTTAAAAGAAGGAGGCTTTTTGTGACTAAGGACAAAGCCTTCAGAGCCACCAGAGTTTGAGTTTCTTCTCTAGGTTGCCTCAGCCTCATTTCTCTCTTCTATAAAGAGGAGAACACCATGGCATCTCCCTCCTGGGGCAGTATGAAACGGGGAGGCCAATAAGTGATTCAGTATTTATTTCACACTCACTCTGTGTCGGGTACAGCAGTAAGACAGAACTGGCCCCTGACCCGGAACTAGAAGCCTGGGGACTTTGCTCGTTAAGTGACCAGCATGAGGGGAGGCAGTGGGGCCAGCATCACTGATTGTGTCGTCAACTGGATGTCAGCTATTCTAGGCTTTGCTAGCAGCTCTGAATATGATATCATCATGGAAACCCCATAAATCATGGGTATTGTTATCCACTTTTTATGGTATGCAAATTGAGGTCTTGAGAAATTAAGTCACTTGATCAAGGTCACGTGACTGCCCATATTGTGGGCTGAAATTACAACCCCCCTGTCAGATGCCAAAGCCCACGCTCTTTACTTTATATGAGTGAACACCCTGAGGCTTTGAAATCATCTTCAGTGCTTGGTGCTAGGTTAAAGATTTTTGTCCAGAATTTCACCCTGTACTTGGTTTCTCAGGTCTATTCAAAACTGTAGCTGTGGGCCGGTGATACAGCTCAGCGGCATAAGCGCCTGCCTGGCAAGCATGAGGTCCTGAGTTCGGCTTCTGGTACCTGCATATTAAAAAAAAAAAAAAAAAAAAAGGCTGTAGCTGTGATCCTCAGACTTCATCTGCTGGCCATTCCATCTGTAGGGTTGTATTGTGATTGAAGTTCGTGATCTGAGCTTAGACTTGGTCCATTTAGTGCCAGAATCACAAATTATTATAAACTTGATTCATTCAATGGTGGAATACCCACAAGAATTTAAAGGAAAACTTTTGGAGTTGGACAGATTGTCAGTGACTAATTTGATTCTTAGCTTATTTTATCTAGGAACATAAAGCTGTGTCTCATGTCACAATGTCTTAAACGTTCAAGTGTTATTCAGTATTAATAGTAATCCAAATCTTTAGCAAAATGCCATGAAGCATTAGTAGCTGCTGGGTAGGCAGAATCAGAAAGTCACAGTGCCAGCAATCCAGTGTTTTGCTTTACTTGTATCCAGTTAGAGTTGCTCTGCATTAACTGTTGTATTTATTCTTCTAGATTTCTTTCCATTCCAGAGTTGTGATTTGATCCTGAGAATTATGAGCTAAGCGGTCACTGCAAAGGGCTTTTCCAGACAACACTGAAAATTAAACCTTCCCCAAAAAGGGTTTGGGTGCCCTTGTAGAGATCCCTGATACACTCAGCGTGGCTCAGTGATCCTGTGCTGGAGCTTTCCAGAGAGCTGCACCCACCTTCATGACCCAAAGCCCATTGCTACCTTTTACTAAAGCTCTTTCAAAACATCCCTCTTAGACAGGGGCTACTGGGCTCTGTGGTGATCTGGGATCCTTAGTGATCCAGGATGAGTTTCTGAGCAGATCCTCAGCTGTACCTGAGCATAAGGATGTTATAAGTGACCATACCCACATAAGAGAAGGGATGAAATCCGCAGCATGGATCGAGCTCTTACTATCTGCCAGCACCATTCTTAGCCTGTGCCATATCTTCAGTCTTCACAGCACCCCTGAGAGGTAGAGGCATCATCTTACTACTTACTCTGTTGATGAGGAAAATTAGGGGTGGAGAGGTTGCAGGGCACACAGAGAATGGCTTTTCCGAGGCATCCCCTGGACTGTGTCTTGGAGAGCCCCCCAGAGCTCCTCCGGCCCCTCATGATGGATCAGTGTGCACCCTCAGCTCTTAGTGATCTGGTGCAGAGCATAAAACAGGTAGATAGCTGGGACCATATAAAAATGAGTATTCTCCTAAGGGATTTCTCAGCGTCCTCCTAATCATCTTCGTGTGTGCTTAGTGTTGAGTCCTTAGACCTTTATCAGGTATTAGAGCCTGATGTAGCATCTCTACCTCATGTCCTTAGAGCTTGTGTCCCCAACCCCATCCCAGTCCCCTGGGCCCTTTTCACCTTAAGGCCAAACAAGCAGCCCCACTGTTGGCACATGTGAGCTCAGGTCCTTGCACAGGAGGTGGCACAGCAAGGAGTAGATGTCACCTGCCCTCAGGTGCACAGCACTGCAACACAGTCGCCTGCCCACTGCCTCTCCTTCCCTCCCTGGCCCCCAGGTAGCCTGTACCAGGGCCCTTGAAAAGGCAGGAGAGCTTTGTCCCTTCATGGCTGGACAAAAGGGGCTAAGGAACTATGAGATTCAGATCTCACCTCCTAGACTCAGGGACTTGCATCTGCACATTTATGGGCTGCGTTTAACTGTTTATATGAATTTACACACTAACAAAGTGGAAAAGATTGGACATGTGGTGCAATGTGTGTATATAAGCAGGTGTGCCCTCTCCTTGGTTGTTGCCTTCTCACATGGCACCTGTGCGTCCTGGTCAGCTGTCAGTGTGCTGTCCTAAGGTGAGCATGCTCTGATAACCACGTGTCCTGTCTTCCCCATAGGGGCACCCATGGGTACATGGCTCCTGAGGTGCTGCAGAAGGGGACGGCCTACGACAGCAGTGCTGACTGGTTCTCCCTGGGCTGCATGCTCTTCAAACTTCTGAGGGGGTGAGTGGAACCATCATGCTGCCATGTGCTTAGACCAAAATTGAGAATGCCTTGGGGTGGACTGGGGCTTAGTGCTAGAGCACTGGCCTAGCACACTCAATGCACTGGGTCTCATCCCAGCACCAAAGGGTGGGGAGTACTTAAAGATTACTAGACCCTCATATCTGAAATCACACAGTGATACTCGAGCCATGTACTGCTCTGGAAGATGCCCTAGGCAGCTGTTTGTACCTTGCAGCATGAGAGCTGCTTTCCCATAAGCTTCTAGATCAAAGCATAGGCATCCCAGTATGGTTAACCCTGAAGTGAGACTGCTTTGGAATATTTTCATTGATAGGTCATGTTCTGGAAGTAAGTACAATATTGTATTAAAATGTGGATAATTGAGGAAAGTGGGATAATTTTTTGCCCTGCCAACTCATTGCTAAGATTCTCTTGTAAGCCAAAAGCATTTTGAGGATTACCTCCCCTCCCCCAAAAAACGATGAAGAACCAAAATAAACCTGCTTTAAAAATTTGAATTTATTTGTAAACACACTGACACTAATTTGTGTTTTTAAAGTTAATACAGTACTTGACCTTGTTCTAAAGTACTGGAGATGATAAGATAGAGTAGAGAAGATAGGAAAGGAAAACACTCTCAAAATTTGTTCTCATATTGAACACTCAAGTTAGGGTGGTGCTTCCATGAATTTTAAGAAGTTTTAGATCATTTTAATGGTGAACTCAATTTTAACAGAACTTAAATGTTTTTCATTCTTCTGCACAAGATCCAAAAAGCACTTTACCTTGCAATTTCCCAGTCAAGATTTACCTCTTACCGTTTCCTCTGTGAATAGTCTCACAGAGCGGTTCTATCCGCATGCCTGATGGAGCCCCGCTGCATCTTCTGATTCTGTTTAACGTACTCTGAAGAGAGGCTGATTTCCACATACCCCAAAACCAGGGTCCAAACACTTGTGCTGTTTCCTCAGGACACTGATAATCCATTTGTTCTCTGCTCACCATGTTCACTGGGGATCTAAAATCGCATTGTTGCTTAGAAAATCAGGTCTGTTATTCCATAATCAAATCATTGCATTTGTGGAGCCTGCATGGCTTTAATTCCTGTCTTCAGACTAGCTGATTTGATTAGGGAGTTTGTGCAAAGCAAACTAGAGCAAGCCATTTCCCCCATGAGAGCCTTTCTCCCTGATGGTGTCTATTGTGAGTCCAGGGAGACACCAGTAGTCTTTGTTTCTGTCCCTGCCTGATATGAGGACAGACATGAAGAATCTGTGCCTACAGAGTCTGGGGATGAGGACAAACTGAGCATCGGCCAGCCCGTCGAAGGCAACAGTCAGCAGTGAAATGTAACAGGGCTGTTCACGAAGCTTGCATTTAGGGTTTTGTTTGCTTCTTTTGTTGTTCTATTTGTAAAAATGTCAATGCGTATAGGAAGATCTGGTATAGCACTACTTTCTTTTCTGAAAGATTGGAGGATTTTATATTTTTGGTCCAATACTGTGATTTGTGGCTGATAAAGTGAATTTACTCTTCTTACTTGGCCACAATCAAGTTTGGGGTACTACTGAATTGGAAGATATTAGTCTCCCTATGTGAAGTTCTGGATCAGGCCTGTAGGGAGCATTATGCTGCGTGGCTTCTGTAGAGGAGAGCCTTGGCAGGCAGGAGGACACCAGAGGATGGCCCTAAAGACAGGGTGGGAAGAGTGGTGACAGGTAGATAATGAGGCTTCTGTGGAAAGGTTGAAAAAGCCAGCCACAGAGTTAGAGACCAGAACAGTCAATCCCAGCATTTGGAAGGCCATCTTACTGAGGGAATTATTTCATGCTGCCTGACTACAGAGGGCAGGCATGCGACAGGGTGGAAAGATTGCAGTTTGACACAAAAATGTCCACTGAAGTATTTGAGCTGCCCAAGAAGGAGCATTCTCTCTCACAGAAAACAATCTCCTCATCACTGTCTAGTGACCGTGGACTGAGCCTGAAATGGAAGAATCTTTCCAGTATCTGACAGATAGGACCAGGTGACTCTTCCCCACCACGATCTATGATCTTATGCCATCCTTTCTATTACTTGTTCAAGCATCCTTCATGGAAAGGATACAGCACTCAGACCAAAGAGCAGGAAATGTGCTTTGACTTAAGTGATTTAAATTAAAGTTGATAAATATGCATTGAATACTCAGAATACACAAGAGACCATTGGATTCAGTGAGGGCAAGGTGTCCACCCACACAGGACAGGAGCCACATGAGCTGTGCTAGTATGTATGGACAGTGGCCATGTGCTGGGGGCACACAGAAATGGGAGCACAGCCAGACTTGGCAGAGCAGGGCCAAAGATCATGAGGGAGATTGAGTGCAAAGTGGGCTTTGAAGGACAAGCAGGATGACAGTACAAAGACGAAGTTGGGAGGGACCAGGTGTATCTATGTGGAGGGGACACAAAGGACCAGGCTGCTGTTCTCCTTGGTGCCCAGGGGGAGGTGGGTGCCATGTCTCAGGAGGGCGGTTGCTGGGAGAAGGGGAGAGGACTGGGTCAAGGGCACTGAGGGGCCTCAGATGCTTTTATCTTATGGTCCCAGAGACTGAGGCTTTCCAGCCAAGGAGTGACGTAGTCATTGGGAGGTGTGTCAGGAAGAGGGCTCAGGCAGCAGCAGGCAGCGTGCTGAGTGAGGAGAAGGTGTGGGAACCTTAGGGAAGGCACATCAGTGCAGGCAGTGGCATGGAGGTGGTGACAAAACAGCCCACAGAGTCAGCATCCCTGATGCCACAGCCTTTCACAGATGCGTGGATATGGGAGGACAGGAGTTAAAGATGGTGCCGCTTTAAGTAACTGGGAGGGAGGAGAGTGGTGTCATTGCCAAAATCAACAGTTGTAAAATTGCAGAGGTCCAGAGTAAACCAGTGTTGCCTCAGGCCTTTCAGGGGCAGATCCCTGTGATGGAGCTGGCAGGTGTGGCCACGCACAGGAGTCTTCATTCCCTGAACTGTGAATGCAGGAGAATGCCACCTGTGCCACTTGTCCCACTTCCTGACAAAGATTCGTGTGGAAAACCTCAGCACAGTGTCTAGCAGCACCCTGTGCATTCATACGTCATCTAGAAGGGTGCCAGCCCCAACAACTACCCTTTCTCTGACACAAGAAACTCAAATGAGTGAAGCAGGAGGCTGAGTGCCCAAAGCACCAAGCCAGCACCAGTGGGGCCTCCTGGGTGCT
The DNA here is from genome assembly GCA_028451465.1 of Erethizon dorsatum. Lineage (NCBI taxonomy): Eukaryota > Metazoa > Chordata > Mammalia > Rodentia > Erethizontidae > Erethizon > Erethizon dorsatum. The sequence continues at coordinate 100,019,430 of CM051830.1, read as the reverse complement.
GGCATGGGGCAGCCTGTCCCCTCTGTATACTGACACTGTCATGGAGCAGGTATAGCCAGATACTGCTAGCAGCCACCCAGGGCAAGGTTGGCACAAGCCCAGCCTTCAGGGAGCACATGGCACTGCTCAGAAATATTTTTGGTTGTCATAATTTGGAGAAGAGCTGGGGTACAGGCCAGGGCTGCTGCTCAGCATCCTACAGTGCCCAGACAAGTCCCCCTGGACGAATCCCTATGTTGGCAGTGCTGAGATAAGGAACCCTGCTCTAGGTGAAGACCCTTCCCCCTCTTCCCACACCATGCAGTGAGGTGGAGCCAGTAGTCATGAGGTATCATTCGCAGTTTTTATTTCCTGTGATGTAGTCCTCCTCCCACTGATCAGTGTGTGCTGTTTACTCTGCCAAACCACTGTTCTGCATACCTCTTTTTGCCTGATACCCCAGAACAGAGGTGGCGAACCTATGGCACGAGTGCCACAGCAGGCTGTTTGTATCACTGAAAGCTCTAAAAGGTTCACCATCACTGCAGAAGGACACCAGCAGGACAAAGCATTTGGAGCAGGGATCTGGATGGAAGGACACTGTCAGGCTCTAGAAGGTGTCTGCATTCCTGGGCTCACAGCAATGAACTGACCCATCCATACATCATAGTTATGGGTGTGGTCACTGCATCTGTCTTAAATTACTTTGCCAGATGTTTAAAAGCACCCACTTTAAATCTGTGGCATTGCCATCATGATCCTCCATCTAGATTGAAGATATCTGTTAAGGAAAGGAATTGATGTGGCAGCGGCCTCAGTCATAAGCTTGTCACCATTGATTGTCCGAGCCTGGAGGTGTCAGACATCAGGCGAGAGCCTGGATGGGTGTTGGCTTGGGAAGAGTGGACAGTTGCCTGGGGTTACTGAGTTTGCTCCATGTGGGGAAAAAATAGGAATGTTTGCAAATATTTTGGCAACTATGGGCACAGACTCAAAAGCCATATTTGACATAACATCCAGTCTTTTTGGTATTCAAAAATTAATTTTTGATGTGAGAATTTTTTAATCTCTTGTAGTGGTCTTATTTTTGAACTCACTGTTGCACTATGAATTTGATATACTAATGTGGAGTGTGGCTGTGTTTCCTCATCCTGTTGAATGATTTCGTAGCTCCTTAGGAGGACGCGTTTGACTCTCCCACCATCTGTAACGCAGAAGCTGCACTTGACCACTGCGCATAGAATTCTGTTCCCACACTGTTCCCTGATGATGCTGGAATGTCACTTGTGGTGCCCAGGGAACTTGGCTCTGCACTGTGAGATGGTGACAGGTCTGTTAGTGTCTCCTCTTTAAAGCACCAGGGAGCAGCTGCCATCTCACAGGATCTGTGAGCAGCACGTGCCCCACTCGGAATGGAGATTATTACTATCAGAAGTTTTCTTCAACATTTTCCAAAATAGAACCAAATCTTTGGCTTTGTTCACAAAGAATAATCAAGACTACATTGGAAACAGATGTGCATCAAGATCTTAACTTGAAAGCCCAAACTTTCTCCACGAGACAGCATAGAGTTGAATAGCTGAAAAGCAATTTCTGATAATTCCTTATTGAGTGGGACATGGGAGTGCTATATTTATAAATGGAAACTTAACAGGGCTTGACCCCATGTGCTGGCAATGTTTTTAGCACCACCAACTTTCACTCCAGACCCTTTGCAGGCCTCCCTGTGGTCTCGTGAAAGGCTTTAAAGTTAGCCCACATGTTCTGCAAGCTCAGGGCATGGCCTTGCCTTCTGGCACCAGAGCGGGTGAAGACGAAAGGCTGTCGTCGCCCCTTTTGTGCTGCTATAACAGAAAACCATGGGCTGGGAAATTGATGAAGAAAAGACATTTATTTGGCTCACAGTTCTGGAGTCTGAGCTGCCTGAGAGCATGGCACTGGCATCTGGTAAAGGCTTTGGTGCTGCATCCTAACAGGATAGAGGGCATCCCATGGGCAGAGAGCAAGAGGAAGCCAAGGAAGCCAAACTCACTTTGTAACAACCTACTCCTGCCACAGATAACCCGTTCCTCTGATAACTTATGCCTGCCATAACTCACCCACCCTTGCAATAACTAACCACACCCTTGATATAACTAACCACACCCTTAATAACTAACCCCATAACAGCCTCAATCCATTCAAGAAGATCAAGTCATTGAGACCTCATCACCTCTTAAAGATCCCACCCCTCAGTATCTCAGTGGCAGTTACATTTCACCATGGGTTTTGGAGGCGACATGCACACCTTGGCAGGATCAAGCTTAGGGCGGGGTTCTCTGGCTTTGCACACAGGAGCCAGGTTAGGAGGATTGGCCAGAATTGAAGATCTTCACTGGACCTCTTTTAATATATGAGAAACATTGTTGGTCAGAAACAGCTAAGTGGGCCGGGGATATAGTTCAGTGGCACAGTGCCTGCCTGGCAAGCGCAAGGCTGTGAGCTTGATTCCCAGTACCAAAAAAAAAAAAAAAAAACTAAGTGTCAAGGAGAGAGACTGATGTGTTAATAAGATTTAATAAATTTGTATTCCCTTTCTCTAGAACAGTTAACATGTTACTATTTCTGTGGATTTTATATAAAAGAAAATGATAAAAGCATGATTTTCTTTAAAACTCACAATATCTTATAGATAACTAATACCTTGTTTGCTTTCTAATGTAGTCATTGTGCCTTTTTCTCCTTGGAAACAAAGTGAAAAGAATATTTCCAGTCAAAATCTATTTTAAAAGATTACCAATGCTTGCTTAGTTCCAATTCTCATTTTGTTTTTCAGATTAATGCTTTTAAGAGATGGAAATTACTTTGTATTTCATTGCACGATGAGAAAGAAAATAAAGTACAAGAGTGTCCTCCATTGTACAAAGAGGAAATTAAATTATTGTATTTAAGCAATAAATCACCTCTTGAAGGGACAGGTCACTGCCTCAGTGGGGTGGCCAGCTCCAAAGCAGGAAGTGCCAGCAAAAGGACAAGTGACATTTCTGTTCTCTTTTCAAATCCCCTTAATTTAGGTGCTCAACATTCCAATCCATTTGGTGAAGTTGACGTTAAAATACTCTGCATAATACTTGCTTCAGGTTATGTCATAAATACTTATCAATAACCTGACGGGGTTAGTCACTCTACAGGCATTTGTTGCTTGCTGTAAGAAAATCGTACCCCTTCTTTAATTTTCAAGTAAATAAAGAGGATATGTTGCTCTAGTTTGTGTATTTAAAAGTGTCTTTTAATGGTAGAATTTTCCTTAAAAGTCAGCTTCTCCAGAGTTTTTAAAACATGGCAGAGAGTAAGGGTAACCTGTTTTATATCGTTTACCAAGTTGAAGATTCATTTTATAAAGTAAGAGTTGTCTGTGTTAATTTTACAAGTGCCTAATGTATAGTGCTGTCACCTTGACAACCCGCACGATCACTTTGTAGTTTCTCTTCACCTTCCCCTTTTAATTTCCCTTCCCTTCCCTTCTGTGAAGTGCGAGGCATGACCCCCATTTTACAGATAAACACCTTAGTACTGAGGGAGCCTCCTGGCTCATGGCCAGTAAACAGCTGGGTCACAACTTTCCTGACTTTTCTGACTCGGAAGTCAAGGGCCCTGCATGGGCAAACCTGAATAGGAGCCCAAGTCTCCAGGGACCTGGCAGTGGATGATTGTTCACCTCTGTTGCCACTGAAGTGATAGATCGCTTACCTTTACCAGCCTCTGTGCTGCCTCCTGTTCATCTTGGCCTTACTTTAGTTTGACTGCATTTCCGTGGGTAGTTTTAGGGGCCAGTGTCCACTTTGCTAAAATAATTGCATTGAATTTACTGTTCGCTTAAACACTCATGACACTTCATGTAAATGACTCATTCTCATGATTATCTGATGACTGGTATTACCCCGAATGATGTTTTAATTGGAAAACCACATTTCAGTGCCACAGTTTCACTGACATGAGGACCAGGCAGCTCAGGGGAGACGGCGTGTTGCTTGATCAGGCCCTAACGTATTTGGTCACCAGTTTTTTTCTGGAAATGATAAATGTTTATGACTTTCACATTTCTATAGTTTCGATTAATACTTTACCCAAATATTAGTGCATGTGCTAACTTACGTGATGCCATATTTTAATAGAATGTTCTTTATTTCTACAGTCACAGCCCTTTCAGACAACATAAAACCAAAGATAAGCATGAGATAGACCGAATGACACTCACCGTGGTAAGGGGATTAAAAACTGTATTCTTATTTGCATCATAGTGTTTTCATGTTTTATTCCACTAATACTAAAATTACTATATTAAAGAAAATAGGCTAAAAATAATATCTATAATATACAAATATAAAAAGCATAAAATTTTGCCTTCCTGAAATAAATGAATGAAGATAAAGTTACTGAAAGAATTTTAAAACGAAAATAAAAGTGAAGTAGATGCCAGGGTAAAAATCAAGGTTTGCAAACAGACAGCATAAAAAAGGCATGAAAAGAAACCAAGGAAATCAAATAAAAGGAACAATTACTATGATGCAGATGAGGGGAGGAGGCTTCTGAGTCCTCAGATCTGGCTCCAGCCTGTTGACTGGTTTTGAAACCCATTAGTAACCTTTATATGTTGTTACATTTGTTTTTATGTTTGTGTGGCAGTATCAACCCACAATGAATCTGCAATTTTTCCTGCTGTACTTATAAGAAGTAGTGCTGCATTCGGTTGGGTGAGGGTTTGTGAGGTCGCTCTCTTCTTTTCCCAGAATGTGGAGCTCCCAGATGCCTTCTCCCCCGAGCTGAAGTCGCTTCTGGAGGGCCTGCTGCAGCGTGAAGTGGGCAAGCGGCTGGGCTGCCACGGAGGCGGGTAAGCCTTGCTTCTGCCTTTCATTTTCCTTATGCTGAAAATGGAACAGTTACTGTTACTATGTCAGAAGGCATTCCTAGCCCTTAAAATTCCATTTTGACCTAATGGGGGAGAAATCACACAGGGAATATATGTGTCATTTCCTATATTTTATAACTAAGAAGTTGAAGGAGTCGATAATGTTTTAACTATAAAAATCAAATTTGTAGATGATGGAGATGAGTTCTGACATTTTCTAGTCCATCTGCAGAAGTTTTAGTCATGCTTATATTTGTGATTGTGGCGCATTGATGTTATGATCAGGTTCCCGCATATTTTCTCTCATGCATAACCAACTAACTGCCATCTTACACATGCTTTCCATTCCCCACCACCACCACCTCCAAAAACACCCCCAAACAGTCATACCTGGAGAGCTTATAGAGAAGAGCTTACCTCAGATTCTTCCCATTTCTCCTCACACCCAATCTTGCCTTGCATAGAAACCACCTTTAACAGCATGTTATTTGTGTATGTGCCACATGTGTGTATATGTATTCTTTAGAGTAGCACATATGTGTGTACGTGTGTTATACCTGTACAGTATATGTATGTTATAGAGATAGCTAAATAATCATGTATATTTACTTACTTATCAGTTTACCTAGGAGACTGCCTGTTTCTCCTGTAACAAATGAAGATTTAGCTTACTTATTACATTCTCCACAGCCTTCCTTTCCCTCACCTCTCAAGAGTCGAAATGTTATATTTGGTTCTTGTGTTTACTTTATAGTTTTTTTTTTTTTTTTTTTTTTTTTTTTGTGGGTGCCGGGGGTCGACCTCAGGACCTCACGCGCCAATAGGCGCCCGTGCCGCTGAGCGATATCACCAGCCCCTTTTTCGTATGTGGGATCCGGGAGTCGAACTCGGGCCCTCGCGCTTGCAAGGCAGGCACTTATGCCGCTGAGCCATCTCACCGGCCCTACTTTATAGTTTTAAGTTATATATTTAGCCAGTTGCATGTTTTTCATTAACAATGAACAGTGTCTCTTGAGTCCCTACTTGATGCTAAGGAGGGAGGAATTTTGATATTCTTATCATTCATTGTCTGCTTCTCTCTCATTCATTTTTGTCATATTATTTTTACTTTTGCCGTATCAGGTTGGTGTGGGTTTCTCCCCGTTCTTTGAGCATAGTGAATCATAATGTCTTTGTGCTTTGCATACATATAGGTTTGCTTCAAATGAAGAAGTAGTGTGTCCATGTTGTTCATTCCATAGTTGCTGCTTTTACTTAATATATCTTAAGCTATATATATACGTGTCACAGTTGTGTACTTTCACTTTTCCCTTATTTTTCTTTTGTGGTGGACCCAGGCTACCAGCTCTGCTGAGAACAGAGAGCTCTCTCCATTCCTCCCCCTTCTCCCTTCTCCTTTTTCCCTTCTCCCTTCTCCCCTCTCTCTTTCTCCCCCGCCCCTCTAGTCAGCATCGTTCCTTTTCATACTCATTTGACTGCCATTTACTTGACCCCATGCCTTCTGGTTTTCAAGGTCCCCTCCCTTCTAGCCCGAGTTCATTCCCAAGACACTCCTTGGATCTGTGAGAGGATGTGAGGGCGATCTGGCTGCAACGTCTGTCACCCCACTGATTGCTCACTGGGTTGATTTGGCTGATCTGGCTGGCTAGGGGTTGTCCCCTTCCTCCCTCAATGCTCATGTGCGTCCCTCCCAAAGCTGCGTGCTCGGTTGAAGGCGGCGACCGCCCTGATAGAGGAGGAGACTGTTCCTCGGTCAAGGGTATACGAGTAGCTGCACTCCCCTGCAAGAACCTCCAAATAAGCTCTCAAGTGAGATCCGTGAGAGGGCCTCGTTCCTGAATCTTAGTTATCTGAAATGTCTTCCTGCTGTCCTCAAACATGACTGCTCTCCACACCTGATAGAGGACTCAAAATCAGTATTACTTTTACCCCAGAACTTTGAAGATGGCACTTCATTGCACTCAAGCACACAGTCAGTGCTGGTCACTGAGCTCAGTTATCACATCCCTCATGACGTCAGGCACTTCTGTTCCAAGACTCGTGTCCTTCAGTGTGAAGAATACTCTTATTTTACTAATTTGACATTTCCCCTCCTCCATTTCTCTTAGAACCCCTGTTAAACAGATGTTGGGATTTCTCGAATGGTCTCTGATGCTCCTGATCTTGTGTTTCATCTGTATCTTTGCTTTGGTTTTTTGTTTTGCTTTCTGATTTTTTAAATATTCATCCTTAACTGATTTCTTTTTTAAAATCTTCAGCGGGCCTGGGATATAGCTCAGTGACGCAGGACCTGCCTGGCAAGCACAAGGTCCTGAGTTCAATTTCTGGTACCAAAAAATAAATAAATAAAAATAAAATCTTCAGCAAATTTAATTTCTTAGTAATAGGAGCTTTAAGGAATTCTTCCCCCTCCTAATAATCCTAATAAGGAGGTTTGTATGTGGGTGTGTGTATGTATGCATGCATGCTCACACATACACCAAGGTCAAAGCCTCCATGCACTGAGTTCTAGTCCTGTGCCCCCCCACACACACATAAGCTTTGATGAGTTGGGAGGTCAGTACATTGACCCTGTTCCCAGGGAAGCAGCTCTGCCACTCTGCCATCAGTCCCACCCCTCTGTCCATGCTACCTGACTGCAAGGTGTATAGGGCGCTTGGTTACATGGGGCTTCCGGAGCCAGGGTGCTTGTCATGGAGATGTGGGAGTCCAATAAGGACAGATGAAGGCGCAGAAGAGCCTGGGCTGGGCCAGATGCCCCAGGGAGCCTGTGGAGGACAGAGCTGAGGAGCAGCACTGTCTGTGTGACACAGACTGGACTGAGAGGAACCTGCTGGGGGCACAGAAACATGGGCTTTGCCTCAGCCTACAACCTTGGTTCTGTATGCACTGGGTCTTAATTATGACCTTCAAGAAATTTGTGATTTTAGCCTCTAAAGGAGTTTGGCATGCACTGTATTATTAGATTTCTAGTTTGCACTTAAATACTTGGTGCTTCAGATTCCTATCATTTTCATGTTATTTTCTTGATTGAACTTGTCATTTGCCATAAATTTCTTTAATGTGTGGATCTTCAGTTTAATTCTCATGTAACTTACAGTCTAACAACCACAAAATTATCATAAATATGTCATAAATGATTATTATATATATGTACATTCTACTGCCCACTTTTAAGGTTTTTACATATAACACATATGTCTCCATGTGATGAGACAGACATGTGTATGTCATACCCGTGAAAATTCCTACATTATCACAAACTGGAAGAAGCATGCCACGTAAAGGATCATATGGGGCAATGGTCCCAGGTGCAGCCTGCAGTGTTTCTAAACATTGCAACACTTCCTGTGCTGCTCAGAAAGAAGCCTTCTTTACTTGCTTCCTTAAAGAGCTGGAGATAATTCCTGTGTTCTTAACAGGAGACACTTTTTGCAAAGTCTCTGTTGTATTTCCAAATGCGTACTCACCACTTTGAGGACTCTCTTTCTTCACCAGCGCACAGGAAGTGAAAGAGCACAGATTCTTCAAGGGCGTCGACTGGCAGCATGTCTACCTACAAAAGGTACTCCCTCAGGCTCCCCCTGCACGCCCTCTCCTCTCTGTCTCTGTCTCCATGCTGCTGGCCTCCTGGTTCTGTCCCCCAAGGTTCCCATCTCAGCTTCCCATGTGCACAGAGTTCTGCCACCTGCATGGCCAACTCCCCAGGGGCAACTTGCCTCCTCACTTCCTTCTACAGTCAGCTCGGTGTGTCTGCAGATTCCATATCCACAGATTCAGCCAACCATGGATGGAACACACAGGAAGAAAACTGTGTCTGGGCCGGTGAGATGGCTCAGTGGCATAAGTGCCTGTCTGGCAAGCGTGAGGTCCTGTGTTCGACTCCTGGTACCCACATACAAAAAAAGGGCCAGTGATATCGCTCAGGGGCACGGGTGCCTGCTGGCACACGAGGTCCTGACTTGTACCCACCAAAAAAAAAAAAAAAAAAGAAAAGAAAACTGTGTCTGTACCCAACATGTGCAGACCTTTTCTTGTCTTTATTCCTCCCTACATAGTATAGCATAACAGCTACTTACACAGCATTTTCAGTGTATTAAGCATAAGCAATCCAGAGACGATTTAAGTATATGGGAGAATTGCATAGGTGATATGCAAATACAATGCCATTATAGATCAAAGGTTTGAGCATGTATGAATCTTGGTGTCCAACAGGTCCTGGAGCCCATCCCCTACAGTTACTGAGGGACAACTACAAAAATTCTGAAAATATCTTTTCTATAAACTCATCAAAAATCCATGTAATTGAGCTTTTTGCTCATCTTCTTGAATTCTTTTCTCAATATGTAACCATATTTTTACACAGAGCTATATAAAAGTATTCCAGACACTTCTGATATGTTTATGTATATTTGCTAGCCCAGCACCATGTAATTTTAAGAATTAATAAGTTTTTATATCAACATAATTCCCTTTCCTTATTGTTTATTTTTATATTTGTTTGGTGCTGGAGAGGGAACCCAGGGCTGCTTGCACACTACGGACATGCTGTACCTAAGCCACACCCCAGCAGCTTTCCTTATTTGAAGCGTTATTATATTCTCATTGACACAGGAAACACCTCAAATTAAATGTTTTAAAAATGTTGATTATCTTATTTGGACTCCTTTCTACCTGAACTCAGCCTTGCAGAGGAGTGGGGACTTTTCCTAGTGAGGAGCATGTGAGCTCCTAGTCCTGCTGAATTAGAATCAGCACGTGGCCACCCGTTCAGTAGCACCGCTCAGCGACTCTGGGGTGGCGCTCTCTGTGGCCCCAGCAAGTCCAAAGCATGTCACAACCATTGTCTGGGACCAGGCACCTCCTCAAAATTCAGGTGGGGGTCTGTAGTCCAGAGGCTTCATCTTATTTAAAAATTATTTAAGCTTTGGATGTGAGTCTTTTTTCTTCAATTTGCCTGGATCAACAGTCTTCCCCTGGGACTCTTCATTGCCAAGGCTCAAGTGTGACTGTGCAGTGTGGCCATAGGCACTGAGTAGAGCACTGCATGGCGGGGTAGATTGATGTCAGAGCATTAGGGGCAGTGGGCTGTAAAGGGCTCTCATAACCATGCCCTGCTTCTCTGGCTCTTCTAGTACCCACCCCCCCTGATTCCTCCCCGGGGAGAAGTCAATGCTGCGGACGCTTTTGACATTGGCTCATTTGATGAAGAGGATACTAAAGGCATTAAGGTACATATGTGACAGTTTTTGTTTTACTTTCTTTTTTTTTAATGTGTGAAGTTTGGGAATCAGTTAAACTTAGTGATTGTCTTATTATTGGGCTCTTTGTGGAATGTAACTTACAAACAAGTATTGATCGCGGACTGATCAGACCCGCAACCTCCCAAACAAGAGGACGGCGAAGGCTTAAATAAAAGAGACATGTGGTATGATTTTAGGGCTCCAGGAGGATCAAAACCCACTAGCAGAATTCGAGATTCTCTGGGGGCTGAGACAAAGAACTTCTTTGGGCAGCCCATATTTATTTGGTTTTCAAACAAAGGAATGGGATACTGAGGAAAGCAGGGGAACTGAGCAAGACCTTGAAAGTCGGTTCCAAGACATCCCCAAGTAGTAAATTATGCTAATGAGCAGAACTATCTTATCTCCAGGTTGACATTCAGCTGTGAGATGCCTGCAGCTACAGCCTCTGTTTAGTTAGTTGAGGTTGGAGCCATGCTCCTCAGCCTTGGCCTTATCTTGTCCTTTAAGGCGTCATGGCATCACAGGCCACTGCAGGCCTCAGCCAGGACTAGTGATTCATAGAGGTTCACTTGCTTTAAATCCGATGCCCATCTCCAGACAAGGGGCCTAGGCCTTGGACAGACTCACAAGTAAACATAGAAAGCCAACTGGTTAATTTTAAATCCTGCTCAGAGCTGCTTCATAGTGGTCTCCATCAAGTATCTATATATTTGTGACCCTGTAAGTTAAAGACCTAAATTAGAGTCCTGCCTGGGCAACTCAGTGAGACCCTGCCTCAAAATGAAAAATAAAAAGAGCTGGGATATAGTTCAGTGTGAAGGCCCTGGGTTCAATCCTTGGTACTAGAGGAAAAAAGAGAAAAAAGACCTAAATTAGCTAGAAACCATGAGAGCTATAATTGTACTACTAATTTTATTTTCAGTGAATTACAAAATGGTCAAATTTTTATCAATTTGGAATACTGTGATTGAAAGAAAACTTGAACATATATAAAGCAGGGAAAAACAACTATGATCTCAAACATATTTCACCTAGTACAAAAGAGCCAGTTTTTTGAATCCTTCTAAGTTCTTGGATCTCCTTGCATCAGGATGAAAAATGCAGTCAGCGTGAATCATTTTGCATTTGTCAATCAAAGGTGAAATAATCACTGTTTTTTACATCATCCTCTGCATTTTTCAAACTTTTGTTCATATCATTATTTTTCCAAGTAGAGACAAGACATGATTACATGTGGTGAGTCATGAGAGAAAAATCACTGTCTTTAAAATGCTAAGTCAAAGTGTATCACTACATGTCACACTGTCATCTGTCCCCACCCTGACAGCTTCTCCAGGTGTCCCCACTATCTTGAACTCCCATTTCTTCTCAACTGCCTGCTATTATCCTCTTCTGCATTTGTCCCTCCAAGTACCTACTCCCCACCAAAGGCTGTGATATTGTGTTAACATTCACCTGTCAGGTGTAAAGAAAAGGAGTGCTGTAAAAGGCAAGGACCTAGCAGGAGCTGTTGCTAGAAACATCCAGGACACCACATAGGCAGATGGGGAGGTGGGGGAAGCGGCACACAGACACCAAGTACTTGGGTGGATGGCTGGGGAAGGGAGCAGCAGCTGGGTAGAGCTGGTGGTGGCATGAGGAGAGGAGGGCTGAGCCAGAAGGACCATCGGGATGTTCTCAGGAGCAGCTTTTAGGAGGTGAGGTTGGGTCCAGGCAAAGTGGGGAGAGCTGAGGCCACAGGGCAGGGATGGGGGACTGCTGAGCAGCTCAGAGACACCCGTGATCTGGGACATAGCTGTCCCAGGGACAGCAGCAAGAGCAGTGCCCAGACCTAGCATCACTAAGCATCGCCTGCAGCCTCAATGGTCAGTATCTGCCAGTAGTGTAAGGCCTGCTGACAGTGTGCTGTGGGGAGCAAGCCACTGACAGAGCTGTTTAAAGGGATTGCTGCTGTCATGATAGAACTTTGTCATCAGATGTGCTACTACCCATCAAAGGGTACTAAAAATAAAACTGCTATTATGTGGGATCTCACCAAACGTTTTCATGTTAAAAAGACTCTCTTCTACTTAAAATTTTTGTAAACAAGAATCTAGGCTTTGAAGGCAGCAGGCTTGGCTCAGACCTGCTACTTGGCAGCAGAATGCATTTGGGCCATTCCTTAACCTCTTGGGAGCCTTGGTTTTCCCACCTGTGAAGTGGGTGGTTTTGTTGTCAGCTCACTGTGAGCATAAAGGAGATGACCTAAGCCTCCTGGTATAGAGTCAGCCCTTAACAAACTGGCTTCTACCCCTGTGGTTTGGGGGACAAGGACAGGCAGAGGTGGAAGTTGTAAGTGGCAGGGACGCAGCCATGAGTGTGGAGGCCCAGCCCAGTGAAGGGAGCTGTGTCAGTGTTTGTTTGTTGTGGAACTGGGGTGGAACCTAGGGGTGCTGTACCACTGAGCTACATCCCTGGTGCTTTTCATTTTTTGACACAGGGTCTCACACTGTGTTACCCAGGCTGGGGTCAAACTTATTGTCCTGCCTCAGCCTCCTGAGAAGTTGAGATTATAGGCATGAGCACATCTTACAAAATGATCTGTTCTTTAGCTTTGTTAGGCAACCCAAAGAATATGAAGGTGCATGTGGACTCAGGCCACGCCCTTTCCAAATGTACACCTGTGCGCCCAGCACGGGCACCTGCAGGCTTGATGTCTACACCTCCCAGCACACACTCCCTCCCACCCGGCACCGTCATGCACATGCCTCTTGTCCCACTCACAACTGCAGAGTCATGGTTTGGACATTGGAAGAAAGTAGAAAGGGGGAAGGCGCTGCCAATCCAGAAGACCACAAAATGGGACCTTGTTATGACAGATGGTCAGACTGGAGAGGGAGCGGCCCTGGAGGGGATGACAGGAAGTGGTGCTTCTCACGTTCCCTGATTTGCTGAGGCACCAGGGCAGGTACCACCTCCTTGTCCTGTCTTTTCCTTCTGAATACCTTGCTGCAGCACCTGTGTCCATCTGTCTGTTCTCCCGGACAAAGACAGCTTATGAAGGAGGAGATCAAGTCTCTCGAGAGAGTGTGCATCTGACGAGATGTGTTTCTATCAGAAGGATGGCTCAAACAACTTTTTTTTTTTTTTTCCTCATTCTCAAAGTGCAGTCTCACTGAAAGGGCAGAATGAAGAATCGATGAAGAATCTGAGTAATCATTGGAAAGAAAAATGCTATCATTAAATGTAATTTTTATTACAGCAACTCTTGGAGGCTATGTTGCCTAAACTCCATGTGTCTTGTGCCTTCTGTTTATATATGATTGTAATGTTTAATTAGTTGGAAGATTCGTGGACTATTAAATTCAGCCTAGCTTACCTTGTGTTTTCCTAACTTTATAGATTAATGGAAAGTAGGTTGGAAAGCCCTCATAATTATAAGCATATTATAATATGTGCTATAATTGTTTCTAACACTATACAGACTTATTTTCCTACATTTATAAATAATGTATCCTGATGATAATTAAAATTTTACTTAGTCACCAGAATCTTTTAATACTTCAGTAAAACCCCATGTATGTTAGTTTTCATTGACAAAAATGTCATGAAATGAAGCAGAAGATGAGGCCCAGTCTACCTGACCCGGATGGAGCGAGGTGCTAGTCAGTTGTGACCCTAAATTCTGGTGGCTTGAGTCATAATCAGTGGAGATGTCACAACTGAAAGCTCTCAGTGATTACGTGCCATCTTCTAGCTGTCTTCCTGTGTACCGCTGTGATAGTCACCATGGGTGTAGTGCTGTTGACCTGTTGTCTTTGAAAATATGCTAAATCACAAATATTTTGATTTCCTAATAAGCTGTTTGATTGCGACCAAGAACTCTACAAGAACTTCCCTTTGGTCATCTCTGAGCGCTGGCAGCAGGAAGTGACAGAGACAGTTTATGAGGCAGTAAATGCAGACACTGATAAAATTGAAGCCAGGAAGAGAGCAAAAAATAAGCAACTTGGCCATGAGGAAGGTAAAATAGCTGATGTGTCTTGATACATTTTAAATGCAGTGAATTTTCACAATTTCTTATGAAGCTAAAAAAGCATTTGGGTCATAAAGTATTTTCCAACAGAGAAAAAAAATGCTGGTCATTATTTTAGTTTTGTGTGGATTGGGAGTGTTCAGGTAATATTTCAGTCATCAGTCAACATATAAATAAAAGTGTGCTGAGACAGCCAGCCTTCTTTCAGCTGAGTCACCTATCAGGGAGTACTGGGGACTGGGGAGGAAGCTTGTTTCTTGCAGACAGAGTGGGGCAGCGTCGAAAACAGGGCTGGCCTAACTGGTGTGTGTCCTGTGCAGTCACCCAGGGCACAGGATGAATGCTTTGCCGTCACCGTCTTGAGTGTCTCAGAGTGCAAATGAGTGCACACATTTGAAGATGGGTTTGCACGTTCACTTTGCACTGGGCCCCTGACATGGGTAGGGTCCTGGGGAGGAACTTGGTGTGACTTGTCACTTTTCAGGAGAGAGGAAGGTGTGAGTACATTTATGTTACAAAATGTGTTAAGTTAAAGAATGGCCAAGTAGGATTTCCAAAATGGAAAACAACCTCAAGTATTAAAAATCACTCATTCTTGATTCACTAAATATTGTTACTTTTGGTTTGTCTAAGATTTATTTATTTTCCTAAGATGTTTAAATTTATGATAGTTGACGATTAAGGTAAAATGTCATCTGATTTTCCCTCTCAGCTAAGACTCTGCACAGGTGAGATCACCTGTGCATGAGAAGGAGCAAAGACACTGTCACTCTGTTTAAAGGTTACAGTAGTGGAAGCCTCTCGGCGTAGGAGGGTCTGGTCCTCTTTGACCCTCTCCCAGGGGCGTTTATCGCCTACCTGGAACCGTGGCTTCAGTTCTGGGTGACTTACTCCTTATGTGATTGCTGCCAGAATGTAACAAGGGAGCGCTGCACCCCTTTAACTGTCCCCCACCCCAGTTCTGCAGGGACACAGCCTTTATGTGTGAGCTGCTCTTCGGAGTACTCATCCCTTGGGGTCACACCGGTGTGTGCTTGTCATAACAGATGTCCCAGGGAACTTGTACCAGCAGTCATTTGCCATGATGGTCCTAGAATCCTGACAAATTAGACCCAGGAAAAACATGTAGCCTAATGACTGCTAAAATGTATTCTTTTAGTTAGAGCTGTAATTAGATAGAACATGTAACAAATGAGTGGACTGATTTTCATATATTAATAAATAATATGTTAGTAAATACTTTGCATATAATCAGATCTTGGTTGATGATTTCAGAAATTTTTCTACAGAAAAATCTACAGTCTAGGCTTAGATTTCTGGGGGGGGGGGAAAGATACTTGTATTTTAAATACTTTGGAAAAGCAAGCGTGTTCCAGGTTGAAATGGCAATGCCTCGAGCCACACCTGGCCCCCAGTGACCCTCCCTGCCCCCCTCCTTCCCAGGTGCTCTCTCCTCCTGTGGCCTGATGACCCAGCATGGCTTTGCCTCTTTGCTTATTGTCGGAAGCTCTCACTAGACTGTGAGCTCCACGAGGCCAGGATTTGGTCCCCTTATTATACATTGCTGAATCCAGAACATGCCCATTACTTGGGCTTTCACAGACGAATGAATGAATGAATGAATGAATGTGTCGGTGACCAACTGATTTTAACACAATCATAAAGCTTTCTGTGAAGGCTAAAAATTTATCTTTTTTTTTTTTTTTTTTAAAGGGATAGTATCTCAAAAAGGCAGTCAGGACTCGACGTGAATGTGACTTGTCTCTGTACACTTGTATCACCTCAGTTGACTGAGACAAGGAGGTTCCCACTCTAGTAGTATGTATGGGATGATAGAATAAAGGGACAATGTCAGTGCCCCAAAAGGGCAAAGGTACTTTGGGGATAGCTTATATTTACTCTCTGTTCTTATTTATGTACAGTAAATTAAAAAAAAAAAAAGTTTTGGAACACATTTGGAACTCTCCAAGGAATAAATGAGCTTTGGGAGTTCATTGGAATCCTGAGAAGCAACCATGTAACACATTAGTAGAGAGAGAGTTGGAAACCCAAGTTCAGATGCTCAGTTCCCACATGTTTAAAAATGGAAATAGGGCCGGTGAGATGGCTCAGCGGCATAAGCGCCTGCCTGGCAAGCGCGAGGACCCGAGTTCAACTCCCGGAACCCACATACGAAAAAAGGGCCGGTGATATCGCTCAGCGGCACGGGCGCCTGCTGGCGCGCGAGGTCCTGAGGTCAACCCCCGGTACCCACAAAAATAAATAAATAAAAATAAAAATAAAAATGGAAATAATGGTTTCTGTAATGTGTTAGAGTTATAGAAGTAGGGCTTTTCCCAAAAGCATGTCATTCTGTATTCCTGAGAACATGCCCGCCTCAAGGCCACCCTGTCCCAGGCCCTGGGTAACTCTCGGTGTCTCCACCCTCAGATTACGCCCTGGGCAAGGACTGCATCATGCACGGGCACATGCTGAAGCTGGGCAACCCCTTCCTCACGCAGTGGCAGCGCCGCTACTTCTACCTCTTCCCAAACAGGCTTGAGTGGAGAGGAGAGGGAGAGTCACGGGTGAGTCCTGGGGGCGTCCAGCGCAGCTTCCAGCATGTTCGGTGTCACGTGGTGACCTCGTGTTGCCGACGTTTTCCGGAACATCTCCCTAACCCCTGTGTATCTCAGTGTATATCACAAGATGGCAGCATTCATGCTTTCACCGTTAAAATCCAGGTCCAGGGGCCGGTGAGATGGCTCAGCGGTGTACGCGCCTGCCTGGCAAGCGCGAGGGCCCGAGTTCAACTCCCGGAACCCACATACAAAAAAAGGGCCGGTGATATCGCTCAGCGGCACGGGCGCCTGCTGGCACACAAGGTCCTGAGGTCGACCCCCGGTACCCGCAAAAAAAAAAAAAAAAAAAATCCAGGTCCACTTGTAGTCTCTGAAAATAGCAAGTGTCTTTTAGAGAGAGCCAAGTCCAAGGCCGCAAGCCCTCAGGTGGTTGAGCAGTTGGCAGGTAAGGAGAGGAGGACAGCTGGAAGAGGGGCCAGACAGGTCACACCCACAGCTTCGTGCCTCCAGGACATGGAACCCATTCCATCACCTCACTGAGCCTGTTTCCTCGTGGGAAACTGGAGGAACAGAAATCACAACGGCTACTCTAATTTTTACATGTTTATCTGAGGCCAAATGCTATAAAACAAACACACACACACACACACACACACACCAAAAAGCCCGCAAACTTCAGTCTGTTTAGCACCCTTTGAAGGTCCAACTTTCGATTGATGAAGAGGACACCAGAGCTCAGGAGAGGCAGAGTCTGGCACCCAGGAGCCATAGCTGGACAGATGTGGGTGCGGAGGGATGGGGACCCAGGTCTGCCCATGCACATGGTCTCTCAAGTCCAGTCAGATGAAATGTCACTCATGATACTTGACACAGAGGGAGGTGAGGTCACCAAACCATACCTCCTTTTCACCCTCTTTGGAAACGTGTGGGTGGGTTCCATAGGAGGACACAGTGCCCTTTAGGGCTCCTTCTGGAGCTCATGCTGATGAACAAGACAGGAAATTTTCTAATCCATGCAACTCAGGCAGCGTTTACTAAGCGGCTACTGTGTGTGGAACGAGGGCTGGTCCTCATGCAAGGAGCCAACCCTGGTGGAGGGCAGGTTGTCTGCTCCTGGGGAGGACAGTGGTCTCCAGTGTCAGGCACAGAGTTTATGTGTTAGGTGATGGGAATACTGCCCATTATTTCTCTTGAAGTCGAAAGTGGGGAGAATTAAGCAACAAATGGATAAAGAAGAGGTGTTTTTTATATATAATGAAGTACTGCTGTGCCATAAAGAAGGCTAAGCTTGAGACATTTCTAGCTAAATGGATGTACCTTGAGATAATCAGACAGACATGTTTAAATACCACATTGTTTCTCTGATGTGAGAAACAGAAAGTGTAAATAAGGACCAAAATGTATAATAGCTATTGGGAAATGAGAAGAAAATGTTCAAATGAGAAGGGGAACAAAGGAGGGGGGAAGGGGAAAGGAGGGAAGAGATAAGAAAAAATAGAGGGAAAAATTTGGAAACAAAGGTTTTGAAAATAAGGGGAAGAAGGGTTGAGGGAAGGGAAGGGAATAGGGAAAAAAGAAGCAGCAAGATACATCATGTACAGTACAAATTTCCCTGTGATGAATGTGATCATTATGTATATCTAAAAATAGGGCCAGGGATACAGCTCAGTGGCACAACGCCTGCCTGGCAAGCGCAAGGTCGTGAGTTCAGTTCCTGGTACTAAAAAATAATAATACTAAAGTAAAAAGTACCAATAATAAATGAATACATACATACATACATACATACAAAAGTGAGGAAAGTGGGAGGCCCAGACCTTGTATGTGGGACTTGGGATTGTTTTCTAACCCCTGCTGGGGAAATTGCCATTTTGGTACAAATTGTGATTGTATATTACCACATTTCTTTAAATAAACAAGATCTTCTCCATATTATTTGTGCCATAAATGTAATTTTTAAAAATTAATATAGCTAGGTCTAGGTCTGAGTTGCGATTAATAAGACTCTTCTCAGGGCTCTGAGTTCTAACTCAAGTGCCAGTATAGATTGCAGCAGCTCCTCAGAGCTCAGCCCGTACTCAGGTAATGAGTGGACCTGGGCATATTACTCATGTACTATGTTGTCTCCTGGCAAGTCACTGTTGTGCAGGTGAAAGGGAAATTGTCCCACTTCTCAGGATATTTGACAACTTTTTTTTTTATGGGTACCGGGAGTCGAACTCAGGACCTCGTGCTTGCCAGGCAGGCGCTTATGCTGCTGAGCTATCTCACCGGCCTATTGATAACTATTTTTTAAGAAATTATTTTAACATCAGATACAGAAACTTACCTTGGTTTTTAAAAGATTCAGCATTTAGTGCACAGATTTATTTGTTAAGTAAAAACAAGTAGAAAAGAAAACTTGAGAGTTTATGATGATACTGTTTTTCATTTAGGATTCCTGGAGTATTTATCCAAAAAAACTTAAAATGGTAAGGAACTCTTGCCACTATAGCATTCACCTTATGCAATAATGCTGTAGACCTAGTGTGATAATTTTTGAAGGATATCACTGTATTTAGAGCATCATTTTGATATTATCAAAATATTCTTAGCTTACAAGAAAGCATCACCAAGCATTTTCTGAGTTGCTGGGTTACAGCTGAGCCTCACCCTTTCACTCAAGACTCCTCCGTAGCACGGCACTGCCCCCTGCTGACCCTATGGAGAAGGGTTAGCAAGTCCTAAGATCACTCAAAACCATTTCTGTGAGGCGGGAGCACTTTGCTGTTTTGCTCTCTAGTAGAAACATTGCTTTCTTTGCAGTTTCCTTTGAAATGTTATAATTTGAACTTTTCTGCATGTTCCTTTATAGCCATTTTTCCTCACTTCTAAAATATCATCAAAGAGAAAAATGCCATTTTTAAACCTGTTCTAAGTTCTTGGTGTCATTACTTATACATAACTTAAGAGATCATGAGACAAATTTTAAATCATTTATAATTTTTATTTTTGTGGCTAGCAAAATTTACTGACCATGGAACAGATTCTCTCTGTGGAAGAAACTCAGATTAAAGACAAAAAGTGCATCTTGTTTAGAATAAAAGGAGGGAAGCAGTTTATCTTGCAATGTGAGGTGAGTTTTTATTTTTATTTATTTGCTCTTTAGATGAAAGTTAGAACAATTACATAAATATTCAGCGAGGCTGACAGCCTGGTAGTGAGCCATTTTCTTACTGTATAGTTTATCATTTACAAATTTAGCAAGAAATCCCCGAGGTATTAACAGTTTTTTTTTTTAATTAACAGGTTTTTTTTTAAGAAGCAACTATTAGAAAACAAAAGGGAAAAGTATGTGAAATAACTAAATTAGCTTATCATGAAGCTGTCTATGTGACTTCTCAAGGGGAAAATGCTTTCTTTTCCTCAAAATCATATTATATAGGCCTAAAGTTTATCTTTATTGATGCATGCATGCGCCCTGTGTGGGGGATGGAACCCAGGGGCGCCCTGCCACTGAGCTGCACTCCCAGCCCTCCTCCTATTTTTGATATAGGTTCTCACTAAATTGTCTGGGCTGGGCTTGAACTTGTGACCCTTTTGCACACTGCAACCCCCATATGCATCTTTAATAACTTCATTACTACCTTACACACGCAGAGGTGCTTTTTACTTGATCAAAGCTCCCCAATATGTTATTTTGTAGACTGCATTTGCTTTAGAAATCAAAATTAATCCATAATCAAATCCAAGGCAGAGATTCTTATCTGGAGGCTGTGGGGGACTTGTGGGCAGGGTCCAGCTAGTGGGTCCCTCTACTCTAGTCATGCAGCTTCGAGACAGGCACTTGGGGCCTTGTGAGGATATTAGTCATGACTGGTGGCTGTTGGCAAGATGGATGACCATGTCCTGACTCTTGTGTTTGTGTTTCCCTCCAGAGCGACCCGGAGTTTGCGCAGTGGAAGAAGGAGCTGACCGAGACCTTCACAGAGGCCCAGCGCTTGCTGCGCCGAGCTCCCAAGTTCCTCAACAAGGCCCGGTCAGGTGTGGTGGAACTGTCCAAGCCACCGCTATGTCACAGAAATAGCAATGGCCTCTGACCCCAGGGCCCGAGGGCTTCCAGGAGGCTGCCCTGGGCCTCAGCCACGACCAGATCCGCAGACGAGCCGGAGCTGGGATGGTGCAGGCACCAAGCCAAGCGCGGGTCTCTGGGACGCTGATGTCCCCGCAGGAGTGGGACTGTCCTCAGCTGTGCTAGCCTCAAGCCACTGCCAGACAGTGTCTGTCTACACTGGGAACTACTGAAGAAACCACAGCTCTTTTTCTTTGCTACATACTTTTTTTGGTATCTGTGAATTTAGAACTTAAAATGATTCCTACTTACCACTGAAATTTTTATGTCTGACATCAAACATATCTTCAACTTTGCAGGATGGAATTAAAACACTTCAGTGTCAGGGAGTAGGTTGCCTTGTGCATGGCCATATTTCGCTTGTCTGGGTCTCTGCACCCAGCTCCTGGGGGAGGCAGGCAGTGGTGTTCCTGTGTACACCCCCCAAGCAACTCCTCCTCGTCCTGGGGGTGGAGGTTGAGATGTGTCCTGACAGGCAGCTCTTGGGACCTTCACCTGTGCCGCCTGCCTCCATGGGTCTGTTCCAGGGGCTGCCAGCCAGATGAGGCCATTGTCCCTTTAAGGTGTGTGGGATGGGCTGTTACTGCAAGGAAAGGCTGCAAGCATTCTGGAGGGAAAGCAGCCTGCAAGCCTGGCAGGCTCCAGTCACTGCTCAGCACAGTGATGAGCTGGCCTTGGTCCCACCACCAGCAGCTGTGGGACACAGGCATTCCATTTCCCTCTGTGTCACCCTGGGAAACGTGTCAGCAATGTAAAAGAAGGAAAAGAATGCTCAGTTTTAGATTTGACTATAATTTAAAATGGATTTTATTTTTAGAAACAGTGCTGAGGAATGAATGTGTCCAATGGACTAACTGGGTGCTGACTTCCATCATCCATCACTAGTGAGTAACACTTTGCACTGGGCTTTGCATGACCCTGAGAACACTGAGCAGAAGGGCTTCCCCCAGCCCCTCTGGTGTCCCCTCCTAGAGTTTGAGGTCCCCACTGCTGCTGTACTGGTGATGCCCCCAAGCAGATGCTTGCCACATCCAGTGCAGCTCTCAAAGTTCCTGGGGGGAAGGACAGCGAGAGGATGGAGAAATAAAGGTAAGAGACAGCATACATAAAGCTGAGGTCAGGTGGAGCCCTCTCTCAGGCTGAGAGGAAGAGGAACTGCTCAACCACCACAGTGTTTGTTTATACATTTTTGCAGGTTGGTGTCGCAGGACACCCCTTTGCCTAGCAACCTTGAACTGGAGCAGCTTGTTTACGTAGCCCACCTTGGGCACTCTGTTTTCTGACCCATCTTGCCTCATCCCCGCACATGTGGTAATTTCCAGCTTTAGCCACTCCCCACAGACACTGGGCTCCCAGAACCAGTGAAGGCCCCCAGGTTATCAGCTAAAACAAGATAATAATTTTAAAAGTCCATTTATTTGTCCAATTCTTGGTATGGTTTTATTGTATGTCTTTAACTACTAACAATAGAAATAACTGAACGTCATCATCATTCGCATCCTGTCCTCGATGATTTAATGGTTCTAAACCATCATTTTTGTATTCGTGTGCTGCAGTCATTGAGAAAGTATGTACTTTTTACTGAAATTATATTGTAAGAGTTTGGAAGATAATTTAATGTGAAAAGGTCTATTGTTCTATAGGCATTACTCTGGAAAAGAAATCTGGGGATTTGTTATCCCTCTCAATTCCTAGTTGGGGTTTCGGTGCACATACATGTCCTGCTGTTTCCAGTGTTGGAGGAGGGCTGCATTGTGCATGTGTTCCACTTATTTAAAAGGGAAGCATAGTATTCAGATTCTATTAAACACACACACGCGCACACAGGCACGCATGCTTGTGCCATCAGAAACAGAACAGCCCTTGCTGTCGTGTCTGCCTGGCCCCAGTCGGGTGCAGCCGTAGCTGCTATAGGTTTCTGTGGGTCACAAGCTTGCGGGCGTCAGCCTGCAGTGAGAGCTGTGCCTCTGCCTCTCCTCCACAAGACAGAAGGCCCCCTGTGGGGGGAGCTGTGACACCACCAGGGGCCAAAGAGTTTAGCAAGATTACCCAGCCTTCCCATACTTGCTGTCCACTTGAGCCAGTCCACATCGCTTTCAAAAATTATGTTTGCTCTAGAGCAAAAAAGAAATACGAGTTAGAAGATCCCCTGAGAGTCTTCTGCCCCAAGCCTATGCCTCATAAATTTACACTTTGCAGGAGACAGCTGAGAAATCTCTCTGGGTGTCGCTTGTCAGAGCCCTGCAAGAGACAAGGATGAGCTCGCTCTCAGTGGGGTCTGGTGTGGCAGCCCGGACAAAGCCGTCTTCACCAAATCAGTTGTGTGACCGGACAGGGGTGCCGCAGGGCCCGCACCAGGCCTGTGGGGTCAGGAGAAGCTGCTGGGCTGGGTGTATTACTGTGCTTGGCTGTTAGAGAAGTTTTCATTGTTCACAAAAGTCAGCCCAAGTTTTCACATTACAATAGATTTCTATAGTTGGGATGTTTTAACATTGTTAAGGAAAATAATCGAGGTTGATATTTTTATAAAATTAAGTTATAACAAGACTTGATTTCACAATTCAAATGAATCAAAGCAAAGAGTAAAAATAGGTTCCTTGAAGCTGCTATATAACATATATGGAATAAATTAAAGTTTATATGAATCCTAGTTCATTCTTTTTCTTCTTCCTCTTCTTTTTTCTTCTTCGTGTTTTGTTTTGTTTTGGGTGTTGTCATTGTTTTGAATATAGGAGATTGGAATCAGGGTCTTTACACTGAGCTATATTCCCAGCCCTTTTGATTTTTTATTTTGAAACAGGGTCTAAGTCACTAAGTTGCCCAGGCTGGGCGCAAACTTATGGTCCTCCTGCCTCAGCCTCCCAGAGTGCTGGGCTGACAGGTGTGTGCCAGCATGCCCGGCTGTGTAACCATTTTTAATTGGAAATGGGAGAATATTGAATGGCACCAGAGAGATGGGAAGCAAATAACAAAACCACACCAGCCTCTAGCAAGAAGAAACCCAGAAATATGACCTTGATATTCAAATCTTTTCTGTGCTACAAATTCCACAGGAGGCAACTGAGTACTGTAATTGAGTTGTGTTTGTTGACATATTTTGGGGTCTTTGTTGAGAAAACTGGAGCCCATTTCAGAGTGGTGTGTTCTTCTTCAGTATTGCCACTGACCTCCCAGGGCCAGGGAGGGAACTGACAGTGAGACAGTCTTGCAATTTACCTTTCAAATGTTGCATATATTTCATAATTAAACGTGCCTGAACACTGCATTCTAAGCAGTGCCACTCTGATAGTTGAAAGATCCGATATAGTCACCTAGAGAGTACATCTGTGAACAAGTACATTCTACTTGGAAAACCACATCCACTTTATTTTTGAAACCTTCAGCTTATTCTTAAAGGACAGAAGGAAGACAGAATATAGCTCCATTAGTCGGGATTTGTGTGATTTAACACTTGGCACTTGGACAGCAGTAGCCTAGCACTGATGAGTTGTGTATGGAGGAACGTGTTACGCTTTGTACCAGTGTGGGTATTTGAATGTATTTGGGGGAAGTAATAAGGGGAGCCTATTGATTTAAAAGTTGCAGCTTCGAAAGAAGTTGGCAGTTTAAGAACATGGAAACATTTTGCTTCTTTTTCTACAAAGAGGAAATTAAGAGGGCTCTTGGCTTTTCTGATTGTTCCAAGCTTGATGTTTTGTTCAGGGGACCATAATCAGAAGAGTCTGGAGTAAGTTACCTGAAGCCATATGCTTTTAGGAAAGGAGACACATTTTTCTCTCACTTAAAACTACCTTTAAGTAGGTCTGCAACAATTTATGAGAACTTCGTTTTCATGCTCTCCTAACTAGAGTGATATTTTTGGAGGGGGCAGGGATTAAAATATACCTGAAAGGGTATGCTTGAAAACAATGTATTTACTTTGATTATATGTTAACTTTAGGTTTGCAATTTGAACCTATCTAACAAGAAATAAAACAAATCATTTAGGAAACTACATTGTAACCCAGATAACACCCTCCAGAAGAGCACCAGAGTACTGGATGGAGACTAAAGAAGACCAAGGCAGCCGATTCTTTTCTGCAGTTAGAATGTGATTGTGACAACACTTTTCTAAAAACTAAAAAAAAATCATTTGGAAGGAAGAAACTTACTGAACATTTGCTCATTTGTACAAAGCCATTTATTCCTAATATTAAAATCAGGATTTGGCTTCATTGCCTTCCATGTGATTTTTCTTAGCCTTTTAAGTGTATAATTAGAGAAAATTGTTGCTTTTCTAAGATACATGGAAATAACGCTGTGACTAGGGCATTACCTCATTTTGTTAGGCTATTTGTCTTTTATAAATTAGGTGAAGGAAGCTGGGTATTTGTGGGTTTTGTTCCTGTTTTTGCTTTGAGTTGCTCAGGCTGGGCTTGAACTTGTGACCCTCAGCCTCCCAGAGCCAAGTTTTCTTCTCAACCTGAAAGGAGCTCCTTGATGCATTTTTCACTCCTGTCTTCAGGCCCATTCTTTTTCCTTCTTGATCATGTCCAAACATGGTTTTTCAGCAAACCTTCTAGATATTATGGAAAGTGCCTGTGCCTAACAGCAATCTGTTGGCTGAGATGATTTAGCTTAATCCACAATTTGACAAATCCCATAAGGAGGGCCCCACTGCCCATTAAAAATACTGTTCACCAATTCAAAATGTGCTCAAGGGTTGAAGGATGGGATTTTTTTTTCTTGATTTTTAAATTTCACTCAGAATTTGCAGTTCAGCCCATGTAACATTTGATCTTCTATTGGATTTGGTTTTGTAATAAATGTTTCACATTTTTAACACACATCAAGAAAACAAAAATCTCAAAGTTTGACCTTTTTCCTGTGCTGTAAATCCATAAACTTGCTTCAGTCGGAATGTTTCAAATAATCCTTACTTCGTGTGACTTAACGCTGCGGTTCTTTCCTCCGTCATGTTCAGGGACCCGTGTGTCACTCGAGGGTGCTGGCTGTGTGCCCCCCTCCCTGCGGGGGACTCAGTGCTCTTAGGAGAGGAGCTGGGCTCCTCGGGTCCCAGACAGCTGTGGGGGGCGGAGTGCGTGTTGCAGAGAGAGCAGTGGGGCAGAGGGAGGGGGAGTTGATTTGCTGGTAAATGTCATCCCCTTATACCACAAAACATTGAGGACATGACTGGTTAAAGCTGATGGTCTCATCCTTATGATGAGAAGAATGATTCCTGGGGCGTGTGGTCACTTTATTTGTGAGGCTGGAGCTGCTGACCTGAAGAGGCTGACAGGACTTTGTGAGGGAGTCACATGGCAGCTGCGCCTCCTCCTGTGCTGTTGGTGAAGGCACAGGGGTCCCTCTGCCTGCAACACTGTGGTGTGGTGGAGCAGTGGTGTCCCGGCACTGTGAATGCATGGCCCAGCTCATCACTTGGGGACCTGGTTAACAGACACTTTGAAGCTCTAATAAAACCCGGGTGACGTGGCTGGGCAGTCTTGCTGCTTGTGCTACAGTGGGCTCCACAGTGGCTATAGAAGTTTAAATTTTTACAGCTGCTTTTTTTCTTAAGACCCAGAACAATCCCCACATACAGATGAAAGTTTTCCCTGAGAGGTTTAATTACTTAAATCCATATTAATATGAATTATTTTATCCAAGCCACATTTAAAAAAAATTTTGGGGGGGGGGGCAGTGAGATGGCTCAGCGGCATAAGCGCCTGCCTCGCAAGCTCAAGGTTCTGAGTTTGACTCCCAGTGCCCACATAAAAAGGAAAAAGGGCCGGTGATATCGCTCAGCGGCACAAATGCCTGCTGGCAAGCACGAGGTCCTGAGTTCAACCCCCGGTACCCACATAAAATAAAAAATAAATAAATTTTTAAAAAATTTTTCTTTTGCTATGGAATGAATAAATGAAAGTTGAAATCCACTCCTCAGTTTCCTCAGGTCAGAGTGGGCTTCAGATTTCCCTGCCCTTTTCCAGCAGAGTGACAGGGTTCTAGGTCCCACAGGTAGCCAGAGGGGCATATTCCTGACCTGGCCATGGCAGTGTTGACTCAAAAAGGCAGGACCCCAAATTTTAAATTGCCTTTATTAAAAACAAAAGTCTACAGAAAGTAGGTTTAAAGGGTAGGCATTTCATCAAGAACATGCAAGAAAAAAATCCTTACTTTTGGAGTCAACTATCATTCGTGGAACTAGCGCTCCAATACCTAACAATTTTAAAATCACCCCTGCAAACTGGTAACTTTGTCTCCATTTTTTATTCTGCCCTAAATCCAAAATGTCTTTGTTGTCAGAATAGGGAACTGATAAATATTTGCAATTGTGTATTCATATTACAAAGGACTTGAAATTTAATATCTTCTTTGTTATGTTCCATGGTGCATATATTAAATGTGGTTTATAAGCTGAACACTGGCCATTTATTTAAATTGTATTTTTCTATGCTTTAAGTAATTAGAATAGATTTAGCTTATTCTGGGTAACAAAGATGGCTGAACCACATATATATGGGTTCTACTTTAGCATGGAAACTTTTTCTATCATTGAATCCATACATTTGTGTTTATCAGAAACATTCCACATCACTTCTCCTTTTTATTTGTATTGTTTGTTATTTAAAGAAATTTCTGTCTTTTCTGTTTTTCATACAATAAAACCGAAATAATATTAATAGTAGTGTTGCAAATCAGGCTAGGATTCCTTTGCTCAATTCAGGTGGAAATAGTGCTTGTTAAGGTGCAGCTCTGCTGGCAGTCCTGATGTCCGGATGACGCTGGATAATGCTGGGTGCCAACAACTGACATCCAGCTGCTGGTCGCTGCCAGTACGAACCACCACTGTCCAGTGCCAGCGTGTGCCAAACACCACAGGTCGAGTCTGCTGGGAAGCAGTCTCTGCTGCTGGTCTCCGGAGCTCTTCAGTGCCAAAAGCTCTGAGTGTTTATTGCTCTTTCTTTAGAAACTACTGCTCTGTCCACACTACTCAGGATAAAAATCCCAAGTAGATTTACAGGACCTTTGTAGCCTATACTACCCAAGAAATAAATGACAAGCCGATTTGGAGGAACACCAAAGTGTCTTTATTTGCCACTGGCAAAGCCACATATCCTCTCCAACTGTCACAGGAAATATGAGAACCAGGGGTTTCTAATCTTTCTCATTTCCCCCTCAGAGAGTCCATCCTCCTTAATCTTAAGGGGAGCTGAAAGGCGAAGTTCCATCTTCTGTAACTGCCTGGAAGCTAATGTGGCACAGTTGACCCAGAGGAATAACAATCTCTTGCTGACTACTCCAGTGATACCATATTTCCCTGAAAATAAGACCTAACCACAAAATAAGCCCTAGCATGATTTTTCAGGATGCTTGTAATATAAGCCCTACCCCAAAAATAAGCCCCAGTTAAGATGGGCAGCCAGATGGATTCATCTAGTCCATCTGTTGCAACACGTGACAGATGTATTGAATTATAAAATAGCATTAATACATAATTAAATATAAATTATTGACAATACTTTAAATAATATAAATTATATTTGTAAATACCTAAGTGGGTGCTTTTGGACAACAGGTATATGCCTATGTAAACAGATGAACTCAAGACTTATTGCCAAATGACAAATCAGAGTACAGACACAACACACAAATAACGTGTGCACTTGGTAACAAATGGACATAGTTGTGTCTAATATGAATCTTCATAATTCAATACGTCGTGTCGTAATGGATGTACTTAGTGTACTCATATGAAATAAATGTTTTCTGAATTTTGGTGCCTACATTTTTCATTCCTTTTGTGTGGACCATCATTCTTACCTGTCATCATTTTTTGTTGCCACTCCTGTCTCATAAGTCCTCAGTTAACACTTAATTTAATGGAAACTTTGTGAAGCCCAGCCTGCAAGAGGTTGTGACTTGGGTGAAGAATTCATGGGATAAAGTCACTGACAGCTGTGTTGCCAGTGCACTACAACCAGGCTACATGGACAAGAAGCGCTCATTTTTTTTAATATGGGTACTGGGGGTTGACCTCAGGAGCTCGCACTTGTCAGGCAGGTGCTTATGCCGCTGAGCTATCTCACCAGCCCGAAGTGCTCACTTAAGGAGAGCTCTATTGCTGGACATGAGAGATGGCAGCCAATCGTTCTACAGGAAATGGAGTCACAAGAAATTCAGGCCAGAATTCGGGCTTTGGAGAGTTATGTTCCAAAAGGAGATGTTTTGGATGATGATCCAGAAGGACATGATGACCTGACTGTATTTGAACAAATACAGATTTTTATACATGAATACATGTAGATTGTTGCACATGAATGTGTTGGTTACTTTTCGCTTGCTGCTGGGACAAAATACCGGACACCCAAAGTTAAAGGAAGGAAAGGTTTATTTAGCTCACAGTTTGTGGAGGTTTCAGTCCTTAATCAGCTGGCTCCAAGGCAGGGTGGCACTTGGCAGAGAGGCAACAGTTCATGGCGGCAGAAGACAGCAAAAGCAACAGGAGCACAAAAGGGTGGGTAACAAGCCTCTTAGATATGTCCAAGACAGAATACAAAACCCTTTGCATATGAAGAAACAAGTGATACAGAAAATAGCTAGTACTATGAGAGCCTGAGACAGGAGGATCACAAATTCGGGACCAGCCTGGTCAAGTTAGTGACTTAGCAAGACCCTGTCTCAAAAACAGTAAAAATTTAAAAAGGGCTGATGATGCAGATTCATATAAAAGCCCTGCATTCAATCCCCAGTACCACAAAAACAAAACAAAACAACTAGCAATGAAAAAAAGACAGTTAACATATCCTGTTAACCCAATTAGGACAGATGTCATCATTGAAAATATATTTCAAAGACTCTAAATCATCAATTTAAATAAAAGAAGCTAGATAAGGGCCAGACATCCTGAAATGAACAGAGACAGTTTCCAGAGACACAGAAGAAAGGCTGAACTGCCAAGCAAAGTGCAAGAGGCGAAAGCTACACTAGATGAGCATCGCAGCCGCTCAAAGCTTGAGGAATAAAGCACTAGTGCTCCTCATGTCATCGCCAAGCAGACTCTCTCCTACTTGTACTTTGTGCTCAGCTCAGGAGCTTGGAATTTGTCTCAACATCCTAACAAGTAAAATCTGTAGACACGAACATCAACAACTCCTCTTAGATCATTGATCAGCGTTCACCTCGTAATTGACCGCTTTGCACTTATGGACCCCAGCCTAAGTGATGGCCACAGAGACCTTGACAAGAAATGGCTCATGCACACCCTACAGGACATGCTGCAGTCGCTTCTCTGCATTCAGTATCCAACCAGACTCCTTTGTTCCCATCCCTGCAGGATCATCTGACCTCACCCCTCAACTTCCTCTGTTCTCACCACGTGCACTCTGACCTGCCTCCCAGGCTTCCTTTCTGCTTTCCCTGCTCCTGAGGTCATCTGGGGCTATTCCTGCCTCAGCCATGATGTCTGAGACTAAATATTCTTCACTTTGTCATCAGAGAGATGGTTCCTTCTCTGTGCTTAGGGACCAGAAAGGTGCTCCAAAATCTCTTCCTGAATGAGATTCCCTTTTTAAGTACGCAAGTCTGTTCTTCTGTGTTGTCTCTAGAGAACTGCTTAAAATTCATGGTTCCAAAATATTTCACTGTTGATCTGACTGCATGCCCGACCTCCTCGCCATCACCTTGCCCACTGCCCTGGGGCCAGGAATTTTACCGGCCCAGGCACTCTGCTTAGCAGCTGTGATGCTGCTTCCCAAACATGGCCCTTCCACCAGCTCCAGCGGCTTCCCCTGTGGGACCTGCCATGTCCCCTTGCCTCCTTCCTGGGATGTCTGCTGTCACCAAGCCCCTGCCTCTCCTCTCCAATTAATAGGCCTTGAAGGCTCAGCCTGTGGCAAGAAAACAAGGCAGTTGATCACTTGGCATCCTTGTCAATCAGTAAAATGGGACAATTAGTGGCAGTCCTGGGGCAATAGGAGAAGTCGGTACTTGCTTACTCTGCTAACCATAAATGAATGAATGTAGGAATGAATGAATGAATAAAAACTAGGGTGAACAGGAGGTTAACAAAACCCAGGGAGGAGCCAGTAAAGAGATGGCTGGAGCTGCTTGGAGGAAATCATGCTGAGGCCACCCTGTCTGCCAGCTCCCTTGGTGGCACACCAAGGTGGGATAATCCTGCCCTAGGTCATAGTGGGTGCTTTCATATACTGAGAGGTGAGTATTCTTTCATCCTCATTATGAATAAACCAAAACCCAGACACCCAAGAAAGTAAAGACACATGCTTGTCCACAATGAAGCACTCCAATTCAGCTCTGCTCCCTTCTTTCCATTTTCATAGTGTCCTCTCCAATCTCTTCCCAGTTGTTTTTACAGTAAGACCATGAGCTGTGCATGGCTTCGAGCAGCACCATTCTCCTTTATCTCTAGACCAGCTACTTTGGTTCCTTCAAATCCATCCTGTTCCCTCCAGCCACAGAGCCTCTTGCCATATCCTTTTAAACCTCTGCTCCACACACCCCTCCCAGGGCTATCGCCTGCTGGAGCCAGCTGCATGGTAACCCTTGCTAAAATGAGCAGGAGCAGAGAGTTATTCTGAGGATGGGTTGAGGTGCTGGTCCTACACAGATGGATCTATTCAAGGACCTAGATGAGAACCCTGAGGAAGGGCTGGACACCTTCCTAGAGCACAGCCTTCAGCCCAGAGGGGCCTGGCAGAGTCTCCTGCAGTTCTTACAAGATTAATGTTTCCAATAAAAGCAATGCTTTTATTGATACATACTCTTCAAGTGCAGTCTATGTGTCTGGGATATAAAATGCTTCCTTTACCCATTCTCTCAATGATCTCTACTTCTAGAAGTTAAAGATCTCCTAGAATAACTCCCTCCAACTAGTAAAGAAGAATGCAAAATGCACAGGAAAAAGAACATATAACATCAAAGCTTTTATTTGGAGAAATGTTGGTAAACAAGGAAGGACAATAGGATACACTCTAGCTAAGTTTCCATTTCTATATCAAGAGGAGAGGGAAATATTACAGCTATTTACATAATTCAACATATCCTGCCTTTCTCAAATTTGTTAAGCACTAATGCTACTCAGTTAAAACATAGTTTTCCTGATTTCATTCATCTGTATTAGATGAGACTTGTTATTTTTGCAGAACTGAGTGTGTTAATTCCATTTGACTTCAAACCAAGAGCAGCCTGGAGAGTCTTCTGGGACTAACAGTAATTTTGCCGGGACATCTCCTCCTATACTTAATCCTGGCCCCCATCTGCCACCCCTATTGTTCTTTTATTCTTCTCAGTTTCTTCAAGTCAAGGAATGAAACACCTAAATTAAAATTAAATAGGAAGTAAGGCTGCATCAAAAGCCACAACTGCTTCCTGGTTTATTACAAATAATACTTTTAGTCACAAAATTATAGAAAAAATATAGAAAATTACAAATCAAGTGACTT
This sequence comes from Erethizon dorsatum, assembly GCA_028451465.1. Lineage (NCBI taxonomy): Eukaryota > Metazoa > Chordata > Mammalia > Rodentia > Erethizontidae > Erethizon > Erethizon dorsatum. Next base: position 99,987,186 of record CM051830.1, on the reverse strand, counting down.
TAGTTTTACAGGAAAGCTAGAACATTTTAATCCACTATGATAATAGTAAAATAGATATAACTATAATATCGCGTGCATTTATATGCACACGTTTTGTGAGATGTTCATTAATTCCGTCATTGTGAAATAATTCTAGTTTTAATTTCTTGGAAATGCCTGATTATAGACTTTGATATTTATTCAGTATATTAATCCTTTAGTTTTATAGTCTTAAATCTTCCATTATCAGCCAAAACCACCTAGTGCTGCTTTTAATTGTGATAGAGATTTAATATAATATCTGAATTCCTACAAAACTTCTAAGTGCACATTACACCATTGTTACCTATATAGGCACACTGTTGTAAGGCAGAAGTCCAGAACTTACACACCTGCCGTAACTGCATCTCTATACCCAATGCCCAGCAACTCCCATTCCCCTCGTCCCCAGACCCTGGAAACCACCATTCTGCTGTCTGTTTTGACAAGTTTGTCTATTTTAAGTGCCTCATATAAGGAAAATTGTGTAGTATTTGTCCTTCTGTGATTGGCCTGTTTTCACTAAGCATGATCCAGAAATTTCACTTCTGGGTTCCTCTCTAAAAGAACAGAAATCAGGATCTAAGACAGCTGCACTTCCATGTTCACTGCAGCACTTTTCATAACAACCAAGATGTGGAAACAGTATAAACGTTACTAGTGGGATGGATAAAAACCAGTGATACATTCATATGGTAGAATAGTATTCTGCCTTTAAAAAGAAGAGAACCCTACCATATGTGACAATGTAAATGCATTTATTTTAAATGAATTTAGTAGCCCTAGAATTTTGTTTGGGAAAGATGGAAAGCCCCAGATAACTTATCTCCCACACAAATTACAACTGAAACCCCAGACACAGACAGAAAGCATGTATTGTACTTCAAAATGCCGAGAAAAACAAACAAACAGTACTAGGCAAATGGTGACTGGAGTCCAAATTGGGCTGTTATATGTTGGATTTTCCCCTCCTGTGTCTTCCACCTTCCTCTAGGGGAAGTGAATTCCAGTAGTCGCTGAAAGGAAAAATTCTGGGACCAAGCCCTTGTTTGTGTCCAGAGAAGTGTGAATTTCCGGGGCCGGGGGTAGCGGGGGCACTTGCATTTGAGGATTAAAGGGGTCAGTCTCAGGTGGTTTTTTCCTCACCAGTTACAAAGTTGTCTTGCAGCCTCAGAAGTGGCAAAGGGACCTAAAACCCTAATAAATGGCCTATCTCTACGAAGGAAAAGGTAATGCGACTTCCATTGTCTGAAGAGAGTGAGGGAAACTGCCATTATGTTTTTACTCTTGTTCCCTTGCTGTTCGCCTGAGAGTTGACCTGCCTTGGGGACATTTCTCCCTATCTGTGGGGGAATGTAGGTGGAACTGTAAAGAGGAGAGAGCAGGAGACAGGAATGATTTAAGTCTAAGAGCCAACACAAGTCCCAGACTCATGCTGAGCTGCTTGCACAGAACAGATCGAAGAAGCAGAGCAAAGCCTTTGAGAAGTGACCACGATGTAGACCACCGTCATCTTGTGGAGGAACCGAGGGGTGGGACAGCCCTGTGGACACCATCTCGTAGCCATGGCCTGGACTCCGCAAAGACAGTGCAGGAAGTAGTCTGACCCTGCTGCCTTGACCACTTCGCAAAACAACAGAACAAGGGAGAGGAGCACTCGCCTGAGGATTTTAATAGGAACCAGAGTCTCACAAAACAACTAGCAAGGGCCGGTGAGATGGCTCAGCAGCGTAAGCGCCTGCCTTGCAAGCGCGAGGGCCCGAGTTCGACTCCCAGAACCCACATACGAAAAAGGGGCCGGTGATATCGCTCAGTGGCACGGGTGCCTGTTGGCGCGCGAGGTCCTGAGGTTGTCCCCCTGGTACCCACAAAAAAAAAAAAAAAAAAAAAAACAACTAGCAAACTGCCCAGGACACTACCCAAAATTATACAACAAAATATACAGAAAATTAGGAAAAATCTGACCAATTCTCAAGGGAAAGGACAACATCCAGCCCTGAACAACCCACATGAAGGATCATGGAAAGCATCTCTCCTAACCATTCTCAAAGAAAGAAAGGCAAATACTGTTGACATTAATGGAAACAAATAAGTTCTCATCAGAAAAATAACAGGAGTCAGAGTTTGTAGGTCATTAAAATAACAATCTGAAGAACAAAGAAAAAGAAAAAAAATTAGAGTCTCAGAGATTTGTAAAACAACATAAAAATATTTTAATGTCTGTACCATTGGAATTGGTAAAGGAGGAGTAAAAGGGGTTTATGAACAAAATATGTAAGGAAAGGAATGGTAGAGATGTCACAAATTCAAGAAAAACAGATCTGAGGTGCTGAGAAAGTCTCAGCTGACATATGCTCAACCCAAAAAACAGCAGGTGTGAAGACAACTCTAGAAAGTACTCAGAGAAAATGACGTGTCCAATATGAGCAAACATCAACTGGAAAGTCTAGACTTCTCATCAGAAAGTACACCAGCTGGAAGAGATTGGGAGAACATCTTCCAGTGCTGAAAGAAAAGACCACCCCATGTACTATATGTGTGTGATGTAAGTACTGAGGGCCAAACAAAAATAAATACGAAGGTCAATGGAGGGGGGAAAACACCCTAGAGAATATATTACTAGAAAACCTGCTACAGAAATATGCGAAAGGAATTTCTTCAGGTTGAAGATAAATGATAGGAAAAGGCAAGGTGTAACTTCAGGAATAAAAGAGGAATAGAATGCTAAATATTTGGATAAATGGGATTGGTTATTCTTCTCTTAAATTCATATATAGGGTGAGGGCAGGAAGATTCACAAGCCTTGATCCAAAAGCTTTCAAGTCATGCAGAAGCTGCTCAGGCAGAAACCCTGCTCCCCTGAGTCCATCCTCAGGATCAGGGGCCATGCCTGACAGCCCCTGTCACAGCACCTGGGGTGCTCAACTGGACTGCAATAGCTCCTTCTCCCTCAGCTGTCACCCTCAACCCTCAGGAAGAGGGCGGGAAACCTCGCCACATCCAGGGGGCAAATCTGCAGCCTTTTTGCATGCAGTCCCTCAGCACCTTGGGCTCCTGTACCTATCTTCCTCAGGAGTGGCAGAGGCACTTTCCTCCCTGATAAGTTGCAAAATGTTGCAAACACCCTGAGCTGCTGTTGGCCTTTTGTTTGTGCAGGTGAGGGCTTGCCCACCTGCCTGCTCTTCCCCTTCATGCTCCAAAGCCCTGTCTCAGCAACAAAGTATCATTGCCGCCTGGACTGTGGACCAGTTGGCTCCTCCAAGAAGCATGCTCCTGATTTTAGAAAAGTATCCCACATTCCCCAGTAACTCTGGTGGGCAGTTGCCTAGGCTAGCTTTGCCCCCTCAGCTCTGCCCCCTGGCCCTAGAGGGGCAGGAACTTGCCCCAAGGGCCCATCTGCCTGGGCCCCCCACTGCACCTGCCCAGAGCCCTGGGTGGGCGCATCCTGCTTAGCCACCTATGCCTGTGGATCCGCTTCCGGTCATCACACAAGCATCCTGGGCTTCACATCAGTGCTTTGGGGAAGAGTATCCAAAACACTGTCCCTGTACCCACAGACCCTTGTGGTCCTTACCTCAACCACCAGGCTATCTTCAGAGGAGCTTGTGCTCTCTGCAGGCAGTTTTCAGATATCCTGAAGCTCGGCCCCCAGTACTGAGCAGACTGATTGGCTCCTTGGCTCATGGAGCAGCAGGCTCAGCGCAGGAGGGGTGCCGATGGTCCTGGGGAGCCACCATCTGCATTTAGGCACATTGTAGGCTGGCGAGGCCTGGGCCTCTGCCTAGAAACCTCCACGAGCAGAGCTCCAGAGATCAAGCTGACCCCTGCTCCCAGCCTTCCTGTGTGAGCTCGTCAACTGCGAAATGCCATCATCCGCTCATACAGCCCTACTGGAAAGTTACCAGGACTGTGCAGGAGGGGTCCAGCCCCAGTGTACACCAGGCTGCGCCCCGGGTCCTCCACAGATTCAAAGGAGAATGGTTTCCAGTATCCATGTTCAGCCCCAGAAGTTTCCCAGAAGACGGAACAAGAAGGTGGCAGACACGACATCATGGTGGGCAGAAACCAGGAGGAATCGCTTGCTCACAACAGAGAGTGATGGACTAGGAAAACACAAGGTTCCCCTTCTGCAGTGTAGGCGAGGGGACCCTCTGATGCTGCCACCAAACCAGGCTATCGGGTCACCACTGAACATCACTGAATAGCTCTGGAGGAGGCAGCATTGCAGCGCATCAACAGCACACTGAGTGAGACAGGCCCCCAAGGTCAGCAACACCACACAGCCTTCCTGCTCTCCTCCCCTGCCTGCCCCAGAGACTGCTCCTCCACCCACTTTCCGTGCAGTGCCCTGCAGGAACGCAGGGAAGAGTAAGAAGAGAAAGGAGCAGGCCCCCAAGGTCTCAGGGGCCCTCCTGGCATCTGCTGCTGTGGCCACTTCGGGGCATCCTAGGTCTGGAAGGAAGCGCACTGCAGCTGCTCCCCTCTCAAGCTCCCAGGCCCTTCCAGGCCCCTCTTCACACTCCACATCCACAGCCCCAGGCTCCTCCGTGACACCTGTTCCATCTCCTGCTGCTGGCAAGAATGGCATCAGGAAAGTAACTCTCACCTTGCCTGGGCCTTCAGCTGGGGAGGTCTTTCCCCACAGGAAGAGAAAGGGGAAGCACACCTGGTGGCCCACTCAGAATGGGGAGGACCCAGGCCCTTTGAGTCCCAGGGCCTCTGAAAGAGAAGCAGCAGGTGCCAGGTCTGACTTCCCTGCCATCCCCAGCACCCCCAGGACGAAGTCCCCGTTCCCATACCCAATGTGTGTGGACTCTGCTGTCGCCTCACAGAGCCACTCTCCCAAAGCACCTCCTGGTGCCCTGTTCTCCCAAAGTCTTTTGACCCCTGCCTCTGCCCAGGGAGACAGCACTTCAGCCAGCTCGTCCACAGGCTCTGCTCCTCAGTCAGGGACTGACACTGGGGTCCCCTCCATGGATACCACACCCCCAGCTGCTCCTCTCCTCCTGGGTCCTCCCCCTGGCTCCAGTGGGAACTCCTTCCCCTCTGCATAGGCGATCGTGACACCGCCCAGGGGCAGCATAGCCACAGCCTCCACCCTGCCAACACTGAGCTTTAGCCACCAGGCCACACAAGGGAAACCGCATTAAGTCTGCCTCCAGCACCCTGCCCACACTGGGTGCCACCGATGGGCAGCAGCACAGAGCAGCCACCTACCCTAGTGGTCCACGTTTTGCAGCCCCGGCAGCTACAGATGCAGGCCTGGCCCCACCCTCCACACCAGGTCAGCCGGCCTCGAGCAGCACAGCACAGGCAGAACTTGGGGGCTCTTTACTCACGAATACGACCCCAGGAAACTGTGACAGCTCCCAGGTGGTCTCTAATGTCACCCAGGCTCTCTTCCCTTCTGGAACTTCCACTGCCCCTACCTCTGCCACAGCCAGCCACATGCCCAGTGCTGTGACCCAAATCCAGCACAAGAGACAGCACTTCTCAAAGGTGACTGACCAAAGCTCAGGCTCAGCCACTTTGGCAGTTTCAGCTGCACCAAAGGGCTGTGGGAGGAAACTGATGCACCCAGATGTTATAACCACCTCTGGGGCACTGAGCATCTCTTCAATGGGAAGAGGGACCCCAAGCACCACACAACACCATGGGGGATCCAGGGACATGACAAGCAAGGCTGCCTCAACCTGCACACCCAAGTTGGCCTGTAACCCTGGCCTCCCTGACTCTCATGGGGGCAGAGTTAGGAGGAAGCTTGCCTTGAGGTCCACCTCATCATCTGTCCAGGCCTCTGCACACACAGCTGCTGAATCAGCCACCAACTCATCCTCCAGCAGCTCAGGACCCACTCCTGTGGGGTTTGAGAGGTCAAAGCTGCCCTAAGAGATCTATGTGCCAGAAAGGTAGGTGTCACTCTGGGGCCGCTTCTCTTGGCAACTGCCATCTCTGCGTGTTCACATGTTCTTTTTTTTTTTTTTTTTTAATGCTGAGCGATATCACCGGCCCTTTTTTCCTTTTTATGTGGGTACCGGGAGTCAAACTCAGGACCTCGCACTTGCCGGGCAGGCGCTTATGCCACTGAGCCATATCACCGGCCCTCACGTGATCTTTCTTTGTGCAGATGTATGGAGAGAGTATGAGTGCGCTGTCTAGTGTCACTCTTTTTGGGGAATACTGGGAATTGAACCCAGGGGTGCTCTACTACTTAGCTACATTCCCAGCCCTTTTTATATTTTATTTTGTAACAGGGTCTCACTAAGTTGCCCAGGTGGGACTTGAATTTGCAATCCTCCTGCCTCAGCCTCCTTCTGGGCTGGAATTATAGCTGTAACTGAGGGAAGAAATGGAGGGGGATGCATTTGAAAGAGTCTGCCCTGCCATGTACCCAGGATGGGGAGAGGCTGAGTCTGGGCTGACCTGTGGGGTGAAGGGATAGAGAACTCCAGAAGAAAAAGTTTGTTCTGTGACCTCCTAAAATAACCTTAGGCCATAAGGGCCTGACCTCTCAAACTAGCCATGCTGGGTAGAAGTCAGAGACCTTACCAATTAAGGAAAACACTTTTTTGATTTTCTACCCTTAATTATTCAAGGATGCTGTGAATTTTTATGCTGTCTCAGTTCCTTTCAGGTGAAGACACGGATACTAGAACAGACAAACCTGGCCCAAGAGAAAGTGGTCAAATCAGGAAGGAAATTTGGTCTGTGGAGTCCTGGTGTGGTGAGGGCTCCTTGCCCCCAGTGTGGGACTCTGGCTGGCTGCACTCTGCCGGCACCTGCCACACAATGGGCTCCTGACTCAGTGGCACACACCTGACACAGCCTCTGCATGCCCATCTGCTTCAGGATTAAGTGTATGGTAAGTCATCAGAAGAAGGCCGTGGGGATGACTCACAGTGGTTGGTCTACATTCCCAGGGCTGAGTGTCCTGACAGGTGAAAAATCCCCCTTTTGAAAAATCTTTCGGAGTTGCCATGAATGGGTTCAAATTTAGAATCCTCCTGCCTCAGCCTCCCAGAGTGCTGGGATTACAGGCATGCACCACCATATCCAGCCAACCCTACTTTCAGTATCCCATCCCTCACGTGATTTAGTTCATGGCCACCATTATACCCAAAATGAATAGGCTTACAGACTGCCATCCCAAAGCCAAATCTTGCACCTTCATGCATTTGTCTTGGAATTTGTTCATTTTTAATGGCTTCTCTGTGCCTCCGAGCAACTATCTCTGTGAGGCCAGATTGTCTTCATACATTTCAGCCAAGACAACATACTGCAACATAGAATGCAGAAGCAGATTCAAGTAGAGAAAACTGCCTTGTATTAAGCCAGATATTAGATTTTTAGAGATTTAAAACAATACCGTTTCATGGTTTTTAATTTTTGAAAACAAAATTCACATATAAATGATTTTGTAGTATCAGGTACAGTTTAATACATATTTTAGGCATTGTTCAGTTTTAATTAATTTGGTGAATATCGTGGTATATCTTCTACTTACAGTATAAGCTTTTTGGGATCAATAACTTCTCAAAGCACGAAAGGATCCCGAGACCAAAAATTTGAGAGCCACTGAGCTAGAAAAATATTAACATAAAAGGTAAGCAGAGACTTTGCCCAAGTGGTGAGATGTTTGATAATAATCCTTTTCTTTTTCCCCACTCAGGTACTAGGGTTGAACCCAGGGCCTTCGCACTGAGCTACATCCTCAGCCCTTTTATTTTGAGACAGGGTCTCGCTAAGTCGCTATGTTGCCCAGGCTGGGCTCGAACATGCGATCCCCTTGGCTCAGTCTCAAACTTTTATAAACGATGGACTAAGGGGACCCTACGGCTGTGCCGGGGTCTGAGCACAACGCTGGGAGCCACGGCCGAGGCGCGGGAGCAGCGGCTGCAGCTGCGGGACAACCGCGACGGCCGCCTGAGGAAGGAGCTGGAGGAGCTGGTGCGCGGGCTGGAGGCCGAGAGCGAGAGCCTCGCCGGGCGCCTGCACGAACTGCGCGAGCGGGAGCGCCGCTCGGCGGAGCGGTCGGGCTGACTCGCCCGGCCCGCACGTCCGACCTAGGCCGTTGGACCCGGACGATCCTCCCAGAGGGCCCGGGAAGGGAGAGCGGCGCCTGGCACGTCCCGAACCAGGAGAGTTCTCCTTCGGCTCCAACCCCGGCCCGCGCTGGTCCTTCCGGGGGGCGACAGAGGCCGCGGGATCCTGAGCGCCCCGCACCCTCGCCGTAGCACCGGCCTCAGTTTCTCCCCGCAGCCTGCAGCTGAGGCGAAGCCAGGCAACACCGGCCCTACGAGGGGAGGCGCGCGAGGCGGTGCGGGAGCGCGCGGAGCGGGCGCAGAGGCTGCTGGAGGCTGCGGAACAGCGCAAGCTGGAGCAGGTGAGGGGCGGGGCCGGCGGGAGGGGGCGGAGCCCGAGGTCAATGGGGGCGGGCGGAGAGCCCGGGACAGCTCCCTCGATCCTGTCCGCAGGAGCAACACAACAGGCAGCTGCAGGAACAGTGGGAGGAGCTGTCAAGTCAGGTACCGCAAAGGATGGGACGACCTCTCTCTGGCTTCCTCTCGGAGGTCCCGCTCCGGTCCCAGTCCCCCAAACCCCTCCTTAAGAACCCAGTAAGTCCCGCCCTCACAAGCCCCTCCCCCAGCTCTTTTACTACGGCGGGGAACAGCTGAGTCAGCAGCGCGTCGAGCAGCGAGTGGGGACCAACCTGTTGGAACTGCAGGTGCTTGGGCGGGGCCTGAAGGGCGGGGCCTGAAGGGCGGGGCCTGAAGGGGGGGCCTGAAGGGCGGGGCCTGAAGGGCGGGGCCTGAAGGGCGGGGGCTGAGGGGGGCTGAGGGGGGCTGAGGGGGGCTGAGGGGGGCTGAGGGGCGGGGGCCTGAGGGGCGGGGCCTGAGGGGCGGGGCCTGAGGGGCGACGACCACAAGGGCTGGCGTAGGCGGGGCTCTGACAGGGCGGGACCCTGAGGCTCAGCGTAGTGTGGGGCGTGCGGGTTCCTGACTTTCTTGGCTCCTTGCAAAGAAACAGCTGGAGCTGGTGGAGGCCAAGTACTCCATGCAGGCGGAGGGCCTGCAGCAGGTGCGAGCGGAGGCGGGATCTTGGGGAGGGGCGGCTTCAGGTGCGAGAAGAGCCTGGAGAGTTGGAGAGGGTTAGGGAGCAGTGTGTCCCCTGGAGGTCTGATCGAGGCTCCGGTATCCTAGGACGCGCAGCGGACGGAGGAGGCCTCGGCCAGCTTCCAGGAGCAGAGCGGAGTCCTACAGGTGCGGTCGCTCTCCACCCTGAGGAGCAGGTCACCCCCGATGGCACTGCGGCCCCTCCCCTCCATCACCCAACCTGTGGTGGCCGGCACCGGGAGGCCTCCCCTCGCTCTGAGTCCTCACTCCCGCCCGCTCAGGAGCTGCAGGGGAAGGTGATGGAGGCGGCGGCTCGGAAGCCTAAGCGAGTTAGGACTCTTAGGTGCTGCGGGGTCGGGGCCGATAGCCCATCTCGGTGCCCGCTTCCGCAGGTGGGACTCGCGGGCTCACTCATGGAGGAGGTAGCCAGGGCGGACTGCGTGAGCGCGGGTCGGGGCGGTCGGGCTGGAGCTGGGACCCGCGTCCTCCGGGGAGACCTGGGCGGCGCCGCGCCCGCGGAGGAGAAACGGCTGTTCGGCGGCGCGGGCTTGGGAAGTCTCAGGTGAGCCAGGCAGCGGACTCTTGGGGCTGCGGACCCTTTCTTGGTTCCCTCCCCTGACACTGCCCGTTTATCTCTCTGTCCGTGCGCCCGCAGACCTTGGGCGCACTGCAGACCCTAGTGCTGTGCCCGCTCGGCTTCTTGGTGCTGCAGCTGCCCGAGTTGCGCGCGCGCGGGCTGCTGCCTGCCTAGAGCGCATCACGCCGGCCTGGCCGTCTGCACTTCTGTCTCCCGTGTGGCTCTTGGGGCGTCCGGGGGGAGACGGTTGAGGGTGTGTCCCTCCTGATTGGCTAGGGCACTTCGGATCAGAGGGTGCCAGTCCTTCCCGCTGGGCCTTGGGTCTCGGGAAGCGTCGCGGGCCTAGGGCCGGCTTTTCCTACAGCCTCCTGCCGTTTTTGTTTTGTATGTTTTTTAGCCTCCTCCTGTTGCACCTCAGCCCACTCGCACACTGGTCGGCAAGTTCTTACTGAACTCCTTTGTCCCCTGGCGGTGGGCTTGAGCCTTGGGGAGAAGGGGGCCCTGGTAGGTCAGGTTTTCCCTTGGAGTCTGTGATTCCTTTTGCTCCGCTGCGTGTGGTTGTTCAGATCCCCGCAGCCCCATTTCCTTTGGGTGGGTTCCGCATACCCACGCGCCCCTCGCGCCTGTCTCCCTGTGGTCCCTTTCGCTTTCTGGGCACCTGAGCACAGCTAGCAGTGAACGCTCAGACTTCGGGATCCGTGCGTAATTTTTTTATTCAAGAGAAATGTTCTTCTTGGAAATGAACCTTGAGTGTTATTTTGCTTACACCATACAGCTCTGCTTATTTTACAGTAGTGAAACTGTGAACGGGGAATTTGCTCTGTGTATCTCTGTGCATATGCACAGGTTTTTGCAATGATGTCTAAACTTGAATACTGGCTCTTCACACTGAGCTAGGTCCCTAGCTGAAATAGGGTCTCGCTAACCTGGTGCCTCCACACCCTTTCTTTTTGAGATGGGGCCTCTCTGTGTTGCCCAGGCTGGCCTTGAATTCCTAGATTCAAGTGATCTTTCTGCCTCATCCTCTGTAGCTGTTGGGACTACAGGCCTAGGCTTCCACACCCAGATTTCTTCTAAGTACTTTTAATGATGTACTTAGATCACTCACAAAGTGACCTAAGGTTTGAGGCTGACAGCCTGATACTATGTTAAGACAGGATATGCAGGCTCAGCCCATCTCAGGGTTAGACCGTCAGACTCGGTCAGCCATAAAAGGCAATGTCGTTTTTACAACCCAGAGATAACTTAGCCCAGCTGCACTACCCAGCCTGTAAATGTATCTTGTTTCAAGGGCTTTCTGCTCCGACAGACTATCCCAGCCAAGGACATGCTTGATTTTACTCACCTGCTCAGCCCTAGCTCTCTTCCTGGACTTTCCCACCTTATGATAAACAACCCCCCCAACAAAAGCTGCCCAGAAGGAAACTGCCTACAACGAATGACCAAATGTATGTAACCAATTATAAAATAACCTATTATCAGCTCTTATACTTTCTGCTTACAAACGTATATAAGTCTTTGTTGTGCTCTGAGCCAGGGCTGGTGTTTTTTGGAATTGTGAGTTCCCACCAGCACACTGGTGTTAAATAAAAAGTTGCCTTCCAACTCCCTGGTGTGAAGTCTTCCATTCCATTCCCTATCAGATTCTGCAACACTACCACTGTGCTACATCTCCAGGCTTTAAAAAAAAAAAAATACTGTTTTGAGATGTGGTCTCATTGAATTGCCCAAGCTGGTCTTGAACTTGCACTCCTGTTTTAGCCTCTGTGGAAGCTGGGATTACAGGCATGTACCACCACGTCTGGCTATACTTTTTTTTTTTTTAATCATTTTTAGAAGGTGGCCATAAAGTTTGCAATATACACTTACAACTATTCCAAGTCCACTTTCAAATAACACTATACCCCCTCGATAGTGCCACCACCTTATGATAAAATAATCCTATTCCCTCCCATTCATCCCTCATATCACAGCTGTTGCTTGTTCCACTTACACATAAACTATAACTGAATACATTGCTGCTATGCTATTACTATTTTGATTAGACTGTTGGATCAGTAAGAAAAATAACTTTTACTTTCACCATTCACTTCCTAATGCTCTTCCTTTATGTGCATGAGTTTCTACCTACAGCAATTTCCTTCTCTCCACAGAACTTCTTTTAACATTTCTTGTAAGGCAGGTTTACTGTCAACAAATTCCCTCAGTTTTTCCCTGGCATGATGGTACATGGCTGTAATCTCAGTTACTCAAGAGACTGAGGTGGGAGGGTTGCTTAACCCAGGGAATTGTAAACCAGACTGGGCAATAACAAAGCCCAGGACCCTCAGATCTCATCAGTGTTTGTTTGAGAAAGTCTTTGCCCTTTACTTTTTTGTTTTTATTGTTGTTTTTGAGACAGGATCTCACTTTGTAGTTCAGGTTGGCCTGGAACTTGCAACAGTCCTCTTGCCTCAGCTCCTGAGTGCTGGGATTAGAGGAGTGCACCATCACAACTGGTTGTCCTTTACTTTTGAAGAGTATTATTTCAGGATGCAGAATTCTAGATTGTTGGTTTTCTCCCAGTATTTTAAACATTTCACTCCATTCTTGCTTTCATGGTTTCTGAAGAGTTGAATGTAAATCTGAACTTCGCTCCTGTACAGGTAAGGTGCTTTTCCTCTGGCTTCTTTCAGATTAGTCTGTCTTTAGCTGCGTGTGGTGGTACCTGCCAGTAATCCCAGCACTCTGGGAGTCTCAGACAGGAAGACAAGTTCAAGCTAAGCCTGGGCAATTCAGGAAGACCCTGGGGATGTGGCTCAGTGCAAAGGGTGTGGTACTCTTCAGTACCGTGAACCAACGCGAGAACAATGAAAACCCAGATGTTTTGTCTTTGATATCCTGAACTTTGGATATGATATGCCCAGGTGTGGACTTTTTGGTATTCACCCTGCCTGGTGTTCTTAGAGCATCTGGGATCTGTGGTTTGTCTGACAGTGTTTGGGGGAAAATCTGTCATCCTCATATTGCTTCTGTTCGTCCTTTTCCTCCTTCTGGTGCTCCCATCATGAGTGCTATACTATTTGTCGTAGTCCTGCAGCTCTTGGCTGTTCTATTTTTGGTTTTGCAGTTGGGAATTGAATCCAGGCTTTCTGCATGCTAAACATGGAGATTTACCACGGAGATATATCCCCAGCCCCTTGGCAGTTTCTATTTAGAGATCCTCAAGCTCAGAGATTCTCTCTTCAGCCATATCTAGTGTGCTAATAAGCCTATCAAAGGCATTCTTTAGTATTTTTTTTTCCTCCCAAGCACTTTCAGCCTTTGCACTGAGCTGCATCCCCAGCCCATTTTTAAAAATTTTACAGCAGGGTCTCGCTAAACTGGCCAAGCTGGGCTTGAACTTGCAATCCTCCTGCCCCATCCAGAGTGCTGACATTACAGGCTTATGCCACTGGGCTTGGGTCACTTTGTTTCTTCCTTAGGATTTCCATCTCTCTGCCCACATTGACCATATGCTCTTGCATGCTGTGTGCTTTATATATTACAGCCCATAGCATCTTAATCACAGCTGATTTAAATTTTATGTGTGGTAATGCCATCATTCCTGCCGTTACTGACTCTGGCTCTGGTTCTGATGCATGGATGGACTTGCACTCTTCCATTATTTTGTCTTTCCTTCTACAAATAACGTCACATTGCTTTGAATAGTAGAGTCTAGTTAAGTCTTGACATCTATGTTTTATTTTCCTTTACTAACATTTTAGTTTTTTTATGGAAAAGAAGTAAAACAAAATTTCATAACAAAATAATAGAATAACAATAGTTAATACATTGAGTATTGTTATCTTTAAAGTAGTTAACCAGAGTACAAGATATGGGCATAAAAAATTCTCCAACGATATTAGCACAAACTTTTCTTTTCAATGAACTAAGAGAAACAAGTAGTATAACTATCTTGTATTTTGTTTTCTTCCTTTTCCCTTCCTTCCTTTCCTTTTTCCCCCATCCTAGTTCTTTTCCTTTTGAACAATTTCTTCTCATTTCACAATATCTGTTGTGCATTTGGACCTTATTTATGCTTTCAGTTTCTCACACCAGGGAGACAATACGATGTTTACACATGTAAGTCTGATTTATTTCACTTATGAGTATGGTCTCTAGTTGCATCCATTTACCTATAAAAGTCTCCAGTTTATCCTTCTTTATGGCTGAGCAGTACTCCATTATATAAAAAGACCACATCTTTTTGCCCTCGGTTGATGGGCATTTGGGTTGTTTCCAAGATCTGACTATTACAAATTGTGCTGCTATAAACATGGGGGCACATATATCGCTGTGGTACGATGTTTTTAATTCTTCTGGGAAGATACCGAGAAGGGGAATAGCTGGGTCAAATGGGACCTCTAATCCTAGTTTTTTGAGGAATCTCCATATTGATTTCCACAGTGATTGCACCAGTCTGCACTCCCACCAACAGTAGAAAGGAGTTCCTTTTTCCCCACAGCCCCTCCAGCATGTTACTAGTTGATTTCTTGATGATAGCCATGATAGATGGAATCTCAGTGTTGTTTTAATTTGCATCTCTCAAATGACCAATGACGTTGAACATTTTTTCATATATTTATTTGCCATTTGTATTTCTTCATCTGACAAGTGTATATTCATCTCAGATGCCCATGTTTGGATTGGGTCTTTGACTTTGGGGGTTCTGAGTTTTTTCAGTTCTTTATAGGTTTTAGATAGATGTCCTTTGTCTGAGGGCCAATTGGCTAAAATTTTTTCCCACACTGTGGGTTGTCTTTTCACTTTGTTGGTGGTTTCTCTGGATGTGCAAAAGCTTTTTAATAAGATGAGATCCCAGTTGTTAATCCAATTAACATTTTAAAAACTCATCAGAACCCAGGGTAATGTTCACAGGGCTCTAAAAGAATAAAACTACATTTCCTAATTTCTGTTACTGGGCCAATAGCAACTTCATTTACTTATCAACCTCACCTGTTGTTATGCCTCCATGTTTCCTCATGGCTACAAAACTTTCAGGAATTTTGATTGGCAATTGCAGTGGGAAAAAACCATATGTCAATTTAAAGAGAATGGGCCAGTGAGATGGCTCAGTGGCATAAGCACCTGCCTGGCAAGTGCAAGGTCCTAAGTTTGACTCCCGGAACCCACATGTGAAAAAATGGCCGGTGATATCGCTCACCGGCACGAGTGCCTGCTGGCGCGCGAGGTCCTGAGTTCAACCCCCGGTACCCACAAAAAAAATTTTTTTGGAGAGAATAAATAAGTGTGCTTTTGTTACTCTGGTTTAGGCTTTTCTGTCAACATCTGTCTTTTCTTTTTTTGATAAGGTTGGATAAGGGTTTATCAATTTTATTTCATCTTTCAAGGAATATTCTTTGTATTGTTTTCTTAGTCTCAATTGCATTAATTGCTGATCTAATTTTTATAATTTCTTCCCTCGTACAAGCTTTGGACTTGTTCTTTTTCTAGAAGTCTAAATGGCATAATAGCATTTTTAGTTCTTCAGGATGTATAAATTGCCATATTGCTACAATGTCAGACTTTTTTTTTTTTTTTTTTTCAGTACTAGGGATTGAACTCCATTCCGAGTCACATCCCCAGCCCTCTGAGACAGGGTCTTGAAACTTCCACCATACCTAGTTCCAACATAGGACTTTGGGGGTTATTTTGTCCACACTGGTTAAATCTTAAGAAACACATAATTATTCTGTTTTATTCTTTAGACACAAGAAAATACATCATGTACCTATGTAATAAGACAGGCAGGGAATGTGTCCAGTGCGAGGATTCACACCTGTGCATAGAGATGATTGTCTACTCAGTCTCTGGTGATGCCGAAGCATCACCACACGGGGTTCTTTTTCCTATAAAACAACTCTGCTGGGTGAAATGGCCAGGCCACTGGTTGCGAGCTTCTTGAGGGCCAGCTTGTGGGGCAGAGGTGCTCACAGACTCCATGACTGTGGGTGGCTTTGGGGAGGGGCCACGTAGGGAAGCGTTGCTGAGCTCTAGAGAGCCCCTCCTCAGTAGGGGATGTCATTTTGATAGTACTGGATCATGTCGTAGGTCCGGCTCCTAGAAGGTGAGGGGTGGCAAGAGTGAAAGGAAGCTGTCTGCACCTCTTCACACACCCAGACCCTCCTCATTCTCCCAGCACACACACACCTGTTCTACCATAGACAGACCCACCTTATTCGGCCTCTTTCACTGACTTGGCGATGCTGCTGGATGCTTCTATCCCTGGGTGCTCCCTGCATCCACCTTGAACCACCTCCTGTTTCTCCACTGTGTCTCCAGCCCCATGGCCCAGGCTGAGCTGCCCTGGCCCTTCTCTACTTAGGGATAGGTTCTCCACTTCCTCTCAGACTCAGTCAGCAGTTCCCATGAGTGATACAGCCTGTGGTCCCAGCCTCCTTTGCCCTCATCGTTAGGGGATCCCTCTGCTGAGAGCTCCCAAATTCTCACAGCTGCTTCCTTCAACCACCTGCTGGAGTCACCTTCCCCATTATCAAAGCCACTTCTGATTCTCACACCCACATGAGCACCTCAGTCCGGGCTCTGCCTTTAGCACCTGCATCCAGCCCTCCTCTCAGGCTCCCGTTAAGCCCCCTCACGCCTATCACAGCAATGACTGACAGACTGTCCCCACCCTGCCTTCCAGTCACTGTTACTCCCTCCCTAAGTAGCAAAGTCATCCTGAGCTCCCTCCCTGCTCCTCAGGGACCTGTGCACCCAGAACTCCTTGACCCCAGGTGGGTACAGCTTCCTACCTTCAGCCTCAGCATCCCCCAACCCCCTCTAAACCAGCACCCACTGCTCCCCCAAAACTGCCATGAGAGAAGTGGCATGGGGACTCCAAGACTCCTAATGTCTGTCCAGGATAGGTAAGTGCAGGAGAGAAGGGCAGGTGGGATGACTTGCCTGTTGCTAAGGAAGCAATTCTGAATGACCTTCATGATGAAATTTGCAGCCTCTCGCTCAGTCATGTTGGGGCTAAACCTGTGCCTGGGGAAAGACCAAGCAGGGGTTGTTGCTGGCTACCATTGTGTACCCCACGGTAGCCCATCCCATGTTAGGTGGACTTCTGTATTTGTGGGAATATGTTTATCTGAGGGCTGTGTCCTGAAAATGTACCCTCCAGAGTCCAAAAGCTGGGGATGGTGTGGTGGGATATCTCCTGGGCCCAGGTGGCCCCATGGCTGAGGAGGAAGGAGCTGAGCAACTGCAGCCCCAGGGTTGAGGGCTGCTTTGGTATCCTCAAGGAACTAAAGGACGGTTACACGTCCTCAGTATGGCTAGAAGCTAGGATATCCTGCCGAGATGGCCTGGAGAGTCTCACCCAGGAACACCATCACTGGGGTACCAAGGCAGTGACAGTCCAAAGGTTCCCATCTTGGGTGAAGCCTTGGCCAACAGCTGTCCCTCAAATTTCCTGTGTATCTGCTGAGGAACCTACTTTAAGAGCTTGATTGTCTGGCCACGGAAGCAGGGCAGGCCTGTATCCAACATGAGAGTGACCAGAGAGACCACTGCGTCCATGTAGGGCCTGTGGAGAGATGGAGAAGGGAAAGGTAATCCTGGGCCCAGCTGCCTGCGACAGCCTCCTGCTGAACTCTTCCCTCCACGGCAGCCCTTGTCACATGCAGTCTGCTGTCGAGTGTTACCACTGCTGTGTGGCCTCGGCCAGGTGACATATCCTGTGAAACCAGGGCAGTGCAAGTCTCCAGCATGCAGATTGGGGGGTGGCAAGTGCTCAGGCTACAAAGGATGAACGTTTTGCCCAAAATGGGGGAACCCCAGGCTGAGAGGAGAATGCAGAAAGCAGCTGGAGGTGCGGGGTGAGGGGAAAGTGCTGGTACAGGTGAGCAGAAAGAGGTGACCCTGATTCCCCTTTCCGTGCCACCTTTGTGGGGCTGTCCACCCCGTAGCCCTCCAAGCTCACCGCACAGCCAGGTAGCCACGGACACACATCTCCATGAACCACTTGAACGGCGTGGCCTCCATCTTGCCTCCCATGATCATCACCATCTCGTCTGTCAGCTTGATGTCAGGTTCCCAGCCCAGGTTGCCACCCGGAGAGCTTTCAAACATGAAGCCAAAGTCTGCAAAACCCCAAAGAGCCCCCTGTAACTGGGGCAGGTGTGAGGGCAGGCAGAGATAGGGTGGTCTCTAATCAAGGAACGGAAGAGGATTCAAAGACACGAGGAATTCCCACAAGCAGGCCACAGACCATGTTTTCTTGGGGACAGTGTGGGGACAGCAAGCAGAGGAAGGAGAGCTGGAAGTGGAGCCAGGTGCCAGGCTGGAGCAGAGAGGCAGTGCTAAGCCTAAATAAGCCCAGCTCCGTTGGCTCCAGCTTCTGACCCACAGCTCTGCAGCCACACTCACCCCCAGCTTCCTGGCCCCAGAACAGCCTGCTGGCCAACCGGCCTGACCTCAGAGCTGGACATGAATGCTCAACCTGACCCTCCCGCCTGGGTGACCCAGGGCATGCCTGTTCCACTGTGGGGTGCCACCCCCCACCTGGAGGGTGAAGGGAGAGGAGGGTGGCACTGTAGCTGGCTGACCGATGTGGATGATGTGGCCCTTCTTGTCCAGCATGATGTTGCCGTTGTGCCTGTCCTTGATCTGCAGCAGGAACAGCAGGAGGCTGTAGGCGGCCATGCTTCGGATAAAGTTGTAGCGAGCCTGTGTATAGAGAGCTGTGGGCTTACAATGGCTCTGGCTGGGGGGATCTCTCTCTGGCTCTGCCCCCAGGCTTGTACGTGCTCTCCCCAGCTGTGCCCACCCTGGAAGCACAGCTTGGTGGTATCTGGGGTACAGGAGCAGCAAGCCCTTCCTCCTGTACTCAGGGTTTGCTTTCTCCCGGGGAGTCCAGCTCTAGGCTCCTGTGATACCCAGGGAAGGTGACCTGGTTTTATTTTCTAACACAAGACTCTGAAAAGCAGGAGAAGGGAGGAAGCAGATGCTGACCAACAGGTGGTGAGAGGAGTGTGACCAGAGTGCAAACAAGCCCAGGGATAAGGCCCTGCCCCCATGCTACCTGCTGGAAGGCCAAGGTGGACTCATCACCATACTGGCGGGTGAAGTAGTCGTACATGCCAAAGTCCGTCTGGCGGCCAAGCTGGTCACGGGAGGTGCAGTCAGGGATGCATTCAATCACCCCACACTAGGGAGAGATGGAGGTGGGACGGAGGAAGGGCGAGTCTTGAGGACTGCCAGGTGGGAGGCATTGACAGTCCCTGCTGGGCTCCTACTCAGAAAACTTACCCCAGGGGCAGTAGCCACCACACGGTAGGGAAAAACAAAAAGGTCCAGGCCGACCAACTGGAAGATGTTCTTGAAGAGGTCAATGATTTGCAGGGCCAGCATGTCCTGGAAACCAGAGAGGCGCAGGATGGGTCCACTGACCTCCCCTCTGAACCTGGCCCACAAAACTGCCCGAGGCCCTTGAGGCTCATCTAGGGCAAAGGCTAAGTGGCCAGGGAAGGAAGAGGGGAGGCCAGGAGTCTGGAGTGCCTTGCCTCTGCACCTGGGGCTGTGCTGGGCATGAGGCAGTGCTGCCTGAAGGGTATGTGAGGAGGGGACTTCCCTGCCTCAGGGCTCTTCCCTCTGGGTTGACACTGGAGGGTGGCTGGAAGGAGAGGCCTCTGTGTTTTGCAGAAGCCCTGGTTTACTCCATAAATACCTGAACCAAATGAGGGGAAGAAAAGATTCATGTTTTTGCATGGGAGGTTCCCCTCTTTGGTGTGCTTGGAGCCTGACCCTAGGCCTGCTCTGTCACCTGCCGGCAGTCGTCCCCCACTTTGAAGATGGCTGCCTGCCAACAGATCTTCTGGCCATCAGTCTCCTGACTGCAGCCCTCATCCTCCGAGTCTGAGCGGCACCGCAGACCTATGTGTGGGGCAGAGAGGCCACCTGTCAGCCAGAGGGCAGGGAGAAGCCCTCTGAGCGTGCACAGCAAGCCCTGTTCATGTTCCTAGAAAGAACCCCTCTGCAAAGTCTCTGAGGACCAAGAGACCTGGGAAGGCCCACAAAATGTCATGGGTGGTAGAATTACTGAGTCAGAAGCCTTTTCTTAAGAACATTTTGGCTTAAATTGAACTAAAAAAACAAGAGCCCTATTTTTTTTTTTTTTCTTTTGCAGTAGTGGGGATTGATCCCAGGCCTTCATACTGAGCTACATCCCATGCCAGTACTAGAGATTGAACCCAGGATGTCTGCACTGAGCTATATCTCCAACTGTGCTGAAAGAAACTGGCATTAGCAAAGAAAAGCATTTAGATCTCAAACTAAAGCAGAACTTTTCACTGACCTTCTTTTTCAAGTTCACTGACTCCACATCGTTTCACCTTAAATTTGGCCAGATATGGGGCTTTTGCAGCACTAAAACAGAGAAAGAACACAGGACTCGTGATACCGCATATAAAACCTCCCAGGTAAGGCAGTGGGACAGGCACTCACCTCTGCATGGGCGTCCCTGACTTGTAGTCAATGTCTAGCACGATGGCCTCAGGGTTGCTGGGCAGGTAGCAGCCTGTGCAGGGACAGAGGGGAGGCAAACAACAGTGCCCATATGTGACCAAGGAGGAGAAGCCACAACCAGTTCCCAGTGCACTTTACATGCAGAGTCCGCCCTGCAGTCACTTTGCTCCCAGAGGGGCCTCTGCTTCTGTGTGACACCAGTGACTTTACTGTGGATGGACTGGGTCCATCCTCCCTGGCTCTATGATCATTCAGGATTCTGGACCTCTAACAAAGCCACCAATCCCTGGAGATGCTTCTCTAAGAGGACATGCTGAACCTTAGCCTCATAGACACTGCCTTACTGCTCCTCAGTGGCACGGGTCTGTTCCGTTTTCCCTGTGGGGACTTCCCGCCTACCTCTGCCCTCCCCACCACCCCTCCTACACCCCTCCATTTTTGAGCTTGCCTCAAAACTGGGCCTCCCCTTTCTCAGTAAATGCACCAATAAAAGGACTAGAGGAAGCCTATTCCTGTGGCGTCTGGAGCCCTAGGGCGCAAGTGTTTGTGTGTGGGTATGGCTGGCCCACACTACCCAGAGAGAGCTGTGGCTCCCCTCCTGTCTTGCTGGCCTCCCAAGGCTCC
This sequence comes from Erethizon dorsatum, assembly GCA_028451465.1. Taxonomy (NCBI): domain Eukaryota; kingdom Metazoa; phylum Chordata; class Mammalia; order Rodentia; family Erethizontidae; genus Erethizon; species Erethizon dorsatum. The sequence continues at coordinate 99,966,363 of CM051830.1, read as the reverse complement.
CTGCTTACCTGGCTGTACCTTCACTTCAGACAGGGCCGAAAGACAAGCCTTCTTTCTTTCGTCGCCTTTAGGGTAGGGCCTGAGAAGACAAATGCTTTGCTCTTTCTTCTGTAGAACTACCTTCTGGGATTCCAATCTGGATTCCCTTCTCCATTCTTCTCTTCCCAGTTCCAGCTACTCTTGGCCTTGTTAGGCTCAGGTTGTCAGGAAACCATCTGCAGCAGTGCCTGCCGCAGACTCCTCACTAGGGAGCCAAAGTGAGCTATTTTCTGGCTCTGCCCCTTGCCCATGTGCGTTGTGTGTGTTGCTGAGGCACTGGGGACACAGATAGTTGCAGGGATCTACAGTTCTGGGCTCAAATTATATCTCTGTAATTTACTTGCTGTATCACTTTGGGCAGGGCCCTCAGACGTCCTGCTTTAGGATGAGGATAGCACTGGGTGACTACAGTCATGTGCCTATCACATGATGATGCCCAAGAAATGTTATCTCTTCGCTTTTGTTTGGATCTGGAATGTGCCCTGAAGGCCCACGTGTTAAAGCCTTGATTCTCAGCTTGGTGCTACTGGGAGGTGGCAGAGACCTGTAAGAGGAGGGGCCTAGTGGAATGTTTGAGGTCACTAAGGCACCCCTTTGAAGGAGACTGTGGGATACCAGTCTAATTCCAGGCTACCAGGAGATGAGCAGCTTCCTTTGTTATGTGCTCCCCCCATGATGTGCTGCCTCACCATAGGCCCAAGAGTTCAAGGCCACTGACCATGGATTGAAACTTTTAATACTCTCAACCAAAATAAACTTTTCTTTTTTTGTTGCTGGAGATTAAACCTAGGGTCTTGCACATGCTAAGCACATGCTCTACCCCAAGCCCCTTTCCTCTTCAAGTTGATTATCCCAGGTATCTTGTTACAGTGAGGTGAACCTGACTAACACACTTCCCCAACCCTTTGTCTTTGTGGGATAGAAGCTGCCAGCATTGCTGTTCTGCTCAGTGCCCAACCTAGGAAAGGGACACTGAGACATGGTTGGGCCTTGTGGTTACCAAGATAGGAGCAGCCTGCACATTAGAGACAGCCTGGGGAATAAGGCTGAGAAGTGCTGTACTTAGCTCCCCACCTGCCTACGCCACCTGGGCATGTGGCCAATGTCTACGATTCCAGGGCCCCATCCCATACACATGGACAATACCACTGACAACCAAGCATGGTGTCAGATCCACATGCACTGAGTGTCCAAGCCAACAACGATCAGGACTGTGGGCATCTGGTTTTCCAGAGTATAGAGAAGACAGAGTAGCCTAACTGTGGGATGAGGTAAGGAATGAAACAAAGATGTGTTTCCTTAAATGGGATGGGTATCCATGCTTGAATGACCCAGAACAGAGCTCCCCAAACCTGGTTGTGCATGAGAATCAGCAGAAGCCTCATCAGAGGGACTCCTGCTCTCCTGTTTGGGATGGGAAATGAGGACAGGCACAGGTATTTTTAAAGCTCCCCAGGCAATTCCAACAAGGGGCAGGGACTGTTAGGAGAGATCCCTGGAAACGGTTTCTGAAGTGCTGCCACTTACTTGATGATTGCCGACACATTGGTGATCTTATTAAAAAAATCAAATTCTCGCTGGTAGAAATCCTTGGCTGGACCCGACAGGGAGCCTGTAATCTCTTCCACTAACTGTTCCAGGAGGTCACCAATGTCCGCTAAGGAGGAGACAAAGAGGATGGGTCCCTGTGGCTGCCACAGAGGCCTTCAGGGGAACCCACATATTTCTGCCAGCACTCAGGCTAGAGGCCTCCCAGCACCCAGATGTGTGTGTGGAGTGTAGGCTGTGGATGGGTATGAGGCTGCCACACACCATCATCGCCCTCACTGTTGACACTGCCATGCTGGTGGGAAAGGTGTTAGGGCCTGAGCTGAGCTCCAGGCAGGGGGAGGTGCCCCACTGGTCACAGATTCCTCACTGCTGCTTACTTGCAGTAAGAAAAAAAGCCAGTGTCACTTGGGCATGTCCCTGGAGAAGCAATACAAATTAATTTTATTAAACTCTACCCTGAGCACTTGTCATTTTAATATTTGTGTGATGAAATAGGATGCACACGCAGTGCTCCTGCTAGATTTGAAGCCCACGTGTCCTGAGAAGCACCTGGCAACTGACATTCAAGCTGAACTTGCCCCTTTTTTCGTCGAACATCATTTTATCTCTCTCTCTCTCCCTTTGCCTCTAGGACTGGAGTGCAATAGCCTCACTTAGACTAGCATCATCACAAATGCCTGAGGAGTGTGTTGTGCTATGATGTTATGACATCACTAGGTGATAGGAGGTTTAAGCTCAATTATAATCGTATAGGATCACTGTTGTGTTTGTGAACTCTCACTGACAGAACTGTTATGGGACACATGACGGTACTATATAATGAAATGTATTAACATTTCAAGGACTTGGATAACTCACTGATCTATATTTTTATAAAGGACCACTATTTGGTGTTACAAAAGCCTGCCCAGGACTGGAGGTGTCACTCATTGGTAAAGCATTTCCTTGCATGTTTGAGGCTGTGCATTTCATTCCCAGCACCACCACCTGACCACCAACTCACAAAAGCCTGCCTGGGAACAGGTAGACCAAAGGATATGAATGGGGCACAGCACAAAGAACTCCCTGATGGTTTTTCAGATACCTCACTGCCATTAACCTTTAACAAGGGGTTTGGTGTTGTATCAAGAATATCCACAGTAACCTGTAAGACTACTGAAATATTCCTCTCTGTTCCAACTGCAGGCCTGTGTAAAGCTGAATTTCCTTCCTTGTATTTCCTGCCATTTTCTTCAACCAAAACAACATATAGTACAACAGTTTAAGAGCAGAAGCAGGGCCGGGGATATAGCTTAGTGGCACAGTGCCTGCCTGGCAAGCACAAGGTTCTGAGTTGATTCCTGGTACAAAAGAAAAAAAAAAAGCAGAAGCAGAAAGAGAATGAGAATTCAGCTGTTTTCTATTAAGCCAGACCGGGAGTTGGGGAGAGGCTGAGACTAAGACTTGTGAAAGCATAAAGCAATGCTGTTCTTCTAGATCTCAGTTTTTTTTGGGGGAAAATTAATTTTCATGAGAGATGTTTATATTAACATGTAATGAATAGATTTGGCTTTTAAAAATTCCTCACTTTTAATTGCTAATCCTGGTTAACACTGATAGCTAATGCCCACATAAACCAAGGCTCTTTGAGGGTCTCAATAATTTTAAGACAGTGAGGGGCCCAGAGGTTACCCTGAGAAGTGTCGTGCAGGGCTAACTGCCCTTCCTCACAGAGTCACAGGCTGTGTCAGACCCAGGATGACTCTGACAGTATAATGGGACAAGCGGCTCTCCAGCAGGGGACTCAGACACTTGGGAGCTGCAGGGGGGCACCTGGATGGCATGTACAAAGGCTGCTAAATGGCGAGAAGTGCCTCACCAAAGGCTGGGAAGCAGAGTGGTCTACTGGCTGGGGCAGCATAACCCACAAGGGCTCTAGACCACAGAAGGCTCAGGGAAGCTGCTGAAGGTGCTGAAGATGGAGAGAGAGGCCTGAGGAAAGAGGACAAAATACTCACGGTCTTTCTGGTGCCCCTCTTCATCTAGGTAGATGTTAGTTTTCATGTTCCAGATAAACTGGTGTGCCAGAAGCTGGGATCTAGATGCTGCCCACAGAATATATTCGCGTACATAGCCCATCTGCAGGAGAGCAAGGTCTCTGTCAGCTTGTGCTTGGGGTCCCCTCTCTACCCCTCTCTACCCCTCTCTACCAGTGCAGGAGCTAACTCCCAGTGCTTGGCTGTGTGGCTCCCTCTGTGTGGGTGACCTCTCCAGGGTCAGTGGCAAGTCCAGCCGAGGGGCAGGCCAAGTTCCACCTAGATGGCTGGAACTCAAAGGGGTGAGGTCCCCAAAACAGGCCTGAGTCAGTGTTTCTCTCCTTACTTCTTTCTCCTGGATTTAAAAATGACACTCAAGGGCCAGTGATATCGCTCAGCGGCACGGGCGCCTGCTGGCATGCGAGGTCCTGAGGTCGACCCCCGGTACCCACAAAAAAAAAAAAAAAAAAAGCTCATTTGTGCTGGGCATGGTGGTGCACATCTGTAATCCCAGGACTTGGGAGGCTGAGGCAGGAGGATCACTGTGAGTTCGAGGCCAGCCTAGGCTACACAGTGAGTTCAAGGCCAGCCTGCACTACAAAGTGAAACCCTGTCTCCACAAAAACAAAAACAAAAACAAAAAAACTCATTTGTAAGCAAGTTGTTTAGAACAATGTTCCTAAGTGACAGACAAGTTCCAGAAGGCTCTATTTAATGCAGAGCTACTTCCCGCAGGAGTTAATACACTGATGGTCACTATCCTAAGGACCTCCTCTCTTTTTCCTTTTCAGTCATTTCCCACCACTCAGCTGGTAACCTGTGTTTTGTTCCTATTTTTCTGAGGTACTAAAAATACTGGGTGCTAACTACATTAACAAACTACTTTTTTTGCTCTATCCTATAAATAGTATCTTAATAATAAACATAATATTTACTGGTTTCAAAATAGCAGTGCCAATGTTGTTACTACCAGTATGATTACTGAAAACTGGTTTGGATGGTTTCACGTTTTTGTCCTGGGGATATTTTCCACTGGGGACATACAATCAGACGGAACCCAGTGGTGAACTGTATCCCCAGCGCTTTTCATTTACTTGTTTTTATTCTGGGGCAGGGTCCTGCTAAATTTCCCAGACTGGCCTCAAACTTCTTATCCTCCTGCCTCAGCCTCCTGAGTAGCTGGAATTATTGGCATACGCTACCACACCTGGCAGGTAACTCCAGTTTTAATGATCATGCCCTAGGTTTAAAAAGGAGGGCTGGCTTCTCAGGAAAGACTCCCAGAGGAGTGGCCTCTTACTTTTTGCAGCAGCCTGTGGCCACCCATCTGGTACAACGGTCTTTGGATGTATGTTCCCAATGTGGGTGGGTAAGTGGCTTAACACAGGAAATACTTCAAGTAACTCACTGTTACAGGTGTGTCCCAATTCTAATCCAGCAGATGGATCTAACGGTAAACTGAAATATTCAACCTGCAGTGCTTTTAGATACAAGTTTGTTTTATAATAATGTAAACACTGACAGAGTTCCAAAGTCAAAATACTACCCCTCCCTCCTGTTCTCTCCTTCCCTGGCCATTTTGTTTTTTTGTTTGTTTTGAGACTGGGTCTTGCTATGTTGCCCAGGCTGACCTCAAACTCCTGGGCTTAAATGATCCTCTTGCCTCAGCCCCAAAGTAATTGGGTCTATAGGCTCAGGACACCATGCCCAGCTCTATTCTTCCTTGTTAGAAACAAAGTGTAAGTAAATATGTATATGTATTTATATCTGCGCAGGTATTCTCTAAAAATGGAAAAGAAGAAAACAATAAGTAAAGCTAGCTGAATCTTGAGTTGGTATAACCACAAAGAATCCTTTATGAGAATTTAAGACACAAAATCTAATTGTATGTCCCTCATGGGAAATACCGTATGTTAAGGACAAAATAGCAAAACTATCCAAACCAGTTTTTGGCAGTCTGGTAAGTAACAATATCAGCACTGCTTACATCATAGGATAAAGCAAAAAAAATTCATTAACGTAGTTAGCACCCAACATTTTCAGTGTTAAAATACTCAAACACAGAATCAAATAGTTTTTTTTATCCTACATTTGAATTGGGAGCATCAGTGTGATCTCATGATGCACTTTCCTAGGCTGGAAAGGCCTCGAAAGAGGACAACTCAGTGGCAGTGAGCAGTCTCAGCATTCAGATTGAGGCATCTCTGTAACAATTCCCACTAAAATGAACCAGAATTCTTCACAAACTTCGTTGATTCTAGGTCTGTGTCAGAAAAACAGAACCTGGAATATCTTATTCTGGAAACCAAGGAGGTTCTCAAAGACTAAAGATCAAAGAGCAGAGCAGACAATCTGAGGAGGTTATCTGCAGTTGGAAAGGCACACATCAGAAAAGAGTAACGGGGGCTGGGAGTGTAGCTCAGTGGTAGAGCACTTGCCTAACACAGGTTTGATCCCCAGCACCACAAACAAAACAAAACAAAACAGACTGATACACATTGAAGAGGTCCAAATCCATAAGTTCATAATATTTGGAAAAAAGAAAAATTTACTGGTCACCTTTGGATAATGCTAAAGAATTAACTCATTATTTTGAAAACTAGAAAATAAACAGAAAAATTGAACCCAGGGCCTTCACACTGAGCTACACTCCCAGCCTTTTTTATTTTGAGACAGGATCTTGGTAAGTTGCTAAGTTGCCAAGGCTGGGCTCGAACTTCCAATCCTCTTGCCTCTGCTTCTCAGAGTGCTGGGATTTAAAGGTGTGTGCTACCACTTGGCAAGGTTTTCTTTTCTTTGTCTTTCTTTTTTTTTTTTTTTTTTGTTAGCAAATCACATAAAATACAAGCAAAATAAAGAAACTACAGCCTACCTACATTGGCTGTGCTAACTGCAGCCACCTGAGCCCCCATGTGCTTAGTGCAGACTGCTGTGCACACGGACACGTGGCCGTTTTCTGGTGGTCACTCTCATTCACACAGAGACCCTGGGCACTGGTGCCTGCTCCCCTCCTCCTCTGGATCAGGCCCTTCTGCTAGGCCCATATAGAAGCAGAGTGCTAAGCAGTGAAGAGAGAACATGGTTGGTGAGGGGGGCAGGAGGGGAGGGGAGACAGCTTCCTGCAAACAAGGTGCCTCATAGAAGTCCCACAAGTGTTGGCACCAGAGCTGGGGCCCCAGCAAGGTGAAAGTGGCTCCACATCAGTCGTGTGTATCACTATTAAGACTGGAGTGTTGGCAGCCACCTAGTTGGGGCAGCAAGTGGTTCTGCAGGACCTTTTAAGAGAGGAGAGAGGTTGGCTGGGGCTCTAGAAACCGTTTGGTCTCTGCAACCTCGATGGAAAACCATGCCAGTCTGCAGGGAAGACACCAGCCCCAGGGCCATCCAGCCCCAGGGCTCACAGCCACTGTGGCTAATGCAAGCAGTGAGAGCCAGCCTGCCTGGGGTAGAGGAGGCTGAGTCAGGATGTGGGGAGTCTGGTGCCCACTGAAGCCAGGACCGAGAGCTCCCCAGGAATGGGTGGTGTGGGCTGGTTATGATCACGCCGGTGGGTGATTCTGTGCCATGCCCAGTGCTGTGCACTTCGTGTGCATGTGCTTCTTCATGAGCTGCAGTGTGCCCTGCAAATTCACGTGCTGAAACACCAATGTGATTATGTTTGGAGACAAGGTCTTTAAAGAGATAATTAAGACAAAATGTAGCTAGGCATGGTGGCATCCACTTGTAATCCCAGCGCTCTGGGAGGCTGGGGCAGGACGATGGCAAGTTCAAGCCCAGACGGGACAATTTGGCAACTTAGCAAGAACTCATCTCAAAATTTATAAAAAGGGCTGGGAATATATCTCAATCCAAAGGCCCCGGGTTCAATCCCCAGCACCTTGGAAAAAAAAAAGGGTCATTAGGGTGGGTCCTAATCCAGGATGATTGGTGTCCTCGTAAGAGATCGCGACAAAGACACACAAATGGGACCTCATGTGAAGACAAAGGGAGAAGATACTACCTATGAGCCAAGGAAGAAACCAGCCCTCCTCACACCTTGATCTTAGACGTCCAGCCCCCAGATTTGTGTGAAAATTAATGACTACCTGCTCTGTGGCGCTTTGCTATGGCAGCCTGAGTAGACTAATACACCCATCATCTTGTCTAATCCTCACCTCTGCCCACTGAATAGAGAAGGAAGTCTGGTTCAGGGAATTTACGTGGCCTGAAAATAGGCTGCCTGCCCTGAGGAAGGAACTGTCAAAGCCCCAGAGCCCACCCATTCTACAGAGCCTGACTGGGCCTCAGGGTGGGGCAACAGGAGCACAGGGACTGTAGTTGTGGTTGGGCAGCCCTGCTCCCAAGGGAAGCCGCACAGAGCCTGTGACAGCTGGAGACCAAGTTGGGTCTCCAGGGCAGGAACTGCACAGCTGTAGAAGGCAGAAGACAGCTTGTGTCAGCACAGCCTTACCTTGTCATACCTGAGAGCCTGCACAATCTGGGGGATGTAGAACAAGATGGCATCCTGCACAGGAGAAGAAATGACTGTGAACCTTGAGGTTAGAACAACTAACACAACCAGTCTAGGGCAGTGATGGTGAACCTTTTGGAGCTTTCAGTGATAATAGTCAGCTACAGCTCACGTGTAACAGGTTCACTACCACTGGTCTAGGTCCCCACCCAATGCACAGTGACAGACACTAGAACCTGTCCCTGCTTCTGGTCATCCCATAGGATGCTACCCTCCTCAGAGCACCCCAGCAGAACTGAGAACTGGGAAAGGCCCAGAGGATGGCAAGGAAAGTGATGAATAGCTTGAAACATGATAGATGGTAAAAAGCAAAAGAAGCAAGTCTCCCTCACTTACAAGGAGAGGAGTCCATCTCAGGGAAATGGATTGAAGGTTAGAACAAGGTGCTGGGCTACAGTGACTGAGGCTCCAGAACATTCTGCAGACCCTACCTCCACTCGTCACCATGGGTGGGCCCCCAAGTGTTGGAGCCAGGTGTGATGGGACATGCCTGCAATTCCAGCACTCTGGGATGCTGAGGCAGGAGGATTGCAAGTTTGAACCCAGTCTGGGAAACAGCAAGACCCTCAAAATAAAAAAAATTTTTAAAAGGACTGGGTATATAGCTTAATGCAAAAGCCTTAGATTCAATATCCAGTACCAGGAAAAAAAATGAATTTGCTGTTGGGGTAAGAGGCATAGGTACACTGCCATGGGATGTCTGCTCACTTCTGGAACCAAACTCAAACTTTCTTATTTAACCCAAACACATAATGAAAGCTAAAAAACAAATATAACTAGAAAACACATCTGAATTAGAATTAAATACATCTTCTACAACTACTTGAACAAAAATGGGGAAGGAAGACATGTTCTAGGATGGACAGGCACAGTTGGGTCCCTCCTAGCTTGACCATGAAGCTGTGTCTTCTCTCTCCATTGAACAGTGCTACCCGAGACTCACCGGGGGGAAGGACCGCAGGACTTTCACCCCATACTGTGCTGTGAGAGGGTGTGGAGGATACATGCTGGAGAAGTAGGAGAGGCCCGTGGGTGGGTCTGTGGGTGCCCAGCATAGCACGTGGCTGAGCTCTGGAGCATCGGCGTCGATGGTGTGCCAGGTCACAAGGAACTAGGGAGAAAGAGTGGAGATGGGTGGCTCAGGCAGTCCCTGGGGCCTGTCTGGGAATATCCAGCCCATGGCAATTACAAGGATAGACATAAAGAGTGATAATCAGAAACCATTTATAACTATGCAGAAAATGTTTCTGATGACACTGTTATAATTGCAATTAGGTTAAAATACATTAAAATTTTCCTATCATAAATATAATAAATCATACTGCATACTAAAAGCAGAAAACGCAGTAAATTAAAATACTTCTGACCCTGAGGTCACCCAGGCTCTGTTTCTGCCTGGCTCTGGTGTCCATGCATCCTGGGCGCAGTTCTAGATTCGTCTGAACCCAGGCCAGGTGGGGGCTACGCTACCTTGATAGCTTCAGGGACATCAGTAACAGCTCCAGGGTCCAACCGAACGAGACGGGTCACTTCATTCCCAATGGCTTCCGTGTTCTTGAACCTATAGCACACGGTACAGGCAGGGTGGCCTTAGCAGCAGACATTCCCCCATTGCCATGGAAGGAGATCGAGAGGGAAATGCTGAACTGGAGGGATTCAGAGCCCTGTTAGTGACATCTAAATGTTCTCTGCTACTAATACATTAGTCTGAACACAAGTGTTTGAAAAAGAGTAGCATTAATAGGTCAACTATGAGGAAATGCCAGAACTTTCTTAAGCAGAAATTAACCTATACTCAGCATTTACAGGCCCTCTTTGTAAAGTCCTTGTCTTTAAAACCCTGCCTTTTACTCCTTTTCAGTACTGCACCCCTTTACCCTGGTCCCTCATGTCAGTGTCTTTTTTTTTTTTTTTTTTTTTAATTGTTTTGAGACAATGTTTTGCTATGTAGTCCAGGCTGGCCTTGAACTTGCAATGATTCTCCTGCCTCAGGCTCTTGAGTGCTAGGATTACAGGCATGTGCCACAACACTTGGCATCAGGTTAGTGTCTTAGTCCACAGTCCAAGGACACAAGACATGTCACCTGGTGAGAATGCAGACATGAGTTTGCAGATGTTACTGCCCCCATGCTAATGAAAGGAACCTTTTTCATAAGCACTGTGCTTTGAAATAATACAAGAGAACCAGTCCATGGTTCTGCTCCTGAGGGTGAAATTAGGACCAGTAGGAGGAAGTAGTAAAGAGGCCAGTTTGAGCTTCCAGTGAAGAAACATCTGCTTCAGGTACATCCACAGGGGGTGGGAGACTGTCTACAGCGACTGTGTCACAGGGGCCTCTGCAGTCCCTCTCAGCTACTATCAGTCTAAGAGTTTTGTCCCTGTGGAGCCTCCACGGGGCAGCTCACAGGACACCGGCTGCCAGCTGCAGCACAAGCCTCCTCTGAGTAGCCTATACTGAAAAATGCCTTCCAGGAAGAAACCCAAACCCTCCATCAGCCTGTTTCTGCAGCCCATCTCCCTGAGGCGGTAATATTCATGAATTGATAGTGGCCCTAAATTCACTCTGACATTACTTCCTCAGGGTCTGGCACCCCAACTAGGACTCTGACTAGAGCAAAAGGCTCACTATAACCTCTGCACTGAGTGAATGTCTTGGATTAGAAGTCTGCATGCGTGATGACTTTTCACATGTCATAATGTGAGGGCCACATTATGCTCCTTAGCGCACAGGACACAGCCAGCAGGGCCCTGCACTGGACCTCTCAGGAGGCTGGGGTGACCCAGGGACTCACCTGGCTGGCAGCTGCACGGCCAAGTGAGGAGAGATGCTCCAGGCAAGGTTCACGTTGTCCTTCCACTGCTTCTCACTCAGGCTAATGTACTTGGACCTCCAGTTGGCTACGCTATTCTCTCCAGCCTGGTCCAGCTCCAGCTCTGGGGCTGACAGCGGGTTGTACCAAGTGATGAGACGTTCTATCTCAGTAGCCTGGTGAGACCAGACACAATGCCCAATGCACCTTCTGCAGAGGCCCACATGCTACCCCTGCCCCAAGCAGTGGCTGCAGCCATGGGCTTTACCAGCAGGGACAGCAGCAGTGTCCGGCGCTTCATGTAGTACTTGTGGAGCTGGGAGCCCCGGTTGGTTTTCTTAGACATCCCTAGGGAGGAAAGACAAAGCATGGGTGTAGTCTCTGGAGGTCACCTGACTGCCCTGTGTTTCTAGAACCTAAAAGAAGCTTTTGGTTCCACCATCTGAGCATTCATCAGGTCACCAGAATAGGGACTCAGATGTGACACAAATAGAAGCAAACTTGGCACCCACCTGACTTCTTGGAAATGGTTGACATGCCACTGGACAAGGGGTACGTGTTGATCCAGCCTTGTGTGGCCTGTTGCCGAGAGCCCACAGTTATGTCCAGGTTGCTCCGGGTATCCTGGTTATCTGTAGGCAAACACATCATTGATTGTGGGATGAACAGTTCAAGAAATGGCATCCCAAAGAGAAACTTGAATTTTCACCAGAGGTAAGGTGCAATCTGCAGAGACAAATACTGCATATTCTCCCTAATATGTGGAATCTGAAGAAGATGACAAGTAGGAGGAGGACTACTACTAGACAGGAGGAAGGAAGAGGAGGGAGGGGGTGTAATGGGATGGATATGAGCAAGAGCTATTATATACTAGGAAACCCTTCCCCAAAAATGTGAAACTAGGCGGGGGGGTAAGAGGGTGATAAGAGGGTGGGTGTATATGACCAAAGTATGTTATATGCACGTATGTATCTGCCAAAATGGAACTCATTAATATGCATAAACAATATAAAAGTGAAAAAAAGTATAGCACATAAAAAAGTCACCCTGTCTGCTTTTAAATGATATTTTCCTTTTCCTGGAAGTGAAGTGGTCAGCTGTGGGTCTGCCTACAGAAACTCCTGTCCTGTCTCCTATTATGTGGTCGTAAACAGCTACATGCTCAGAGGAATAGGAATATGGTTTCTGTTTAGAGGTTTGCTCCTAGCAAAAGCTTCAGTGCTTCTTGTGAAACATTGTGTTCTCTTGCTCTGGAAAACTCTTTGTCACTGTCCACCTTGGATAACTTCTGTGCATCCTTTGAGACTCAGCCCAAATGTCACTGCTTTCTGAAACTGACTTGATTCCCCAGCTCTCCTGGGACAAGTGCCTATTCTTGAGGGGTGCTCCATGGTCTTCTCTCTGATGTTACCACCACCTGACTACTTCCAACCAGATGACATTGGACTGTGCTGTATTCACCTGGGCACTCTGGCCTCAGTCCAATACCGTCACATTAGGCACTCAGCAGATGCTGGTGCACAGAGCTGGTATGGAAGAAGTTGCAGTGCAAGGCATCTGCTCATGGCCTCCTATGCTTGTCATGGGCCTCATCCTGGGCTGAAGGAGAAACAGCAGCCACGCAGGCACTGGGCCTCTGACAACATGAAGTATGGCTAAGGACAGCACACAGGTGGGCCCTAACTACTCTTCTGCCCAGCTCCAACAGAGGTGTCCACAGTGTACCCCTGTCCTGCCCCTGCCCTCCCAAGCAGCTCCACTGCTGGCAGCAATGCTCACCTGGGGGAACGAGCTGGCTGGCTGTCAGGTACTTCTTATCTGAGAACATTGCCGTCCAGAATTTAATCATTATGCTTATGTCTTCACGCAGCCTCTTTTCTCCTTGAGTAGGGAACTTTGGGGGACAGCTGCAAACAATCACAGAGGACAAGAGTTAAGTGTCTGGAGTAAAGGACTAGATGCCAGTTTTATAATGCAGTGAGAGGTGACATAAGTGGTTCCTTAATGTTAAGAGGTTGGCCCAGAACTGGTCATCAGCAACAGTGATCTCACTAATGGCCATGGGAAAGTGCAGTGGTTTTAAGAGCACCCTCCTGCCCACCCCCATCTGCAACGGCCATAGCTTCTGGGTGAGTGATGAACTTATGGCAGATCATGACAACTGAGCTGTGTACAGTAACAAATCCAGGCATATTCTATCTCTCTTTCTCTGTCTGCTTCCATTCCCTCCCACCCCAGTTCCCCTACCTCCCCACCCAAATTACCCCATCTCATTGCCCAGACTGGTTTCAAACTTCTGGGCTCAAGCAGTCCTTCTACCTCAGCCTCCTGAGCTGCTGGGAGAACAGGAACACGCCACAGTGTACAGCTGCATTTTATCTTTTAAATTAGCTGAAGTAAGTGAAAATTTGCATACACCTTAGAGTCTAAGTACACACACTTGGGCATGGGCACACACACAAGCACAGGCCTAAGGATATTCAAATCCTGCAGCACCAGGACTACTGAATAACAAGGTGAGTGAGCATGAACCACGCAAACTGTTGTTCTATGAGTGACCTCCTCCTGTGACAGTAGTCCCTGGGGTGAGGCTGTCTCTGGACACACACTCAGTACACACTGGCAAGTACCTGAAGTAGTCAAAGGCAGTGGAGTAGATCTTCTCACGAAGTACATTGCGAATGGTTGCATTTGGAACGACATCAGCATGCAGGAGGGACAACCCCAGGGTCAGCAGTCTGAGAAAGAGCCCCAGGCCCAGTCAGAGTGGGAAACGTGATCTAGGCCTGAGTCTCGAGGGGTGCCAGGCAACCAAGCAAACCTCGCAGCCCCTGAGATCAGGGCATGTCTCTAGATGGCAGAACCGAGACAGAAGTGTCAGCCAGGCAATTACCAGTCATAGATTTCTTGTACCCGAAAGATCCCAGGAAAGATTTATTTTTTGTAACACTGGGGGTCAAACCCTTGGACTGGCCCATGCTAGGTAAGTAATCTACCACAGAGGTATAGCTTTGCCCAGTCAAGGGGAGATTTCTTCTTCCTTTTTCTTTTCTTTTTTTTTTTTTTTTTTTTTTTTGATGGTATAGGGGATTCAACCCAGGGTCTTTGCACTGAGTTAACATCCCTAGCCCCTTTTAACATTCATTCATTCATTTATTTATTTATCTATGTTTTTTGAGACAGACTGGCTTTGAACTCACTATGTAGCCCAGGGAAGACTCAAACTCATGGTGATCCTCCTACCTCAGTGCCACCACACACAGATTAATTTTATTTTTTGTCTTAAGACAGAGTCTCACTAAATTAAGTTGCCTAGCTAGGCTGGGCTCAAACTTGTGATCCTCCTGCCTCTGCCTTCCAGAATGCGGGGATTACAATACCCCGCTAAGATTTATTTATTTATCGAACCTTCAGTTTTATACAGAGAAAAATGAACAACTTGTATGCTAGTCTGCCTGAGTCAGAAACTTCAGCCTCATAAACTATCTGCAGATTGTTTCCTGAGGTAGAGTCACCTGAAGGTGTGACAAAGGGAGAATATTTAACTCACGTTTTAAAAAGGGGGTGGGGTGGGACATGCCTATAATTCTTGTACTCTGGGAGGCTGAGGCAGGAGGATCACAAATTCCAGCCCAACCTGGGCAACTTTAGTGAGACCCTGTTTCAAAATAAATAAATTTTTGAAGGAGAGTTCTGGGGGTGCAGCTCAGTGGTAAAACTGCTTGCCTAGCAAGTGACCTGAGTTCAATCTCTAGTAGCACAAAAAAATAACTACCAAGAAAATAATTTCCCAGGTACCTGGTTTCTGCTACACTAGCTCATGGGCAAGGTGACATGAGGGATGGTGGGAAGGAAATGTTCCTGTCTGCAGGGAGCTTATAATTCAGGGAAGGTTGGGGAGATCAGAAGTCCCCCTGGTAGATGAGACACAGAAATCTTTACAGAGTAGAAATGCACAGAAATCCAACAAAAGAAGGATCTAGTTCTTATGAGGGTTCTCCCAGAGGGACAGAACCCAGCTGTTGAAAGGTTTGGCAGTGAGATGGCCTTGAAGAGAAGCAGCTTCTCAAGTGGCAGGAGCAGGGTATAGGGATCTACAGGGAAGTGACTGTAGGAATCAGGACAAGGGGTTGGGGGAATCGTGGACAGTAGGCTGGGCTCAGGTTTGGTTGAGAAGGAAGGGCATAGTGCAACAAGACCACCCCAAAGAAGGCCATCTACGCTAGCCAGAGACACAGGTACCAGCCAGCTCCTAATGTGAGCCACAGGGGATGGCCTGTGGTAGGAATAGAGTCACAGTGAGGTAGCTGGTTGGTCCAAGTGAAAGTGGGGAGGGGGAATTGAGGCTTATATGTGAAAGGAAGCAAGAGAGGCCAGACATATTGCAGGGGAAACCAAAACTATCTGCATCTGGATACACAAGAGGAGAGAGGACATGAAGCCATCCCAGAGGGCAGGAAGGGAAGACAGGAGGAGGGAGCTGTGTGAGCAAGGTGACTTCCCTATTTGTGTTTTGGAGGATGGCTCACCCTCCAGGTCAGCTGTTCACCAAGTGTCACTGCAGGCAGACAGGGAGTGCCTGTTGGTTGCTATGGCAACTGCACACTGCAGGGATGGTCAAGTGAACATTGTTTTCCAGTAATTCATTCCTGTTGCATTTTATTAAAGGAAAGGTCATAACAGATTGGATATTAACAAAAAGAGAACTGGACCTTCCCTGCAACTGGTTTGAGAAGCATGGCCCCCAACAGGCAGCCAGAGGACTATAGGGACATGGTCTAGAGCTCAGGGACAGGCACACAGAGCAGGCAGCAGGAGCAAGGGCCTGAACTGTGGCAAGGCAAAGGCAGACACTGGGCTCCACAGGCCTGGAACAGAGGCTGGCAAAGACCAAGTTCTAGGAAGAAGGGCCAGACAAGAGGAATTGGGGTGGGAGATGCTATAACCAGCCAGAAGCTCACTGCCTCCAGGCAATCTGGAAGGATGTCCCTGACAAGCTCATCCTGATCATTTTGGGAAACCTACACCAGATTTTCTCCAGACTATATATGGAAGTACCATGACACACTCATCCCCCATACTGCCTAATGTGATACACCGATGCCTTGATGCCAGTGACAGGCACCCCTGTGCCCCCAAGGAGGAAAGCACTCACTTGAATCGGGGTCCAATGGCTGCCACATGCCGATTCATGCTCCCCTTGGCCCCACCAATGTTCAGGGACATGGAGCGCTGCAGCAGGCTGGAGAAGATCTCCACTTGGTCAGAGCTGCAGTACTTGGCGATCTCAAACCGCTGCACCAGGAACTGGTTAGACAAGAAAAAAAACACTGTGGTGACAGAGCTAAGCCAGCCTGACTCCAGGGCGAGTGAGGTCAGCTAAAAATGGGGGAGGGCTAGAACAGTCACACCCTCTCTCTCAGGTCACAGCCCCCAGGCTAGTGGCCCCAGGCAAAGCCTTGGCCCCCACCATCCAGGTGGCAGAGCATAGCAGAAAACGGGCAGGTTCGTACATCAATCCAGATGTAGTGGGGGGTAACTTCCGGGGGGCAGGGTCTGGGCTGACTGGCTTCTGACGCTGCCAGGGGGTCTGCTTCCTTTGTCTCTGCAGAAAACAGGCCGAACTTCTGCTCCACTGTCATGTGCCAGGCCCCTGCCATCTCCCGCATAAACTGCAAGTACATAACAAACGTTAGCTCCCCTGAGAAGCACAGGAGATTATTGTTTAAATTATAAAAGGAATACACATCCATTAGAAACTGAGTAAAGTATGAAGAAAAAAGAAAGGGCACTCAACCCCACTTCCCAGGGCTCAGCCACATTAGTGTTTGGAGTGTTTCCTTCCAGCCTTTTTCCCAAGCTAGGTTCTTCTCATTCCAGTTCATGGTGCTGGGCAGGGCAGGATGTAATGGTGCCTGGGATGTTCCTGGTGCCCTGTGGGTTCTGGACAGGACCCATCCTGGAGAATCTTTAACAATCCTGATAACTGCCTGTGGTTGAGGTGGTGAGGTTGCTTGCTCGGGGCCTCTAAGTTGGTAAGGGTAGAGCTGGGGCCACCCGAGATAAGGAGCCAGATGGTGTAACTTAGGTGGGAGCAAGCCCAGAAGGACAAGGGCCATGGGACCGAGTGTGGCTACAACGGAATAAGCCAGGGAAGTGAGGGACCCAAAGGCAGGATGTGCAGGCGAGCTTGCAGGTCACAAAATTAAGTCTGCCCTTCAGGCAGAGCAAGCAGGAGCAGGGGGCACTGACAGGCCTAAGGCATGAAAGGGACCAGATGTAACCCAGGTTTTACCCACATGCTCTGACTGCATGTGCAGAGGGCCAGGGGAAGCAGGGGACTGGGGGATACCTCCAAAGTCCAAAGCATAGATGGAGAAGGCAAGGGCTGAGGAACAGCTTGGGATCCTGAGAAGTGGCTCATTTGGGGAAGTACAATAAAAAGAATTCAGAGATGAATATAAGGCCTTTGGTCTGAGAAGAGAGAAGGATGACAATGGCATTTACAACAATGGAGGATGGGTAACCAGGGTGGGTGGCATCTGGAGATGATTGTGGTCTGTCTGCTGAGGGGGTGCTGGTCAGCTAACCACACAAAGCTTGGGGGCAGGAGCCGAAGAACACGCCTAGACCAGGGTGTGAGGGCTGGGATAGGTGATGGTGCCAGCAAAAAAAATTGCCCTGACAGGCAAGAGAGGGCCCTGAAACACCTGTGTTATTCAGTAGGATGACAGGGCTACAAAAATTACAAAGGTCAGGAGTCCTTGAGAGGAACAGCTAGGTGACCAGAACAAATGCTTTCAGGACCCAAAGCTCTGAAGGGGGTTGTGAGTAGCTCTCCATCTAATTCTCCACCCACCACCTGGGCCCTATCAGGTGAGTCTGTGCTCCATCCTCCCTGCTCCATCCTCAGGCCTTCTCCAACCACACATCCTGAGAACAGACGGGGGTCAGAGGTTCAAGGGAACTCGCAGCCCAAAGGACAATGTGAGGCTTGATGAAGGTGGTCAGAAACTGTCCTGACCCTGTCTTATTAAATGGGCTAGAGCTGTTCCCAGACATTAGTCGTAGCAGAAAGAGCAGCTTCCTCCTAATTCTCTTCATCAAAGTTGGGGGAGGGGTCATGGAAGGATTTTTACGCCATTTTGAAGAAGTCTTATTCACACCCATCTCTGAGTGGGCTATTCCAGGCTTTGTTGGTTTTTTTCAACTGTTTTTTTTAAAGAAAGACCACTCTCCCAGTCTCTGGGAAAGGAAAACAACAGTGCTCTTCAATCACCAGTTTTCCTATATAGTTGCTCTTCCATATCTGTGGATTAAAAATCTGTGGATTCAACTAACCAGACCAAAAGTATTTGGAAAAAATTGTACCTGTACTGAACATAAACGGTTTTTTTTCTTGTTACTATCTCCTTAAAATATAGAATAGGGCCGGTGAGATGGCTCAGTGACGTAAGCGCCTGCCTGGCAAGCACGAGGTCCTGAGTTCGACTCCCGGTACCCACATTAAAAAAAAAAAAAATATATATATATATATATATATATATAAACTACTGCTTATGTAGCATTTACATTGTATTAGGTATTAAAATAATTAGTGATGATTTAAAGTATATGGAGGATGCACATACTACATCATTTTATGTAAGGGACTTGGACATCTACAGCTTTTGTTATTTTTGGCAGGGCTGAAGTGTGTGTCCTGGAACCAATCCCCCCAGGGATAACTACACCAAGGAACAACAAACAAAAACTTTGAAACAGGACTGGAGATGTAGCTCAGTGGTAGAACACTTGCCTAGAATGCTCAAGGCCCTAAATTTGATCCCCAGCACTGAAAAACAAACAGAAAGAGTTAAGAGGAAAATATCCAAAACCAGCAGGGTATGGTGGCACACACCTGTACCACTTTGGGAGGCTGTATAATTAGCTTTCCCATTACTGGGACACAATACTGACCCCCATAACTTAAAGAAGGAGACACTTAATTTGGATCTTAGTTTCTGGGGATTCAGTCCATGACTGGCTGGCTCAAAGGCACAACTGTCATGGCGAAAGAGTGTGACAAAGCAAAAATGCTTAGTTCAAGGTGACTGGGAAGCAGAGCAGGGTAATAGCACAACAGAAAAAGGGACCAGGGACCACAGACCCCAAGACCACACCGCCATGATCCATCCAGAAATACCCAGAAGTGTGCTCCACCAATCCCCTGGTCAGATCCCAAAACCAACCAGGTTCACACTCTACCCCCAGTGCCAGAGGGTGAGGAAGGAGGGTTGAAAGTTCAAGCCCAGCCTGGCCAATTTAGCGACTTACTGAGACCCTCTCTCAGAATAAAAATTTTTAAAAAACGTTGCAGATGTAGCTCAGTGTGAAGTCCTTGGTGTAATTGGAAAGAAAGAGAAAGAAAGAGCAAGCAAGAAAGAAAAGAAAGAAAATTCTCAGATACTAGAACAATTTAGACAAGAATTTAAAAATAATTATTATAAATATGTTCAAAGATGTAATAAGAAAAAGAATAGACAAAGATCTTGAGAATCAAAGCAGAAAATGCAAACTGTAAAAAAGAACCAAACAGAAATCCTAGATATGAGAATTATGTCCTAAGTAAAAAATATATAAAATACCTTTACAGAAAGAATAAGGCAAAAGTTGGGCATGATGGTGCATGCCTGTAATCACAGCACTTGGGAGGCTGAGGCAGGAGGGCATGAGTTGAAGGCCAGACTGGGCTACATAGTGAGTTCAAGACCAGCTTGAATTACAGAGCAAAAACCCTGTCTCAAAAAAAAACAAAGAAACAGAGAAACAGAGGGAGAGAGGGAGAGACAGAGACAGAGACAGAGAGACAGAGAGAGAGAGGCAGAAGAAAGGACTAGTATTAGTGAACTGACAAAAAGTAACCAAAACAGAGATCCAACATGACTGACTAGAGGAGTCACATCAGAGGTGCTCAGAGAGGAGTCACTGAAGCCACAGGTACTCTGTTGTGGGGGAGCTCTTACACCGTGAATGAGAAAATTAGAAAGGCAATTCATGTAGATCAAACCTAATATCTGGATCACTCTAAAGGGAAAGCAGAGCCAAACAGCTGTTCTACACTATTTCAGCCCCTGTCCTTCCAGGGAGCAGCCATTATGAGATCATTTCAAATGAAGTATGAATGAACTGAAGGCCTGAAGGAATGAATGAACAAACAAGCACTGAGGCTGTTTCAGGCCCTTCTATCACCTCTCCTCCAAACACGGGAACACTGCAGCCCAGCAGCATCCTCGCCAGCACTCACAGAGCACAAGGGAAGCCAGCCTCGCCCCAAGAGAGAGGATTAGCAAGTGAACAGGGCCTGTGGATTCCCACAGACATGCACTCCCACCCTCAGACTCTGCAGATCCCCTCTGGGGAGTGAATCACCCACTCACCCTCGCTATCCTACGCCTGTCAGCAAATTTGTCAGCCAATCCCGCAGATGTCCCATTGGCACGCAAACTCATTCTCAGATTACCAAGGACCCCCACCAGAGTGCAAGCACACCACTGATTCCACAGACCCCCATCTGCAAGTGAACCAGCCTGCAGACTCTGCCATTATGCCTGAGATGGGAAGAGTCCCTAAGCCAAGCCCAGGGACAGTGTCAGATTCTGTCTGCAATCTGGAGGGGAGAATTCTTGAGACTGGGTTAGTTTGGGTTTTGAGTGCAAGGGAAAAGAGGGGAATTTGATGTGGCTGCCTGCAATCAGACTGCACCGAAGGCAAGAAGGGAATTGGGTGAATGCTCATGCTTTTTAGCATGGCAGTCACACGTGAATTGCACATATATTCTCTTATTGGATTATTTGAGCTGAGTTCCTGCTGGGTATTTTTTGGTTTTTGGGGTTTTTGTTTGCTTGCTTAGTTGGTGTTTTCCATATCTCCTTTCTTCAACTCAAGCTTCCATAGCAATACTATTTTATTTTTTTACTTCTTTCTCCCACTGTTAAAATTCTTCCTCTCAACGTTTTAGTTCACCATATTCTACACTCTCTTAGTCACTCCTATCTTCTCTTGTGTTAATCTTCTGTCCTCTCTATTCTATTCCTTTTGCTCTTCCTTATCTTACCAGCCCCTCGTCTCCTTGTATCTTTTTCACTTTACAGGTGCACAAGTACACCAACAGGTTCCAACAACCTCATAGCTTTCCTCAATCCCAAAGTACACTTTCCTACTCCTATAGACTGTCCTCACCCCCACAAACATCTTCTTAAAAAACCCTCAACACTATCCCTTCAATCCAACTAAAACACTTCCAATAGAATCTGACACCATATCTAATTTTTTTCATACATTATTATTTCTCCTATCTACCTCTGCCCCATTGACTTACACTCCTCTTTCACCCATTCCTCTATCTTTTCCCTCTACTCCTTCCACACTGCTAATAACAATTGAATATAGACTGCCAAGAGTATTGATAAAGGGTAAAAGAGTAAATGTGAAGTTTATCACATATAAGCGATGCATGATTGGATCTGTTGATGCTGTTATAATCAGAATTCTTTCCTCAAAACACAGGGCCAGGGGACAGGGATGTGGCTCAGCAGCACAGTGCCTGCCTGGCAAGCACAAGGCCCTGAGTTCAATTCCTAGTACTCCCCCGCACAAAAAAACCCCACAGAGACAGAGTCAAAACCACATCAATTAAATAGCTAAAGGGGTAAATACCATCTCTGGACAAATAAAACTGAAAACACATCAGTGGATCAGTGCAGTATCTTACTAAAAAGATCTTCATAACAATTATAACCTCTCCTCACCCTCCTTGACCTCAACTCTCAGCACCAAAAAAGGAAAACAAAAGAAAAAAGGCAACAAAAGACTCCCAAGGTCTCCCAATTCTTCCAAGGCAGATCCAGGGGGCACTAATAGACAGGAAAAGAAAACACCAGGTAGCAGAGCTGTATGAATTGATTAAAGAGTTAAAGAAACTTGGTGAGTTCAAAGAGGACATGACCCAAAAGTTTACGGAATTATCATACAAAATGATCAATGTGGATCTGGGGGAAACAAAAAATTGGAAGAGCTTACCAAAATGGTTCAAAACATGAATGACAAATTTACCAAACATAAAGAATCCACAAAAAGGTATCAGACAGATATAAAAAAATTGTATAGAATTCATAAATTGCAGAAATGACCAAAGTGAAGACAGTGTTTCTAAAATCAAGAACAAAATGGTAAACTGTGATGAATTACTCAGAAAAGCCTTAAAAATGATAGGAGAGCAAGAAAAATTCACCCAACAGCTACTAGATGACACTAAGACCAGCCTAAGGCTAACTGGAGAAAAAGCAAAAAAATCACATAATGATTTTTTCTAATGGGTAAACCTGTTAGAATTACAGCAGACTTCTCAATATAAACTTTAGAGGCCAGAAGAGCTTGGAGTGAAGTATTTCAAGCCCTAAAAATAAACTGCCATCAACCGATATTAATACATCCAGCAAATTTTTCTTTCAAAATAGATGGAGAAGGCAAGAGTGGTGGCACATGCCTGTAATCCCAGCACTTGGAAGGCTGAGGCAGGAGGATCACTGCGAGTTTGAGGCCAGCCTGGGCTACACAGTGAATTCAAAGCCAACCTGAGGGGCTGGTGAGATGGCTCAGTGGCGTACGCGCCTGCCTAGCAAGCGTGAGGGCCCGAGTTCGACTCCTGGAACCCACATATGGAAAAAGGGCTGTTGATATCGCTCAGCGGCACGGGCGCCTGCTGGCGTGCGAGATCCTGAGGTCAACCCCCGGTACCCACAAAAAAAAAAAAAAAGCCAATCTGAACTACACAGTGAGACCCTGTCTCAAAAAAAAAAAAAAAAAAAAAAACATATTCCATGAAAAAGAACAACTCAAAAGATTTATGAACACCAAACTAGCACTCCAGAAAATACTCAAGAATATCCAAATATCTAGACAGAGACAACAGAAGCCAACAAAGCCAAATATTCAGATGGAATGATTACATTAAGCAAGGCAAAATAGATAAATAGAAAAGAAAAAGAGTCATCAACAGAAAAGAGTGCAATGATAGGCATAAATCAACACTTCTCAGTAATAACTCTCAATGTTAATGGCCTCAACTCCCCATTTAAAAGACACAGATTAGCAAAGTGTATCAAAAAACAGAATCCAACAGTCAGCTGCATTCAAGAAACTCATCTAATCCAAAAAAGATATACATAGATTAAAAATCAAAGGATGGAAAACAATATTTCATGTACCAGGACCCCAAAAACAAGTGGGGGTAGCAATTTTACTCTCAGGCAAAATCAACTTCAAGCTAAAACTGATCAGAAGAGACTAAGAGGGCACTACATACTAGTTAAGAGAATAATCTAACAAGGAGAGAGAACACTTGTAAACATATGTGTACTGAATAATGGAGCACCTATCTTCATAAAACAAATACTGCTGGACATAAAAGATCAAATAAACACTAACACAATTATAGTGGGTGAGCTCAATACCCCATTTATGCAAAGAGACAGATCAACTAAACAAAAAAATCAACAAAGAAACATCAGAGCTGAACCACATCCTTGAACATATGGAGTTATAATAGATATCTACAGATTGTGTTACCCTATGACAACAGAGTACACGTTCTTCTTAGCACACAGAACTTTCTCCAAAGTAGACCTCCTAGTCCACAAAGCCTGCTTAAATAAATAAACGAACCGAAATCAGCCCATGTTTACTATCAGACCACTGTGCAATGAAAATCAAAGTCAACCACAGAAAATTTAGAAACACCTGGATACTTAATAACACACTCCTGAACACTCAATGGGTCACAGAAGAAATCAAGGAAGAAATAAACAATTTCTGGAAGCAAATGCCAATGCCCGTACAACACACCAGAACCTATGGGACATAACGAAAGCAGTCCTAAGAGGGAAGCTTACTGCAATCAATGCTCATATTTAAAAAGAAAAAAAAAAAAGTGCGCTCATATAAATAACCTAATGAAGAACCTCAAGATACTAAAAAGACAGTAATCCAAGCCCAAACTGAAACTGAAGAGGGAAATCATAAAGATCAGAGAGGAATTAATGAAATTGAGACTAAAAAAAAAATACGAAGAATCAACAAATCAAAGAATTAGTTCTTTGAAAGAATAAACAAAATAGATAAACCCTTAGCCAAACTTACCAAAAGAAAGAGAGAAAAGAGTCACATCAACACGATTAGAAATGAAAAGGCAAAGTCTCAACAGACACTGTCAAAATCCAAAAGACAAGCCAGGCATGCTGTCACATGCCTGTAATCTCAGCATTCGGTAGGCTGAGGCAGGAGAATCACTACAAGTTCGAGGCCAGCTTGGGTTACATAGTGAGTTCAAAGCTAGCCTGAACTACATAGCAAGACCCTGTCTCAAAAAAACAAAAACAAAGAACAAAAAAACACACACACACACAAAGAAAACCAAAACAAAAATCCAGAAGACAGGTAGTAACTATGAAAAACTATTCCAACAAAATGAAAAATCTTGAAGAAATGGACAGATTCCTAGACTCATAGAAATTACCAAAACTAAACCAAGAAAACAAAGATTTTGGGCCGGTGAGATGGCTCAGCAGCATACACGCCTGCCTGGCAAGCGCGAGGGCCTGAGTTCGACTCCCGGATCCCACATACGAAAAAGGGGCCGGTGATATCGCTCAGCGGCATGGGCGCCTGCTGGCGCGCGAGGTCCTGAGGTCGACCCCCCGGTACCCACAAAAAAAAAAAAAAAAAGAAAGAAAGAAAACAAAGATTTTGAACATTCCAATGACAAGTAATGAAATTGAGGCAATAGTAAAAAATGTACCACATAAAAAAAGCCCAGGATCTGATGGATTCACTGTTGAATTTTATAAAATCTTTAAGGATGATATATCACCAATACTTTTCAAACTCTTCAATGAAACTGAAAGGGAAAGAGCGTTTCCAAACTCATTTCTGGAAGCCACCATCGTTCTAATCCCAAAACTAGACAAAGACCCAAGTGAAAAAGAAAACTACAGGCCAACCTCCTTAATGAACATACATGCAAAAATCCTTAATAAAATATTGTCAAATAGAATACAACAAATCATCTAAAGGATCACACATTTTTGACCAAGTAGGCTTCATCCCAGGGTTGCAAGAATCGTTCAACATACACAAATCAATAAATGTAATATGTCACATAAACATAGGCAAAAAACCACATAATCATATCAATAGAAGCGACAAAACAAAACACTTCTGACAAAATCTAACACCGCTTCATGATAAAAACCCTGAAGAAAATAGGTATAGCAGAATCTTACCTAAATCTGATAAAAGCCATTTATGACAAACCAATGGCCAAAATCATATTAAATAGGAAAAAACTCAAAACTTTCCCTCTAAAATCATGAACAAGACAAGGATGCCCATATCAACACTTCTGTTCAACACAATACTCAAAACATTAGCCAGAGCAGTCAGGCAAAAGAAAGAAATAAAAGAGACAAGTATAGGAAGGAAGAAGTCAAATTATCATTATTTGCAGATGACATTATACTCTACATAGAAGACTCAAAGAATTCTACCAAAAAATGCTTGGAATTAATAACCAATTTCAGCAATGTAGCAGAATACAAAATCAACACACAGGGCTGGTGAGATGACTCAGCGGCATAAGCGCCTGCCTGGCAAGCGTGAGGGCCCGAGTTCGACTTCCGGAACCCACATACGAGAAAAGGGCTGGTGATATCACTCAGCAGCATGGGCGCCTGCCGGCACGCGAGGTCCTAAGGTTGACCCCCGGTACCCACAAAAAAAAAAAAAAAAAATCAACGCACGAAAATCATTAACATTTGTGTATACCAATAATGAACTTAATGAGAAAAAAATTAGGAAAATAATACCATTCACAATAGCATCAACAAAAATTAAACACCGAGGAACTAACCTAACCAAGGAAGTCAAAGGCCTCTACAATAAAAACTACTGTGATCTGGAAAAAGAGATTGAAGGGGACAGTAGAAAATGGAAAGAGATCCCCTGTTCCTATATAGGCAGAATCAATATTGTCAAAATGGTCATAACTCCTGAAACTGATACATTCACTGCAATCCCAGTCAAAATACCAACAGAATTCATCACAGAACTGGAGAAAACAATCCTAAAATTCATATGGAACTAGAAGAGACCTCGAATGGAAGAGCAATCCTGGGCCACAAGAGCAAAGCAGGAGGCATCACAATACCTGCCTTCAAAGAAAATGAATGCACCTTGAGACCATAATGCTTAAATAGTGCATGGGTTCTCTTATGTGGAAAAGCTGAATTATAAATAAAAAGCAAAATAAAAGAGATAACAGGAAATAGGGAGATAGATCAAGGGAAGAGGATCAAGAGATGGAGGTGGAGGGGGTGGGGGAGGGGTGGGAAGGGAGGGGCAGGGGATGAAAAAAAGAATTAAGATGTGTCATATACGCAGCCAACTCCACACAAGGAATTTAAATATTATGTACTGTGAACATGTATACTTGCCATGAGAGCGCAGATGGCCAGACTGAGAACCTGTGTACCCCTTGGTTCCAGAGAGTGGATCCCCTGGGTGAACAGCCCAGGGTCCCAGTCATCTTTCTTTTCTGAGAGGCAGGGCTGTGTGTCCCTCACTGACTGAGTGGTCTCTCACAAAAGTCTACAGGACCCAAATATTTCCTTAGAACTATGAATAGTGTGGCTGACACAAACCTCATGTGGCTATAAAATATCAGGCAAATGTAAGGCATTACAATTACTGCCACCATCACCTGCCTGAAACATTCTAATTCCACCTTTGGAAACACTTCAGTTTCCCTCAGGGAACAAGAAAACTAAAAGACCCCTTTGACCACTTATCTCAGATGATCTTAAGAAAGGGGGAAAAAAAAAAACCTATACATCACATCAAATTCTGTTACTTAAAAGTTAACAGGATCTTTAAAAAATAAATAGTTTTTAGGTGTTTATTCAATCAGCTTGATTGTTCTCAGATTATTAGATGTTCTCCCAATCAGCTGAAAGGGGAGTACAGGTTAAGCAACACTAATCTGAAAATCTGAAATTTGAAAAGTTCCAATTCGTGATACTTTTTGAGTGCTGATATGAAGCCACAATTGAAGATTCTACACCTGGAACTCATGTAATGAGCCAGAGTAAAAAGGCAGGTACCCGAGAAATATTGTATAAAATTTCCCTCAGCCTATATGCATAAGGTGTACATGAAGCATAAATCAATTCTGTGTTTAGACCTGGCTCCCATCTGAGATATCTCTATATGTGCAAATATTCCAAAATCTGAAAAAAATCAAGAATCTGAAACACCTCTGGTTCTAAGCATTTTGAATGAGGGATACTTAACCTGTATAATCGTGCCTGTAAGTCTTGTACAATAGAAACTCCAAAAATACAGATTCAAGGAAAGGTGGGTGATCCCAAAGTACAGAGGCCAAAAAAACCCTTCTTCATCAACAAATGCACATGCACCCCATCAAAGCCAGTATCAACAGGCCTTTAACAATTTCAGTAGAGAAGTGGCTCCCTCTACCGAGCTTTTGAAAAAATACCAGCTCTGCAAAACCACTCATATACACTGTGTTCTGTGTTCCCCAGTTTGTGTAGTCAGGCATGAGCACCACAATCTATGAGGAAGACCAAGGCCTGAGAGGGTGACAGGCTTGCCAGGGTCTTGCCAGGGCAGCCTCTTTGCATCTTGCAACAGGCCCGCACTGAGGGTCAGTGTCCTACCGGCACTTCCACTCCATTCTTGCCAGCCAGCAGCCACTCCCAGCAGGCCAAGGCAGTCTCCATGCCATGCTCGTTGAACATCCGGAGAGGACCCCAACACAGATGATGGAGAAGCTGCAGATCACAATCTGGAACCAAAAATAGGTTATTCAGAAGCGTTTGACCCTGGCTGGACCTGAACACAGCTTCTGTGGGTTGACAGGACAGTCAGCCCCAGCTGGGGCCAACAAGGGCCTTTTATTTACTTTTGACTCACAGGAGAGGCCACAGAGAGCTCACCTGGGGAGCACCACCTTTTCCTTTGGCAAGGACCCCAATATATTAAGAACCACTTTGGCAAACATTCACTTAGAAGTGACCCAGAATTCCATGGAGCTTACGTGCATTACCTTTGCTGCTAATGAGCATTGCAGTCAGCTTGAACATGGCCTGCGTGTAATGCTGGGGATTATTGTGGTCCAAAGCTGTATTCAGATCCTGCACCATCATTTTGTTCAGGTCAGACATCTGGCCTGTGGCACCTGAGAACCGAATCATTCCGTACACCTGCAAGAAGCACACTCATCAGCAGCCAGCATCTGGCTGAGGCCCTGGCAGCCACCTGACTATGCTCACGATACAACCAGCAAGTGCCTGTGTGTGTGTGTGCACGCGCACATGTGTAGGTGCTGGGGGTTGAACACAGGACCCCATGCTAAACAGATTTTACCACTGCAGCCCTTCACAGATTTTTCTAAAAGAACTGCTCTTGTAGAAATGCCTGTTAGCATCCCCACTACTGCAGATGTTCCTTGAGGATGGGGAATTGGTCTCTCTATTTTTGTGTCCAGTGCTATGCCCATGGTCTGAACCATGGCAGGACTGTATAAACATGGACTAGATAAATAAAATTCTTCTAGACTCAATGATTCCAACAAGATCAGCTGTGTTTTTTTGTTTGTTTGAGGTACAGGGGACTAAACTCAGGGCCTCATGCATGCTAGGCAAACACTTTACCACTGAGCTGCCTTACTGTCTTTAAAGTCAGACGTAATTGTTTTTCCCAGGAAGTGCTGTTTTCTGATTCACAAACTGTAAAAAAAGATCTGACTCTTTCCAAAAAAAAAGAAGAAAAAAATCCATCTCCCAAACTCAGACCTCTCTCTTGCCACCGGGGTATTCAAATCAATGTAGAACAGACTGTCAGCAATTTCCAGCATGTGGTCAACAGTCACTCAGCAGAGAGTCACGCATGGTGGTGCATGCTTGCAAACCCAGCCCTTGGAGGCTGAGGCAGGAGGACTGCGTGAATTCAAAGCAAGGCTGAACTACATAGCAAAACCCTGTCCTTAAAAGCAACAACAACAACAGTCACTCAGCATGGGTTCTACTTGCAGGGACTCAGGAGCAAAGAACAGCCACTGGAATAAACAAGCGGCAGAGTATTCTGGGGGGAGGGGAATGCCCCTCAGATCAGGCTACTGACAAAGCTGCATAGTTGTCAATGGTGTCAATGAGTTTCTGTGCTCTGTGGATGAGGGAACTGAGGCCCAGAGAGGTGAAGCGGCCAGTCAGGGTGAAATAAACTGCAGTGTGCTGGGTGAAAGCCTTCAATGTGGAGGTGACAGAGGTGGCTCCCAAAGCTGTTCTGCCTGACTGTGGCAAGTTACTTAATTTCAGCAGCCTTAGTTTATCTGTATAACCGGAATCATAGTACACATATCTCAGCAAGTACCCACAAGAATGTGTGGCACTCAACAAGTGTTTGCTACCACTTTAAAAAAACCCAAAACCCAGAATGCCTCAGCATAGGGAGCGTATGTGTTTGTGAAGTAGATGCCTCAGAATATGCTAATAGTGTTGGGCCCCATGCTCCTCAAGCCCCCTAAAATGAGTAAATTCCACACTGCTCAGACCCGTTACTTATGTCCCACAAAAAAAGAGCCAACTGGCTTCAAACCAAGAGGATGCTCTGAACCTTGGACACAATGGTGACAAAATTACCTCGCCTGCATAGCGGTTGCGCAAATTCAGAGATGCCATGAAGTTGGAGTAATCTTTTTTCACACAGGCCGGGCGCTCGGTTAGCTGAGTTGCCTACAGAAAAACAATGACAATTATTGTAGACTGTCAAAACATCACCTTTTTTTCATGCATACAATGACTAAAGAGAAGTCTAATTAAGAAGTTGAGTTCAAGCTGGGTGTGGTGGCACACACCTGTAACCCCAGCACTCTGGGAGGCTGAGGCATCGTGAATTTGAGCCCATCTAAGGCAACTTAGAGACAGCAAGACCCTGTCCCAAATAAAAACTAAAAAAAGGGCTACGAGATGTAGCTTATCAATTTCCAGTACAAAAAAAAAAAAAGGACGAGGAAGAAGAAGGGGGAGGGGGAGGAGGGGAAGGAGGGGAAAGGAATAGGGAAGGGAAAGAAGAAAGAAGAAGAAAGTAAGTTCAGATCTGGGGGCTACTAAAATTGTGCCTGTAAGTTAATATAATGAAATACTCTAGAATAGGCTCTAGAGTCAGATATGTCCCACAGAAAAAAATTTTTTTTAAATTTTAGATGTAGCCAGGGTTGGTGGTACATGCCCATAATCCCAGCACTCCAGGAGGCTGAGCCAGGAGGATTCCAAGTTCAAGCCTAGCCTGGGCAATTTAGCAGCTTAACAAGGCCTTGCCTCAAAATAAAAGTTAAAAATAGAAAAGGGCTAGAGATGTAGCACAGTGCAAATATCCTGGGCTCAATTCCCAGTACTGAAAATAAAAAAAAAAATTTTATTCCTCCAGGAGGAAGTTGGTACTATAGTTTTGTGAATGCAATGGCAAAGGGTGACTGAAGGTGGGAGCAAAAGCTAGCAGAGCCCTTAAACATCCAACAGCTGCCAAATGTCTGGAAAGGTGTGTCCCCTGAGCATGAAGGCAAACCACTCCCTCACACATCTCCTTGCATGAGCCTCCGCCTCCTCGGCCCTCCCCACTTCCGGACCCAGGACCTCAGCAGCCTGCGCAGCTTCTCCTAACACAGGCTTTTCCTTGCTGTCTGCTCTGTAGCTCCTGCTCAGCCAGTGGCACACATTTTCCCTTTAGCATAATTTACTACAAATTGACCCAACCCATTTACTTGATGAAATACAGATACTACTAAAAAAGAAAAAAGGAATTTCTCAATTGTTGGAGTTTGGAGGGCTTTTATTTACTGGGAGAGTAGGTATAAAACAAGTCAGAGAAGAAAATATAATTTAGGGGAAAAAAACACAAGCAAGAGAAAATTACATGGTTCTTGTACAATAATATTAAACTAGCTTATTAAAAAAAAGTCACAGGGCCAGTGAGATGGCTCAGCGGCGTAAGCGCCTGCCTTGCAAGCGCGAGGGCCCGAGTTTGACTCCCGGAACCCACATACGAAAAAGGGGCCGGTGATATCGCTCAGCGGCATGGGTGCCTGTTGGCGCGCGAGGTCCTGAGGTCGACCCCCCGGTACCCACACACACAAAAAAAAAAATAAATAAATAAATAAAAAAAAGTCATAGCTGGGTGTGGTGGAGGCTGAGGCAGAACTGCAAGTCTGAGACTAGCCTGGGCAATTTAGTGAGACTGTCTCAAAAAATAAAAAGGGCTGAGGGTGGGCCGGTGAGATGGCTCAGCGGCATAAGCGCCTGCCTTGCAAGCGCGAGGGCCCGAGTTCGATTCCCGGATCCCACGTATGAAAAAGGGGCCGGTGATATCGCTCAGCGGCACGGGCGCCTGTTGGCGCGCGAGTTCCTGAGGTCGACCCCCCGGTACCCACAAAAAAAAAAAAAAGGGCTGAGGGTATAGCTCAGTGCTACAGTGCCCCTGGGTTCAGTACCCAGTACCACACACACGCACACACACCCAAACACACACAAAAATCAGACAAAAGTCCTTTACATTTTTTGCAGATAGTGTGTCCTTTGGCATCAAGTAGGCCTGCACTCAAACCTGGATTGACGCTGATCATCTGTGAGACTTGCAGAAGGCACTTAATGTCTCTCAACTTCAGTGTGCTCACTTGAAGAGCGGGAATAAAGCCAGGTATGGCAGCACATGCTTGTAGTCCTAGCACTGTGGGAGGCTGAGGCAGGAAGATCCTGAGTTTAGGCCCAGCCTACGCAGTTTAACAACTTATTGAGACCCTGTCTCAAAATAAATAAAAAAGAGCTGGGGATGTAGCTCAAATATGAAGGCCCTGGGTTCAATCCCCAGTACCAAAAAAAAAAAAAAAAAAAAAAAAAGTAAGTGGGGATAACTGCCCCTGTCACAAAGCTGTCACAGGTAGGACCAAGGTAGTAAGATACACAAAGCCCCCAGAACAACAAATGGCACCTGGTAGGCCAAAGTGCAGGCCAGATCTCTCCCTTCTGAAATTGCTCCCATGTGCCCAGTATGCCCAGTCTGAGTCAGCCAGAGGACAGCAGAGTAGACACCAAGAGGTGCTGCAGGAGGATCTTGCAGAGGTTTTCTGTTGCAGATCTCTAGTCCTATTAGCCTGATACCCTGCTGCTGAGACTGCCCTTCAAGAATGTTCTTCTCAAAGTGTCGTATGACAGGAGATGTTGTTGCAGGGGTGCTGCACTCTCCTGTGCTTTCTATGGGGCAAAAGCATCTTAGGTTCTTGAGCACAACTAACAGTTGGATGCACAACTAAATGTATCTTGCTCTGTTTAGCATCAGAAAAGGTAAAACTTAACTTACATCTAACTTTTTGAGAACAAAGATTAAAATCTTTTAGGCAAAATAGGTCTCTCACCAGTCAGCTGTCCTGAGCCTAGAAAAGGATTGTGTGTGTGTGTGTGTGTGTGTGTGTGTGTGTGTGTGTGTGTATCAGGGGACTGAACTCAGGGCCTCTGCACATACAAGCCCTTTTTTTTTTTTAATGTGGGTACCAGGAGCCACCTCAGGACCTCGCACTTGCTGGGCAGGCGCTTGTGCCACTGAGTGATATCACTGGCCCCTTTTTTCCTTTATGTGGGTACCGGGAGTCGAACTCAGGACCTCATGCTTGCCAGGCAGGCGCTTATGCCGCTGAGCTATCTCACCGGCCCCTACAAGCCCTTTTTAATTTTTTTTTTTTTTTTTTAATTTTGAGACAGGCTATCATTAAGTTGATACATAGCCAGGCCACTCAAACTTATGATCCTCCTGCCTCAGTCTTTGAGGACTGGCACTACCGGCATCCACATCACTTTTTTGAAGGACTACTCTTTGTCATAAGCACTCTCAATCTGTGAGTTCTGCCTCTGGCCTGTCTGTGTCCTCCAAGCAGTAGAAAGCCCCAGCTCAGGGCACTGATCCCACTGTGCCCTATCAACACAGGAAGGCCTGTGAGTGCTGGCTGCACATGGCTCAGCTGGCCACATGTGCTGGGGCTGGTGTCTTTGGAGAAAGTGCAGTGACCTTGAGGTGAGTGCTCTATGGTAAAATGAGGTCTGGAGATAGATGTTTCCCCTGGCACTGCCTCAGGCCCCGCACAGTCTAGAGGGCACTCAGGCCTAGGAAAGGTTTCCTCTCTTCCTACCTGGGTCCCAGGGGGGACCTGCTACACTTCCTCCTAGGTGCTCAGTCTCTGTATCCCCACGTAAAACCCACACCTGATGCTGAGAAAGTCAAAGAGCATACACAACCCGTACAACCATGCTCCTGTTCAGATTAACCAAGTCCTGAGTGAGGGGTTGATGGGTGGGGGCTGGGGTTGTTAGATGCCAAAACACAACACTGCCAGGCCAATCTCATCACCAGATGTAACTGCCTACTCTGATCCTCATTTACCTTTTAGCTCTAATTTAACTCAGAAAGCACTACTTTGTGAACCTGATGCCCCCTAAATTAATCTCGAGCAGAACAAGATGAAGCTGAAGTTCATGCGTACAGTTCAGCACCCCACAACTATTAGGAAGTCTGGTGAATGTTCCACATAAATACTGACTATGAAATGATGCTGTCCATGTCTAAGAGAGGTCAGTTTCCTCCTTTTTGGATATAGACACTCAAATCGAAATCTGATCTCATTAATAAATCAACCTTTGATCTCTATAAATCTATATATTGAAAACATAAGCACAGTAAGGAAATGCCTGTTGTAATGGCTGCTATTCTCCTCCTCTCCCCCCGCCCCACTCATCTTCTTCTTTTGTGGTACTAGGGATTGACAGGGTCTTTGCACTAAGCTACATTCCCTAGCCCTTATTTTCTTTTTAACTTTGACCAGGTTCTTGCTAAGTTACTAAGCTGCCACAGCTGGGCTGCCACCTCTTTTTTCACCTGGGTATCACCCAATTCCTGTCAACGTACATCGCACACACCTAACACATGTGTGGCGAAGGGAATTTCACAACATACTACACATAAACTTGAGTCCTCCCATCCCTGTTATGCTGCTCCCACAGATTAAGGGGGTCACTGCTCTGCAGGAGGCTTGTACATACCCCAAGAGTCGTGTTCTGCTTGTTGTAGCCAGCAAAGTGAAGGATGCTTTCAGTAGCCATGGCCAGCCCTGTGTGCTGGGACAGTCCTGATACCCAGTTCTGATGTTTGTTCAAATATTCCTGAAACAGGAAGAAAACATGCTATTTCACATAGAGGGAAAAATAAAACTTTATAAATAAGGTATGGAGTACAAACAAACAAACAAAAAAGCCCGGGTGTGGTGGCACACACCTATAATCCAGCACTTGGGAGGCTGAGGCAGGAGGATTACTGCATGTTCAAGGCCAGCCTGTGCTGCAAAGTGAGTTCAAGGCCAGCCTGAACTGCATAGCAAAACCCTGTCTCAAAAAGGCAAACAAACAAACAGTAAGGTGTGGAGTAGCAGAGAGAACACCAAGTTTCAATGCTGCATCTGCACCTCACTCCCCAGCTATGAGACAGTCAGTAAGGTCAAGACCCTCTGTGACTGGCTGCTGCTCATCTATGAATGAGGGCAAGGCCCAAGTCCCAGAGCAGCTGTCACATGGTAAGTGCGCTGTCACATAGTTTAGGGGAGAGGATCACTCCTTGCTGAGCATCTACCACTTACCAAGATGTGGTAAGTGTTGGCCACTGGGGACAAACTGCAAGGCCTTGGTCCTGCAGACAGTGTGCAGTAGTGTGGGGTGGAGCCTATGTACAGGCCTTCGTCATTGCCACAGCACCCCTGGTGCCCAAGGCAGCTGAGACAGACACCAGGAGCCCAGGACAAGCACCTGAGCCCCCCTGGCTGGCCAGTGGAGGAGACACTGGGACAAAGGGACCCCTGGCTGAGCCCAGAGGTGGGAGGAAGGCCTCCTGCTTTGGGGACCACAGGAGCTCACACCACTAGAGTACCACCTACAGGAGTAAGGTTATGGGGTGGGGGGCTGGGAGGTTCTGGACCAACAGAAACTAACTCCCCACAGAAAAACACACAAGCACGTACACATAAAAGTATGCCACAGAAATCCATCCACGGACCCCATGGTTACGGGGAGTTGCTAATGATCAAGTTTAAAAGGAAGTACACTGACCAGATTTGCTATTAAAACTGGACCACTCTGCTGGGCACAGATGAGGGCAGACAGGAAGGCTGAGGCTGGGGGCAGGAGGGGGAGGTGGGACTGAGCAATGAGAGCTGTGTGATGCTGGGAGTTCAGAAGGGGTGGACTGCTGCGGAAAAGGCAAAGCAGGGTCAGGGTGGGGTGCCAAGGGGATACCCGAGGGAAACAGCATTTCAAGCTCTGTCATTTTCCATTTCTTTTCTAGGACAGGCTTACCTGAGAAAATGCTAGGGAAAACAAAAAGTTCTCTCTACTGACTCAATTTTTGTCCACTAAACCTTTTAGGCATCAAAGGGCTCTTCCCCTCTTGAGACTGCAGCCTACATGAAACAATAGCAACCAGACATTTCCAAAATATTAATAGTTTGAACAACTGCCACAGTTTGAAGAATTCCAGTGTGCAAATGTGAAAGCTACAATGCATCAAATGGCGGGGTGGCTTATTAACCAGGCTCAGCGGCTTTGTCCAGCTTAGCCTGCAGGTCTGTCCCACAGAGGGTCCACCTGGTCCCAAACTTCCTTGCTGCTCAACCCCTTTGCAGAAGGAGGAAACTCACAGCAACCCTAGACACAAGCCCCATGTTTTTGTACAATGCATTTACATTAGAGTAGCTGCTCTACTCTTCCTGGATTCCACATGCAGAAACTATTTTTCTTTTCTTTCTTTCTTTCTTTTTTTTTTTTTTTTTTTTTTTTTGTGGGTACTGGGGGTCGACCTCAGGACCTCACGCACCAGCAGGCGCCCGTGCCGCTGAGCGGTATCACCGGCCCTTTTGTCGTATGTGGGTTCCGGGAGTCGAACTCAGAACCTCGCGCTTGCCAGGCAGGCGCTTATGCTGCTGAGCTGTCTCACCGGCCCTCTTTTCTTTTTTTGAGTTGGGATCTTGCTATGTTACCCAGGCTGGCCTCAAACTTGCAACTCTCCTGTTTCAGCCTCCCAAATAGTTGGTATTACAGGCATAAGCTACCAGGCCCAGACTCTAAAACATTTTTGAACTAGCCTTGAAAGGTGAGGTCAATTTCACAAGCTCCTCTCAACACACCTACTCTGTGCTAACCTAGATTCCTACTAGTGGTATTTTTCTTATCTTTGATCTGTCTCCCACACACACACATTTTGTGTGGGGTACTAGGGATTGAACCCAGGGCCTTTGCACTGTGTTACAGCCCTAGCCCTTTTATTTATTTTTGAGACAGGCTCTCAATAAGTCACTAAGTTGCCCAGACCGGGCTTGAACTTTTGATCCTCCTGCCTCAGCCCCCCAGAGTGTTGGGATTACAGGTATGCGCCAACACATCCAGCTCTTTGACCCCTTTTTAAGGTGACTCTTTACTCTCATACACTGTGGCATTTTTGTTCTATCTCCATTTGACTGTCTCTAGAACAATGGCTCACCTTTCAGTCATCCACATTTACAAGCCAGTACTTTTGTCTGAAAAAAAACTCCTATGTACCTACTCCTGCAGCCTATGTAAAGTCTTTTTCCAGGTAGAGCTTTGCTGGGACACAAGTCCTGACTCTGCCTAAGGTGCATTCAATGTACTCAGCTTTTGGCACTGCTGCTGCCTCCCAGCGGCCTCCTCTGCCCACCACACAGCCCCCACTCATCTCACAAGCAGCCCCAAGTCCTGCCACAGACTCGGCACCTATTGGTGTGGATGGTCAGGTCTGGGCCTGCCCACCCTGGCGGCCACCTCTCTTCCTGCTGCCCTGACCAGCACAGGCGCCCATCAATGCTCCTAACAGAGCAGCACCTTGAGATGCTAGTACTGAGTGTCCAGTACTCTCAGGCTCTAAACTGACTTATGTTCTTGGTCTCTGTTTATTTACCCTAGTGTTGTTTGTATTTTGAGTTCACTGTGCTTGTGCAAAAGCTCTCTGGACTGCATAAAGGAGCTTATCAAGATTGCCTACATGTACCAATTCTCCACAATGAATGTAATCATTATGTATTGCAAACATGTACTAAGAAAAATAAAAAATTATAAACAAACAAGAAGATTGCCTTTTGATGATTTCAAGAAAGTACCTGTAGGTGGGACTTGGTGACCGTGGGTGCCCACTTCATGGCCTCCTGCAGGATCATTCCACAGCGTGCAGCAAAGTCCTTCACGATGCTCTGGAAGTGAGCAACAATGCTTTTTAACAACTTGAAGTCAGCCTATCCAGGCTGTTATAGTGACTGACATGGGCTGAATTGTTGTCTTCCCCCCAAAAAAAATCTATGTTCATAAAACCCTAACTCCCAGTACCTCAGAATAAAACTGCACTTGAAGACAGGGCTTTGAAAGAGGTGACTAAATTAAAAGCCCTCACCCAGATGTACTAAGGATATGTGCCCAGAGACATCATGGAAGGACATACTGTAGTAAGAGGGCAGCCATCTACATGCCAAGAAGAGCAGCCGCCTGTGCAGACACCTTGATCTTGGACTTCCAGCCCTCACAATTGTAAGAAAATAATTTTCTGTTCCTTAAGCTATCCATCTATGTTACCTGGCTACAGCAGCCCTAATAGTGATCATGTTCTAACACCAAGGCTCCAGGGGACAGGAAGTCACATACACTGTGGTAATTCTTGCTGAAGGCTATGTGGCAGGACCTATTATCATGGGGCCATAATGCAACCTGTCCTGGGCAGTAACTAAAGGGAAGGTTGTCCTGGGTGGCAAACATCCTCACATGCACCACATCACTGCATGAGGAAACTCTTCAGTGACAGCCAGTCTGGCTCCTGTTCAGATTAGCAGCTGGGTTAGGCCATGTCCTTGCCCCAGGCTGAAGGAGCTTGGAGCTGAAATGAACTGAGTTGAACTGAGCTGAGCTGAGCTGAGCTTCCGTTCTGCCACAGCACGGGCTCTGCATTATACTCAGGGAGAGGAGATACCCAGTTCATCTTCCTCATTTGGAGTTATTTACTCTTCCTGTTGGTCAGTGCCAAAGCTATGTCACTCTATTACCACAACAGCAAAAAGGTGATATGCCTCCAAGTAAACACCTCTGAAAATCACAGGCCAGGAGGCAGATGAGGCTAGGGCTAGTCCCTGCCCTCCGCAGCAGGACCTCAGTGCTGATCAGTGTCCTCACCGTGGGACAGGGCCAAGACCACTCACACCTTTCACTGCTGGGGATGGATGGACCTCCCATAGAGGAGTACTTGCCCTGATATACTCAGGGAATGGGGCCTACCTCTCGGGCTTCATATGTGTCAGGAACCGTGATCCGATAAGGTGCGTCAGGGATGTCATAGTAAGGTTGGTCCTTATGAATATCCTGCAAACACAGTGACAGTCCTCTTCCAATCCACCTTTCTGCAGTGTTCAAAGCCAAGTCTCTGACCCATGGCAGCAGTACACCTGCCACCCTTTCCCACCAGTGTCCCATCCACAGTGGTCCTCCAGACCTGCTTCAGCTTACTGGGAAATACCAGGTGGAGTTTGGGCCCCTCCCCACCCTGCCACAAGCAAATTCACCACTTATAGCATAAATTAGTCTCAGGCAAATCATTGGAGCAGCACCCCATAACACAGGGTGGATGGGGGTGCACTGGGCAGCCCGAGGTCACCCAGGACACTCACAGCACTCAGCGACAGCGACAGAGTCTGCAGGATGTCCAGCATGGTCTTCAGTACAGTCCCGCTCCAGAGCAAGTGGGGAAACCTACACCGAAAGCAGGCTCTCAGGGCCCAGGAATGAGTTTTCCAAGTGCCTGCACTGCCCAGATGGGCATGGGGAGTGGGCACCTCAGTCACCTTCCCCTGCACCAGCACAAGCTATACCTGCTGACAGCTGCTGAAGGTGGCATTTCAGGACACCCATCAGGCAGGCACCAGCCCTCTCCAGGCTCTCCA
The DNA here is from genome assembly GCA_028451465.1 of Erethizon dorsatum. Taxonomy (NCBI): domain Eukaryota; kingdom Metazoa; phylum Chordata; class Mammalia; order Rodentia; family Erethizontidae; genus Erethizon; species Erethizon dorsatum. The sequence continues at coordinate 99,927,303 of CM051830.1, read as the reverse complement.
CACTGAAGTGCACAGTGCCTGATCAGAAATGATTCCTAGGCCCAGCAAGTCCCATTCCTCAGAGCCAGACACACCCCAAGGGGCCTACTTCAACCCTGATAACAACAGGCTGTCTTGGTTACACTAGCCAGGCTGTACCCTCTCCCTTCCCAAAGCAATTCTAGTAATTTAATTGGAGAATTACTAGTAATCAACTAGGATTCCCCAATATTTCTCACATCATGGCACAAATAGAATATTTGTGCATGTTACCCTATGTCAGTGACGGTGAACCTTTTAGAGCTTTCAATGATACAAACAGGCCGCTGTGGCATGTGTGCCATAGGTTCGCCGCCACTGCCCTAGAGTAAAAAGGAAAAGCACCTAAAAGTAACAGGTGAGGGTTCTGGTGGTCCCAGCACTGGAGGAGTAGCACCTTTGTGCAACCTTAAAGTCATTCATGGTCCACTGCTCAAAAACCCTGGCTCAGATGTGCCACATGTGTGCAAGATTGTTCTGGTTCTTGTGGCTCCTGGCTGGCTTCTGACTCGCCCTCGGATGGTGCAGTTACCTGAACCAGGCATGCTGCATCTGTGGCAAGCTCCCAAACCCCTGGACCTTTAGGGAGTTGCAGGCAGGCTTAGTGTAGCTATATACTACCACTGCCTTCACACCTCAGAGAGGGTGGAGCAGACCACCTGTAAAGGTTCTCATCAGAGTGGGCATATGTCCCAAGAGGGTCCGCCTTGGTTCCCACCACACAGAGTAGAAAAGGGCCAGTATGGGCTTTTGCTCCTGAGAAGTCCATAATTTACTCATTCTACTTAGGGACTGGTGGCTGGACCTTGGGTTAAGAGATGATAGGCTGGATCTTCCCACCATAGGTGGGATTCAGAGACACAGGGACATGACTCCTATCAGCAAGACAGGTACTGTAAAAATCCTCACCAGGCATAGTAGTATACAACTATAATCCCAGAACTCAGGAGGCTGAGGCAAGAGGAGTGCCATGAGTTCAAAGCCAGCCTGGGCTACATAGTGAGCTCAAGGCTGGCCTGGACTCTATATCAAGACTCTCCCCCCAAAATCTTAATAGTTCAGAATTAACAGAGGTTTCTGGAATAAAATTCAGACTCTGAAGCAAACTCACTGAGATTCTGGGGAAGGCTACATCACCCTTGAGAGCTTTTCTTCTGACCCCACTGTCTTCTGGACTGATGATGTAAGGATGAGTTCCCCTCATTCCAAATCACAAACATTTACACACATGCACACGAGCACCAGTGGGAAACGGAGCTTACTTATCCACCAGACCAGAAAGGTACTTGTCTGCCACCCTCCTTATCCTCTTGTGAATGTGGTTGAAGTTCACCAGCAGAAACTGAGCATGTCGCTCCAGCTCCTCTTCGTTTTCCTTTGTCTTGGCCTAGAGTTAGAAAAGAAGGTAGAATAGCACCCCCTGCACTGCTCTACAGCAGGTGCACGTTCATCCTCTGAAGAGGCTTACTTTATCCGCCATCATGTTCAGGAAGGCGTCGAACACTTTGTCTGCGACAGCAATCACACACTGCATCATCCCTGAAACAAAAAGGTTTCCATGGATCAGGCACCGCCACACTGGCACTGAACTCATAGACAAGGGATCCTCCCACCTCAGCCTCCCAAGTAGCTGGGACTACAGGTTCACACTACCATATCTTGCAAATGTTTTCTTTTGAAATGATTCTAGACTTAGAGCCAAGTGCAGAGACAGCAGTTTCCATGCACCCTTCACTGGCTTTCCTGGATATTAACATCTGCTATACAATCAGGTTGAATTTGGATGACCACTGATAGAACTGTTACTTAAATGTGAGGCATTTTCTGAACTTCTTGGTTCTCCCATTCATGTCCCTTTTCTTTTATAGGATTCAATTCTGGATACCACAAGGGATTTGCTCATCACATCTCGTTTCCTCTAATCTGTGTTGATTTTTGGTCTGTCCTTGAACTTAATGACCTTGATACTTTTGAAGGTCACAGGTATTTTGGTATCTGATACTTGCTCATGATTAGACAAAGATTTTGGAGATTTCACCATAGAGGCAATATGCTCTTCTTGTCATATCAGATAAAGGGTCTGTGATATCCGTATCTTTTATCACTACTGTGGTTAATTTTTTGTTTTTCATATGCGGGTACCGGTAGTCAACTCAGGACCTCGCACTTGCCAGGCAGGCGCTTATGCCACTGAGCTATATCACTGGCCCTACTGTGGTTAATCTTGATCACTTGGTTTGGGTGACTATTTTTCCCTTTCCATGCTAGAATTGAGTCAACAAACTCACATTTCGGACCTAGGGATTAAGTGCCATCTCCTGAAGAGGATTTGTGGATGACACTATTAAAAATCATAACTGATAAACACTTAGAGACTTTGAGATCATATAGACAACCCATTTCTATTTTTTGTGTGTGTGTGTGGGTACCGGGGGTCAAACTCAGGACCTCGCACTTGCCAGGCAGGCGCTTATGCCACTGAGCTATCTCACCGGCCCTAACAAATTCTATTTTTTTTTATGTGGGTACCAGGAGTTGAACTCAGGACCTCACGCTTGCCAGCAGGTGCTTGTGCTGCTGAGCGATATCACCAGCCCTTTTTTTCCTTTATGTGGGTACCGGGAGTCAAACTCAGGACCTTGTGCTTGCCAGGCAGGTGTTTACGCCACTGAGCCATCTCATCGGCCCCCCATTTCTCTTTACAAATTTGCCCACTAATTTTAGCATCCCTCTGTAGATTCTGCCTATAGTAGTTACTGTGGCTGTCACAGGGATTTCCTATTTCCCCTTCATTCTACTTTTGTTAACTGGAATTCTGTAAGGAAAGGTTGTCCCCACTTCCTTATTTTTTATTCAATAATCTAAACAGTAAGGACTCATGGATATTTATTGTACTCATTGGGTTATAATCCAATACTACAGCTCTTTTGTTGTTCAAATCATTCTACCTGGAGCTCTCAAGTCAGCTCCCATGTCCTCCTGACGTGTCTCTTATTAATTTTGTTTTCTTTCCTTCTTTCTTAGCACATCCTTACTTCATGGTTCAGGCTGAGCATTCCTAATCCTGAAAATCTGAAACACTACCAAAAATGAATGAAATGCTACAAAATCTGAACATTTTAAGGGCCAACATGAGACTCAAAAAGTTGCAGAGTTAAGCTGGTCATGGTGGTGCACACCTGTAACGCTAGCACTCTGGGAGGCTGGAGCAAAGAATAGCAGGTTTGAGCCCACCTGGGCAACTGAGTAACATAGTGAGACCCTCTCTCAAAATAAAAAAAGGGTTGGGGATGTAGCTCAGTGCAAAGGCCCTGGGTTCAATCCCCAGTACCACTACCACACACACACACACACACACACACACACACACACATCCTATAGTTTATAGCATTCCAGATGCTGGATTTTTGGATAAGGATGCTCAACCAGTAAAGTCTATGCAAATATTCCAAAATACAAAAATCCTGAAATCTAAAACACATCCGGTTCCATGTATTTTGGATGAGGGGTACCTAATCTGTTCTACAAAGTATTCCGGGCTCATTTTGTATTTTCCTTAGACTATCCCTCCCTGGAATCAACCACTACTCCATGGAGTTCTGGTCCCTGCTACTGAAGAATGGCATTTAGAAACCAAGATCTGAGCATGAGCTGTGCTCACTGCATCAAGGGTGCAAAGCAGGATGTCAAAAAGCATCAGAATACAGTGAGAATCACAGTATGAATGAAAGAACTGTAAGAAAACGCCACTTCATCCTCCACAACACTGTGCCTCCATCCAGTGCCTTTCAGATGGCTCAACAGCAGGCAGAGATTAAGCAAGTATTATCGGCATTGTAACCCAGGCCCAGCACAGATCCTGAGACATATAGCCTTTTCATAGCTACTTATTACAAGGATGGATGGGTGCCAACACAGCTCTCAGCAATATGGAAAGTGATTAGTGTGTCCTAGACAGATGCCCAAGGGTAGACAGAGACAGTTTTTTTTTCTTCCTTCTGTGTGTGTTTGTAGTACTGAAGATTGAACCCAGGGCCTTCTCACTAAGTTGCCCAAGAGTGACTCGAACTTGTGATCCTCCTGCCCAAGCTCAGAATTACAGGTGTCAACACCCCGTGGAGACTCTTTTTTCCCTTCCTACCTACCTTCTATCCCTTCTTCCTTCTTTCCTTCCTTCCTCCCTCCCTCCATTTTGTTTTGTTTTATTTTGTTTTGTTTGAGACGGTGTCTCACGATGTAGCCTAGGCTGGCCTCTAACTTGCAGTGATCCTCGTGCTTCAGCCTCATGAGCGCTAAGATCACAAGCGTGCGCTAACACACCTGGCTCCCTTCCCTCTTTTGAGACTGCTTTCTTGAGAGCTTATTTAGAGGTTCTAGCACATCTATTCATATACCTTGACCAAAGAATGGTCCTCCTCCCTCTGGGAAAGTCGTCCTCTTCAGCCAAGTGCACAGCTTCAGGAGAGAAGCACATGAAGTGGTGAGGCAGGCAGGGGACTCCCACAGAGCCAGCTAGGTCAGCCAAATCAACTGAGGTGATCAGTGACAGATGTCACAGCCAGATCACCCTCACACCCTTGAGACTTCCTTCTTAAGAGGCTGAGTTGGGTACATAAAATTTTATTTGGGGTATTTGTTTAGTATAATATTTTTTCACATATACAGCTTTATATACAAGGTAGGTAAAAAACTGAATCTTTCAGTTCCTAATAAATAATCAGATAGTGGTCAGATGCCAATAAATATCACAGAGTAGCATCTAAGGAAATTTTTGCTTTTAAAAAAAAAAAGCCATCTTCCTTCTTATACCTATCGTTAGCTCCAGATTACTAGTGAACTAACTGTGCAACTGGCAGGAGAGCATCATGCTCCTGGCCTTATTTCCAAGAGGCCTGGCTTACATGTGCATGGAGGAGGAGGAAGCCCTCTAATTCAGGGAGCTGCTATATGTTTCATATACCCTCTTGGTTATTTCTAAAAATTCATAAATAATATGTGTCTCTGATGTTGTTTCCTTCCCATCTCTTTTAGGAAAGAAAATGAAGAGAGAAGTAAATTCAATAGCTGTACCCTATTGGCTTAAGCTAAGTACCATGCTCAGACCCAAAACAAATGATCAATTTAAAATCAGCACTCGGGAGGCTGAGGCAGGAGGGTCACTGTGAGTTTGAGGTCAGCCTGGGCTACAATAGTGAGTTCAAGGCCAGCATGCACTACAAAGCTGGGGTGATTCTTACAAACATTTCTTTAAACACTGAATTTTCACAAGAAAAAAACCGTGGGCCGGTGAGATAGCTCAGCGGCATAAGCGCCTGCCTGGCAAGCATGAGGTCCTGAGCTCGACTCCCGAAACCCCCACAAAGGAAAAAAGGGGCCAGTGATATCACTCAGTGGCACAAGCGCCTGCCCGGCAAGCACGAGGTCCTGAGGTTGGCTCCTGGTACCCACAAAAAAAAAAAAAAAAAAAATTTATCCAGGCAATTAATAAAAATTCATGGATTCTACCAAATTCCCTTGCATGTTTAAACATGATTATAATTTTTTTTTTTGAGACAGGGTCTTGTTATATAGTTCGGACTAGCCTTGAACTCACTATGTAGCCCAGGCTGGCCTCAAAGTTACAGTGATCCTCCTGCCTCAGGCTCCTAAGTGTTGGGATACAGGCGTGCACCACCATGCCTGGCAACCTGATTATAAATTTAATCAAATTATTCTAAGCATTTAATTAAATTATAGGTCTAATATTTCAACACCTCTTAAGTTTTTTTTTTGTTTTTTTTTTTGTGGGTACCGGGGGGTCGACCTCAGGACCTCGAGCGCCAGCAGGCACCCGTGCCGCTGAGCGATATCACCGGCCCCTTTTTCGTATGTGGGATCCGGGAGTCGAACTCAGGCTCTCGCGCTTGCCGGGCAGGCGCTTAAGCCGCTGAGCCATCTCACCGGCCCCCACCTCTTAAGTTTTTAAAAACACCTTATAAATCAGACTTATCAGTGCTCTTCCACTGAAACTAGTAAAAATGCTTATTCTATGCATTTAACTTTTTTCTTTGCTGACTCCATTTTTACATAACGTCTTTTCTTCTGCTTCTTCTTCTTGGTTAAACTTTTGCAAAACTCAATTTAGGGCCGGTGAGATGGCTCAGCAGCGTATGCGCCTGCCTGGCAAGCACGAGGGCCCAAGTTTGACTCCCGGAACCCACATACGAAAAAAGGGCCGGTGATATCGCTCAGCGGCTCGGGCGCCTGCTGGTGCACGAGGTCCTGAGGTCAACCCCCGATAACCCCCCCCAAAAAAAAACTCAATTTAATGTTAGCTCTTTGTAATCTTAAAAAATGATAGTATAAATAGCATAGAAGAAAACCCATAGATTTTATGTGTTCAATTAGATGACTTTTACACAGCTGTATAGACTCATGCAACCACCACCCAAACAAGATATAGAACATTTGCATCAGTCCAGAGAGTTCTTTTGAGCCTCTTTCCAGTTTTCATCTCTTTTTATTCCTATTTCCCTCTTGAGTTTGACTTACTAGGGGTTTTGTAATATTTTTATGCTTTCCTAGAGTTTCTACTATTTTTCTGTCTTCCTAGGAATTTGGTCCTCTTGGCTGGGACTTGTGACAGCTGAGGCCCTTGATGCAATCAAGAGTCTGAGGATATGTTGCACTGTGAGACATGTGCTCTGTACAGATTTTCGTATTCTGAAATGTTCCCAGAAATGATGTTTGGGCAGGGTCCACAGAGCCTGGCCTGATGTCCTGGAATTCCTGCCAGGTCTGAAGAATTCCTCGAATGGGGGCTCCTCCTAATTGGCATGTGCAGACCTTCATGACAATGGATGTGTTTGCAGCCAGCTCTCTGTGGAGGCTGTGGCTCACAGAGTATCTTTAACTGGCTATTCTGTGCGACTCATCTGACTATCACCCACTGGATGTTCCACCTACTGGCTCCCTCTCTGTGCCACTTCCCCTGTTGTGGTCTGGATCCGGAATGTCCTCTCAAAGCCTCAAGTGCTCAGAGGCTGGGCTGTGGAAGGTGACTGGATTATGGAGGCATTACAGTTAACCCACTATTAGGAGGTGGGGACCAGTTAGAGGGAGATCATTGGGGGATGACCTGGAAGGATGCGCCTCCCTCCCCTGCTCCTCCCCTTCTACTGCTGCTTCCTGGCAGCCATGATGTGAGCAGCGCTTCCTCTGTTATACCTCTCTGCCATGTTGTTTTCTGGCTTGGAGCCAGCTAACCATGGACCCCCGCCCCTCCTTTAAATTGTGGGGATTGGGTACTACTGTGTCACAGTGATGAGAAAGTGACTAAGACACCCCTACTGCTGGTGCTGGATCTTTTCCTGGACTGTGTGGCTCTTTCCTGGTGTTTCTTCTTTCCTGCTTATGCCAAGAGAAACAACTATATGGCTCCATTTCACATAGAATTACTCGAAGAAACCAGTAAATTTGGCCCTGCTTTTATCAGGTCAATATCTACCAAATCAATCAACCACACAGATCAAAAATACTTGGGGAAAAAAATACTGCATCTGTACTGAACATGTACAGGTCTTTTTTCCCTTGTCATTATTCCTTAAATAATACAGTATAACAACTACTTACATAGCGTTTATATTGTATTATTAGTAATCTAGAGATCATTTAAAGTTATGTGAGGGCCAGTGAGATGGCTCAGCGGCTTAAGCGCCTGCCCAGCAAGCGCGAGGGCCCGAGTTCGACTCCTGGAACCCACATACGAAAAAGGGGCCGGTGATATCGCTCAGCGGCACGGGCGCCTGCTGGCACGTGAGGTCCTGAGGTCGACCCCCGGTACCCACAAAAAAATAAAATAAAATAAAATAAAGTTATGGGAGCAAGCGCATAGGTTATATGCAAATACTATGCCATTTTATATATGGGACTTGAACATCCTCAGATTTCGTTACTTGTTGGAGGTCCTGAAACCAATACCCCTTGAATATAAAGGAAATATATATATATATATATATATATATATATATATATATGTCCTTTTTTAATTATAACCATCTTAATTAGACATTTTATATTAAACTCTGCTTCTTTTATAATATCATTATGAATTCATAGCTTTCCTAATCTAAACTTGCTTCAATCAAGCAAAAATTTTTAAATGCTAATATTTACATTCAAATTATAATGATTTATCTACTGGGGCTCCCTTTAAATTGGCTTCTTGGTTCTCTCAGCCTGATCCTGACATTCAAAAAGCACAAATGCTCTCTAGCAAAAGGAAAACACTCCAGGGCCATCAATGGCCATCTGAGAAGCTCTGACTCCTTTCAGCAAAGGATAGTACTAGGGATCAACATCTGGGTACTGAAGCACACCTGAACAGAGATGGTAGGGTCCTTCTGCTTTGGGGCTCCTTACAGAAGTAGCACAGCCAGGAATACTTATGTATGTATATATTTATTTTTTTATTTTTATTTGCAGTACTGGGGATTGAGTACAGAGAATACTGAGCTACACCCCCAGCCCTTTTTTCTGTTGCTGTTACTCTGAGGCAGGGTCTTGTTAAGTTGCCCAGATTGCCCTCAAACTTGTATCCTCCTGCCTCAGCCTCCCAAGTAGCTGGGATTATAGGTATGTGCCACTATGCTTGGCTAGCAGACATATTTTTTTTGCTTTATGCTGATTTTCCAATGTAGCATGTAACTTCATAAAACCATTTTCTCTGTGTGGACAGAAAACAAGAAATACTATTCCCTTTTATTCTATTATAGATCAATTCATCATGAAAGAACCAGAATAATAAACCTACCTGATTTGTCTTTCTGAATAGCTTTATCCTCAAAGTAGCAGAACATTACTTGGAATCGATCAGGATCTGTTGAACGTAGTACCCTAATAAGGAGAACAGCTTTAAAAAATTTTGAAAAACCCACGCCCTTTGTATCAGATGACACTGTTCAGAACTGGTACAGCTATCAGTAACAGACACCCTCTGCCATTTTTAAGGGACTAGCACTTTTTGGGGGCTTATGTGTACCATCTATCCTAACATTCCCATATTTTTCAACCCAGGAACCTCACATCTCAAGAGTTATGTGCACAAGGATTCTTAATAACAGTGCTGACTGCATTACCCAAAATGGAAGCAATCAGAATGCCCACTAATAGAAAACTGGTCAGATAAATCAAAGCACAGCCATTCGATGATATATCACGCAGCCACTAAAACAAGATGCAGCCCTGTATGTTCTGTTACAGGAAAACATCCAAGAGATATGACTAAGTGAGAAAAGCAAAGAGGCACAGAACGATCCTAACGGTAGGTTTCCTAAAGGCCAATCTGTGCTTTTGTATGTGTCGACGCACAAAAAATGTGTAGAGAGAAATGAGACAATCATGAGGGTATCTCCGCATAGTAGGAATGAAGGCCTGGCAGGGGGCTAGGAAAGTGAGACCTGTATTTCTTCATCTTTAAATTCTTCTGTACCACTTGTTGGTTTCATTTTCTCTTTTTTACTCTGTGCATCAAGGACTCTTTAAATAGTAAAATATATCATGGGGTGATGGATGTGAACAAAACACACAATGTTGAAATCCCCTTCAAAGAATGTGAAACTAGGAAGGAATGGCAGAGCAAGGGGGTGATGGGGAAGTGTGAAAATAACCAAAGTATGCTATGTGCATGTATGAATCTGCAAAAATGAAACTCACTAACCTGTATAACCAAAAAAAAAAAAAAAAAAAGGCAAAAAAATGTTTAAAAATCCAGATAAGGTTTTCACACTAAAAAATAATTACTAATAAAATATTTTCATGCATGCAGAAAAGAGGATGAAAGAGCTCTGGTAGGCATGAAAGAGGAAAGGAAAGAAATATTTAACCTTCAGGAAAAGGAAGAAAAAGAAAAGAAATTCATATGCTTGTCCAACAGCTGCTTTCGAAAGCTATTCAGAGTTCTGGAAGCTCCCCCAAAGAGCAGGAGCACTGAGTACATGTCCAAGGCCTCCACACTTGCCTCTCAAGCAGTTGCCTCCACGGTGTGCTCCAGGTTTGTTTGTTTGTTTGTTTTTTAATATGCGGGTACCGGGAGTCGAACTCAGGACCTCATGCTTGCCAGGCAGGTGTTTATGCCGCTGAGTTATATCACCAGCCCTGCTCCAGGGGTTTTAAGCCTGCATTTTTGGGTGCTCGCATGCATACAGCTTTTACTTGACTTCTCACATTTTTCCCTGTGTTGTTTTAAAGTTTTCCCCAATACCAGTGGTTGAGAATCTAAGCCAAATTCTTGAATAAAGGCCCCAAGGTTGCTTCTCTATGCTAGGATAGGGCTCTCAGGGACCTGCCAGTCCCAGAGTCTTGAGAACCTGAAAACACTCACATTAAAATTGCTGGTGGTTTTTTGGTTTTTTGTTTGTTTGTTTGCTTTTGGTTTTCTTTGCTTATTTTATTTTGGCCTGTTTTTCTTTGAAAATGTACCCTTTAGTGGGGGAAAAAAAAACTAGAAGGAGCCATGCTAACATTCTATAGGGGATGGTGGTAACATCAGTAATTTTTTTCTCTCCAGTTATCTGGCTGCTTCTTCTGGCCTTCATTTATAAGAGGCAGCATGCTTAAGAGATCTGTTGGGTTTCAATTCATATTAGGGATTATAATCTTGGGCCATTTACTTATCTCAGTTCCTTATCTGTAAAAGGGCATATAATAGTGCCAATCTCATAGGTTTGTTGCAGAGGGTTGTAAACTTAGCCCAGTACCTGGCACAGCAGAAGCACTCAATTCATGTCAGCTGTGACTGTGATCGTGCAGCAATTATATGTCGTAGCAGTCATAGTGGTTAGGACTGCAGTGTGACAGCTACATCCTGAGCATCGGATCATCAGTAGCACTATTTTAGAGCCTGATTTGTCCTACATCACATTAGCTATTTGTACTCAGCTGTGGTCTTGAAAACCAGCTCGTGAGTGTCCTGGGACCCTTCTCAGTGAGGGCTGCTCCCCAGAGGGACTCCCATCCAGTCCATGGACTAAGTTTGTACTGTCAAAACCGCTCAAAAGCCACCTTCCTATGAGAGACAGAAGGATGGTAATGGAGTTTGAATATGGGATGTTTTATTAGTCATAATATTGGTGCATTTGGTGCACATGAAGGAGGGGCACATGAGAAAAGTAAAGGGTATTTTTGTTAGTACGCTTTTGTTTGTTTGTTTGTTTGTTTGACACAAGGTCTCACTATGCAGTTCAGGCTGGCCTTGAACTCACTATGTAGCCCAGTCTGGAATCTAATTCACGGTGATCCTCCTGCCTCAGCCTCCCAAGTGCTGGTCTGGCCCATTAGTATGCTTTTTTAAAAAGCTTTCATGTCTTGGAAGGAGTTGAGAAAAATCTCATGTGCAGAATGGCAAAAAAAATGTAAAACTGCTCTAACACAAATGTGCAGGAGGTAGAGGCTTAGGTACCTCATGTATTCCAGCCGGTATACAGACAACAGGTATGTCGACATGGCAAAGTCCAGCTTGTTGATAAGAGCGGACACTTCAGGAGGAGGGTCCAGCAGGTTGATGATTGTGCTTCGGAGCTCACTCAGCTCAGCCTGGAGGGAAAGAAACATTCACAGACTCATGAGGGCACCTTCCCAGGTGAAAGGAGCCCCAGAGGACAGCAACATGTGCACATAAGAACATTGAAAGGGTCTGGAATGATCATTACAGAAAGTTTAGCAAAAGTGAGAAGAGAATCCTTACAGGGGTGACTGTGTCATTTTTCATGGCTGAGTTGTACTGGAGGACTGACCGCAGAGGCTCTTTGCTGGGAAAGGTGAGCAGAGGAGACTTGGTGGCTATTTCACAGACCCCCTCATACCATTCTTCTGGCCAGAGTCCTGCAAGAGAGTGAATATAAGTGAGACAAGGGTGAGGGGTTTAGCTCAATAGTAAAATGCTTGACCAGCATGTGTGAGGCCTTAGGTTCAGCAACCAAAGTCAAGAGAGGGAGAGGAAGGGGGAGGGAGAGAGAAAAAGAGAAAGAGAGAGAGAGGCTCAGTTGAGAAGCACTGCACTGGCACTGACTGACCATTTCTGGAGTCCTGGGTCCTTTGTTTCGCATAAGTATTCTAAGACCTAGGTGTGGTAGCACATGTCTGTGACACCAGCACTTGAGGAGGTTGAGGCAAGAGGACTGCAAGTTCGAGCCCATCCTGGGCAACTTAGCAATTTACTGAAACCCTGTCTCAAAATGTAAAGGGGGGCACTAGGTGGGTTCCAGTTCCAACTATAATGTGTCTCTCTTGAGGGCCCACACTATTTTCTTTGAGTGTGTACTTTCAGTACTGCCTAAAAAATCCCTTTATACCTCTTAAAAATCCTATGCTCCCTCTGGGAAGTGTGATGTTCATAAATACTTGTAGAAAGAACCAACTGCATTTGGATGCATTTTGAATGATAATTAGGATGAGCCCCATCTCACCCGTTTCCTCTCTCCACTCTGTCTTCCCCGGGAGAGATCAGCCCCCTACCTGAGCCCTCCACAGCGAATCCCATCAGTACAGAGTACAGCCAGAAGTCCCGGAAGAGCTTCTGTAACCGAGGCTTAGCTTCCTTTATGGGTGGCAATCGTCGGGTGAGCTAAGGTGCCAAGGAGAGAGAACAGAAGTTATTTTGCTCACAAAACCCTAATACAAGTTAATGTAGAATCAAGCACCGATTCATTCTCCAAGAGCATTCTCAGAGACTCAGCCAGTCAAGGGGGGGGGCACACTGAGCAGTGGCTGATGCCTCTCAATAATTTAATCAATTAGTAGTTAACTCATTCACTTGTTTATTATCTAGTGCAGCAGCGACTGCAACTGGGAGTTAAAAGCCCTGTTCTTGTACTCCAAGGGTTTTATAGTTGGGAGACAGGTGGACAAATAATCACAGTGGGGTAAAGTTCCCAGAGAATCTGTTAATGGGTCTCAGAGTAAAACTTAGCCAGGAAGAAAAGAAAAGCCTGTCCTATCATCAGGAGCACCAGGTCCAAAGCCTGGGACTAGGAGGGCATGGAGTGTGTAATAAGCAGGGGGGTAATACTAAGAGGAAGGAATGTAATTGGAGTGGCTACAGATATTGTGAGAAATCTTGTGGATGGAGCACAAGAGGTGGCTTTGAAAAATCTCTTTCAGCAGTACTTTTTCAAATAGTAGGGGGCCGGTGAGATGGCTCAGCGGTTTAAGCGCCTGCCTTGCAAGCGCGAGGGCCCGAGTTCGACTCCCGGAACCCACATACAAAAAAAGGGGCCGGTGATATCGCTCAGTGGCGCGGGCGCCTGCTGGCGCGTGAGGTCCTGAGGTCGACCCCCCGGTACCCACAAAAAAAAAAAAAAAAAAAAAATCAAATAGTAATCTTGGGTAGAGTCCCAATATGGCAAACAGGTAAAAGCAGGGCTGCTTGGGTGTAGGTGTGAGGAGTCCAGTTTCCCCGCACCCTTGCTTGAGACAGTGCCCACCTGGTATGAGGCATGGCATGTCATCATCAGTTAGGTAAAATGGTTAAGTTTGTGCAAAACACCCAACTGGGCAGGTCAGTCCTCACAGAACTTCCAGGACACTGAGCCTCAATATAGTAATGCAGTGAGGTATGCTCTGCTATCCAAACGCTCACAGCTCACAGGCACCAAATCTGGGCCCAACTGTTAATACCAGTACTGTTGGAGACTGAGGCAAGAGGATCAAAAATTCAAGCCCAGCCCGGGCAACTTAGTGACTCAGCAAGAACCTGTCTCAAAATAAAACATAGAGGCTGGGGATATAACTCAGCAGCACAGCACCTGCTTGGCAAGCACGAGGTCGTGAGTTCGATTCTTGGTACCAAAAAAAAAAACAGAAAAAGGCTGGGGGTGTAGCTCAGTAGTAGCTCAGTAGTAAAGCACTTGCTTAGCATATGTGACCTGCTGGGTTCAATCCCTACCACCCCCCACCACACACACATGCACACAGAGCTGATTCAGGCGCAAAAAATGTTGTAATATTTGTTATAATAACAAAATAAATAGAAAAGCATTACATATCTACTTGAAAGGGGCATTTAAATATGTAATAGTATATTAAGAATCTTATTTTCGGGCCGGTGAGATGGCTCAGCGGCATAAGTGCCTGCCTGGCAAGCTCAAGGGCCCGAGTTTGACTCCCGGAACCCACACACGAAAAAAGGCCCGGTGATATCGCTCAGCAGCACGGGCGCCTGCTGGTGCACGAGGTCCTGAGGTTGACCCCCGGCACCCACAAAAAGGAGAATCTTATTTTATTTTCTAAGACCATTTGGTGACACAGGTATAACAATATGTCAAGGAAAAAATGCAAAATCTGTTGATACAGATTTTAAAATATATACATAAGCACATATGCATAGAACAAAAACAGTACAAAAAACCAGCCGTATATTCCTACTGATTATTTCTCAGTGGCTGGACTCAGGATGGACTCTGGGAAGGTGTTGAGAAGGTGGGGAGTGCTGGAGAGGGCTGTAGGAAAGGGGAGCAGCAGATGAAGGAGTCATAGAACAGGAAGCTGAAGGCTGCACAGGACACTGATCACAAAAGGACAGTCAAGCTGGGCATGGTGGCACACACCTAAAATCCCACCACTCTGGCAGGCTGACGCAGAAGGATCACAAGTTCAATAGCAGTCTGGGTGATTTAGCAAGATCCAGTCTCAAAAATAAAAAAGACCTGGTGAAGTAGTATAGTGTAAAAGCCCTGGGTTCAATTCCCAGTAGAAGGAAGGAAGGTAGGAAGGAAAATAGATAGGTAGATAGGTAGGTAGGTAGGTAGGTAGATAAGTAGATAAATAAATAGATAAATAGATAAACAGATAAATAGATAAATAAATAAATGACTGCTGACAAAGGGCTGCTACTTTGCCCAGTGGCCAAGGAGGATAGGTGTAAGTGACCATGGGACTGAATGTCTAGAGATTCCAAGCAATGGTGGTGGTACGAAGAAGTCTCCACACTACAGACTTCAAGGTCTTTGTGGCTAAGAGGTGCCAGTGTCCTATAAACAGAACATGCCTTGGTGGTTACGGAAAAGATCAGACTTCCAGAATACCTCATTCCTGATGGAAACAGAAGCTCCACTAAGCTGACTGGGAAGCTCTTATTGGTTGTTTCACTTTGTTTTGCTTTGCTTTGTTTTGCTTTGCTTTGCTTTGTTTTGCAGTACTAGGAAATTGAACCCTGGGATATTCTACTACTGAACTACATCCCAGCTTTTTATTATTTTTTACTTTTCAGACAGGTTCTAAGTTGCCCAGGTGGGACTGAACTTTGTTCTGCCTTAGCCTCTGGGTGCTGGGATTACAGGAGTGTGCCATTCTGCCTGGCTCCTTCAGTGGTTTTTACATAGGTAAGAGAAAGTGACTCAACTCTCTGATTTGGGATCCTATGCCTCACTCTATGAACTTCTGGGCTCCCTCCTAAGGCTTCACCTTGAAAGTACCCTGTGCATGGCCCCTGTGTTCTGACTCCTCCTGGCCCACCAGTCATCACCTCAGCTGAGCCTGCTCGTGTCCCCAGAAATGGAACAGTAGTTTCAGAAAAGGGCCTAGCATTGCATTTACATATCCAGAGATAGAGACAGGATGTGGGTGTGGTCAGCTGGGATTCTGTTCAGGGAAATATTCCTATACTTTGAGACAAAAAGGAGTTAGGACAAGGCTACAGAAGGACTCGTGTGAGTCCTGTCTGGCCCCATATGATAGAAAAGGTAAAAGCTACAAATAGGAAAGAGAAAAAAATAAGGTTGGTGACAAGTGAAAAGAGATAGATTTAAAAAAAAAAGTCTAAAGAGATGTAACAGGCAGATTCAATGCACAAATTCTGACTAGATGCTCAATTAAAAAAAAAAAGTTACGAGACATTTTTGAAGCCACACAGAAATCTGAATGGAACTGGATATCTGATACACACATGGACCGTAATTTTCCCGGAAGTAACAGTGGTACAGTACAGGGCAGAGAGCCTTCCATTTCAGTGACACATGTTCCAGAGCCCAGGACTGACCCTCAAATTCCCCCATCAATGGCCAATCCCTCCATACACATATGTAATTAAGCAGATACAGCAAAAGTATTAGCTGTCTTGTAAGCTGTTCACATATGGATGTGCATTATTCAACTGTTCCAACTTCTCTGCATGTTTTCTAAATTTCATGTTTAAAAGTTGGAAAAAATACCTAACCATGAGGCAAGCTTTGAAACAGGAACAAAAGCAATGGAGTATGTTGACAGATGGTACCACTTTACAGTGGAGGCCAAACCACGCACAATCTGTTACCTATAAATGGGGAAGAGATTGAAAAGTGTTAAGATATCAAGAAAGGTTGAAATCTGGTTTTATCAACAGTGAGTTACATGATCAAAAGGCTACATATGCATGAAACATCACTAGCTACTAATTAAAAAAAATAATAGAAGAGGGCTGGAGATACACTTCCTTGGTAGAGCATTTGCCTAGCATGCATATCACCCTGGGTTCAATCCCCAGCATACCACACACACACACACATACACACAGCAATACATACTCATAGAAGAAATTCCAGCAAAGAAGTACATACAGTACAAATGAAAGCTGTGTCTCCTCCCCAACTTTTTCTGTGAAAACATGGATTCTATGAAATGAGAAAGGCTACCACTTACTAGCATCCATTCATGCTAGGCGCCGCTCTGTGCTTTCCACTCATTCCATTCAGTTCATTTTGCCAACCCTTTACTGCAGCAGATGTAACTATCACCTTCATTTTAGAGGGGAGAACCCTGAGAGTATGATTTTAGCCAGGTGATTGGTGTGGCTTCATAAAGAGCAGGAGTGGCAGCTATGTGCCACTCTACAGGGAAGATGTGCCAAGCAGAAAGAACAGCAAGTGCCAAAGTTCTGCCAGGGGCCAGGCTTAGAATGTGAGAACAGAAGAGCTTGTGGGGCTGAGCAAGCCCCCGAAAGGAGTCTGGATGTAAGGAAGAGCCTTCTTGAGCAGCATCATGGTACCCAGGCTGAGACGGATTAAGTAGGACAGATGAAACCTCTGGAACAACTCTGACTAAAGCTAGAGTGCTACACTAAACTTAAAGCCAACCACACCTTCCATGTCCTGAACATAACGGCCCTTTATACACCAGCATCTCAATAGCAATAAAGAAGCTGGGCACAATGGCACATGCCTGCAATCCCAGCTACCTGGGAGGCTGAGGCAGAAAAATCACAGGTTTGTGCCCAACCTACACAAATTTTGCAAGACCCTGTTTTAAAATAAAAGTAAGATAAAAAGAGCTGGGGATATAGCTCAGTGGTAGATTGCTTGCCTAGCATGCATGCCCTAGGTTCAATCCCCAGTACTGAAGAAAAAAATAGTTCCATTAAATAGTAACATACAGATGCCCTCAGGTCCTCACACATCCGCAGACTCTGCTGCCTAAAGGCTGCGCTCTCCCTGTAGATGGTCTCCCAAACCAAACTGTGGGTGCCAAAATCAGAAAGAAGGCCTGGTCGCCTAGTCTAGTAAGATTATTACTTTACCTCATAAAATTAAAAATAAATTAATTATAGCTCCACAGACCCAATGAATGCCCAAGTGGACCTGGGTTTGGGAAGCATAACTAAGTAATATCCCTTTTCTGTCCTAACAGACAAGAGAGCCACACAATATGTTTTACCAAGGAACACAGGGACCTTTGACTGAAGAGAGATGTACACCACAGTCTCTTTATTCTATAAGCCGCCAATCTTATTTTCCCTCCACTTTTCACTCGGGAATAACTTCGTGGAAGGCTGGGGCCACCTGCCTGATAGCCAAACCAGCCATGTCTGCCCTAGTAGTCTAGGCAAGGTCAGATGCTGCGATCATCCCAGATGGCAAAGACACAGTAGGAAGGCAGATGCGTGCTCTGGTCTCTCCTTTCAGGGGAGCATTACAGCTACCCCTGGGGCAACCTGGCCCCCAGAACTGTGAGTGCCTTGGTTACATGCAGGCTCCAGCAAAAGCTACTCCTGCACCCAGGCTGTGAGTGCACTTCATCAGCACTGCAACAGTCACATTCAAAACCTCAGTAGAAAACAAACTGGAGCCTGGGAGTCACCAATCACTAAACAGTGATCAAAGGCACAGCTGAGGGGGTTTGTGCTGACAAAGCTAGTTGGGCGATGTTTGAATTGGGATGTATTTACTTTGGAAAATATGCAATAACAATCTAGCACCAAAGTTCACATCGAAACCCCACCGGTGGCCCTGGGTTTTTTCATCTCTGTAACTCCACTTCTCAGGAGCACAGAGGTAAGTTCAGTTTCTAACACTTCTACAGATTATAAATTCTTGTTTTTGGTGTTTAGAGATGGGCAACTGGTTCCTTTATTGAAGTACAAATTTAGAAGCTTTCTATACTACCTAAGAAGTGGGGAAATGTTGTTTTTTTTAATCTGTCCATTATAAAGTCCTATCAATTACATTATTGGGACAACTGACAAAACTGGAATAAAAACTATGGAAGATATTAAAGTCCTACATCTGTGTTAAATTATTCAAACCGGATAACTGTTCTATGATTATGTACAAGAATATTCTTATTTTTTGGCAATTTTTCCTAAAGTATTACTAATAAAGGTTAGAGGGACATGATATGAGAGACCTAATTTTAAATGGTTCAGAAAATGTGTGTGTATGTGTCTGCAGGTGTAGGTATACATTTATATACACACATACACATAATGGAGAGATAAAGAATAAATAAAATGTTCCAAAGTATAAAAACATGGTGAATCTGGGGAAAGGGGATATGGGGCTGCTTTACTGCTCTATTCTTTTAACTTTCTCTAAATTTGAATTATTTCAAATTAAAATGTTTTCCAAACTGCAAGGAGCTACTTCTCCCATTTTGCCTACTCTGGGCCTGGAGACAATGAGCTGGGAGAGACGATGGTTTGCAGGTGCTCTGCTCTGATGCACAACCAAAAAGGCCAACCCCACTCCATAAGAAAGTGCCACAGGTTTCCAGAAGAACAAACTTTATGTAATTTATCTCAAAAACTATTGCTTCTCTTCAAAGATTGTAATCTGTATTTAAATAACCTAAAGATATTATTATGCCTCATATTATTTGTATTATACTAAATAGTGAAACAGTAAAAGATGTACCTTTTAGATCTTTTATTTCTCAATCAATAGAAAATACCAGGTATTTTCTCTTTTCTCTGATAAAGAACAAATGAAAACTTTTTTTTTTGGCTTTTCATCAAACAATGCAGAAACAGGGTACAAGAGCTTACAAATATACTCTCTGAATACTGGATAAGAAAATGAATATCTTCACCCTGCCTTCCTATGTGGCCTTAGATTCATTTTCCTGAACACTTACTAATTTGTTAGTTTTTGTTTTGTTCTTTAACCTTATTTATTTATTTATTTATTTATTTATTTATTTATTTATTTGTGAAGAATACTTAAGTGCAGTTGAGCTGGGAGACTTCCACTAAGTTCCTCATTTTCTCCTTCACCTCTTTTTTTCCCGGTACTGGGGACTGAACCTACTGCCTGCATACTGAGCTACTTTCCCAGACATTTTTTCATTTTTTATTTTGAAGCACAGTCTTGCTAAGTCACTAAGCTGCCCAGGCTGAGCTTGATCCTGCTTCAGCCTAGCCTCCCAAGTGCTAGGATTACAAGCATTTGCCATCATGCCTGGCTCTCTTAACTTCCAATTTGTCAAAGTGTATTGCCACTGATACCCATGTCTGACTCTATGTGGGAACTGGGCCCAGTTCTATTTATAGGCACACACATTAGGAATCCTTTCTAGAAATGGTTTCACTGGTGCAAACTATGTGCATGCCACTGCAGCCTCAATGAGGTGCCAAGAGGGAGGGTTGGAAAAGACAATAGATACTTTCAAAATCAGAAACTATGTGACTTTTTCTCTTCAAAATATGTAATTCAAACAATGTTGGAGCTGATTATTTTAATAGTACTCTAGATGGAGGACCCACAGAAGGAGACTGGCAGCAGCTATTTCCCAAGCCCAGGCAGCTGGGGTGTCCAGGGCAAATAAAGCAGAGCATTTGACATAGGGAGTCTGGGGGGACTCAACCAACTTGGCTCAAATATAGTCACTGCCATTCATTCATTCATTGTGTGCTGGAGATCAAGTCCAGGTCTCATGGATGCTGGGCAAGTGAGAGTGAGCTATTGAGCTACACCTCCAACCCAAATCCTTGCCATTTATTAGCAACAGCAATGAAAGGCTCAATTTCCTCATATGTAAAATGCTGGGAGAGTGAAGCTAAATTATACAAAGTACCTTATATAGAGACTAGCATCCAACAGAAACTCTATCAATAGTCATTGCCATTATCGATATCAACAAAACTGAGAGCAGGGCTGGGCATGGTGGCACACACCTGTAATCCCAGCACTAGGAAGGCTGAGGCAGGAGGACTGCCACAAGTTTGAGGCCAGCGTGGGCTACATAGTGCATTTAAGGCCAGCCTGAAATATGGAGTGAGGCCCTGTCTCAAAAAACAAAAAACTGAGAGCAGTTCAAGTGGGGTATCCATACAGTTATGATGGTACCTAGATTTACAAACTTAAATTTGTTTTACAATTTGGGGGAAGATGGGCTGTGTTTGTGTTTGTGTTTGTGTTTATGTGGGGAAGATGGCCATAGTTGTGTCTGTCACCCAATGCTGAGTTTGTGAATGGAAGCAAAATTTTCCTAAACACTTGTTTGTGAACCGAATTGTTTGCAAACAGAAGTGTTCCTAAACGGAGGATTACTATACCTCTTAAAAAGCTTCAGGCTTTACAAGTTCAAATATTTAGAAGGGGCCAGTAACTCCTTTCTACCCAAGTTTGGCAGTAGATATTCTAATAGGAAATGGTCACAGATACACAACAGATTTAACAAAATGCAATTATTCTTTCTGGGATAATTAGAAGTTGGGATCATGTATTGCCTGACCGGATAAGCATTATAAACACCTACATTCACTCTTCAGTGAAACAAGGAAGCATCAGATAATAGCTCATCTACCCAGGATGAAGTTAATAACTTAGAAGTAAGTAAGAGCAAGACAAGGCCATGTAGTGGCCAAAATTGATTTGACAAGACAAGGCAAATCCTCCTTGGAACAAGGCAGGGGATAAGTAGGAAAAAACAA
The DNA here is from genome assembly GCA_028451465.1 of Erethizon dorsatum. Classification (NCBI taxonomy): domain Eukaryota; kingdom Metazoa; phylum Chordata; class Mammalia; order Rodentia; family Erethizontidae; genus Erethizon; species Erethizon dorsatum. Next base: position 99,906,131 of record CM051830.1, on the reverse strand, counting down.
GCTAACCACAAAGTCCACAAGCCAATCACAGGATCCCCATTAAATATTACTTCGTTTCCTTAAATAAAGGGAGTACCCCTCAGGCCTTTAGAGACAGCCTTCTTCCATCGCCCTCACACAGACTTTGGCTGCCTGGTGAGACCGATTAAAAGCAGTAAAGTGGAGCTGCATGTGATGGCACACGCCTATAATCCCAGTGCTCTGAGAGGCTGAGGCAGGATGGAAAGTTGGAGCTCAGATTGGGCAATGTGACAACTTAGCAAGACCCTGTCTCCAAAAAAAAAAAAAAAAAAACCCAGCACGAAGGCCCTACTAACACACACACACACACACACACACACACACAAAGAAGCGGTAAAGTGGAAAAGACTTAGTTCTTCCTGACAGCAAAGTGCATTTGCAGCAAATCACATAACCTAATTAGTCTCTGAGGGAGAGTCTCTTCATGCCTCTCACCATCTGTGTTTTTTCTTCTAGTTTTAGTTCTGCCAAAATGAAATACCCATTCCACCTTCTTTTCATTTTTCTCATTATAACATCCACATGCAATGGGAGCAAAGGTCTCAAAGATCAGCCAAATAATAAAAACCTAAGCATGCTCCTTCTGCCTGCTGACTTCCACAAAGAAAACACAGTTACTAATGACTGGATTCCAGAGGAGGAGGAGGATGACGACTATCTGGACCTGGAAAAGTTACTCAGTGAGGATGACAACTACATTTACATTATAGATGCAGTTTCCCCAGAAGACTCCGAATCCAGTGCCGGAAACATCCTGCAGCTTTTCCAAGGCAAGAGCCGGATCCAGCGTCTTAACATCCTCAACGCAAAGTTTGCTTTCAACCTCTACCGAGCACTGAAGGACCAGGCCAACTCTTATGACAATATCTTCATAGCACCTGTTGGAATTTCCACTGCCATGGGAATGATTTCCTTAGGCCTGAAGGAACAGACCCATGAACAGGTGCACTTGGTTTTGCATTTTAAAGACTTTGTTAATGCTAGCAGCAAGTATGAGATCATGACCATCCATAATCTCTTCCGTAAGCTAACTCATCGCCTCTTCAGGAGAAACTTTGGGTACACCCTTCAGTCAGTCAATAACCTTTATATCCAGAAGCAGTTTCCCATCCTGGATGACTTCAAAACTAAAGTCAGAGAATATTACTTTACTGAAGCCCAAGCAGTTAACTTCTCAGACCCTGCCTTCATATCGAAAACCAATGACCAAATTCTGAAGCTCACCAAGGGTCTGATAAAAGCAGCTCTGGAAAACATAGATCCTGCTACTCAGATGATGATTCTAAATTGCATCTACTTCAAAGGTAAAAAGTAGCTTTACAGTTCTCAAAGCAAGCTCACAATATACTCTTTCAGTGCACAGGTAGACTGAATGGCAAGAATTGTATTCTAGCTATAATTTATCCAAGAAAACAAGACACAGGTCAACTCAGGGGCAGAGACAATCATGAGAAGGTGACAGCTACTGAAGCCTAACTCTGTACTTCATGATCACTGGATCTTCACCATATGTGAGATCCTCATGGATACTAGGGTCCCCATTTTTCAAAGCCACCATAGCACAGAGAGGTAAGAGGTTTTTCCCAGTACACATGGCTAGTACAGGGCAGTCAAGATTGGACTTAGGCAGGATATCTCTAGCAATCTGTTAAATTGGAGGAAATAATGCAAAACACCTTTTCAGCATTTGCACAGCCTGGATTTGAGTTTCTTCATTTCCTTTCCTAAATAGAATGGGATATAGCTCAGTGGTAGAGCTCTTCCCTAGAATGTTCAAGGCCTTAGGTCCAATTCTCAGTATGAAAAAAAAAGTGTTAGAGCTATTCAGACAGAGTAACCAACATTTAACACCCACAACTCCTTTTCAGAATACTTTTGCTCTAACAAGCAGGTGGGAGTGGTGAAATTAACCATAAGATTTGATTTTTTGAGCAACTCTTCTGTGCCAGTCAATAGAAGGGCACTTTGTAGCCCAAGCTAGCCCTGCACTAATGATCTTCCTGCCTCAGCCTCCTGAGTGCAGGGATTATAGGTGTGTGCCACCATGCCTGTCACAGAAACACTTTTTAAAAATAATTTTTTTTTTCTGGCTGGGCGTGGTGGCACACACCTGTAATCCCAGCACTTGGGAGGCTGAGGCAGGAGGACTGCTGCAGGTTCGAGGTCAGCCTGGGATACAAAGTGAGTTCAAGGCCACCCTGAACTGCATAGTGAAACCCTGTCTCAAGAAGAAAAAAAAAAAAAAAAATCTGCAATACTGAGGACTGAACCCAGGACCTTCACACATCCTCAGCCACTACTCACCCCCCTTGAAACAGGGTCTCACAAAATCACTAAATTGTCCAATCTAGGCTCAAAATTGTGATCCTCCTGTCACACAGCCTCCCAGAGTGCTGAGATTACAGGTATGCTCCACCATGCCTAGCTCCAAAGGCACTTTTTAAGGAAGCTACTAAACTCCACTCCACTCAACACCTACACATAGGATTCTTGGAATCCTAGGAACAAATGGGTGTGGATTTGTCTGGCTGTAGTGGTACACACCTGTAACCCCAGCCACGAAGGGGGCGAAGGCAGGGGGACTGCAAGTTTAAGGCTAGCCTGGACAACTCAGGGATACTCTGTCTCAAAAAAAAAAAAAAAAAAAAAAAAAAAAGAGTAGGGCATGGATTTGTAAAATCCAAGCCTCCTACTGGAACCTGACCAAAAGAAGCCTCTAATTCATTCTCTAAACTGCTGGGCAGACACAAGGATGGCTCAGCATCAGAATTAATCACAGCAAAACACAGCTATGCCTCCCTTTGCCACTAACAACTACCAGTGAGATCAGTTGTTGGGAGGCCAATGCTTCCTGCCCCAGCAGCTGTAACACTAAGGACAGAGATCTTCTTGCTTCCTGACAGAGGTGGAGCAAGGGCGCCTTCTGATCTGTTAGTACACCCTCTCTGTGCCTAGGCTGAGGGCATCCCAGCAGCTTCACTAGGCAGCATCCTACCAGGTGGGCTGCTAAAGAGGCCAAGACTGCGAAGCAGCCTAGAGTGCTGAGATCTGAGCTCTGGGCTTCTCCCAGAGCCAGGTACGATGCCAGCCACACTGTGGATAGAATCAAAGGCTGAGTCACAAACAGATTTGTGACAGAGATACACACTACATATATATACATATACATACACACACACACACACACACACACATATATATTACATGCAATAAATATATATATACCTTTTCATCACTGGTTGTTATAAGTTTTGGAACTGAGCAAACAAGAGTTTAAGCCCTGGGCTCACCATTTCTCATTTATATGACCCTGGGAAAGACATTCAACATCTCTGTGACTCAGCTCCTCAAGTTTATTATGGAGGTGATAACACCTACCCTCACAAGGCTGTGGGGAGAACCAAGGAGAGAGCAAAGAAACACTTAGCCCAGTGTGTGGCAAATGGCAAGAGCTCAATGAACTCCAAGTGAGTGAAAGTGTAGATTACCATATGAATACGACGTGATATGCAGTATGTATGTTACTGCCAGTGACATTTACTTTACTTTCAGAAGGAATTCATCATCTTTGCTTAGGCATGACTTAGGAACAGGTCAGAACATTTTGGCAGCACCAAAGCCCTGGGTCTTACCAATTTGTCTGGCACCGCAGGTTACCCAAATCCTGGCCAGAGTTCAGAAGCAGATGGCCATTTCAGTCAGCATGAGGATAAAGAAATGACCAGGCATGGTCAGTTTATCTCCTGAACAGAGTAACCCAAGTCACACTAAAGTCTACTAATAGCTAACTTATATGCTGCCTTTCTCCATCATACTAGAATAGTGAATCCAATGCTAGGATTCAGAAAGGATCAAATGCTAGTATCATTCAATCTTTCATTAGCGCTTCTCAAAGGAGAGAAAGGTCTGTAAGTATAATTTTAATTTCTACCTTCTAAATTGATGTTACTAATTTGATTTTAATTTCAAATGTTAGAATCAATTTGTTAGAACTTCTGATGGGCTTCTTTTCATCAGTGCTGGAAAAAGGAGTCACTACCAACAGGGCCCAGGGCAGATGTCTGAGATACTGCACTTGTGGTTATCCTAACCTAAGGGGGAAAAGGAGACACAGCTGGTTTCTAGGGATGTAAGGCCATGAATGCTGCTAAATAACCTACACTGCATAGAACCCCATACCATACAGAATTATCTGGTCCAAATGTCAACGGTGCTATAGCTGAGAAACCCTAGGTGAGGCAAAATCAGAAAGCAAAGCTACAACGATGAGTAGGCAAAAGCCATCTGGTGTTTAAACCTCCTCAAAGACACAGTTGCTGGGAGCAGAAAATTAGATAATATAGGTAAGGTGCTTAAATGAAGGCCTGGCTTACTATCAATTGTCAACTAGTCCCAATTACTGTTAGTTACAAGCATCTTACAGCTGAAACAAATATGGATTTACTCCTGGATAGACATCTAAATCTATAGGGAAGATGCTTCCCTATAGACACATCACTCACGTGTCCTGCCAACTGCTACAGAATCACAGTGTGAGGGACGAAAGCCACCAACACAGAACTGAAAGAAGCTCATCTGGCCACACACAGAGCCAAAAGGAGCTACTCATTTTACAGGTAAAGAAATGGAGGCCCAGGCAAGGTACAGGTCTTGCCAAGGTCAAAGACCTATTCAGTGTCTGAATATAACCACAATCTATTCCAGTCTATTTAACAACTCTTGACAGAAATGCAAATTCTCAGCCCAAACCAGACCAGGGAATCAGACTCTTTGGGAATGGGACCTGCAGAGCCCTCCAGGGGATTTGGACCATGCTGCAGGTGAGGACCAGTGCTCCAAAGGAACACTCTACTAACTGCCCTGCTCCTTGTGACTTTATAGGATCCTGGGTGAACAAATTCCCAGTGGAAATGACACACAACCACAACTTCCGGCTAAATGAGCGAGAGGTGGTCAAGGTTTCCATGATGCAGACCAAGGGAAGCTTTCTTGCAGCAACTGACCAGGAGCTCGACTGTGACGTCCTCCAGCTGGAGTATGTGGGGGGCATCAGCATGTTAATTGTGGTCCCACACAAGCTGTCAGGGCTGAAGACCCTTGAAGCACAGTTGACGCCCCAGGTGGTGGAGCGGTGGCAAAAAAGCATGACAAACAGGTACTTCAGGGTGTTTGTTCTTTTGATCTCCTGAAGGCTGGGAGTGTACTTAGATCTGTTCTAGTCACTCAAATATTAATGTACTATCTTTCTGTTTTCACCAATTCACAAATGTGAGTCTTGGCCTGCCAAAAGGAAAGCAAGCTCTGAGAAGGACTGCATCTTATATCTCTTTGTCCCCCCACAGAATGCCAAAATGGCACCATGGCACTAATGTTTCTGTTCACCCAATTATTAGAGTGAATAGTTTGTGATAAGGACTGAAAATGTTTAGCACTACCTGGTGTATATATATGAAGGGTTCTTTTTTTAAGTACACTGACCAGATACTTGACTTTTAAATTACCAAAATTAGAAATGTCTGAAGTCAGGGGACCAAAAGCCTCAATTTTATGTATAGTCACCCTTCAGTATCTTCAGGAGATTGGTTCCACAACTACCCCCCACTGCGGATGCCAAAATCAAATCTCTCATATAAAATGGAATAATATTTGCATGTAATGCTCTACATTTTAAATAATCTCTACCTTACTTATGATACCTAATAATGTAAATGCCATGTAAATAGTTGTTGTGTTATATTATTTAGGGAACGATGATGAGAGCAAACAGTCTGTACATGTTCAGTACAGATGTAATTTTCCTAATATTTTCAGCCTGTGGTTGACGGAACCTGTGGATACAAAGGGCTTACTGCAACTGGAATTACAGTGGAGTAGTCTTTCCAAAATCCCCCACTGACAGCACCAAGATACAAATTTTTAACAGTTCTGTGTCAATTCTGTGATAAATGCAAACTATGGTAGGCTGTCCACATTTAATAGGAAAAACATGATTATTTTGTAATTCATGGTTCAATAAAACCAGGCCTCTCTTCTTCTGCCACTAGAACTCGAGAGGTACTTCTGCCTAAATTCAAGCTGGAGAAGAACTACAATCTGGTGGAGGCCCTGAAGTCTATGGGGATCACAGAGCTGTTTGACAAAAAAGGCAACATGTCAGGAATCTCAAATCAAAAGATCACCATTGACCTGGTAATGGCTCCCTCACGTGCACAGGTCCCCAAGGTCTGCCTCCGCACAGGCTCCACCTCCACCTGTCTTTCCCAGCCCACCACCATCCAGTGTGACTTTCCAAGTCAGGAGAGGCTGAGGGTGCTCTCCTGGGCCTGGATGTGACACACAATGTGGTCAGTTCCACAGGTGCTGGCCAGTGGGGTGGTGTGGCTGCCAGTTACTTAGTGGTCAGGGTGGTCACAGGAAACAGCCTTGGGGTGAGCCCCATTCCTGCTAACACCCAAGTGAAGACAGACATGTGCTGTAGTCTGCAAAACAGCTATGCCCAGCCAAATTGTGGAAGACTCATTAAACACATAAGAGAAAATCTACACAATACATGTTTAACTTAACAAACCAACAACAGGCACTCAGCAAAAGAGAAAGAACACCATGCCAAATGTTGTGGCAAATCCAAACCCCCGTTTTCCTGGTGGACATGTGCCCCAGACTTTGCGGAGATGGGGTGCTAGGGTGACTGTCTTGGTTGCCAAGGCTTCTCGAACTATGGGTATGGCCACGAATGAATGTGGTTCCAGAGTTTAAAGGTAAGTACACAGCCTCTAAGCATAATTATCACACTTGACAAACGAGGAAACATGTTTTCAAGGGTAATTTTGACCAGCTATGATCTCTGCTTTAGGTGTGGTTTTTGGACCTTTACCCTGAATGAGATTAGACGCCATTGCTATCCTTCTATGTGCCAAACTATAGAATCTGACACCTTTCCTCTCCAATTTCAAACAGTTCAAGCACCAAGGCACCATCACAGTGAACGAAGAGGGCACCCAAGCTGCAGCTGTGACCACGGTGGGGTTCATGCCGTTGTCCACCCAAGTGCGTTTCACCGTGGACCGCCCCTTTCTGTTCCTCGTCTATGAGCACCGCACCAGCTGTCTACTTTTCATGGGGAGAGTGGTCAACCCTTCCAGGTCTTAAAGGGGCCAGCTTGGGTGCCTGACATGTTTTGAGGGCACTCTAATTCTGTTTCCATTGGGACAATGAGGACAGCGATGTTTTGGCATCATAACTTACATGGTTTATACTACCAATCTGAATTTGAAGCCCATATGGAAGAAGGAATTTATCAATGACCAAGAAGCTGGTTGGGATCAGTTCTGTACAGTAACAATAGCTAAACCCACAGCATTGGTGTAACTACTGTGTCAGCTGTTCCTAGACAGTCTTAGCAACAGACAGACTGCCTCATCTCCCTCTTGCCTCACAGCAAACCTATGTAGGGCACCCAGGCACCTCCTTCCTCCGCAGCCCTATCCTTGCATACTGTATATGGCTCTATTACTCAAAGCCTTTCTCAACCAGGGCCCCTCAGCTGAACACAGATTACAGAAATGAACTGTGTGACAGAGGGGGTCCAACTAGCACCATTCCCAATGCTCCAGGAGATGCAACTTTGAGACATACAGTAGTTGGCCTGGGCACTGGAGCTTAATTCTTTCAAGGTCCAAGTTTCCAAGTTTATGTAAGAGTTTGCTTCACCCTTACTCAGAGGACAGAGTGTACACATGGCCATGTCTTCTACCCTAAAGATAAATAAATATAGCCACATGTACTACGTATAGGTTGTAATTCTTTTTTTTAAAGCTCAAATAACAAAAGCCAAACTCACAAGAGATATATCTCCAGAATAACAAAGGCTGATAGAGTCACTCAAGTGCTACACAGTAACTAATATGTTATACCAAGGCTCATTCTTGGGACCAGGACAAGTCCTGGGTATGATCTGCTCTAAGTGTCACACAGCCAATGTTTCCACAGTCTTTACCTCGGGTGCACACTTGACTGTTCATCCCTGAGACATGCTTCTGTACTGGGTCTGGTTTGACAAGGCCAGGGACATCCTAGGAAGATGTTTCTGGATCCTTCACTACCTGGATAAGGCACCCAAAATCTAAAATGAATACAAAAGTCAAAGCACGCCTTCAGTGACGGGACTGTCCACTGTCACAGGAGCAGCAGTCACAAGCTCTGTCCACAGAGGTTATCCCACAGTAATGCCCACAACCTGGTAAGACAAACTGTACCTTCCTCACTTTGCAGGTGAGGAAGACAGGGCTGGAAGGGTTCTGAACTCTGCCCAAGATGTGGTTGTGGAGTGTGGTAGGGCTGAGGTTCACAGGCAGGCTCGCCTGACTCCAGAGTCACACAGGGAATCAACACAGAAGAATTCTGACCCCCTGAGACCAATTCCAGTAATGGGAGCACTGGAGGATTTGCGGACATGATGCCACTGCCAGGGCCTGCAAGTCATCTCACTGAGAACTCATAACAATTCTAGGAGGTCACACTTTATTACTCCCTTTTTATAACTAGGGAAGCAACTAAAGCTCACAGGAGGGAAGTGATTGCCCTAGGCATAGATCTGAACACAGGCAGGTGGGCCCTGGAGCCTCCTTTTCCTTCTAATTCTCTTCACCTGCTCCCTCAGTAACTTCCTATACCAGCTCCTACTCCAGCACTCTACTGAGAAAGGACGGTACCAGACTGAAGCCTCTTGGTGAAAGGTGACATTGCTGATGACCCACTGCTTTCATTCTTTCTCTTATGTGCTTCAACAATGTTTCGTTTTGACTGTGGTACCGGCAACTGATCCCAGGACTTTGTGCATGCTAGGCAAGAACTCCACCACTGAGCTACATCTCCACCACACTTCTTTTCTAGTGCTTGTCCTGCATTTTTCATCTTGTTGGTTCCTCTTGCTCCTCCCATTTCTAAACATATTCATCTCAAAACTCTGCTTTAAAAAGCCAGGTGTGAAGGATACACCTGGAGTCCTAACACAGTCATGACATACACACTACTACCACAGGAACAAAGGACAAACTCACTCCTGGGCCCTTAACTGTTACTCATTAAAAGCATGCTTTGTGTTTTCTTCTGAGGCAGTCAGAGCTTTAAACTGGGTTTTAAACCATATTTCTCCCTTTGAGACTACAGATAGGTTATAATGAGCAACTAAAAGTTGACCTTCATTTTGTATCATTTATTAGTTAAAACTTTGGATACAGGCATGTTAATCATTTAGAAAAAGTTGACAAAACAAGGTTTACTAGCCCTAAGTTTAGCCAGCCTATCTCATCCCCTTTTCAAGACTGAGGACACCGGGGCCAGTGAGATGGCTCAACGGCATAAGCGCCTGCCTTGCAAGCGTGAGGGCTCGAGTTCGACTCCCGGAACCCACATACGAAAAAGGGGCCGGTGATATCGCTCAGCGGCACGGGTGCCTGTTGGCGCGCGAGGTCTTGAGGTCGACCCCCCGTTACCCACAAAAAAAAAAAAAAAAAAAAAGACTGAGGACACCAAGATAAGAATAACTGGGCCGGTGAGATGGCTCAGCGGCTTAAGCGCCTGCCCGGCAAGCGCGAGGGCCCGAGTTCGACTCCCGGTACCCACATACGAAAAAGGGGCCGGTGATATCGCTCAGCGGCACGGGCGCCTGCTGGCGCGCGAGGTCCTGAGGTCGACCCCCCGGTACCCACAAAAAAAAAAAGAATAACTAACGTAATTCTCAGGATTTACAGGCGCATCCAATTGTCAGCTATTACACTGCCCAGTTCCAGACCCCCTCCCTGGAGTGATGCCTAGAAGTCTCCAGCCACTGTCCTACACCTGTAGTCACCTGGGTCCCAGGAAAAGCAAGTCTCACACTACTGAGACTATCACAAACAAAGACAATCGATTTGTAGGAACCGTATCACCCCTCAAGCCATGACGATCCCTCCAAAGCTACAAAATTAGAAATGATATAATAATTAACCAGGCCCCAGACCAATACAGTATCCCTAAAACTGACCTCCCTTCTTTCGTGAATGGGCCAGTCTGATCCAGCGTTTCAGACCCATGCTCCTTTTAGTTCCTCAAACTGAAGCCTTTTTCCTATCTTCTCTTACTTTCCATTATTAAGAGAACAGCTTGATCTTTGTCAGAGCTGTGCTTCCCTTTACTTTCTCTTACTTTCCAATTAAAGCTTTTGCATGTAAATTCAAACTGCTGCATTAGTTTTAATTTCCATTATCAATAAAGCAAGGACTGCTTAAGTCCAAAACTTTGAAGCCAGCCCAGTGAGACTCCATCTCAAAAGAAACACAAACCTCTGTATTTAGCCCTTTGCCACATCTGTCACCTTCCCAGAAAGGGAATGGTTTCACTTCCAGCCACCCTACCATTCCTCTGCTATTGCTGATCCGCACCTCTTTATAGGTCATAGCCCTCCAAACTCCATCATTTTGTTCACTTATATCCACCTAAAATCCCTCCAATTCCCTCTTACATGAACCTATTTTTCAAGGCAGTAGAGTACTAATTCAAAGCACAGGATGAGAGCCAGGCTGCCTGGATCTGAATCCTGGCTCTGACATCTAGTAGCTGCTAACTTTGAAACCAGTTTGGTGCCTCACTCCCCCATCTGTAAAATGGGTATAGGAGCACCATCTGTCCTACAGGGTTGTTGTGAAAATCAACTAATGTCTGGAAAGGATCCAGATCAGTGCTTGATATTTATAGCAAGACCCAAGTAAAGATTTATCTTAATCTAAGAGAGTATCTCACCTAGGGGCTCCTAACGGGGGGGGGCAGGATAGGCTTGTCCCAATTAACTTCCTAACACAAAATACAAAACCTTGAGAATATACATTTTATTTTTCTTTTTTGTGCTGCTGGAGATTGAACCCAGTGCCTCATGCATCCTCAGCAAGCACTCTACGACTGAGCCACACCCCAGCCTAAACAGATGCATTTCTATGGAAAGGGAGTACACAGCTTTCAAAAGGGTACATGACCCAGAGAATGTTAATCCACAAACCTCATTGTACAGGTATTGACAGCATGACTGTAAGAGAGAAAAAAAAATTTTTTTTTTTTTTTTTTTTTTTGTACCAGGAATCAAACTCAGGACCTTGTGCTTGCCGGGCAGGCACTTGTGCTACTGAGCTATATCCCTGGCCTGAAGAATATTTTTAATTGGTCCATATTTCATTAATCGCTCTAATAAGCCCTTATTCACAGAATTAGCTGGGTCAATAGCTGATAGAGACATGCAGGCTGTAAAGAGACTCACACCAGAGATAGGTACTGGGCTAATAGATAAGTGCTAAACAAGTTTTCCTAAATTATGGTCCTGATAAGCCAAAAGGCCATAAATAACTACAAAAAGAAATGCAGAGGGAAGAAGGGACAAGAAAGGGAAGAGGGGGAGGGAAGTAAGTTGTGTAAGTAAGTGGTTGAGACAGATTGCTCGGGATAGACTGAACGCAGATCCTAGGCCATGGGTGATGCAGGGAGGGACTCCTATGAGTTAAGAATAAAAGCACACAGCTTCTCAACTCTGGTGTGCCTCTCTGGGTGTACAGGCACCCTCATGCAAGGGTATGGATTAAAGCCTCACTTTCACTGCCTCTGGAATCCAATTTTTTGGGGGTCTGGACAAGTAAATTCATTTTTCACAATAAGTAACCTATCCAAGACCCCAAAAGCTGCCAATTACCCAGGTAAACCTGTTCTAAATGTAGTACAGGAATGTTTTTGAGCAAGCAGCATATTTTATTCAACCATTACTTTATGACAGTGGCATGCTGAGGTCTCTAAATTTTAGGTAATTTTCAAAATGCTTGTCAGATGTGGTGGCACATGCCTATAATCCTAGTAATCAGAAGGCAAGATGACTGCAAGTCTGAGGCCAGCCTCAGCAACAGAGTAAATTCAAGGCCAGCCTGAACTACATAATAAGACCCTGTCTCAAAACAAAACAAAAAAAAGCTTACCAATGGGCTAGATAACAATAAATGTAATTTTTTTTTTTTTTGGTGGGTACCGGGGGTCGAACTCAGGACCTTGCGCTCCAGCAGGCACCTGTGCCACTGAGCGATATCACCGGCCCTTTTCTCGTATGTGGGTACTGGGAGTTGAACTCAGGACCTCGCGCTTGCCAGGCAGACGCTTATGCCGCTGAGCTATCTCACCGGCCCAATAAATGTAATTTAATCAATGATATTTCTGTGTACAAGTTGCAAGACCAAGATCAACAAATCTAAAAAGGAAGGCACCTCAGAGAACACATGACCTGACCTCCCAGTGATTCTCTCTAGATTCCCAAAGTCACTGAGAAGTAAACAGCTGCATTAGGACCAAAAATTAGCCTTCCTGCTCCAAATTCATTGGCTCTCTTACTCAACAAAGTAATTAGAGACACTGTATTTTCAAAGGTCCAAAATAGAGTCTCTTTCTCTTAAAAAAAAATTAAAAAGTGCAAACCATGAAAAAAAAAAAATAATAAGTCACCGCTTCTACAAATCAGTTTCTCCCAGAAAGTCCAAGGGGTAACTACAAAGCAAATGTAGGAATCCATGAACCCTGTGCTCTTTGTTAAGCAACAAAATCAAATATTTGTTTCCTCCCCCATAATGTAACCATTAACTTTTGTTAAAAATACAATACTTATTCTATTCATATAAAAGCTTGGATGGGGTTGAGTGTTTCTGAGGTGTCACTGATAATCATTATACCTACACTGACCCTGCATGGAGAGACTCAAGCACTCATGCATCATCTACATGCAGGATCAGGAGTCCAACCTAGGCCCTTGTGACCCTAAAACTCACGTGCTCCCAGCAAACTTCATTCATCATTGCGTCCCAAAAGTGCAAAGTACTCCCACCGAGTGTTTTTGTATGCACTTATTAAATTCTAAATGACCATCTCTATGTCTGAAAGTTCACAGGAGTACGGCTCACAGAATTCTAGTGTTCAAAGATTCTGGAACTCACTGATTGCCACCCCAGTCATTCTTCCTATCTGCCCAAAACCTGCTCCTTCATGGAATCTGCCTGGCTGATCTCCCTTCAACAGGGCCTCAGAGTCCCATGTGCTTTCATGTCCCTCACCTTCCACAACACTCATCCTCTCTCCAGCCCATGCTTGGAAGGTGTGGGAGTAGTGAGTTCCCCGCCCAGATGGCCAGGGGGCAGGACTCAGAGAAAGAGAATGGTACCGGGCTGTCATATGGTGGTGGCTGAACCAGCTACATGTACAGAACTACCAGGATTTCAAAACAGCATTATTCTAAGGAATTTGCTGTGTATCACTCAAAACATGAGTGCAGTATCTAGAATGTTTAAAACATTCAATTAACGAATACTCACCACAGCTATTACAGGAATAAGCACTCCCAAGTTTCCTGCACTGCTGGAAGCCTAGAAAAGAACAGAATTGATGTCATTGATGAGCATACGTTTTTCCTTTTTCTTCTTTTTTTTTTTTTTTCTTTTCTTGGTTTTCTGAGACAGGGTGTTGCTATGTAGCTCAGGCTAGCTAGCGGGCCTTGAACTCACTATATAGCCCAGGCTGGCCCTGATCTCACAGCAATCCTCCTGACTCAGCCCCATGTTTCTTTTATTAAAAAAAAAAAAAAGTGTTATATAAATCTGGAACTCCCTAATCTAAAAGAAATGAGATATGTACACAGAGAGAAGTATGAAGATGCCCATCCAGTATATTTTCCTTTTTTTTTTTGGTGCTGGGGATTGAACCCAGGATCTCATCGATGCTAGGCAAGTGCTCTACCACTGAGCTACACCCCTAGCTCTAGCATAATACTGATACCAAAAACTGGAATCAAGTTAAACGTCAAATATAAATCATTGATTATATAAATCATCGTACATCTCCATGTGATATGGCCATTAAGAAGACAATTTTCTGAAAAACATAGTCACCTTGAAAAAGTCCCTACAGCAAATATTAAATCAGGATCAAACTCAATTAGGTAATATGGATATGCATAAGAAGTCAAGGAGGAAATGTGTCAAGATGCGTCAGTCGTTTTATCCGAGTAAAAGGATTATGGGTGCTTTTTATTATTTATAGATTTAGTAGTTTTCTACAAATAAACATAAGTTCACTCCAAATTAGGGAAAAGTTGGGCGTCACTTAACAATAACCGAATAACTGGCTAGACACAAAAATGTTGCTAAACTACCACAGACACTGATTTGTGAAAGTTCTGGAAGCATGCATAAACACATTCAATGTAGTTTCTGTATTTACAATAGAGGCTGCAACTGAGGGTGCTGGGTCCCCACCGCAGTCAGGCCCTTTCCTCAGTGCTTCACGTGCATTAACTGCCAGTGAGGAGACTCACAGAGTAGCTTGCGAAAGCACACAGCCACTCAGTGGCAGGGGCAGAATTCTAAGCTGGATTTCCTGGGCTGGAGCCCTTGAGTGATGGCTCTGCTCACTCCACTCTGAGAAACAATGGCCTCAGGGCTGCATGATGAAATAAAACAACCCAGGTGTCTTAGTTTAATTTATCATCACAGCTCATTGTCTCAATAGAGTGGTTGAGCCAGCAACCCACCATTGGTGCCCCAGGCTCCCCTTATTCTGAAAGGTCCTAGCTTAGCAGGAAAACTCCAGCAGCTGCTCAATAAATACTTACTTAAATAGACGCTACTCTGCAAACAACAGAAGTCATGGCTTTGTACCCGGCTAATAGAAAAGGGGCTCCCTGAGCTGCCTCCACAGCATAACTCCCAGCCTGTGAATGAAACTCTGAATCCTGAGAGTCTTGGGACAATAAAGAAATATGTAGCAAGAGGAGGCAGATGGGAGCAGCCTCAGGGCACAGGAGACAACTGTTGGGGCACTGGGGTCCAATTCCCATGGTAGGGAAGGCCTCTAACAGGTTATAGCCTCCACCTTCTAGAGAGCTTAGTACATCCCTGTATTGCTGGCACACCCCTTTCACCCCAATACCTAAGGCCCTGCTGTAAACAGGGGATACCTTCTATCTTATACACTAGAATGGCTCCATCTTGGAAGACTTGAGAAATTTATCACCAAATCACTGTTGGTGAGCCCAGCAGAACAAGGCTGTACTAGGGCCAAGGGGCTTGAGATTCCTTTTTGCATGTACTACTTCCTGTTGGCCAAGCCTTTCCCATGAAGGATTCCTTCATGCAGCTGTGAACTCCTCAGAGGGGAATTCTTGACCAGCCTAGTCTAAAGTGCCCCTCCCCATACCACCCTGTTCTATTTTCCCATGAAGCCCACAAGCAGGGACCCTGTCTAATTCACACTTCTGTAACCCCCTCACCTGGAAGAGGGCTGGACCTGCAGCCCTGGGTCAAATTTCAACCACTACTTGTTCCTATCAATAGTTTCAAAGCACAACTATACCAGTTCATTCATGTATTGGCTACAGCTGCTTTTAGCTACCACAATTGAGCTAAGTTGTCACAACAGAGGCTCTTTTAGGCCTACATAGCATAAAATATTTACAATCTGGCCCTTTACAGAAACGGTGGGCTGACCTGAGCTATGACAATACCTCATACATGGTAAGTGTCTAGTAACTATCTGAGGAAGGGGAATAAGAGGAAACAACATAAGAGGATGAAAGTGGAGATCTGGTAAAGTGCCTGGTTCCCATACTGGGGTAAGAGACTTCCGCTCCTCTGTCTTAGCCCACTCACCCCATATAAAAGACACGATGTTTTGTTTGTCTTTGAGGACCTGCCTTCCTTGGACAGTCGGTGACACTGGATCAAATCTGGTCCTTTTCATGTCACTATGTTCCAATTATAGGCCCTTAAAAGTCTTGCTAGGCCTAGCCACAGCCCTTCCTCTCATCTTCCGGTTTCCCAAGGATGAGAGAAGGGAAAGGGGGTCCAGGAGAGAGCCCATTCTAGGCTGCTGTCATACTGTCACCTAGGTTGGGGGAGGTGGCAGCCATGAGCAAAATGCAACCTGGTAAGGAAGCTGTCCACCCCAGAGATAGAATCCATCCCCTTTTTTCTTGCAGTCTCCAGATGCATTTAAATCACTATCAAAGACAATGTCACATTTCAACCAAGATGGTGCCCCAAATCTTCAGCTCTGGCCACCATGGAAAGATGTGCTAAGAGAGACAGGGCCCACTGCCTCCTCCTTCCTACCTTCAGGGCAGGCCCCTTCTCACTGGCCCTCTCGCTGGCTCGCTTCCCCTCCAGCCCCAGCTGCACGAACAACTCCAGCAGGTTCATGAGCAGCTCGTCCACAAGATGCTCCTCCTGGATGTTAGCTGCGATGTTGGCCAGGGCATTAATCACCGCCAGGGAGCAGTGCCTGATGAGGAAGGAGCAAAGTAACAGCCACTGCCAGGCTCTCAATTGTGTCCAGGGGAAAATGCTGCAGGGGTGAAGCAAGCAGACTCCGGATGTGCCTCATCACACTGCTCTCAGTGGCTGTCTGTGAACCAAAGAAGCCTCAAGGGTGATGAACATGCCATCTACATGACAAATGGCCCCTAAAAGAAAGTGAACCGTTACAAAAATGACTGTAGTCCTTTCTCCTGAGGTGCAGTGAGGGCCTTCAGGGATCTCAGTTTCAGGAATCTGTACACCAGGGACTTGTGAAGGGCTCAAGATATTTCCCTCTGAATGTCAAGGGTCTACTGCTCAGCTGAACATAGAAATAATCCTCCCCAGGCATTTTCTTCTTGGGACCTACTTTCCCTCTCAAATCAAGGAGTGCCTTAATTCACCGTTTATAACCCATAAAAGTTTCACCTGACGGTCAGCTTCTCCCCAGTACCCTGTCAGGTGATGTTAGTATTAACTCACATAGAACACTCAGGAAGTGCTCAAGGGCCCGGGGACCAACTGCCTCAGGATTATACTCAACCCCTAGTAAACTCCAGAAATGAAGCTGGCATTGTCCCTGCAGCCAGATACTGTGAACCAGCAAGGCTCACTAAGCTTCTGAGGCCCTGGAGGTAGCCAGACTCTGTCACTTCCATGTTGCATAACCCTGAATGAGTTGCTTAAATCTTTAAGCCTTAGTTTCTTCCTAAGAAAAACAAGGATAGTTAATTCCCTCTCCATTGGCAGAAGTTTTAAATAGCATATGAAGCACGAGGCACACTGCCTAATCCCTGAAATCACAGAGAAAATGGTAGCCATAACAAAAGGCACTCCCTTCCCTGTTAGGTAGAGGTAGGTCAAGGGCAAACAAAGGTCAAGGGCAAACAAAGGTCAGCAAACGCTTCCACTGGTGAGGAAGAGGACAATCATTTTTGATGGCAATAAGAGGCTTTATGGAAGAAGAGACAATATGAGTCAGAAGTTGAAGAACTGGTAGGATGGAGACTAGGTACTGTACACAGCAAAGGTAAAGAGTAGCAAGATGGACATGAGGGTCACAGAAGGAAGCCAGCAGGAGCAAAGACAAAGAGCAGGAGGTGCCAGGGCAAGGATGCCCAGCAGACAACTTTCAGAGCAAGGAAGCAACATGGGGGGAAAGATGTTTTTGGCCTAAGTGTCAGTTCTGTGGCAGAAACCAGGACAGATGGAAGGAAGAAGAGGTGAACTGGGCCAGGTCCCCAAACCAGTCCTCACATTGCTGAAATAGGCTGGGCTGATACCCAAGTCCCTTACATAAACTGGTACAGTATTTCCAGATAGCCCAGGCACATTCCCTGGATAATTTAAATCATCTTTAGATTACCTATAATACCTAATACAATGGACAGACAAGAAAAAGTCTGTACATGTTCAGTACAGGTGGTGGGGTTTTTTTCCCCAAATATTTCCCTCTGTGGGTAGTCATCTGCTATCCTGACCACTAACCTGACTTGGAGAGAATCTCAGAGAAACGCCTGAATTTAACAGTCAAGCAGGGAAAAGCTCAGTGGCGAAGAACAGTAACACCAACAAAGGGGCTCTCTTTTTCCCTCTGTCAACTTTCTGCCTTTGTCTGACTTCCCTTCCTGTCTTCTCATCCACTGACGTGACAAGTGCTTGTGAGAGCCTCTAAACATGGAGACGTGTCCCTTCCTCTGGGCATTTCCAGGCAAGAACAAGGAACAAAGAAACATCTCTCAGCTGCCAGGAAAAATTGGCCAGACTTCATACAAATATAAAATGTTCAAAGATATAAAAAGCTTATTCCTTTAGACCCTCCAAATCCTACTTCTCTGAACCTAAGCTAAGGAAAGCATCAAAAACTGTTTCAGATACATAGACTTCAGGTTATCCAATGCAGCACTTACTGCCAGGAAAACTAAAAAACTACCTAACATTCAAGCTTGGGGCTGGTTAGATAAATCTTGGTAGAGTTACACCAATGAGATAAGGAGATACCATGTAGCCATTAGAGGTGTCACTCAGGGGAACATTCATGCCACAGTCAATGTGCCACTCCACAGAAGCTGGTCTCTTGGGTGTGCAGTGTGAGCCTGTTCAGAAAGGGAGGGGTGGGGATGGAGCCACATGCACAGAGATGCCCAGTGTTTAGCTCCCTGAGGTAGCCATATGTGGGTTTTCATTTCCCACCTTGTGTGTACAAAGATTTGTAAAGCGTATAGTGCTTTTATAAGAAGGAAAGCTTAGTTCAAAGACATTCTCAAAGGGAGTTAAATGCTGTCAGGATCCAAAGTGACAACGAGATACAGAAGAATTACCTATAGCCGTGGTCTTTGTAATCTTTGGTGGCTGAATACACAACCGAGCTGGCCTTCACACTGATCTGCTGGAAGAGATTCCACACTTCCTGATAAATGTATTGCTGGAAGAGAGCAAGAAGCGCTGTCACCATACCATGACTCCTTCACCAGGCCTCTTCTAGAACACAGAGAAGGCCCCTCTTGTCATCACCCAGAGGGAAAGCTCTGGAATCCTGGGCCATAAAAGACCATCAAAGGCATTCATTTCCAATGGTTTAAGCAAACCTCAAATTAAAAGCTAAAGGGGAAGCATATCGATTTAATTTCTATTTATGTCATTTACATAGACAAGATATTAGTTTGAACATGCTTTTCCCAAGCACCTATGGAACCATTATGCTATTCTCACTATTCGGTATTGAAACAGTTGAGAGCATTTAGCTCAGCTACAAGATAAATTTACTCTGTAATTTTCCATTCTTTAGGAGGTTAAGGAAGCTTGCATAGGGTTTTATGGCTCTGGCCTCACTGCAGGGCCCTTTCTTACATTTCCAGTGATAACCAGGCAACCCAGCTGGTCAATGATGAGCACGTCAAGGGGCGAGGGGGGCTGGCAGAACTTCTGCTGCAGGATCTGCAGAATTGGCTCCATGACCTTTGGGGTGTCCCTCAGAGCCACTGCAATATGTCCCAAGGCACGGATGGTGTGGTCAGGAATCAAGTGCGCATCCCTACAGGAGGGAAGAACAGAGGCACCTTAGGAACAGTCTTCTGGCATGCGATAGTGAAATAAAACCCAGGGGTAATGAGCTAGACCTTAATTTCACCATAGTCTTGATGAAACGTTCATCTGAAAATGACAGCCCAGGACTTTTAACCAGCAAAAAAACACAAAGCCCAGGCACTGTGCTGGAGGACAAAGATCTTTCTCTACTCTTATACAGTAGTTCAAGGTGTACATTCTGAGGTAGGTCACACCTTAAACCCATGACAAACCCAGTGAAAGAGGCACAGACACACAAAATGTCAGGTGTCCCACCTGAGCCTACAGGCTGCCCCTGAGGGATGGGAAGAACATACTTATCACTCTCCTGGGAGATGTAGAGCCGGTTAGACAGGCTGGCCAGGAAGGCCTCCACAATCACTGGATCTACTGTCAAGCCAGCCTTCAGGCACCTGAGCAGTGAGGAAACCCACATGACATTAGGCATCAGAACAGTGAGATGGGGCTTTTCAGTTTTGTTTTATTTTTCCTTTTCCTACAACACTGAGAGAATGACTCTGAAATTTCTACCCCAAAAATCTGAATGAAAAATCATTACACAGAATGTGAAGAACTGCTGCAGACTTTATCCACTTAACAAATATCTAAGCCAGAAACAATAACTTCACAATTTTGACCAGAACAGTTTCCTTCAGTGTATCATGCCTGCCCAAATTCCAATTTTAAATTTCTTATACTGTTCCTTAACAAAGTTATATACCTATATGCCTTAGGGATATAGCTCAATGTGAAGGCCCTGGGTTCAATCCCTACTACTGAAAAAAAAGGCTTTAAACATTACACTTTAAAAATTATAAAGTCCCTTATTTTGTAATAGGCCTATGTCTTAAACACCATTTTCCTCCCTCCCAGTCAGGGCTCCCTCTACTCTGCATCCCACCTGCAGATGTTGTCAATGGCGATGTCCCGGAGTTGCTCATACATGGAGGGCTGGCTCTTCTTGCCCGACATGACATTCAGGGTTGACTCGGAATGCTCACTGGTGACACTGATTTTTATATCATTGCCAGCAACTAAATGTAAAAGTTCAAATCTGTATCTGGTTCCGCTTTCACTTTCCATCCCCTTCTTTGTTGTCCAAAAACCTTTTAGTTTGTAAAAGCAAGCACTCTAAAAACATCTGAACAAACACTTCAAAAATAAGAGTCTGAGACCAACAGGAAGGATGAAAGGAATGTGTTTGAGAAGAACACTTAGTTTACAAAGTGATCAACAGGCAAAAGCAGCAATTTCTTAATAAATCATTCAGAAATACTGACGAGCACCCACATGAACGCAGCTCTGACAGTCCTGACATTAGGAATGCTCTAACGATCATGTGAAGAGCAGGTAAAGATGGGAACCCCTCCCCACTATGAAGCCTGGGGAAAGTCTTTCAACTGCTCTGAGTTTGGGTTTCTTCATCTGAAAGGAAAAAGTAAAAATGCCTACCTTCATAGGACCATGGGTAGGATGAGTGGAACTACATTACTGCCTCTGGCACACAGAAGATTTTTAATCAGGATTATCGTTACATCACCAGATCTCCTCTGAGCCCATGTCCTCTCACAGGGCAATGGGGACCAGATGAGGCTGTGCACATGAAGCTACTGGCCTAGCAGTGGGGCATGTAGGACTTACACTTCAGACTACCATAGTGAGAGTAGATGCCAAAAAGAAAATGGTAACTGGAGTGGAGGATGGGGGATGCAGAAAAAGGAAAGACCTGGAACCCAGGGAAGAGGGAACACTTAGGGAAAGACGGAAGGAATGGTGTGGAGGAGGAATGGGCCCAATTACAGTCACAGAACTTGTATGGGTTCACACTCATGGGGCCCCTTTTTGGGGCCTCAAGGGCACACAGGGACTAAATGCTGGAGATAAGACCCTAACTGCAGTCATCTATTACCTGTATGGTACTGACTGTGGTACTTATAAAGCTTCACCAGCACTGGGGATGGGATGACCAGGAAGTCTCGCAAGGATGGCATCACAGAATGCACCACCATCGGGAACCTCTCACACAGGCGTCCCAAACCCTGCAACACACATCAGTCCATCATGCAGCCCAGCAGGGTCTACCTAAGGAGAGCCCAAATCTTAACATGCTCAACCCTACAATTTCCAAGTTTGACCAAAACTTCTAAGGTCAAAGCTCCTGGAGGCCATTTGCCCATGAGGCAGACAGGGAAGGGGGATGGCGTTAACTCTTCTCCAACCAAGGTAAATACATATCATTAAGGTGTGTTCATTTCTTTTGGAAACAAGGGAGAAAAGGTACAATATTTGCTCTTTAAATAATAGGAGATGTAGAGGCAGTAGGATTTGCACCACGGAGAGTCTCAGAAGAGTAGAACTAAGCACTGTGGCACTATCTTCCCATGAGGCCCTTTGGCACATGTCCGCAGCCATTTACCTGCTGGCCGAAGGCACTGTCCAGTAGATTCGAGGCAGCCTCATAACTAAGGGGGACTTGAGGCCTCCTTCAAGGCCAGCTGCTTCTAGATGCCACTTACAGAAATCCCTTGCACCTTGTAGGGGGCACCCCCTGCTCAGTGATGAATTGTGTCCTTAGCAGGTTCTAGTCAAAGTTCATAAGGACAACTCAGACTACATGATCCTTAGTCTCTGCTGTCAGCAAATGAACCACAGCCTGAGCAACACGGTAAGGGGGACACCTGTAGATGGGAATCAGTGTCTCAAGCATCAGTGGGACTGACCTGTAGGCAACAGATAAGCAAGGGCAAATGTGCAATGATGACTTTGCTGGATGTCTTGGACTGCAGTTTCTCAGATAACTTGATGCAAAGATTTTCGGCACCTTAGTTCAAAATCAGAGGAGGGTACAAATGATTGGCAAAGTCCAATATTTACAAAATGTTTTCTCCCTGGTTAATCACATAATTCAATTAAACCCAAGACACACTTGTTGCAGGTTTATTAACACTGAGAGACCACACCAGAAGAAGTCTGAAGGCAAGCATCCTCCACTATATGTTACTACTCTCTGCTGGCCCTAAGCCCTCTTTGTCCCAGTGTTCCACTCTGCAAGAACACTTTCTATTCCACTCCTTCCTTGGATATACCCTTCATCCTCTAGCTCTGAGCCTAAAGAACCAGCAAGAAGCAGCAAAGAGAACACACAGCCCTGCGGCCTTAGATATCTCCCCTCCTCCCAGGTCCAGTGCCCTCCACTGTAACATAGGATAGCACATGTCCAGGCTACAGCAGGAGCTAATGCTCAGCTGTGCATATGCCCAGGAAGTGGCCATTCCTAATGTGGCTGCCTGTGCTACTAACAGAGCCCCGCATTCTAAAAGTCATTTTGGGTAGAAACACGCTGGGGCATGCCCAGAGCTCACAGAGGAAGGAAAGCAGTTTGTCTTTCTGCAGTGCCAGGGGGGCAGCTCAGGCTCACCCTGCTCATCCTTCACAGCCCACACCATGAGGTCCACGCAGGCAGCATTTGCCTGGCAGCGCAGTTTGAGGGGGCTCAGCTCATTGTGGATCCGATCTGCATCATGTAGAATTTTCTGGAGCTCTCCTTGGCTTGTGTTGAACTGCTCCAGCACAAAATCATGAATTTCTTTCACAAAAGAAGTAGGAAGGTCTGTGGCAAAGAAAGCAGGTGCCAAAGTTAGAAACAAAACTATACCAGAAAACAGGCAATGGCTGTCAATGGCTATGGTCTTCCCCTCTTTAATAAAATGAAGAGTAGTGTTTGATGCTATTATAGTTCCAAGAATATCTGCTGGAAAGATTTGGACAGGCTGTGGGCAACAGTCCTCTACATGCATACTACCCAGCAATTAGGAAATGATAATTTCCCAGGAAGGTCAAAGCAATGCTTTATTTTTTGTGAGTTTTTGTTAGTGGTTATATTGTTTTTGACAGTGCTGGGATTAAACCTAGGGCCTCATGCATGCTAGGGAATATCCTACCACTATTTTTCTTTAGGGTGCAACCAGTTTTTGCCCTGATCTTGTTACTGACAACTTTTTCTTTTTTTCACATCACAGAATATTTCCTATTGTCCATTGAACCAGTTTTAGTGATGACTCATCCCTTTTATGTGTTTTTGTTTTGTTTTTTTGTGGGTACCAGGGGTCGACCTCAGGACCTCGCGCACCAGCAAGTGCCCGTGCCACTGAGCGATATCACCGGCCCTTTTTTCGTATGTGGGTTCCGAGAGTCGAACTCGGGCCCTCGTGCTTGCCAAGCAGGCGCTTACGCCGCTGAGCCATCTCACCGGCCCCTTATGTGTTTTATATACTCAGGTTTTAGTATATTGCCTGTAATCCCAGCACTTGGGTGGCACATGCCTGTAATCATAACAGGAGGATCACCATGAGTTAGAGGCCAGGCTGGGCTACATAGTGAGTTCAAGGCCAGCCTGAACTACATAGCGAGACCCTGTCTCAAAAAAAAAAAAAAAAAAAAAGAAGAAGAAGAAGAAATCACTGACAGTACTAGATCACAGGATCATGGACAGACTTTTTTTTTCCTTAGTTTTCCCCCAACTTTCAGTCATGTGACCATGTTGCTCACATGTGGAATGTTTTGTTTCTGTTTTTGTTTTTTTGAGACAGGTCTTGTTATGTTGCCCAGGCTAGTATTGAACTCTTCGATTCAAGTCATCCTCCCCACAAGTAGCTGGGAGTACCAATATGCGCCAATGCACTCAGCAAGTACCAGTCTATAACAGTGTCAGGACTCCTACCCCCATACTCATACAAGCAGCTGCCAATATTCCTCACCTTTCATGTAATAAAGGGTGTCACGCAACATCTTGAACATGGTCAGGTAGAGGGGGTCACTGAAGGTTGTGTAGTAGAGATCAGCACTGGGGTTGGCCTGCAAAGGAGACAAGCACATGACCGTAGACCAGAAACTCATGAGTGCCTTTCGCCTTGCGTGTGGCGGCCCAGCCAAGTAACTCTTACATTCGTGACTTAGCAGTCTAAACAGAGCAACCATTTATCACGACTCATTATTTGGACACTTTAATTACTCTCTTCACCCCCTTAAGCATTGGGCCAAGGAAAAAAGGAGCTCATGCACTGATACTAACAGAGAGTAGTCATGTGCATCCTCAAAGAAGAGCAGCCCTTCTGTAGCAGGAAGTTCACATCATCAACCAGAACAGGGACATGAGAAGTGGAGGAGGTGAAAGGCAACAAATCACTAGCCTAAGGATTCAACCTTGTCCACCACTCTGAAGGTGGACACTACAGCCAGAATATATTCAGATTCACCTCATATTCTATAATTAAAACTCATTTTAAACTATTTCTCAGCAATCTAATCTGATATATAGCACCGGGGAAATATTTCACACAAGGTCTAATGACTTAAGAGGCAGTTCCTAGTGTCTGTACATTGCCAGTTTAAAGAGGCTGGAGGCTGGTGGGGCAAGAAGGAGTATGCTGTGTGAGGCTGGTGGAGGGTGAATCCCAGGGAGGGGGAAGGGTCACGTGAAGAACATGAGAATGATGTGGAAAGGTATGAGAGTCACATCAGTCTTCTGATAAGCACTAATAATAATAATTCTCATTAAATGTTATTAAAGGGATCTGCAAATAATGTCTTTTTTTTTTAAAGCAGTAGCAAAGTTTATTTGAAAAAGTAAAAGCGAAGAGTGAGGGAGAAACTGGCTCTGTGGAGCGAGCTTGAGTTGAGTAAAAGAGGAAAAAGCAAGATAAAAGAACACCATGTAGATGGGCCGGTGAGATGGCTCAGTGGCGTAAGCACCTGCCTGGCAAGCGCAAGGGCGCGAGTTTGACTCCCGGAACCCACATATGATAAAAGGGCCGGTGATATCGCTCAGCGGCACAGGCGCCTGCTGGCACGGGAGGTCCTGAGGTCGACCCCTGGTACCCACAAAAAAAAAAAAAAAAAAGAACACCATGTAGAAAGCAGGGTGGGTTATCATGAGAAAAGCCACAATAGCCAAATAACGTCTTCTTGAACATCACCTCACACACTCCTCACAAGAAATGTGCAGGGCAAAGATGAAGAATGGAGACTGGAAGAGGGGAGAGAAGCTCAGAGGTCTGACTCTGCAAGCTAAGATAATATAAGTGTGAAGCCTGAGAGCTTTGGAGTCCCACATCCACATGGTGTTCCTTAGTCAACACCAACCCAGAGCAAACCGCACCCAGCACATACACTGACATATGCCCACAGCTTGCTGGCAACAGGTACAGGGCAGGAGGTGAAACAGTCTATAGCAGTGGTGGCAAATCTATGGCACGCATGCCACAGTGGGCTGTTTATATCATGGAAGGCTCTAAAAGGTTTCACTGGTCTACAGCATACAAAGGTCTCTAGGATTTCCCTCCTTGCTTCATACCTGAGCCCCAATAGTATCAAGCACTGTGCATTTCAGAATAAGGACAGAAAACCCACACTAGGTTTAAATAAGAAATCTGGGCCCAGCACATACCCATGGCAGTATTCGACCTGGCAAACAACCTCTCTGGATCTTCACACTCAAAAGGGGATCTGACTCAAATGTTCCCTGAGATGGTAGGACCTCCCAGCACACACATCTAATGATTCCACAAGTATGGAAAACTGTGAGCCTTGGTTCCAAATATGTTAAAGACAAAAGCTGCCCACATATACACCACTTCCACTTAAAAGCCAGGGCTTGTATATGCCTAGAAGGTGCAGCTGTCAGCCTACAGGAGCAGCTTTGGAAGCACCAAAGGAGCAAAGAAGATTAAAAAAAGTCAGAAAGATCTGACTGGACTCCCAGATCCCACAGTGTGTGACATGGGCATGTTAATTAGCCCCCATGAAGCTCTCTACCTTCCAGCTATGGAAAGGAGACATGGACAACTGGTCAGAAGCACTGTGAGGTATTTAAAAGAGCCAGGGATTATGCAGGGTCTCTGGTGGCAGGTATATTATTACTACATAGGACTGTGATTAAGCTGAGCTGAAAACTCACTGCTAAACCCTTTTAACTACATCCCCACATGAACTTTTCCATTTTCTCCCTGCAGATGTTTAAATCAGGGTGATTTAGTGGTAATGCCCTCGGAAGGGACGTACCTCCATCACACTGGCTATAACAGCATCCAAGGATTTGAGCACAGGTTCCTCAACAATCTTCTTCACCTGTCAGGGAGACAAAGCCTCATGAAGCAAGTGACACAATGAGAGAGACAGGAATTCTAGCTCCTTCAATCAAAGGACAAATCATTTTGAAAGATAAAACCATAATAGGGCTACAGATGTAGCTCAGCGGTAAGCATGTGCTTAGCAAGCCCAAGGCTCTGGGTTCAATGTCCAGCATCTAAAAAAAAAAGTGAAGAAAAATGTGACAGAAACAATAGGCCAACAACATACATAACCTTAAACCACATTAAATGCACAAAATGCCCTAATTCCTGGTATCACTTTTCTTATCCTAATAGAAATGACATTAAAAAACAAAGCAAAGGGGCCGGCGAGATGGCTCAGCGGCGTAAGCGCCTGCCTTGCAAGCGCGAGGGCCCGAGTTCGACTCCCGGAACCCACATACGAAAAAGGGGCTGGTGATATCACTCAGCGGCACGGGTGCCTGTTGGCGCGCGAGGTCCTGAGGTCGACCCCCCGGTACCCACAAAAAAAAAAAAAAAAAAAAGCAAAGGAACCAATGCCCGCAAATTTCTTGACGTTAGGTTTTCATCTCCAGGATGTGGGAGTGTTCAGACTTTAGGCATTGCTGACATTTCACCCTCTCAAAGTTAACATGTACAAATCCCACTTGCCCCCCACCCCAACATCCAGGTATCCTCAAAAAAGCCAGTCTTCAGGCACTAATCTAACAATTCCTCCCTCCTCTCTAGGGCCCCGTGCACCAGCTCTTCCAAAGCTACTAGGTACTCAAACTGGAGCACACATTGCAAATTTTTTTTTTTTTTTAAGATGCAGGCTATAAGGTCTTGCTGTCTAGCTCAGGCTGGCCTTGAACTCCCAAGTCCCTGAGACCACAAGCACATGCCACCAGGTCCAGATAAGTTTTTTTGTTTTGTTTTGTTTTGTTTTGTTTTTTGTACCAGGAATCAAACTCAGGACCTTGCACTTGCCAGGCAGTCACTTTTGCCACTGAGCTATATCCCAGGCCCAGATAAGTTTCTAACAGAAGCAATTTCCTTTTACCTGTTCTCTGCACCACATTTAGTATAAGAATGAACTCTTTAGCCAACTGCAGAACTACTCGATAAATACCCCACCCCTGCAACTGCAGTACTTGACAAAGGTCATTTCCAAAACGTGTAGATAAGGATAACACATCAGAAGAAGAAATGAAAATTGTCTACAAGAAAAATCTGAACTTAAAAAGTTAAAGTATCCCAGAAAAAATAATTTCTCCAACAAAGAATCTGAAACATCAGTCCTCAATCAGGATTTCTGACATAGTACTAGGAAGATTCAGCTACAACCACCAGTCTGTCTGGAACAGCAACACTGAGAAGCAGTTTAGAGAAAGTCTTTCTTCTTGACAGCAACTTCAGAAATATCCATAGGCCACTTGATAATTAATATGGCTCCATCCTCATTAATTATCCTCAGGGTATTTTTTGTTTTGTGATATTAGGCCCCCAAGTGATAGGCAAGCACTCTACCATTGAGCTACACCCCCGCCGTATCTCCTAAGTTTTAATGTCTGCTTACATCTTCAGCCTAATAAAGCCATTCTCCGAATGATTTCTATTCACCTTTACAAAGCAGAAAGAAGGCTGATCTCTCCAGCACATGTCCCATATTTCAGTGTTGTTCTCATTTCCAAAACAGAAAATCCAATCATTAGAATCTGTCCATATGGTGTTGTCGCCATGAAGCCTATCTGGAACTATCCAGCTCTATCATAACAACTTCAAAGCCCCTGGATCTGACCACAAATCTGACCATTTCAGGACTCAGAAACACAGTACCAATCCCTTCTCTCAAAAGTCATCCGAAGGTCCCAAAATACGAAAAACTTAGGTTTTGTATTAATCCAAATAGAGCAACTCCTGAGAGTCAGGTATAAGTCCACTGGACTGAGCCAGGCACTGTATATTCATGACGAACTGGACAATTTCATCCCTCCCCTCCCCTCCCCCTCCCTCCCCTCCTTCCTTTCTTCCTTCCTTTCTCTTTCTCTCTCTCTCTCAGTTTTGTGTTGCCAGAGATTGAGCCTAGGGCCTTTACAGTGAGCTACGTCCCTAAGGCCCTGCCCCAACATTTTTTTTTTTTGTCTTTTTGAGATAAGGTTTCATTATGCAGTTCAGGCTAGCATTGAACTCACTTTGTAGCCCTGGCTGTCCTCGAACTCACAGCGATCCTCCTGCTTCAGCCTTCTGAGTGCTGGGATTACAGGCATGCGCCACCACACCCAGCAAGACTTCTAAACTGTTCTTGGCATGTACTCATAAAAAATTTTAAGTAAATAAATTATATTTGGAAATACTGGTACAAGTTAAGCATCTCTATTTAGAAAGTCCACAATGCTCCAAAACACAAAACTTTTTTTAATGCTAACATGTTGCCACAAGTAGAAAATTCCACACCTGACTTCATGTGATGGATCACATAAAATTATTAAAATTGTATAAGCTAGGCCTGATGGTACACAACTATAGTCTTTTTTTTTTAATGGGGAGGGTCAAGTTATTTCTTTATCTTTTATATGAAAACAGAAAATCTGGGGAAAGAATGGAAAACAAGAAGGGAATAAGCCAGCTGCTTAGATTTTTCTAAGTCAGAATGAAGGCAGCTGGCTCTAGACATGGATCTGAGTCCCCACAACACCACATTGATCATAACTTAACAGGAACCAGTTATTCCCAAGGCTAAGATAGAAGGATGGCTTGAGCTCAGGAGTTTGAGGCCAGCTGGGCAACAGAGCAAGACCTCTCCTCAAAAAAAAAAGGTATAAAATTACCTTCAGACTATGTGTATAAAGTATATAGGAAACAAAAATGAATCTGATGTTTAGACTTAAATCCTATCACTAAAATATCTCATTATGTGCATGTAAAATTCAAAAATCCAAAATTTGAAATCCTCCTGCTCCCAAGAACTTCGAATGAAAAATAATCAAACTATACTCCAAGTTTTTCTCTTAAAAGACACAGGTTTCCAGTTTTTATCTTAAAAAACAGGTTTCTACCACTAGTAGTTTCACTGACTGATATTCCCATAGTCTGTTTATCCATCAATGCTCTGCTTACCAAGTTTAAAAGTTCCCGAAGCATTTCTAGTGGAATATTAAACTCCTTATAGGTGATGCCATTGAACAGAGGAGAGACAGAGAAGCTGGAGCTGATGGTGGAGAAGTAGTACTCAGGCTCCAGGGCAGTCCCATCAGGCAGGCAAGAGGCTAGCAGGAAAAAGGAGAAAAAACTAGGTTAGATAAGGACACACACAACTGGTCCATTTCCTCACGTGAAGTCCCCCCGATAACCAACAAAGGCATAGATTTTGCTTTTATTTATACTCCAGTTCCTTGCTTGCTTATTTACTTACTTATTTTTTTGGTACTTGGGGTCGAATCCAGGGGCATTCTACCACACAGCTATACCCCCAGCCCTTTTATATTTAGGCAGTCTTGCTAAGTCAGCGTCCTTCCTCAGCCTCTTGAGTAGCTGGGATTATAGGCATACACCACCATACCTGGCTACTTGCTTGTTTTCAAATTACAAAGTAAGGGTTGGATTGCAAATCTCTCACCTGAGTGCCTCAGAGCAAAAGCTCGAATACTATTGTTACCTAATATTTTCAACACAGACACCATAACTTAATGTGAGAAGGGAGTAAAAGAAATTACATTTTTTAAAGGCTGAGAGATGTGAAAGTTTGAAGTCTACAAGGCCCCAAAGACGTTTTACTACCAAAATACAACAAAAGTCCACACTACTAGAGCTTTCAAAATCAGGCATTATTGTTCAACTGGTACACAGTTTCAGTTTCATAAGATAAAAGACGTTCTGAAAATAGATGGTGGTAATGGTTGCATAATATTATGAATATATTTAATACCACTGAACTGTGCACTTAAAAATGGTTAAGATGATAATTTTATGTTATGTGTATTTTGACACAAAAAAATGAGAGAAAAAAGTCAAAACAATTCAGTCATCTGATGCTTATTAATAAAACCAAATGCAAGTAACTGTTTGAAAATCCATTTAAGAGTCTCATGCTCTACTGACTGAGCTAGCTGGGTGGCTGTTGAAAATCCATTAAAAGCTTTGACATAAGAAGCTGAGGATTGGGCCGGTGAGATGGCTCAGCGGCTTAAGCGCCTGCCCAGCAAGCGCAAGGACCCGAGTTCGACTCCCGGATCCCACATACGAAAAAGGGGCCGGTGATATCGCTCAGCGGCTTAAGCGCCTGCCCGGCAAGCGCAAGGGCCCGAGTTCGACTCCCGGATCCCACATACGAAAAAGGGGCCGGTGATATCGCTCAGCGGCACGGGCGCCTGCTGGCGCGCGAGGTCCTGAGGTCGACCCCCCGGTACCCACAAAAAAAAAAAGAAGCTGAGGATTTAGTTCAATGGTAGAGTACTTTCCTAGCAAGTGCAAGACCGTGGGTTTGTTCCTCAGCACAAAAAAATTATAAATAAATACATAAAATTTGTAAAACTTTAAAAAGGCAAAAAAAAAAAAAAAAAAAGCTGGGCGTGGTGGTGCACCCCTGTAATCCCAGCACTCTGGAGGCTGAAGCAGGAGGATAGCTGCAAGTTTGAAGCTAGCCTAGGCTACAAAGTGAGTTCAAGGCCAGCCTGAACTGCATAGTGAAACCTTGTCTCAAAAAGACAAAAAATAAAATAAAATAAAAAGGCAAAAAAATCAAAACATTTTAACATAAAACGATCATTAGAAAATAAATAAGTATATGTTCATATTAAAAAGTGACATAAAATATTAATCTACAAAAAACCAATAATAAACTACATAACTTTTTCTCAAGTATTATTTTAGGGTATGCACAAAAAAAAATGTGTCAGAGTAGGGTATATAGTGTTATAACACTAGTCATGTACTGTTGATCTAAGAGTAGACACAAACCAGCAATGTACAACAGAAGGGGATGAGCAAATGGTACCTCAAGGGGTTGAGATGCTGGAGGACTAATGTAAGAACTGGTAGAACCAATGAGCTAAGAAGAGAAGGTGAGAACAGCAGTTTAAAAGCAGCAAACAGGGAATAAGGAAAGGAGATCATGAGCTAAGGAAATATCCAGACAGATGTCAGGAGATGAGCTTAAGTGTTGTGTGGCTCAGCCAGTGTGTAGCAGGCACTAATGGAAGCAAAAACAGGAACTGCCAGAACCAACAACCTAAGATTTGGGACTTAGGTTGGGGTACCACTGCAAGTTCTTAAGCCGTTAAGTGCTTTTAAAAATTAATTCTTGGCCGGTGAGATGGCTCAGCCTGCCTGCCTGGCAAGCACGAGGGCCCGAGTTCGACTCCCAGAATCCACATACGAAAAAAGGGCCGGTGATATCGCTCAGCGGCACGGCCATGCGAGGTCCTGAGGTCGACCCCCGGTACCCACAAAAATAAAGAAAGAAATAAATAAAAATTAATTCTTAAAAAAATTTAGGGCCAATGATATAGCTCAGCGGCATAAGTGCCTGCCTGGCAAGCATGAGGTCCTGAGTTTGACTTCCGGTCCTGCTTATTAAAATAAATAAATTTATACAGTGCTGTGGAAGAGAGTCTGGAAAGGGAAAGACCAACTGTAAGAAGAGTCCAAGATCTAGCTATTATAAATTGTGCTGCTACAGACACGGACATGCAGGTAATAAGATAATTTTAACCTTTTTGAGAAGATACCTAAAAAGGGGATAGCTGGATCAAATGGAATTTCTATTTTTAATTTTTTGAGGAATTGCTACACTGATTTCCACAGTGGTTGTACTAGTTTACATTCCCACCACCTATGTATAAAAGTTCTTCTTTCCCCCACGTCCTCACCAGCATTTGTTATTATTAGATTTTTTTGGTAATAGCCAACCATTCTGGGATAAAATGGTATCTCACTGTAGTTTTTTTTGTTTTTTTTTTTTGGTACCAGGAATCGAACTCAGGACCTCACGTTTGCCAGGCAGGCACCATGCCGCTGAGCTATACCCCTGGCCCTCTCACTGTAGTTTTAATTTGCATGTCTCTGATGGCCAGGCCAGTGATGATGGGCATTTTTTCATGTATTTATTGGCCATTTGTACTTCTTCTGAGAAGTCTATATTCATTTCAGTTGCCCATTTTTTGACTGCGTCTTTTATTTTGGGGGGGGTCTCATCATGTATGTCCATCAGCAGATGAATGGACAAGGAAAATGTGGTATTTATACACAATGGAGTACTATACTGACATAAAGAAAGATAAACTTGAGGCCATCACAGGTAGTAAATGGACGCAACTTGAGAACATAATGGTAAGTGAAATAAGACACACAAGCTCAAATATTGCATGGTTTCTCTTATATGAGAAACACTATACATGTACATACATATACACATACATATATGCATATATATACATATATATATATACATATATATATATGCTTACATACAGTACACACACACACAAAGAGCAAAATAGAAGAGAGATAAATAGGAAGGAGGGAAAAGTTCCTATACTTCCCAAATTACATATTCCATTGTTTGAAAAGTATTTTAATATATATGCTAACTTGTTTCATTTATATTATTAATTTATCTTAGAAAAGAAAGTTTTGTGTTATCTATGTGTTTCCTTTTTGTAAGAATTTTTTGATTTATGTCTTGTGCCCTGAGTAACTACTTTGAAGATAATGATACGTAGTGTATTAACTATTGTTATTCTCTTATTATTTTGCTATGAAATTTTGCTTTATTTTTTCATTAAAAAAAAAAAAGTTCAAGTGAAGCAGGAGATAGTACTATGTGGTCCTGTCTCCTGTATGAGGTATACTTCAGAAGCAGACACATCTTCCTTCTGTTCACCAGCTCACTGGCAGACCATGTAACGGGTCTATTGAAGGCACACATGGGGCTCATGCAGCCAACAGTACCTGGGTGTGTCCCCACATGGTTACTTAATAGATGTGTTTAAAGGACATGGGGGGGGGTCCTTGCTACTAAAGGTGGATGAAAAGCTGTTTACCAGGCAAAGAGAAACCTTTAAGGATTCATCACAGCTGTCTTCTGATGCCCCCAGGACAGCCACGTGATAAAGGGGTTTAGGGTCTGCAGGATATATTCTACTCTTGGACAAGTGGTTCTCTCTGCAAGATGGGATTGTGAGTTAGGTAAACTAGCCTTTAGTTTCAATATATGAGATATACACAGCACATAATGTGTTACACTCTCACATAATCAAGACACACTGCATACAAGCTACCTGCACTTACTTGAGTTCAGATACTACCTCCCTCTTTTTAAATTCCCCTCACATCTCTCAACATTATCTTTAGAAATGCTCTTTTAGCAATTAGCATCATCTAAAAATGCAAAAGACTACATTATAAGGCACAGAATTCTGGTTTCCCCATTTCTTGTCACTTAATCTGGGTTTCACTTCCCTCAAGGATAAGGTAGAGGTAAGTTTGGCATGTGTCTTGTGGGAAACAGGGTATTAACATGAATCAAACTCAGTAATTATATAAAAGTACTTTTTGAGTAGCAAATCTCCATAAAAAGTAGTATTATCACATACGTTTATCTATATTCTTAATGGCATTAAAAATAATAAAAGTAGTACCCATCTTCTACTTGAAAACCAGTGTTTTCACAAATTAATATACAAATATTCTGATGGTAGGCATTTAGGGGCTTACAAATTATTTGCTGTCCTTTTCTCTATATATAAATATTTAGAAATCAAATTTGAAGAAATTTAAATGAAAAGAGAAAATAAATGCTTTCTAAAAGATTGCCACTGTGGATCCATGACAATAGAGAATACCAGCATCTTTAACATCACAAGAAGTCACCGTGAACCTCCTGTCCAAGTATTAAGTTAATATTCTTGGTAGAGAGGTGACACCCACCTTCAAAGTAGTGAAAAGCAGATCCTCCAGGGGAGCTGGGAGGGGGCATACCACGTTCTGGGCTGACCTGAAACACACAGATCAGAAAAGGCCAGTGAGACCTCAGTCAGGTTTGTCTTAGACAAGATTCTCTTCACAGCCCAGTCTGTACTTGGAGTCCTGGTTCAAGCCTCACCCTCTGAATACTGCTGCAGTTGTAGCATTCTCTGCTGCATACTTTATAGCTAGTCTTTTTCTCTACCTGCATTTTTTTTTTTTTTTTTTTTTTTTTGGCACTGGAAATTGAAATCACGACCTTGTGCTTGCCAGGCAGGCACTGTGCTGCTGAGCTATATCCCTGGCCCTAGCTGCATATTTTATACTCAGTTACTAAGCTGAGTTGTTCTTAGTACTTGTGGTTTCATCTTTTTTCCATGAGTCAATTATATACCTTTTTTTTTTTTTTTTTTTTTTTGCAGAAGAGAGAATCAAACCCAGGGGCTTGTGCGTGCTAGGCAAGCACTCTACCATGGAGCTATACTCACAGCCCACAATTATAGACGTCTTAAATGCACCAATTATTTCTCACTCAGAATAGAGTTTGGCACCAACTGCTATGAAGGAAGTACTTCATGACTGTGAAATCCCTTATGCATTTTAAAAAGGACAAGACAAGTTTTTGTACTAAAGAGAATGCTAGTGAGAAGCTTATATGTTTCTTAAATTTCCTTCAAGGATACACAAGTGGTATTTTCTTCACTTGAGCACATTATGAAATCCTTCTCCCCTGCTCTTCTCCCAGTAGCCCAGCCTCACCTGAGAGATACTGGACACACTGCTGGTTTTCCTCTTCAGGGTGCCCTCCTGACAGACTGTCAGAAGATTGCTGGGTAGGATGGAGCGGAAGTCATTGAAAGACCGCCTTCGGACACCTTCCAGCTCTTCTGGGATCCGCAGGGAGTGAGGAGGGACTTTGGGAAAGAGCTTCGAGAGGAGAGACTCTTCAGTATTGCTGTAACGCCCAAAGGCTCTCGAGATTCCTATCAGGCACGGGATCGCATACTTGCAAAGGTATTCTAGAAGACCAGGTGAGAATGTTACAACATGAGATAGCTACCTGTGAGAAGGCCATACTGTACTAACTTATGACACTAGATGATATTTCACAACCCACCCACTCACAGAAACGTATGGGTTGACCTACCAATAACAGTATCAATACCAAGTGCTATCATTAACAATAAC
Source organism: Erethizon dorsatum (assembly GCA_028451465.1). Classification (NCBI taxonomy): domain Eukaryota; kingdom Metazoa; phylum Chordata; class Mammalia; order Rodentia; family Erethizontidae; genus Erethizon; species Erethizon dorsatum. Next base: position 99,870,460 of record CM051830.1, on the reverse strand, counting down.
TTCAGACTATGTCTCTATCAAAGCTACTTTCCTTGCAAGGTCTTGACCTATTCATGACCACCTAAATCAATAATACAGTTGTTATGTTATCAGGTGCTTTGACTCACTTAAACAATATACTTATACCTCCTAGGATCATACTGGTAGCCTTATTTACACTATGGGAAAAAATGATTTTTGGAAATCAACTAAACTACCCACACACATTTACAGGTGAAGAAACTGAGTGTCGGAAGGAAAGTTATTCATCCAATGCCATCAGACATTTGTGTGCAGAACTATGTTCATGACCCCAGATGGCCTCTCAATACATTAACACATAACAAATATAACCTAATATAGAAAGGTTTTCATCCATCAGGTGCATATAGGTACTGAAAAACAGAAAAGAACAAAGTCTAGGAAAAAGCAAGGGAAATAGTAATCACTGGGAATAGTAGGGAAGGGAAGGAAAGGAAAGGGAGAAAAGAAAACATAAGGAAAAAAGAGAAAGGCTTAAAGATCTATAATCATACCTTTTTCCTGAATCTCCAAGGCCTGGCACATTCCCAAAAGAACATGCAAAACCTGCAGAAGTGCCTCTAAAATCTGTAACAGTCAAGGAAATAAAACAAAATTATAAACAAAACCAGATAAATAAAATAAAAATTCAGAAGAGCTTTAGATATTATCTTGACCAACCCCACATATTCCTCCTCTCCAATAGTTTGAGGCAGGCCACCAGAAGCTCCCTCCACGCAGATACCTTACTGATCAGCCTCTGGGATGGTCCTTCAGGCAGTTCCAAAAACCCTATGAATCATTTTGGTACTGAGACTATATAAGTGATTCAGGATCTTAAAAGAGTTACTTACCCAGTGTTTTCATTAAGATCAAACGGACTGCAACTACCTCATTTTTTCTCAACTACTAGTCTTGGAAAACCCAGGCAAAGAGAATGAAATAGGTCTGACATGACTTGCTCATAAGCAATCAAATTTCCCTCATTTTCTTAATGTTAGATAAAGCTAAATAACCTATTAAGGCATAAAAAGCAATACAGGGTGAGTATCCCTTACCCCAAATGTTTGGGACTAGAAGTGTTTTAGATTTTGGACTTTTTCAGATTTTAGAATATTTACATATACATAATAAGATACCTTGAGGATGGGACCCACGCCTAAACATGAAAATCATGTGTAATAATTTTACACAATATTTTAAGTGTGTCTTCATTTTGAATGCAACCTGTCAAATGAGGTCAGAAGTAAAATTTCCCACTTGTGGCAGCATGTTGGAGGTCAAAGTTTCAGATTTTGGAGCCCTTTGGATTCTGTATTTTCAAATTAGAGATATTCAACACGTATTTTTTCCCATTTTATATATTAAAGTCATTTCATAAGCTTCACTGTAGGCATCTTTATTTTGATACATTTTATTCATTACAAAGCCCTTTATATCTGACTTTTTAATAAAAACACCTTAAGCCTAACATATTTAGTTATGTCTTTAGCCAACCTACAAATAAATGAAGAATCCAATTAGAAAGAACTCAAAAAGGACTGCTACCTGGGATCATTATATAGGCAAGCAACTAAGCACTCCTTGGCAGGACTTAACTATTGCAGCATATAAAAAATGGCTTTCAGGGCCAGTGAGATAGCTCAGCGGCATAAGTGCCTGCCTGGCAAGCACGAGGTCCTGAGTTCTACTCCCAGTACCCACATACGAAAAAAGGGCCGGTGATATCACTCAGTGGCACGGGCACCTGCTAGCGTGTGAGGTCCTGAGATCGACCCCCGGTACCCACAAAAAAAAAAAAAAAAAAAAAAAATGGCTTTCAAAATGATAAATTTGGTTAAGGAAAAGTTTAAACTATGGTCATAGTCTTTGTTTAAAAAGGAGGAAAGTATGAAATACTTGTTGCCAACATTGCCAACAAAATTAACAAAACTAAAAAAGTCTGGGCACTCAAGGGTAAAAGTTTCAGCTGCATAGAAATTCTCTTGTATGAATAACTCCAAACACCAACCTACAGAAAGACAAATGAGCTGCCTCAGCCTTTTTCTACCTACCTCACAGGGCTTTGGAGAATACTAAGTAAAACTTGAGATCCTGAAAAAATACTATAAGCTGAAAAGTACTATACGCAAATATGAAACATTTCTTAGGACTATTATTAATAATATGAAATAAAATCAAAAACAATCCAATCACACTTCAATTTTCCTTCTTTTCATCATTCTGGGACTTTTTTTTTCATCTAACAGCAAGGTACAAGTTTCCACATACTTACCTCATTCCTAAGTGAAGGGTCCCTATAAGCCACATCAGACAGCAAAGTTACTAGGCAGAAGCTGAAACTCTCTGCCACTGGGAGCGTACCTAAAGATGTAAAGACACAAATCAGATCATCAGAAACAAGACAGAGGATCACACCAATCTCAGTATGTTTCAACTCAGTGTCCTGCCAAGGGGACCAGTTTATAGTGTCTGACTTCATTGTCTCAATAAAACAGGTATAAGCCAAGCATGTTTGCTGAGAAATATTTCTACCTTTCTTTTAGAAAAATGTTTTGGCACTAAACTTAAATGTTTCCTGAGGCAATTTATAATTGGTGATTACAGAACTTCTCAACATGACGGGTTCCATTTTTTATTCCCTACTTAAATAAAAGCGAGAAATCAATCTTGGTAGTGCAAAGATGGTACAATGAAGGCTGTGAAATAATATTAATAAAACTTTAAACTGATTGAAATATTATTTATTTTCTTTCCTGCTTTGTTTGGCAAATAGGGAAAATGCTAATAAGAGTTTCCAAAGATTTGCTGTATTCTGCACAAGGTTTTGTTTTGTTTTGTGGTACTGGACATGAAAGCCAGTTCCTCAAGCATGCTAGGTAAGGGCTCTACTATTGAGTTACACCCCAAGCCCCACCCTCATAAGCTTTTAAATTCTTGTAGTGCTAAGCCTCCTAGCAGGGAGGTTCTTAGGCACTCTCAGAGCTAGAGGCAGTGCTCTGCTTTCATTTCTTGGTACTTGGGATTGTACCCAGGGCCTTTGTGCTGAGTTACATGTCCAGTCCTTTCTTTATTTTTTTTACTTTGAGACAAGGACTCACTAAGTCACTAAGTTGCCTGAGCTGCCCTCAAACTTTTGATCCTCTTGCATCAGCCTCCTAGAGTTCTGAGATAACAAGCATCCACCACCATGCCCAGCACACTGATGTTCTTACATGGTGATTTCCGAAATTCTTTTGATTTTGTTTGCTTGTTTGTTTTGTTTTTGTGAGGCAGGGTCTCACTATGTAGTTCAGGCTGGCCTTGAACTCACTATGTAGTCCAGCCTGGCTTCGAACTCACAGCAATCCTCCTGCTTCAGCCTCCCAAGTGCTGGAATTACAGGCATGTGCCACCATGCCTGGCTGAAAATTTTTATATCCCTGACAATGTTACAAATAATATTGAAACTTTCATTCTAATATGAATCCATGTATACAGAAATAATCACTGTTTTGAAATTTTATTTTATTTTATTTTATTTTTTTTTTTTTTTTGTGGGTACCGGGGGGTCGACCTCAGGACCTCGCGCGCCAACAGGCACCCGTGCCACTGAGCGATATCACCGGCCCCTTTTTCGTATGTGGGATCCGGGAGTCGAACTCGGGCCCTCGCGCTTGCAAGGCAGGCGCTTATGCCGCTGAGCCATCTCACCGGCCCTGTTTTGAAATTTTAAAAAGAAAACAAGCCAAGCACAGTGATATACACCTACAGTCCCAGCTACCAGTATTTGGGAGGCTGAAAAGAGAGGATCACTTGAGCCCAGGACTTCAAGACTAGCCTGGGCAAAAAAGTGAGACCCATCTCAAAAAAAAAAAAAAAAAAGCAAAGAAATAAAAGAAAGAAAATAGAATCAAAACCCACTGATATTGTGCTTCTCAAATTACATAACACAGTGACGGCTACAGACATCTGACTTTAAGGTAATGACATTCTATTTAATTTGCCATCCTTCATTTGTAAACATCATATTGTCTTCCTAGTATGAAAATGCAATTTCACTGTGACTATTCCATTCCTTAGTCTTGTATTTTTACCTAGCTTTTACATGGCTTCATCTTATACTGAGTAATGTTTTTCTCCAAAAGGTATTTGTACATTCTCTAATGCTTGAGTTTGTTAATACGGGAGAATGTTTACTTGTTGTCTTTAAAAAAAATTAATTAATTAATTAAAAAAATTAATTTGCCATCCTTAAAATTGCAGCATACATGTACAATTTGGGATCTGAAAACCCATAAGTCAAAAGGTACAGAGGACCTATGTGAGTGTTTCAAAAAAGACAGAAGGAAAAAGTAGAAAGGGAGGAAGGGAAAAGAGGGCAGTGAAGGGGAACAGGGGCATAGACTATTATTTTTTCTTTGACTATAAGTGGGATCAAAATAAAATACAATTTAAAGAAGCACACATGAAAACTCCGATCACACAGGAACTATTCACAAAGAATCAACAACTGGGATCTCATCTTATTAAAAAGCTTTTGCACAGCAAGAGAAACCACCAACAAAGTGAAGAGACAACCCACAATGTGGGAAAAATGTTTGCCAGCTGTTCCTCAGACAAAGGATTACTATTGAGAACATATAAAGAACTCAAAAAAATCAGACCTCCCAAATTTAAAGACCCAATCCAAAAATGGGCATCTGAGATGAACACACTTCTCAGATGAAGAAATACAAATGGCAAATAAATATACGAAAAAATGTGCAACATCACTAGTCATTCGAGAGATGCAAATTAAAACAACACTGAGATTCCACCTCACCCCAGAAAGAATGGCTATTATCAAGAAATCAACTAATAACAAATGCTGGAAGGGCTGTGGGGAAAAAGGAACCCTTCTCCGCTGTTGGTGGGAGCATCGACTGGTACAGCCACTGTGGATATCAGTGGGGAGATTCCTCAAAAAACTAGGATTGGAGGTCCCATTTGACCCAGCTATTCCCCTTCTGGGTATTTTCCCAGAAGAATTAAAAACATCATACCACAGCGATATATGTGCACCCATGTTTATAGCAGCACAATTTGTAATAGTCAGATCTTGGAAACAACCCAAATGCCCATCAACTGAGGAATGGATAAAAAAGATGTGGTAATTTTATACAATGGAGTACAACTCAGCCATAAAGAAGGATAAACTGGAGACTTTTATAGGTAAATGGATGCAACTCGAGACCATACTCATAAATGAAATAAACCGGACCCACACATGTAAACATCGTATTGTCTCCCTAGTGTGAGAAGCTGAAAGAGTAAATAAGATCCAAAATGTACAATAGATATTGTAAAACAGGAAGAAACTGTTCAAAAGGATAGAGAAACTGGGATGGGGGAATGGAGAAAAGAAGGAAGGGAAAAGCAAAAAAAAAAAAAAAAATATATATATATATATATATATACATCTTAGATACACTACTAATTTCTCTTAGTTCATTGAAAGGAAAGTTTTGTGCTAATATCATTTGGACAATTGAATGCCGATACCTTGTACTCTGAGTAACTAATTTAAAGATAACAATACACAATGTTTTAACCACTGTTACACTCCTATTATCTTGTTTTGAGATTTTATTTTTTTCTCTTTAAAATTAGAAAAAAAGCACACATGCATTTATTCCAATTCTAAAAGTATGAAGTTTAATTGAAACTTAGCAGCAACAAAATGATAAAACTACTTATAGTTAACATCATGGTTAAACCTCAACATCCATCTCACCCTTTTGGAATGGCAGCAATGCAATGTGGACAATTTAATTCCTCCAGGAGTGACTCTGTAAATCTAAGGGCAATATGACTGCTTAGGGCAGTAGTGGTGAACCTATGGCACTCATGCCAATAGTGGGCTGTTTGTTATCATAGAAAGCTCTAAAAGGTTCGCCATCACTGGCTTAGGGGGTAGGCAGGTGACCCAATTCCATCCAATGACATATGAGAAAAGGTTTGTAAAGGTGCTAAAGTTCTTGCTCACTCTCAGAAGAGTAGAGCAGAAAGCTGTTGGCCCAGCCTTCTCTCTCTCTCCTCTGCTGTAAATAAGCTCAGCCCACCCTGCTACAGTTACTTGTTCCACAACCAGAGTGGGACCAGCTAAAAGCATCCTGACTAGGTGTTAGTATAAATAAATGCTTGATCCTTAAAGATGCTGAACATACTTTTCTTTGCATTCAGGGAAATATTACACAAAATTACCTCTGCTTTTCCACGCTGTGTTTTCTTCTACCCAATACACTTTTGGAAGACCTTTGAGAAGTCGAAGAAGGTAAGGAACCACACAATCTTTGTGCTTTAAAAAAAATTATATTTAGTAAGTGACTGATTGGTTTTTTCACATAGATTAAGCTTTAGGCAAAGCATATCCACATCCTAGTCACCTAAAAGATATTATAGGGATAATGTATATGTTAGTTCACATGACATCACACTTACTTTTTTCACACAGCAGAATCCAGAGGCTGTCACATCAGCCTGCACCACAAAGGCCTAAGAGAAGGGCTCAAATCTGCCCTTTGGAGCTGAGTGTCCAGCCTGCTTGGGCCTGCTCTAGGAGCTAGGCTCCAGTGAGGGCCTCTCCAGAAGGAATGTGTGATACACTTAAAGCTGCCTTCAGTGAAAGGAATTCAAACAGCCCCACTAACCCATGCCCTCAAGGATAAGATGCTTTAAAACTTTTTTTTGCTTCATGTTTACTCTTGCTCCTCTCAAGTTCAGCATTAGACTTATTGCCAACATTACCCCAATGGAAAAAATTACTTTCCTCTAATTTCCAAACAAGCCAGTAACAAGCCAATATAACTTCATACTCTTCCATCATTGGCTTTTTGGTTATTTCCCTATTTATAGCTGCTCCAATTGAAGATTAGATAAGTACGCTCCAGAGAAGATTTGATATCTGACTAAGAACACCATGTGATCGTTTGAAAAATATGGCTACGGGGCTGGTGAGATGGCTCAGCGGCGTAAGCACCTGCCTGGCAAGCGCAATGGCCCGAGTTCGACTCCCGGAACCCACATAAGAAAAAAGGACCAGTGATATCGCTCAGCGGCACAGGCGCCTGCTGGCGCATAAGGTCCTGAGGTCGACCCCTGGTACCCACAAAAAAAAAAAAAAAAAAAAAGAAAAACATGGCTACAAATTCCTTGATGTTCTTCCCACCGGAAGGTGGAATTCTAATTCACTTTCCATTGAAAATGGACTCCCATAGTGACTTACTTCTAGCATACACAGAAAGTAGCATACATGTAACTCTGACTTCCAAGACTAGAATATAGAAGGCAATGCAGCTTATACCTGGCTTTTTCTCAGGACACTAGTCCTGGAACCCAAACACAATGTTGTAACAAGACCCAGGCCACATGGAGAGGCCATGCACCCAGGGGTGCTATGACCAAAAGCCAGGGATCAATCCCGAGACATGTGCATAAGTAAGCCTTCAGGTGATTCCACCCCCAGCTTTCAAGCCACCCCAGATGACACCCAGTGGAATAGACAATGACTTGTCCAAACAGATTCATAAGCCACGAAAAAAAAAATTACTGTTAGTAAGCCATTAAGTTTGGGAGAAGTTTTTTATGCATAATAGATAACCTAAGCAAACAGAAATTTTTCTTTAGGAAAAACAAAACAATTTTCCCTCTAAATGATAAAAGGCAGCTGTCCAGGATCCCAGTACACTGAAGGACACAAAACTCCAAGGGCCCGGGTATGGTGGTACACACCTGTTATCCCAGTATGTTGGGAAGCTGATGCAAAAGGATCCCAAGTTTGAACACAGCCTGGGCAATTTAGCAACTTAGATCTTGTCTCAAAAAAAAATAAAAATTTAAATTAAAAAATAAAAAGCGTTCAATTTGCAGCTCAGTGCAAAGGCCTTGATTCAAATCCCAGTACCAAAGTTGTGGGTAAGGGAAACCTCCAAAGGGCCTGCACTTCAGGCCACCTGCAGGGAAAGTAGTACAGGTGGCTCTTCCCTATATAAACTGTGATGGCCTTACTAGTATGTGGTAGTGAATTTTTCCACTACCCTGGCCATTGGCAGGGCAGCCCAAAGACTGGAAACAAAACAGGCCAAGGCACAACCCATCCTGGACAGAGGCAAGGAATATAAACACAAGGAGAGCCAAAAAAAGCGGGTCCCTAGGGCATTCTCAAGGGACTGACAAAGTATGATGGGTTCCTCTCCATGGGTACTCATGAGGCCCACAGGCCTCCCTGGAAGCAAAGGTAAACTGTATGGTCCAAGGGACAATGGCACATGCCATCTGGAACCCTGCCACTCTTTACCCAGAACCAGAATTACACCGAGGTAATTTGTACTCAATTCTTCCTTGCTATCTTAAAAAGTCTAATGAGTTCAACATTTTTGGGACTTACAGATAAATCTATCAAGTAATATGTTTGCCAAGGATATTTTTGAGCAAAATATATTCAGACAACAATGGCCTGGGTGTGGTGGCACACACCTGTAATCTCAGCATTTGTGAGACTGAGGCAGGAAGATCACTGAGAGTTCGAGGCCAGCCTGGCCTACACAGTGAGTTCAAGGCCAGCCTGAACTACATAGCAAGACCCTGTCGACAAGAATTTCTTAATAAAGATTTTTTAAAAATATTTTCTACCTTTAATAATTCATTTTCATGAATTATCCATGAATTCATTATTCATTTTCATTATTCATTATTCATTTTCATGAATCCTATTTAAATAGGATTTGGCAAATAGGAAAGTAGAAATTATTTTCTTTTCACATTTATAAATATGCAGAAGAAAAAACTAAAGGCAGCTTATGCATCTCATTTTGGTTTTTCATGTGATGTTGGTGAGAAAATCTACTTCATTCAAACACTGCACTAATTAAAATGCTTATTTTTTCAATCGTATAAATATTGTATAAAAAATATTAACGTATATTAATATAAACCTTCAGGGACATACAAACTAATTTTCTAATAAATATTCAAATATCTAACAACTTTATTTTCCTAACATAGTACAATTAAACTTAAAAATTTTAGGGCCGGTGAGATAGCTCAGCGGCACAAACGCCTGCTGGCAAACGCGAGGTCCTGAGGTCAACTCCTAGTACCCGCATTAAAAAAAAAAAAAAACCTTAAAAATTTTTAAATGGTGCCTGTTGATGACAAAAATATGTAAATAAAAGATTCTACACCTGGCCGGTGAGATGGCTCAGCGGCGTAAGCGCCTGCCTGGCAAGCGCGAGGGCCCGAGTTCAACTCCCGGAACCCACATACGAAAAAAGGGCCGGTGATATCGCTCAGCGGCACAGGCGCCTGCTGGCATGCGAGGTCCTGAGGTCGACACCCGGTACCCACAAAAAAAAATAAGATTCTACACCTAATGATCAATCCTTTGGTTCAATTAACTCTGTTAAATAGAAAAAAAAGAAAAAATGGTCATATTTTCTACAAGATCTCAAAGTTCTTGCTCAAGGCTGGTTGCAGCTACAAGGCCATTTTGGGGGGTTTGTTGCTGTTTTGTTGGTTGGTTGATTGGTTGGTTGGTACCTAGGGACTGAACCTACAGCTTTCTCAATAAGCTACATTCCCAGTCTTTTTCCTTTTATTTTGAGACAGTGTCTCACTAAACTGCTAATTTGCCCAGGTTGAGTTCGAACTTGCAAGCCTCCTCCCTCAGCCTCCCAGAATGCTAGGATCACAGGTATGTGCTACCACATCCAGCAAGGTTGCTTTTTAAATCCCTATAAAAAGTCATATTAACATTATGCCCTGAGGGCTGGGAATATAGCTCAGAGGCACAGTGCCTGCCTGGCAAGCGCGAGGTCATGAATTCAATTCCTGGTACCAAAAAAAAAAAATTATACTCTGAAACTTAATTTATTTCTATCAGTTTTGTAAGGTGCAGCGCTGTATCAAAATTATTTCAAGAAATTTTGTCATTTTACAAGTAAAACAATGGTATCTATGAGTCTGATGAGCATTTTACTGGAGACTGAAAAACAAACTTACTCTGTGGGGCATAAAATTACTTCTCAAAGAAGTTTAACTTACTTCTTGGTAAAAACAAATAATTTTGATTATTTGATTTTACAATATAATATATTCACAGTTTTAAAAAATTCCTAGGAAGGTAAACATTAAGATGTCTCATTCCCATCTTTCATGTACCCTGCTTCAACCTTTCCCTTAAACCACTTTGATTAGGTTGGGGTGCATTCTTCTAGTATTGCACTAGGTAAATATAAGCAGGGACAAATTTAAATTCTCCTGCCACCTTTACACTGCAAAAACTAAATTAGTAAAAGACTTACTTGAAGATCAGATTCAATGAGAAAAATGCCCAATGCGATAACCGCATCTCTTCGTCTTTCATCTAGTTGGAAGATCCCATGGAAATCTACTGGACACATGCAAAGCAGCTTCTGGACCTAGAAAATGAGAGACATGTGTGTGAGCCACATTTAGAATAAATCAGGCCCATAAAGGCCCAGCGAGTCCATATAACCAATAAAACTTTTTTTTTTTTCAATTAAAAAGTCATGCTAGCCAGGCACGGTGGTACACACCTACAGTCTCAGCTACTCGGAGGCAGAGGCAGGAAGATTGCAAGTTTAAGACCACCCTCGGCAAGTTAGTGAGATCTGTCTCAAAAGAAAAATAAAAAGCAAAGCACTAGGGATACAGCTCAGTGGCAGATTGCCCTGAGTTCGATTCCCATTTCTAAAACAAAAAATCATAAAAATGGGGCTTGGGGGTATAACCCTGAGGTAGATCACTTGCTTAGCATGCAAGCCCTGGGTTTGATCCCAGAATGTGAGGGGCAAAATTATGAAAAGGACATTGCCAGCTGCTAAAGTAATTATAGGGGCCAGTGAGATGGCTCAGCAGTGTAAGCGCCTGCCTGGCAAGCGCGAGGGCCCGAGTTCGACTCCCGGAACCCACATACGAAAAATGGGCTGGTGATATCGCACAGCGGCTCGGGCGCCTGCTGGCGCACAAGGTCCTGAGGTCGACCCCCGGTACCCACCAAAAAAATAAAAAATAAAAAAATAAAGTAATTATACACATGACCACAAAATACAAACATTCTGAGGAACATGTGCTGATGGTTATAATGATGTATATATAGAGATAAGCCTCAATGTCTAAAGTCTGTGTTTTGATATCAGGAAAGACCAGGGTCCCCTAAGTAAGTTACCCATCCCTACCTGCAGTAATAATGTAATCATAATTTTCCTGAGGGATCTTCGTAAAAATTAAGTGTGTTGATTCCAAGTACTGAAAAAAGTATTTGTAAAACAGTTGGGGACCATGTATGTACACAGCAAGGGGTCAGTAAATAATACCTATTTTTACTAGCTACATCACAATAGTGGCTAGCAGAAGACAAAGCAAGCAAAACAATTTATTAGATAAATGGAAAAATCAGGACTATCTTCAAAACAAAACAACAGCACATACCTATGTAAAAGGAATTGAAAATCTGGGCTTAATATGTACATAGGTGATGCCAATGTTGAGAATCTGCCATAAAAAGCATTAAGAAACACCAGGAACCTGACCCTGCTCTTCTGTAGTGGATTCAATGAAAAGTTATTTGCTGACATTCATATGCTCATGGTGACACGTTTTTAGCAATGTATCAGGTACATTACTTGAGCCCTGCCCTGAAAATTCATTAGGAAATTACCACTGTAATTTTTTTTTTTTTTTTTCAGTGCTAGGAATCAATTCCAGGGCATGCGAGCAAGTACTCTAGCACTAAGCTACATCTCCACCCCTTTTTATATTTGAGATAGCATCTCAATAAGTTGCCCAAGGTGGCCTCAAACTTAAGATTCTCCTGCCTCAGTCTCCTGATTGGCTGGAATTACAGGCATTCACCACCACACACGGCATAAAGTATTTTTAAAATATATTTTCCAAAACATGCTTTAGAGGAAAATGTTCCTTGTGTAATCAGGAAAAACAGTAAGTTAAAATAATAGTATCTACATATGGGGGAAATCCATGCTTTTAATGATTAGTGCTTAGACAAAAGAGCATAATATAACAGATAAGAACAGAAATGCAGTGTTCCTCCATAAGGAGAATGTGCTTCACCATCCGAGGGAGCAATAAAATACAAAGAGAGCTACAGACCAAACACAAGAGTGATAATTTCAGGGACTTCAGCCACTTCCAAGATTTCACCAATGAATCACTATTCACATCTTCATAGAAGTAGTTTCTCCCAAAAAAATACAGAGATTTTTGTTTGTTTGTTTTTGAGAATCTAACTGAGGGCTTCAAAGGTTAGGCAAGTGTTCTGAGTTTTAGCCTCAGCCCTCCAGGGATTTTTTTTTTTTTTTTTTTTTTTGAGACAAGGTCTCGCTATGCAGTGAAAGCTAGCCTTGAACTCACTATGTAGTCCAGGCTGGCCTCGAACTCACAGCAACCCTCCTGCCTCAGCCTCCCAAGTGCTGGGATTACAGATGCGTGCCCTCCAGGGATTTTTAAATCCCTGTAAATAAAAAATTGAAAGGCAGAATCACAACAGATTAAGTCAATGGGATTAAAATAATATTGATTAGTGAGTCAATATCAAACAGAAGGAAAAAACCCAGGGCCCTAATAAAGTCTATGTCCTGTGCCTTGTCCCATGCACTATTTTATCAATACCCTGCTCCAAAACACAGAAGACACACTACCCTACATAGCTGGGAGGTGAAGCTAATGTAAGGAGCAGCATGGAGACTCAGAAACATGCCAAAACTGGAACAGTATAGTTATTAAATATGACAAAGGGTAGCTGTACAAAAAGATAGCTCATCGCTGGGGATATAGCTCAGCAGCACAGCACCTGCCTGGCAAACGCGAGGTTGTAAGTTTAATTCCTGGTGCCAAAAAAAAAAAAGAAAAAAAGGGCTCATCAATAGTCCTACATGCCCAACACATATCCACCTAAATTTTTGTTTATTGTAATACAGGGCCTCACACATGCTAGGCAAGCACTCCAGTACTGAGCTACATTCCCAGACTTTATGTATTTTTCAGAAGGGTCTCGCTATGCTGCCCAGAACGGTGTCAAACTCCTGGGCTCAAGTGATCTATTCCTGCCTCAGCCTCCTGAGTACTGAGATTCTGGGTATGTACCACTGTGCTCAGGCTGTACTTCAAAGTTTAGATTTCTTTGCTCTCAGTGCTTTTCTCTACCCTTAGAGATTTCTTTGGGGGCAGGGTAAGGGCCATACTTTGGGGTTTTGTTGTATATAAATAAATCTAATGTTGACAACTTTTATTCTCTTTTTTGAGGAGTTTTTCCTTTTTCGGGGGGGCAACTTTTAGCTGTGAAGAAATCCACATTGGAGTCAGACTTGGAATCTTACCTTGGCTCTGGCATAGGCCAGCTGGATGGCAAGCTGAACCTCAGCTTCCCTGTCTACACAGCAGCTCTTTATGGAACTAGAGGAGATAATGTGCCTGAGGCAAAGGCATAGCCACTACCTGGAGTTAGTACTCACTTAACATTACAGAAGCATTTTCCAAGCTACCAATCTTCAGTGACGTCCTTCAGAGTCAGTCAAGAGATATGAGAGTCAGTCAAGTCAGTATGTCTTTTAATTCACTCATTCGCTATTTATTGGATACAAATGCCATGAGGCACTGCCCTGGGTGCTGTGGATGCAGAGCAAAGTGGACTTCTTAAAGAGGGTCCTGGCTCTCATTCTAGATAAACTGGACAAATAAGTATCAGAGATGTGAGGGTGTAATGACAAATACAAAATAAAGATAAAAGGTTCAGTTCTCCCTGTTGAAAATAAGAGAAAAAACATCCTTAATTCTCTCTTTCTTTAAGCATTTACTTCAGAAAATTTGTAACTGTATGTACTTCCTCTTTTCTTTGAAATAATTCTAAATCCTTTTGAAGGCTAGGCAAGTCTTTGACCTAGAAATATCTTTCTCGTGACCTAGGAGTCATCTCCTCGAAATGCAAACATGCCAGTTTCCATGGGAGAGCAGAGCCTAACTTCCATAGATACCTCACTCCAAGATGCGAAACAACCTCGTGTCATAAAGGTATGAGAAGTTTGTTTTTCTTCTGGACAAGGCAAATAACTAACACAGATGGTCACCCCAATTACCAATAATGTTGGGATGAACTATGTGCAAATGTAGTACTCAATCTTCTTACTATTATTTATGTTAAAAACGTATATAACAGGTTGTACCTGCTTGACTATCTAAAGGTTAAGAATTATTTCTGTCTTCGCAATCTCTCAGCAGACTGCCTGTGGTCATATCACATTTTGGTTTAATGCTTATTCAGTTATAAAGATATAAAGATGTTTTCTTTTTCTAGTACCTTTATGGACAGTATTCCTGGGTTAGGAGATTATCTTTTTAATTATATTTCCCCATCAATAGTACCCGAAAGATTACATTTTGTTTTGTTTTGTTTTTGTTTTTAAGACAGGGTCTCACTATGTAGTTCAGGCTGGCCTCAAACTCACATCAGTCCTCCTGCCTTAGCCTCCCGAGTGCTGGGATTACTAGCATGTGCCACCACCCCGAGCACAAGATTACTTTTGATGGGGTGATCAGAGGGCCTAAGAAGGTGCCCTTAAATTGGGATCTGCAAAAGATGGAAGCTGTCAGAATATATCAGGAAAGAGCATTTCCAGTGGGAAACAGCACAGGGATGTCAAGATATTCAGGTCCAGGCAAAGATAAGTCTCCACAGGGCTCCACAGGCCAGACTGGTTTATAGATTGTATTCTAATAGCAATGGGGGAGCCAAAGAGGCCTTAGTGACTCTTGAGTTTAGAACTGAGGTTTAGAAGAATCCCTCCAGCTGCTACATAGAGAATGAATCTTGGAGGACAAAAATGAAAGCAACAGAGAAATAGTCAGGAGACCCTGAAGAAGTCCAGGCAAAGATAGTTGTGACCTGAATGAGCAGAGACAGAACAGACCAGCTCAGACGTTCTGAAGAATATGATGGTGAGTGGGAAGGGGAAGTGAAGGAAGAATTATTTTACTTGCCTCTTTGTCACACTAGAAAATATCCAAAGGCCAACATCCAGGACAGGAAGTGAGGTGTAGAAACATGCCATGCAAAGAGTAGTTAAAGGAATATTTACTCTGGAGACAATCAGGTTAGTGGTAAACACAGCTCCTCCACCCACTACTGGGGGCTGAAAGCAAGGCCTTTGCACTAAACTACATCCCCAGCCATTTCCTTTTTTTAATTTTGAAACAGGATCTCACTAAATTGCTAAATTGCTCAGGCTGGGCTCAATTTGTAATCCTCCTGCCTCAGTCTCCCAGAGTGCTGGGATTATATGTGTGAGCCACCACACCGGGCCTTTCCTCAGCTATTTGAAGGGCTTCAGTAACATCAACAATGTCAGCCACTCCACTATTAAGAAGAGTGACTAGTACATTTATCTGTCTGACCTCTCAGTTCCTCCAAGACATCAATCATCACTTAACATCTTTGGATTCCTGTTTGCTACACCACTGACATGAATGAATGAATGCACAGACAAAAGACATGTTTACTCTCCCCTGGGATACAGACCCTATGATCTATTCATAGTTTGTGAACAGACTTCACACAGACCAGTGCAACAGGTTCCCCTCCCAATACTGGCTCTCTTCTATGGGGGTGTGGGGGGGAGTAGCCTCTCCTGGCACTTACCCAGAGACCAAAGGTTAACTCCAAGGCCTCCTCTTTTACATAAGGTGTAAGGATAGATTTTCCCTCAAAGGGCAGGTGCTCTGGGGTGGGTTGAGTTAGGTTTTTGTTTGCTTATTTCTTTGTTTTTTAGGTATTATTACAATCTTATCTGGAAACTAATACTCAGAATGGACATAGACTTGAGCTCTAACAATACCCCAGAATAAGAATTCAACATCATCACCATGTCTAAACCTTATGTTTGTGCAGCTGCCACCCCACCAAGAGAGAGTTCTGAAGGCAGCACAATTTTTAGGACCCAGACCCTTGTCTCCTCCAGAGTGCCAGGGTTCACGGCCTCTACTTCAAATACCTAGACAGTGCTCTGCACTACTCTGACTTCAGACCTTCCATACCCACTCAACTAAAAACACTTCAATAGAAATCATTTCTGACAATTAAGAAATTACTGTAAAGGTTGGACCTGCAGTTTTAAAATGTAAAGGGGAAGCCGGGCATGATGGCGCATGCCTGGATTCCCAGCACTGAGGAGGCTCACTGCAAGTTCATGGCCAAGCTAGCCTACGTAGTGAGTTCAAGGCCAGCCTGAACTACATAGTGAGATCCTATCTCAAAAAAACCAAAAACGAATGAATGAATGAATGAATGAGTGAATGAATGATGTGAAGGGAAGACACTAAACAGAATAAACCCAGAGATGTAGAAAATGAATCAGTGATTTATGAACTACAGTAGTATGGTAAACAGAGAAATGGCCCTCCCAAAGATGTTCTAATCCTGAGTTGGTGAATACATCATTTTATATGGCAAAAGAGCATCTGAAGATGTGACTAAGTTAAGCACTTTGAAATGAAGAGACTATCCTAGATTATGTTAGTGGGCATAATATAATCACAAAAGTCCTTAAAAGTAAAAGGCAGAAAGAGAGGTCAGAGCAATGAGCTATGAGGTCAGCCCACCATAGCTGCCTTTAAAGATGAAGGGACCATGAACCAAGGAATGTTCTAGAGGTTTGCCTCCAGAAAGTGGAAAGGCCTGGAAATAAGTTCTCACTTAGAGTCTCCAGAAAAGTAAGCAACACACTATCACCTGTTAGTCCTGAGACCTGTGTCAGGTTTCTATTCTATGAAGTTGCAAAACAATAAACGTGTGTTGCTCTAAACCACCAGAATTGTGGCTTACGTTATTAAAGCAGCAATAGGGAACTAGCACAAATGGTCATAGAATATCAAAAAAACTCAAAGCTTGGATTGCCTATCCAGAAAGAAAAATGAGTAACCAAATTACAAGCAGTATTTATTTCCTTTTTTTTCTGTTTTCCACATTTTCTATAAAGAACATAGATAACTTCAGATCAGAAAGAAAAATTTTAAATAGTAGCAATAACTTTGCCATTAATGTCAATCTTATTTTTAAAGGACAATAAATAACATTTATTCTCTTAGGGCTCAGAAAATAAGAAAAGCATATAATATTTTAATAAATAGAATTCAGATAATCCAAGAGCAATGAACATAAAACTGACAGAAGATCTGGGTCAAACAAATAAAATAAATATATTCTGTATGCAATAGTCCCATAAGTTCTTTAATTTCAATATCTGATTATCAGTAAAACTTCTACTTAACTAAAAGCTTCAATCTAAATTGAAAAGCTTTTTTTTAATGGGAAAGACATGCAGCTATTTTGGCCCCAACTTAAGACTCCCTATGGCTCCAATGACAGGCACAGCAGAGACCAAAACACTGAGATACCAAATGCCACGAGAGACGCAGGTACATAAAGCTAAATCTCATAAAACTATCTTGAAAATATTTCATAGCTCCATGTAGATAAAAAGACAAATGTATAAAGTAATTCATAAGCCAAAAAAAAAAAAATACCACAGAAAAGAAAAAACAAAACAAAACAAAACAAAACAAAAAAACCATAATGTAGCACAGAGCATTTCTTGGTATAATTTCTGCAAAAAAATATAAGTTCAACTCCTACACTAAAATGATGCCCAAGGATCACTGACATCTCTGAAATGTATGCAGAAGAATAGGTGTGGGGCTGGAAGAGGTCACACAGGCTCACTTACCAAATGCTCACTTTCAGGCAGGTCATGTGTTCTTCTATCCTAGTTTTACAGGTTACATAACCAGGCCTAGATAGGTTAAGTACAAGTGAGGCAACAGGCTCTTAATTTGACTCTCTGGCTTTTGGCTCTCTGTACTCTAATATTACCACTTCTGGTTCATACACCTTCAACAGCTCTCCAATGAAATCTCAATGCACACTCTCAGCCTGGCAACTTCTGTATATTCAGGCCTCTATATATCAACTTCCACTTCTTGTCAGGCCTTTTCCATGGTTTTCATCCATCTACATCGTTACACCCAAACTGCTCTCTCTCCTATAAAAAGTTTACCCATTCTTCCAAAATCCATCTCAACTGTCTCTTGCTTCTTGAACTTTTTTCAGATCCTAGCAACTTCAAGGGATCTCTCTATTATATCTCCCAATGGCGCATACAGAATTTTGTACTTCTCTTGGGATAATTATCTTCCTTATATTTTATTTTGGAATTACTTGTGTACTTATCTTCTGCTCACTGCAGATAGGACTATGTGCTTCTCATCATTGTATCCAATGCACCCTACATGTTTCAGAACTTTAATGTTAAAACTACTTAGTAGAACAAAGGGGACCAATGTTACAGATCTTTGATGAGGTGAGGAGAGAAAAGAGATATAAGAACACTAGAATTCAGCTTCCTAGTGCTGGGTTAACTATGCTGTTATACCTGTCAGCATAGCAGTCCTCCCTTACCCATAGGGACATGCTCCAACACCCACTGTGGATGCCTGAAACAGCAGACAGTTCTGAACCTCAAACTCTCGGCGACCCTCCTGTCTCAGCCTCCCGAGTACTGGGATTACAGGCACGTGCCCCACGCCCAGATTGTCTTTCTCATCTTAACTAAGCACTTATCACACACTGTGACCATAACTTTTCCACCTTGGAACAACAGCAAAACTAACAAAGTTCTTTTTCCTTCTTTATGGTTTCAGGGATAGATTTGCTCTTATTGTAGATCTTAGTCACAGCATACAATTTTTTTCTTTTCTTATTAAGCCAAGAATTTGCATCTTTTCATTTAAACAAAGTACAGCTTCATTTTGGCATACACAAATTGCCAGCATCACTATTCTTGAGCTTTGGGGCCATTATTAACAGTTACCTGATCATAAACCCTTTGATACTGCAACATTTGACCTGATAACCAAGATGGCTACTAAGTGACTAACAGGTAGATAGCATACACAGTGTGGACACATTGGACAAATAGATGTTTCACATCCCAGGCAGGATGGAGCAGAACAATGTGAGATTTCACCATGCAAATTAGAACAGTGCACAATTCAAAACATGTTTATTTTTGGATCTTTCCACTTTATAGTTTTGGTCAACATTTGATCAGGGGTAACTGAAACCAAGAAATGGAATAACATGGATAAGCAGAGAAAACTACATCCATAGGGTTCTGACATTCAACTAGCACTAAATAAATACCTGCTTCATCACTGAATGAATGGAGGTATTGAAAAAAGAACACTCAAATGAAGTGAATCCCTCACAAATCCTAGAATCTAAAGTTCCAAAATTAATATAAATGACACATCTATTGTATAACACAAGTCAGAAACCAAATGATTGAAGGTCTGGCATAAGGTCGCAGATTTGACGCAAAATACTCTCAGAATCTGGGTCTCTAATGAGAAGAATATCAGAAAACAAGAATCTGAGCCACAACAAACTTGTCACACACACCAGATAAGGAAGAACTAGTTCTGGTGGGTGCTATTCTCCAAATAAAAACAGCCAACTCTCATTAAGTCTATATCACATGCCAGGTGCTGGTCTGTATTACCTCATTTAATCCTTAAAACAACTTATTAAGTAGACATTATTCATCATACAAATGAAGAAACAGACTCCTGGAAGTCAAAGTCCTAATGCAGAATAAAGCTTTCTAATCTTTTTTGGGGGTGAAGGGGGTTTAAGATAGGGTCTTGCTATGTAGCTCAGGCTGGTCTTGAATTCACTATGTAGCCCAGACTGGCCTCGAACTTGAGGCAATCCTCCTGCCTCAGCCTCCCAAGTGCTGGGATTACAGGCATGCACCACCACACCTGTCTCTTATTTTGGATTTCTGAGACAAGGACTCACTAAGTAGTTCAGGCTGGCCTTGAACTTGCAGTGATAGTTCTGCCTCAGCCTTCCAAGGGCTGGGATTACAGATGTATACCGCGACACCCAGCTATAATCTTTTTTAAACAAAAACACCATTAAGTGATTTTTCAGAATTTTATAATGAACTAGCAAGTTGTTGTTTTTAGGTCATTATTAAGGGTCAGTAAACTCAAAATCTTCCAGAAATAAACAAGGTTATTCTTTTTATTTTTTTAAGGAACAAGTTTGCTGTACATAATGATTACATTCATTGTGGGGAATTGGTACATGTAAGTAACACACCTCACTTCTTTTTTTCCCCTTCCCCTCTACCACTGTTGTGTTGGGGGTTTTTTCCCAGCATCATATTTATTTATTTTATAAGTCTTTATCAAATTAATTATCACAAACATAGATTAACAGCCAGACTAACAGGCCAAAAAACATATAAAACACATAAGACAGGGCCAGTGAGATGGCTCAGTGGCACAAGCGCCTGCCTGGCAAGCGCAAGGTCCTGAGTTCGACTCCCAGTACCCACATATGAAGAAAGGGCTGGTGATATCACTCAGCGGCACGGGCACCTGCTGGCGCTTGAGGTCCTGAGTTCGGCCCCTGGTACCCACAAAAAAAAAACAAAAAAAAACACATAAGACAATTATACTAAATCAAGGTAAACTTTTAGATATATTGGTCGTACTGGATTACACTAAGTTTTTTTCTCTCTTTTTCCCCTCTATTGTCTGTCTTTTATTTTGACTTTATTTATATATTGGGTTTCTCATATAAGAGAAACAATGAGATATTTAAGCTTGTATGTCTGATTTACTTCACTTAATATTATATCTCAAGGTGCATCCATTTTCCTACAAATGACTCAAATTTATCCTTTTTATGGCGAAGTAGTACTCCACTGCTTACAAATACCGTATTTTCTTTATTAATTCATCTGTTGATAAGACATATAGGCTGCTTCTAAGATTTAGCTATTATGAATTGTGCTGACTATAAATATACAGGTATGCATGTATGATATAATATGAACTATTTAACTGTTTTGGTAAGATATCCAAAAGGGGAATAGGTAGGTCAAATGGAATTTCTACTTTTAGTTTTTTGAGGAATCTCCATACTGATTTCCATAGTGGTTGTACCAGTTTATACTCCCACCAACAATGGAGAAGGGTTCCTTTTTCACCACAGCCTCTCCAGCATCTGTTACTATTTGATTTCTTGAAGACAGCCATTCTTTCTGGAGTGAGATAGAATCTCAATGTTGTTTTAATTTGCATTTCTCAAATGGCCAGCAATGCTGATCATATTTTTTTGTATTTATTGGCCATTTGCTCTTCTTCATCTGTGAAGTATGTATATTCATTTCAGATGCCCATTTTTTTACTGGGTCTTTAAATTTGGGAGTCTAATTTTTTTGAGTTCTCTAAATATTCTGGATTAGTCCTTTCTCTGAGGAGTAGCTGGCAAAATTTTTTTCCCAGTCTGTAAGTTGTCTCTTCACTCTGTTGGTGTTTTCCTTGCTGCACTGTAGCTTTTTATTTGATGTGATCCCATTTGTTGATTCTTGGTATTATTTCTTGTGCAACTGGGGTTCTGTTCCTAAAGTCTTTGCCTATACCTATGTCTTCAAGAGTTTTAGCTACTATTTTGTCTTCCAGCAGATTAAGTGTTTCTGTTTTAATACTTAAATCTTTGATACGTTTTTATTTTAGTTTAGTGCATGTTGAGAGATACGGATCTAGGTTCAATTTTCAGCATATGGACAGCCAGTTTTTGCAGCACTACTTGTTAAAGAGAGTATCTTACTTCTGGCAAAAGTATTTGGCCCCTTTGTCAAAGATAACATAGCTAAATGTGCCTGGAGTTGTTTCTGCATTCTCTATTCTGTTCCACTGATCCATAAGTCTGGTTTTTTTTGTTTGTTTGTTTGTTTGTTTGTTTTACCCAATACCATGCTATTTTTATCACTGTAGCTTTGTAGTATAACTTGAAGTCTGGGATTGTGATGCTCCCTGACTTGCCCTTATTGCCCATAATTGCTTTAGCTATTCTAGGTCTCTTTTGGTACCATATGCAATTTAAGATTGCTTTCTCTAGCTCTGTGAGGAATGCTATTGATATTTTGATTGGGGTTGTAGTAAATCTATGTAACAGTTTTAGAAGAATGGCCATTTTGACTATAGTGGTTCTGCCTATCCAGGAACAGGGGTATTTTTTCATTTTCTGATATCTTCTTTGATATCCTTTTCAGAATACCGTAGTTTTCACTGTAGAGGTCTTTCACTCCCTTAGGTTAATTCCTAAGTATTTCATTTTTCTTGGTGCTAATACGAAAGGTATTATTTCCCTAATTTCTCTCTTGCTGAGTTTATTATTGGTGTACAGGGATGCTACTGATTTTTGAGTGATGACTTCATATCCTGCTACACTACTGAATTTGGTTTTTAATTCTAGGAGTCTTTTAGTGGAGTGTTAGGGTTCTTCAGTGTAGAGGAGCATGTCATCTGCAAATAATGATAAAGTAATTTCTTCCTTTCCTATCCATATCATTTTTATTTCTTTCTCTTTTTTAATTGCTCTGGCTAAAGTTTCAAGAAATATATTGAACTCAGGAGGCTGAGGTAAGAGGTTCATTGTAAGTTAGAGGCCAGCCAGGGCTACATAGTGAGTTCAAGGCCAGCCTGAACTACATAGCAAGACCCTGTCTCAAAAAAAAAAAAAAAAAAAAAAAAAAAAAAAAAAAAAAAAAACTGGGCCGGTGATATAACTCAGTGGCATAAGTGCCTGCCTGGCAAGCGTGAGGTCCTGAGTTCGAGTCCCGGTACCCACATATAAAAAAAAAACTATATTGAACAGGAGTGGTGAGAGTGGACATTCTTATCTTGCTCCTTATTTTAGAGGGAAAACTTTCAGCTTCTCCTTTAGTATGACATTGGCCACTGGTTCATCATAGATGGCTTTTATCAGATTGAGATAAAGACATTCTGTACCTATTTTCTTCGGGATTTTTATCATGAATGGATGTTAGATTTTGTCAAATACTTTTTCTGCATCTATTGAGATGATCATGAGATTTTCTGTCCTTGCTTCTGTTTATGTGGTGTATTACATTTACTGATTTGCATACGTTGAACTATCCCTGGAATGAATCCTGCTTGATCATGATATATGATCTTTTTGATGATTTGCTGGTATTCTGTTTGCCAGTATCTTATTGAGGGTTTTTGCATCTATGTTCATTAAAGAGATTGGCCTATAGTTTTCTTTTTCGGTTGGCCCTTTTCTGGTTTTGGAATCAGGGTAATGGTTGCTTCCAGGAATGACTTTGGGAATACTGCTTCCCTTCTGCTTTCATTAAAGACTTTGAGGAGAGTATTTTGCTTTCAAATGCTCCCTACTTGTTGAGTAGCTATCTATCATCTCTCTCTTCTCCCTTTTCTCCACCTTCAAATAAACTGACTTCTCTTAGTTTAAACTCAGCTTCTTTAATTCTTTACTGACACTGGGTTTACAATAACCGGGAGCTGCGTTTTCCAGCAGAGCAGCGGCTTACAGTACATTGATAAAGATGGGAATGAGAGAAGAAGAACGGGTGTAGCTAAG
Source organism: Erethizon dorsatum (assembly GCA_028451465.1). Classification (NCBI taxonomy): domain Eukaryota; kingdom Metazoa; phylum Chordata; class Mammalia; order Rodentia; family Erethizontidae; genus Erethizon; species Erethizon dorsatum. The sequence continues at coordinate 99,846,930 of CM051830.1, read as the reverse complement.
CAGAGTGGATTTGAGGAAAACCCAGGCTGCAAGAAAATAAGAGAAGCCAACAGCAGAAAACAGCCACAATACAAGTACCAAGACTGCACCTCCTCAAGGGACATCCAAGTAGACTTCCAAAAGTTAATGATGGACTCTCGCTAAACGAAAGATAGGCTGCGCACAAGCACTCATCAACAGAGCAGACAAGCAGATGGTTACTAGCTGCAGGGAAATACAAAGAGGCTATTTCTTGTCACAAAAAGGCTGCAGCATATCTTTGTGAAGCCATGAAGCTGACACAGTCTGAGCAGGCTCACTCGTCACTGTAATTGCAGAAGGACAGCCACGTGAAATAGCTCCTCCTCATCTTGGAGAGATGGAAGAGGGCAAAGTGTGAGGAGAATGAAGGCCCAGCAGAACACGGACAAAGACACAGCTGCCCACCTCCAGGCATCTCACAAAACCTCTGCGGAGGACGTGGAGGGCCAGAACCCCCTTCTTGTTCAGAAGCACAACCCTTCCACAGAAGAACACCTCCCTGAAATTCAGGGGGCTTTTGACAGGGATCCAGACACACTGCTATATTTATTTCAGCAAAAGAGTGAGCCAACGGAGCCATGTATTGGAAGCAAAGCCCCAAAAGATGACAAAGCAATTATAGAAGAGCAGGCAACCAAAACTGCAGATTTGAAGAGACATGTGGAGTTCCTAGTGGCTGAGAATGAAAGATTAAGAAAAGAAAATAAACAACTAAGGGCCAAAGAGGCCAGACTTCTAAAAGGTTCAATAGAAAAAGAGCTGGATGTGGATGCTGATTTTGTAGAAAAATCAGAGTTGTGGAGCTTACTACCACATTCAGAAAATGCTGCAGCCTCTTCAACCTGCCAGAAGTTTGCAGCAAATACTGAGAAAGCCAAGGACATTCCAATACCCAACCTTCCTCCCTTGGATTTTCTGACTCCAGAACTTCCGTTTATGGAGCTCTCTGAGAATATTCTGAAAGGATTTATGAGTAATTAAAATGGAAGGTCAGTAGAGAGGTCAGAAGAGGAAATGATTCAGTAACACTAGATTCAGTGATCTAGAAAAGAAAAAAAAAAAAGGGAAAACCACATGCAAGGGCAGTCCTAGAATTGTCACTGTCCGGCTTCTGTGGAAGAGAGCTACGGCCCGATGTGGGAACAGTCACTGTGAAGCACAACATGGATCTGATTCTCTGGCACAGCTAATGATTTTGACTTGGCAGACACAGTTCGGAAGATGGCTTTCTCCTGATACAAACCAAATGGCTACCTGGAATAATATTTTCAAGCAATGATAATTTTTTGTATCTTCAAGGTTTAAATATATAAACATATGTTATGTGTAATTAACCTATAATGCCATAAATGATAATGCAAAACCTAAATAATACAGTGCCCTGAGGGGCGGCCTTATATTTGAAATATGCTCTTTATCATGCATTCACTCTGTGCATTTTGTTATGCACGTTTTGTTTAAAGAAAATGTGTAAGATGCACACCTTTCTAGATGAAAGTAGATGTGCCACACTTGCACTACTCACAACATAATGATAACCTCAAGACTATCAGGAGAAATATTTAAATTTTCATTTTATTAAGAAAGGAACCAGGGCCGGTGAGACGGCTCAGCGGCTTAAGCGCCTGCCTTGCAAGCGCGAAGGCCCGAGTTCGACTCCCGGAACCCACATACGAAAAAGGGGCCGGTGATATCGCTCAGTGGCACGGGCGCCTGCTGGCGCGCGAGGTCCTGAGGTCGTCCCCCCGGTACCCACAAAAAAAAAAAAAAAAAAAAAAAAAAAAAAGAAAGGAACCAAATTATTAGTTATGCTTTTTTTTATAAGTACCAGTTAATATAATTAATCAGAGTGAATTTTAAGTTGTTTGTTATATAATGATTTGAAAATACCAAAAAAAAATAAAAAATAAAAAATAAAAAAATAAAAAAGAAAATACCAAGGAAGTATCCTTTGTTTTTAATGATGTGTGAGTGGAAGTAAAGCTAGCTGGCAATATTTGATTATAAGAAATCAATAAAGTAATTGTGTTTAAAGAAAAAATGGTTTGAGGAGTGTGGGCATTAGATCTCTAAAGTTCTTGTAGAATTCAGCAGTGAATCTGTTGGGACCTGGGCTTTTCTTGGTTGGTAGTTTTTTCATTCTTCAGTTTCACTGACTGATACTGGATTATTCAAGATTTTTATAGGTTCAGCTTTGGTAGTACATATGTACCCAGGAATCTACCCATTTCTTCTAAGTTTTCCATTTCATTATAATACAGGTTCTCAAGGTACTTACCAATGATCTGGATTTCGGCAGAATTTGTTGTGATTTCATCTTTTACATTTCTAATTGCATGGATTTGGGTCTTTCCTTATTTTGGTAAGATTGCCTCAGAGTTTGTCTACTTTGTTTAATCTTTCAAAGAACCAACTCTTCATTTATTATTTGTATTTTTTTTTTAGTCTCAATCTAATTTCTGCTCTGGTCTTTATAATTTCCTTCCTTTGTACCAGCTTTGGATTTGCATTGCCCTTGCTTTCGTAGGACCTTGAAGTGCACCATAGGTTATTTATTTAAGCTTGCTGTTTTTCTGATGTGGTAACTCACTGCTACAATCTTCTCTCTTAAGACTGCTTTCATTGTGTCCCATAGGTTCTGGTATGTTGTACTGGCATTATCATTTGATTGTAGGAACTGTCTAATTTCTTCCTTAATTTCGTTGTGAACTACTGATTATTCAAGAGGGTACTACTTAATTTACCATGTGTTTGCACAGTTTCTGTGGTTTCTTTTGCTACTCATTTCTAGTTTCATTGAACTATGATATAATAATATGCATGAGATAATTTTGATTCTTTTGCATTTACTTAAGCATGCTTTATGGGCTAGTATGTAGTCTATTTTGGAGAGAGTCCCATGTGCTGCTGAGAATAATGTTGTTGGATGAAATACTTTGTAGAGATCATCTGTTTGAAGGCTTGGTTCAACTCTGATATTTCCTTATTTTTAGTCTAGCTGATCTGTCCATTTGTGACAGTGGGATATTGAGGTCCTCCATTACAAGTGTATTGATGTTTATCTGATCTTTCATGACCATTATTTTTGTTTTATGAAGTTGGGTGCACCTGTATTTGGTGCATATTATGTTTATAATTGTTACCTTTTCCTGTTGAATTGTTCTCCTAACCAATATGTAGTGATTCTTTGTCTCTTCTGATCAGTGTTGGCTTGAAATCCACTTTGTCTGAAATTAGAGTAGCTATTCCTGCTTTTTTCTGGGTTCCCACTGCATAGAGTACAGTAAGTCCTCGACTTATAAACATCTGAGTTGCAAACTTTCACAGGTATACTGTGTACGACTCACTTTGTCAGATATGAACAAGTCCGACTAACAAACAATTCTGCCAGAACGGAACTTGTTCATAAGTCAGGGACTTACTGTATGGTTTTTCATTCTTTGATTTTTTTTTTTTTTTTTTTGTGGGTACCGGGGGGTCGACCTCAGGACCTCGCGCACCAACAGGCGCCCGTGCCACTGAGCGATATCACCGGCCCCTTTTTCGTATGTGGGATCCGGGAGTCGAACTCGGGCCCTCGCGCTTGCAAGGCAGGCGCTTATGCCGCTGAGCCATCTCACCGGCTCCTGATTTTTAACCTATGAATTTCTTTTTGAATTAAATGTGTTTCTTGTATACAGCATATTGTTGGATTTTGTTTCTTGATCCATTCTGACAATTTTTATCTTTTGATTGGGGAATTATGACTACTTACATTTAGAGTTATTACTAAAAGGTAGAGTACTGACTTATTCCTGTCATTGCATTATTTTCCTGTTCCTGATTCCCTTTTGTCCTTTTGCTTAACTGCTCATCCCACTAGACGGAGTCATTCTTTTTTTTTTTTTTTTTTGTGGGTACCGGGGGGACGACCTCAGGACCTCACGCACCAACAGGCACCCGTGCCGCTGAGCGATATCACCGGCCCCTTTTTTTTCGTATGTGGGTTCCGGGAGTCGAACTCGGGCCTTCGCGCTTGCAAGGCAGGCGCTTAAGCCGCTGAGCCGTCTCACCGGCCCCGGAGTCATTCTTTTTGACTTACTAGCATCATTGGCTTCACTGCCTCTTTCAAGAATATCCTTGAGAATTTTTGTAATGCTGTTTTGGTGGTCATGAATTTCTTGAGGTGCTGCTCCTTATCATAGAAATAACTTATTACCCTGTCAATTTTGAAGGAACATGTTGCAGGATACGTAAGTCAAGGTTGTAAATTGTCACCTTTTAGGGCTTGAAACACTTCACTCCAAGCCTTCCTGGCCTTTAACATTTGTCTTGAGAAGTCTCCTGCAATTCTAATGGGTTTACCTTTATATGTGATTCACTGCCTTTCTCTAACAGCTTTTAAGATTTTGTCCCTGTGATGGACTTTTGGTATGCTGAATATAATGTGGCATGGAAAAGTTGTCTTTTGTTGTGGCTATCTGGGGTTCCATATGCCTCACTTAACTGTACATTTATTTCTCTCCTATATTTGAGAAGTTTTCTGCCATTATTTCTGCGAATAGGTTTTTTATGCCATTTGTGTTGTTCTTCTGATTTTTCACTTATTCCAGTTACTCTTAGGTTAGTCTTCTTTGCATCATCTAGTAGCTGTTGGTTCCATTTTTCACATTCTCTTGTTTCTTTTAAGTTGTCTTTGAGTAGCTGGTCTTTGAAGGCATCACTGTCTTCTAGTTCTGATATTCTGTCCTCACAATGGTTGCTTCTGCCGTCCATACTTTCAATATAACTTTTAATCTCCTAAATTTCTCATTGAAACTTTTTCATGGACTCTAATTCTTTGCTAAACTGATTGTTCATGTTTTGTATCATTTTGTTTAGCTCATTTAGCTTTTTATTAGTGTCTTCTGAAAGCTCCTGGATCATTTTGGTTATTATTTCCATTATCTGTTTAGTTATATCTTCTGTGATCCTGCTGAGTACTTCTCTGATCTGTTCCCTAACCTCCACTGTTACCCTTTGGAGTAATTCAGGGGTATGGTTTATGCTATTCTCCCCCTCCGTGACCCCTGGATGGGCTTCAGGGAGTTGGGAGTTTTGGGAGGCATTCTGTTGCCTTGGCTTCTCACACTTCTATTGATTTTTTTATTTGTTTTGTGCTAAGGTTTGCAGACACTTAATAGTATAAAGACGCAGTTGCTAGTATAGAGGTCTCTTTAGTCACTTTTCAGTGAAATATTTTGGGCATGGCTAACTATAGTCCTTTTCCTCAGCCCCAAGGTCCAACCACCTTGGTTAATTTGAGAGGGGAGGATGCAGTGTAATTAGCCCAAGTGAGTTCTCTGGGAATGTCACAAAGGTAATTTGAGTGTTGGCTTACAGAGAAATAGCAAGAATTACATGACCCTGGTAATATCAAGCAAATCAACTACAGTATTATTATCTGTTATGGCTTATGTCTAGATGTCCCCACAAAGCCTCATGTGCTCATAGGTGGGGTTTTTTGGAGGTGGTTGGATCTAGGGGATGTGGATGTGGATTAAGGATGTGGTAACTGGATTAGTTCACTGACTGGTTTCACATTGTTCTGGGTATGGGTAATGGGAAACTCCACCCAGAGTGTGGGTGGTACCAATCAAATAGGCTCGTAGCCTGAATGGAATATAAGGGGGAAAGAAGGAAGGCAATCTCGCTGCTTGCTGCCTCCCGCCTGCTCTGCCATGGACTGTTTATCATCTGCCATGCCCCTCTGCTATGCTGCCCTGGCTTGGAGCCAGCCAACTACAGACTGAAACCTCTAAAAACTGGGAGCCAAAATAAACCTCTCATCCTTTAACTTGTGTGTCGAGTATTTTGTCCCAGTGATGAGGAAGTAACTAAAACATAGTTCCAGACAAACTGGACATTAACATACCATAGGGACCAATTACGTACCACCCTTAATCCTAGAGAAAAAATCCACAATTATGATATAATCATTAAGACAACCCAATTATTGACTTATAGCTGATATGTACTAAATGTGACAGCTATATCTCCATTGATAGTAGAAAAGAATTCAACAGTCATTTTATAGAGTTAATGAGCTATGAAAAGATTAATAAAGCTTTATGGTTATACTATTAAAGTTGTAAAGTTTGAGAATAGGGCAATGCAAGAGGAAACCTTAAACTATATGATATAAGAAAATAAAAACATGGCTGAGGGCCGGTGAGATGGCTCAGTGGCATAAGCGCCTGCCTTGCAAGCGCGGGGGCCCGAGTTCGACTCCCGGATCCCACATACGGAAAAGGGGCCGGTGATATCGCTCAGCGGCACGGGCGCCTGCTGGCGCGCGAGGTCCTGAGGTCGACCCCCCGGTACCCACAAAAAAAAAAAAAAAAAAAAAAAAAAAAACATGGCTGAATATAGGAGGACTCACATTGGAGCTTCTCAGAGAATATCAACTAAAAATGCAGGCAACTGGAAGAAAGGGAGGGACATACATCCTGATACCAAAATAAATCTAAAAAAAGAGGTTTGTAGATCAAACAAAACATAGGCATGGGACTTTATAAAACAATAATCCAGCCCACAGGGCTGCCCCTGGATTCACCGCTGGCAGGATTGGAGCAGGAACTGCCATCCCCAGAAAGTTCAAAAAAATAAATAAATAAATAAATAAATAAAATAAACAACAGAGAGACTGCAAAGGTGTGGCAAACTCAATCCACACAGGATAGACCTAGGATATAAGCTGCCTCGCCTCTTTTGATTTCCTGCAAACAGAGGATACTGCAGCCTGGCAACAAATTTCGCTAGCACACACAGGGGTGACTGACTGCTCCCTCCCTGATGGGCAGCTAGTTTTTTTTTCTTTTCTTTCTTCTTCTTTTTCTTTCTCTATCAAGCATCATAACTGATAATTGGAACCTCTAGCAAGAACAAGGTTAGGGACTAGCCATGACATTGAGGATTGCTAGTGAAACACAACTCCTTCTGCCCTCACGACCAGTACAAGAGAGGAACTTGGACCGTCCCACAGCAGCAGGGACAAGGAGTAGGAAATTAGCACTTCCCTGCTCTGCAACCAGAGACCAGCAGCACAAGCACCCTTGGGCCGGAAAGTCAGCATTCCCTCCGACCTGCAACCAACAGTGCAAGCAGCATGAGGCTGCAGGGACAAGGAATGGGAAACAAGCACTCCCCCACCCTGTAACCAGTGGCACAAGCACCCATGGACTGGGAAGTCAGCACTCCCTCAGACTTGCGACCACCAGCACGGGACAAAGAGGGCTGAGTGAGGAGCAGCAGTGTGGAAGGGAGCAGGCTGTGCAATGTCCAAGAGGAGCCAACTGTACATAGGACTAGGGGCAGCCTTGGGCTGTCTCTGTCTGAAGGCGCCACAGCAACTAGGAGAGTAACACAGAGACAAACAGAGTAAGGAGATGTGAGCAGGCCATCCAGCCCCCACATCTGGAGGCCAAGATCAGCCCCGCATCTAGCACTAATCCTACTGCAGATTTGGTGGGGCTCTGATTTGGACACTACCATAGTACAGTGGACACCGGAGGAATTTTATTTAATTTTTTTTGTTTGTGTGTATCGCTTCCCTTTTACTGTCTGGCTGGCTGTTGCTTTTGCTGTTTTTTTTGTTTGTTTGTTTGTTTTTTTTAGGTTTATACACGTATTTTTGTTCTATTCTATTTGTCTTCTCTCTTTCCTCAACTATGTCTGTCAATCTTATGGTATCTTTCTGTGAATGAACATTGTTCCCTAACCTTTCTGATTCGCTTCAATAATCTTCTGCTTTCTCCTTCATTGTTTCTCTCCTGCCCTCTTCTCCAGTTTCCCAAAGCTTGCATGATGATCATCCTTTGTCCTCCAGCCTTGCTTTGACTATACTTCTCTTCATCTATCTCTCTGTTTGTCTCCTATACCTCTTAAATTTCCCTACCACAGGGTAAAATCACTCTACTAGGAGGAAACTCATTGCATACAAGTTCCTGATTTATGTTAAGTACTGTTATATAACTATAGCTCTTACCCCTATGGTTAAAGGTACCAAATCAAGAGTTACCACAGTTTGTCAGTGATGCTATTGTTATTCTTAATTGTAACACTTTAACCAGGATGTCTTACTTGTAATCAGTTGTTCTCCCTTCTATGACAACACTGTGGTTGTCTGGGGTCATAACCATTACTATAGTTCAGTACCAAAGGACTGGGTGCTGAGCCAATAGAGAGCAACATCTCATCCTTAATAAATTGGGAAGGTAGGATCTTGAGATAGACACAAAAACCAAGAACATCTTACATTTAGGAGACACCTCTAAACTATATGAGAAGGAAAAGAAAGAAATGGTACAAAGGATCCTAATTGGGGAGTAGAGGGTGTTTATAGAATTAGGTAAAGGTGAGAGAAAAAACTGAAGAGAAATAGAAAATAAAAAGAAAAAAATTATATGGGGAGTAAAAATGGAAGAAAAATTAACAGGGAGAAGAGGAAAAAATTAAAGAAAAAAGAAAAAGAGATAAGAAGCAAGGAAAAATGACAAAGGAAAATTCTTCAAACCCCAATAAACTGATGAAGAAGGAAAGGCAAGGGCCAGGGATATAGCTTAGCAGTACAACACCTGCCTGGCAAGCACAAGGTCCCGAGTTTGATTCCTGGCACACACACACACACACAAAAAAAAAAAAAAAAAAAAACCGGAAAGGAAAGAAGAAAAAAAAGAAAACAGAAAATAAAAAGCCCAAAAGACAATGCACATCCTCACACACACACAAAAACTCTGATTTTGAATATATTGTTTTCTCCTGGGATCTATAATTCTGAGACAGTATCCAAGTCAAACCATGTCCCTGCTCACATTGGTAGATCTGTACTGGATGCAGGTACTATCAAGCAGTTGTAGTACTGCAAGGGGACCAATTCTGCAACTTTCACATCCAAAGCAACTCAGGTTGAGCTTGGCCTTTGGTCACAGGGGTAGGCCTGTGTCCTTTAGCTCAAACCCCTCAGGAGGTCTCTTTCCAGCCTGACCGTGACTCCCTGACCACAGTTGTCTCTTATAGCTGGTCTCTCACCCAGTCACTATGGAGAATATAACAATGGGATCCCTGAAGTGAAGCCTGTAGCTGCTCTAAGTCCTGGGGTCAAACAAACAACCCTTCCCCAGAATGGCTGATGTCCAACCAAGCACTCTGTCCAGGGATATACGGCATGCACTTGGACTGGAGTCACTCACCAGGTGTTACCTGTTGAAGGACTCATGTGGGAGCAGAATCCCACACTTTCCCTGCAGCTCAAAGCACCTGCCATCAGTTCCACCACATTGCTCCCTGAAGCCCTCTGGAGTTTCCAGCTTTCACTTTATCTCCATAGATTCAGTCTTCCTTTCCCACAAGCTTTGAGCCAGAAGCTGAAGGAGAAGGTGCAGACTGTCCCTTCCCTCTTCTACACCGTGTTCTTCAATTTCTCTGTAGGTTTTAATTTTCCTGTCAGATCTTTCCTGGTTCCCAGAGATGTATTTTTCTTTGTTGTTGTTGTTGTTCCTCAAGTTGTTATTTTCTAGTGTCTGGATTCCAAATCTCAGAGAGGCTGAGGTGTTGTTTCTTACTACTCCACCATTATCCCAGAAGTCTCAAACAAAGTTTTTTTGTTTTTTGGTTTTTTGAGATAAGGTCTCTCTTCATAGTGTAGGCTGGCTTTGAACTTACTATGGAGCCCAGGCTGCCCTCCAACTCATGACAATCCTTCTGCCTCAGCCTCCAGAGTGCTGGGATTACAGGCATGAGCCACACCTGGCAAGGTTATTCTTATTTACAAAAAGGATCCACTTTTCCTCCCACTTTGAGGTCAATAAAACAATTGATCAGAGAGAGGCAATAGGTATACCTTACCTAGACTTTGAGAAGAATTCATGACAATACATTAACCCCAGACAGATAACTCAGTTATGTGGATCTTGACTGCCAAGGTAAGGAAATGACAAACCAAGGAGAAAATAAGATGCCCTTGTAAGTCTGGATGATTGAACAGAAAACTGTAGAGAAGAATAAACCATAATAGAGGGTCTAGGTAACATATAGGGTCAAAATAAAGCCACTTAATAGGATTACAAAACTGGCTAGTTAAAATTTTAAGCATACAACTTGGTTATTGGAAACCTCTGTGAAGAGCCTTTCTGGAGAAACAAAATTCCCTGAGAACTAAAGGCCAAGAAGCTTTAAGTATTCATGGCAGGGTTTTTGTTTTTTGTTTTTCAGTAAAACCATTTTTAATTGTCTTTCTCAAATGTACTGCCCCTTTAGAGAACACTGAATGTAAGGTTAGATTTTCTAAGTAACTCAGAACCATCATGCTAGACAAAGGTGATTGTGACATGATAAACACAGAGTTAGAGATGGAGGTTTAGGGGCCGGTGAGATAGCTTAGTGCATAAGCGCCTGCCTGGCAAGCGCAAGGTCCTGAGTTTGACTCCTGGTACCCACATACGAAAAAAGGGCCAGTGATATCACTCAGCGGCATGGACGCCTGCTGGCGTGCGAGGTCCTGAGTTTGACCCCCAGTACCCACCAAAAAAAAAAAAAGAGAGAGAGAGAGATGGAGGTTTAGTTAAAGGTGTTCTTTTGGTCACATGCAGATGGATGCATGTCCTTCCAAACATAAATATGGCTCTGTATGACATCCCACACAGGCAGCCTTACATGTGCTTTTATATACAATTAATAAGTTTAGAAACCCCATTACCTGAGCCATGCTCAAGCCCCTGACAGGGGAAAGCACACAGAGATGTACACATCTGATTCCTAGTACATCCGTTTCAATGGGCAATACTCCAGTAACCAGGAATGCTGTACAGAGTCAGGAGGTGCTGGTTTTCAGTCCAGTTCTGTCTATGCTCACATAAGTGACAAAACCTACTTATACATCTCTTGCCTTTTTTTCTTCTGTAAAATGCGGGCAAAACACCAAGCATACATACAGACAGAAACACATGGTATCTTACTTCTATCACAGAACTGTGCAAAATTGGTGAGTCATCTTTCCTCAGTCTCAATTTTCTCATGTATAAGAGGATGACCAGATATTTTTGCAATGTTTACTCTAGTAATGAAAATCTGTGATCCAAGAACTTCCACCTGCAGCTATGAGGGAATGATAGGATCTGGATTTATTTTCTTAGAAAAATGGGCAAATATATTAAACCAATGGTTTCATAACTCAACAAGCAGCATAGCACTATAATATTTGAAATAGACAAAACAAAATTGAGTCCTACATTAAGGTCGTCAGCCAGAAACACATCTGGATCTCAAAACAGGGAAAGGCATCCTCAGCAGATAGTAATCTCACTAAATTGTGAAGACAGAAATGGGTATACAACAGCTGGGGATGGTGGTGCACGCCTGTGTCCGGCACTCTTGAGGCTGAGTCAGGAGGACTGCTGTGAGTTTGAGACCAGCCTGGGCTACATAGCGAGTTCGAGGCCACCCTGAACTACACAGCTAGACCCTGTCTCAAAAAAAAAAAAAAAAAAAAGAAAGAGAGAGAGAATAGAAGGAAGAAAGGGGTATAGAGGAAGTCTACTGCAGTTGAAAATTCTGAGGAAAGCCAAACAGAAATAAAGCTCTGGAAATCTACAGTAGAGTTCTCTTGAGTCCTTGATGAAAACTAAGATACATCAAATACAAGGCGATAGTCCATGAAGCTGGGCAAAGAACAAACAGAGAATTGTAAGCTGAATGGTTCTCAAAGTTCACACAGAGCTGAGAGGAGTCTGAATTACCCTCAGAGGAGAAAGCCCTTAAAACACTCAGTAGAGACTTCAGAAGGGTCACACTCTGGTAATGGAGGTAAACTACCCCCACAACAAAAGCTTTTTAGACCTGCACAAAGTTTAAAAATCAGCTTCCCTGGGCCTAGTGGAGCATGCCTGTAATCTCAGCACTCAAGAGGCTGAAGCAGGAGGATCATTGCAAATTCAAGGCCAGCCTGGGCTACATAGTGAGTTCAAGTCCAGTCTGAATCACATACAAAGACCCTGTCTTAGAAAAAAGTGAAAATAATAATAATAATTAGCTTCAAAGGTTGAAGGTAGGGGCTGGTAAGATAGCTCAGCAGCATAAGCGCCTGCCTGGCAAGCGCGAGGTCCTGAGTTCGACTCCTGGTATCCACATAAAGGAAAAAACAGCTGAAGGTGTAACTCAGTGACAGAGCACTTGTCTAGCATATATAAATCTCTGGGTCTGATGCCCAGCAATGTGAAAAAAAAGAAAAACCCATAAACCATGATAGTAACATAAAAAGCATTTTAAAAATCATAATATTCGCTTCCTTGTTCCTTTTTCTGTCTTCTGCCCCTACGAACTGTTTCTTCTCTGGGATGCCTCTCTGCCATGCCACCCTGCCTTAGAGCCAGTCCATTATGGACTGAAACCTCTACAAACTGTGAGCTAAATAAACCTTTCCCCCTTTAAAAAAAAAAAATCGTAATACTTAATTCATGATAAAAATACGCATCAAATGAGGAACACAGAGGATTTCCTCAACTTGATAAAAGCCAGCTACAAAAAACTCACAGCTTATTTTTTTTAAAGACAGAATCTTGCTATTTAGTTGAGACTGGCCTTGAACTTGTGATCTTTCTACCTCAGCCTCCCAAGTGCTAGGAGCTGCTAGGCTTCTTCAAGCTCACACATGCCAAATAAGCACTTTACTACGGAGCTATATCCCCAGCTCCAGGACTTTTTTTTTTTTTTTTTTAATTGGTAGTAATGCTGGCAATTAAACCCAGGATTACGTACATGCTAAGCAGGCACTCTGTCAACACTCCAGTACTCCCCACAGCATATTTAATAAAAGACAAAGTTTTCCCAACATCAGGAACAAGACAAGGATGTGTCCACTCTTATCATTTCTATTCAACACTGAACTAAGGTCCTAGGTAGGACAGTTAGGAAAGAAAGTCAAATAAAAGATATCTGAGTTGGAAAAGAAGTAGTAAAATTATTTCTATTGCCAATAGCATGATCTGATATAAGGAAAAACCCAGGTTGTACAGGGATGTACAGTAGTTCAGTTGTAGAATACTTGCCTAGCACATGTCAGGCCCTGGGTTCAATGCCCAGTACCATCGAAAGAAAGAAGGGGGGTGTTATGGCTGGTGTCTAGATGTGCCCCCAAAGCCTCATGCAATCATAGGTGGGGCTTTTTCAGAGATGGCTAGATCTAGAGTGTGTGATGCTGGGATTGATTCATGGTGCAATGCTAGGATCAAGGGCACTAGGATTAAGGGTGTCAGTGCTACCTGCCCTAAGTAGCCTGGATAAGATACAAAGGAGAGAAAGAGCTGTGGTTGTCCCTTGTTGCTTTGCTACCTTCTGTCTGACATAAACTGTTTCTCCTCTGCAATGCCTGTCTGCCATGCCACCCTGCCTTGGAGCCAGCCAATTTTGGACTAAAACCTCTACAAACTGTGAGCTAAATAAATCTTTCTTCCCTTAACCTGTGGGTGTTGGGTATTTCATCTCAGCAATGAGAGGAAAGGAACTAAGAGGGAGAGAGAGGAAGAGAGGGGAGGAGAGGGGAGGGAAAGAGAGGGGAGGGGAGGGGTGGGAAGAGGATGGGAGGGGAACCAGGCATGGCGGTGCACGCCTGTAATCCCAGCACTGGGGAGACTGAGGCAGGAGGATCACCAGGAGTTTGAGACCAGCCTGAGCTACATAGTGAGCACAAAACCAGCCTGAACTACATAGCAAGACCCTATCTCACAAAATCAAAAACAAATCAAAATTAAAAAAAAAATAAAATAAAGAGCTAAGGATGGGGCCGGTGAGACGGCTCAGCGGCTTAAGCGCCTGCCTTGCAAGCGCGAAGGCCTGAGTTCGACTCCCGGATCCCACATACGAAAAAGGGGCCGGTGATATCGCTCAGCGGCACGGGTGCCTGTTGGCGCGCGAGGTCCTGAGGACGTCCCCCCGGTACCCACAAAAAAAAAAAAAAAAAAAAAAAAAAAAAAAAAGAGCTAAGGATGTAGCTTAGTACAAAGGCCCTGGATCTAATCCCTAGTGTCACAAAAATAAATAAATAAAAAATAAATGCTTTCAAGTCAAAGAAGAAAGCCTAAGGAAGGTTAGAAAATATTTACATTATAGTGAAAATGAAAATATATTAAATCTTATGGGACATCTCTTCAGCCAAAAGTAGACAGAACAGTCATCGCCCCTTGCCTCCTCACAGCAGTTAGGGGCACCTCTTCAGAGGGGGGGAATATTATAGACAGCTAAGTTACATAGAAATATTACAGGCAGTCAGACAAGGCTGGGCCCTCAAGGAAGTCAGTGCAGAAGAAGAGAACACATTACAACTGTGGCTGGAGGCGCATCTGTTGAAGGCCAGGTCTCAAGATAAAGATGGAATGACCAAACCTACATACCTCCCCAGAGGATAAGATAATTGGTATCACCAGTCCAACAAAGTCTAGCAGATATCAGTCACCCCAGTGGGTGACCAACACCCCCTGATCCACCCCTTGCTAAAGAAGGTCTTTGTTCCTTCCATGTACACTTGCTACGTGATCTGCTCCCCCACTGGAGCAGTAATTCCTAAGCAGCTATACTTGTAATCTTATTGGTTGATCATAGTTTTGACCCACATTGTACCCACCTTGTAATTTTGCTCTACAAAACTTCCTTTGAGAAGTGTGCTCGTTGACAACCCACTTTCAGGTCCCCTCCTATCTCTTAGGAGCACTCTCAATAAAATCTTCCTACTCTTAAAAATAAATGAATAAATAAATAAATGAAACTGCACTTAGAGGGAAATTTATATTTTCAAATTTTAGGAAGATACAAAATCCTATAATCCTATGCTTCTATAATTATAAATTCTCTCCAAAGATATAACAGACTATCATCCTAAGTGACAAAAGACATCTAGAAAAAGTGCTTAACATTAATACTAAGTGGTTTTTTTGTTTTTGTTTTTGTTTTTGTTTTGGGGGGCGTTACTGTTTTGCTATTCTGGGGATTGAATTCAGGGCCTTCACACTAAGCTACATTACCAGCACTACCCTCCCCCTACCTTTTTTGCTTGTTGTTGTTATTGTTCTGGGGATTAAATCAGGGCTTTTGCACTGAGCTACATCCTCAGCCCTTCTTTTGCTTTGTTTTTTGTTGTTGCCTGAGACAAGATCTCATTAAATTGCTAAACTGCCCAGGCTGGGCTTGAATTTGTGATCTTCCTGTCTCAAATTTCTACTTATACATTAATTGTAACTGACATTTTATTTATTTGTTATTAATACTTCAATTCTTCTGCAACCTCCTAAAAGCTATTAAACTATTAAGTTGCTTTTAGGATAAAGTCCAAAACCATTCTTGTGACCTGCCTGGGTGGTCAAACCCTACCTACCTCCCCAGCCTATTTCTGTGCAACCCTAGCTCCCTGAACTGTGACCACTACAGCTTTCTTCAAGATCATCCACTAAGACAGCATTTTTCATGCTTACTCAAACTGAACTTTCTCTAATGCCAGGGCCTAGCACAGTGCCTGGCACACAAGCAAAGACTTATTACATGAATGAATGTTGTAATCTTGTTTTCATAATGGCTTAGAGGTCCTGAATCCTGGCTTCCAGACCAGCTCTAAACCCAAACCATTCAGAAAAAGAATAGCTTGTACAGCAGAGACAGTTTCTCAGAACTCAACAAATACATGCAAATTAGACTTCAGAGACTTCTACATCAACCCTGTTTTACTTGTCAGTTTACCACACAAATCAAATGAATGTCCCACCTGATCTAGCAATGTTCATGAAAGGCCAAGTTTTTTTCTAGTATACTAAGATATACGAAAGAAGCAAATGTAAAAGTAATAAATTTCAAAAATTAAAATCAATGATGAGCCAGGCATAGTGCTCTATGACTGTAATTCTACCAATCGTGAGGCTCACAAGTTCAAGGCCAGCCTGAGCTACACAGCAAGACCCTGCCTAACAAAAACAATAAATGATTTAATTTAATTTAAAAATCAACAAATGGAGGGCCAGTGAGATGGCTCAGCGGTGTAAGCGCCCACCTGGCAAGCGCGAGGTCCTGAGTTCGATTCCCAGAACACACATAAAGGAAAAAATGGGCCAGTGATATCGCTCAGCGGCACAAGTGCTTGCTGGCAAGCGCAAGGTCCTGAGGTCGACTCCCGGTACCCACACTAAAAAAAAAAAAAAATCAACAACGGAAAGGACTAGAGACTACATCTCCATGGAGTAGAAACTACAAACACAGAAATTAAAGAATCCACAGTTAGGAATCAAAAATAGAACAGTTCTGTACCCCCATGGGGTGGAGAAGACAGACAGAAAAGATGTATGAAGACACAGGGAGAAGATGGACATCTGAAAGCCAAGGAGAAAGGCCTCAGAAGAAACCAAAACTATTCACACTTCATCTTGGACCTCTAGACTCCAGAATTGTAAAAAAATTGTGTTTGGTACAGCATCCCTAGCAAACTAATATAATGTTAATGTGGCAGGAATACAGGCAAGGATTTTTTTCCTTCTAATTTCTTTTTAAAATATCTTGAATAATCTCTGCCAACTCTCATTCACTCACCTCTTACTCTGTGGATGGCTCTTTTAATGTGGCCTCACAAATGAAAGGTAAAGAGGACAGAATATTTTCAGCTTCATGGTGCTGAAAACAAGCATGATTTTACTTCATAACAGTCCATTCCAAAGAACGAACTGGATAACCATGAACTGCAGAAAGCCCTCTGCCCAAGGCACCTGAGCACACATTCCTCAGATTATAGAGTTAACAAGCTCACTTTCTGCCTGTCCCTAATGCCACAGTGCCAAGCCAAGCATGGTGGCACATGCCTACAATCCCAGCTACTGGCTGAGAGAGGAAGGATTGCCAGGAGTTCGAGCCCAGCCTGGGCTACATAGTGAGTTTAAGCCCAGCCTGAACTATAGTGTGAGAGCCTGTCTCAGAAAAACAAAAAACACTAGAATCTTCACATAGTCTTCAGACTCCAACTCTGATTTCTGCTAGCCTGTTAGTCTTGTTCTGCATTCCTGGTTCTTACCTATCTTCAGAATGTTGCTGAGCTACCCCAGAGAAGCTTCCTCCTGGCTCTGCCTGGTTTCCTCTCCTGTTAGGAAATCCAGTGACCTGTGCTTGTCTGTTCTCAGGCTTGTGCCATATCAATGGCGCCCTCAATCCTGCCCTAGGCAGACCTGCAAAGTAAGCACCATTCCTTGCCCTTCATTCCAGCTCTCATGCTCAGGAGTCTTTGATCAGAGTACTTTCCTCACATCCTAAAGTGTCTTCTCTCTTTCCTTCAGTTAGAATGCCAGGATCCCCAGGTGTCTTAGCTAACTATTGATCTAAATTTTGTTTTCTTTTTTCAAGATAGGGTCTTGTTATTTTGCCCAGGCTGGTCTTGAACTCCTATGGTCAAGCAGTCCTCCTACTGCCTTAGCCTTCTGTGTAACTGGGACTACAGGCCCTACTATTGCACGTGGCTTTTTTTTTTTTTTTTTTTTTGCATACTGGGGCATTTGCACTGAACTACATCTCCAGACATTTTTCATTTTGAGACTGGTTGGCACTAAATTGCCCAGGCTGGGCTTGAACTTGTGATTCTCTTTCCTGAGCCTCCCAAGTGCTAAGATTAAGACGTGTACCACCACGCCCAGCTTGATTCTACTGTTGAGAAGACTGACTTTCTTCTTATCTGTTTTTCTCCTCTATATTCCTGAGGGACAGGGCAGAGGGCTTCACAATGTCCTGAGGCAGGATTTAATCTTAGGGGTGAGTCTCAG
This sequence comes from Erethizon dorsatum, assembly GCA_028451465.1. Lineage (NCBI taxonomy): Eukaryota > Metazoa > Chordata > Mammalia > Rodentia > Erethizontidae > Erethizon > Erethizon dorsatum. Next base: position 99,829,117 of record CM051830.1, on the reverse strand, counting down.
CAGGGAAACTCCAGCCTTAAGAGCAGCCTAGGAGGAAAACATCAAAGCACAGATATAAATCAGAGGAGAGATGTCCAAAGGTTTAGCTACCTGAACACAGCAAGAATCTGTTCACCAGGCTTGGAATATGACAGTGGATGGGAGAACTGGCAAAGAGTCTTAATTTGTTGGTCACCTGAGCAACCAAATTAAGACTAGTATTTCTTATTTACCTAGCCTTAGCACATACCAATAAATGGCGGTTCTATAAACATTTTCTGAATGAAAGAGTGAATGAAGTAACTAGAGAAAAAAAAATCTACTGAGTAATGATAGGCTTGGTGTCACCAGTTGAGATTAGAGTGGAGACTAGAGTAAGTAAACATAACTGTGGCATGTAGAGGCACAAAAGTAGAAAAGGTATGTCATTAAGGTGTCTCAGCTGCCACTAAAAGCATTTCAGGGCTGCCTGCATTACCAATATCTGAACTCAGATGTCAGGTCCAGACCAGCAAACTGAGCCTTCCCCAGGCCAACCCTGTCTGACTGACCTAAGCCTCTCTCAGTTCTCTGGCAATTCTCTGGCAGAAAAGAAAAATAGAAATGAGGGAGCTCATTTTTTAACACCCATCTCCCCGTTAAGGCTCCATCTTTATTAATCCAGTTGGATACTCAGAAATTCCTATACTCTTAAGAACCTCAAGGGCCGGTGAGATGGCTCAGCGGCATAAGCGCCTGCCTGGCAAGCGTGAGGGCCCGAGTTTGACTCCCGGAACCCACGTACAAAAAAAGGGCCAGTGGTATCGCTCAGCGGCACGGGTGCCTGCTGGCGCACGAGGTCCTGAGGTCGATCCCCAGTACCCACCAAAAAAAAAAAAAAAAAAGAACCTCAAGAATTTTTCCTTAGGAATGCTAACGGTTTCTGCCAACTGTTTGAAAATAGAGGAATGTAGTAAGCAGACATATATTACATCTATTACAGTAGTCACAAAGATCCCTGGCATAACGAAGTCCCAAGATCCTAGATGTTTCAGGCATAGTGGTGCACACCTGTAATCCCAGCACTTAGGAAGCTGAGGCAGGAGGATCACTGTGAGTTCAAGGCCAGCCTGACCTACAAAGTGAGATCCTATCCAAAAAAAAAGATCCTAGATGAGGATGAGAGGAATTCACATATATTTGATGGGATCAGCCACCTCCAGAAGTCTCCTCCACAAAATAAATTATCTCAATAGTTCCCAAGAATGCCCATACATATATAGTTGTTGACGTGGCTATATTTTATTATAGTGAAAGGCCATCAGAAGGGAAAAAGACACGGGTACTATATAGAGAAACCAATGCATGTGCTTCATTATGTTCTCTCTGTCCAGTGAGGGTAAACACCAATGTGTTCCTTGCTACAATAGCAAAAAGTGCAATAATATGTGTGCAATGTTTGTGCCCAGAGAAGTCCAGCGAAGACTCAGCATCCAAGGTTTTTATTGAAGGCTAATCACATAGTCACCATCTACCTAGCAACTAGCAACACTTCCAATTCCCAGCTAGGTGTGGTGACGTGCCTGTAATCCCAGCATTCTGGAGGCTGAGGCATGAGGATCAAGACTTTGAGGCCAGCCTAGGCTACATAGCAAGTTCAAAGCTAGCCTACACTACATAGTGAGACCCTATCTCAAACAAACAAACAAACAAACCTAAACTCCCAGAAAGAAAGCAGGTGTTTGACATAAATCATATGGTATATACAAAGAGTCTAGGCACAGTGAACCGCCCTTATCAGTTAAAGAATGAAGGAGACAGTTTTAAGTGTTAAGTTCCCAGATGATAGCCAAAGGCCAAACCTGCAAGCAGGCTCTTGTTAAGACAGCCACCTCAGACCTGCTCTGTTAACTCTTCTGCACAGAAGACTGGTAAATGTTGTCGGTGAGACTAAAGCACTTTCCAAAGTAAGTGGCATTAAGGAGCTGTCAACCTGAGGCAGTGTTAATTGTAAAATATATTGTAATCTTGACAAGCACATGCTCTATTACTAAGCCATACCATAAACCCCCATAATACACTTGTTACTAGTAGGGAAGGCAGAAGGCAAGTTGAGCTCAAAGTGCACTTTTAAGAGTGGGAAAGGGTATTACCATGATTAGAGTTACAGGACCATCATCTTTTTTTTTTTTTTTTTTTTTGTGGGTACCGGGGGGTCGACCTCAGGACCTCGCGCACCAACAGGCGCCCGTGCCGCTGAGCGATATCACCGGCCCCTTTTTCGTATGTGGGATCCGGGAGTCGAACTCGGGCCCTCGCGCTTGCAAGGCAGTCGCTTACACCGCTGAGCCATCTCACCGGCCAGGACCATCATCTTAAAGATCATCCCATTCCCTGAACTCTCTTTTCTCCCTGAATCAAACAATCAAATTTCTGATAGGCTTGTTGGTCCTCCTATGAAGAAGAGAATGTGCTGAGTAGTGGGCATGAGTTTAATTTAATAAACTAGCACTTTGGTCCACAATACATGGGCTCATCTAAGAACACTAGTGATCTTTCATTAGATTCCCATAGACCTGCCTTTATTTATGTCATCTTGTTGATCTTCACTATATTCCGATCAAGTACCTGCTTTAAAAAAAAAAAAAAAAAAGGCGAAATTAGAAGATCAGAGTGGAAAACGGACCTGCCAGATGGTTCTATTATCCAAATTCATGTTCTTTGGGTTCTATTGTACTTTTTTGGAGGGAGAGGGCTGGGGGTTGTATCCAGAAAGTACTGAGCTACATTATCAGTCCTCTTTTTTTTTTTTTTTTTTTTTTTTGAGACAGGGTCTCTCTAAATTGCCCAAGCTGGGCTTGAGCATGTAACCTCCTGGTTCAGCCTCTGAAGCCATTGCATATAGCCACTTTTTTTTTTTTTTTTTTTTAAGGCAGGAGGTCTTGCTATGTTGCCCAGGTTGACCTTGAATTCCTGCTACTACTGAATTCCTCATATTACCCTCCTGCTTTAACTTTTTGAGTAGCTGGGACTACAGGCACATCCCACCACATCCAGCTTGTACTCTGTTTAACTAGGAATCAGGCTGGCATCAGTCTCCCAGGACCTGCGCGTCCTGAGGTGAGTAATAAAACAACACTTGAGAACCTACCAAGCCAAGGACTAAGTCACTCTGTCCAAATAGCCTTTCAGCTTCATCCATCACCAGAGCCACAAAACCACACTCAACTCTACCAGTCTGCAGTCATCATTGCTCTTATCCTGTCAGAAAACGTCCTCTTTCATGTGCAAAAAAGTTGAGAAGACAAACAACCCCACCCCTTCAGTGCTAACACTGTGCTGAGTTCTCATCACAAGTTGGTGGGCAAAGAAAGCTGACTACTTTTCATCCACTCTTGCCTAGCACTCAGCAAAGCATTTTATACTTAAACTTATCACTGCCGGCTGGTAGCTCGCGCCTGTAATCCCAGCTCCAGAGGCTGAGGCAGGAGGATTACTGCAAGTTCGAGTCCAGCCTGGGCTACACAGTGAGTTCAAGGCAGCCTGTACCAGATAGCGAGACCCTACCTCAAAAAAAAAAAAAAAAAAAAAAAACAACTTCATTTACTCCTCAAGAACCACACTTTACAGACAAGGAAACAGGTGCTCTGAGAATTGAAGTAACTTGCCTAAGAGTATATACAACAAGTGACACAGAGGTACCAAAATAGGTGTTCTTTCCACCATATCAGGCACACCTTTGACTTCCCTTTCATCTCAGGAATAAGATAAGGATTCCTCCTGCAGGAGTTCTTTCTCTTCTGAAGCAACCCCAGCTCAGTTCTGCCCACTGACAGTTCACGGCTCCATCCCTGCCACTGTCCCTCCTCCAAACACAAATCTTTCAGCAAGTCTAATGGCCTCAAACTCGTAGAATAATGATGCGCAGTCGGTTTGCAGCTCAGAAAGCACTTTCAGACAGAGTGATTCATCTGCCCTCCAACACAATGGGGCGAAGAGGACAAAGCATGTCACATAAAAGCACCCCGTTTCACAGGACGTCTCCCAAGGTCAAGGAATAAAAGCCAGGAGAAATCAGAACCCGAGGCCGGAGTCCTTGGCTCGTCTCACTACTCTTCACGGGAGCCCACGTTCCAGTCACCGAGCCAGCGAAATCACAAGATGCCGTCTCACGCCCACCCATCCGCAGCGTCACCCTTCAAAGGTCGGCCACTCTCTTCACCACCCCTGCCCTCATGGACCACCACACCTCCCCAAATCCTCCCCTTAAGGACCCCCTCTCTGCCTGAGACCCCAGACTCTGCCTCCCTCAATCCCTCGCCCCGCCTTCCCGCTCCTTCGCGCAAGGCCCCGCCTCCTGTCAACAGCGGCCGAGCCCGCCCGGGTTACCTTCTCCAAGGATGCCGGTCTTTGCACAGCCAGGGAGCGGGCTAGTGACAGGACTGTATTGAAATAAAAACCCCGAGAGGCACTGGAGCCAGAGCTGGAGCCAGACCCACTCCCGGTACCTCGGGCCCCCGCCGCAGCCGCCATCATCGCTTGCCCAGTGCCTCTGCCCACCGGCTCACCGCACCCGGCCCGCGAGCGCCAGACCTCAGGGCGCAAGCGCATTCTCATCCTGCTTCCCCGCCACGTGATCTGCCTAGTCCTGACATTTGGTGGGGCGTGGCCGTGGGGGCGGCCCCACAGCTACAGGGGGGAACGGGCGCCGAGACGTAGGCCGCATTTTCATGAGCCGGATGTGCCTCACCCCCAGTTGCCGCCCACTATGGTTGGCCCCAGAGGCGGGACTGTGATGTAATGAGCGCGGAAGGAGCTTGCCCTGCAGCTCCGGAGTAGACAAACGGGGCGTGGCGCTGGCGGGTTGGTGACCGATCAGTCTTCTGGTTTTCCGACCCTGAGCAAGATGTCGGCATACCCAAGAAGCTACAACCCTTTCGACGACGATGCGGAGGACGAAGATACGCGGCCGGCTTCGTGGAGGGACGCCCGTGACCTCCCCGACGGGCCATCCGCGCCCACAGACAGGCAACAGTACCTGCGGCAGGAGGTGCTGCGCAGGGCCGAGGCCACGGCTGCCAGCACCAGCCGGTCTCTGTCTCTCATGTACGAGTCCGAGAAGGTCGGGGTCGCCTCTTCTGAGGTGAGCCTGGGGCACGACGGAGCTGAACTGGGCAGCCTCTGCGTTGTCAAACGCGGTCGAAAAATGTTTTTGCACAATCTTTTGAGAAGCCTCGAATTGGCTACTAATAGGTTCTTATACTTAGTGCCTTGATGGTTTGTAATAATCTCTTACCTAGGTAAAGAGATGTGTTTCTGGAGTGTTGAAAGGGACAGTTTACCTCGGAAATCTTTCTTATGTATTACTCTGCTTAGTTTTTCCCCCTCTATATCTAGTTCAAACGTGAACTCAGACTGTTCTGTCCAAGTGAGAAAAATTCAAACATCAAAGCCTATTTCTTCTACATAATATCTTGGGTAAAGATGCTTTAGACTATTCTGGAGTGACTCAGAAAGAGTGAGGAGTTTGTGCTGCAGGCGTCAGATGATGAATGGCCTTAAGTTCTTACCCTACCCTTCACCACTTCTCCAGAGCACTAGTAGGGATATTTAAGTCCCCTCTGCACACCTGCTAAATGAACCAAAGCCTGAGTTTGGTTAAGCCTAGGGTCTTACTTTTATTTCTCAAATTCTACACAGACGGCATGTGGGTTGTGACAGTCTCTTGCTCCAGTTCATCTCTGCCAAGTCTTTCCATCCATAGATTTTAGCTTAGGACTTTCAATAAGTATTATTCTTACCACATTCCCTTCTCAGCCTACTAATGTTGTTTGAACAGAGAGAAAAAAAAAAAAAAAGTCGTTTTGGTTTTTAGACAGAGTTTCTCTGCATAGCCCAGGCTGTCCTTAAATGGGAGATTCTCTCCTTTTTCGGCCTCCAAAGTGCTGGAATTAAAGGCATGTGCCACCCTACCCAGTCTGGGGAAAAAAGCAAAAAGGCTTACCAAATGTAAGAGATCACTGATATATCAGCTAAGAATAATTATACGTATTTTGTAGTTTTGAAATGTAGTGCTTGAAATTAAAGTGTTGTCTTCCTCCTTAGGTCTCTTCATAACTCTTCTCTGACAAAATTCATTCTCATCTGATCACTGAGGGTGTTGGACAAGTGTGAGTGCATAGATTAACTTCTTAAATAGTTATCTGTGTCATTTCCTCATTGCTGCTTTCTTAGGTTACTCCTTTCCCCATTTGTCTGGTAACATTATCCACCATTGATCTACCTTTCTGCCTTTAGTCTTCTTGAGGAAGTTTTGCCTGTAGTTCTTGCCTCTCCTGTGTACTAGTTTTCAATATTCCAGGCCAAATGGGAAGTGTTGGCTTAGAACTGGAAGGATCACCTGAGATTTTAAGGCCATGGTGAACTTGTCACTTGATTGAGGGTCCCAAGCCAAGGAAGTCAACTAAGAACTATTTGAAGAGACAGCTCTGGAAACTATAAGGAAAAAAATGAAGTCGAAAATCAGGGCCAGTGATATGGCTCAGCAGCATAAGTGCCTGCCAGGCAAGCTCAAGGTTCTGAGTTCAACTCCCGGTACCCACATAAAAAAAAAGAAAAAGAAAATCAGAGTGGCCAGTCGTAGTGGCACACACCTGTAATCCCAGCAACTCAGGAGGCTGAAGCAGGAGGATTGCTGTGAGTTTGAGGCCAGTCTGGGCTCTGTAGTGGGTTCAAAGCCAGCCTGCACTGCATAGCAAGACCGTGTCTGAAAAAAGAAAGAAAGAAAGAAGAGAAGAAAGATAGAAAAGGGCCAGGGATATAGTTCAGTGGCACAGTGCCTGCCTGGCAAGCGCAAGGTCCTGAGTTCAATTCCCAGTACCAAAAAAAAAAAAAGAACGCTCCAGGGAGGAGCAAGAAATATGTGAAAGTGTTGGCCCAACAATGGGGTTCCTGAGCTCCTGTGCAGGGACACAATGGACAGGATGTGTTCAAAGAAAGAGGAAAGAGGAGGCAAGTAAGGAGCTTTTGGAAGTAAGAGGGAAAGGTCTGGTCTCATAACTCAGTGGGCAAAAACACAAATATTATTATATTTGTGCAATATAAATTGTGGTTATGTGCCCCATCCTCTTCCAAAGTGGGGACTGTGACCACCGAGGCAGGGTGGCACCTCTGACAGGGGGCTTGACCTGGGTGTTGCTCAGAGAAGTACAATACAACCAGCCAGGCAACAGCTTGTCTCCCAAGGTGAACATGTTGAATTTTTCCAGGATTAAATCAGTTCTCAATTATGAGAGACCCTGGGAGTCAGGAATGATCTGCACACCCACCATACCCCATCTTCTGCAACTGTCTTTGAATCATTCCTTCATTCCCTTCAGTTCTGGGAACCTGAACTTCTGCACAGTGTGGCACCCAGCAGACCCCAGTTTGGTGCCCTGCTAACCTCCCAACTTCTGTGGGTGCCTGCTGTATACCCAGTACTGAAACATGCCAGACGCAAGACATGTTTTTATAGAACATTAAGAGTTTACAAATACTATGAAGTTAGGAAGATCATAATTCAGTCTCAGCTTGGCAGAAGTTGGAAAATTACTTAAATCACCTCTAACAAAAGAGAACTGGAAGTGTTTGTTTCTGGAAAAGGTCACCGGTCGTGACCACCAAAGGACAGAGGAAAAGTAGTCAGGACAAGGCGGGTACCTGGCTAACCTGGTAAACACTTTACAGAACTGTAGAGATAACTTATAGGCCACTCGCTCTCTGTCTGCTTGATAAGCGTGTCTTTTTTTCCCCCAAAGTTTAATTTTTGTGACAAGGACTCCAGTCACATGGTTCAAAGTTCAAGACATACAAATGGATTTGAAATCTCCTCCCACCCCTTCCTTGGCCTTAGCTTCCTTTTTCCCCTAAGGTAGCCAGTTATCATCAGCTTCTTCAGATGGTCTAGGAATAAAAACCATATATATATACTTTTTTTCTAATCTTTTTTTTTTTTTTTTGAGACAGGGTTTCACTATGTAGTTCAGACTGGCCTCAAACTTGTAGTAATGCTCCTGCTTCAGCCTCCTCAGTGCTGGGATTACAGGCATGTGCAGAAATATTTATTTTTTTAATTTAAAGTGAAGCATTCCAGTTTGTATATTGCTTAATAGGATGTGATATATAATAAGCTGTTTGGTGAGAGGGTGTTTTGTTTTGTGGTACCTGGGAATTGAACTCAGGGCCTTGTCCATGGTAGGCATGTACTCATGCTGAGCTGTATCCCAGCCCTTTTCATTTTTTATTTTGAGACAGGGTCTGGCTAAGTGACCCAGGCTGATCTTGAATTTATGATCCTCCAGCCTCAGCCTCAGAGTAGCTGAGATTACATGTGTGTAATCCAGCTAGGATTACTTGTGTAATTGCATGTGTGCCAGGCTTTTGGGGTGGTTTTTTAATGGTTACATTTTATTCCATTGAGCAGATGACCAACATTTAAGCAGCCAGTCCCTTATGATGAGCATTGGATTATTTGCAACTTTTGGTGAGACTGTTTGCATTCTACATGGACACTTTTTTTTGTTGTTGTTGTTTTTTGGTTTTTCTGTGGGTACCGGGGGTCGACCTCAGGACCTCGCGCGCCAGCAGGAGCCTGTGCTGCTGAGCGATATCACCGGCCCTTTTTTCATATGTGGGTTCTGGGAGTCAAACTCAGGCCCTCATGCTTGCAAGGCAGGCGCTTATGCCGCTGAGCCATCTCACCGGCCCATGGACATGGTTTTTATACATGTTTTCACTATCCTGAGGATACCCACCCGTACAGGACACTCTCCTCCCCTTCTTGCAGTCTAGCATACTCCAGTAAAGTTTTCAGGGGCCACCAACAGACATTAAACTGGAGCCTGAATGGCTCCCACAGCAACATCAGTGGAAAGGAACTGGAGTTTGGTAGCATTCAAGCATGATATGCTCAGCTACCTGGCTGGCAAATCTTCCTTATGGGCCCACTCATAGCAGTGTCTTTCTATTACTTGACTATCACCAAAGCACACTGAATGTTCAGTTCAGTAAAGAGGAGGAGGCCTGGAGATGTACCTCAGTGGTAGAGTGCTTACTTAGCATGTGCAAGACCCTGTGTCGATCCCCAATACTGTTTAAAAAAAAAAAAAAAAAAAACTGGTAGAGACAAGAGCACCCATCCTAACTCAGGAGTCGTGGCCATTGAAGTAATCTACTCAGGATATCCCTGTAATTTAGAGTAGACACATTGCCATGAATGATACCCTCATTTTCTAGAAAGTTGGTCTGGAGCAGCCCATTCCTGATGTACCAGATTTCTTAACAAAAGTTGATAGATACTTGGGAGACCAAGACAGGAGGGTAGTGAGTTCAAGGCCAGCCTGGACAACTCAGCAAAATAAAATTTAAAAAGGGCTGGGCGTCGGGGATATAGCTCGGTGGCACAGTGCCTGCGTGGCAAGCACAAGGTCCTGAGTTCGATTCCCAGTACCCCCGAAAAAAGAAAAAAGGCCAGCAATGTAGTTTGATGGTAGAGTGCTTACCTAACATTCATGAGGCCCTGAGTTCAACCCCCAATACCACAAAAAAAAGAAACAAAAAAAAAAAAAAAAAAGAAAAGGCTGATAGAGGGAAAAAGACAGCTGCTAGACTAAGTAATTTTTCAGTAGATTTCTAAATGTCAGTTGCTGAAGAGAAACAGTCTCATTTGTCTCATAGTCAGCTATATACTCCTACCCTTCCTAGCAAAATGTCCTCTTTTTATGCTGTGTGTGTTTGAGGGCAAGTGGGTCCTGTCACTCAAGCATGGGTGATTTTAGTCTCAGAAATCAAGCTGATGGCCAGGGATATAGCTCAGTGGCATAGCACCTGCCTGGCAAGCGCAAGGTCCTGAGTTCAATTCCCGTTACAAAAAAAAAAGACAGAGAGAGAAATCAAGCTGATACTGTGTGGCCCAAGGACCCTACCCAAAATCACAGTGTTAACATAAATTCTCTGGCCTGGCCTAAGCACTCTGTCAAGTCAACAGAGACGCCCTTACCAGGCAGAATATTCCAAGGACAAGGAATCTGTCAAGAGCCAAATATGGGGTGTGGGGAGGGTGGACAACCAAGACCTGCTGAGTTAGTCCTTTATTCAGCCCCAGGTTAGCCTGTACACATGGAGTGAGTGACATTGGCATCACCATCTTTGCCTTCAGTGATATTTGTTTTTGTGATACTAGGGATTGAACACAGGGAGCAGACCTACATCCCCAGGCCCACCCTCACCCCTTTTTAAGACAAGGTCTTGCTAGGTTCCCAGGCTGGCCTCACATTTGTGATCCTACTGCCTAGGCCTCCCATGCCCAGCTTGTTTGTTTTTTGTAGTGATAGGAATCAAACCCAAGTCCTCACACATGCTAGGCAAATGTTCTGTCACTGAACTACACCAGCGGCCTTCGGTGGTTTTGTTATGTAACCTAAAACCCAATTTGAGTTTGAATCCACTCTGTACCACAGCTACCGGACTCAGACAGGGCCCCAGGCTTACACATGTTCCATGGTGCTCAGGTGGCCCTGCCAGTGCTTGTGCATGTGCATGCTCCCTTGGGAGGAGAGAGACATGACAAAAATAAATCTCAAACGTCTAGATACCGACGCCAGATTAACATCAATCTACCAACCAATTAGTATCTATTTAATTACAAGCTCAGAACGAGAACTTTAGCACACAGGGAATGAAGAGGCCCATCTGATAGTACAGGGTAGATGCCTTGGCTGTAAGCTGTGGTTGGGATCTGGTTGTCACTGCTGTCCTTGGAAGGTCTGCTGGGGCCTGCCAGGCATCCCCACCCACTCCCCTTCTGTACTCACCGCAAAGTTCCACTTCCCCTCTAGGTTCCTGCCGCTGCCCCAGCTTGTTCGGGGCACATGCTGCTTGCTCTGCCCCATTCCCTTGCCCCACCCCCACCCTTTGCATTCCCTAACTTCTCAGCTTTCAGTCTGTACTCCAACCTTCTCAGGGACCCTCTCTGACACACACTGCACCTTAAACCAGGCCAGGAATCCTTGCCCAGGGTCTCACCCTGGCAAAGGAACAACCATGTGTGTGTACAATGCCTTTCTTTCCTGTCACCCCATAAGACTATAAGGTCAGTGAAACAAAGACTCATCTGCCTTCCTCAATCCCAGTACTCTAGTGTTGTCAAAAAAAAAAAAAAAAAAAATCAGATTGAACTTCATCTTGTCCTCCACTAGACTACAAGCACCATCAGGACAGAGTTTTGGAGTTGTTTAGCTCACCCCTGAGTCATTAGCACCTGGAAACGTGGCTGGCAGAGTAGGTGCTCAATAACATCTGTGGGTGGAGATCTTATAGCATCTACCCTTCTGTGGTTTGGTTATGTTTGTTTGCAGTACTGGGGATTGAACCCAGAACTTTCACACTGAGCTACAGCAACAGCAAGCAGAAACACCAAACAAAGCTCAGGATTTCGAGGCAGATTTATTTATGTCAATAGGCACTGATTGGGATCACTCCCAGAATATCAGGCCCTGATCTCTGGTGGTCTAGGGCTTTTATGGGATAAGCAAGCAGGAAATACAGTGGCAGAATGGCTTGTCAATTGGGGATTGGTTTATATAATGTGCATCATAATGACCAGCTATGCATCACAGTGACCAGCCTTTTCTAAGAGATAGAAGCAACTGGATCTGCCTCAGGAACTATTACCTGGGCAACTAACAAACGGAAATATACTGGCTGTGGGGGGCATTTCTGCTATATTTCTCCCCTTTTAGTTTTCCTGGCAAATCTTTGCTGGGCATATTACATGTGATCTTCTGAGACAAAGCCCAACTAGAATTTAGGCCTGTCTGTTTCGTAACATTACTCTGGCAAGGTAGTGAGGGAGTTAATCTGATCTAGGAGTGTCGAGTGTGTCTTGGGTGCTCATCAAATCTTGGTCAGGTGTTTGATTGATTGTTTTATTCTCTTTGGGCAACCATCCATAGAGTTTAAGCAAGGACTGGGGTAAGCAGAATCCAGGTCAATTAACAAAAACCACAGCTAGCAGGGGGGCAGGGAAGCAAGGCCTAGGGTACACAGCCTGAAAAGACACAAAAATCAAGGGGAGAGCTGGTGAGATAGCCCAGTGCCACAAGCACCTGCCTCGCAAGCGCGAGGTCCTAAGTTCAACTCCCGGAACCCATATAAAGGGAAAAAAGGGCCAGTGATATCGCTCAGCAGCACAAGTGCCTGCTGGCAAGCACGAGGTCCTGAGGTCGACTCCTGGTACCCACATTAAAAAAAAAAAAATCAAGGGGAATAGGGTTGGAGCAATCCTGTGAACTGTGTCCTCAGGCTTTAGTCATGCATAGACTGGTCAGTGTGCGTTGCCTCTTCAAAGTGAGCCTCAGAGGAGCTGTCCAGGTAAATTTTTCAGCAGATCTAAGGCTGGATTTCTGAAACTTATAGAGGTAGTTAGCCAATCTTTTGACTGGTTACAAGCTGTTTCTGTAGGGTTACATCATTTCTGTGTAATCTATATATCTTTGAATGGGGAGAGTCTACTATAATGCATGAGGTCAGGGCCAGTGATACAGACACTGAAGCCTAAGCTGGCTGCAGGGGTGCAGGTGTCAACGCGGCGGCTTGAGCTTGTAGAACAAATGGCAGGAGCAGATCTGTCTCTGATCTTCCAGGAGTACCAGGTAAAAAGTTTTTCTGTCTGGGATTGATGTTTTAGTCAGTTGGATCCTGGGAGGGGGCTTAGGCCTCTGGACCGGATTATTTTGTGTCATTGGTGGCAGGTTTCCAAACAACAGTTTGCTGTGCAGCCCTGCAGGAGAGTTTTGGACAAAATAGTTTTGTCCAAAGTGACCACAGCATATTTAGCCTGTCGGGCTTTATTTCTAACAGAGCTGCTTCCATCTGTAAACAGGGTGTACTCAGCATCTGTCAGGGGATCCATTTTTAGAACAGTTCATCCCAGTACAGCATGTGGCACCTAGACACTTAGGTCTCAGCCTAAGGTGAGCTTGTCAGCTTTCTTGATCAGAAGTGGCTGTTAGAGACAGGTAGGCCACTGGGCACTCCCAGGGACTAACAGTCTGAGTAAACATCATTGCTGTAATGAACTCAAGGATCCAGATTTTGTAGAATCCAGCAGCTTTAAGAAATTTGCAGAGTTTCTTTCTTGTAACCAGTTTTTACCAGATATTGTAGCAGAGCTTTTGTGCCTTTCCAGCAGGCAGCTTGGAAATGTCATTAATCAGAAGTACAGGTCAGTTGGCTTTTGAGTAGATCTTGAGCTGGCTTTACAGGCAGGAGCGGTGTTCTGTTTGATGCAGGTGGGGGTTGCCTTGGGACACAGCTTGATCACCAAAGGGACATGATTGATAGTAAGCCCCAGGGGTGAGTCTTCCGGAAAGACTCACTATACTTCTGGAAATGAGTCTCTCAAAATTTCAGGGTTATGATTATCAGGTATTTCAGGCTGATGTAGGTGCTGTTCTTCCTCCCAGGGTACAATCAGAGTCAATATCAAGTCCAGGACAGTGGACCCGAGTGTGAGGGAGGCTGGTCACATCCCAGGAGAGGTATAGGGCACTCAAGCATATACAGGAATTCATGTTTGATAAAGTGTCCATCAATCTCACAGGATCTGCTTTAGCAGAATTTCTTTTTAGTGGGGACTCCAGTGGGTAACTTCAGTAACTTTAGACATGTTTATTGGCTTCTTGCCTCCCTCTTTGAGGTCTGCCAGGAGAGCAGTGTGGTACTGATCTAAGGCTTCATGGCCCTCTGTTGCATTACAGTCCCAGTTTGGATGTGCTCAGGGGAGGCCTGTGTTCTCCTAAGCATCAGGATCAACTGCAGTGTTGGAGACTTCTGACTTTAACCAGGCTTGGGCCCCATCTAAAATACAGTCTGTGGTGCAGGAGACAGAACTGGTGGTGGTGGCTTCATGGCTGGCTGAGCAGCTCGGGGTTGATCAATGTACACAGGTGTGGAGCCAAGGTGGGAGAGTTATTAACCCCTTATGGCAATTGAGTCCAAGTGAGCTGGGCTTTTATCTCAGGAGTTTCCCAGTTGAACTGCAGAGTGCAAGGTGATGGCTATGTTGTTGGCGGCAGAGATCTTGCTCAAGGTCTCCTGCAGTCTGTCAGGCTGAGGTGTGGCTGGATGCCTATTTATGCTTTTCATGACATCTGACAGCAATTGGGGTTGTGGTAAGGTGGCATGGTTGATGGTCAGGCCCAAAGGCAAGACTTGAGCTCATACCTCTGGGAGGAGAGCTTTTAGAATTCAGGATTGTGGTTATCTGTCTCAGGCTGATGCATGCATCATCTTTTTCTCAGGGAACAGTCAAAGTTGAAAGTGCAGGGTTAAATGAGAGGGAGGCTGACTGGCTTGGTGATATCCTCTCAAGCTGCAAGTTTGTGCCTGGCAGAAAGGGTGAGAGGCAAAAGTCCTAGTTGCCCTAGTGATGGTAACATTTTGATGGAGGGAACTTTTGAAGGCAGAGAGTTCTGTTCCATTGTCTACCAGGAAATTCACAGGTTTCCTCCTCACTTTTGTCATGTCCATGGGCTCTCAGGGGCCCAATTTGATAGAGCTTGATCTGTCCTATCTATTCAGGCCTGACAGGGCTCAACTCATTTGTCAGGGCTGACAGTCCAATTTTCCTCAGTCAAAATGTGGAACTCAGAAGGAATTGCTGACAGTCATCTCAGGTGCATGTTAGATGATACCATCTGACCAGGATAGGCATGTCTCGGGGTGGGGGAGCTCTGTGGCTGAATGCAGGCAATGAACTGGAACTGATTCAGTTGGCTGGAAATAGATGAGTTGGGAGCAGGGAGTGTTGGCAGCAACTGCAGCAGCCAACAAGGGTGCCAAGGCAGAATTCTCAGGAAGAATGGGCCTCTTTTTCTTTTTGTTTTGTTTGAGATGCAGGGAGTGGTTTGGTTTCATTTTTTAACTCTGTAAAAGCTCTTTCTCCTGCAGTCAAGGATTGTGGGTTTTAACTAATTAATTCCCATTCTATCTCCCTACGGTGTACGGTGTTCTGTACCCTTGAACAATGGTGCAACAGACAAAGGGTGGGTGCCCCTCAGAGAGAGACCATTCAGATGCTCGCCTGGCCTTGCCCCTGGTGGGGACTTAGGTGTGACTTAGCTAAGGAGGGTGCAAGGCCTCCTTTATGCCATATGTCAGTCGCCACAGAAACACATGTGAGGGGCCAGTCAGCCACCACGACCAGTACTTCCCAGTCTTGGTACACAGACAGAGCAGCCTGTTGCTTACGCTGTCCATTCCACTTACACATTTATTCAGCAGGCACTCAGCCTGCTTCCAGCCCCCTTCCCTTGAGGGTGGGCTTCGCTAACAAGAGGTGATCAAGCTCTTCTTCTGCTCAAACTGAGGACTGACAGACAGACTAACTGGGGTGCCCTGGGGGTCTTCCAGGAATCAGGCAGGCAGGCAGACATACAGAAAGACAGACTGTGTCCTCTTCCCTTTGGGGTTCGAAGTGAGCCACTCGAGCGGGAAGCCAGGAATCCTCCTCCAGACCTCCAAGGGGACTTGAGAAATCTCAAGGGTGTGCCTTCCCATCGGGACCTGGAGAGGTCCTTGCTCCATCCTCGAGAGCCATGACCGGTGACCAAAGAGGTCAGCACAATCAGTCTTCCCAGCGCACCAGATGCAACGGCAAGCAGAAACACTGAAACAACATCCAGGATTTGGAGGCAAATCTATTTACATCAACGGGCATTGATTGGGATCATTCCCAGAATATCAGGCCCTGATTTCTGGTGGTCTAGGGCTTTTATGGGATAAGCAAGCAGGAAGTACCACAGGCAGAACAGCTTGTCATTTGGGGATTGGTTTACATATGTGCATCATAATGACCAGCATCACAGTGACCAGCCATTTCTAAGAGACAGGAGCAACTGGGTCTGGAGCAGGAACTATTACCTGGGCAACTAACAAACTGAAATATACTGGCTGGGGGGGTGGCATTTATGCTACACTACACCCCCAGCCCCTTTTTTTTATTTGGAGACAAGGTCTCACTAAGTCACTAAGTTGCCCAGGCCAGGCTTGAACTTGTACTCCTCCTGCCTCAGCCTCCCATAGTGCTCTGTGGTGTTTTAAAAAAGCATTCTACTAGGGCCGGTGAGATGGCTTAGCAGCGTAAGCGCCTGCCTGGCAAGCGTGAGGTCCTGAGTTCAACTGCCAGTACCCACATACGAAAAAAGGGCTGGTGATATCGCTCAACAGCACAGGCGCCTGCTGGCGTGCGAGGTCCTGAGGTTGACCCCCGGTACCCACAAAAAAAAAAGCATTCTACTGGCAAGGATCCCATGATTCCTTCAATTCCTCACAGTGACCTTGAACACAAACAATCTGGGCAGGTGTAACCTTATTTCAGGCACCCTTTGCCCTCACAGGAACTTTATCTACTCGTTTTCTGCTTCCCCTTGCTCTCTTAGAGATCAGGTTCATTGACCAAAAAACCACAACCAAAGAGGATTTAAGAATCTGAAAATTGGGCTGCGGATATAGCTCAGTGGCACAGCACCTGCCTGGCAAGCATGAGGTCGTGAGTTTGATTCCCAGTACCAAAAAAAAAAAAAAGAATCTGAAAATCAATCTTTCTCTCTCCTCTCTCCCTCCCCTTGTCTACCTCTCTCTCCCTCCCTCCTCCCTCCTTCGGCATTGTACCACCGGTTCAACCAGATCTGTTCTCTGACCTTATTTTTCCAGTTTTAACCTTAGAAAACTACTTTTGGGGCTCAGGGGAATAAGGCGGAAATCACCTGGTCACTTGTAATGTAAAGTAAGCACTTTGTACATTTGACCTTAACACAGAGGGCACTTTCCAGAGCTCAGTTCCCTCATAACCACCCTGGTTGTTTCAGCAAACTTATTCTCATAGGGACAGATGAAGACATATGACATGGCCTGCTTCTGTGAGATGGGAGCATGCCTTGGGACCAGAAGCATTTGAGGCCTGTCTTTAAAATGCCTGGGCTGTCAGGGCTTGACCAGCCCATTCTTATAAACCATGGTGCTTCCTTGCTGTTTGCTCTACCAAGCCTTTCTTCCTTGTTGGTTAGAACTAGATCACTAACACATTGAGTTCAGTCATTTCCTCTGCCTTCCAGGGAAGGATTTTAACAGAAGCTCTTCCTTCTTTGTTGACTTCATAACCTCCAGGGAACACCAGCTTCCAGCATACAGAAACTTCCAGAGACCAGGGCAGCACTCCTTCCCCCTGCCTTCAGCAAGGCACCTCTCTATACTTCCATTATAACATCCACATCAGCTGTCTGGTTTCCTTACCAAGTAAACATGACACAGAGCCTCCGAGATTCTAAAAGAATGTGTCACTTGTGAGAAGAAGAAAATGAGATCTCACTGCAAATTGGAGGAGGTTTTGTCAGCTACTTGTTACCCCTGCAACTTTCCAAATAGAAATAAGGAGGCTGAGGCAGGGAAATGAGTGATTTATAAGATAAGTCAAGATGGGAAGTGCTCACTGTTAGAGAAAACAGAGCCCTTCCTTGTAAGCTTTGGTCACCACCCAAAGCCCCAACCCCAGCCTCTGCTCTGAGGCTCCTTCCAGAACAGATTCATGTTTTCTACCTACTACAAAATAAGCTAGGACTGGCCTATTAGAAATATGTCAAACCAGGCATGGTGGTACACACCTGTAATCCCAGCACATGGGAGGCTGAGGCAGGAGGATCACCTGGAATTAGAGCCAGACTGGGCTATATAGTTCAAGACCACCCTAAACTACATAGCGAGGCTCTCTTTAAAAAGGTGGGGTGGGGGAGATATGTATGTATCAACTAAGTGGTTGGGGGTGTAGCTCAGTGATAGACCCCTTGCCTAGCATGCATAAGGCCCTGAGTACAATCCTGAACAGCATGCACACACACACACACACACACACAGGAAGGAGGAAAGGAGGAGACAGGTGTGGTGGTGCTTTCCTGTAATCCCAGAACTCTGGGAAGTTGAGGCAGAAGCATTGCAGGTTCAAGTCCAGCCTAAGCAACATAGCAATACCCTGTCTCAAAATAGTCTGGGGAAGTAGCTTATTTAAAGGCCCTGAGTTCAATCCCCAGTACCAGGGGAGAAAATAAAGGGAGAAAAATGAGGAAGGGTGAAATCAAAATCAGCTTAAAATTGACAAGCGGGTACTAGAGAAAATCATTTTCATACTAATTTGTAGCTCTGCCTTGTTCCAGAAGAGACAGTCTCAACTTGTGAATTTAAAATAAGAATCATTTTTTTTAATTTCCAGTGTATATGTTTAAAATTTTTTTAGAGCCAGGTGTGGTACTACACCTGTGTACTCCCTCCTTGAGGCAGGAGGATCACCACAAGTTCGAGGCCAGCCTGGGCTACATAGTTCAAGGCCAGCCTGAACTATATAGGGAGACCCTGTATCAAAAAAAAAGCCTTCTGACTAAAAGGCCGCTCACGGGGGAGACAGCTAGAATGACTGCAGATAAATCCTAAAATAGGGGCTGAAGGGCTGGATATGTAGCTGAAAGGTAGACTCTTGCCTAGCACACATGAAGCCCTGGTTTTGATCCTCAGCACTGCAAAATAAATAGGGACTGAAGCATGTTCAGTACACATCAAGGAGCATGTTAGTGTTGCTGTTGTGGTGAGTTCACATCTGCCTCCAGAACCATCGGCTCTACAGGAACATGGGTGGGGCTGTTCACGTATCAATCTGGCTGGATACCTTTCTCTGCTCCTGACTACTGCATTCATTTGACTGACATGTAGGCTGTCAGTTCTACATAAATTGAGTCTCCATTAAATTACCACTGCAGTCCTTGTGACCCCAGTACATTGAGTCACAGCAAGCAGCTGCTGAGTAGGTACTGGAGACTCAACAAGGAGCAAAAAGCAAGTCCCTAACTCAAGAAACTTATGCGCTATAGATAGAACCAAAGCAAATGGAGGGTAGAGAGGGGAGAGCTGTCGAAAGAAGTTCTACTCCAGAGAATGGAGACAGCTTCTCTGAAGAAATGGCTTTTGATGGAGACCTGAATTAAATAAAACAGAGTGAGCCATACAGGCAGAGAAAGTAACATTTGTTACAGGTTTTAAAGCTAAAACTATGGACAGACTGTATCCAGACATTAATAGGACTCAGAAAGGATCGTGAGATAGAATTTGAAGATTTGACCAGGGTAGTAGGCTCAGGTGGCCCACTGAGAACGCCCATATCTAAAGAGGAGTGGTACAAGAACTAGAGTCCAGGGAGTAATGCCAGGTCCAAGCCCGTAAGGGTTATCAGGACTGGGGAGAATAAAGAGGGCCTGCTGTCCTGGACTGTGATACCCACAGGCACACCCCCATCCATCTCATCATGGTCCTGTAAGCCAACCTCTTTGGCAAAGGGACTTGAGAACAAAGAAAGCAAGTAGAGATAAGGTAGGCAGGGAGAGACAAAGGAATGTTGTCAGAAAGTATCAGTCCCCGTATATGCTTCCTGAGTGTTTATGAAGGACTTGCTGGAGGGCAGGGGAGACTACTAAAAGGTATAATGCCGCTGCTTCTTGTTCCTCCCAGGAATTGGTCCGGCAGCGAGGGGTCCTAGAACGCACAGAGAAGATGGTAGACAAGATGGATCAAGACTTGAAGACCAGCCAGAGGCACATCAACAGTATTAAGAGTATGTTTGGCGGGTTCGTCAATTACTTCAAATCTAAACCAGCAGAGACCCCAGCTGATCAGAATGGCATGCTCACCCCCCAGCCCAATAGCAGGTGAGTTCAGCTCCTCCATCTGGATATAAAGTAACAGAAGTAGGTTTAGTGTGAATAGCCAAAACTTTCAAGCGTACACTTTACCTTCTGTAGTGC
Source organism: Erethizon dorsatum (assembly GCA_028451465.1). Lineage (NCBI taxonomy): Eukaryota > Metazoa > Chordata > Mammalia > Rodentia > Erethizontidae > Erethizon > Erethizon dorsatum. The sequence continues at coordinate 99,809,276 of CM051830.1, read as the reverse complement.
TCAAACCAAAGATTTAGTTTTTCCCTTTTTCTAGTGTTCTCATCATTGTAATCATAGTGTTCCTTCGGTCTTGTAGCCTATTTCTTCCATTTAACACAGAGAAATGATTCATATAATGTGATTACATAAGTTGTTTAATTTTTTTTTTTTTTTTTTTTTTTTTGTCTTTTTGAGACAGGATTTTACTATGCAGTTCAGGCTGGCCTTGAACTTACTTTGTAGCCTAGGCTAGGCTCAAACTCACAGCAATCCCCCTGTCTCAGCCTCCCGAGTGCTAGGATTACAGGCATGCACCACCACGCCCAGCAGTTGTATAACTATCTCTTTTAATTCTATAATGCAAAGGGGAGGAGACTTTCTTTTTTAATGAGGCTGAGATTAAACTCGGGGCCTTGTACATGTTAGGTGAGCAGTCTACCACTGAACACTCTACATCCCTAGCCCAGGAGAGCTATTTTTTTAAATGCGTAGAGGCATAGTAAAATCCGTGCCTCTTAAGTGGAGAGACAATGACTGTGTGCTTGTGTATACACCACCCAGATGAAGATGTAGGATGCTGTTGGGAAGAAACTAGAAAACTATTGCAAGCCTACCAGTGTAGATGAAGGATCCTGTGGGAATTGCAAAAAGAACAGATAGGTAGAGTCTTTGGAATGCGTAGAGAGGAAACTGCAATGATGGGAAGCCTCGGATGCATTAGCCAGGGTTACGAGGGTTTATTTGTGCATTAGCTGAGTCATAGTCACCTTCATTCCAGATTTTCCAGCTCAATTCTAGTTTTAAATATCTGTCACTTGGGGGCCGGTGAGATGGCTCAGCGGCTTAAGCACCTGCCCGGCAAGCGCGAGGGCCCGAGTTCGACTCCCAGAACCCACATACGAAAAAGGGGCCGGTGATATCGCTCAGCGGCACGGGCGCCTGCTGGCGCGCGAGGTCCTGAGGTCGACCCCCCGGTACCCAAAAAAAATATATATATATCTGTCACTCTTTTATCCTCAACTGGCGTTTGGTTTTTCTTGGATTACATTTACCTATAGGTTGCATACCCCTCATCCAAAATGCTTGGGACCAGAAGTGTTTAGATTTCACAGTTGTATAAATTATGGAATATACATTACTAGTTGAACTCCTCTACACAGAAAATTTACAATCTGAAGTGCTCTGAAATCTGAAACTTTTTGAATGCTGACATCATGCTCCTAAAGTTTCATATTTTGGGCTAGGGGTATAGCCAAACAGTAGAGCGCTTGCCTAGCATGCATGAGGCCCTGTGTTCAATCCCTAGCACTCCAAAACAAAGTTTCAGATTTTGAAGCATTTCAGATTTTCGGATTAGGGATTACTCAGCCTGTAGCACAGGAGAAGATAGAATGTTCACTCATTTTGATCTAAGACATCCTCCTTGCACAGAGTCAGGAGCACAGCAAGCCCTTGGAGGAGTGGGAATCTGACAGATTTGTGACTAGAACACTTCCATATTCTCTGTGCCTCTTTCTGAGGCTCTTAGAAGACTTTACAGTCCTGAACACTGCTAGAAAAGCATGGGTCCAACAGTAGTTTTCTTATTTTTTTTTTAATTTTTACTTTTATTAGTACATGTTTGCAGTATATAGTGATTACATATTCATTATGGGGGTTGGGACATGTACATAACACATCCTAATTCTTTTTACAATTCAATTTTCTTCCTTCAGTTTTCTTCTTTTGGAGCATCTGGAAAACTCAAGCCTTTCTGACAAGGTCCTCTCACCAGTGAGGCAGCCATAGTATTTCAGTGACCTGGGGCTCAAGGTACCCAAGGTCACTTACCTTGCCTAGCCTACTGCTCATAGATCAACCCCAATCAGCTGTGGTGTTCTTGTCATCACTTAGGACAAAAAAGCAAAATTTTAATTATTCATTTATTCATTCATTTGCAGTGCTAGGGATCAGACTCAGGGGCACACTACCACTGAGCAATGTCCCTAGTTGTTTTTTTTATTTTGAGACAGGGTCTCACTAAGTTACCCAGGCTGGCCTTGAACTTGAAATCTTCCTCCCTCCACCTCCTGAGTAGCTGGGATTACAGGCATGCGCCACCACACCTCGCACAGAACATTTTTTTTTTTTTTGTGGGTACCAGGGGTCGACCTCAGGACCTTGCGCGCCAGCAGGCGCCCATGCCACTGAGCGATATCACTGGCCCCTTTTTCGTATGTGAGTTCCGGGAGTCGAACTCAGGACCTCGCACTTGCCAGGCAGGCGCTTACACCGCTGAGCCATCTCACCGGCCCGTGGCACGGAACTTTTAAGTGAAACAACTCACAATAAGTCAGCCATTACCCAAATGTGCATGACGGTGAATCTGTGCAGCTTTGTAGGTGAGGCCACTTCATTGGCATTGCATGGTTCCTGCCTCCATGTGTCTTGATTACCCATGTCTGCACACCTGTTACTGTGGCTGGGAGTCAAAGCAGTGAGAACACAATTCATCAGTTGGTATCGGGAGGCAGATGGTCAACGTAAATGCTATGGAGGCCCCAAGAAAAGAAAGGGTTGACCTTAGAGGAGAGGAAGGTGGCACAAAGAAGCTGACCTTTTGTGTGGAATCATGATTACAGGGTAGTCCACCAGTTGAAGTGGGGCTTAGCAACAAATATATGGCTACCAGGAAAAGCCAGGACTCTGAAGGGCAAAGGCTATATTTCAAAAGCACAGCAGGATGTCTGGAAATAGCACTGTGCAAAGGGGAAGGCAGAAATCAAGAACCAGGTATGATGGTGTACCGAAACCCCTACAGAGGGTATCAGTCTAACCCATCCAGCAGTATGGCACACAGATGCAAAATAAAGACAGAGAGAAAGTTCTGTAGTTGAGGAGCTCTGGGATGACCCAATGTTCTCTGTAGAACAAAAGGCATCATGTCCAAAAGCTCGTGGCTTTTATTGGTATCAGTCAGGGAGGTGGGGGGGTCAAGGCAGAGTGATAGGAAAAAGAGACTTTGCAGGCATCAGCTGTAATGAGAAACAGAGCAATTTTGTACCAGGCACAACAGCCTCTAATTAATCATGTAAGGATAGCTTGATGTATGCAAGGCTGGCACCTATACTGCCAGGAAGGTGTAATTCTTTCTTAGTCTCATGGCCTCAGCTGAGATGTTATGTCATGTCTTAGCCCTGGAATCTCACAGGCTCTTGCTTGGGCCCCAATTCCAGCCATCAACATGGGGGCTGTTCTTGCCTGTGTTTTGCCGCTTCACTATTAATGAGACCACTGGTGCCTTGGCCAGACTCAGTCTGTAGTCCTAGCTACTCAGGAGGCTGAGGCAGGAGGATTGCTTGAAACCAGGAGTTCAGGTCCAGCCTGGGAAACAGAAGTAGATCTCACCTCAAAAAAAAAAAAAAATTAACTGTGGGCAGGCTGTTATTGAGTAGAGATAGAGAAGAACAGGCTGTTGGGGCACCCAGTCCTAGATGGAGGCACCTACCATGCTCCTGTGAGTTCAGCAGGGTATCAAGCACAATCTGGTCAATGCTTAAGTACCAAGAGAAGTCCTTGTCTGTAGTCAGAGTCACCAAGTAAGGCTTTGTGGGTCAGGAAGCAAAACCAAAGATCTTTTGAAAGGACTTACCATATATAATGAGAGGAAAAAGACAACAAAAAATTTTTAGTGACAAACTCCAAAATATAAATTTAGGCGAGTATAGTGGTGTACACCTGTAATCCTAGCACTCAGAAAGCTGAGGAAGAAAGATCACCTCAAGTTCGAGGCCAGTCTGGGCTACAGTGAGTTCAATGCCAGCTTGAACTATACAATGAGACCCTGTCTCAAAAAAAACAAAAAAAAAAAAAACAAAAAAAAAAAACAATAGTAGTAGTAGAATACAGGTGTTTGGTAATAGAGCTTTACTAACAAGAAAAATGAGCCAGCAAGCTAGCTAGCTTGCTTGCTTGCTTGCTTTTTTCTCCAGCACCGGGTATTGAATCCAGGGCCTTTGTACTGAGTTACATCCCCAACCATTTTTTTTTTTTTTTTTTTTTTTTTTTTGAGACAGGTTCCTGCTAAGTTGCCCAGGCTGGGCTCAAACTTACAGTCCTCCTGCCTTAACCTTCCTCAGTGCTGGGACTACAGGCCTGTGCCATCATACACAGTGAGAATGAAATTCTTGAGGTTCAAAACTCATGTTTCCTATTATCCAATATAAGAAAAGTGGTCATCAGTCTGTAAAGGCCATTTGTTCTTTGTGGCTGTCCAAAAACAATTTTATATGTATATATTACCACAATTTTAAAAACTGGGTTAAAAAAAAAAAGATGGTGGGCCAACTTTGGCCCACAGGTCATAATTTGCTGAGCCCTGGTCTAAAGTACCCATTGGTGGTTTCATCTACTTTTCATTCACCTGGTCCCAGGACTCCTCATTTGCCTATGCAAGGGGCACCTACTTCTAAGACAGTGATCTTCTGAAGCTTGCCATGAAGCTGACTCCCAAGAGAGGCTGTGGAAATCCCTGCTTTGGTTGGGAGTTTGGCACAGGAGAGGCATTTGATTTTCAGTTCACAGGCATCAGTTGAAAAGACTGACAACACTGTTATAGGCAGTTTTGCTTTATAATGTTTTCTTTTCCTTTTATCCAAAGATTGAAAGAAGCCATAAGTACAAGTAAAGAACAGGAGGAAAAGTACCAGGCCAACCACCCAAACCTCAGGAAGCTGGATGATGTAGGTGAGTGGGGACCTGTGTGCACACATCTGCATTTGGATCCTGAGGGGCCTCTGTATTAGACCTTGAGGGCTGTGGGGAGCAGCTGCCTGTCTAGTGTGCAGGGGCTCCAGATGCTGGCATCCCATGTGCTGGTTGAAGAGCCATGTGTGCTTTCAGAAAATAGGGTGTGTGTTATATGGGGTTCCTTCCTCCCTCCCTCTGGGTGGATTAAGGAAGTGGTGGCCTATGTCCTCTTGAAAATGAGCCTGCCAGCCATTGGTTCCTACATGGTATAGCTCTGAGCTATTTCATAGTGAAAAGCCTCCTACAAGAATAACCTCTCTGGGGCCGGTGAGATGGCTCAGCGGCGTAAGCGCCTACCTGGCAAGCATGAGGGCCCAAGTTCGACTGCCGGAACCCACATAGGAAAAAGGGGCCGGTGATATCGCTCAGCGGCATGGGCGCCTGCTGGCGCGCGAGGTCCTGAGCTCAACCTCCCGGTACCCACCAAAAAAAAAAAAAGAAAAGAAAAAAGAACGCCTCTGATTTGTGATGTGCTGTGTCCCTATGAGAACATGATCATCATGTACTAAATCATGTACAAAAAAAATAGCTGGGCATGGTGGCAAATGCCTGTAATCTCAATACTCTGGAGGCTGAGACGGGAATGACAGCAAGTTTGAGGCCAGGTTGGACTGTATAGTGATTTCAAGGCCTGCCTGAACTGCATAGCAAGACCCTGTCTCAAAAAAAAATAATAAAAAAATAAAAATAAGAGAAGGGGTCCAAGAGATGGCGAGGGAGAAGGGATAGGAGAGGAAGGGGGTAAAAAAAGAATTAAGACAAGTCGTGTACATGTACCAACTCCCCACAATGAATGTAATCATTGTGCGCTGATAAATGAATAAAAGAATAGCCAGGTGTGGTGGCGCACACCTGTAATCCCAGCACTCTGGAGGCTGAGGCAAGAGGATCATTGCCATGCTGGAGGCCAGCCTGGGCTACATAAGTGAGTTCAAGGCCAGTGTGCACTACATAGTGAGACTACATAGTGAGACTCTTTGACTCAACAAAACAAAACAAGGATAACCCCTCTGGTAAGTATATTAGCCCTTAGAGCTGTCCACGTCCTAATCCCCAGGCCCCATGAGTATGTTAGGTTGTAGACAAGAAAATTTACAGTAATAGGTAGAATTGTAGTTGTTAATCAGCTGAGCTTAAGATTGAGAAATTATCCAATTAGCTAGGCTCAGTGTCCTCACAAAGGTTCTTTGTAAGTAGAAAGAGAGGCAGAAGAGAGAGTATTAGAAAGAGGTTCAGACCTGGTGCACTGCTACCTGTGAAGCTCTAGGAAGCAGCCAGCTGCCAAGGAATGCACATGAGCTCTAGAAGCTGAAAAAGGCAAGGACTCTGATTCTCCCCAAGAGCCTCCAGAAAGAACACAACCCTGTTAATACGTTGAATTTAACCCATTGAGGCCCATTTGGAATTCCAACCTCCAGAACTGAAAGATAAGTTTGTGGCAGTTTGTCACCACCCCAGGAAAAGACTAATATAACTCCCAAACCCAAGGACGAGGAGAAGCAGCAGCATGGACAAGGTATGCAAGATACCTTGAGCCGAATCATCTCATTAATATCAAATGATAAATCCAGAAACATCTTTATCTGGGAAGGAATTTAGGCCCCTAGGGACCGCCATAGATTTTAGAAAGCCAAGCTCATTGAAATGATGCTAGAAACCAAATGCTGACTGTGATACCCTAGTGGAAGACAGGACACATCCCAGCAACACCAGAACCTACCATGGATTCAGGCCTGGTGGCACACACCTATAATCCCAGCAGTCTGGGAGGCTGAGGCAGGAAAATCACAAATTAGAGCCTAGCCTGGGCAATTTAGCACCTTACTGAGATCCTGTCTCAAAAAAAAAAAAAAAAAAAAAAAAAAAATCCTGGAGATGTAATTCAGTGTGAAGGCCCTGGGTTCAATCCCCAGTACTGCCAAAAAGAACTTACCATATTATTTGTGGTTGATAACAGCTAAGGAAAAACCTGATGGAGAAAGAGTCTGAGGTCAGGACAGATTGACATGGGCACAGTTCATTCTGGAAAGGTGAACACCATAGTAGAAAGTGAAAGAAAATAAACTGCAAAGGGCCCAAGAAAAAACACATCTGTGTTATACCCTGGAGATGTGGAACAAGATCCTGCACCCAAAGACACTATTTTAAGGGATTAAGGGGAGTTTTCATTTGTGTGGTGTATGTTAATTTAAGAGACTTTAAGAAAAAAATTGATGGACTGGATGTGGTGGCACAGGCCTATAATCTCAGTACTTGGGAGGCTGAGTGAGTTTAAGGCCAGCCTGGACTATATAGTAAGACCCTGTCTCAAAAAAAAAAAAAAAAAAGAAAAAAGAAAAAATTGACATTGTATGTGTAGATTAGTAGGTTGGTGCTGGAGTAAATGCAGTTCTTCATATTAATGGGTTCCATATCCACCGGTTCCACGTCTGCAGATTCAATCAGTCGTAAATCCACGATATTCTAAATGGAAAATTTGTGCCATACTAAACATGTAACAGACTTTCTAATTCTTGCCATCAGTTCCTAAACAGTGCCATTTAGCAACTATTTACGTGTCACTTACCTTGTATTACATATTATTATAAGTAATCTAGAGATAATTTAAAGTACATAGGAGGACATACATGGGGTATATGCATAAGGAGCTTGGGCATCCTCAGATTTGTGTATTCCAAAGAAGATCCTGGAACCAAGTTCCCTCGGCTACAGACTGTACACTAAATCCAGAAAGAGGTGTTTCCACCAAAAGAGGTAAATTGGGATGACAGAGCTTTTTTGTCTGTGTATGGAAACTGAAGTTCAAGGAAAATTTTGGGGGTCAAATGTGCATTACTTAACATTTCTACTTTGCTTAAGTGAAAAGATAGCCTAGAAATAAATTTCTAAGGGGCTGAGGTTATAGCTCAGTGGTAGAGCACTTGCCTAGTATGAGCAAGGTCCTAGATTGAATACCCAGAGAGAAAGAGAGTTTCAGAAGAATAAAAACTCACCCCTATGCTAAATGTAACAACTTCTTTGCTGGGCGTGGCAGCGCATGCCATGCCTGTAATCCCAGCACTCCAGAGGCTGAGGCAGGAGGATCACCACAAGTTCGAGGCCAGTCTGGGCTACGTAGTGAGTTCGTGGCCAGCCTGAACTGCACAGCAAGACCCTGTCTCAAAAAAAAAAAAAAAACACCTTTTTTTTAACACTGAAACAGGGTCTCATTAAATTTTGAATTGGGGATCCTCCTACCTCAGCCTCCCAGAGTGCTGGGATTACAGGCATGTGCCACCACACCCAGCTTAACTTTTGGTTTGGTTTGGTTTGGTTTGGTTTGGGGGTTTCATTTTTTGTGTTTTATTTTTTTATTGACACGTTCTCCCTATGTAGTTCAGACTAGCCTTGAACTAACTATGAAGCCCACAACAGTTTGAATTTATAACAGTCCTCCTGCCTCAGCCTCCCAAGTGCTGGGATTGTAGGCATGCACCACCATGCCTGGCTCTTAGCTTTTGACTTTTAAACCTTGTCTCTACTAGGTACAGTGACACCCACTTGTTAGTCCCATCTACTGCAGAGGCCAAAGCAGGAGAATCACTTGTGCGCAAGAATTCAAGGCTGTCCTGGGCAACATGGAAGACCCATCTCAAAAACATACATACATACATAAAAATAAATATAAATAAATAAAGCAAGTCAAGAGGTGTAGCTCAGTGGTAGAGTGTGTGCTTAGCATACACAAGACCCTGGATTCAACCCCTAGCACCAAATCAATAGGGGGAAAACATACCTTGTCTCCAGATCTTATCCATGAACCTATGTAATTTTGCATCAATACAGTTTCTCTGCCATACTGTTATTTATATATTTTTCCAGAGCTTGTGTACAAGGATTGGACCAAGTGAACCACAGGTGGAAGGTCTTTGTTTTTTAAGACAAGGTCTTGCTACATTGCCAAACTTGTGGGCTAAAGTGATCCTCCCATCTCAGCTTCCTGAGTTACGGGGAGGAGGGAGGGAGGGAGAAACAGGTCTCACTATGTAGTTCAGGCTGGCCTTGAACTCACTAGGTGGCCCAGTCTGGCCTCCAAGTCATAGCAGTCCTCCTGCCTCAGCCTCCCAAGTACTGGGATTACAGGCATGTGCCACCATGCCCAGCTGGTTAGGGGTCTTTGATCTCTCAAGAGCTGAGGAAGAGGCTGGAGCCCTGACCTGCTCCCATGGAAATGTCTCCTCCTGCCCACAAATCTGCCCTGGGCTCCTCCTTCATGCATTGTATCCTTTCCAACCCCAATCCCTCTGTATGACCCCAGACCCAGCTACCTCATTCCTCCCACCCATCTCCCAAATTAAGATGAGATTCATGATAGGACTGGGGGTAGTGTGACTCAATGGGGGACGTGGAGTGACTGTTCTCTTGGTGTTTCTTTTTAAATTCAGACTCCCAAACTGGCTCTGCTGTGAGTACTGAGGCTTACCTGAAAAACCCGCACCTTCAAGCCTATCACCAGAAGATTGACAGCAACCTAGGTAAGACTGATAGCTGTGCCAGCCTCTGTAAGTCGCTTGTCCTCCATGCACACGGAGCCACTAGTTAGTTGCTCCCTCATCCCATGTCACGCCCCGCAGAATCACTCTCAGAAATCTGTCCACTTCTCTTTTACTTTCAGCCAGGCATGATGGCGCACACCTGTAGTCCCAGCACTCAGGAGGCTGAGGCAGAAGGATCGCTGTGAGTTCAATGTCAACCTGAGCTACATAATGAGTTCAAGCCCAGCCTGAACTAATAGTGAGACCCTGTCTCAAAAAAAAAAAAGAAAAAATCTTCTTTCAGTCCCGTCAAGCCATCCCCACCTCTTACTTGGATCCTGGAAGCAGCAGGGACCTAAGAATTCCTGCGAGGTCCTCAGCAGTACAGCCTTTATCCCACCACTTGCTGTGTCTTTCCCACCTGGCCACATGGTATTCCAGTTTCCTCCCCTGTGAAACCAGCTGCCCCTGAGGAATGGAGGGAGCATTCCATAAACCAACACCATCAAGCACTTAGAAAGTGCCTGGCCTGGTAAGAGTTAGCACTCATGTTGGCACATGGGCAGAGTAATCTTTCAGAAAAGAATTCAGGTGGTATATTCTTCCAAAACACTCTCAAGGATCCCCCCACAATTAAAGTCCAGGTTCCTTGGCCCAGCTTCTGTCTTCCTCCTACTCCCAACTTCCTTCCCTCATCATTGTGGGCTCCTGTGAGCCTTGTGATGCCAGTTATTTCCTCCCCATATCCCCATCTGCCTGGAGTGTCCTTCCTCCCAGCTCTTTGCAGGCTGACCCTTTCTCATGCCACAAGGCCTGCTTCAGAGTGGCTTCCTCACAGAGTCACTCAGAACCCCAGTATTTCCACAGTGCTGCTGCTTGTGATCCTCGGTCTGCAGCTTTATCTGCTGTCTCACTGACCAAACTATCAATTCCATAAGGTCCTGGGGTTTTTCTGTTTTTGAGATAGGTACTGAGGATTGGACCCAGGAATTTACACATGCTAGACACACATTCTAGCACTGAGCTTCATCCCCAGTCCTTCTTTTTTTTTTTTTTTTTTTTTTTTTTTTTCTATTTTGAGACAGTGTCTTACTAAGCTGCCTCAGCCTCCCAAGTAGCTAGTATCGCTAGCTAGTATATGCACCACCAACACTGTTTCCATTTTGTCACCACTTTATTCACAGGGCCCAGTAGGAGCACTGATTTTTTATTTTGCCTTTTTGTTTTTGTTTTATTTGAGACAGGGTCCTCTATGTAGCCAAGGCTGGCCTTGATATCACCGTGTGGAGCCCATCTGGCCTCCAATTCGTGATCCTCCTGTATTCCTCCCTCCTTCCCAACTCTTTTTTTCTGTCCTTATTGGATTAAATGATGGTTGTAGTCTAGTCTTTTTCTTTTCTTCTCTTTTCTTTTTGCTATGTTTGTTGTGTTGGATTTTGTTTTGTTTTGCAATGCTGAGAACTGAATCCAGGGCCTTTGCACTGAGCTGTTTCCCCAACCCTTTTTTTATTTTTTATTTTGAGACAGAATCTCACTAAATCACTCCTGAATCAAGCTCCCAGAATGCTGGGATTACAGATGTGTGCTACTGCCCATCTTTCTTTGGCCACATTTTGTAGCTCAATTAAGAAAAACAGAATTACAGAGTCAATAAATGTATAATCTTTTTGAGTATTAAAAAGAATGTTTACACAAAACCTAAATTATAGAGAACAGACATAAGTAAGACATAAATAAATAAAAGAACTGTATTTCCACCACCCACAGCTCACCACTGTTATCTTCTGTGGGAATGTTAACACTTTTGTTTTGTTTTGTTTATTTTTTGAGATGGGGTCTTACTCACTATGTTGCCCAGGTTATTCCTTTACTCCTGGACTCAAGTAATTCTCCCACCTTAACCTCCTGAATAGCTTGGCCCATAGGCACATGACACTATGCCCACCTGTTAGCACCTTAGACCTGCATGGCAGGCTTTCCCACTGGCAGCAGGGAGGAGGACTCGTCTCAGTACTTTCCACATCCACAGGCTTCTGCCCCAAGCCTTACCTACCCTTCGCCTTCACAGCCCAGGGAAGCCCCAGCCATCCCTTCTGTCCTGTGGATTCTACCATCTGAAGCCAGAGACTTCTTTTCTCTAATGCAGAAGGTGTGTCTGCCCAGATCTGGCTACTCAGATAAACCCAAAGAGGCTCCAAAGCCCCTTGTCCTTCATCAAGAGGAAGGGAGTGGCAGCAAACCATGATATCTTTGATGCCTGTTGGCAGGGGAAGGGAGAAGGGAGACCAGGAAGGAAGCTGAGTTCAAGAAGTGAGCAAGATAAGGGCTGAGAGCCATTCACCACTGTAGGCTGTGCATTTGGCATTGAGGACTTGTAGTCTACACTCTCCCCACAGCACATGTGTAGAGCTAAGGCAGGAGGTAGGCAGCTGGCTCAGAGAACAGCCAGCTGGCCCTGCTGACACAAAGCTACATGGGCACTTTTTTTCATACACCTCTTTCTTTCCCACACTGTCCCCACATCTCAGCACTCCAGCAAGTCACCTCTGATTTCCACTTCCTTGCCTCGTGGCTCTATCATGTTGTTTTTTTTGTTTTTTTGCTTTTTTGTTTTTTTGATCTTAGCCTAGTTGTTTGCCTGGCCTTTGCTATCTCAGATAATAGGTTTTACATGGAATACAAGGTCATGGGTTTCAATAATCTCAAGAAGCATAGAAGCCAAGAATGGTGGTATATGCCTGTAATCTCAGGACTCAGGAAGCTGAGACAGGAGGATTCCAAGTTCAAGACAACCTTGGGCTGCATAGTGAGTTTAAGGCCAGTCTTGACTTACCTAGCAAGACCCTGCTTAAAAAAAAAACCTAAACCAAGAAGCATAGAGCCAAAGACTAACTGATTTTGCATAGGGTTGCGGTCCCAGTGATAAATACTTTTATCACAACTAACTTACAAAGCACCACCTCTTCTCTCTTACCTCTGGCTCTTTCCCAGCCCACTGTTCTCAATACAAGGACAGAGAGCAGACCTAGGTGCATCCACCACCTGAGTGCACATGTACGTGCACAAAGGCACTTGAGCACACTTACTCTATGACAAAACTAGGAGACTTGCCCACTCCCCTTTGGCGGAGTCAGTTAAAACTCATCTCAGCAGTTGGTAAGCCCGGCCAGGGGACACTAGAACATGCCTAAAAAATAGGGACAGAATTTGAACTCAGACCCAGTGGAATTGACCTGGATCCTCCATGCTTCATCCTGTACTACACTTTCCTCCTTTGAAACTAGGCTACTTGCTCATCATGTTTAAACCTGAATTTCAACAACAGTGGTATAATGTATTGCAAGAGTCAAACTTTTGAAGCTGGGTATTGTGGCACACACCTGTAATTCCAGCCCTCTGTGAAGTTGAGTCAGCAGTATCACAAGTTCAAGCCCAGACTGAGCAACTTAGTGACTTAACAAGACCCTATCTCAAAATAAAAATTAAAAGTGCAAAGGCCCTGCTTTCAATCCCAGGTACCACCACCACCACCAAAAAACAAAAAAAGAGAGAGAGTTGAACCTTAGGCAGAAGTTGTGTGTTCCAGTTGCCCAGGGCTCTGCCTACTCAGAACCCTCAGCACTTGGTTCTTTGACCTGGGGACCTTGGAATATAGGGGCCTGTGTACCTAGACCACTGTTGTCTTCCTGCCCACAAAATAAGCAAAAGAAATGGGCCAGTGTGGTTTTGAGAACTGCAAGCCAGCTGGTAGCTCAGCATCTATGTGTTCATGAATCTGGGAAGTGGTAGCAATAAATGGGAAATATGTATTTAATAACAAAGGGTGTTCACGGTATTTGAGTCCTATAAAAACATCTGTAGTTCATTGTTTTCTGGCAGAAAACATTGTTGTCCCACAAAACAGGACAGGGACAGAGTCACCCCTTCTCTTACCACCTGCCAAGTGGGCTGGGAATGCATCTTCTGAGGAGAGCCTGAGGCTGGAGCGGAAGGTGCAGGGGCTCCAGGTAGACAGGACTATCACTCACATGTGTTTCCAAATGGGGATTCCCCATATTTGCTGCTCCGGTTCTGTGCCAGATCCAGCTGGAGCTCGAGATGGAAGGAAAGTAGGCACTGCTCAGTTCTATCCACTCTGTGGATTTTTTGCTCCCAAAGAGTAGGCCAGCATGACAGGCATGGTGGTGTATGCTTGGAGTCCCAGCTACAGAGGAGACTGAAGCAAAATGATTGCTTGAGCCCAGGAGTTCCAGACCAGCCTGGACAAGATAGTGACCAGTGTACCTCATCCATAACTTCACCATGAGGTATGAGAATAGAATGTTCTTCAGGCTGTTCTGTTCTTCTCTTTTCCTTGGGTACTAACTGATCTTGAAATATATGGCAACCTAGTAGATCACTGATGGCAAACCTTTTGGAGACCGAGTGCCCAAACTGCAAACCAAAACCCACTTATTTATTGCAAACTGCCAACACTGCAATTAAACCTCAATACTGAGGTTTTAGTTTATAAAAAACAACTGTTACCTGATGCTCAACTGCTGGGACAACTTGGCTCATGTGCTGACAGAAAGGGGTCCGTGTGCCAACTGCAGCACTCATGCCTTAGGTTCACCACCATTGTATTATATGGTCCAAAAGCACCTGAAAATTTTATAAGTATATACGCATTTTTTTTAAACACTGAAAATGGCTGAGGATATAGCTCAGTGGTACAGCAACTTGCCTATCATGCATGAGGCCCTGGTTTCTGTCACTACCACCAGGAGGAAAAACTGAAAAGACAAACACTGTTATAACAGTGGTTATGTTGGAGTAGGTGAGCCAAAATGCCTTCTACTTTAAACACATATTACTTTTTTACCCCCTTGGTACTGGAGATTGAAGCCTTCACAATAAGCTACATCCCTAGCCCTTTTTATTTTGAGAGAGGGTCTCGCTAAATCACTAAATTGCCCAGGCTGGGCTTAAACTTGTGATCCTCCTGCCTCAGTCTCCCAGAGTGCTGGGATTACAGCCATGCACTACCATTCCTGGCTACATACTTTGTATTGAGTAAACATCTCACTTCCATATATTTTAGAAAATGTAAACAAAGCCCTGGAGCTTATCCTGTTTTAGGAGAAAGAAAACTCAATAATCCAGATATAATTTAAATACCTGGGAGGGACTAAGAAGTATTTCCAGGTGCCATTACTGTGTTCACTCGACCTGCATGTCATTTCCTTCTCTCACAGATGAACTGTCCATGGGACTGGGCCGTCTGAAGGACATAGCTCTGGGGATGCAGACAGAAATTGAGGAGCAAGATGACATTCTTGACCGGCTGACAACCAAAGTGGACAAGTTAGATATCAATATAAAAAGCACAGAAAAAAAAGTCCGACAACTCTAAAGATAGAGAAGTAGCTCTACTCTATTATGATGACAATATTTGAAAGATCTTTTTAAACTCCTAAGAAATTTCATTTATTATTTTAACATGTGTTTGCAAACGTTATAACAGAGTAGGTCTTAAGGGATTTGTGTTGTGATGAAGAAATGTTTGTCCACTTTGTCTTAGGGATGACACCTCCCTAAATTCTTTCAGCAGAATGTTTAGTTTTGTTCTGAGCACAGTAGCCCAGCCATGAATATCTTAGGCCTTTGACTGCCATGCTGGAATACGATGAAAAAGTACATTTTCATGGGTATATGCAAAGATACAGGCAGAATTTCAATCTTGCATCCACCACCCACCATTTCCCTGTTGGCTATATTTCTCATTCCTAGGCCTTGTGAGTTCAATGTTATGGGACCCGGGGAGGGGGGGGGTCCTTCCCATATTTTTGTACAGGAGACATCATACACATACACAAACACTAAGCACATTTTGCTTCTCTCCTCTCCCTGGAAAAGGATCAATGTTAGATCTGGAAGTGGAGTGTCACATTCTTTGCTCTTCTGTTAGTAGATGTCGCCTCTTGCTCTCCTTCCCTCTGTCACTGTCATGCATTTTAGTAAGAGGGCTTCAGAGTAACACCTGGAAATGTACAGGGAATTGGGCAAGCCCTTCCTCCCCACATGCTTTCATCTCGTGTTCTCCATCTGTGGTTAGGAACAGATTCTCCACGGGCTCAAGGCCACTTGGCTGATCAACAGGACACCCTGTGGAGATTTTGGGAATGGGAGTATCACACAGATGTGGACAGGCAGTGGCCTTCCTCCACTAAGCCCTACACCCTACCATGGCCAGGCTTCAGTATGGCAGTGTTTGTTAGGTGCTGGGGCCTCCAGCACCATCAGGACTCCCACTCAGTCTTTTGTACTTCTTCAGGGTGACATTTGAATCATCACTTGGTTCCCTCTCACCCAGTTTTAGGACTGGAACTGCACAAATAATGCTGACCTTGTATGAAAGATTTGGCTAAAGAAAAACAAAAACGCCCAGATACTATTTTAACTAGCTCAGCTTGTTCTCTCTTTTCATTTTATAAAAGGAATCATCTATAAGTATTCATTGCAGTTGACTTCTAGAATAAAATTAAGTTCAGTACCTCCATCAGAATCATTGAAGCCACAAAGCCCTTGTCTTTTTTAAAAATAAATTAAGATATTTTGAAGATGGTAAAAGAGAGTAATTTTAATGATAAGTCAATCCAGGCACTGGGGAGGCTGAGGCAGGAGGATCACATGAGTTCAAGGCCAGCCTGGGCTATATAAGTAAATTCAAGGCTAGCCTGCCCTATATAATGACACCCTGTCTCAAAAAAAAAAAAAAAAAAAAAAAAAAAAAAGGAAGAAGAAGAAGATACATTGCCACACGTGTAATTCCAGCAGTCTGGGAGGCTGAGGCAAGAGGATCAATTCCAAGTTGGAGCTAGCTCAGCCAAGGCAAATTAGCAACTTAGCAAGACCCTTTCTCTAAAAGTAAATAATAATAAAAAGGGCTAGGGATATAGCTCAGTACAAAGGCTCTGGGTTTTAAAAAAACAAAAGAACTCATCTTTATTGCCAGATGGGATCCACAAGACAGATTTCTATTTCTACAGTTTAGCTGGAAACAAACGGTGCCTTCAAATAAGTAGCTTTTCTATCTTCAGTTTGGTTATATACTAAGTGTGCTACTAACAAAAAGTGCATTCTCTTTCAGAAGAGACTGTTCATAACATCTAATACTTTCTAACTTAACAGCAGTGGAATGACCTCATGGATGTCTTGTTTGTATTCTGTAGGAAAGGAGGCCTGAACTTAAGTGGTGAGAAAAAAATACAACAGTGCATTTTCTCTTTCTCTTGTCTTTGTGAATATATAATTTTAAATGTACACTACACCAATTTAGCAAAAATCAACTTTACCTATATAAACCTTTTCTGCAAGATTTTTAAAGTCGCTGGTGTTGTTAAGCATCTTTAGCTCTGATGAATGAAATGTTCTGTGTAGGAATCGATGAGCTAGTCATTGAAAGTACTCATTTTACAGGGAAGGGTTGGGGCACTTTTTGTTTAGTCTGTATCAGGACAGCTTGTATCTTCCTCCATGTCTTCAACTCTGCAGATGAGCATATTCCATAAAATAAAATGTGTAGTTGTTTTTCAATCAAATTCTGTCTCCTTCATAGATGTTCTCAAGGAGTTAGTGGAGGGGATCCTCCTTATGGAGTCTTCATGTGTTTGGTCCTTAGGCCAAATTTAGAAACCCTTTGGCCGGGGCCAGTGATATAGCTCAGCAGCATAAGTGCCTGCCTGGCAAGCACAAGGTCCTGAGTTCGACTCCCAGTACCCACATATTAAAAAAAAAAAAAAGAAAGAAAAGAAACCCTTTGGCTGGAGTATACAGCTCAATGGTAGAGCACTTACCTTGCATGCATAAGGCCCTGGGTTCCATCCACAGCACTGCAAAAAGAAAAGAAAAAAGAAACCTGCTCATGTCATCAAGAACTTTTCTAGTCTGCCTTCTAACTCTTCACTCCCTCTCCAGCAAGACCAAGACCTGGCAAACATCTGCATATTTTTTCATTCCCTAGTCATCTGTCATCTATCTCAGTACATGGTGCTACCTCTCATCTAATACAGTGGCTTGGCAAATTTTTTTTTTTCTTTTGTACTGGGAATTGAACCCAGGGCCTTTGCACTGAGCTACATTCCCCAGCCCTTTTAAAATTTTTTTAAGATTTCTTCAAGACAGGGCCAGTGAGATGGCTCAGCGGCACGGGCGCCTGTTGGCGCGCGAGGTCCTGAGGTCGACCCCCGGCACCCACAAAAAAAAAAAAAAAAAAAAGATTTCTTCAAGACAGAGTCGCTAAATTGCCCAGCTGGGCTCGACCTCACAATCCTTCTGCCTCAAACTTCCAAGTTCTGGAACTACAGGGATGCACCACCATGCCTGACTTTCAACAAAATTTTTAACAGCCATCTGTTCTGATCCATTTTCTGTTTCTGTAACTGAACACTACAGACTAGGAAATTAATAAAGAATAAAGGTTGATTCAGCTTATTGGCTGAGAAGTCCAAAGTTGAGGGGCCACACAAATGTGGGCCTTCCTGCTGTTAGAGACTTAAAACTTAGCAAATATCTGTAGAGGGCCAGAAATTAAATGTCTTCAGCCCACAAGCCAAATAGTCTCTATTCAACTATTCAACTCTGCCATCGTAGCACAAAAGCAAAGACAATACATGAATGGGTGAGAGTTTATTTGTGAACATGGACCTTTGAATCTCAAATGTTTTTCACAGTACTAGGTTTTAAACTCAGTACTGAGCTACAGTCCCAGCTTTTTTTTTTTTTTTAAGACAGGTCTGCTAAGCCTCTAAATTGCTCAGGCTAGGCTCAAAATTGTGTTCCTTATGTCTCAGCTTCCCAGAGTGTAGGGATTACAGGTATGTGCCACTACACTTAATTCATCATGGAAATTTTTATCTATTGGTGGACTAGCTGTCCATGTTCCAGAGGCCACACTGGTTTTAGTGGATATCATCTTTGGGCATCATTGTAAATAAAGAATGATGAAGGTTTAAACATGAGCAGTGGACTTTTCTGGAAAGATGAGGCACAGGACATTACAGAATAAGAAGCATTAAAAAAAAAAAAAGGCAGCATTTTCCCTATAAGTAGGGAAAGGCCACAATGTTGATTGTGAGTGGGAGATGACATAAGAAAAGCAGGCAAGTCCCAAAAAGAAAGGCCTCATGAGTCCAGTGACAAGGAGGCATTGATTGAGCCTAAACAAAAGAGTGACATACACCATGACCAAGTTGGATTCATCCCAGGGATGCAGGGATGGTTCAACATACGTAAATCAATAAATGTAATACACCATATTAACAGAACCAAGGACAAAAATCATATGATCATCTCAATAGATGCAGAAAAAGCTTTTGACAAAGTCCAGCACCTTTTCATGATAAAAACCCTACAGAAAATTGGAATAGATGGTCTTTATCTCAATCTGATAAAAGCTATCTATGACAAACCAACAGCCAATATCATACTAAATGGACAAAAACTGAAAGCCTTCTCTCTAAAATCAGGAACCAGACAAGGATGTCCACTGTCCCCACTCTTATTCAACATAGTCCTGGAAACTTTAGCCAGAGCAATTAGACAAGAGAAAGAAATAAAAGGAATTATGATTGGAAAGGAAGAAGTTAAATTATCATTATTTGCAGATGACATGTTACTCTACGTAGAAGACCCCAAAAACTCCACTAAAAAATTGCTAGATTTAATAAGCAAATTCAGTAGTGTAGCTGGATACAAAGTCAATACTCAAACATCAATAGCCTTCCTGTACACCAATAACAAACTCACTGAGAGAGAAATTAGGGAAACAACACCTTTCACAATCACATCTAAAAAAATGAAATACCTAGGAATCAATCTCACAAAGGAAGTAAAAGACCTCTACACTGAAAACTACAGTACTCTGAAAAAGGAGATTGAAGAGGATATCAGAAAATGGAAAGATATCCCTTGCTCTTGGGTCGGAAGAACCAATATAGTGAAAATGGCCATACTTCCAAAACTGTTATACAGATTTAATGCAATTCCGATCAAAATTCCAACAACATATCTCACAGAATTAGAGAAAACAATCCTAAAATTCATCTGGAACCAGAAGAGACCTAGAATAGCCAAGGCAATTCTGGGCAACAAAAGCAAGGCAGGGGGCATCACAATCCCTGATTTGAAATTATACTATAAAGATACTGTGATAAAAACTGTGTGGTATTGGCAAAAAAAATAGACCTGAAGATCAATGGAATAGAATAGAAGATGCAGAAACAACTCCAGACATACTAAGCCACCTTATCTTTGACAAAGGTGCCAAACACATTCACTGGAAGAAAGCCTCTTTAATAAATGGTGCTGGAAAAATTGGCTCTACACATGCCGAAGATTAAAATTAGACCCATATCTTTCACCGTGCACTAAACTAAATTCAAAATGGATCAAAGAACTAAATATTAAAACAGAAACATTAAATCTCCTGGAAAATAGAATAGGTAAAACTCTTGAAGACATTGGTGTAGGCAAAGACTTTATGAATAAAACCCCCATCGCACAGGAAGTATCACAAAGAATCAACAACTGGGATCTCATCTTATTAAAAAACTTTTGCACAGCAAGAGAAACCACCAACAGAGTGAAGAGACAACCCACAACGTGGGAAAAACTGTTTGCCAGCTGTTCCTCAGACAAAGGATTACTATCGAGAACATACAAAGAACTCAAAAAAATCAGACCTCCCAAATTTAAAGACCCAATCCAAAAATGGGCATCTGAGATGAATAAACACTTCTCAGATGAAGAAATACAAATGGCAAATAAATATATGAAAAAATGTTCAACATCACTAGTCATTCAAGAGATGCAAATTAAAACAACACTGAGATTCCATCTCACCCCAGAAAGAATGGCTGTTATCAAGAAGTCAACTAATAACAAATGCTGGAGGGGCTGTGGGGAAAAAGGAACCCTTCTCCACTGTTGGTGGGAGTGTAGACTGGTGCAACCACTGTGGAAATCCGTGTGGAGACTCCTCGAAAAACTGGGATTGGAGGTCCCATTTGACCCAGCTATTCCCCTTCTGGGTATCTTCCCAGAAGAATTAAAAACATCGTACCACAGTAATATATGTGCACCCATGTTTATAGCAACACAATTTGTAATAGCTAGATCGTGGAAACAACCCAAATGTCCATTAACGGAGGAATGGATAAAAAAGATGTGGTATTTCTATACAATGGAGTACTACTCAGCCATAAGGAAAGATAAACTGGAAACTTTTATAGGTAAATGGATGCAACTCGAGAAAATACTCACAAGCGAAATAAACCAGATGCACATCTGTAAACATCGTATTGTCTCCCTAGTATGAAAATGCAATTTCACTGTGACTATTCCATTCCTTAGTCTTCTATTTTTACCTAGCTTTTACATGGCTTAATCTTATACTGAGTAATGTTTTTCTCCAAAAGGTATTTGTACATTCTCTAATGCTTGAGTTTGTTAATACATGAGAATGTTTACTTGTTGTCTTTAAAAAATAAATAAATAAAATCTGGATAATGAAAAAAAAAACAAAAGAGTGACATAATCAGATTTAGAATTTTAAAGTATCATAAGCTGGTCGTAGTGGCGCACAACTGTAATCCCAGCATTCAGGAGGCTGAGGCAGGAGGATTGCCATGAGTTTGAGGCCAGCCTGGGCAACATAATGAGACCCCCATCTCAGAAAAATTAAGAAATTGTCCAGGCCTGGCATGGTGGCACACACCTGTAATCCCAGTGCTCTTCAGGCTGAGGCAGGAGGATCACCATGAGTTTGAGGCCAGCCTGGGTTATATAAGCGAGTTCAAGGCCAGCCTGCACTACATAGCAATACCCTGTCTCAAAGAAAGAAAGAAACAAAGAAAGGGAATGGAAGGGGAGAAACAAAGAAAAGGAAAGGCGGGGGGCAGAGAGAGGATCCAGGCAAGAGCTGAAGAGGAGCCCCAAACTAGAGGAATAGAGCAGGAAGAGGAATGAGGGGTTCCAGGCTTTAATGATTAGGCAATGAGGAATGATGGAGAGGCAGAATTTGATGATAGTACCCAGGTTTCTGGTCAAAGAAGTTAGCAGACATTTTTTTGTTGTCATTTTGTTTGTTTTTGCAGTACTGGAGATCAAATCCAGGGCCCCATATATGAGAGACAAGCACTCTAGCAACCAGCTATATCTCCAGCTGTTTTGTTTTTTGTGTTGTTTTGTTTGTTTTTTGAGACAGGGTATTGCTATGTAATTCAGGCTGGTCTTTTTTTTTTTTTTTTTTTTTTTTTTTTTGTGGGTACTGGGGGTCGACCTCAGGACCTCGTGTGCCAGCAGGCGCCCGTGCCGCTGAGCGATATCACCAGCCCTTTTCTCGTATGTGAGTTCCGGGAGTTGAACTCGGGCCCTCGTGCTTGCCAGGCAGGCACTTAAGCCGCTGAGCCATCTCACCGGCCCTCAGGCTGGTCTTGAATTCACTGTGTAGCCCAGGCTGGCCTCAAACTGAGGGTGACCCTCCTGCCTCAGCCTCCTGAGTGCTGGGGTTACAGGCATGCACCACCACACCTGGTTCCTCAGCTCTTTTTTAAAAATTATTTTTTATTTGAGACAGGGTCTTACTAAGTTGCCTAGGGACATGTGCAGCAGCACACATCTGTAGTCCCAGCTGTGCAAGAGGCTGAAGGAAGATCAAGACCATCCTGGGCAACATGGCAAGACCCCATCTCAAAAAACAAACAAGCAGAGGGTTAGCTCTGTGGTAAAGTGCCTACCTAGTGCACACAAGACACTAGGCTTGATCCTTAGAACCACAAAAAAATAAAAAACAAGAAAAAGGCAGAATTCCAACAAGAGGTACTCAACATCCCCCAACAAAAATAGAAAAGTGCTCTAAAGGTTTCATGGAGTGGCATGGCTGCAGAGTGAATATGCAGCAAGAAGCAGGCAAGTACTCTCCAAAACTTGGCTGTGAAAGAAAAAGACAGGGTGATCAACTAGGAAGGAGGTGGAGAACAGGATCATGGGAGAGATGGTGGTACATTCCTATAATTCTAGCACTTGGGAGGTTAAGGCAAAAGGATCATGAGTTCAAGGCAAGCCTGTGCAATTTAGCAAGTACATGTCTCAAAATTTTTTACAAATCAAAAGGGAGGGAAATCTGGGGATGTAGATCAGTTTGAAGGTTTTAGGTTCAATCCTCAGTACAAAAAAAAAAAAAAAAGGAGAGATGGGACCTTGTATAAGGGAAAAAGGGAAGAAGATTAGGGAAAAGATGAGTCACATATTCAAAAAGAGAAAATTCTTTCCTCAAAAAAAGAAGTGAAAAAAATGGGTAGCCAGCCTGGGCTACATAGTGAGATCAAATCTCAAGTCCAGCCTGAACTACATAGTGAGACCTGTCTCAAAAAAAAAAAAAAAAAGACAGTGGATATACATACTGTGATTTCTGTAATGTAATGAAGTATACACACTGGGTGGATTTTGCAACAGAGATCTGTCTCAGTTCTGGAGGCTGGATGTCAGCCCAGTTGGTTCCCTCTGAGTGGAGAGAGCAAGCTGTGTTCCAGGCCTCTCTCCTTAGCCTGTAGAGGGCAGTCTCTGCCATCTCCCTGCATCTTTACATCATCATCTCTATCTCTGTCCCAATGTACCCTTTTTAGAAGGATGCCAATTGTGACCTATTCAAGGCCTAATCACCAATCACGGCCAGCCTGGGCAACTTGCTGAGACCTCCCTAATGACCTTATTTTTAGTTGGTCACTCTCCAAATAATGTCTCATTCTGAGGTACTGGGGATTAGGACATTAATATAGTAATTTGGCAGGTTAACTACAGTTCAACCCATTAAAGATACAAATAAGTTTGTAGCTGGAAGGAGCTGTCATCTGGCAGTCTTTGTGAGGTTAAAATTGGTAGGAGCTGAAGTAGAAGATAGAAGAAGTCAATCGCCAAAGTATAGACTATTGTAGACCCAGCTGAGATGGTAAGAAGGACATCAGTAATTAACGCATTTCACACTTTAAAAAGTAGAACTAGACTTGAAGTCATCAGTCTCATGGCTGCTTGGCAGCAGATACCAGAAGCTCCCACAGTTTGGCTGGAGTTCAAGAGAAGACCTCTCAAGATAGATATGGTGATGCATACCTGTAATCCCAGCACTCAGGAGGCTGATGCAGGAAGATTGCAGTGAGTTCAAGGCCAGCCTGGGCTACATAGTGAGTACAAGGCCAGCCTGAATTACATAATGAGACCCTGTCTCAAAACAACAACAACAAAATGACCAGGCCTTCCTGTCCCTGTGCTAACTAGCAAACTCAAGGAAAGAAAATAAGAAGTCAGAACTCTGGCCTCAGGTCTAAGTCAAGGGTCCAGTTCCTTAACCAGGGTCAGAGAGCAGAAGTCCAGGTGCCAGAACTGTAGCTCACATCAGAGGAATGAAAGCAAAACTACTTGGCAGTGATCTTTGCACTTTAGTACCTTTAATTCTCCCAGAAGAACAGCTCAAAGTCTAGGCAGGACTTGACTTAAAAGTAGGCTAAGAATTAAAAAAAAAAAAAAAATAGGCTAAGAGCAGGGAGTGAAGCAAGCCATTAAAGATATGAAAGAAATTGCTCACCCTAGAGAGGCAGGCCTTAAAAGGGATACAGCACCTAGAGTTCAGATGCAAACCTTTGAACCAGGAGCACTTCTGGGCCATTTAGAAATTAAATCAAAATGAGTGCTCACTTTGGCAGCACATATACTAAAAATTAAATCAAAACCAAACTGTATTGTGGATTGTTTTGGCTTTTTTAAAAATGTGTTTAGTTTCAATTCTCTGAGTTGTGTGTCTTAGTTACTTTTCTCATTGCTGAGACAAAATACCCAGTGTGTAAAGTTAAGAGAGGAAATGTTTATTTAGCTCACAGTTTGTAGGGATTTCAGTCCATAATCAGCTGCCTCCAATGCAGGGTGGCATTGCAGAGGAGAGACATTTCATGGCAGGCAGAAGGTAACAAAGCAACAAGGGACAAAACAAGCCTCTTTTTGTCCCTTATATTGTATCCAGGCTACTGAGATTAGGGCAGTGCCAAACCAATCAGTGGACTGATTTATTAATCACCCACCCTTAATCCTAGTATCCTTAATCCTAGCATTGCACCATGAATCAATCACATACTTTATATTCAGCTACCTCTGAAAAAGCCCCATCTATGACTCCATGAGGCTTTAGGGGGACATCTAGACACAGTCATCACAATGGGGTAATCCTGATCATGTTATTACACCACTTGAAAACCTCTGTTGCCTCCTGTTGTGGTTATGACAGAAGGCTCAGCTAGGAAAGTCAGTTAGCCAGCTTTGGAAGCACATGACACAATTTCCATTGACACCCCCAAACATAGTGGTCCCATGTCCACAGGAACAGAGGTGACTAGTTTCTTGCAGATGCTAACCAAGATCATAAGAAATTTTAAAATGAGAAGGCCGTGAATACGCCCTTACAGCAAGAAATAGAATTGTCAAACAATTTAAGATGGAATGTGAGTTCTCTAAAGATGGGAATTCAGAGCATTGTGCCTAGCACAGAGTAGGCATTAGTAAGTTTTTTGCTGAATGGACAGTAAAAGAAGGGATCATAGGTGTACATCATTGCCCTGGCAAAGTTACAGTCTTATTTGGACTAAGTGAAACACATGTGGTCCCAATCCTGTTATCCTTACCTTAGAAGTGGGCATACGACCCATTGTGATGGGGATGTGGAGGATGATCTCTCAGGTTTCTTTTTTTTTTTTTTTTTTTTTGTGGGTACCGGGGGTTGAACTCAGGACCTCGAGCGCCAGCAGGCGCCCGTGCTGCTGAGCGATATCACCGGCCCTTTTTTTGTATGTGGGTACTGGGAGTCGAACTCAGGACCTCGCGCTTGCCAGGCAGGCGCTTATGCCGCTGAGGTATCTCAACCGGCCCCCAATCTCTCAGGTTTCTGAAGGAGTGTTCTTTGCTTTTAAAAAGGGAAACAGGACCTGGGCTTGCCGTACACCTGTAATCCCAGCACTCTGGGAGATTGAGGCAAGAGGATCACAAGTTCAAGCCTAGCCTGGGCAGTTTAGCAATTTAACAAGACCCATCTCAAAATAAAAAGGGTTGGTGGTGTGGCTCAAAGCAGTGGCCCCTACTTCAATTCCTAATACTGTGCCAAAAACAAAAAAAAAAATCACACAAAAGCAGTCCCCTGGTCTGGACATCGTGCATCGTGAACAGCACTGCTACAGATTTTATGTTATGGGAAATAACAAATGCCCTTACTGCTTGAACTATTTTGAATGGAAGTTTCTAATATTGTACCTAATGCTTTCTAATGCTTTTGCACCTTGGCTAGCGAAGATGATTGCATAATGAATCCACAGTGAGCAAACTTCTATTAACACCACTGAGTCACTCTGTTGTTACAGGTATAGACTGATCTGATTGCCTAATCTCAGGAAGTCTAGGCCCTGTCCTCTGTCATAACTACTTTTCAAATAGTTTCAGCACTCTGAATTGACTGGGAGAACCTCAGATAATCTGGGCTGTTTTTTTGTTTTGTTTTGTTTTTTTAAGACAGGGTCTTGCGGGCCGGTGAGATGGCTCAGCGGTTTAAGCGCCTGCCTTGCAAGCGCGAGGGCCCGAGTTCGACTCCCGGAACCCACATACAAAAAAGGGGCCGGTGATATCGCTCAGCGGCACAGGCGCCTGTTGGCGTGTGAGGTCCTGAGGTCGACCCCCCGGTACCCACAAAAAAAAAAAAAAAAAAAGACAGGGTCTTGCTATGTAGTTAAGGCTGGCCTTGAACTACCTTATGCAGCCGAGGCTCAGAAAAATCCTCCTGCCTCAGCCTCCTGAGTGCTGTGATTACAGGCATGCACCACGATCTGGGATTTTATTAATTTATTTTTTGTGCTGGTGATCAAATCCAGGGCCTCTTGCATACTAGACACTCTTAACACTGAGCTACATCCCCAACCTTCTGGGGTTTAAACAAAAAGTAAGTCTTCAGTTTCAGAAGGAAAGATATCCAGAGGAACTGCTCTCATAGGAGAATAAAATGTGAAAATAGGGCCCCAAGTGGAAAAAAATATGTTCATGATTTTATGCCAGTTTTTGCAGTTTTCAGTCTTGGGAAATTGGGGTGGATTTTGGAAATTAGGAGGATTTGGGGATGAAATAATCTGTCTGCTTTCTAAATCATTAAAAGATTTTAGCCTATTAGAGATGAGTGTATAATGGTGAGTTATAAAATACTTCTCCTTGCCAGGTGTGGTGGTACACACCTGTAATCCCAGCACTCAGGAGGCTGAGGCAGGAGGATCACCTCGAATTTGAGGCCAGCCTGGGTTACACAGAGTTTCACACCAGCCTGGACTATATACAGAGACCATGTCTCAAAAATAAATAAATAAAATAAAATACTTCCCCCTTTTGTGTTAGTTTTCTGTTACTGTAACAAAATAGTTAAGATAATCAACTTTAAAAAGAGGACAGTCCCAGCATTCTGGGAGGCTGAGGCAGAAGGATAAAGAAAAAGGGGAGGCTGTCTTGAGATGCCACTTACTGTGAAGACCATGGATGCAATCCCCAGTACTGAAAAAAAAAAAAAAAAACAGAAAAAAATGCTCAATCTCACTTCCAATAAGAAAAATACAAAATAAAACTACTCTGAACATTTTTTAAAGTTTTGTTTTGTTTTGTTTTTGAGATAGAGTCTCACTATACAGTTCAAACTGTGTAGCAAAGTCTGGCCTAGAACTGTTTTTGAGATAGAGTCTCACTATACAGTTCAAACTGTGTAGCCAAGTCTGGCCTAGAACTCCCAAGTTCAAGGAGATCCTCCAACCTCAGCCTCCTGAATGCTGGGATTACAAGCAGGCACTACCATGCCCAGCTCTCCTCTCCTTCTGAGAATATGGAATATAAATTTCTCTGCTTCTCCTGAATTTATGCTTAGCATATGAATCACTCTGCTCCATGAAATGTGAGCAGAATTAACATGTTTCTTCTCTTCTGAAGGATTTAATAGCTGGTGCTACTAAATCAGTGTCTCCAGTTCTGCCCCTGCATTCAATTGCTGAAGGAGGAAATCAAATGCTCCATTTGGTGTAACATCAGGATGGCAGAGCTTCTACCTGCCTGGATCTCTGAGTCACTGCTTGGAGGAATGTTGCCCTGCCCCTGTCAGAAATAAACATGTAGTAAGCCTCTGCTGCTTGCCTTCTGACACACAGTGTTGATAAGGCTGGGAAAACAGGCTTTTTTTTTTTTTTTTTTTTTTTTAGACTGGGTCTCATTAAAGTCCAGGGTGGCCTCAAACTCAGAATCCTCCTGCTCAGCCTCCTGAGTGCGGGATTACAGGCATGTGCCACCACAACTGGTCCCTCAGACCTTTTTAATGTGGCCCAGGTAGGCAAATGTTCAGGCAGCATCGAGAATCACTGCTTTATGCCTATTTCCAATGAGATAAGAGATCAGATAGTTTTTCTGTTGTGGGGTAGGTAGTATTTGGCCTTTACTCTGTTCTACAACCTAATCCCAAAGATTAAGTCACCGCTTATGGATGGCCTAGGGCCACGAGATAAGGGAGCTCCATCTGTGAATAGATGTTGATAGTGCTGTGGAAGGTTACCATGGATCAGGTGCTAGGCTGTCTAGGATTGTTATGCTTTATAGCTGGATCCCCACCCCCACCCCACCGCAGCCCAAAGCCTTTTGTGCTCAAAGCTTTTGAAGGGTGATTCAATCATGGTGGTGCTATAGCTAAATGTGATGTTAGGAGGTAGGGCCTGGTCAGAAGAGGTGGGTTGTGGGGAGGCAGGGAGGACAGGAAGGGCGTAGCTCCCTCCCCAGTTACTCCTTAGACTCTCTGTTTCCTGGCTGCCATGATGTGAACAGCTCTCCTCTGCCCAGGCCCTTCTACCACGCTGCAGACCATACAAGGACTGAAACTTCTAAAATGAAAGCCAAAATAAATCTCTCCTCCTTTAAATTGGATCAGGTAATTAGTCTGAATAATGAGAAAAGCAACTAAGACAGGAGTGACTAGTATAAAACAGAGAATGGGATCAAACAGAGATGGAGTAACATGCAAGCCAAAACTGAATTTATTCATCATGGCTGTGTGATTATAATCAGGGCCCATTTTCAAGGAAGAGGTCTATCACAAATTGTGGTATGCCAAAGGCTAAGGCAGAAAGGTGGTCAATCTGAACCCTACCTGGGCAACTTAGTGATTTAGTGAGGCTCTGTCTCAAAATAAAAAGCACTGGGGATGTACCTCAGTGCAAAGGCCCTGTGTTTAAACCCTAGTATTGGGGGAAAAAAAGTTGTGGTAGGCACTCTGGGAGTAGCACAAAAGGCACACGTTCAATATGGAAGATTTTTGGTCTGAGTAGGCAAACAGTGACCCTAAGCTAAATCTAGCCCAGCAACACTTTTTTTTTTTGGAGGGGGGGCAGGGTCTCACTATGTAGTTCAAGCTGTCCTTGAACTCACTATGTAGCCCAGGTTGGCCTTGAACTTCTGACTGAATTTACAGCAGTCTTTCTGCCTCAGTCTCCCAAGTGCTGGGATTACAGGCATGTACCAACCACACCTGGCCCCATCAATGCTTTTTCAATGGCTTGTCATTGTTGAAAAAATCAAAAGGCAACTATTTCATGGTATGTAAATGTTATGTGAAATTCAAATTTCAAGGACCACAAATAAAGTTATTGGATTAAAGCTATGCCTACATCCAGTAGGCTAAAATCACATACAGCTGCTTTGTCTTTACAGTGAGAACCATATGGGGCACTCTCATTCTTTTGTGTTGCTACTTGGCTGCTACAAGTCACAGTGAGGGAGTTATAACAGTGTTTCAAATGCCATATGTGCTGGGGGTATAGCTCAGTAGTAGTGTCCCTAGCATGTGCAAGGCCCTGAGTTCAATCTCCAGTACTGCCAAGAAGAAAAAGAAGCACATGTTGCTTTACCATAGAATTTTGTATTATTTTTAACTGCCAGTGTATATTTGTCATATCAAAAAAAGAAAAGTGAACTTTGAAAGTCAATTTAGTTTGCTGGGTGTGGCAGTGCACACCTGTAATCCCAGCACTTGGGAGGCTGAGGCAGAAAGACTGCTGTAAATTCAAGGACATCCTGGGCTATATAGTGAGTTCAAGACTAGCCTGTACTACATAGTGAGACCCTGTCAAGAAGAAAGAAAGAAAGGAAGAAAAGAAAAGAAAAGAAAAAGGAAGGAGGGAGAGAGAGAGGGAGGGATGCAGGCAGGTACTTATTTTATTTATTTATCTATTTTTGTGGTATTGGGAGTCAAATTCAAGGGTGCTCTACCAATGAACTACATCCTAGCCTTTTTCATTCCTTGAGTCAGAATCAGAGTCTAAATTGCCCAGGGTGGGCTCAAACATGCAGTTCTCCTGCCTCAGCCTCCCAAGTAGCTAGGATTATATATAGGCATCCACCATCACACTCAGCTGTAAGTCACTTTTGTTTTTTTGTTTCTTTTGTTTTTTACATAAAGACTGTTATGAAGTCCAGCATGGGCCTAAACTTGCAATCCTTCTGCCTTACCCTCCTCAGTACTAGGATAATAGGAGGGCATCACCATGCCTGGCTTAAAAGTCACATTAAAAAAATTTTTTTTAATTTACTTTTGAGGGCTGATGATATCGCTCAGTGGCACAAGCGCCTGCTGGCAAGCGTGAGGTCTTGAGTTCGACCCCTGGTACCCACATAAAAAAAAAAAATTACTTTTGAGACTGGGTATTACTATGTTGCCCAGGCTGGCCTCAAATTCCTAGGCTCAAGTGATTCTTGCCTTAGCATCCCAAGTATCTGGGAGTACAGGTATACATCACCATACCCAGTGTGAATGTTGCACTTTTTTTTCTTAAGAGTAGGAAAATTTATTGGAGAAAAGGAATGGCGAATAGGAATCGCTCCTGAGAGACAGAAGGGGTCCTGAATGGGTTGCGAACAAGCCCACTTCTCAAAGGAAGTTTTTGTTTTCATTTTTTTTGAGACACTATGCAGTTCAGGCTGACCTTGCATTCACTATGTAGGCAAGGCTGGCCCTGAATTCACAGTGATTCTCCTGCCTCATCCTCCCAAGCGCTGGGATTACAGGCATGTACTACCATGCCTGGCCTAGAGCCCCTTTTTATATCTAGCTTTTATTACTATGGTATTGTTTCATACATGTTTTTGTTATACTTTTATAACTTGGTTAGACCAAGTTAAAATGAGACCTGTGTTAATCAAAATTAACCTTTTGCTGTCTGTCAAGTTCAGTTAAGTCTCCACAGGCGTTACTTTTGGAACCATGTACAGAGTCTCTCAGCTCATCTGTCAGTGTCAGCCACCAAGATGGGTCATGATCTTGCTTGACCATGTTGCTTTCTATGAAAGCATAGGAGACTTTTCCCTCTTTGGTGAACCTCTTTTGGCACACTGTACATTTGTTGATTCCTATTCTCTGGGAGCCAACAGTCTCCCTGCTCAGGAGGTTGTGCGTCTCACCAAAGTTGTAGATCCTGTAGAAAAGGTTCCCTCATGTCCTTGGTCCTCGTTGACCTTGAAGGCCAGGGCCAAAGTATTGGCTGTCTTCTTAGCCCAGTTACATCTCTAGTTTTAGTCTCCAAACTTTTAATTGTTGAACACCCAGAAGAGAAGATCAGTTACCTCAGTATTGCAGAGGGAGCAATGAGTTTAACTATTATAATCTCATCTGAATATCAAGCACTTTGAAATATAAAGTATAGCCAGAGGGTTATTTCTTATCAACCATGGTTGTTTTAGTAGTCGAATCCCTGCAGAATGTTAACAGACAACAATTATATAGTTTTACAGAGAAAACTTGAGAGCAAAGGCCACACACAATAGTTCAGCATGACAATCATGATGACATTATCTTTGCAACACACTTAAATATCCATTTTAGTATGAATGGCCTTTTTAATCAAACATCTCCATCTGATCACAAGATATTAAATGACACAAAGAAACTCTCACTTAATTTGTTATCCTTCAATAGGATGCCATCCAAGAAGAATGTACTTGTCTATAAATGCACCTTAGAAGTTTATAATGTCTATCCTTTAATTTTTAGTGTGTGAACTGGGTGTGGTGCCTGTAATCCCAGCACTCATGAGGCTGAGGCAGGAGTATTGCTATGAATTTGAGGCCAGCCTGGGCTACACAGTGAATCCAAGGTCAGGCTGAACTATATGGCAAGACTCTGTCTCAAAAAAACCCAAATTTTTAGTGTGTGACATTGTTTGGACTGCTCGATGCCTGAGCATCTCTAAGTGTAATGACACATATATAACATACACATCACATACGTTTTTAAAAAAACTATCATTTGACTGGTGATCTCATGCTGGCTGGACATGTACCTCTTATCACAAGTAGCTGGACATAAGAGAAAGGCAGATATCTGAGTCTAAAAGGTAAGGTTGTCACCATAAATAATCCTGGTTTTACATCTTAGAAGACTTGTACAACTGGAAGCCATGAATACATTTAGTACACCATGAAATTAGCAATAATGAGTGTCACAGCTACATGAAAATCTTTGCTTGCCCAGCACATGAGTAAGATCCAGGGGAAGAAACCAAACAACATGAAAAAAGGAAAACAAAACAAAAAATGCATCTCTGTAGTTGTCCCATGCAGACTATGCAGAGAGGCTTATTCTTTAGTGAATTCACACTTTACACTGACTCCTCAAATAAGAGCAACTAAGCAGTATTGCTATCATCTTTCAATTCACTGATAAACAAGGAAAATCACTGAAAATCATTTTCCTTGTTTTTAGTACTGGGGGTTGAACCCCACTCTTCCATGATGAGCTACATTCCCCAGCTTTTTTTTTTTTTCTTTGTTTGTTTTTACTCTAAGAGTCTAAGTTGCTAAGTTGCCTAGGCTGGTCTTGAACTTGTGATCCTCCTGCCTCAATCTTCCAGAGTACTAGAATTAAGGAGGATTGCACATTTAAATTCACCCTGGGAAACTTAGTGAGACCCCATCTCAAAAAATAGCTGAGAATGTAGCTCAGTTGTAGAAGGCTTGCTCTCATGCACAAGACCCTAGGTTCAATCTCTAGTACCATACACATACAAAAAGATATATCTACTCATGGATTGATATTGGTATTAGCAGTACTAGCTAATGAAAGACATTTTCAAGATGAAATATGTAAAATCTCATTACAGATCAGCATTAATACAACTTTTTTTTTTTTTTTTTTTTTTTTTTTGCAGTACTTGGGATTGGCAGTACAGGGTCTTTCCACTGAACTACATCCCTGGACCTTTTTATTTTGAGATGGGGTCTTGCTATGTCACTAAGTTGCCTGGGCTGAGCTCAAACTTGTCATCCTCCTGCCTCAGCTTCCCAGAGTGGTGGGATTATAGGCATGTGCCATCTACAGCTGGTGGGAACATTAACTTTGAATCCTAATTAAACAGAATGTTATCCCAAACGAAAGAATTCCATTCTTCCTTTTGGTGGATTACAAAACAGCTATCAGTGGTAGACTGCTTGCTTAGTCTGAGGCCCTGAGCTCAATCCCCATCACTGCAAAAAAGAAAAGAACAAAATAGTATACTCAATCACTATTATATTTTGAATTCAATCAATAAAAATTTGTAGAAAAGTTTCTCATTACACAAGTACCTACATAACATCCTTGATTTAGCCAGGTGTTGTTATTGGTGCATTCCTGTAATTCCAGCTGCCTGGGAGACTGAGTGAGGCAAGAGATCATGAGTCCAAGGTGAGCCTGGCCAGCACAGCAAGGTCCCGTCTCAAAAAAGAAAAACAATCACTGAATAATATCCTTTATTCTCCTCTTGGCCCACAAAGCTAACATATATACTAGCTGGCAGTAAACATTTTCTGGCCCCTGGTTCAAAGAACTGCATGTAACTGGCTTATTTAAATGTGAGAAGGAATTAGTGACCCCTAGTGGAAGGATCATCCTGCTTAGAAATAATGATGTGTCAGTGTTCTGAAATCCAGGAGTGTAGGAGACCAGATAATGAGCTCACATTTTGCAAGTTCCAGGAAAAGTCAATGGCTGAGAGCTGCTTGTTTACCTGGGCATATACTAATAAGATAATAGGAGACAAATGAATATTGTGTTACTCTAATTGCTTACTCATGTGTCTAAGTGAATAAAAGCGAGGAGAGCCAAATGTTTAGGGCTCTCTGTCCACTAGAGGCAGGAGCCCCTGGCCCCCACATTCTAAACTAAAGCCGGCTAGCAAAGAAAAAAGAAAAGGAACTATGTGTGGAAAACTTTCTCAGCCAAGTTAATGGGCAAAAGAAAAGTGAGTGCATGCAGAAAACTTCCTCAGCCAGGGGAGTGTACACAAAAACTTCCTCAACCAGGGGCGTGTGTGCAGAAAACTTTCTCAGCCAAGGTACTGGGGCAGAATTTGTCAGTTGAAGTATAGTGTTATACCCCTTTATTGGAAATTCTGTTGCGCCAGTCTGGCACTCAAGTTAGTACCCAGTTGCTTTCTCACATGATGCAAGATATCATCAAACATAATCCTTGGTTTCCTCAGATGGGCACATGTGATGTAGAGAGTTGGAGCGAGTGAGAGAGGTTTTGGAGAGTGTTTATTCCCAGAGCTCTGTTATATTCCCTAAAACTTTCTCCACATGGAGCTTTGTCCTTTAACTGCGGGAAAACATCTCACACCTCATGCACCTTTGAGAGAAGATAAAAAATGAGGGTGAAGAGGCCTAGTCCTCTTCTTCCTCCTCTTCCTCCTTCCCTTCCATCTTTGGTTCATATAGAAGTAGTGTCTCCTTATAAAAGATTGGTTAGGCTGTGCTTAACAGAGAGCTCTTTGGGAAGTGTGCATTTCCAATTAATATTCATCCTGACCCTAACAATCCACAACAAAATGTTCATAAGCATAATCCTTTGGAGTATAAGTTGCTTAAAGAATTAAAATCCAGGGCCAGGGATACAGCTCAACGGCACAGTGCCTGCCTGGCAAGCACGAGGTCCTGAGTTCGATCCCCAATACCGAAAAACAAAAAAATTAAAATCCAGTGTCATGAACAATGGGGCTCAAGGACCTTTCACATTGGGCTTGTTGGAGTCTGTCCTAGGAGCTTTGCACTTCCTTCTTTAGACATTAAGCACTTGGCTAGAACCTGCCTTTCTGCAAGGCAATATTTAA
Source organism: Erethizon dorsatum (assembly GCA_028451465.1). Classification (NCBI taxonomy): domain Eukaryota; kingdom Metazoa; phylum Chordata; class Mammalia; order Rodentia; family Erethizontidae; genus Erethizon; species Erethizon dorsatum. The sequence goes on along the minus strand of CM051830.1, from coordinate 99,774,772 downwards.
ATTTCCATGTTAACTTTCAAGAATTAGCAGCTGAACAAGCATGACGGAATCGAGTGGTACAACATCCTGAGATTACTGAGGATATGCTCTTAGGAACAGGTCCTTACTCAGATCTGATCCCATAGTTAACCCTTCCGGACCAGGCTTATCAGCAAATAGCTTTCATGATGAAACAAGCCTGGGTAAGTATTCCTGAGGAAAGTATTCCCACTTAGTCCTTTTTACACATTTTTCAAGGCTTGCGGGAGCCTTACATCCAGTTCATCTCAGTTATAAGAAGCTGTCTGACAACAGATATTGCATGCCCAAGCAGCAGAAATTATTGTGTTGCAGCTGGATTTTAAGAATGCTAATCAGGACTATAAACAAGCATTAGGGGCCCTCTGAGTAACTAAAAATCTTGGAAACTATTTGAAAGTATGCCAAAATGTGGGTACCAAAGGTCACAAGTCCTCTACGTTTGCTCAAGCTATGTTTGGTTTAATTAAACAAAATCAGGCTTCTTCACAAATACTATGTTTTAACTGTGGCTAAACAGGGTATATCCATAAACAGTACACTCAACCCTGGGCAAGAAAGGGTGCAACTGTCCCTCTCCTGGAGGGGAAAGCATGGAGCCCTTGTCTTAGATGTCAAAAAGGAAATTATTGGGCTAATCAATGTTGCTCTAAATATTATTGAGATGGCACCCGTAGGCAGAAAACAGGATGCAAGCCTGGCACCAGGCCCAACAAACATTGGGAGCATTCCCAGTACAGGCTTCCAGCCCCAATCCTCAGTGGGTCTCGGGAGGATGGTGGAGTCCCTTATCACTGGAACCCCAGGAAGTATAGGGATTAGACCTTCCCACTGCTGAATGGGTGACTTTGATTGGTGGAGATAAATCTGTTAAAATCCCCATGGGAATCTGGGGTCCTCTTCCCTTAGGTGCTATGGGTCTAGTCCTAGGAAACAGTAGATTAAACCTACAGGGTGTTGAAGTACTTCCTGGGATTGATTCAGACAATTTGGGGGAAATTCAGGTTGTGGTTCATTCACATGATGTTTGGGTCTTTGAACCAGGAGATTATATTGTCCAACTGATTCTTTTACCTGTTGTCAAAACTAGAGCTTCTAGTCGAGAACAGATCTGAGGGAATAAAAGATCTGGCAGTACCCCCCAGAAGGAAGTGTTCTTCACTCAAGATGTTACAGGCCACTGGGCCATGTATATGCTTTAGATTAAAGGAAAATGTTTTGGGGGGCTCATGGACACAGATGCAGATGTTTTGGTGACAGCTTCATCTCAATGGCCACCTGCCTGGCTCACCCAAGCAGCAGCCACCTTCTTGGTGGGGCTTGGGTCACCCAGACAGGTCATGCAGAGTGCTGCACCTCTGCCCTATGTAGGCCCTGATAAATTTAAGGGAGTCTTTCAGTCATTTATTGCAGGAATCCCAGTCAATTTGTGGGGCAGGGATCTGCTGAAAGAATGATGGATTCAAATTACTGATAAGGCAATCCCACCTATAGAAAGATGCAAAATACAGGATATATTGCAATTAAGGCAATCCTGAACCCGTAGAAGTCTATCTCAGTGGCCCCTACCAAAGGAGAAGCTCATTCGCTTACAGGGGTCCCTGTTGGGGACAAACTCGTAGGCTGGTTTCCTACATGGGAGAAATGAGAATTTGCCTTTTCAGACCAGAAGTAGCTAAGTGACAAGAAAGTAGAACCAGGCATGGTGGCACAGCCTGTAATCCCAGCACTCAGGAGGCTGAGGAAGGAGAAGCACTTGAAGCTGAGGCTAGTCTAGGGTACATAGTGAGTTGTAGGTCAGCCCAAACTACATAGCAAGATCCTGTCTCAAAAAGAAAAAGAAAAGAAAAAGAAAACATATTAAAGAGATGACCAAACTATTAAAACTATATTAGAAAATTGTGAGGCCAGGCACAGTGGTGTGTCCATACTCCTAGCTACTCAAGAGGCTGAGGCAGGAGGATCACTTGAACCCAGGAGTTCAAGACCAGCCTGGGCAACATAGTGAAAAGCTGTGTCAAAGTGTGTGGGGGGAGGTACTTGAGGTCCTGGGTTCAGTCCCAAGTACCGAATAAAGAAAGGAAGGAAGGAAAGAACATGGCAAGAGGTAATAGCCATATATTAAAATGAGCCAAGAGTGGTGGCATACTGAGGCAGGAGAATCACAAGTTCAAGCCCAGCCTGGGCAACTCAGCAGTAATTTAACAAGACTCTCTCAAAAAAAAATAAAAAGGTCTGAAGATGTAATTTAGTGTGAAGGTCCTGGGTTCAATTTGCAGTACCACACAAAATAATCAATCAGTGGAACAAAAGGCCAGTGGTTTTTTTGTTTTTTTTTTTTTTCTTTTTTTGTACCAGGAATTGAACTCAAGACCTTGTGCTTGCCAGGCAGGTGCTATGCCACTGAGCTATATCCCCGGCCCCCAAGGCTAGTGTTTTTTACAGTGGTCAAAACAGCTCCTGGATGACAGGCATGGTGGCTCATGCCTGTAATCCCAGCACTCAGGAGGCTGAGGCAGGAGGATCACTACAAGTTCAAGGCCAGCCTGGGCTACATAGTGAGTTGGAGGCCAGCCTGGACTACATGGTGTAATGGTTGATACATTGTGTCAATCATTGAGAAGTTTAGAAGCTTAACTAAGTAACTCAGTAGTTCTATATCCTAGAGTGTAGAGGACATGCCCAAGGGTGGCTATTTAAGCTCTAGGATGTTGTAATGATTGATTGATTGATTGTATCAACTTGAGAAGTTTAGAAGTTTAAGTGACTCAGCAGGGGACCAGGGTCCTCATTTTGTAAACATCCTGAGCCTGTGCAAGAGGAGGGCACAGAGATGTTGTGAGTGCTACACCCACCCTAGGGTGGGTAGCCTGCTTACAATGTAAGGGAGGAAAAGAGGCTTGCTTTCCCCTCGTTTTGCGCTCATTGCTTTTGCTGTCTTCTGCCACCTTGAACTGTTGCCCTTCAGCCATGCCACCCTGCCTTGAAGCCAGCTGATTATGGACTGAAACCTCCACAAACTGTGATCTAAATAAACCTTTCCCTCTTTAACTTTGGGTGTTGGGTATTTTGTCCCAGCAACGAGAGAAAAGTTACCAAGACACATGGCAAGACCCTGTCTCAAAAAAACCAAAATAAGACAAAAGGGCTACCAGATATGGCAGCTAAGTCTAAGTCAGAGACAGCGCCTGTTATGCTTTGTGTCTAGATGTCCCCCCAGAGCCTCATGTGGTCATGGCAGGGTGGGCTTTTTGTTTTTTTTTTGTTTGTTTGTTTGTTTGTTTGTTTTTTAAGAGTAAGAAAATTTATTGGAGAATAGGAATAGCTCTTGAGAGACAGGAGGGGTCCCGAATGGGTTGCCCAGGGTGGGCTTTTTGGAGGCGGCTGAATCTAGAATTTGTGACTGATTCATGGTCCAATGTTTCATGAGTCCCACATCCGCCCTAGGGCAGGTAACCTGCATACAATATAAGGGACAGAAAGAGGTTTGTCTGTCTCTCCCTTGTTGCTTTTGCTGTCTTTTGCCCACCATGAACTGCTCTCCTCTGTGAAGCCACCCTGCCTTGGAGCCAGCCAGTTATGGATTGAAACCTCTACAAACTGTGAGCTAAGTAAACCTTTCCTCCTTAAACTTTGGGTGTCAGGCATTTTATCTCAGCAATGAGAAAAGAAACTAAGATAACACCCTATGAAAGATGTGACTTTGGTCAGGTGTGTTAGGACTCACCTGTACTACATGTTTGAGCCCAGCCTGGACTACATAGTGAGTTCAAGGCCAGCCTGAACTACATAGTGAGACCCTCTCTCAAAAAACAAAGAAAAATAAATAAATGACTTTGGGGAGTAGAGGAGTGCTAGAGATGTGGAACCCAGGGTCTTGAACATGCTAGGCAAGGGCTCAACTACTGAGTTACACACAACTCAAAGTGATTATTAAATTGATGTTTCATATGGAAAATTACAATTGTGGGTGGGGGGAAGCACAGCGGTAGCGTACTCATCTAGTATGAATAAGGCCCTAGGTTCAATCTCTAGCAACATACACACAATTAAAATTGGGATATGAATATTGTTTCATAAGTATTATAGCAGCAAGTAATAGAGCGAGTAAAAAAAGAAAAGCATCAGTGAACTGGGTGTCAGTTCTGGGGGTGTCTCAGTGCTAGAACACTTGCCTAGCATGTGCAAGGCCCTGGGTTCAATTCCCAGCATTGAAAAAAAAAATACTCAAAATATGGGAGAATAATGACTGAGAACAGATGAGAGAGAAAATTTATTGCATAGAAACACAAAGAAATCATGGAAGCAAGTTAGTAAATGCAATAGAAATGGAACAGGTCAACAAAATCTTTCTGTAGAGAGCATATGAGGACTGCTGATCTTATCAATTTGCTGAAATAAATGTATCATGTAATTCCATATCTACATTGTCACACATCTTCTATTCTTAGCATCACTGCTGAAAACAAATCAAGGACAGAAGGAAGGGACAGAAGTTTGTTCTCTGTGCCTTCAGTAAGAAAGCAATGTAGGAAGAATGCCAGGCCTTAACTGTTGCCCAAAGGATAGGGCCTGCCCAGGTAGGGAGAAGAAAAAGTTGTAGGTTCCAAAGTTGTAGCCTCTACAGAGGCAGCATCGAGATGGAAAATAAAGAATCCAGACAAGTTGCTCAAAAAGTCTTTTTGGTTGAGTCTATACTGTTATTATCTTAGAAAACAGGAATCTAAGTATAATACCACCTGGAAAATCTGGGAATAAGCAGGTAAGATAGAATCAAGGCCTGTATGTTACAGCCCTTCTTCCATGCTTCCATGCTGTCTCCACTCATTTCCATTTTGTTGTCTCTTATTTAGGTACATTTTTTTGGGAGGAAAGTTTGTTTTTTTTTTTTGTTTTTTTTTTTTTAAAGCTTGTCTCATTTGTGGTAAGAAATGATAAAGGTTTGTGTGTGTGTGTGTGGTACTGGGGATTGTACCCAGCCCTTTGCCCTGGTTGGGTTTGAACTGGCAATCCTTCTGCCTTCCTCCCATAGTGTTGGGATTAACAGCATGTACTGGGGGAGGGAAAAGGAAGGGGATTAATTAAAAAAAACAAAGAAACTAGCTGTAGTATGTACATGTACCCACTTCCCAAGATGACTGTAAACTGTATGTACTGCAAACATGTACTAATAAAAAAAATTTTTTTAAGTTTAAAAAAACAGCATGTTCCAGCATGACAAGTAGGGAAGTATTTCTTAAAATTTTTATTATAAAAAATTCCAAACTTAAAAATAGAATATAATTAACCACACACACACACATACACACAAACATCACCCAGCTTTAACAATATCAACAACATATGACCATTCTTGTTTTACCCTATATCCTATTCCCCTCTGGACTATTCCAGAGAGGTATTTTATTTTATTTTATTTATTTCGTGTGTGTGTGGGGGTACCGGGGGTCGACCTCAGGACCTCATGCACCAGCAGGCACCCGTGCCGCTGAGCGATATCACCGGCCCTTTCTTCGTATTTGGGTTCCAAGAGTTGAACTCTGGCCCTCATGCTTGCCAGGCAGGCGCTTACGCCGCTGAGCCATCTCACCGGCCCCAGAGAGGTATTTTAGTCTATCTTTAAGAAATCTTAAAAAACGAAAGAAAGAAATCTTAGCCGGCCATGGTGGCCCATGCCTGTAATCCCAGCATTTGGGAGGCTGACACAGGAAGATTGACCAAGCCGAGGCTACACAGTGAGTTTAAGGACAGCCTGAACTACATAGTGAGACCCTTTTAAAAAATTAAAAAAATTAAAACCTTAAAGAGGGAAATAGGCATTTTGGCAGCAGAATGATGGTATCATCTGAAATTTAAGTCAACTGCAGGACAAATCCAGCCATCCTATTTCAAGACTAATACCCCCCCTCAAAAAAATGCCTAACACTTCCTTCTGGGACTAAAGTTTACTTTGAAGGGAACCGAGTGCATATGTCAGTGGTGGAGAGTATGCTTAGCCTGTGCAAGGTCCTAGGTTCAATCTTCAGCATCTACCAAAGTTACTTTCTTTTACTGAGAATGTAGACATGTGCCACCATGCCCAGCCAAAAAAGTTACTTTGAAAGACTTAGGCTTTTTTTTTTTTTTCAGTACTGTTTATTCAACCTAGGGTCTGCCTTGCACTGAGCTATATCCCCGGCCCATTTATTTATTGTAGTGTGGACTGAACCCAGGGCCTTCACATTAAGCTACATCCCCAGCCCTTTTTGAGATAAGGTCTCACTTAAGTTGCTAAATTCCCCAGGCTAGGATCAAATTTGCGATTTTCCTGCATCAGCCTCGTCAGCTGCCTGGAACACTGAGGTTATAAGTATGTGCCACCACACCCAGCTATTTCTTCTCTTTTTTTTTTTTTTTGTGGGTACCGGGGGGTCGACCTCAGGACCTCGCGCGCCAGCAGGCGCCCGTGCCGCTGAGTGATATCACCGGCCCCTTTTTCGTATGTGGGATCCGGGAGTCGAACTCGGGCCCTTGCGCTTGCCGGGGAGGCGCTTAAGCCGCTGAGCCATCTCACCGGCCCTCTTCTCTTTTTTCTTTCTTTTTTTTTTTGAGACAGAGTCTCACTTTGTAGTGCAGGCTGGCTCCAAACTCCCGGCAATCCTCCTGCTTCCTGTGATCCTCCTGCACACCTGTAATATCAGCACTGGAGAGGCTGAGGCAAGAGGACTGCCATGAGTTAGAGGCTAGCTTGGGCTACATAGTGAATTCAGGGCCAGCCTTCACTACAAAGTGAGACCCTGTCTCAATAAAAAAATAAAAAGTTAAAAAAAAATTCGACACAGTCTCCCTATGTCACTAAATTGCCCATGGTGTGCTTGAACTTTTGATCATCCTGCCTCAGCCTCCCAGAGTACTGAGAATGTCGACATGTGCTATCCTAAAAAAAAGCACCCATGTGCCCAGCTAAAAAAGTTACTTTGAAAGACCTGTTTTCCTATCTGCAAAACAGAAAACAGTCAAAGTCATAGGTAGTTGCGAGAGTGAAATATGGGACTTTGACCTCAAATCAAAAGACCTAGTTTAAGATTGCCAGAATTGCCTCTTGCACATTATATAACTTCAAACTACTTAAAATGTCTGAGCCTCTGGGTTACCTGTAAAAGTGGTACTTCAGGGGCCGGTGAGATGGCTCAGTGGCGTAAGTGCCTGCCTGGTAAGCGCGAGGGCCCGAGTTTGACTCCCAGAACCTACATATGAATAAAGGGCTGGTGATATCGCTTAGCGGCACAGACGCCTGCTGGCGCGCGAGGTCCTGAGGTCGACCCCCCCGGTACCCACAAAAAAAAAAAGTGGTACTTCATGGGATGTTGGTTAGAGTAAATAAAACAATGAATTCTATAAAGTTTTCTGAATTGAAAAGCACCATGTAAATTAGGTATTACTATTGAGTTCTTCAGTTAAGTGAAAGATGACTGAAATTTTTAGCTTACATATTAGGAAAATAGTGATGCTATTGACAGAAAAGGGGAAACTGGAATGTAAATTTTAATCGAAATGGAAGATTAAACAGAAAGGGAACTGTGGAGCTAATAAACTTTACTTTCAAATATATTTTATTTATATGTTTTTTGTTTTTTTGAGGCAGGGTCTTACAATACAGTTCAGACTAGCTTGAACTCACTTTGTAGCCCAAGCTGGCCTCCAACTCATAGCAATCCTCCTGCCTCAGCCCCCCACCACCACCACCCAGTGCTAGGATTATAGACATAAGCCACCATGTCCAGCTACCTTTTTAAAATACATATGTTAACTGAAAACAATTACAGTCACCTTACTGCCTTGCCTTACCTTTGCTAAACTAAATTTTCATTTTTATCTTCTTCCCATATCAGCCTTCAAAACCCATTTATTAAGTATGCATTATGTGCTAAGTACTGTGGTGGGCACTAGGAATACAAAAAATACTACTACAGTCTCCCCCCAAAATGCTCAGATTAGGAAAGGAGAGGTACTGTTAGGCAACTATAACAGACTGTGTTAAGAATTAATTTAGGCTGTGACTACAGTGTTTCCCTAATAATCATAGCTATGGTCAGTTTTCATTCTACTTTTAGAACATATGTGTTTTGAGTCACTAGAGATGACCCTTAAGGTGTTCATAATAATTATTAGCCTAAAGACAAAAGTGCTACAGAAAACGAGAAGGTATATTTGAAGAAAACTATGTTAGTGCTATGGGAGCTAAAGGGGGGGGTGGTTCTAGAAAAGAGATTTTCTAAACACATGCTAGGTACATCAAGGAGAATGATAATTTCTATGAAGATCACTAATAACCTTCACTCAAATCTTAGTCCTAGTCAAAGCAAGGGTAGAAGCCAGATCAAGAAGGCTGGGCCAGGGCCAGTGAGATGGCTCAGCGGCTTAAGCGCCTGCCCGGCAAGCGCAAGGGCCCGAGTTCGACTCCCAGAACCCACATACGAAAAAGGGGCCGGTGATATCGCTCAGTGGCACGGGCGCCTCCTGGCGCGCGAGGTCCTGAGGTCGACCCCCCCCCCCGGTACCCACAAAAAAAAAAAAAAAAAAAAGAAGGCTGGGCCAGGAGTGGGTGACGATGAAATGCTCAATCTAGCAGTGGAAAGAAGCTAGAAAATCAAGTGGAAATTTTTCTCCCCATCCTTACCACTCATAGATCTACTTGCACTTTTGGACTACGAAGTTAAAGGCCTAGATTGAGAGTGAGAGTGAATAATATTAATGAAAAACTCCTGTAAGACTGCTTAGCATGTGGCATCCACTATAACGAGCACTTTATATGTATTAGCTTGTTTAATATATTTATTTCTACTTTGGAAGTAAGTGCTGTTAATATGCCCAAGATGAGCCACAGAATAATTAACTAGCCCAAGGTCACCCAGCCAGTCAACTAACTGAGCCAGGATCTGAACTCAGGCAGTGTGTTACAAATTCTGTGCTATTCAAATTGCCCCTGAGACTAATACAACCTGAAAGCATCTCTAGGGAAACTGAAAACATGGTTATGCTGAGTTCACATTTCCTTTTAGCTTGCCCTAGGGTAGAGATCTCCTATCACCTCACCATCTAGGATTTGTTGAACCTGGGGATACAAAAAGCCAAAATGAAATTCCATTGGCAGAGGGATGACAGAGGGACTTAAGTATAATTTGTTTCTCTCGCCTTTATCCCTTCTGGGACATGCTTTCTTGTTTATCCAATTGGAGCATGTTATTACCAACAATCAGGTGCCAGTGGCTTGATTTTTCACAGTAGCCATTCATTTAACAAATATTTGAGCGTCCACTCAGGGGCATACATTGAGCAAAGCAGACAAGACAAAGGTGAACATGACAGACAAGATCCCACTTTCTCAAAATTCACATTCAGGTGAGGGCAGGAAGGAGAAAATATGCTAGGAGGGCTCGGCCTAGCTGAATAAGCAAGGTGGAACGGAGGAAATTAACTGGGAGAAGCAGGCAGAATCCGGATCAGGCGAAACGCTACGCCCGAAAGGCGAGAAGCGTTTGCATTTTACCGCAGCAATTCAGCACCCAAGTTGGCCAGATTATCCCAGGCTGTAGGCGTCCTATACCATTTACACTGGTCAACCCAATCTTCACCTGCCCCTCGGGTCACCTAGCTATCCAAAGGTCCGTTGGTGGTCACCTCAGCCCCCAGGGTCACCCCCTTCCTGAGCCACTTTGGCCCAGTGGAGCCTATCCGCCATTAGGTCTCCCTCGGCCAACCAGGTCACCTCAGTGCCACGCCTCCCTGGCCCGCGGTTCAGCTTGCACTTTACGCTTTGTTCCCAGAAGCAGGTTTTCCAAACGAAGCTCCCCCTCTCGGCCCCAGCTGTTTTCCTGCCAGGACTGAGACTTGGCGGCGGCAGCGCCCCCGGTGGCGTACTATGGCCCAGGAAGGGAGTGCCCAACGCCACCGCCTCCTTAGCCTACTCCCGGAACGCGGGAGCAGGCGCGAGCGGCGCACGCCCAGATCGTCGCGATCGCGCTCCTGATTGGTTGTGTGAACCAACGTCATGGGGAGGATCCCGGCGGCCTCTGGGAGTCAGGGCCCCGCGCTTGCGCAGACGGAGAGCGCTGAGAGGAGGGGGAGGTGGCTGGCAGCTTGTCCCGCGTCCGCCATTTTGTTGCTGTGGCTATTGGGAACCGGCTGGGCAAAACCGCCCCGGAGGCGCGACGCTCCTTGGAGGCCAGAGCTTCGTGTAACAGAGGACTCGGTGCAGATCCGTGGGGCTGTGGAGCCGGCATTTTCCAGGCCGGGAGTCACTGGAGCCACCCCGATACGTCGGGCAGCCTAAGATCCCCGGGGCGGCCTCCGCTGCGGTTCGGCTTCTCCCGCTGAGACCTTTGGGCTCTGCCCCGCATTTTCTGGGCCGTCTGTCTCCGTGAGGCAGCCCCGGAGCAGGCGCGCGGCGGCGGAGGATGCTGCGGGCCCGGAGCCCAGAGGAAGGTGCTGATCCGTCTCGCTAAGCGCGCCTCGAGGTGTGCCTAGAGGCCCTTTCACAGCCCCAGAGCACCCAGCCAAGGCTTCCAGAACGGGCGAGAGCAGCCGCCGCCCGGACCAGATACCATGTCCTCCGCCAGGTTCGATTCCTCGGACCGCTCCGCCTGGTACATGGGGCCGGTGTCTCGCCAAGAGGCGCAGACCCGGCTCCAAGGCCAGCGCCATGGCATGTTCCTGGTCCGCGACTCCTCCACCTGCCCCGGGGACTACGTGCTGTCGGTGTCAGAGAACTCGCGAGTCTCCCACTACATCATCAACTCCCTCCCCAACCGCCGTTTTAAGATCGGGGACCAGGAATTTGATCATTTGCCGGCCTTGCTGGAGTTCTACAAGATCCACTACCTGGACACCACCACCCTAATCGAGCCAGCGCCCAGGTAACGCGCGCAAACCGTACGACCGCAGAGGAGGGTCGGGAATGACTGGGGTCGGTGCAAGACCGGCGGTGAAAGTGAGGGATAAACTGTTTCCCTGGATCTGAAACAGAGGGCATTTCGAAGGGATGGTTTATGTCAGGATCTGGATCTCTGGATGCGAGGATCCTGTTTAACGGTGGTTGCATAGTTCAGATGCACGCTTTTTTCTCTTTTGTCAGGGCCACAATACTAATGTAGAGATTTGTTGTTGGGGTTCTTTTTTTTTTTAAATAACCCACTTTTGGATTATTGGACTTGCTCGAGGCTCTGAAGATAGCCGTGGCATGTCTCCTCCCACCATTCCCGAAAATTCACTACACACAAGTTCGCACACCGTTCGAGGTTCTTGATTCTTCTGCAGATCTCTGAACTGCAGGTTAAGATCTACTTGGAACAGTTGCCAGATGAAAATGATGTAGCATTTAGAAACAAAAACCTTTAGCTGAAGTGTCAGAACTATTTATAGTATTAATGTTCTGATGCCAAGTTTGAAGCAGCCAGACACCTCTCACCTCTTTAACTATACATTCATTATAAAGAAAAAAAGATGTAGTGGCTTGAACTAGGACATTTTAAGGAAAATTTGTATCCCCCCCGCCCGGTGGACCATTAATATGATAGAGATAAATTTGGTTAATTACCAAGGCATAATGGCACTTAACTATAATCTATACTAGTTTGTTTTCAGATATATTTTTTGTATGAAGTCTGATGATTTATTAGCATATTTTAAAATTAGAAATCCAAAGTGACACTGATCATCAAGCATTCTTTCCCAGGTAAAATGCATTATTCTGTTTGCTTTGCCTTAATGAGTATTTTCTCACAAAATTCTATTAAATTATACCAAATATGAGCTGAAAGATAGCCTGGAATTTTTAAAAATTACTTGTTTTTAAGGTGGTGGGGAACCAAGATTACTTATTTTTGAAAGGTCTGGCAAATGCTGGGCGGTTATTCTACCACTGAGCTGCATCCCAGGCCTAGAATTTCTTAAATAAAAGGTATTTTACTGCCCAGTTTCTTTCTTAAAATACCTGGTTAATAAGCATTGGTGTAGACTTTTCAAGGTAAGCTGTTTTCGACTTAATAGATTTGCTAATGAGGTTTTACTCTGAATTTTAAACATTAAAAGTGGGGGAGGGTGTGATTCAGTGGTGGAATGCTTGCCTAGGTAGCATGCATAAGGCCCTGGGTTCTATCCCCAGCACCACAGAAAATAAATGAATAAAGCTACCATAATTAAAGACACCTACTGGAAGCATAAGAGTTGCTTCGGTGAAGTAGAGATAGAGAAGAAATAAAGCCGAAACAGTACAGTGACTATAAGATTAACTGCTGTGAGCTAAATGGAGTTTAAAAAGGGAGAAGAGATTATAAATCAAATAATCAAATACTAGAACATCAAGAATATGATTGGTGAAATTTGCGGGTCTTAACAGCTACTGGTAGGTGCGGTCAACTTTGAGCACAGTGTAATTCCAGGTTGGAGAAAATTAGAAGCCACTGTGATGAGATTGGTAATATGTTTAACTAAATTACTCCCCTAATTTGTGAAGGTGAATTATGTAATTAATTTCAGGCTTTTATCAAGCCATGCTATGTGCAAGGCATGTGCTTACATTGAAGTGACAGGTATGTTAATACTGTTGTTTCAAAAAGTGACTTAATGGGTTGATCCCCTTTCTAGAGGAAGGAAAAGGGGTATGTAGTAGCTTCCCACTATCCACAAATCCAGATTACCCCCCATGTGTCTTCTGAGATACCAAATGTGACTTTCTGTTTTTGTTCCTCTCCTTCCTTCAGTGCACCTCTGCGCTAGGCTGCCCACTGTTTTGGTAGCCATCCTCACTATTTATACCTTTGCTTGGGCTATTGTCTCCACCTATTGGAATCGTGTTTCTTGTTGGTAGTCCCTGGGTATGGTGGTGCATGACTGTAATCCCAGCACTTGGGAGGCTGAGGAGGAGGCTCACCGAGAATTCAAGGCCACCAGGACTACGTAGTTCAAGGCCAGCCTGAATTACATACAAAGACCCTGTCTCAAAAGGGGGGGGGTCAGACCCTACCCCTCACATTTAGCTTTATTTATTTGTCCTCAGGTCTGTGTCCTCTGCCCCAGGCCTGTTGCTGTTTTTTTTCATTTTCCCCGGAGGATCACAGTGCTGGTTGAATTGGATCTGACTAGATTTACCTTGTTATACTGAGGCGCTATCGCCTTTGTTGTTGTTGTTGTTGTTGTCGTCATCGTCGTTGTTGTCGTTGTTGTTCTGGGGATTAAACCCAGGGATCACTGAGCTACATCTCCAGTCCTTTCATTTTTAAATTTCAGAGTCGGGGTCTTGCTAAGTTGCCCAGGCTAGGCTCAAACTTGGAATCCTCCTGTCTCAGCCTGTGAAGCAGCTGGGATAACAGGCATATGCCACCACACTGGGTTATACTGAATCTGTTTTTGGTTTTGTTTTGTTTTGTGTTTTTTTGGTTTGATATGATTTGGGGGTTTTTTGTGTTGCTGTGGTTTTTTTGTTAGTTTTTTTGGGTTTTTGTTTGTTTGTTTCTGTTTTGTTCTTTTATTTTGAGACAGGGCCTTACTGTGTAGTTCAGGCTGACCTTGAACTCACTGTAGCCCAGGCTGACCTGGAACTCACAGTGATTCTCCTTCATCAGCCTCCCGAGTGCTGTGATTACTGGGGTGCACCACCACGCCCAGAATATACTGCATCTTTTTTTTTTTTAATGTGGGTACCAGGAGTTGAACTCAGGACCTCGCACTTGCCAGCAGGCGCTTGTGCTGCTGAGCGGTATCACCGGCCCTTTTTTTCCTTTATGTGGGTACCAGGAGTCAAACTCAGGACCTCACGCTTGCCAGGCAGGCACTTACACCTCTGAGCTATCTCACTGGCCTTCTATACTGCATCTTTTGAGATGTCATTTCCAAGCTTGAAATTCCTAGGTCAGGTTTGACATATTATAGAAAGCTAACAATTGTGTGGTAATGGTGCACATCTGTACATGTAATTCCAGCTACTCAGGAAGCTGAGGCAGGAGGATCAACAGTGCCAACCCAGGCAATTTAAGGAGACTGTGTCTCAGATTAAATTTTTTTTTTTTTTTTTTTTGTGGGTACCGGGGTCAACCTCAGGACCTCATGTGCCAGCAGGCGCCCGTGCCGCTGAGCGATATCACCGGCCCCTGTTTTCATATGTGGGTTCTGGGAGTCGAACTCAGGCCCTCGCGCTTGCCAGGCAGGCGCTTATGCTGCTGAGCCATCTCACCGGCCCAAGATTAAAATTTTTTTAAAAAGTCCTCCAGATGTACAAGGGGTGATCAAAATACACGGTGAAGGTTTATATTTTTTAAAATGTTACGGTTAAGGACACATTGCCTTTAATCCCCCTCAAACTAACTCCCGTTTGCTTCCAACATATGTATCCCACTGTGGGAAGCAGTTCTGGAAGTCCTTTCTCTTGTCTTTACAAGGATGGTGAATGCTGCTGCTGAGTGCCATCCAATGGTAAGACAGCTTATAAAAACATTGGCGCATCCTCATCCACTTTCCTTACTGGATCTGGCTCTATAGGACTCCTGGCTCTTCCTCAAAGTCAAAATGACTATTAAAAATAAATGTTTTGAATCAATTCAGGCATCAGGATAGTCCTGACCGCACAACCAAATACACAGAAGAGGACTTAAGAGCTGCTTCAGAAAGCAGCAAGAACAATGGGATGTGTTTGAAGAGGGAGGAGGGTTATTTGGAGGGGGATTAATAACAATGTGTCCTTTACTATAATTTTTTGAAATTTCAACATTCATCATATATTTTGATCACAACTCATTGCTCAAAGCTCAGTGATACTTGGGTTCAATCCCAGTACCACACAAAAAGAAATGCCTAGTGGTAGTCGAGCCTTGGCAGATAGAGAATTTAATTTAATGCCTTTTTTTTTTTTTTTTTTTTTTTTTTTTTTTTAAGAGACAGGATCTTCCTGTGGCATCCAAGCTGATCTCCAAGTGCAGTTCTCCTGCTTCAACCTCCGGTGTTGAGATTAAAGGCTTGTGCCACCAACCCAGCTCACGTTCATATTCCAGACAAGATAAATTCAGTAGTTTAACTTTTCAGGCATCATTAACTGGGATTTGAAAGCCAAGGTTTTATGTCCTTTGGGCAATAATTTATTTTAAAATTTGTTTTGTTTAGCTGAAATTCATAATTATAGCATCTTCCCCTTCCCCCTGGAACGTTTCTTAATTTTTAATTTTCATTCACATATTTATAAGAAGATTATCTCCCAGTGTAGGTTCTGGAAAAGATATGTGACAGACATACTTTCTTCTCCATGGAAATTATATTTTCATGGAGGAAACGGTTAAGTACAAGATGAATACACATTGTGAAGGGAATAAACCTAGGTTGAGAGAATATAACAGAAGTGACCTGCCTAATGTAGTGTGGTCCAAGAAAGCATGAAGCTCAGACCTAAGAAGCAAGCCTTGGGAGGGCTTGGCTGAGAGGAGGGAAAGAGCCTTGAGAAAGGGGGTCCTATGAGAAGAGTTCAGAGATAATGGTCAAGGTAAGGAAGTTGGATTTTGTTTAAAATACTTGGCAGGAAATAGTTTGAGGAGGTGGTGTGCCCTGAGGCTGTTACTGGGTCCAGGAGCAAAATTATGGTGACTGACTTGGAGTCACAGTGGAGCTGTGACTTGGAAATGTCTGTTTTGGAGATAAAAATTGAAGCTTAGGGGTCAGGGGCATGATGGGAAAGGGAAGAAACAATGTTGATTTAGTATATTTATGAAGTTTATGTATAGTAGGCATTCAGTCTAACCACTGAGCTAGACCCCCAGTGTATTTATCTGTAGTATTGCTGTGGTGAATTTAAAATTTAATCCTAAAAAAGTACTGTGTCAGATGGCTTTTGTTGATTTTTGAGTGAACCTGAAAAATTCTCTCTGTACGTGTGGAAGTATTTTAATACTGCAAATCAATTGACAAATAGGAATCCTGTGATGATTTTCACTTTTGTTTTATTTGAGTATATATACATTTTTATGATTTTATTTAGGGCTGGGCGTGGTGGCATTCACCTGTATATAGTCCCAAGCTGCTTGGGAGGCTGAGGCAGGATCATTTGGGCCAGGATTTCAAGGCTAGCGTAGGCAACAATAATGAGAGTTTGGGGAGGGGGGTTAAATTGCAGTTAGTATTCAGGTAAGCTTTAGTGTTTTTTACTTAATAAGGTCTATTTTCAGTCTTACAACAGAATGTCTCAAAAGGTTTCTGGTGGACTGTTTAGATAGGAAATACATTCTGGTTTTGAAACTTGAAAACGTGCTTTGTATAGTTTACTTTGCGTTTAGAATTTTCTAGTTCTGGTTTGTGTAGATAAATGTAAGCTAGGAAAAAACAATTGTGAAAATTAAAAGCATCATTAAAAATTAAGGGAATTGAACCTTTGAGAAAAATCATGTTAAAATAGACATGAGCGTCACATGAACTTGCTTTATGGAGTTGGATAGTCCTTGAAATGCTTCTGGGAGCTTACTGGTTACTGAATTTGTTTTGCCATAGTAGGGGTTGAACCTGAGGCCTTCTACCACTGAGCTACAGCCCCAGCCCTTTTTCATTTTTGTTTATTTATTTTATTTATTTAGAGTCTCACTAAGTCATTAAGGTACCCAAGCTAGGCTCAAACTTGCAATCGTTGTGCCTCAGCCTCCCAGAGGTGCTGGGATTACAGGAGTAAGGTCTGGTTTTTAGAAGGCCATTTCCACGCACGGTAAAGTGGCTGTAGGAGACCCCCTCAAGACTGCTTAGTCTAATCTGAGAGTTCTGATGGAACCCTCACTCCCATTAAACAGGCTCTCACCATGCCTTCTCCACACATTCCTTATTCAAAATATTTGAAAATTCAAATCTCAACTTTTATCATTGAGAATAGGGGGAGATAATTACCAGTACTGTAATTTGATCAGCATAGAATCTGGCACTGTGAATAAACACCTTTGCATTTTTCCTTACCAGTAGTTTAAATCATCTAAATTTGATTCAGGTGAGATACAAGAACATTGTCATTAGGATGGGAGTAGAAAGTTGTCCAGTTAAAGAGTTATGTTCATTACATGTTAAGTGCTAAAGGCCATTTGGTTTGTGACTTTTCTCTGTTTAAGACTCAAATCCAGAGCTGGGATATTGCTTAGCAGTAAAGCACTTGCCTAGCATTTATGAGGCCCTGGGTTCAATCCTCAGTCTCACACACACACAAAACACACACTCACACTAACATTCATTAAAATCCAGAGAATTTTTACCTAAGAATTTTCACTTTGAAAGCTGGGTGCATTGTTCCTATAGTCCCAGCACTTGGGAGGCTGAGGCAGGAGGGTAGTTTGAGAACATCTGGGCAACACAGCAAGACCCCATCTCAAATAATTTTCACTTTGATCTGAACAATCATGCTGGATTATTTATAAGGATCCTTAAGGATTAAGTGTTAATTTTTTCTGGTAGGTAAAGTGGGTCACTGTTTATTAATGGGAGAACAGGTTATCCTTTGCTAAGATAATAAGTAAAGTGAGGCCACCAGGTATGTGTCAGCTGACCAGGAATGACAGTTGAGAATGTGAGAATAGCCATGAAAGAATGATGAGGTGAAGAGGTTTTGAAGTTGTACCATGTGGATATCCTTGTCTTTGTCTTTTTTTTTTTTTTGAGACAGGGTCTCGCTAATTTCAGGCAGTTTTCCTGCCTCATCCTCTCAAGTGCTGAGACATTACAGGTATGTGCCACCATGCCCAGCTAACCTGTCTTTGTAACAGAATTAAATGAGCGTGAGGTATTTGCAGTACCTGGGCTTTTGTGCTTTCAGAAAAAAAGGATAGAGCTGGGTATGGTGGTGAACACCTGTAATCCCAGCCCTTGGGAGGCTGAGGCAGGAGGATCACCAAAAGTTCCAGGCCAGCCTGGACTACCCAGTGAGTTCAAGGCCAGCCTAAACTACAAAACAAGGTCCTGTCTCAAAAAAAAGATAGAATTGAGAAATGTTTCTGTGTATAGAAGTCTATTGTATACCAAAGCCCAAAATTACACACAAGTCATACAATGGGAAGAGACCACTTTTTTGTCTTTGAGAAGCTCAGTCGATTGAAAGAATTAAAGTAAAAGGCCATGGTAGCTAGAAAGGAAGGGTGGCCAACTGCCTAAGGACTGGAGAAGCCTTGAAAGAGGAGGTGCTCTTTCAACTGATTCTTGAGTATATGAAGTGGAAGAGGTGGTAGCAGTGCCTGCTGGGAAAGGCGCAGAGTTGTCATTAAGGTGAGTGATGGGCAGGAAACTAGGTGGGAAGGGTAGAGCTGATCTGTAAAGGGCCTCCTGGGCCTTGTAAATAAGGTTAACAATGGGACACCTTCTGGGTTTCTAAGAATTGTCATGATCAGTTTCACTTTTTTCTCTTCATCATGCTGAGGATCAGTTTTACTTTTGGAAACTTCTCAGAATGGCACAGGGTAGGGAGAGCCTCTTACCATAGAGGACCTTGAGAAGCTGCACTGAACTCAAATGGATTGGGAATATGAAATGGGAACTGACGGCCGTTCCGGGATACTGCATGCAGAGGGTGGAGGAAGAGATATGACTTTGACTTCCTGGAGCAGTAATGAGGAACCATTTAGAGCTTCCAATGATACAAACAGCCTGCTGCGGCACACATGCCATAGTTTTGCCACCACTGTACTAGATTAAGTGGTGCCTCTGAGAGTGGAGGGTTAGTGTGAAGAGTTCATTTTTTTGTTGTTGCTGCTGCTGTTTTGGTTTTTTGAGACAGGGTCTCACTGTGTAGTTCAGGCTGGCCTTGAACTGTGTAGCCCAGGCTGGTCTCAAACTCGTGGCGATCATCCTGCCTCAGCCTCCCGAGTGCTGGGATTAAAGGTGTGCACCACCATCCCTGACTGAAAACTTTTTTTTTTTTTTTTTTTTGTGGGTACTGGGGGGGTCGACCTCAGGACCTCGCGCGCCAGCAGGCGCCTGTGCCGCTGAGTGATATCACCGGCCCCTTTTTCGTATGTGGGATCTGGGAGTCGAACTCAGGCCCTCGCGCTTGCAAGGCAGGTGCTTAAGCCGCTGAGCCATCTCACCGGCCCTGAAAAACTATTTTTAACTGTACAAAACTATAATAAAATACCCTGCAATGAGCTCTGACATAGAACTGATTGTGCCCTTCATTAAGTGTCTGAAATTTATGTGGTTCTCACCAAACTATTTAAAGAATCTCTGTGGCTCTTGAAGTAGAAACAGGGATATACTTTAAGGTATGTGTGCATGTGTACTAATTTGTTTTTCAGGAATTGATGTGAATATTTTATATGCTTTATGACATAAGTTCATTTATACCTGAAAGATGCAGAGTTTATCTCCAAGGCTGATTAGCTTACAGTTAATGAGCAAGGACTCTAGAACCAGACTGCCTGGATACAAATCTAGTTTCTGCTTTGGTTTCCTCATCTGTAAAATGGGGATAATGGAATCTACCTCCCAGGATTGTTGTGAGGATTAATATCTTTATAGATTGTAAATGGTGCTTGGCATAGATAATAAGTATTAACTTTTTATTACTGTTGCTACTCCTAGTACCTCTGCTATTCTTTCTTTTTTTTTTTTTTTTTTTTTTTTTTTGGTGGGTACCGGGGGTCAGGACCTCGCGTGCTAGCAGGTGCCCGTGCCGCTGAGCGATATCACCGGCCCTTTTTTCGTATGTGGGTCCCGGGAGTCGAACTCAGGCCATCACACTTGCCAGGCAGGCGCTTACGCCGCTGAGCCATCTCACCGGCCCTACTATTCATTTTTTGATGGGCCGATACTGTGCAATTTGCCTTGGTTAATAAAAAACAAGACAGACTGGTGTGGCTGCGCATGCCTGTAATCCCAGCACTCTAGGAAGCTGAGCCAGAAGATCAAAGTTTGAGCCCAGCATGGGCAGTTTAGCAACTTTGTGGAACCCTATCTCAAAAGAAAAATAAAAAGGGCTGGGGGTGTAACTCAATGCAGAAAGGCCCTGTGACCAATCCTTACTGCCTACCCACCCACCCTCAAAAAAAAAGGATGAGCCTGGCATGGTGGTGCATGCCTGTAATCTCAGCACTCGGGAGGCTGAGGCAGAAAGATCACTGTGAGTTCGAGGCTAGCCTGGGCTACATAGTGAGTTCAAGGCCAGCCTGAACTACATAGCGAGACCCTGTCTCAAAAAACAAAAAAAAAAAGGTGAAAGCTTCGTTAAATTATGGAGGCTGCTGTTTGGAAAGCAATGTGGTGTACAAAGGGCCATAAAAATGTTTGTGTTCTTTAATCTGTTAATTCCAGTTCTGAGAGTCTGAGCTTTACAGAAAGTCTAATGTAGGGAAAATATGCCCAGTACTGGGGGTGTGGCTCAGTGGTAGAGGATGTGTTTAGCATACTTGAGGCCATGGTTTCAATCCCCAGCATCAAGAAAGAGAAAAAAGAAAATAAGCTCAAAAGGGTTTAATAATACTAATGATTAGATAGGAGAGAATTAAAAAAACTAAATATCCATAAGTGCTTTGTTGTGTACACTCACAGATATTACTTTGTCATGAAAATGATCATAATGAGAACCAGAAACATGGAGAAACAACTTAGTGTAATACTAGGCAGAGAAACTGCCACAGGTACATAAAGGATTCTATTTTAAGAAAACCATCAACAGCCAGGTGTTGGTGGTACATGCCTTAATCCCAGCACTTAAGGAGGCTGAGGCAGGAGGATCACAAGTTCAAGTTCAGCTTAGGCAATTTAGAGAGACCCCATCTCAAAAATAAAAAACACCAAGGATGTAGCTCAGTGTGAAGGCCTTGGGTTCAATCCCTGCAAAACAAAAATAAATAAATTTTAAAAGGAAAACCATTAATTGAGCCAAAAGGAGGGGAGCATAAACATGGGAAGGATATTTGTAGTTTCCTTATGACAGGAACTATGAATTATTTCCCTCCAATGGCTGGGGATGTAGGTCAGCGGTGCAGCACCTGCCTGGCAAGCACAAGGCCCTGGGTTCGATTCCTGGTACCCACAAAAACAAGAAACACCCCCCCGCCTTTTTTTTTTTTTTTTTTTTTCCTGGTGCTGGGGCTCTGTCCCAGAGCTACATGCTAGGATGCTAGGCAAGCACTCTACCACTGATCTATGACCATCAGCCCCGAACTATGTCTTTTTTTTTTTAATAAAAATGCTTCAACATAGGAGGTCACTTTGTTATATTAAATTTTTTTATAGATCTTTGCTGGGGTAAGAAGGAAAATGGACATTAGCTAAATGAAGATAAATTGGAACCTTCCACCAGTGATTAAACAGGCATGTCCTTTCCCAGCACATTCTCTCTGAGCAGTTCTAGAATTAGGCTTTGGTAATGGTTTGGCTGATAAAGCCACCATCTAAAGAGATGCAGACTGGGTGAAGCCCAGGGTTTGTTAATCCTAGTATAGATTCTGTGCTTCAGAGAAATTAAGAACGGGTAGTGTTTTTTTGTTGTTGTTTCGTGGTGCTTTTTTGTTTGTTTGTTTCTTTTTATCTTTTTGAGGCAGTTTCACTCTGCAGTTCAGGCTGGCCTTGAACTCACTTTGTGGCCCAGGCTAGCCTCGAACTTGCAGTGATCCTCCTGCCTCAGCCTCCCAAGTGCTGGGATTACAGGCATGCGCCACCATGCCCAGCCAAGTACAGGTAATGGTAAAATAGTTTTTTCCAAAACTTTATGGATTTGCAACTTTTCAGAATATTTCTTAGGTGAAAAGCGATTTATACTGCTTTTGCACATAGGATGTTTCTGGAGAGCAGTTGTGTGTGTAGTGCTAGGGGTCGAACCTAGGGCCTTGTACATGCTCTGCCACTGAGCCCCAGCTGGGACTCTGCTTTCGTAGCTGACTCCAGGGAATGCATTCTATGAGTTACTCAGCAAATACATACTGGTCTGTAAGCACATTGAAGGCAGTGGTGCCTTTGGGCTGATGCTTTACATAAGAGATCTTAACTGTGACTTTTGCAGTGAAACTTTCACAGGTATTCATTTAATAGTTAGATGATAATTCTTGTACAAGATGAAATGTAGGGTTTTTTGTTTGTTTGTTTGTTTTTAATTTGGGAAGCAAGTAAGCCCTTTTTTGGTTTTTGTATTTTGAGGAACCAGAGACAGGTCTGTCATTTTTATGTGCCTAGGGAAATGTGCAGGGTGCAGATCATTAGATTAGACCTGGGAGGAAGAGTGTGCAGTGGTTGTGACAGGGTCCAGAGGAAGGCAGCTACTGATCCTACTTCAGATTTAAAAAACAAATTCAAGTCAGGTAAAACGGTTGTGTGGGGGTGTGCATGCACACACATATGACATGAAGTTTGCAAAGCCATATTCAGGATATTAATTTGTTACAGTCCAGACTGCAGAAAGTACAGTGTGACAAAACTTTATCAACTTCTGTGAATAGAGAGAGAAATAATTCATTATAGAGGGGACTGATTTATATTTGACAAACACTGGTATAGAGTAAGATTTTTCCATAAAATAATTTTCTTTCTCTCTTAAGGTATCCGAGTCCACCCATGGGATCTGTCTCAGCACCCAACCTGCCTACAGCGGAAGAAAATCTGGAATATGTACGGACTCTCTATGATTTTCCTGGGAATGATGCTGAAGACCTGCCCTTTAAAAAGGGTGAGATCCTAGTGATAATAGAGAAGCCTGAAGAACAGTGGTGGAGTGCCCGGAACAAGGATGGCCGGGTTGGAATGATTCCTGTCCCTTATGTTGAAAAGCTTGTCAGATCCTCGCCACATGGAAAGCATGGCAATAGGAATTCCAACAGTTATGGCATCCCAGAACCTGCTCATGCGTATGCTCAACCTCAGACCACAACTCCTTTACCTGCAGTTTCCAGTACTCCTGGGGCAGCGATCAACCCTTTGCCCTCTACACAGAATGGACCTGTCTTTGCAAAAGCAATCCAGAAAAGAGTACCCTGTGCTTATGACAAGACTGCCTTGGCATTAGAGGTAAAATTTTGTGGTTCCTTTGACACTGGGTTTTCATTTTTAGTTTTAGGTTCTGCAGAGTAATGTCTGCTCATTTAAAGTTATATTCATGGGAATTAGAGAGCTGGGTGATTTTGGAAAATACACTGTTAAGTGTTTCACTGATTTTTTTTTTTCCTCCCCCACAAATATAGTTTTATAGTGCCTGTTAATTTTACAAAATACTGGGTTTCAAGGCAGAAGTGGTGGTGCATCCCCATAATCCCAGTACTCTAGGAAGGCTGAGGCACGAGGATCACCAGTTCAAGCCCAGGCCAGCCTGGATGACTTAGTGAGACTTTCAGAATAAAAAAAAGGATTGGAAAAAAAACAAACAGGGGCCAGTGAGATAGCTCAGCGGCATAAGTGCCTGCCTGGCAAGCACGAGGGCCCAAGTTCAACTCCCAGAACCCACATACAAAAAAAGGGCCGGTGATACCACTCAGCGGCACAGGCACCTGCTGGCACGCGAGGTCCTGAGGTCGACCCCTGGTACCCAAAAAAAAAGAAAAAAACAAGTAAACTAAAATTAAAACATAATAAGCAATAATAAAATTAATAAAATTTAAAAAGGGCTGGAGATGTGGATTAGTGTGAAAGCCCTAGGTTTAATCCCCAGTACCACAAAAAGAAAAAAAGGGGAGTTTCGATGGATGCAGTATTTTCTTGCATGTGCATATTTTGATTATAGTCCTTCCTTCCTTACATTCTCTTCTCCTCCTCTCTTATTCTCTTCCCCTTGTCTAGTAGTTACTATTTTCATGTCTGTTTTGATTCCACATATTAGGGAAAAAATACTTTTCACTGTTCTTCATATTACTTGTTTCTCCCAAGTTCTTCCCCAGCTCGCTCTTCTGCTCCCAAAGCTTTCATAGATTTATTTCAGCAGTTGTTAGTTTTCTTTCCAGTAAGGAGAGATAATCAGAAAGACCCATGACCTAGAGGAATATCAGCATACAGATGCATAGCCACTTACATGAATCCGTATTTCTAACATTGTGATCAGTTGAGAAATAGGAATAAATATCTTAGAATTTATTTTCAGTTAGGCAGAGGAATGATTGTAAAATATTATCAGCCCTTGCTTGTTGTAGATTTTATAAATTATAGCATGAAATAATACTTGAATCACCAAGTCATTTCCTTCTAACTAAACATTAACTGATCTTTAAAAAGATTTCAATGATTTGTATTTTTCTATGGCTTGATCATATTTAAAAAAAAGTCCTGAATATCAGTGTTGATGAACTTTTGAGTGGGGACTGTGTGTCTCAAAAAGTAGATGTCTATTGAGACGGTTGGTAAGCCCAGATGAATAACCATCTATGAGCACAAACTCTATGGTGGGCCTTAGAAGATAAAAAAGGGGCAGATCTGAAAAATAGATTTTAGTACTTTTTTTGTTCGTTCGGTTTTTTTTTACTAAGGTATAAAATACATACAGTCAGATGGGTCCTGACTATTATTGTATCAAAATACAGGACTGGATATCAGAAATGGGGCTGGTGAGATAACTCAGCAGCATGAGCGCCTGCCTGGCAAGCGCAAGGTCCTGAGTTCGACTCCCGGTACCCACATACGAAAAAAGGGCCAGTGATATCGCTCAGCAGCACGGGCACCTGCTGGTAGGCGCGTGAGGTCCTGAGTTCGACCCTCGGTACCCACCAAAAAAAAAAAAAAAAAAATCCCGGCTCTTTCACTTACTGTTTACATGGGGGAGATCTCTTCTGAGCTTCTCTGACCTTACCTGTAAAATGCAAATTGCTCTGGTTTGCTCTTTTTAGTAGGCTGTTGTGAAGACCAGATAAAATGATGCTTGTTAAATGCTTTGTAGGGCCGGTGAGATGGCTCAGTGGCGTACGCGCCTGCCTGGCAAGCACGAGGGCCCAAGTTCGACTCCCGGAACCCACATACGAAAAAAGAGCCGGTGATATCGCTCAGCGGCACAGGCTCTTGCTGGCGCATGAGGTCCTGAGGTCGACCCCCGGTACCCACAAAAAAAAAAAAAAAATGCTTTGTAAACCACAAAGTGCTATATAAATATCATAATATGATTATAGTTGAATACTCTTACTTACCATTGACAAACTGTATATGTATTAGAAAGAGATTAAGTTAGTGATAGTTTGCTGTGGATTCACCCCAAGGTCAAAACTGGGGAGAGTTGAGAGACAGCTCTAGCATCACAGAAAGATGAATGGAGCCATTTGCTTCAAAAAAGCAAAACTTAACCTGCACACAGTTAAAAGTTAGGAATAATGTGTTTTATGTGTTATCGTTCCATTGGTTGTCCTCAATTCTCTTTGGACAAAGAGTAATACCTGAACTGCACCTGAAAGTTTGTTTTAGAGTTGGTATTACATTTCCCCTGAGTTGGACTGTAAGGAAAAAGACTGAGTGCCTGAGGCTTGCAGCAGGGAGCAGAGACTGGGGAGGACCCAGGTGCATTTATACATATCAGCAGAACAGGAAAGAAACCAGAACAAGGGGCTGGTGAGATGGCTCAGCGGCATAAGCGCCTGCCTGGCAAGTGCAAGGGTCCGAGTTCGACTCCCTGAACCCACATACAAAAAAAGGGCTGGTGATATCACTCAGTGGCACGGGCACCTGCTGGCGCGCAAGGTCCTGAGGTCAACCCCTTGTAGCCACAAAAAAAAAAAAAGAAAGAAACCAGAACAAGCTCCACAGATAAAGAGTCCTGGCTGAGCGGGCCTTCCCCAGATTTCTCACTCTCACACAGACTTGCTCCTGTATATGAGTGTATACCTCTGGCCAGGCCTGCCCCTCAGTATCTTTGAGTAACACGGATTCTCTGGACTCTTTGGCAGTACTAGGGATTGAACCTAGTGTCTGTGCACTGAACTACATCCCCAGCCCTTTTTATTTTTTATTTGAAACAAGGTCTTGCTAAGTCACTAAGTTGCCCAGGCTGAGCTTGAACTTGATGATCCTCCTACCTCAGTCTCCCAGAGTGCTGGGATTACAGGCACATGCCACCACATCTGGCCACTGTAGGCTTTTAATACTATCCAGTCTATATAGGACTTTCAGCCTTTTGAAGTACTTCTGTGATCTTGGCAGGGTTTCAGCATGTGTGACTTGTGTGTTAGGTGGTTAGTTGTTGGCATACCAGGCTGAGACCCTGAGGATTGAGGCACCCAGTCAGAATTTCAAGCACCTACTCGTTCTAGTTCTAGTTCTACTTCTAGTTCTAAGATATATTTTAGTGACCTGTATCTTCTGTGTGGATGAACATGTACAAGGAAGTTGTTGAGGGATCACTTAGAGCAGTGATGGCAAACCTTTTGGAGCTTTCAATGATTCAAACAGCCTGCTGTGATGCCATAGGTTTGCCACCACTGGCTTAGAGTTTGGTGAGTGGGCAGGTGAGTAGGTACCTAACAGACTAGGAGTAAGAGAGCCTAATTAATAATGTATATTCTAAGAGAATCTTCATACTTGGTTGTTACGTAGCTCTCCTGCTCTCTCAGACCCCAGAGAGAGGTCTCTAGCCCTGAGCCTCTTCATGGTGCTAAACCAGCCATCTAAGCTTCATCACAGGCTTCTTAGTGCGTTCCTGAGAGAGTTAAAAGGAACCAAAGAAATACATCTTTTCCCACCCTCTACTTAATGGTGTTTTTCTTTCTGTGTGTTTAAATAAGGTTTTGGACTCTAACCTAAGTAAATGTTTCTGTGGTTATGTTATCTTCTAAAACTATGAGGAGGAGGATGTCTGTGTGATGTTATTAAAAACAACTCTTGGGACTGTTGCAATTAGGTTACCAGGAAGTATTAAAACTAAAATGAGAAACAGGGAAACAAGTAGGACAAAATGTGCCAGAAACTGAAGCTTCCTTATTCCCCTTGACTGTTCCAGAGAAGAATGATAGTTCAGATAAACTGTATTCCTTAAATCAATTCTTAAGTTTTTTCTCTTAAAATTTAATGAGTCTTCCCACAAGTAGAAATCTTTCTCTTTTTTTTCCCCACAAGTAGAAATTTTTAAACTGGTCTATGCTTAGCCATTTTCCTCTCTTGCTCCAAGAAGTGAGGTGATATTGAGGTGTGATTTGAAGGGGAACACTCAGTGACCTGTGTAAAGTGAACCAAGGTGGGTGTCCCCACTCCTTGAAAACAGCAGAGCACTCTTGGGTCTTTGTAGTGGGACTGGAAGGGCTCCTAGAAAGCAGGTCATGTCCTACAAGAAAATTCTTAGGGTCTGGCGCTATAGGTCAATAATAGGACACTTGCCTAGCATGTGCAAGCCCCTGGGTTCAATCCCAGTACCAAAAAATAAAAGAAAAAAGAGGAGGGAGGAAGAGAAGAAAAAAGAAAGGTTGAGGAAACTAGCCCTTTCCAGAGGATCATTGACCAGGAGAGAATACTTGGAGCAAGGTTGCTGTTGTGATATAAAACACCTGTAGTCAATGTAGCATTCTTTGACTGGAGATGCAAGGTTAGGAAAATATCACAGACCTGTGTTCAAGTCCTGCCTTTCACTGGTGTAATCTTGAGCAGTTTACTTAAATGCTATGAGCCTCACCTAAAAACAACCTGGCCTAAGAGTTGATAATTTGGCTGGGCATGGTGGCACACGCCTATAATCCCAGCACTCTGGGAGGGACAGGAGGATCACAAATTCAATCCCAGCCTAGGCATCTTAGCTACTTGGTGAGACCTGTCTCAGAACAAAGAAGGGCTGGAGATGTAGTTCAGTGTGAAGACCCTGGCTTTAGTCCCCAGTACTGTACCACCAAAAAAAAATTGATGTTTGTACATTAATTACCATCCATGTAGCCAGCTGGTAAGGTACGTGCACCAAGAAGTTTACCACTTAGTAAAAAAATAAAGAAACCAACAATGTGAGTAGGCGGGGGAGTAGGGATGTGGGGGCTGGGGAATGGGTTAGTATTGGTCTGGGAAAGAGATTTGAGGGATGAGCATTAACAGGGGAAAGTTGGAGACAAGTATATCAAGCCAGGAGACTGGACTAGCTGCAGGTATGTGAGCATTGGGCATGTCAGGAAAAGGACAAAAGTAGCAAAAAAACAAAGGAGAAACGGACTTTTATCACAAAAAGAGCTAAACTGAGGCCTGGCATGGTGGCACATAACTGTAATCCCGCACTTGGGAGGCTGAGGCAAGAGGATTGCCATGAGTTTGAGGCCAGCCTTGGCTACATAGTGAGTTCAAGGCCAGCCTGTATTATATAGTGAGATCTTGTCTCAGAAAACGGGGGTGAGGGGGAGCTATCCTCAGGTATGCACAATTTACCTTCATTGCCTTCATTTGAGGCATGAAACAGCCAGTTTCTCCGGTGGAACATCCGATGGAAGTTCTGAAGTTGTAGGTAATTGCCTATTTTGATATATTAAAATTTAGAGCAAATGCTTGATTTCTCTGTATTATCGTCACATACTTATATTCCACTATAGTTTCCTGACTGAACAAGAAAGGGAAGAAATTCCTTAGCATCTTTAAAATTGTACTTAGTCTTTGGTATCCATATTCATGACTACTTGCTGTGTGGTTTGGTTTTGGTTTGTTTTAGCAATACTGGGGATTGAACTCAGAGGCTTCACACTGAGTTACATTCCTAGCTCATTTTTAATTTTTATTTTTTGAGACAGTGTCTCACTAAATGGCCCTGGCCAGGTTGGAACTTCCAGTCCTCCTGTCTCAGTCTCTCAGAGTGCTGGGATTACAAACCTGTGCCGCCAAGCCTGTCACTGTATGAAAATTTGTATCCAAGCGTCTAAATAGAGCCATAGTCCCACATTCCTGGATGGTTTGGGGTAAGAAAAAATCAAACAGATTCTGTAGAAGGAGAACAACAGTTTCTCAGGCTGCAAGTGAAACAAAGTAGCTAGAGATAGAATCCATAAAAATCAAAGAAAAAGACAAATTGTGACAATCCCTTGGGATCATTAAATTTGTCTTCCTAATGCTTTTAGCCTTCTATAGTGTTTGTCTTTCAGTCTCAATTCATATACCCCTGAAAACGGTTGCTCCTTCAATAGGTTTATCAAGTGCTGTTTATGTGGCAAGCTAGGAATTTGGGATACGATCGCCTATAATCCCAGCTAAGTTTAGCCTCCTGTGTGAGTTCAAGGCCACCCTGAACTACATAGGGAGACCCTATCAAACAAAGAAACAAAATATTTCAGTCCTTGCAGAATTTAAGAGCGTAGTATTGCAAGGCAATTTGTCCTGGATTGAATGGCTATGGTGGTTAACAACTTCTCATAGCTCTAGCTGTCTACTAGCTCTAGCTGTCTACCAGCGAGAAGCAATTCACACCCAGCCCCCCTCCAATGTCTTGGTAGCCCAGTTTGTTTGCGTTTTTGTTTTTGTTTTTGTTTGAGGCAGGTTCTTTTTATTGTCTGGGCTAACCCCAAACTTGGGTTTAAGCAATCCTATGTCAGCCTGCCAAATACCTGGGATTACAGTCTTGTGCCACTATACCCAGGAGGCTCTCATACTTCAAATAACATTTTTCCTTCTCAAATATCATAGTCTCATTGGATTATGAATCAGATAATTATTTTTTGTTTTATTTTTTGTCTTTTTTGAGACAGGGTTTCACTATGCAGTTCAGGCTAACCTTGAACTCACTTTGTAGCCCAGGCTGGCCTCGAACTTGCAGCGATCCTCCTTCCTCAGCCCCCTGAGCGCTGGGATTACAGGCATGCACCACCATGCCTGGCAGATAATTTTTTTTTTTTAAGATTTTTGTTTCTTTTAATGTGTAAATTGGGAGAGAATAATACCATGAAATTGGGGGCAAGGCTTTGCCCTAGCCTGGTCATTATGATGACTTCAGTTTTCAAATCTGGTAACAGCGGGCTGGTGAGATAGCTCAGCGGCATAAGCGCCTGCTTGGCAAGCGCAAGGTCCTGAGTTTGACTCCCAGTACCCACATAAAGAAAAAAAAAAAGGGCCAGTGATATCGCTCAGTGGCACGGGCGCCTCCTGGTGCGTGGGGTCCTGAGGTCAACCCCCAGTACCCACAAAAAAAAAAAAAAAAAAAAAAAATCTGGTGATAGCCATTAACAGCCATTAGCTAGGGTTGCCATAGTTTATTCTCATTCATGCCCTGTGGGGCAGGTGGCATCAGCCTCGTTTTATATAGTCAGAACTGGAGAGCTGTGTAACTTGCTGACTTCCCCCCAGTACTAGGGAATGAACTCAGAGCTTTACACTGAGCTACATCTCCAACCCTATTTTTACATTTTGGAACAGTCCTACTGAGTTGCTTGGGCTGGGGTCCAACTTGTGATCCTCCTGCCTTAACTTCCCAATTGGCTCGAAGTATAGGTATGTATTACATTGTGTCTGGCCCTTTACTCATTTTTGAATTAGGTTTTATGTTTGGGGTGAGTTGTTTTGTTTTGTTTTGTTTTTGAGTTTTAGGGCTTCTTTATATATTCTGGATATTAAATTCTTATCAAATACTTAACTTCCAAGTATTTTTTGTGTTCTGTAAGGTGCCTTTTCATTTTCCTCCTTTTCTTCTTTTTTTTGAGATAGGGTCTCACTATGTAGTGCAGGCTCACCTTGAACTTGCTTATGTAGCCCTGGCTGGCCTTGAACTCACCAGGATCCTCCTGCCTCAGCCTCCCAAGTGCTGGGATTACAGGCATCTGCCACCATACCCAGCTTCTTTTCATTTTCTTTTTTTTTTTTTTTTTAATTTTATTTTAAAGAGAAGAAAAAACAAAACAAATCAAAAGAAGAACAAATTTTCAAAACAACATAATAGGAGGGTAACAATGATTAATACATTGCGTATTACTATCTTTAAGTTAGTTATTCAGGACACCAGACATTAGCATTTAATTATCCAAACATTATTGGCACAAACCTTACTCTTCAATGAACTAAGTAAAAATCGTAGTGTATCTATCTTAACCATCTTATATATATATATACAATTTTTTTTTCCCTTTCCCTTCTTTCTTTTCCCTATTCCAGTCTCTCTTTCTTTTTGACCGGTTTCTTTTTGATTCACCATGTCTATTGTACATTTTGGATCTTATTTACTCTTTCAGTTTCTCATACTAGAGAGACAATACGATGCTTACACATGTGCTTCTGGTTTATTTCACTTATGAGTATTTTCTCGAGTTGCATCCATTTACCTATAAAAGTCTCCAGTTTATCCTTCTTAATGGCTGAATAGTACTCCATTGTATAAAAATACCACATCTTTCTTATCCATTCCTCAGTTGATGGGCATTTGGGTTGTTTCCAAGATCTGGCTATTACAAATTGTGCTGCTATAAACATGGGTGCACATATATCGCTGTGGTACGATGTTTTTAATTCTTCTGGGAAGATGCCCAGAAGGGGAATAGCTGGGTCAAATGGGACCTCCAACCCTAGCTTTTTGAGGAATCTCCACACTGACTTCCACAGTGGCTGTACCAGTCGACACTCCCACCAACAGTGGAGAAGGGTTCCTTTTTCCCCACAGCCCCTCCAGCATTTGTTATTAGTTGATTTCTTTATAGTAGCCATTCTTTCTGGGGTGAGATGGTATCTCAGTGTTGTTTTAATTTGCATCTCTCGAATGACTAGTGATGTTGCACATTTTTTTGTATATTTATTTGCCATTAGTATTTCTTCATCTGAGAAATGTGTATTCATCTCAGATGCCCATTTTTGGAGTGGGTCTTTAAATTTGGGAGGTCTGATTTTTTTGAGTTCTTTATATGTTCTCGATAGTAATCCTTTGTCTGAGGAACAGCTGGCAAACATTTTTTCCCACATTGTGGGTTGTCTCTTCACTCTGTTGGTGGTTTCTCTTGCTGTGCAAAAGCTTTTTAATAAGATGAGATCCCAGTTATTGATTCTTTGGGATAGTTCCCGTGCGGTTGAGTTTTTATTCATAAAGTCTTTGCCTACACCAATGTCTCCAAGGGTTTTACCTATCCTACCTTCCAGCAGATTTAATGTTTCTGTTTTAATATTTAGATCTCTGATCCATTTTGAATTTAGTTTAGTGCATGGTGAAAGATATGGGTCTAGTTTTAATCTTCGGCATGTGTAGAGCCAGTTTTTCCAGCACCATTTATTAAAGAGGCTATCTTTCTTCCAGCGAATGTGTTTGGCACCTTTGTCAAAGATAAGGTGGCTTAGTATGTCTGGGGTTGTTTCAGCATCTTCTAATCTGTTCCATTGATCTTCAGGTCTGTTTTTTTGCCAGTACCACACTGTTTTTATCACAGTAGCTTTATAGTATAATTTCAAGTCGGGGATAGTGATGCCCCCTGCCTTGCCTTTGTTGCCCAGAATTGCCTTTGCTATTCTAGGTCTCTTCTGATTCCAAATGAATTTTAGGATTGTTTTCTCTAATTCTGTGAGATATGCTGTTGGAATTTTGATTGGAATTGCATTAAATCTGTATAACAATTTTGGAAGTATGGCTATTTTCACTATATTGGTTCTTCCTATCCAGGAGCAAGGGATATCTTTCCATTTTCTGATATCCTCTTCAATCTCCTTTTTCAGAGTACTGTAGTTTTCAGTATAGAGGTCTTTTACATCCTTCGTGAGGTTGATTCCTAGGTATTTCATTTTTTTGGATGTTATTGTGAAAGGTATTGTTTCCCTAATTTCTCTTTCAGTAAGTTTGTTATTTGTGTACAGGAAGGCTATTGACTTTTGAGTATTGACTTTGTATCCAGCTACACTACTGAATTTGCTTATCAAATCTAGCAGTTTTTTAGTGGAGTTTTTGGGGTCTTCTGTGTAGAGTATCATGTCATCTGCAAATAATGATAATTTAACTTCTTCCTTTCCAATCATTATTCCTTTTATTTCTTTCTCTTGTCTAATCGCTCTGGCTAAAGTTTCCAGAACTATGTTGAATAAGAGTGGGGACAGTGGACATCCTTGTCTTGTTCCTGATTTTAGAGGGAAGGCTTTCAGTTTTTGGCCATTTAGTATGATATTGGCTGTTGGTTTGTCATAGATAGCTTTTACCAGATTGAGATAAAGACCCTCTATTCCAATTTTCTCTAGGGTTTTTATCATGAAAAGGTGCTGGACTTTGTCAAAAGCTTTTTCTGCATCTATTGAGATGATCATGTGATTTTTGTCTTTGGTTCTGTTAATATGCTGTATTACATTTATTGATTTACGTATGTTGAACCATCCCTGCATCCCTGGGATGAATCCAACTTGGTCATGGTGTATAATCTTCTTGATGATTTGTTGGATTCTGTTTGCCAGTATCTTATTAAGGATTTTTGCATCTATGTTCATTAGGGAGATTGGCCTGTAGTTCTCTTTCTTAGTTGGGTCCTTCTCTGGTTTTGGTATCAGGGTAATGCTTGCTTCCAGGAATGAATTTGGGAGTATTGCTTCCCTTTCAATTTCATTAAAAAGTTTGAGAAGTAGGGGCGTTAGGTCTTCTCTAAATTTCTTGTAGAATTCGGCAGTGAATCCATCAGGGCCTGGACTTTTCTTTGTTGGGAGGTTTTTAATTACATCTTCAATTTCATTGGTTGATATTGGTTTATTTAGGATTTTTA
The DNA here is from genome assembly GCA_028451465.1 of Erethizon dorsatum. Taxonomy (NCBI): domain Eukaryota; kingdom Metazoa; phylum Chordata; class Mammalia; order Rodentia; family Erethizontidae; genus Erethizon; species Erethizon dorsatum. The sequence continues at coordinate 99,741,221 of CM051830.1, read as the reverse complement.
AATCTTCTTGATTTAGCTTTGGTAATTCATACGAATCTAGGAATCTGTCCATTTCTTCTGCATTTTCCATCTTAGTAGAATATAAATTTTCAAAATAGGTATAGATGATCTTCTGGATTTCTGCAGGGTCCGTCGTGATATCACCCTTTTCATTTTCAATTGCATGGATTTGAGTCTTTTCTTTTCTTTTTTTAATAAGGTTGGATAAGGGTTTGTCAATCTTATTTATTCTTTCCAAGAACCAACTTTTTGCTTCATTGATTCTTTGTATTGTTTTTTTATTCTCCAATACGTTAATTTCTGCTCTGATCTTTATAATTTCCTCCCTTGTACGGGCTTTTGGCTTAACCTGCTCTTCTTTTTCTAGAAGCTCGAGGTTCACCCTTAAGTTGTTTATTTGCGCTTGCTCTATTTTCTTGATATAAGTATTTAAGGCTATAAATTTCCCTCTTAGGACTGCTTTCATTGTATCCCATAAGTTCCGGTATGTTGTACTGTCATTATCATTCAGTTGTAGAAAGTGACTAATTTCTTCTTTAATTTCATCTGTGACCCATTGGTTGTTCAGGAGGATGCTGTTTAATTTCCATGTGTTTAGGGAGTTTTTGTGGGATCTTTTGCCATTGATTTCCAATTTCATTGCACTATGGTCTGATAATATGCATGGGATAATTTCAATTCCTTTGCATTTATTTAAGCAGGTTTTATGAGCTAGTATGTGGTCTATTTTGGAGAACGTCCCATGTGCAGCTGAGAAGAATGTGTATTCTGATGTTGTGGGGTGGAACACTCTGTAGACATCTACTAAGTCCATTTGTTCAAAAGTTTGGTTCAGTTCTACTATTTCATTATTGATTTTCTGTCCAGTTGATCTATCTTTTTGTGACAGTGGAGTATTGAGATCTCCCAATATAATTGTATTAGTGCTTATTTGATTTTTCATGTCCTTTAATACTTGTTTTATATAGCTGGGTGCATTGGTATTTGACGCATATATATTTATGATCGTTATCTCTTCCTCTTGGATTGTTCCCTTTACCAGGATGTAATGACCGTCTTTATCTCTCTGAATCCTTCTTGGCTTGAAGTTCACTTTGTCTGCAAAAAGAATAGCTACCCCTGCTTTTTTCTGGGTTCCTGTGGCATGGAGTATTGTTTTCCATCCTTTGACTTTCAGTCTATGAATTTCTTTCTGAATTAAATGTGTTTCTTGTATACAGCATATTGTTGGATCTTGCTTCTTGATCCATTTCGCCAGTCTGTGCCTTTTGATTGGTGAATTGAGACCGTTAACATTGATGGTTAAAACTGATATGTATTGACTTGTCATGATATTTTCCTGTTGTTGGTTCCCACTCTTTGTTTTTCCGCTTTCCGGCTATTTAATTATTTGCCCTGCCTGGTGGATTCCTTCTGTTGGGGTTCCTATCTCTTTCTAGAATGTCTTTCAGAACGTTTTGGAGTGCTGGTTTGGTGGTCATAAATTTTCTCAGATGTTCTTTGTCATGAAAGTATTTTATTTCTCCATCAATTTTGAAAGATAGTTTTGCAGGGTACATCAATCTGGGCTGAAAATTATTTTCCTTTAGAGCTTGCAATACATCATTCCAAGCTCTTCTTGAATTGAGGGTTTGTGCTGAAAAGTCAGCTGTGATTCTGATGGGTTTTCCTTCATAGGTGATTTGTCTCTTCTCCCTAACAGCTTTTAAGATTTTGCCCTTCTGTTGAATTTCTGGGATCTTGACTATAATATGTCTGGCTGAAGTTTTTTTTTTGATCATGTCTAGTTGGTGTTCTGAAAGCTTCACTTATAGAGGTGTCAAATTCCTTTTCTCTTCCAGGAAAGTTCTCCCTGATTATGTCTTTGAACAAGGTTTTAATGTCGTTGATGTTATCTCCTGCTTTTTCATTTATTCCAATTATTCTTAAGTTGTTTATCTTTGAGTCATCTAGCAGCTGTTGAATTGATTTTTCATGGTCCCTTGCTATTTTTAAGAATTTTTCCATTTCATGATCACTAATTGCAAGCCTATCTTCTATATCTGAGATCCTGTCCTCGCATTGGCTTATTCTGCTACAAATACTTTCAATGGAATTTTTTATCTCTTGGATATCTGCTTGAATCTGCCTTATGGATTCCATTTCTTTCCTATGCTGAGCATTCATGGTTTCTATAGTTTTCTTAAGTTCATCTATTTTTTTGTCTGTATCAGCTATAGTGTCCTTAAACATGGTCTTCGTTGTAGACATTATCTCTGCAGTTATCTGTGAGATTATTTCTGTTTTAATTTTTTCCAGAACCTCATTCAGTTGCTTTGTTGTTACCACTTCAGATAGGCCAGGTGGGTGGCTTTCGGATTGTCCCACCTCGTTGCTCCCTAGGTTTGCCTTTGGTGAATTGGATGTGTGTGGTTGCATCTTGTTTAAGTGTCGTCTCATTTTTTCTTTCTTTAATTCCTGGGGTGATGTTTGCAAATTACCTATAGTAGGTTACTTTATTGCTAGTGTTTAAGATCTTTAGAAGATGACTACTTCTCTGCAGTATCTTCCAAGTGGAGCTTGCTTTTATGTTTTAAGCTTTCTGCCAGATCCTACCTCTTCAATTCGTTGGGTATGCGAAGTTGCTACCTGTTTGGCCCAGTCCTTGATTCTTTGGTACTGTGCCACTGTATTTTCTGTGTCCCTTAGTCAATCTCAATCATGAAATATCAGGAAGGAAAGATGTTTAGAACAATTATTTCACATTTGGCTATAATGTTAACTAAAGCATCAAACACAGCCTAGAAAATGACAGACTGAGCTAACCAGTTATTTACCACTTTTAGCTGTATAGAGTTGCGGTTATATAACAAAATCTAAAACACACCAGAAAAATTATATGCAGTATACAAGTCCTATGTATGTCAATTTTTCCCTGAGGAGTTTAAATTTAAAATGAGTTAAGGAGGAAATAGAGTATTGGGAGAAGAGGAAGGAATTAGATGTAAGGTTAGAGGACCAAGAGGGATCCCACTAAAATTGGGACACTAGTGCAGAGAACAGGTGGTAAAAAGAGAAGGAAGGGATAAAAGGAAGAGCAGATCACAACCACAATCACAAAGAAGTTAGAGGCGCTGTTTACACTCATAAAAAACCAGAGAGAATAATGAAGGAAAGAGCAAATACACATACAGAAACAAAAACGAAGATAAAAACAATAAAACAGACAGATCAAAAATAAAACCCCACCAAAAAACAAAACTAAACAAAACAAAAACAAAAAAACCCTTCGCCAGAACAAAAAACAAATCAGTGAGAAAAAAAATAAAAATAAAAATAAAAATAAAAAAATAAAAAGAATCAGTTCCAGGTGTTGACTCTGCTGTAGGCAGTTACCCTGTGGTGAGAGAGTCCTGTTCTGTGCAGGTCCGTCCCAGTAAGCCAGGAGCGCCCTCTGGCGGGCAGTGAGCAGAGGCGCGTACTTTCAGGCAGAGACCAGTCTAGCTCGCCTCCGCTCTCAGCGCCCTTTCACGATCCCTGGGCCTGAGAGGCTCAGCGCGCTGTCCGAGCGCGGATTCCCTGCACTGGTTCCCGCTGCTCTGGTTTTTCGCCACGCCCCCCACAATGGCGCCGGGCCAGTCGCTCTCTGGCGCGGGACAGGTGTGGCTGTGAGTCCAGTCTCGTTCACCTGCTGACCTCAGCACACTTTCGTGGGCTCAATTGAGAGGCCCTGTGCTGCCCTGTCCGGAGCACAAGTTCCCAGAGCAGTTTCCGAGCCGCTCTGAGTTTCGCCACACCCCCCACAATGGCGCCCGGCCGGTCGCTCTCTGGCGCGGGACAGGTGTGGCTGAGAGTCCAGTCTCGTTCACCTGCTGACCTCAGCACACTTTCGTGGGCTCAATTGAGAGGCCCTGTGCTGCCCTGTCCGGAGCACAAGTTCCCAGAGCAGTTTCCGAGCCGCTCTGAGTTTCGCCACACCCCCCACAATGGCGCCCAGCCGGTTGCTCTCTGGCGCGGGGCAGCTGTGGCTGAGAGACACTCACCGCCGGTCAGCGCCGTTCTCCGCCGCTCCCCTGCCCTGCCGCTGTCTCAGGATCCTCCGTGGGGGCTGCCTGGGCGCCAGCTGCCACCGTGTGTCCGTAGAATTGAGCCTCCGCCGGCGCTCCAACTCCCGGGATATTAGAAGGTGCGCGCGTGCGGTCTGCTCCTTCTTTCCGTCTTCTTTGTTGGGAGTCACCCGTCACTGGTGCCGGGGGTCCCAGATTGCGCTACAGAACTTCTCTGGGTTTCGGGGAGGCACCCCCCCACCCTGCGCTTTCCGGGTCGCTATATTCTCGTGTTCCAATGGTAACTTTTAGAGAGAGTTTCGTTACCTGCTTCTTACTCATCCGCCATCTTGAGGTTCTCCTCATTTTCTTGATAATGTTCTTTAATATACATTCTGATTTTTGCTTATATCCACTTTACCTATTTTTCTTGTCACTTGTGCCTTTGGTGTCATACTTAAGAATTCGTTACCAAATTCAAAGTCAGAAGATTTACCCCATGTTCTAAGTTTTATGGTTTTAGCTCTTATATTTAAGTCATTGATTCATTTTGATTTTTTATGTACAGTATGAAATGGTACAAATTCTTTTTTTTTTTTTTTTTTTTTTTTTTTTTTTGTGGGTACCGGGGGGTCGACCTCAGGACCTCGCACGCCAACAGGCACTCGTGCTGCTGAGCGATATCACCGGCCCCTTTTTCGTATGTGGGATCCGGGAGTCGAACTCGGGCCCTCGCGCTTGCAAGGCAGGTGCTTATGCCGCTGAGCCATCTCACCGGCCCCTATGGTACAAATTCTTTTGCAGTACAGCAATCCAGTTGTCCCAGCACCATTCACTGATAAGGGTATGTATTCACAGTGATCAAATATCAATTGACCATAGCTGTATGGGTTTATTTCTGAACTCAGTTCTATTTTATTATTGTGTTTGTCTCCATATGCTGATACCACAGTTTTTTGTTTTTTGTACCACACTGTTTTGATTCCTGTAGCTTTATGTGGTAATTGTGAAGTCAGGAAGTAGGAGTCTTCTGACTTTGGTTGTTTTCAAGATTCTGTTGACTCATTGGTGTGTCTTGCAGTTCCATAAGAATTTGAGGATTACAGCCAAGCCTGGTGGCACAAGCCTATAAACCCTATAGCAGGCCTACGCTAGGATCACAAGTTTGAGGTCTGGGCAACTCAGTGAGACCCTGTCTCAAAATATAATGAAAAAAAAGAAGGAAAGGGATTGGGGATATAGCTCAGTGCTGTTTGGGTTCAGTCCCCAATACTGCCACAAAAATTAAGTTTGGGGGGTCAGGGCTAGTGAGATGGCTCAGTGGCATAAGTGCCTGCCTGGCAAGCACGAGGTCCTGAGTTCGACCCCCGGTACCTACCAAAAAAAAAAAGTTTCGGGGGGTCATCAGTTTTTCCATTTCTGCAAAAAGAAAAGCTGAGATTAGGCGTGCATCACCATGCCTGACCCCAGTTGTCAATATTAAAAAAGCAGATAACATTCAGTTGTGAGTGAGACTTGGCTGCTACCCAGGGCATGCAGACAAGGGTTTGAGCCTCTAGCTTTGACAGCTTTGATTCAGGTACAGGTTAACAAAGAACATGGGCAGATGGTAAAATGGGCGGACCCAAGCATTCCATAAGGGCCTGGAACATTTGATTTCTTTTTTTTTTTTTTTTTTTTTTTTTGTGGGTACCGGGGGGTCGACCTCAGGACCTCGCGTGCCAGTAGGCGCCCGTGCCACTGAGCGATATCACCGGCCCCTTTTTCGTATGTGGGTTCCGGGAGTCGAACTCGGGCCCTCGCGCTTGCCGGGCAGGCACTTAAGCCGCTGAGCCATCTCACCGGCCCACATTTGATTTCTAATATATCTTTTCTTTCTTTTTTTTTCTTTTTTTTTTTTGTGGGTACCGGGGGGTCGACCTCAGGACCTCGCGCGCTAGCAGGCGCCCGTGCCACTGAGCGATATCACCGGCCCCTTTTTCGTATGTGGGTTCCGGGAGTCGAACTCGGGCCCTCGCACTTGCAAGGCAGGCGCTTACACCGCTGCGCCATCTCACCGGCCCTCTAATATATCTTTTCAGGACCTGGCACATAGGTGCTCAATAAATTTGTTGAATGACTAAATGAATAAAGGTCACAAATACCAGAATGATATCTGCCTCATGATTTTGTATATTACACAGGTCTTTTTGTTTTAGATCTTTTTTAGGGTTATTATAAACCCTTTTGTTGTTGTTTGGGATTTTATGTTCATTTGTTTTTGGTTTTTGTTCTGTTTTGTTTTTTGGGTAGGGATCTCACTATGTAGTTGAGGTTGGCCTTCAACTCACTATGTTGCCCTCCTGCTTCAACCTCCTGAGTGCTGGAATTACAGGCTTGCTAACCCCTTTGAGACTCTGATGAAAGCTGGGAATCTTTCTATAGGAATACAGCATATATTAATGCATTTACATACTATTTTCTTATACTTTCAAGACATTGTGTGCTCAAAGACCCATTCACATCACCTGCTATAACCATTGCACTCCTGATCTTTTATGTAATCTGTGAATCCATAGTCTCAGAGTATCAGCATGAGAAGTGGAGGCTGATGGGGGAAGCCAAAATTGCTGTGACAGCCAGTGCTTGACTATATCATCGAAAGCTCTAAAAGGTTTGCCGTCATTGGTCTAAGGCCTTGACTACTCTTTGAATCAAATGTCAGAAGTCAGATAATAGAGTTTCCAGGACACAGTTTAGACGAGTAGGGCTGTAGGAAACTTGCCAGAAGGAGGAAGTACACTTCTTGCCTTCTTGCATGATCTACACTAGAAGAAAGAGGTTATGTCCCAAGTATATGTGCTTAATTTTATTTATTTTTGTATGTGTTCTGAGGATCAAGGCAGGGGTTTGCACAGGCCAGGCACGTGCCCTACTACTGAGCTATGTACTATACCTCCAGTTTTTTTTGGGGGGGGGGTTGGGTTTTTTTGAGACAGGGTCTCACTGTGTAGTTCAGGCTGTCATATCTGGACAATGGATTATTTAATGTCTATCTTACAACAAAGGAAAGAAGTTTCTTGAGGATAGAAGCTGACCTGCTCCTTCTGCGTGCAATGGAATGTTTAGTAAACCTTGAGGGGTTTTTTGTTGTTTGTCTGTGGTTCTGGGGCTTGAACTCAGGATTTTGTGCATGTTAAGCAAGCGCTCTTGAGCTATATCCCCAGCTCCTCTTTTTTTTTTTTTTTTTTTTTAAGATAGGGTCTCATAAGTTGTCCACGTTGACCTTCATCCTTCTGTACCAGCCTCCTGAGTAGCTGAGATTGTAGATGTGTGCTATTTCACCCTGCAGTGAATCTTTTTAAATTTATTAGGTAGGGTCATGTGGAAAGTATTCCTTTTTTTCTTTCTTTCTTTTTTTTTTTTTTTTTTTTTGTGGTAGTAAGTAGCTACATTTATTGAAGGTCACAGGACGACAGGAACAGGGAGAAGGGTGAAAGGATGAAAGGAGAGGGGGACTTGATAATGCAGGCATGTGGAAAGTATTCTGTAAAGACTACCAGAATCACAAGTTGATTAAAATGAGTGTTCTCAGCAGGCTTTAATACCTGGTACACCTTTTTCTCCATCTTCCCATTGTCTCTCTCAGCTGCTGTATCCATCACAGTAACCATTAGACCCTCTTTTCAGGCCTCTCTCTCTTCTTTCATTCTAAAACGATATTTTTCCTGTCCCTTTATCAGTTTTGAGAGGACCCTGTTGAAAATCCACTGGTTAATAGTGTGCCATGCTGATCCAAGATCTTCCCTTGGTGTTTTCAAAAGGCATGGTTAGTAGAGTGGGGAAAAAGAAGAAGGATGAGGGAGGAGCAGGATTGGTTCTGTAGTGCTGCCATTTACTTCATTCACTCTGGCAAAGTTTCCTGTGTGGTACTTCATTTATTACAAGATCTTTCCAAAGTCAAAAGGAAACTGAGATTTAGAGCCACTTGAGCATTTTGCTACAGTCGTGTAAGCCACAAAAAGTGACAGAACCAGGATATTTATCCAGTCTGCCCTATCCAAAGTTCATGGCATGGATCACCATTCTGCTTATACCTGTTTTAAGTAGACAGAAGTATCTAAGTATCCTGTTGTTGCAGATCTTAGATCTCTGTTTTTAGTTATGTCTGATACTCAAGTTGTGTCTTTATCGAGAATACATAATATAGAACATAGCCCTTAACCGGGTGTGGTGGTGCATGCCTGTAATCTCAGCACTCAGGAGGATTGGCAGGAGGATCGCTGCAAGTTCGAAGCCAGCCTGCACTGCAAAGCAAGACCCTTTCTCTAAAATGAACAAACAAACAACATAACCCAGGGTGTTGAGCAGAATAAACACTTTGCAATGTTTACTGTTACTGTCTGAAGGGCCTTCATGTGCTTGTAGCTTTAAAAGGCTAGGGGAAAAAAAAAAAAGGCTAGAGTAAGAGTAGTCTTTAGGATTTGTGTCTTTGTGGTACCAGAGATTGAAACCAGAGCCTGAGCTACATCTCCATCCCTTTTTATTATTTTATTTTGAGATAGAGTCATTAAGTTGCCCAGGTTGGGTGTGAACTTGAGATCCCCCTGCCTCAGCCTCCCAGGGTCCTGGGATTACAGATGTGCACTGCCATACCCCATTATTTAGGACTTCTTTGACTGCTTAGGGACACTTAACATTTTTTTCAAGCTAAAGAATGGAAGTCTGGAGTTTTCTTGGTACCAGCTTGGGTGTTCTAGCCAAAAGCCTACAATGTGTGTTTTCACATCTTGAGTTGATAAAAGTAGAATGATACTCGCAGTGTATCCTGTCCTTGCATCTGTCTTATAGCCTATATGTGGAAAAGAGGTCAGAAAGTTTAAGAAGTGGAAAAGAAGCCAATGTAATTGGAAGGGAGGAGAAGAGTGGTATGAAATGAGGTCAGAAATGGGAAGAGGCAGGAGCCAGGATAAGGTAAAGACTTCAAGATCAGAGTTTAGATATTGCTCTTATACAAAGAGAAGGGTTGGAGGGGGTTTTAAAAGTAGAGCAGCCAGCCAGTTGTGGTGGTGCATGCCTGTAGTCCTAGCACTCGGGAGGCTGAGGCAGAAAGATTAACACGTGTTCCAGGCCAGCCTGGGCTACTATACAACAAGACCTTGTCTCAAAAAAAAAAAAAAAGAAAATAGAAAAAAGTAGAGCAGCCGTATGTGACACACCTGTAACTCCAGCTGTTTGGGAGGCTGAGGGAAGATCACAGTTTTTAGGCCAGCTTGGGCAACTCAGTAAGAACCCTATCTCAAAATAAACTTTGTTTTAAAAAAGGCCAGGAGTTGTAGCTCAGTGGTTGAATGCTTGTCTAGTGTGCACAGGCCCTGAGTTAGGTAATCCCCAGCATGAGGAGCAAGTGGGTAGAGAAAAGACCTGGTTCTGTTTATGTTTTGAAAGGTCAGTCTTACTGTCCTTAGCCCCTTGCATCTGCTACATCTGTCCTCTAGCACCTTGCTTCTCTGCTCAGCTGGGGGTACCAGCATCTGGGGGTATCAGCCTAGAAGTTTTCTCGTTCCCCTGATTCTGCAGACTTCACAGAGGAGTTCACAAGACACATGTAACATACATGGAGTACAGAATGAGTAAAGCAGGTTCCCTTCTTCAAAGGTGGAGAGGTGACGGTGCAGAAGCAGAGATGGAGCCTGGAGGACAGTTCAACTCATCTTACAGAGGCTTGCTTTCCACAAATGTCAATAGGATGTGCCTACCTGGCAGGGTTATTTTACAGAATATCACACTGAAGAAGGGCGGGCAAGGGAAAGGAGTGGGTGCACAGAGCCTCTGACTTCAAGTGCCACAGAATATCACAGAAATTGAGGACTGGAATTGGGCCATCAGGAGGTCCTTGCTAAATGGAAGCAGTAGCCAGAGTATGAGTGGAGAGGAGGATGATAAGGAGTTAGGATAATTGGGCTGAGGTAACAGATAGCAGTAGGTGGTTCAGAGGTGCATGTGGCTGAGCTAGTCTGGGGGAACCAGACATAGGAGTGGTTAGCAGGAGGCACAGCCCATTCATATCCCCTAGGCTTTATGGATGAAGTCACCCAAGTAGAGGTGAGGGCCTGCCTAGGGCAAGATGTTCATTCAGGAAGATGAGATTTCTTTTTCTCCCTTTCTACCAGTTATCAGACTTGGCTATGGCAGAATAAATGTATGCCCTCTGAGCACCTGGAATCCAGTCCTCAGAGTGCAGCAGCCTGCTAGTAACCAGGAAAGGCAAGTGTGGCTCTTCCCAAGTCCTATGTTAGAGCAGCACAGTGGCAAGGGGAAGGCTGACAGTGCTCTTGCCACTGGGCTTGTTCATATTGTAGAGCCCCCAGCTGTGGCAGGTAGACTTCTAAATCTGCTTCCAAAAGTCAGTCTTTTAAATCAGGGGTACTGATGCATGCACTCCTGTAATCTTAGCATTCTGGCAGACTGAGACAGGAGGATCAAGATCATAAGTTTGAGTCTAGTCTGAGGCAATTTAGCAAGACCCTATCTCAAAAATAAAAGGCTGGGGGTGTAACTCAGTGCAGAGGCCCTGAGTTGGGGGCAGGGGGTTAAACTGGTATCTTTAGCAGAAGACCCCTTTTTTCTAAATGAAATGTTACATGGAATCCTAGTATATAAATACAAATGCATTTTATAAAATGTGATTTATGAGTTACTTTTTATTTAATTTTTTAGTGGTGCTAGGTGTTAAACCAAGGGCCTAGAGCAGTAATGGCGAACCTTTTAGAGCTTTCAGTGATAACAAATGGCATGTGTGCCATGGGATTGCTACCACTGGCCTAGAGTATGCTAAATACACTCTTTACCACTGAGAAATGTATACCTCCAGCCCCAAGAATGACTTTAAGGGCTAGTGATATAGCTCAGTGCCATAAGCGCCTGCCTGGCAAGCGTGAGGTCCTGAGTTTGACTCCCAGTACACGCATATTTTAAAAAATGACTTTAAAAAGCAATCAGGGGGTCCGGTGAGATCTCTCAGCAGCATAAGCGCCTGCCTGGCAAGCGCGAAGGCCCGAGTTCAACTCCCGGAACCCACATACGAAAAAAGGGCTGGTGATATCACTCAGCGGCACGGGCACCTGCTGGTATGTGAGGTCCTGAGGTCAACCGCTGGTACCCACAAAAAAAAAAAAGGAAGAAGAAAGAGAAAAAGCAATCGGGGCCGGTGAGATAGCTCAGCAGCATAAGCGCATGCCTGGAAAGCGCAAGGTCCTGAGTTCAACTCCTGGAACCCACATACGAGAAAAGGGCCGGTGATATTGCTCAGCGGCATGGGCGCCTGCTGGCACGCGAGGTCCTGAGTTCGACCCCCAGTACCCACAAAAATAAATAAATAAGTAAATAAAAAGCAATCAGAGGGACAGTACACTATTACAATGGGCAAAAATAAATGACTGTAGCATGCTGGGCATCATGGTACACGGCTGTAATCCCACACTTAGGAGGCTGAGGCAGGATTGCTGCAAGGTCAAGGTCAGTTTGGGCTACATAGTGAGTTTGAGGCCAGCTTTAACTACATGGCAAGACCCTGTCTCAAAAAAACAAAACAAGGGCCAGGGATATAGCTCAGTGGCACAGCACCTGCCTGGCAGGTGCAAGGTCCTGAGTTCAATTCCTGGTACCCAAAAAACAAAACAACCCCAAAAATGACTATACTATTATGAATGACAGAGCCAGTCTTGTACTAGTAACCCAGCAGCCAGTCAATTGCTGACCTTATTTTGTTCTAAGTGGTTGGTACAGATATTTATATTTATTTATTTATCCCCTTGCCATTTTGTGAATAAAGCTTTTCGAGGAAGATTTGTAGGAAAACCAGCTTACCAGGGCAGCAAAACTTAATGTGTGTGAGGCTACAGCTTTTTTTTTTTTTTTTAATGTGGGTACTGGAATCAACCTCAGGGCCTCACGCTTGCCAGCAAACGCTTGTGCCGCTGAGCGATATCACTGGCCTTTTTTTCCTTTATGTGGGTTCCGGGAGTCAAACTCAGGACCTCGCACTTGCCAGGCAGGCGCTTATGCCGCTGAGCTATCTCACAGGCCCCAAGGCTACAGCATATTTTAAAGTGCTTTTTATGAAATTAATTTTTGAGACAGGGTCTCCCTCTATAGTTCAGTCTGGCCTTGAACTCATGATTCTAGGGTTACAGCATGAGCCACCACACCCAGCATGAAATATAATTTTTAAAAAATTGAAGTCCAAGCCAGGTGTGGTGGCACACGCCTGTAACCCCAGCACTTGGAAGCCTGAGACAGGAGGATCATGAGTTCAAGGCCAGCCTGAACTACACACTGAGACCCTGTCTCCAAAAAAAAAAAAAAAAAAATTGAGGTTCTAATCAGACATTTGTTGGACCTTTAAAGCAACTCTGTAGAGCTTTGTGGTTTTGAAAACCACTTCCAAAATAAAATTCCTGCTTTTCATTGGTGAGTAGACCATCCTCTAACTGTTGCCTATCTTCTGGCTATAGATAAATTCTCACTACCTTGTGGTTTTTAAAATGCTGAGAGCTGGGCTTCTTACCCCAACAACTGACCCACAAGGGGAATGGGGAATGGACAACTTGGAGTCATCATTGCTGCTCAGGGACCTTGGTAATAACAGTTGCATCTCATATGGATTTGGGCGGAATTTATTCCTCCCTTTCTCCTTCCTCTTTTCCTTTAACTTTGATAGATTATTTTTTTTGTTTTTTTGAGACAGTGTCTCAATGTGTAGCCCAGGCTAGGCACAAATCGTCCTGCTGCAGCCTCTCTAGTGCTGGATTACAAGAGTATGCACCATAGCTAGCTAGATGTCTTTCTTTTCTTTTTTTTTTGAGACAGGGTCTTTCTATGCAATTCAGGCTGGCCTCAAACTCAACAGCAATCCTCCTGCCTCAGCCTCCTGTGTGCTGAGATAACAGGCATGTGCCACCACACCTGCCCCTAGCTAGATTTCTAGTACACATTTTTGTGTGATTTGACTTGAACAATTGAGAGAGTCAGGTGTTCTCTCTGGTTGGGTTTAGTACCCAGTGGGGGGGTGCTTTATGCTCAGAAGCTGCCTCTTGCCAGCTGAGTAACGCATTGGGCTCAGTGTATCTTTGGCACTGCATGAATTCTAGGTTCAAGCACTGGGGTGAAAAATTGAGTAGTCTTAAAAAATTGATCAAACCAAGCATGGTGGCACAGGCCTGTAATCCCAGCGCTCAGGAGGTTGAGGCAGGAGGATCGCCTCGAGTTCAAGGCCAGCCTGAACTATATAGTGAGACCCTGTCTCAAAAAACCAAAAAAAATTTGATTAATTCCTAAGTAATAACTAACTTTGTCTTTTTTCTCCATCCCTGCAGGTTGGTGACATTGTAAAAGTCACAAGGATGAATATAAATGGCCAGTGGGAAGGCGAGGTGAATGGGCGCAAAGGGCTTTTCCCCTTCACACATGTCAAAATCATTGACCCTCAAAACCCAGATGAAAACGAGTGATTGCTATTGCCCTATTTCCTGCTGCTTTGTTGTTCTGCCTGTCATAGTCTCCTTGAAGTGGGAAAGCATTCTCTCTCATAGGCAAGTTACACTGCATTGCCAAGGTCCAGCTTTCTGCAGGCTGGAGGTCTCTCATCCATATTTGGAATGCACACAGCGGCTGCCTCCTGGCGTTTGTATCATAGTCGTATCGTCAAAGAGTAGCCGGTTTTAGAATTCTTTTGGATCATAAACTGGAAATACTGGTGGAAGCACACAAGTGGAGAGAAGTTGACAAGGAAAGAGGGTGTTCCTTCTCCTCACTGCCCTGTTTGTACTTGGTACTGGTTTGTCATGATCGTCAGAGAAAGCTTGAGGCCACAGCAAGATCCTACCTTGTTGCTGTTCCACAGAGCAGTGACTCTGCCACCAACTTGTTTTTCGTTGGACAACAGAGGAACCATAAGGAAGAGAGAATTCTGTCCTAAATCCCCCACATACGGCTTTTCTTGCATTTTCTTTGTTTTGGTTTGGTTTTGGAAGACTTAGTACACTTGTGTGTCCTGAAGAGATTTTTGAGTAGCAGGTTGGATTTTTGTGATAGTCCAAGGAATGACATGTGCCTCTGAGCTTCTACACTGAAGCTGCTGTAACTAAAGGAATATGAAAAGAACAACCCGGAAGCCGAGGCCTTTACTGTCTTGGTTGCCAGTCATACTCTGTTTTGCTATATAGCAAACAAAATCAGTAGTCATGGTGTGCCAAGCTTTGTGCACAGCCTCTTGGATTACTGTGTCCCAAAAGCGTCAGAGTGGAGGGTGATACTGGGAAACCTTTGCTTACCTTGTTTGCCAGTGACAGGAGCAATGAGGAGTGTGGAGCACTTGGCCAGTTCTCTGTCCAGCTTTTCAGTAAACATATCCCTTTAGGATATAGGACTAAAGTTTCTTCTAAAATTTAGGTTATTCATAGGATCATCAGATTCATTAGTGAATCATTGAATTGGGTCATTCGATCTCCTTGCAGAAGCCTACCCCAGTTCTCCTCAAGCTGCCAGAGAAAGATGGTGCTGTTCATGCTGGTTCCATGTTCCTGAGCAAAGGAAATGCAAGCTCAGAAAACTGGTTAGTACACTTGAGATCTAGTGTTGTAGTGAATAGGAAAAACCCTTAACCAATTTACCATTAACCACTTTTCAGTTTGTTAATGTGAAAGCATTTTTCTCTTAGCTAAAAGAGGACTGTTTATACAAGTCAGCTGGTACAAATGTGTGACCAGTTCCTCTTGTGCACATGGCAGCCTAGAATTCTGGAACCTTTATATAGTTCAGTCTTTTCTCCTTTCTGGACCCTGGTGAAGACAACCCTTGGCTCAGAATGAACACACCAGACCTGGAAATGTAGCAACAATCTAGAAAGTAATTCTAGCATTTACAAAGCGTCTGCTGCAACTGTGGTCCTGTCTCTGGAGGTTTTGAGGTTTGAAGCGATATATTCTGGTGACAGAACGAGCAAAACAGCCATTTTTCTATTTCTTTTTCAGTTTCCCTATTTTGTCAGGCTGATAACTGCCATTTTAAAGAATCTTAAGCATGTTCCTGTGGCAAAATAATGGTGAATTGGAAAAAACACCTCAGCTACCGGTCTGTGGTTTTCTTAAAGGCATAGAGCTCCGTGCTTCATTAGCCAATGAAAGGTGTGGCCACCTCCTGCACTGAAGCCAGTCCCTTGCACTTGCCTTTTCTGCCAGGGTCTGTTGAGTAGGCTTGTTCTCATTCAGGCTCAGCCTGACACCACAAGTGGTGGACATGTGACAGAGTCCCCAGACTCTTATCTAGAAACAGTGCTTGCCTTGTGGCAGTGAACTGGTTCAGCTCTGCCCTAATCGTTACCTGCACCTAGGTATCTAGCAGAAGGTGAAATACATGTCTTCAAAGAGGGCATGGGCCCTAAGGCCTTTTTAAACCAGATTGAGTTGAAGAGCTTCTTGACACCTTTTGATTATAGCAGTTGGCGTACAGTACAAGCAGCAAGTGGCCATCTTGGAAAGCAGGGTTTTCTTTCAGCCAGGTCTGCTGATCCACCCCTTGTGGAGCACTTCAGAATCAAAACAGCCGGTAAACCTAGAGTTTGGTTTCATAATGAATTACTTCAGCCCATGTAAGTGTCTCCAGGGCTCCCCGGGAGATTCTGAGCTTGGGATAACTTGAGCCTTGAGTTCTGAACTCTGAAGATATGTGCCAAAAGTAGTAATTCTTTGACTTAGAACTTTATCAGTCTTTTACTCAAGCAGGGAAATTTCTTTTTTTCACACTAAATAATGGAAAGCAGCACCCTTGCCTGGACTTCATACCCAGCTCCCTGCTGGTCTGGAAAGAGTCATGCTTTGTACAGCAGTGTGAATATGACCCAGAGGAAGTTTATCTTTTATGATTGTTTATTGTTGCTACTTGCTCTGCTCTACTGGGTCGTAGAAAATAGCTGGATGTTAAATTAACTCACTATGGTTTTTCACCTGGAAATGAAACAAATTATGTATAGAGGGCATTGACATTCTGATTAAAAATTTGCTTGTCCTGGGAAGGACCTCCAGCACAGGAGTCTTTCTTGTCATTTCTGCGCTGCATGGCACAGCCTGATGACGTGCTTAACAAAGAGGATGCATTGACCAGCTGCCGTTAGATGACTTTGGTCACCCAGACTTAACACCTCATGCTGAAGGGAAGGAGGAAAAGACTGCTGCCCCTGCTTGGAGCTTCTCGCCCCTGGCCTTCCTTCACAGCTGTTTACAGACAAGGCAGGCCCGAGGTGAACGGCCAACTGCTCTTGTGACATTCGCTCAGAGGAATATGAACATTTTTTTTTTTTATTTTGAAAAGGGATGATGTGTTTTTGTGCCAGGTGTTTATAATTTAATCCTTTAATATTATGTTCATTAACCTCTTAAAATGAGTGAATTCTTGATTGTTTTAACACAGTTCCTAAGACTAAATGCTTTCTCTGGACACCACTGAGCTCTGCCTCAAACTCCACCTTCTGGGACTGGAGAGCCCTGTTGCTGGTAACTGCTGTCAGTGTGAACACTGAGCTGTTTGTATGTCATAAAAGAAGTAGAAGGACAGTTCTCTGAGACAGGATCATTGTCCCTGCAGGAGGAACAGTGGCCTTGCTTCTAGACGGTCTTCACTGTGTGTTTTAAAACAACAATGTAAAACTCTTTTGACCTGTAACTTAAAGATCATAAACTTCAGGCAATAATATTTTCTGTGTAAGCTTTTAAAATTATTTTTGGGGATCATAGCTTGTTTTATTTTGTGCTATAAAATTAACAGTATTAAATGACTTATATTCTTAGAATACATCGAGTGTCTTTTCTTAACAGATTAGTGCCTTTTTATTTTTGTATTCTATTTTACGTTATTGGTCCCAGCATCAAACCCTTGTTTCCATGGCCTGTTTGTACATTGTCTTCTCAATAAAACTTGCATCAGCGGTGGTGGCAGCAGCGGCTTCAGTGTTTCAGTTTTTCCTCAGCCCCCACCAGCCTCCCCAGCAGCTAAGCAGTGGTGAAGTCCTTGGTGCTTCTCAGAGACACACTTCTGCTGCTGCTGCTGCTCAGTAAGAGCACCTTTTTGCCAAATTCGGACATTGGGGTCTCTTTCCAAGAGAGAGACTCTGCTCCTAGTGAGATCCTGGTGCTGGGTCTTAGTCTTCTGAATGTGGGGCAATGGTTCCCACACATTGAACCTTCATGGAGAAATTGGGTGTTTCTCCTTCTAAACACCCATATGTGAAAGCTTATAAATACGTGCTGAGCATGAGCTAACTAGAATTGTTTCAAGCCAAGTCATGGAAAACAGCCAGGTTCCAAGCCGGGCCTGTTACCTAAATTGCCTTTCTTAAATACTTTTTCTTTGTATTTCTTTTGACATAGAGACCCTGAGTCACTAAATTCCCCAGGCTGGGCTTGAACTTGGACTCCTGCCTCAGCCTCCAGTGTGCTGGGATTATAGACATGCACCACCACACCCAACTTAAATGCTTTTCTGTTTCTTTCAATATGTGACCCTCCTGATGAGCTTTGGGGTAAGCATCAGAGGACACTTGTGTTGGTGGGCCTGCCAAAGGCCTCATGCACTCCTTTAGCCAGGACCCTGTCCCTCTTCTCTCTGCCCCAACTCTGAGCATAGTTTATCTTTGATTTCATGTGACTGTGCTTTATTCCATGCCTGTTTATGTGCATGTTGAGAACTCCCAATTTTTATGGTAAAAACTTGAATAACCTATACATTTACCCCCCAGTACTGAGGATTGGACCCGGGGCCTTAAGAGTGGTAAGCAAGCACACTGCCATTGAGCTACATCCCCAGCACACCCAGCACCTCTTTTTTTTCCCCACCTCCCTTTTTAAATCTTATTTTGAGACAGGGCCTCCCAAGTTAGTTGTGCAGGTTGGCCTCAAGTGGGATCTTCCTGCCTTAGTCTCCTGAGCAGCTGGGATTATTGGCAAGCACCACCATGCCTGGCTCTCGTACAGTATATAGAACTGCACTGCTAGAATGTCCTTACCGCCGCTGCCTCAGAAGATTCTGCTGAATATGAGAAAGACAGTAGTCTTAACTGGAAAATCTGTCAAATCATTTTGGAAGAAATTATACCTGGAAACATCTGTGAAGAATTCCTTCAGTTTGAAGAGGTAGGTGTTAGTCAACAAGGTTGGGTCCCTGTGGCAGGGGTGACCCCTAGGCCCCTGTGCAGGCATTCCCTCTAATCCTGCCTCCCTGCTAGGTTAGGGAAAGCCCTATCTCAGACCAGCAACCAGGTCTAACAACCTACTCTGCAAAAAATAACACCACCCTTGCCCCTACCCCGCCCCTGGCTTGTTGGCTCTGTGGAGTCCTCCTGATCCATCATTCCGGGAGGCTCTCTAAAACAGCACCACCACCCCCAGCTCGCTATTACTACCTGACCCTGGTTGGTTGGTTGGTTTTTAATTAGTACATTTGCAGTACATGATTACATTCATTGTGGGGAGTTGGTACATAACAAGTGGGGAGAGGGGAATTCAGACAGGGTCTCCCGATTTAGTTCAGGCTGGCCTCAGGCTCTGTAATCCTGCCTCAGCCTCCTGAGTGCTGGAAATACAAGCATTGACCAGCACACCCAGCGATAACACATCTTTATTCTTTTTATATCCCCTTCCCTTCTCTTTCTTGGTCCCCTTCACTTTTGCAAAAGATCTATCTCTCCATTTCCTATTATTTCTTTGCTCTTTATACTTGGGTTTCTCATATAGCCATACACTATTTATGCTCGTGCATCAGATTTCACTTAACATGGCCTCAGGGGCATCCATTCTGAGCTGGTTGTTGCCATCTGCCCACACACTGATGCTGCTTAGCACCAACTGCTCTGCTTGCTGGCCCTGCCCTGGCAAGCTAGGGCTGCAGAGGTGCTGAGAGCTCCACCAAGCTTCCTGGCAGGTTCAGGAAGACTTCTCGCTGCACTGAGGACTGGAAATGGAATCCTGGCAGAGGGAGCCTCCCCAGCTGAGGAAGACAGGTTTCCCTACCCTAACCGCCCAGTACTAGGGAATTGAACCCAGGGTCTCTGCACTGAGCCACATTCCCAGCCCTTGGGTTGCTTGTTTGTTTGTTTGTTTGTTGTGGGTACCGGGGGTCGACCTCAGGACCTCGCGCACCAGCAGGCGCCGGTGCCGCTGAGTGATATCACCGGCCCCTTTTTTCGTATGTGGGCACCGGGAGTTGAACTCGACCTCGCGCTTGCCAGGCAGGCACTTATGCCGCTGAGCCATCTCACCGGCCCCGCAGCCCTTGTTTTGTTTTGTTTTGTTTTGTTTTTTGCTTTGCTTTGATCTGAGAAACGGTCTCCATAAGTTACTGTATTGCCCAGCTAGAATTTGGGCTCTTTCTGTCTCAGCGTCCAAGTGCTGGGATTGCAGGTACCACCACCATGCTGGGCTAGAGCTTTCTCTTAGTTGCCCCTTCCCCTGCTGAATCAGGAGTCGAGGTCGCCTCCAACCCTCTGACCTCAACACCGTTGGCAATCCACCAGCGCTGCACAGTGGAGCACTGGGGTCCACCCCAAATTCTGATTTCGTGGGTCCAAGTGCTGGATTCCCCTTCCCATATCCTGGAGATTAAACCCAGGACTTTCGTGCTCCATCCCCAGTCCTCTTTTTAAAATTATTTTTTGAGACAGGGTCTGGCTAAATTGCCCAGACTAGGTGGGCATGGTGGCGTGCCAGCCTGGGGTATATAGCGAGTTTGAGGCCAGCCTGGGGTACATAGCGAGACCCTGTCTCAAAAACTCAAATAAATTGCCCAGACTGGGCTCGAAGTCGGTGATCCTCCTGCTTCAGCTATCCAGAATGCTGGGATTATAGGCGCGCGTCACTAAACGCAGGGAACGCTGGAATTTTTAACTAGTTTGCAGCCAAGTTTGAGAGCCACGGCCGGTGAACCTCTGCACTCGGTGCAGCTCCAGCTCCTGCAAGCACTAGTCCAAGGGGCCGGGGTCTTCCTGTAGGGGAGCTGTTTTCCCCTCCCCTTTACCGTGGAGGGAGGAGGGCGGCCCAGGGGCGGGGGGACCCGAGTGCCACCTTCGGGGCCGCGTGCAGCCGATGCTGGGGGCCACCGCTCCGGGTCCCTTGTCCCGAGATCCCTGCTCAGAAACTCCGCGGCCGCGCCCCTGGGCCTGGGCCACCCCTGCGCTGCCCCGTTCTACGACCTCCTGGGCTCCCGCTGTCCCCGCCCCAGCTTGCTACTACCGTCGGTCCCCGCCCGGGAAGGCGACATCGTTCGAGAAGGGGGTGCTGTGGAGGGAGGACCACGGCCCGGGATGGGAGTGGGAGCGACCCCGCGTGGGGCGGAGGTGGAGGAGCGCGCCGCTGTCCAGCTAACACTGTCTGCCCCTCAGACCCCAGAGGGTTTAGCCACATTTCCCGCCGTTCTTCATGGCCCACGGCTCCCGGTGTCCGCGGGGAGGGGGGATGAGTCTGCTCCTGCTGGGCTGCGGGAGCGCGGCGACCCGGCCGAGGGCGGGGTGGAGCAGGGGAGGGGAACGGAAGAGGGACCTTGGGCGCTCCTCTCCGGGGCGCTCCCGAGGGCCACCGCGTTCGCCTGGGCTTTCGGCCCCAAGTGACCTGTGCCCTTCCTCCCGGGAGAGGGCGCTGGAGCGGGAGCTGGCCCCAGTTGGGGAGAGGCCTGGAGGGGCTGGCTAAGGTGCAAGCCCAAGGAGGACCCCGGCCCCGCCAGCCAGGGAGCGCACCGGAACCTGCTGTTCAGGTTCGGGAGTCCGGAAAGGGAGGACCAGTCAGGGAGAAGCCCTCTGAGTGGGCTCCGGGAGCTGCCCAGCGGCCAAGTCGGTGCAGGAAGGAGTGGATGTTCTGCTGCCTCCAGGGTGGGCGCCAAGAGGAGCAACGGCCTGGATAGAGCTGCGAAGAGAGGGACCCAAGCCCTGGTGCCAGTGCTTCCTGGGTGGCGGGTCGCACCCCACCTGACCT
Organism: Erethizon dorsatum; assembly: GCA_028451465.1. NCBI lineage: Eukaryota > Metazoa > Chordata > Mammalia > Rodentia > Erethizontidae > Erethizon > Erethizon dorsatum. The sequence goes on along the minus strand of CM051830.1, from coordinate 99,720,202 downwards.
CAAAGACCCCGCCAAAGAATTTGAGTAATTCCACTGAGGTATCAGAGTTGGAGGAAAAACATTCATAGGATGCAATTTTTCAGAAGATGGGAGCCAGGGCAGTCTATGGGTCTGTAGTTCCAACTACTGGAAAGCTGAGGCAGGAGAATGGCTTGAGCCCAGGAATTTGAGACCAGCCTGAGCAACATAGCCAGACTGCCCACCCCTACACACACACACACACACACAAACTCACCCCCAAAAGATAAAAGGCCTCTTTCCACCATCTTGGTTACGCTACCCAGAGTAACCTTTTCTAGTTTACTATATCTTTCCAGAGTTATTCTGTTATTCCATTACATACTAGTGGATACATCTGTGTACATATCCCCCCTTCCTCCCTCCTCCCTTCTTTACTTTCTTCCTCCCTCCCTCTCTCCCTCTCTCCAGGGCATTCCCACTGAGCTGCATCTGCAGCCCTTTTTTTTTTTTTTTTTTTTGTGGGTACCAGGGGGTCGACCTCAGGACCTCGCACGCCAGCAGGCACCCGTGCCGCTGAGCGATATCACCGGCCCCTTTTTCGTATGTGGGTTCCGGGAGTCGAACTCGGGCCCTCGCGCTTGCCGGGCAGGCGCTTATGCCGCTGAGCCATCTCACCGGCCCTGCAGCCCTTTTTTTAAAATTTATTTTATTTATCTATTTATAGAGACAGGGTCTCACTAATTTTCCAAGTTCCCCAGGCTGGGTTCAAATTTTGATCTTTCTGCCTCAGCCATCCAGAGTGCTGGGATTATAGGCATGCCTTCAATTTTTTCTCTGTACACAGGTAGCATAGACTTTGCTTTATTTCCCCAATCAATTTTAGAGATTGTTATATATCTCATATCATCTGTGTTTCTTTTCCATGCTGTATAGTATTCCATTTGATGAATGTACTGTCACTCACTTAATGACCCAGCATGGATGGACATTTAGGTCCTTTGCAATCACAAGTGGTCAGATGCATTAAAATGAGTTCCCAGAGTGAAATTTCTGAATCAACAGCTCTAGACATTTACAATTTTGAGAGCTTTTGTCAAACTACCCTGTGTAGGGATTCCCTCAATTTATACTTTCAACAGCAATATATAAAAAAATATTTGAGCCAGGCATGGTGGGGCATGCATGAAACCTCAACACTCTGGAGACTGAGGCAGGAGAATCAAAAATTTGAGCCTAGCCTGGGCGATTTAGTGACTTAGCAAAACCATGTCCCAAAAAATAAAAAAATAATACTGTAGTGTTAAAAAGAAAAAAAAAAAAGGAAAATATTTATAATGCTATTACAAACCTTTTCATGGCAGAACAAGAGTATTTTACCATTTGGCTGAGGCAGATGATACTAGCCCATGTACCACTGAGAGTGTAGAGCTTGTTTATGTTTTTTTTTTGTTTGTTTTTGTGACATGGTTTCACTAAAGTCCAGGCTGGCCTTGCATTTACAGAGCCACCACACTGGCTGCCAATCTTGTTTTTTTTTTTTTTTTTAATGATGATACTAGGGGTTGAACCAGGTTCTTGTGTATGCTAGACAAACTCTCCCACTGAGCTATATCCCTAGCCCTTTTGTTTTTCTTTTGTTTTTTAGTCGTTTTTGTGGTACTGGGGGTTGAATACTGAGGTATGTCCCTAATCGCTTCTTTTTTTAAATTTTTTTTTGTGTGTGTGGGTACTGGGGGTTGAACTCAGGACCTCACGCGCCAGTAGGCGCCTGTGCCTCTGAGCGATATCACTGGTCCTTTTTCCGTATATGGGTACCAGGAGTGGAACTCAGGACCTCGTGCTTGCCAGGCAGGCAGTAATGCCGCTGAGCCATCTCACCGGCCCCATTTTTTTTAATTTTGAAAGTTTGTTTGGAGGTTCTAGCAGGGGAACGCAGCTATTAATATACCCTTGATAGAGGAAGAGGTCCTTCTCTGTCGGGATGGTCATCCTCGTTGACCCAGCGTTCAGCTTCAGGAGGGACACACATGGAACAGTGAGGGAGGAAAGGGACACCTGCTTAGCCAGCCAGGTCGGCCAAATCAACCCTGGGATTAAAGTTGTTACAGTTGTGCACCGCCATACCTGGTCCCAGACCTTTTTCTTTTCTTTTCTTTTCTTTTTTTTTTCTTTTTTTTTTTTTTGTGGGTACCAGGGGGTCGACCTCAGGACCTCGCGCGCCAGCAGGCGCCCGTGCCGCTGAGCGATATCACCAGCCCCTTTTTTGTATGTGGGTTCTGGGAGTCGAACTCAGGCCCTCGCACTTGCAAGGCAGGCGCTTAAACCGCTGAGCCATCTCACCGGCCCCCTCTTTTTTTTTTTTTTTTTTTAAGATAAATTCTTGCCGAATTGTCCAGGTGAGTAGCTAGGTTTATGTGCAGCCACGGGTACCACTCAACACAGCTCGGATGGTGGTTATGCTGTATCAACACCTCAACATTTCTTGGGGATCTTTTTGACAGGTTTCTGCCTATCTAGAAACCCACTTCAGCCTCAGGGAAGTCTTCAGTTTTGCACCCAACCAGAACCCCTAAGCTCAGAGAGGGCCCTGCTGACCCCTAAGTGGCGCCAGTGTCAACCCCAATATTTGCTATTAAACCTTTTTTTGGTTTTTTTTTTGAGACAGGGTCTCTTGTGCAGCCCAGGCTGGCCTCAAACTCCAGATCCTCCTGCCTCAGCCTCCTGAACACTGGAATTACAGGTGTGCACCATCTAGCCCAGTCCCAGCTTTCTTGGCTCGCTTGCCTTTTTCTTTTTCTCTTTTTCTTTTTCTTTTTTTTTTCTTTTTTTTTTTTTAAGTACCAGGATTGAACCCAGGCCTTCACGCTGAGCTACATCCACAACACTATTTGTTTGTTTGTTTGTTTTGTTATTGTTGCTTGTTTGAGACAGGGTCTTACTATGTAGTTCAGGCTGGTCTTGAATTAACTGTGTCGCCCAGGCTGGTCTCAAACACACAGTGATCCCCCTGCCTCAGCCTCCCAAGTGCTGGGATTTTAGGCATGAGGCACCACACCCAGCCACAACACTTTTTTGTTTTTTATTTTGAGACAGGGTCTTGCTAACTTGGATTCTCCCTGCCTCTGCCTTCTAGAGTGCTAGGATTATAGGTGTGCACTACCTTGCCCAGAGCTAGTTTTTGTTTTGTTTTGTTTTGTTTTTTAAACCTAAAAAGGACCACCCTGCATGCCCTAGCTCGGAGACTCTAAGGTAAGGGGAAGGGGCCCAGCAGAAAATGACAGTAGGGAGTGGATGTAAGGAGCACAGGGAAAGCTTTCTGTCAAATGGTGCTGTGCCCAGGCTGGGGATCCCTGGGGCACAGCTCCTCTCCCAGGCTGTAGGCTGATCCTCCCCACACTCACTGTTTCTCCAGCCTCAGCAAACCTTGCCCTTCCTTTGGGGTCTCCACTGGGTCTGGAGTGGGGGTGCTCAGCCATAGTAGGTCAACTCATTGCATTTGTCAAGGCCGCCAGAATCCTATCACAGTCACAGAATTATCCCGGGGCAGACAGGACCTCAGCCACCCAGGGCACAGAGCCCTCCTGGGTCCTCCTGGGTTCCCTTGACCACATGTCACCCTCAAGCATGAGGGCCCTTCATGGGGCAGTTTTCCTAGCCTGTCTTTGAATTTAGCTTTTGCTTTAGGAAAATCTTGCAGCTTTGGCCCTATGGAGCAGCAGGATCCTGGAGCCCAATCCCCAGGACCAAGGGTGCCATGATGGACTTGCCCCATATCAGGGAGTCTCCTCAGGATGGTGGCCTCCTCAGGGCCCCCACACTGACCTGTCTTTCCAGTTTCATCTCTAGTACCCCAAACTCAGCAGCCCCCACCCCAACTTCCTCAGTAACCCCAATGTCTTATGCCTGACTCTACCTTGTCAGAGCGTCCTGGCAGCCACCCTGGGAGGTGGGCATTGCAGTCACTTCCATGTGTCCTGGGGAAGTTGGGGCAGAGGGGTTCACTGTCTTCCAGGATCACAGAGCAGGACTTCTGCTCTGCACTGGAGAACCTATGGACTTGGGTGACCCTGGCAGGTCTCTCTCTCTCATACTCCCACACCTCCACATCATACCCCAGCACAGCCAAGCCAGCTTGCCAGGGTTCAAGTCCCAACTGTGCCAAGTATTAGCTGTGTAACTTCAGGGAGTCCCTCACTTCTCTGAACCTCAGTTTCCTCATCTGTAAAATGGATGCCCAAAAAGCTATTAAGAAGATTAAAAGAATAAATATGTGTGAAGCCAGGGCCATGGCTATTTATGGGCCCCGTTGTCTTTCTGGACAGGGTGCGACTATGGAGGTGCGCACATTAGCAGCATGTGTGTGAAGTGAAAGCTGGCTCGTTGGCACCCAAGGGCATCAGACTCTGGCAGAGTCACCCGCCCAGTGATGGGGCCTTGACAATGGCAGTGGCAACAATCAACAATAGGCAGCTATAGAAGACTGACGGGAGTCAAACTGTGCCCTCCATGCCAGGTTCCCACCCCAGCTGCCCTGGATGTGACCCACGCAGACCCTGGTGGAGCCTCCCTCCCATCTGTAAAGTGAATTGAGAGGTGCAGGAGGGCGGTCCTTCCTCCCTCCCACCCCCAACAGAGTTGGTGGGTCCTCTTGTGTTTGATGAGAGATGTAACATCACTCCCCTGGTTGTGAGTCATTCTTTCATTTCCCACATAGTTACTGCACAGGGAGAGATTAGAAGAGATGGGCCTAGTCTGGACAATGAAACACCCTATCAGGTATGGAGAGGTTGGTCAAGGAGGGCTTCGCTTCCTGGAGGAAGGAGCACAACACCATGATTTACAGAGATCCAAGAAGTTCTCCTGGGATAACGGCAGGTGGGAAAAAGAAAACAGAATTTAAAATAGACCCTGGCATGTGTGGGGAGAGAGATGGGGTGGAGCGAGGTGAACAGGGAGGCTGAACTCTTCAAGCAGGAGAACTGAGGGGCTGAAGGGGGCGATTTGGATTTTCTTTCTTCGAGAGGTTTCAGGCAGAGATTCAACTTCCCCTACGCAGCCTGGGAATAGTTCGGAGACACAAACCCACCCGGCCCGTGGCCCAATTTGGGGTCTCTCGGGGGTCGCAGGGATCCTTGACGATCCAGACCCGGCCCGGGCGTCCATGTCCAGAAGGGCAGTGTCCTCACGTCCAGCGACTCTGATCGCGACGCCGAGGTCCCCAGACTGACCCCTGACCCCCAGCCGTCCCCCACCTGAACGGCAGGGCGGGGAGGCGCTGGGCGCCGCGGGCTCTCCGGCCGCAGTGCAGCCGCAGCGCCGGCCCCGCCCCCGCCGCTCCTCCCCGCCCCCCCCCCAGCGGCCGCGGCCCCGAGCGGTTCCAGAGCCCAGGCCTGCGCGGAGTCCAGGTGAGCGCCCTCCCCGGGGACCCCGGCCCTGGGACCCCGGCTCCCACTCAGCCGCCCGGGCCACGTCGCTCCCGCGCCCGGGGCCAGCGCGCGCGCTCTCGGATCTCGGACCCCTGGCTCGTGAGTGGGGGACAAGGGTCGTCAGCCGGGACCAAAGAGACAGGCGAGGGGGCTGGGGCGCCCCTCTTTCCAACCCTCTTCCCGCCGGCCCTTCCTCCCGGCTTCCCGCGGAGCCCTCCTGCCGCCAGTCCCTTTCCTGGGCTGCCGGGTCTGGCGGGGGGACCAGGACGCAGCCAGCTTCCCGGACCGAGGGAGCCGCACGTGCAAAGGCAGGGAGAGTGGACAGAGGCCGACGCCAGAGCTCCGCGGGAGGGGTGGCAGCGCAGCCCCCAAAACTTGGATTCCGGGCCAAGATGCTCAGACGCCATCCTCTGGATGCCTGGAACCCACTGAGGGCCCAAGCTGGGCAGGAGACCCCCGGGGTGAAGAATGGGAGTAGGGAGGGAGCAACTGGCCCGGGAGGGGCCGAGGTTCCTGGGGCCCTGGGAATCCTGGGGAGAAAAGCAGCCGCATCTCTGAGAAGTGGGGATAATTCAGTACCTGCCTCACAGGGCCCTGGGAGAGGACATTGGCCCCTGGCTGGTAGTTAGCATTGAGCATGTTAGAACTTTGCAGCAGGGAGCCACTTGAGAGCAAGAGACAGCTCTCTGCAAAAAAATCTGGGGATCCCCTCTGACTATGCCCGAGAAAGACCTTTGCCTTTGAGTTGGGGTGACTGGCCCCAAACTGGCCTGGCACACTATGGGTAGGAGTGGTCTTCCCAAATCTTCTCCTGGACACCTGGGGGCACTTGAGGGGGGCAGTTTGGGGGTCTATGGCCCAGCAGGGGAATCCTGAGGCCAGGAAGGAAGGGCGAGGACAGGACTGAGCAACAGCTGAACCCAGGACCTGGTGAGGGGCTCCCTAGTGCCTGCGGGGGGGCAGGTGGGCAAGTGGCCACTGAGTTTTATAAACATGCCTTGGTGACAAGTAGGGGAAAGAGCAAAGATACATCCAAATGGTTGTGGGTGCCTGCTCACTATAACGTGTACTTTCTGGGCAGGTAAGATCAGGGGCCAGGTAGTGGGTGGGCCTTCCCAATCCTTGTCCTTCCTCCTCGGCCTCCTGGCTCTCCAGTACCTGTCCCCTGCCCTTCCTGGGATCTGGGCTGGACCAAATGGGCCTCGGTGCCACCTAGAATTGGACTTTAGGAAGAAATTCCAGGGGAAACAAGTAGATGACAGTGGGGTGGACTGTGGAGAGATCAGTTATAAACAAAGTAGCTACACCTTTGTCTGAGCCCTTCCAAAGTCCACCTGTAAGCTGCATTTCCTGGAAGGCCCCCCCGTGGCCTTCAGACACCTTGGCTGCAGTGATCTTTCTGCTGACCAGGTGCCCCAGCAAGTGCCTTGTAGGGCCTTAGGGTGATAGGTGACCTCCTGGGGCCCTGCCCATCTTAGAACTAAGGTGAGGAGGAGGGTGGGAGGTCACTTGGATACCCCCATCTGCTGCTTGACCTTGATGAGACCTTGGCCCCTCAGTTCTGTCTGCTGCTTAGCATGGCCTCAGCACCACCAGGCCAGGGTGGGAGGCAGGGCTATGGCTGCTGGGCACAGGCTGTGGCTGGGCACAGGCAATGGCAGGGCTGTGTGCCTGGCTTCTCTCTCCCCCAACCCCGTCAGTCCCAGGCTGGCCTCCGCTCTCATTCACCAAGGAGCTAGGTTTCCCTGGGGACCAGTGGACTGGCCTAGCCCCACACACCCCACCCCCAACCCCTTGTTGTTGCCACAGCTCACACTAGGAGGAGGGGCGGAGGCTGCGCCGCCTCCTGGACCCCTGCCCTCCCTGCCCTGCCTCCAAGGCCAGGAGCCCTCTGTCCACTGCTGGGCTGTGAGCAAGGAGCAGTGGCTGCCCTCGGAAGAGGTGGGTGTCCAGGGGACATCAGCCAGGGTGGAGGCAGAGGCCAGGGAACCCTGTGTCCCTCCCATTGTAAGAAAGAGAAACCCAAGGACCAGACAAGCTCCGGCTTATCCAAAGTGACCCAGGTTTTAACCCAACCTCTGAGAAAATGGAGGGACTCAGAGCTCAATCCCAGGCTGCAGGGTTTGGAGAGGGGAAGTGGAGGGCTGGGGGCTTGAGGGAGAAGCAGAACCCAGGGAGGGTTAGGACAAGGCAGCTGTGGGAGTGGGTGGGGGTGGTCAACACTGGGACAAAAGGGATCCCCTTTGCCCATGCAAAGAAGAGGCCTGGGGGCCTGAGCCAGGAGGGCCACAAAGGTGAGGTGTTCCAAGGTCCCTGGCAAGCAACAGTTATAGCTCAAATGTAGGACTCTTTCAGAAACCCCCAAGGCCTATTGCTGCCTCTCAGCGTTTCTATCCACAAACTCCATCAAAGCCCTGTCCTTATGCAATCTCCCCTGCAGGTCCTAGAGGCAGCTCCAGCTGGCATGGCCACTCCAGCATCTCTAAGGGTTGCAGGGGATCCAGCCCCATGGAGGGCGCCCTAGGCCTCCCACAGCCCAACCATCTGTGTTCCGTTTGGCCGCCTGTCCTCAGGACACTCGCCATGGGGGGCTGCTTCTCCAAGCCCAAGCCAGGTACCTCCTTTTCTCTCACTGCCTCTGCCCTCCCTCTCTGCCTCCCTCCTCCACTACCTTCCTCCCCTCCCCCTCTGCACTCCGCCAGCCTGGGAAGTAGGTCAGGCTAGGCAGGAGGCCGGAATGTTAATGCGCTGCTGGCCAGACAAGGGTAGGAGGACCTGGAGAAGTCCTCCTGGTCCCCCTCCAGTGGGTGCCCCTCTTTATTTGAAGTTTTGAGTGCTGGTAGTGGGAATAGCAGCTGAATCCTTCTTGGGAAGGGAAGGAGAGGATTTTCTCCTGTTGCAGGGTTGGCGAAGGGGCTGTGTCCCCTAGGGCTGGAAGGGAGCTGTAGAGATACCTCCAGCTGTTCTGTGACCTCTCTAAGCCTCAGTTTTCCTGTCTACAGAATAAGCATGCCCACCTTGACTTGTCAAAGTTTATGGGAGAGTGCACTGGGCAGATCCTTGCCTTCTTTACCTCCTCTGACCTGCTGTGTGATCTTAGGCTGCCACACTGGCCTCTCTGAGCATGCGTCCTCTTTTGCACAGGAAATCTGTGCTCTGCCTAGCCCAAGTGGCCCCAGTCAATGATAGGAACATTTCAGGACACTGGGAGAATCCAACTTTACTCTTCAGGGGAGAACCATGTCTATGGGGCTCTCCCTGTGGCCCCCACTTTTCCTCTTCCCTCCTCATAGCACCCAGGAAGGCAGGGTGTACAGCCATGTTACAGTTGGAGAAACTGAGGCCCAGAGAGGCCTCCAGAACCCAGCCTGTGCTCCACCCACCCCCACTCAGGCCACCTCGGCCTGGCCAGCATGCCCCAGCTCCCCTCACCTGATACCCATCGGCTCCATTACCTTGGAACTTGTGAACCTTTTCTCCTTTTCCTGGGCCTGAGAACTTGGGGGAGGAAGGAGAGCTGTGATGCCCCCTTAGGCAGAGGGACCCACCTGCACCTGCCCCCGGAAACCATGCTCCGTTTCCCCATGGCAGCTGTGGGCACCCAGGTCTGGGCTACATCCCACCACCCTCCCTGCTTCAAAGTACAGATTGGGCAAATGACATCCATTGCCTTGGCCCCAGCCTTCCCCACTCAGAAGTGGACAGGAGGGTGCCAGCTGGCCCCATCCTGGGTGCCTATAGGCCTGCTGAGCTGACAGGAGGCCCTGGGTAGAAGACACCACCTACTGGTCCTTTTAAAGAACCCAAAAGACTGATGTGCCTTGGAACCCTGGGCCCCAGGACTTCTGGTATAGGGTTAGTCATTCTTAACACCCAAAAGGCAGTGCTAAGAACTTGGGCTCTTGAGCCTGAATTCAGCTCTACACCTTCCTGGCTGTCTGCCTAAGGTAGGGGATCACACTTCTCTAACCCTCCATGTTTGCATGTTGAGGTGACTACCAATAATACCAGCACTCTGGGAGGCTGAGGCAGGAAAATTGCAACTTTGAGCTAAGCCTGGGCAACTTAGTGACTTAGTGAGACCCTGTCTCAAAATATAAAATAAAAAAGGGCTGAATAGGGCCGGTGAGATGGCTCAGCGGCGTAAGCGCCTGCCTGGCAAGCACGAGAGCCCGAGTTCGACTCCCGGATCCCACATACGAAAAAGGGGCCGGTGATATCGCTCAGTGGCACGGGTGCCTGTTGGCGCACGAGGTCCTGAGGTCAAACCCCGGTACCCACAAAAAAAAAAAAAAAAAGGGCTGAATAAAAAAGAGATGTAGCTTGTGCAAAGGCCCTCAGTTCAATCTCCAGTACCACCCACAGGATGTGGGTGTGCTACCTAATGGCTTTTCCTCTCTGCCATGGTTGCCAGGAGGCTCACAGCTACTTGATAAAACACTACCAGATTGGGGATGTGGTGTAATAGTAGAGTATGTGTTTAGCACGTGAGAGACCCTGGGTTCAATTCCCAGCACCAAAAACTAACAAGTGACTCAAAAATCACTACAACCCAATTCCATCTATTGAGCTTCTACTCTGGGTTATATATTGTCTCCTTCAACATTCATTATCACCAAACGGGTAGACACTGTTCCCTTTTTGCTGGGTGGTTTGCGGACAAGCAAAGACCCCTCCACCCGCCTTTCTGCTGCTGCTCCTGACTCGATGGCTTTCTGTTAGACTGCATCAGTCAGTGTGCCTTGGAGCCTTCTGGAAGGAGGTGGTAGATGAGAACAGCCTGGCTTGGCCGTCATCTGGTACCCTGCCAGGCTCTCTGTGGGCTCCTACAGTGCTCATTGCTGATGTCAGCTGAGTCTAAAGTATTTTCCTTTTTAATTCCTCCAAAAACAATTTAACACTATTACATAAAGTATGGAAAATGGAGGGAAAACCCCTACCGGACAGAACAGCCTTCCTGAGCTACAGGCTGGGTCACCCAGATAGGAAGGGGTCTGGCCAGGTTTGGGGAGTAGCTCAGCATGAAAGGAGGGACATGTAGGGGCCCTGCAGCCAGGAGAGGAAATATGGGAGCAGTGTATGGGCAGATGGATAGCAGTTAGCAGAAGCTCAAGGGCCTGAAGGATGGCAGCCCGGGCCAAGCAGATGGCACAGGCAAAGGCCAGGAGGCGTGACTCAGCAGCCATGCAGGTTGTTCAGCTCTTTGTTTCTGGAGTATCAGGTGTGAGGTGGAGGGGCTGAGAAGTGAAGCTAGGGCAGGTCTGGAGTCTCCTGTCCCTTGGGAATCAAGAGGCAGCACCTGCCCTCACATGGGCCCATGCTGTGCCAGGGGCTTAGCCACCTTCTCCTCAGTCTCCCCTCTGTTGCAGCAGCCCAGGAGGCCGGATTATCACTGCTAAATATTCTGTTTATTATTCCCTTCTAATTAGAAAAATACCACAGGCACGCCGTAGGGAATTTGGAAAATGTGGAAAAGTATAAAGAAGAAAATGACAAGCCAGGCAAAGTGGTGCAAGCCCTGTAATTCCAGGGCTCTGGGAGGCTGAGGCAGGAAGATTGCAAGTTCAAGCCCAGTGTGGGCAATTTATTGAGACCATGTCTTAAAAAAGGTGTGTGTGTGGGGGGTGCTGGGGATGTAGTTTAGTGAGAAGGCTCTAGCTCAATCCCTGGTACTTCACAAAGAAAGAAAGAAGGAAAGAAAGAAGAAAGAAGAAGGAAGAAAAAGAAAAAAGAGAGAACAAAGGAAGGAAGGAAGGAAAGAAGAAGAGAAGAGAAAAGGAAAAGAGAAAAGAAAAGAAAGAAAAAGGCCATGGGGGCCCTGCACCCTTTTTTGCTATACACATGCTCCCCCAGGGTGGGTTTCATTCACAGGACCCCAGACACCTGCACATGAAGACACCAAAACACCAGGGTTCAGTAAATAATGAATGAATCTCAGAGTGGTGAGAATAGCTATTCTGGGGGGAGGTGGGTATTTTGAGACAGGATCTCACTATGTAGTCCAGGCTGGCCTCAAACTCACAGAAATTCTCCTGCCTCAGCCTCCCAAGTGCTAGGATCACAGGTGTGCACTACCATGCCCTTTGAGAATGGCTATTTTAAGAAGTGACATTGTGTCCTTTTTTTTTTTTTTGTTGGTGCTGAAGATCAAATCCAGGGCCTTCTACATGCTATACAAGTGTTCTACCATTGAGCTATATAACAGCCCTGTATTATGTTTTTCATGTTTTTTGTTGTTGCTTTTCATTTCTTTTTGTTTTTGATACTGGGGGTTGAACCCAGGGCCTTTGCACTGAGCTATATCTCCAGCACTTTTTATTTCTTATTTTGAGATGGGGTCTAGCTAAGTTGTCCAGGCTGGACTCAAACTTTGCAATCATCCTCCCTCAGCCTCCCTTAGTGCTGGGCTTACAAGCATGTGCCATTGTGCAGCTTCTTCTCTCTCTTTGCAGAGGGTGAGGAGGGCTTTCTGGGGAGGTGACAGGGCAGGGCTGAGCATCCCAGCACTCCAAGGGGATGGCCTCTGCCCCCAACTTGTGGGATGGCAGGAGATGGGCCAAGCTAGGGGCTCATGGCATGGCCCTGCCCACAGTGGAGCTCAAGATTGAGGTGGTGCTGCCGGAGAAGGAGCGGGGCAAGGACGAGCTGTCTGCCAGCGGGAAGGGCAGCCCCCGGGCCTACCAAGGCAATGGCACAGCCCGCCACTTCCACACCGAGGAGCGCCTGCCAGCCCCTCACTCCTACCCTGGCCCTCAGGACTGCGTGGAGGCTGCCGTCTGCCATGTCAAGGACCTAGAGAATGGCCAGTGGGTTCTGGGCCGGGAGGGAGGATCAGAGGGTAGGGGGCGGCACAGCAGAGGCTATGGAGCAGCAGGTGAACCGGGTGGGGGATCTGGAAGGGCTAGGTGTGACCACGCAGTCACAGCCTTTGTGGCTCCTGCGGGTCTGTGCCTACTGTTCAGAAGGCTGGACTCTGGGGAGAGGTGTCCCAGGCTGATGTGACTTGTCCGGCTTGACCTCTGAGTGCAGCCCCTCTCCAGGATGCGGGAAGTGGAGCTGGGCTGGGGGAAGGTGCTGCTGGTGAAGGACAATGGGGAATTCCACGCCCTGGGCCACAAGTGCCCGCACTACGGCGCACCTCTTGTGAAAGGTGAGACATCAGAGTGCACATAGGGCAGGGGGCAGGATCTCCCCAGAGAGAGCTTGGCCATGCCATCCATCCCCCAGGTCAACTTGACTCGTCCCTCGGCCCCAGAGTCCTCCTGTATTAGTGGGGTCTCCCGGGCTGTGGAGAGGACTAGGAGGTGCTGGGACACACAGGTCCTTTGGGAGGAGCCCTTGCATGTGGCTTCAGCCTACCACCACCCTCTTCCAGGCGTGCTGTCCCGAGGCCGGGTACGCTGCCCCTGGCATGGCGCCTGCTTCAATATCAGTACTGGGGACCTGGAGGACTTCCCAGGCCTGGACAGTCTGCACAAGTTCCAGGTGGGGCTGAGAGTATAGTGTGGCTTGAGCCTAGGAGTATAGAGTCAGGGGCTGGAATAGCCCGAAGTCTGGTCTTGAGCAACACTGCCCTTGCAGGTGAAGATTGAGAAGGAGAAAGTGTATGTCCGCGCCAGCAAGCAGGTGAAGGAGTGGCTCAGGGCTCAGGCACAGGTGGGGAGGGCACAATGGTGTAACGGAAGGGAGCTGGGCATATGTAGCTGGGGAGCAGAGTAAAGGGCTGCATGGTGGGGATGAGGCTGGCTGAAGCAGCAGGACCTGGCCTACTGGGATCATTCCAGCTGCCAGCTGCCCCACCCTCCCTCCACTTAGGCCCTGCAGCTGCAGCGAAGGACCAAGGTGATGGCCAAGTGTATCTCTCCAAGTGCTGGGCACAGTGGCAGTACCAATGTGCTCATTGTGGGTGCAGGTTGGTGCTGGGGTCCTAAGGATTAGTGTGGGGGTTAGGGGGTAGGAGAGAGGTGGTCCCTGGCCCACAGCCCCTTCCTTCAGGTGCTGCTGGCCTGGTGTGTGCAGAGACACTGCGGCAGGAAGGCTTCTCGGACCGGATCGTCCTGTGCACGCTGGACAGACATCTCCCCTATGACCGGCCGAAGCTTAGCAAGGTGGTGGGTGGGGCAAGGGGGAACAGGCAGGGGACAATCAGTGCAGGGCAATCCTGATCCCTCTGGGTCCCTGTCAGGGCACTTGGAACCTTGACTATCACCTCTTAGAGGGAATGTCTGGCCAGCTCCTCTTTCCATTTATACCAGGCCCATCTGTGGTACCCCCAAAAGATCCGGATTTGTTGAGTTCTGTCCTATAGCCCCTAGTGACCCAGGGCTGGCCTCACCCTCCCTGGGCTGTGTCCACTTCCGTAAAATGGAACAGTGGCCACATGGCCTTATGTCAAGTTGGCTGTGTCCTGCAGTCTCTGGATGCACAGCCTGAGCAGCTGGCCCTGAGGCCCAAGGAGTTCTTCCGGGCTTATGGCATCGAGGTGCTCACTGAGGCCCAGGTACGAGGCCATGGGTGGGAAACAGGCCAGGAAAAGGGTTAGCGGGCACCATGAAGGGCAAAGCCACTTGGCCCCCTAGGGGTGGTGGGGGAGATGCTCTGCCCTTTCTGCCCCACTGCCCATGCCTGGGAGGCAGCACTGGGCCTTCTTCCTGGCAGGATTCTGTATACACTCAGAGCCCCAGGGTGTAGGGAGATAGGTAGTTTGGTTCAGTGCTGGGACAGGAGAACCTGGTGGCATTTGGGCATGTAGAGAGGGCTTTGAAGAGCAGGAGATATCTGAAGCTTATTAAAGAATGAAGCTCCTGGGCCGGTAAGATAGCTCAGTGGCATAAGCGCCTGCCTGGCAGGCACGAGGTCCTGAGTTCGACTCCCGGTACCCACATAAAGAAAAAAAAAAGGGCTGGTGATATTGCTCAGTGGCACGGGCACCTCCTGGCACGTGGGGTCCTGAGGTTGACCCCCGGTACCTACAAAAAAAAAAAAAAAATGAAGCTCCCATAGGAACTGCTCAGCAGCCTGGCTGGGCTCCGGAACTATTGCAGGATCTGGAAGTGGGTGACAAGGCCCAGATGCATGCCCAGGCCCACACTCTGCCCCTGGGGATTGCAGGTGGTCACAGTGGACGTGAGAAACAAGAAGGTCGTGTTCAAGGATGGCTTCAAGCTAGAGTACAGCAAGTTACTGCTGGCCCCTGGGAGCAGGTGGGAGGGTGTCTCCTGCTCTCCCTGGACACTGGGCGGGGTGCCATTAGGATGAGAGGGTCTCACTGATGCTACCCTGTCTCAGCCCTAAAACCCTGAGCTGCAAAGGAAAAGAAGTGGAGAACGTGTTCACCATCCGGACTCCTGAGGATGCCAATCGCGTGGTGAGGCTGGCCCGGGGCCGCAATGCAGTTGTTGTGGGAGCCGGCTTCCTGGGTGAGCAAGGGGGGCAGTGGGGATGGTGATCAGGCTGTTGTAGCCAGTTCCAGGGTGCGCCAGCCCTGCTACCCTTGCCCACCACCCCAGGGATGGAGGTAGCCGCCTATCTGACTGAGAAGGCCCACTCGGTGTCTGTGGTGGAGCTGGAGGAGACACCCTTCAGGAAGTTCCTGGGGGAGCGTGTGGGTCGTGCCCTCATGAAGGTGAGCCTGCCCCAGCCCCCAGCACTCCTCAGAACTTGGGGTGTCCAGCCTAGCTCCTGGCTGGGCCCTTACCCACTGCCCATCCACCAACCTGCCTGGACAGATGTTTGAGAACAACCGGGTGAAGTTCTACATGCAGACAGAGGTGTCAGAGCTTCGGGCCCAGGAGGGAAAGGTGGGCCTCTCCCTTCCCTCCCTGCTGCTTTCTGTCCCCTCTGCCTTTGCCCAGTTGGATCCCTCTGATCACCCACCCATTCCCCACAGCTGAAGGAAGTTGTGCTGAAGAGCAGCAAGATTGTGCGGGCTGACGTCTGCGTGGTGGGCATTGGTGAGTGGGTGGGTGAATGAGCAAAGAAATCTGCACATGCTCACAAGTGAACTTGGGTTAGTCCCTTGACCTCCCAGAGTCTCGGTTTCCACATCTATAAAATGGGGACTCCAACAATATCCATTTTACAGGGTCATTGGGAAATGTGTACCCAGCTTAGCCCACTACTGCCTTGCCCTGAAGGACAGACAAGCTCTAATTGGTCCCTACTCCAGTTGAAGTGGCAGTTTGGGGTGCCAGGACAAAGCCAGGAGGTGGCTGCACAGGGGTGGGAGAGGCATGGCACACTGGCCCCACCCAGGGGTTTTATGGAGCACTTCTTGGAGGCGGTGATACCTGAGGCCTGAGGGGAGGCATGGGAGTGGGTGGAGGTGCAGGCAGAGGCAACAGGATGAGTGAAGGCCCCAGCATGGGAAGCCTGGGGACAGTGTAGAGCAAGTACAGCAGATGAAGAGTGTGGGGCATGGAGAGCACTGAGGCAGAAGCAGGGTCCAGGGTGTGGATGTGGTGGCTTCTGTCCTGTTAGGTGCGGTGCCCGCCACAGGCTTCCTGAGGCAGAGCGGCATTGGTCTGGATTCTCGCGGCTTCATCCCCGTCAACAAGGTGGGGCTGGGCGGGGCAGGCAGGGTGCTGGGCTGGAGGCGGCTCAAGGTCCAGGTCAACCCCCTGTCCCCCCATGGAGCCTTCGCCTTCTCCCCACAGATGATGCAGACCAATGTCCCAGGCGTGTTTGCAGCTGGTGATGCTGTCACCTTTCCCCTTGCCTGGAGGAACAATCGGAAAGTGAACATCCCACACTGGCAGATGGCTCATGCCCAGGGTATGCCAGCCCTGAGGCACGTTTGGGGAGGAGGGTACCCCAGGTCTCAGCCTTCCCTGGCTGTGTCTCAGTTGCTGGTCTGGGGTCCTGGATGCTGTGTTAAGCATTCAAGCCCCTGTGGGGGCCAATCTGGCCGGCTCCATGCCGGTGATTACATGGTGCACAGCGTGAATCGTTTGGCTCAGCTCTGGAGACAGAGACCTTTGTCTAGTACTCGCTGGCTGCCCCTCTTAGCCAGGCACAATCTCCCCATCCCAGCTGTCCTTCCATTAGTCTCACCGTGTCTTTTATCCACAGGACAGATTCCTCAGAATTCCTAACCAACCTGTGTAGTCACCTGGGAGAGGGAGAGGGATTCCACAGGCCAGCTTCCCACGTGGTGCTCCTGTCTCCCTTGAGCCACCTGACTGTCTCTGTGAACTCACTTGCCTCATACAGTCCCTTATTTAGCCTGGGCTCAGTGGGGACATTGTGCTTTCTGTGGAATAGCTGTCCCCTCCCTGGATTTGGTGGCCACCAAGCTTCCCAAGTCTCACCCACTGTACCTGGTATGGACCCCTAAGCAGCAGGTGACAGTAAGTTAGCCACCTTGGCACCTCATGGAAACGACCACCAGACTCCCAGCCTGGGCCACCAGACCGCCCCCCCCCACACACACACTACCACCTTTCTTTTCTTCTGCTTTGGCCATTATCTGAAGATCTGCTGCCTGAAATCCCACTCCTGGTACCAGCTTTGGTCCAAGTCCATTTCTGTCTAAGTGTAAAATTACTGCTAGATTGTAAAGAACCAAACGTTACTTCTCAGTGAGATACAAATAGGATTTAGGATTTAACTGTGAGAGTCCAGGGGATTCTCCACTAGACCCCAATTATGGGGTCTAGTGGGGCCTTACAGGCACCGAGAACCCACCCATGATATTCTCCTGGGACCCTGCATGTGGCTGTCATTTCTGCTTCCTTGCCCTTTGTTCTCCATTCTCCTCCCTTTTCAGACCTGATGATGTGTCAGATTAGTTCTCTGTGTGCAAAGCTGAAATGGTGAAGCAGAGAACTGCCCAATGCCAACAATCATTCAGATTTTTCAAAGGAGCAATCCTGCAGATGGGTTGTGGGCTGAGCAACACTGCACCTCTGGGACCTCCAGGGAGTCCAGGAATAGCTACACCCCGACAGAGGTCCCTAGATCAGTGGGATAGGCAGCGTGGGGATGACAAGGGCCAGCATCAGGGCTCTCACTGCCTGGGTTCCATAGGGCGCGTGGCGGCCCAGAACATGCTGGCGCAGGAGGCGGAGATAAGCACAGTGCCCTACCTGTGGACTGCTATGTTCGGCAAGAGCCTGCGCTACGCTGGTAACCCACTAGACTTGCCGTGGGCGGGGCCTGCAGCACTTGGGGCGGGGCTTGGTAGCTGAGGGAGCCTGAAGGAACTTATGGGTGGGACCATGACTGCACTAGGAAGAAGCAGGTAAGAATTCACTTGGATAGGGATAACTAAAAGAAATAAGTAAGAGGGCCAGGGATATAGCTCAGTGGCATTGCGCCTGCCTGGCAAGCATGAGGTCCTGAGTTCGATTTCCGGTATTAAAAAAAAAAAGGAACCAGGGAGCATGTCCAGAGAGAAGTTAGGAGGGCACAGGGTGGGGAGCCTGTGACGTCTCCAGCCCTTCCATGTCTCATTTGGGCACTACTGGCCTGCCCTGCCCACAGGCTATGGAGAAGGCTTCGACGATGTCATCATCCAAGGGGACTTGGAGGAGCTGAAGTTTGTGGCTTTTTACACCAAGTGAGAATGGTGGGGTTCGGGGTGGGGGGACAGTCGGGCTTGGTGGTGAAGGGAGAGTCATTCCAGAAAAGCTCTGCTCCTGAGGACAGGGCCTTATCAAAAGGTGGGCCAAGCGCAAAGGGAGGCAGCTGGGCAGGAGGGAAGGTGAGGAGGTGGCAGTAATAACTGTCTGCCACACACGGGGTCAGGGGGAGTCAGTGTATCTTCTGAACAGCTCTTTGAGGTGGGTGTTGATGCCCTGATTTTACGATGAGGAAAGAGACTGGTGATGCCAGGACAGGCCCAGCCTGAACTCTGCTGAGAGCTGGAGCTACCCAGCTGAAGCCTGTGCTGGGACAGAGGGCTGAGTGCTCAGAGCATTTCTGTTGCCAGAGCACAATATTTCCCTGGGCCTGAGGTGGACAGGAGTGTGTCAGGGTCTTCAAGAAAGAATGTCAACAGGCAGTCTTCAGGCTCAGCTACCCTATCCCTGCAGAGGCGACGAGGTGATTGCTGTGGCTAGCATGAACTACGATCCCATCGTATCCAAGGTGGCTGAGGTGCTGGCCTCTGGCCGTGCCATCCGGAAGCGGGAGGTGGAGTGAGTGTGGGTGTGGGAGGCTTTGGGTGGGGGAGGAAGTCCTCTTAAGGATTGGCTGAAGCTGCCATTAAGCCAGCACCCCCACAGTCCTCCAGGGCCCGCTCTTCCCCTCCTTCTTGGTTCCCATCAGTCTGAAGTTTCCAGGGCTACAGGGCAGTGTGGAGCATGGACTGTGCGAGAAGGCTGGTGATATGTGCTCACGGGACAGAAGGGAAAGGGCTGTGTGCCCCAAGGCAGGGCCAGTGCTGTGGGGGAGGAGTCAAGGCCCACTGCTTGGGTGATCACTAGGCCTGGACACCTCATGGAAGTTGTGCTAATCCTGGCAGAAACCAGATGGGAAGACACACCTTCTGCTGTGCCTGAGTATACCCTGCACAGAGATGTTGGGGTGGTTGCTTGGGGTCTTGGAGGCACTGGATATTGGCCATTACCCTTTTCCCAGCACAGTGCCAATGAAAGACCCCCTGAGGCTTGAACTGTTTACAGAGAGCTCCCAGGGATTGGGGAAAGCCCAAAAGCCACTGGGGGGCTGAAGGCCACAAGACAGGGGTAGGCCTTCAGTTGGAAACAATGGAGGACCAAGAATAGACATGATAAATGACATTCTCTTTCCCTGGCCTTCTCTGTTTTTTCCTCTTGCCTTCGCAAAGGCTGTTTATGCTACACAGCAAGTACGTGTATTCTCTGTCCTTCGTGTTGACCGTTTTGAGCCTTTCCCACCTCAGCCCAGAGCCTCTACCCAATGATCTACCTCCCCCTGCACCCGCCATCCAAATAAATTTCCCTGCTGGGCACCAGAATCTGACACAGAGCAATCACCTAGCTGTCTTCAAAAGTCAATACGAAAAAGGGGCCGGTGATGTCGCTCAGCGGCACGGGCCGCCTGCTGGCGCGCGAGGTCCTGAGGTCAACCCCCCGGTACCCACAAAAAAAAAAAAAAAAAAAAAAAGACAAAAGTCAGCTGTTCATGGTGCCCAGAGTGGGGAATCTGCTCTCTTCTGTCCTGATCTCTCCTCCCCTCATTCCTGCAGGACAGGCGACATGTCTTGGCTCACTGGGAAAGGATCCTGAGCTCGTATGCAGTGGACTTGGGCATACACATTGGGACACCAGGGACAGAGGCCATGCCCTGGGGGCAGGTACCAATCTCCAACTTCCCAGGATTCCCCAAGGCAGAAGTGGAGCCCTCCCATTGCTTGCCTTCGGCTGCCTGGCTCCCCTCTGGAAAGGCCTCTGCTACCTCCAGAAGATACTCACCGCACAAGGCCTCAGCTGCCACTGACAGCTGGCACTGGAGACGGGACAGGGCTTGCCTCTTTTTTCCTCTATTGGGACTGGTCCCCTGGATAACCCTGCAACATATTAGACATTGTTTTAAAATTAAAATGCACACATTTGCAAATCAGTGTGACTCCCAGTGTAAATGGGCCACCAATATGAGCGAAAAAGTAGACCACAGGGAAAACAGGCACAACCAATTAAGTTTTGCCTGTGAGGGCCCAGAGGAGGTAGCAACTGATTCCCTCCTCCCCACAAGGTCAGGGAAGGCTTCTCTAGTATCTTTGGATCTTGATTTTGAAGGAAAAGCACTCCAGGTAAAAGGGACTACACGTGCAAAGGGCTTGAGACAGGAAATGCTTCTTCAGAGGTCAGACTCAATTAATGCTTGAAACTCTGCGGGCGTCTACTTAGGGCTGTAGGTGCTATGTCCCGAAACAGACCGGTGCCTCTCATAGCGGCTGAAGTTTTCTGAATCCTCATTTGGGAGGTGAAGAAGCAAAGATTGCTATTAATTAGGAATGAGAACAGAAGCTCATGCCAAGCTACCCTCCAGCCAATAAGAACACCCACGGGAGAGGGGAGACCCGGGAAGGCCAGGACTGGGGAAAGAAACAAAAAGGATAGTTGGACCGCCTGCCATCCCGGAACCCTCCACCTGGGATCCCGGGAGAGGCGGACGATGCAGATGGGACCCACGCGCGACTCCAGGGCATGCTGGGAACTCAGTTCCAGTGGCCGCTGAGGGTCGGCTGCGTGAGCCTGGGTTTGGGGTCCAGACAGCTTTACTGCCAGGGAGAGCCCGGCCCCTGTACCTTCCGGAATGTTATACGATCATCGCAAAGCCGTCCACACTGGTCCCAGCGTTTGACGGCGGTGTCGCCAGGGGCGCTAGGCTTGTCGGGATGTGCGGGCTGCTGAGCGTGGGGCGCTGGCCGGAAGTGCTGAGACATTGGCACACAGCTTGCCGGGAAATGTGGTCCCTCGGGGCGGCCGCGGGCGGTGGCCGCAAGTCCTGCGGACCCGGCGGCCAATCGGGCGTGGACCCGGGATGGCTGGGCCGGGTGGCTCAGGGGGCCCGATCGGGGCCGGGGCCCTGGCAGGTGGGGCGCGCTCCAAGGTAGCTCCGAGCGTGGACTTTGACCATAGCTGCTCAGACAGTGTCGAGTACCTGACGCTCAACTTCGGGCCCTTCGAAACGGTGCATCGCTGGCGGCGCCTCCCACCCTGCGACGAGTTCGTGGGTGCCCGGTACGGAGGGGTTTAGGGGATCATGAGGGCACATGAAGGGCGGGGGTGTGATCTGAGGAGGTCCCAGGGTGGGGGTCTAATGTCGAGGCCCGGGCATGGTAGCCTGGTGTGGGAACTGCTAATTGGCTGGTGGTGTCCAGGGCAGAGGAAGCAGTTCATTGGGCGTCCCAGGGCCGGGTGACCCTGGGCAGGGTACTAGAGCTGTTGTGTTTCTGAGCCTTCAACTGGGGACCCACGAACTTCGGTGGGGTAGTGTGAGGCATTTAGGGGGTGGTGGGTGTGGTGGAATTTAGGGGGTGTGGTGGAATTTAGGCGTCTGTGTAGATCTTGGCAATTGACAAATGTTATCTAACTTCTGTGGCAGCCCCCATGTGTAGTCCCAGTCCTTGGGTGCCATCTAGTCAGGGCCTGACTTCACCACCTTCCACCCCTTCTTTCTTTCTAGGCGCAGCAAGCACACAGTGGTGGCCTATAAAGATGCAATCTATGTATTTGGTGGAGACAATGGGTGAGTGAATCAAGGTGTTTGGACCAGGCAGGGAGAAGTATTGTGGTCTGAGACTGGGCCTGTGAAACTCCTCTCTTTCCAGATGTTAGCTAAGCACGCTAACCTTCAGTTGTCCAATCTGTGAGGCTCCTTATAATTACTTCCCAGGTCATGGGAGAGATTAAATGAGATCCTGCCCTCAAGGTGCTCAGTGCAGTAGTCATTGCATAGCATATACTCAGCATATGGAAATACCCCTCTTGTTTCGAGTGAGTGGATACAGCCTTGAAAGAAGCATAACCACACTTGCTGCCTGCCCTACTAGGGACTTTTCTTTCCTTACTCTACCCTCTGGGCTTTGTCCACATGCTTCCTTTGCAGCCCAAAGGTATGGAGAACACAATTTTATTTATTTTGTGCACTTCTCACTTTTTGTGAGGGTTTTCTTGCACTGCTACAAACTCCTGGCAAATAACCTTTCGGCAATGATCCTGCTTTCTGTGGATGGGCATACCTCCATTCACAAGAACTATCACCAGGTAAGTTGTGACTGATTTCCCTGTGCTGAAGGTAGTGTTTACACATGACCGGACCTCCCTCCAAATCTTAGCCCTGCCTCTCAGCCCAAGCCCAAGCCCCAGGAAAGCCCTGGGCTTTCCTGCTTTAAAGCCCAGGAAAAGTACTGCCACATAGGTCCTGCAGGAGTCTCTAGGATAGCCAGCTTGGGGTGGTGGGTATTCAGGATGCTACTAGGACCTGCAGACTAGGCAAAAGGGCCATGATATCCTGGTATCCAGCCCATCTCCTTCAGTCTTTTTCCCCAGAAGCAGCCAGGGGGATTCATTTACAAGTGCAAGTCAGAGCATATTCCTCCTCAGCTCAAAGCCCTGTGATATTTCCCCATCTCTCTGAGTAAAAAGCTCCAGTCCTCATAATAGTCCATGAGGCCAATATACTTGTTCCCACTCTGTTTCTCTGTTCCTCCCAGCCCCTCACTGTGCTGGGCCACACTGGCTGCCTTGCTGCATTTGGATTGTTCCAAGTGCCCACTTGCTCAGCTTTTTGCACTGGCTGTTTTCTGCTTCTCACACTTCTCTCTTACATTGTGGATTGTAAGGCCTTCCCCCACCTGCCCTCTTTACCTCTTTAATGCCTGCACTTGTCTCTGAAGCTCGTAGATGCTAGTTATGATGTCTTCTTTGCCAAGGCAAAGTATATGTTCCTTTTGCCCCTGAATCCAACACCCAGACAACTCAGTAAGTGTTGAGGGATGAAGGAAGAGGTGTCTACTCACAGATGTTTCCTGGAGCCTTCACAAGAATCTCCTAAATCAGAAAAGTCATTGGTATCTAGCACAGGTCAGTGGGCGATAGACGGGGGACCTCTGTCCTCAGATGTGTTTTGTAACAGGTAGTTTGTATGACAACTGCGAAGCATTAACCAGAAATGGTTTTGCTACAGTGTATCAAAAGATTCACATATTGGGTCATCTTCCATTCTACAGAATAGAATGAGAGTTCTCCAGACAAGAGCAACAGTGGGAAGCCAGGTGTGGTAGTGTATACCTGTAATCCCAGCACTTGGGAGGCCGAGGCAGGAGGATTGCCAAGAGTTCAAGCAAGACTCTGTCTCAAAAAAAAAATAAAAAATAAAAAATAAAGAAAAGAAAAAGAAAGAGAGAGAGAAATATTGAGGTTTGGAAGGTGGGAAGAACAGAACCATTAAAAAAAAAAAAGCTGAGGTGGGGGGAAGCTGATTGGTTAACATTAGGTAACTTTAGGTTATTTTTTTTCAAAGGGTTAAGACAGAGGGGCTTTCCATATTAACACAGACAGATTGGACTCTCCTTTTTGCAGGAAAAACTGATCTGTTTTGGAATTTACTTCTTTAGAGTTTCAGTGTATGAGACATTTGGCCTGAGTGACTTCATTTTGATTTGTTCTGAGCTTTTGGGACCTAGAGCAGGAGCTCACTCCAAACAGTGGCCTCCCATATTTTTGTTTAAAAAAGGAGACACAGTATACAAATTTGTCTCAGTCTAGTTGCTATTTTGTTGAATGAATAGAAAGATGGCTTCCTGGAACAGGTGAGTTGGGAGTAATGAATGAGGAAGGGGAGGAATTAGTCATAATACCATCTTCCAAGCTCCTGGCTTCTGGGCTGTATGGCCTCAGGCACAGCCTTTTATTTCCTAGGCCATTTCCTTTTCTGTAAAATGTAGTGGGCAGGGAGAACCTTGCTGATGTACACTGAGAAAGATTGGGCAGTGGCACCAGGCACAGGCCTGGCCTGACACAGGTGCTGGCCAGGTGGTTTGTTCTCCTCCCTCACATGAACAAGGGCTAGGTGGTAACATGTCAGTCCTGCAAGGTAGTACAGTGGCCAGTGGATTTGTTTCCCATTTTAGTCTATCTTTAATGTAGTTGGTACACTGGTTTTGCAGTCAATAAAGAGATGTCAAGAAGGTCAGTGAGAAGCAGCGGGGCCTTCCTTGACATGTGGGCCGGGACCTCCTTTTGGTGGAGCAGCCTCAGAGGAGGGTGCTGAGATGTAGGGGCGGGGATTCTGGAGGCTGGGGTGACATGTAAGTGATAACGCTGGCCTTTGAACCATTTCACCTCTTCATGTCAGCCTTTGAATGGGCTCCTGGTGGCTGTGGTTATGCTTTGGTCCTGACCCCAGGAAGGCTGGCATTGCCTGTATGGCAGCCTCAGTGCCCGTATCAATTGGGGAGCTTCCTTGGTGGTCAACACTCTTGTCCCTTTGGTCATTGGCAAGTTGCCTGGCCCTAGCCAGGCCCCAGGGGTCAGGGAGCCAGCCTAAAATGGTCCTTCCTGCTGCCCAATCCCAGGGGTGCATGCAGTACCCATCTCCAGGGTCCTGGAGTGGCAACACACTGCAGAGTACACCTGGTCATCGACATCCTCTCTCTGGCTACCTTTCAGGAAAACGATGCTCAATGACCTCCTACGGTTCGATGTGAAGGATTGCTCCTGGTGCAGGTGGGCAGCTCTTGTGCTCCTAGACCCTGTCCTTCCTCCTGGGACACAGCAGCACTGTGCTGGATCCAGGTGGCTCACAGAGTCACCTCATCATGGAGAAGCATCAAGGAGGAGATAGCTGGGGGCCCTGGGTCTGGGTGCTCTCCTCCATCTCCTAGGTGTCTGGTGCAGCCACATCTCTGGTTGATTATTCTGAATCCTCCTAATTAAGGGGATCTTTATCCCTATATCCCTAGCCCTTGATTAATTTTAAAAGTCACTTTAAAAACTACAGTTCATGATCAAAACTTACTAAAGTAGCTGGGCGTGGTGACACATTCATGTAATCCCAGCATTCTGGGAGGCTGAGGCAGGAAGGATTACAAATTCCAGCCCAGCCTGGGTAAATTAGCGAGACTATCTCAAAATAAAAAAATAACAAGGGCTGGGGATATAACGCAGTGCAAAGGCCCTGGGTTTAACCCTTGGTACTCGAATCCCCCCAAAAAAGCTAAAGTAGCCAGTTGTAAGACCTGCACCTGTAATCCCAGCTATTGGGAAGGCTAAGGCAGGAGGAGCACGAGTTCAAGGTCACCCTGCACCACTTAGTGAGACCCTGTCTCCAAAGGAAATGTTTTAAAAGATCTGAGGGATGTATCTTAGTGGTAGAGTGCTTTCTTAGCATGCACCAGGCCCTGGGTTTAATCTCCAGTACTGAAAAAAAAAAATTTACTCAAGCACAAAATTTGGAACTGGGTGTCTGGGTGCACATCTATAATCCCAGCAATCCGAAGGCTGAGGGAGAGTGAGTTTGAGGCCAGCCTGGGCTACATAGCGAAACCCTGTCTCAAGAAACGAAAACAAACCAACAACAAAAAAACTCTGGAAATGAGCAACCCTGCAATAAGCGGTGTAAATGGGTTTTTAATTCAGTAAGTAAAATTTAGACACCCCCTGCTGCAGAATACTGCCCAGCTGCTAAAAATGATCCTACTTGATGATCTTACAGTGGTTTGAGAACCTCCTAATGACATTGTTTGGTTGAAAATCAAATTACAAAATATCCACTACATGATTCCTTTTTCTTTTTTCTTTCTTTCTTTTTTTTTTTTTTTTTTTTTTTTTTTTTGAGACAAGGCCCCACTGTGTAGTCCAGGCTTGTCTTGAACTTATTATGTAGCCCAGGCTGGCCTCAAACTCATAGCAATCCTCCTGCCTCAGCCTCCTGAGTGCACACCTGGCTATTTCAATTCCTTTTTAAAATATTTCCCAGCAGCATAGATATGCCTAAGAGGTGTGGAGTGAGTACTCCAGGTGTTGCCAGAGGTTTTCTGGCAGCAAAATTAAAAATTTTAGTGCTTCTTGTTTTGTTTTCTCCTTATTAGTAATATTTTAAAAGTTTCTATAGGGCCGGGGATTTAGCTCAGTGGCACAGCACCTGCCTGGCAAGTGTGAGGTCCTGAGTTCAATTCCCAGTACCCCCCCCAAAAAAATAATAAATAAATAAAATAAATAAAAAATAAAATAAATTTTAAAAAATTTCTATAATGGGAGGTGTCACCTTCAGGAAGGTGAAGTCTCTGAAGTCAGCAGGCTGAGGGGGGAGGATCACTTGAACTCACAAGTTCAAGACCAGCCTGAGCAGCATAGCAAGACCCTGTCTCAAAAAATAACAATATGAGCTCAGTGCAGTGGCACACACCTGTAATCCCAGACACCAGAGAAGCTGAGATAGGAGGATTGCATGTTCAAGCCCATCCTGGACAACTTAGCAAGACCGTATCTCAGAATAAAATAAAAAGGGCTGGGGACATAGCTCAGTGGTAGAACACTTGCCTAGCAAGGGTTTAGTACTGCAAAAAGGGGAGAGGGAAGACATGAGGATGGCAGGGGCTATCATGTGAGGATGTGGACTTTCTAGCTGACCCCTGCTAACACTACCCCTGTGCCTACCTTAGGGCCTTTACCACTGGCACTCCACCAGCCCCCCGCTACCACCACTCAGCTGTTGTCTATGGGAGCAGCATGTTTGTCTTTGGTAAGCAACCTCCTGCCTCCTGCCCCATCTTGGAACAGTGGATGCCCTGACTTCCCATAGCCTCCTGCCAACGTGGGTCTTCTCACATCTGGTGTTTGTCAGGGCTCTGTCCAGCCCCTCAGCTTTGTCCATTGGACTACCCTGAGTTCCTGTGCTGAGTGAGGGACCCCTTCCCCTAACTGCCCTGAGCTCACAGCATTGGTTTTCTGCTTGTGACAGCTGGGGCAGGAATCAGTGTCCTACTCACTGTGTCCTTGGAGCCCTGCACAGAGGCTGCAGGCAATTGGTGCCTCAGAGGTTTACAGATGAAGCTTTGGGTTGTTTTAAACGAGGCCAGATTGTACCCCAGCTCCCTGGGTGTGAAGACTTCAGCAGTGTCATGCGTATGCCACTTTTACTCTCTTTACCCAGGGGGCTACACTGGAGACATTTATTCCAATTCTAACTTGAAGAATAAAAATGACCTGTTTGAATACAAGTTTGCGACTGGCCAGTGGACTGAGTGGAAGATTGAAGGACGGTGAGAGACTGTGCTGAGATCTGTGGGGCCAGGAGGGGTCTGAGTGGCAGCTGGCCTGAGGCTGGGAGAGGCCTGAGGCACTCAGCAAGTGGGGAGCCAGGAGTGGGTACTGACTCCAGATGCTCCCCACTCTAGATTCCCTTCTTTCAGAAGAGAGCTGGACATGCTGCTTTGTGAGCACCCTCTTGGATATTTTGGTGGCAGCTGGGAGAGGATGCTGTGCTTGTATGGACATCAGAATTTCTTTTTTGAGGGGGTAGGGATGGAACCCAGGGCCTTGCACATACTATGCAAACACTCCACCATGGAGCTGCATTGCCAGCCCTACATCTGAAATTCCTTTTTTTTTTTTTTTTTTTTTCCCTGTTTTTTGGGGACTGGGGATTGAGCTCAGGGCTTTCACATTTAGTCACATCTCCACCCATTTTATTTATTTATGTATGTATGTATGTATGTATGTATGTATGTATGTATGTATGTATTTTGAGACAGGATCTTTCTAAGTCACTAGTTGCCCAAGCTGCACTCGTAACTTGTTATCCTCCTGCCTCAGGCTCCCAGAGTGCTTGGATTATAGGCACGCACCACTGTGCCTACATCTGAATTTTTTATCCAGCTACTGTTCAGGGCTCACAAACTAAGTATCTAGTACCATCGCTTGTTCCATTGCACCAGCAGTGGCACTCAGAGCCCAGTGTCAGGCAGATATGGCCCCAATACCCCAGTTGTGGCATCTATCCCACTGTGTGAGGCTCTGAGCTCCCACCTGAGCTGGGGAGCCTTTCTCCTTACTTCTTCCTTTGTACTCTAGCTTACCAGTTGCCAGATCAGCCCATGGAGCCACAGTGTACAGTGACAAGCTATGGATCTTTGCTGGCTATGATGGCAATGCCAGGTAGGTGATGGCCCAGCCTGTGCACCTCACCTCTGAATCTGGTTAGGTACAGAGCAAGCTTTCCTGGCACTTGAGGGCTCAGGCTGCAAAAGGCTGGCCTGGTGGATTTTGATGAACTGCTGAATTTGGGAAAATGGAGGTGAAGCCTCTGAGTGGAGCCTCCAGCCAAGCCTATAGCCCTTGAATTACTGAGATGAAAATACATGGGACCACAGGGAGGAGGGATGCCGAAGGGCCCAGAGAGTGGGAAGGGGGCAGCATCAGGGCTCAGACCCAGCCCTAGGTTTCTGTGTGTGTTACAGACACTTTTTCCTTATTTTAGAAAATTCATCTCTATTTTTTTTTTTTTATTACAAAAGTAATGTGTGCTT
This sequence comes from Erethizon dorsatum, assembly GCA_028451465.1. Lineage (NCBI taxonomy): Eukaryota > Metazoa > Chordata > Mammalia > Rodentia > Erethizontidae > Erethizon > Erethizon dorsatum. The sequence goes on along the minus strand of CM051830.1, from coordinate 99,691,855 downwards.
ATTCCAATATCAGCATTACAGAAACTCCTAGTAACATAGTGGTAGCAGTTTCTATAATAGCCATGGTCCCCTCTCACTTTGGGGGACAGCTCAGTAAGTAGCTGGTCCTGCCCCCTTTGCCCCAGATATTGTGCATGAGGCTACTCGTTCCTGTCTGGGCTAGAAGGGGACTGGCACATCTGGGATTTGGTGCACTGAGTCATCAAGGCTGCACAATAGTCCCCTACCCACATGGCAGATTGTTCTTTCCTGGAGCCATCTGCCCTGGCCAAGTCCAGGCTAGGCCCACCCTCACAACCAGACCCAAAACATCCTGACCCCTCTGTCCTAATGCAGGTTGAATGACATGTGGACGATTGGCCTGCAGGACCGGGAGCTCACATGCTGGGAGGAGGTGAGGGGCACAGGGAACTGGGGTCCTGGGGGAGCACCAAGAGCCAGGGTAGGGTGGTGGCAAAGTCTTCTTTCTTCCCCTCACCAAACCTTAACCTCACTTTCCTCTCTGACCTGCCCAGCCCATGACCAGTTCTAGAAGTGGTTGCACAACAACTAAAGATTCCAAGCCCTGGGGTGGAATGCTTGCATATGCCCAAAGTCCTGGATTCCACCCTAGTACTGCATGCTCTTGTGCACATGTGCATGCACACACACAAATACACATACACAAACTGAGCCCTGGATGGACAGAGTGCCACATGTGACCAATTGGTTTTGGTTGAATCTACTCTTATTTAAACATAGCAAGGGTAGCCTGCTGTCCAGTGTCCTGCTTCTGGGCTTTCCTACCCTTGTAGAAATGTATGATTAGGCCCTGATTGTTGATTGATTGATTGTGACAGTGTCTCACTGCATAGTTAGGCTGGCCTTAAATAAACTATGTACTATAGTACATAGTTTATAATAAACTATAAACAGGGTGGCGTCAAACTCATGGCAGTCCTCATGCCTCAGCTTCCCAAGTGCTGGGATTACAGGTATGCGCCACTACTCCTGAAAGCCCCTGATTTAACCCTGATGATTTTGACTCCAGCTGGTCAAAACAGGCCATGTTAAGTGGGTGAGATGGGGCTATAAACTAGCCAAAATAATTATTGTGTGAACCCTCATTCACAAAATAAATTCCAAGAATAAAACTTCCACCTCTGAGTGTATACAAATGTGAGTCCATCTGGGCACGGTAGGGTAGTGCATGCCTGTAATCCCAGCACTCTGGGAGGCTGAGGCAGGAGGATCACAAGTTGGAGCCCAGCATGGGCAATTTAGCAACTTAGTGAGACTGTCTCAAAAAATATAAAAGGGCTGGGAATATAGCTCAGTGTGAAGCCCTTGGATTAAATCCGCAGACACACACACACACACACACACAACTCAGTGTGAAGCCCTTGGATTAAATCCCCCCCCCCACACACACACACAGGTCTTGTGAGAGCCCTGGGCTGAGCTGCCCCCACCTCCACCCCAGGTAGCCCAGAGTGGTGAGATCCCACCGTCTTGCTGCAACTTCCCTGTGGCTGTGTGCCGGGACAAGATGTTTGTGTTCTCAGGGCAGAGTGGAGCTAAGATAACCAACAACCTCTTCCAGTTTGAGTTCAAGGACAAGACGTGAGTGCCCTGGCCAGGGAGGGGCCCAGTGAATGCACATGCCTGTGTCTGGTAGCCATGGCATCCCATCTTTCTGAGCTCCCACACAGAGCAAGAACATCCAGCCTAGACCAGGCCCCTCACGGTATGGCTGCAGCTCAGCAAAGATGGGCCTGGCCAAGGTCCCCAGTTGGCCCTCTCTCTGAGTGTACAGGACATGCTCTGCCTTTGGTGAATGCCACCCATAGCAAATATGGCTGGCACAGATCTCATGATGGCCCATGAGAGAGGTACACAGGCCCTGAGTCTTCTGGCCTTCCCAAATCTTGGCTGCTGGCTCCCTTTCACCCCTGTGCTTTAGCTGGCCTCTGACCTTGGGAGTGAATGCAGAAGAGGGACAAGGGCTTTGGAGGGGGCTCATGCATCCCTACAGGTCAGGGATGCATGGGAGGAAGGACCAGGTATCCCAGGCAGAGGGATCCCTGTTGGGTAATAAACAGATGGCATAGCAAGGATCCGTTTTGGTTCTTCAACTACTTTAGCAAAAGAGGAGATTTGCTGAAAGGTGCTGGGAAGCCCTTGCAGGGTGGAAGGTGGAGGGTGCTGTAGGAGCAGCATCGGGGTGTGGGGCCCAGGTAGTTCCCAGGGAGGGACTCAGCTGCCTGGTGGCATAAATGCAGCAACCTGTAGTCACCTGTGTATCTCTGCACAATTCCATTTCCCCAGAGAAAGTAGATTGCCCAGAGGTCAGATGGTACCCTTCCCACCCTGTCACTGCTATCTGGGTGAACGTTAGGGCTTGGGCCAGCCCCCTTGGTGGACTGGATGGAGCCGGGTACGGCTAGTGCTACAGCTAAACGTGGCAAGGGACACTGGGCACATGTACTCCAGCACTCCTTTACACCCTGGTCTGGTCACCAGAGGGTCACAGGGGAACTTCACAGGGAGACCTGTTGTGTGGAGGCCACAGGGGAACCATAGTCCTCACCCTGGCTCTGGACACTATCATGTGTCCCCAGGTGGACACGAATCCCTACTGAGCACCTACTCCGGGGCTCCCCACCACCCCCCCAGCGGCGCTATGGACACACCATGGTGGCCTTTGACCGCCACCTCTATGTGTTCGGGGGTGCGGCCGACAACACACTGCCCAATGAGCTGCATTGCTATGATGTGGACTTCCAGACCTGGGAGGTCGTCCAGCCCAGCTCTGACAGTGAGGTGAGTGTTGCCAGGCCATGGCGGGAATCCCAGGAGGCTCCTAACTCACCGGCTGCATGCCAATAGCTCCCACCTGCTCCCACAGCCGCAGGGCCTTCCAGGGCTCCATATAGCCAAGAGGAGCAAGGCCAGGATGCACAGGCTATCAGACCTGGATGCCCAGGCCCCTGGCCCTCTAGCCTCTTCTTCCTTATAGCCTGCAGGTTTTCATTGATCCACATCCTGTCCTGTCTACTGTGCCACTCCTGCAAACCTCCTGGGGAGCCCTCTGAGGTTCCTGGCCAGGCTCCCTCTCACAGCCCTAGTTCTGTAGCTCTTCCCTCCTCAGCCCACAGCACTGTCTGGCAGGGATGATGGCCCGCAGCCTGCCCAGCCCTTGCTGATTGGTCACATGCCTGCATGTCTCTCCCCACCAGGTCAGCGGGGCTGAGGTGCCTGAGCGAGCTTCCACTTCCGAGGAGGCACCCAGTCTGACCTCTGAGGAGCGGGCTGGCTTCAAGAAGTCCCGAGATGTATTCGGCCTGGATTTTGGTACCACCTCAGCCAAGCAGCCTACCCAGCCCGCCTCAGAGGTAAGGGCCAGGGACCCTCGTTAAGGTTTCATTACCCTGTGAAGCCCCCCTCAGCCAGTCCCTGAAGGAAGACTGTGATCAACCCTTCTCACAGATAGGGAGAACAAGACCCTGAGAAGTGCTTGCTCATGGTCACCTAGCAAAGGAGGCGTAGTCCTCAGAGCTCACACTCTGCTGAACCCACTCAGCACAGCCTTGGCTCCCAAGGCTGTGGCTGCATCCAAAAAACTCTCCCCTCAGGGACTGGGCTCTGTGGTCCCTCCATGGCCATGTGGAGTCATGTCCTTACCCACAGCCTGGCCATGGGCAGCTTTACTGCTGGAGATCTTGCCCCACCCCATCCCCCTTGTCTACTTGTCACCCTCCCCAGCTGCCCAGCGGGAGGCTCTTCCACGCTGCTGCTGTCATCTCTGATGCCATGTACATCTTCGGGGGTACCGTGGACAACAACATCCGCAGTGGGGAGATGTACAGGTTCCAGGTGTGCGGCTCATGGGCCCCAATGATAAGGAACTGAGGCCCAGCATGTGGTGGTGGGCTTGTCCAAGGGGGCCTGTTGTTGAGCCTGTTGGGATGGAAGCTCCCTGGGAAGTTCAGTGGTGGGGTGGGGACAAGGTTGAAGGCAGGCTGACCTGACACTCAGGAGTTGGGGGTCATCAGTGCAGAGTGGAGAGGCATGGGGAGCTCACAGAAGAGTTGGTGGAGAGAGTGAGGGTGTGACAGTGGCTTCCCTTGGCAGTTCCTTTCCAGGCCTGGAGGAGCAGGTGGTGTCAGGGGCCTGTGGGGACAGTGGGATCAGGGTCAGCTCCTTGGAAGAGATGGGGGTGTGCTGATAGGATCAGCAAGAGTTCCTGGGTCCAGGCACAGAATGGAGACATCACAGCCCCACCAAAGCATGAGAGTCCAGCTGAAGGCAAGAGTGGCAGTGGGACTCCCCAGCTGGTGCAAGCTGGTGGATGGGTACAGCCATCAAGGCCCAAAGCAGGCAGCGCCTGTAGGGTGGAAGGTGGCTGCTCCTTCTCCTCAGCCAGGGCTGGCCTGCATGTGACACTAGAGTTTCCCTCCACAGTTCTCCTGCTACCCCAAGTGCACGCTGCATGAGGACTATGGGCGGCTGTGGGAGAGCCGCCAGTTCTGTGACGTGGAGTTTGTGCTGGGTGAGGTGAGTGGCCTTTCTCATACCCATCCCCACTTGCTATGCCTGCCCTCAAAGGCCCAGCCAGTGGCACATTGGTCCTGCCCTGGCCAGCTGGCTTCTGTCCCTTTGGGCAAGGGGCTAGTGCTCTTTACCCACACATTGTTCTTTGCACAGAAGGAAGAGTGTGTACAGGGCCATGTGGCCATTGTCACTGCACGGAGCCGCTGGCTCCGCAGGAAGATCGTGCAGGCACGGGAGCGACTGGCCCAGGTAAGGTCCCCCCAGCTGGGCAGCTGTGTCCATTGTCCTTTGGGGTACCCTTGAGCTCCCTTCTTCTCCCCACAGAACCTGGAGGAGGAAGCAGCCCCAGCACCCAGGGAGGCCTCTGGTGCAACTGTGAGTGGGACAAGGTCACCCCTGCTGCGTGTGGCCATTCGGGAGGCTGAGGCCAGGCCCTTTGAGGTGCTCATGCAGTTCCTCTACACCGACAAGATTAAGTACCCTCGGAAAGGTGTGCCTGGGGTGCAGGTGGCATGGGAACAGAGCAGGGGGTGGGCAGCTGGGCCTGCCTTACAGATGGGCATCCTGAGGTTCAGAGGCCCTTGATCACCTGTGATCACAGCCAGATATGGTCCAGACCCATACCCGTCTATAGAGGGAGTCCTGGGCCCTGCTCTAGGCCCTTCTCTCCTGGGTCCTCGAGGCTCAGGGCCTCTTGGGTGCAGGCCATGTGGAGGATGTGCTGCTCATCATGGACGTGTACAAGTTGGCGCTGAGCTTCCAGCTGTGCCGCCTGGAACAGCTGTGCCGGCAGTACATCGAGGCATCTGTGGACCTGCAGAATGTGCTGATTGTGTGCGAGAGTGCTGCAAGGCTGCAGCTGGGCCAGCTCAAGGTGTGGGCCGGGGTTGGCACTGCATCTAACAGCTTGGACCCTCCTGGGTGGGGTGAGGTGTGCTCAGGCTGGGTGCCCACCCTGCTCCCCACAGCCTCTTACCCATCCCCGGCTGTAGCGTGACCTTGCTTGCCTGCCCGGGCCTGTCTGTCCCAGGAACACTGCCTGAACTTCGTGGTGAAGGAGTCCCACTTCAACCAGGTGATCATGATGAAGGAGTTTGAGCACCTCTCATCCCCACTGATCGTGGAGATTGTGCGGCGGAAGCAGCAGCCACCCCCTCGTACCCCCTCAGACCAGCCTGTGGATATTGGTAGGAAACCCCTGTTCCTCTGCCCTGGAGTGGAAGGGATGGCGTTCATCATGGCTAGGAGTCTTGGGAGCCATGGAGAATTAGCTAGACCCTTAGGGCAGGTGTTTCCCTGTGTCCTGTGTGCTCTTGGGGCCAGGGCCAGGGATGGACAGAGGCAGGCAGGCTTCCTCAAAGACCCTCAACCCACAGAACTTCCCACAGCAGGCTGTGAGTGAGGAGTTTGGATCCCCTGAGCCCACTTCTGGGGATGGACATGGCGCCTCCTTCTGGCTGGGCATCAGATCTGATGGTTCAGGATCAGTGATAAGCTGCTGAGCTTCTCAGGCATAGTGGGGATATCCTATCTTCTGGTGTCTTCTTGTCCTGTTTAGAAAGTACACTACAGGTGCTTTCATTTACCCAGCTCTCTGTGGGGCCTGTGATGACTCCATTTGGTGACATCTGGAGACACTACAGGCCACACAGTGGGTTCACAGGGGACCCTAGCAGGAGGGCTGGAAGGAGGGCCATGGGTAGAAGATCAGACATGGGGGAATGGCAGTCCTGAAGTCCATGTAGGGACTGTGGTGCTCCAGTTGGCCTGGGGTGCTGAAGGGAGAAGAGAATGGGCTGGTAGCACCATTATCCCAGGGAACCCTTGCAGAACAGTGACGTGGGCAGATGTGCAGAGAGGGCAGTACCTATGAGGTCCCAAGGCCACAAAGCAGCCCCTTTGCTCAGGGTCTGCTGGGGGATGTGGGAGGCACTTGCTCAGGATCCCTTCACATCCCCAGGCACATCTCTGATCCAGGACATGAAGGCATACCTGGAAGGCGCAGGTGCAGAGTTCTGTGACATCACACTGCTGCTGGACGGGCACCCACGGCCAGCCCACAAGGCTATCCTGGCTGCCCGCTCTAGGTGGGTTGAGGACCTATGCAGGCGGGCAGGGCTCAGATGGTGGCTTCCTTCTGCTCAGAATCGGCCATCTGCCACTCTGTCTGCAGCTACTTTGAAGCCATGTTCCGGTCCTTCATGCCTGAGGATGGGCAGGTGAACATTTCCATCGGGGAGATGGTGCCCAGCAGGCAGGCCTTCCAGTCCATGCTGCGTTACATCTACTATGGCGAGGTCAACATGCCCCCTGAGGACTCCCTGCATCCTCACACCCCAAGGGCGCTAATCTGGTCTCGGATCAATCGCAGACTTTGCCAGTCAGCGAAGGACGGGAGGGGACCATCCTCTGCAGTGAATGAGGGCACCAGCGCCAGCATCACTCCTGGCTCATCCCCTCAAAATGGCTTTTGTACCCAGCTGCTCTATTTTGGCCTGGTGATCTTGGCCCAGCATTTCATTCTGGAGAATTTCCCAGTGCCCAGTACTGTGTCTGGTGGTCTCCAAAGGCTATAAAGCATGTGGGCAGCTGGCAGGGACAGATGGGCAGCCAGAAGGAATGGGTGGTCCTTGACCCTCACAGCTACAGAATAATGGGATCAGTCATTGCTCTGAGTGATAGGAGAGCAGACAGATGTGGACTGATTCCTTGTACTTTACTTCAGCAGGGTTTGAATATGAGGTACCATGTAGAAATTCTGCAGATGTGCTATGGGAATGAGGGGATTTGTGGTTTTCTTTGGATTTTTGAATGGAGCCTGTCAGCCCCTATGTGGTTCAGAACCTATGTAGAGAGCAATCTACTGTCTGGGCCTGGCTCCCTGGCCCTGGCTCCCGGGGGGGAGGCTGTGGAAGGGGCAGTGGGAAGGGGCAATTGGGCTTCCTTTGGCCATAGGTTCCTTAACTAACTCCCAGCTACCTGTTCGCGGCCCCCTACTACTACGGCTTCTACAACAACCGGCTGCAGGCGTACTGCAAGCAGAACCTGGAGATGAATGTGACCGTGCAGAATGTGTTGCAGGTAGTGCTGGTGATACCAGTGGGCCACGCCTTCCTCTACTGAGGGTGGGTCGGGGTGCCTCAAAGACCCTGCCATTTCAGATTCTGGAGGCAGCTGACAAGACACAGGCATTGGACATGAAGCGGCACTGTCTGCACATCATTGTGCACCAGTTCACCAAGGTTAGGCCTGCCCAGCCTCAGTGCTTATGGCCCTTAGCTCTCCCTGTCAGGACACTGTGGGAGGAGGCGAGTCACAGGCCCTGGGCTGGGCCAAGCTGAGCCTCTCACTCACTAGTCCTTCCTTGCTCACCCTCATCCTCAGAGCCAGCCTGAGTCCTGTCCAGGTTGGGCTTCCAGAGGACTCAGCTGCCCACCCTGGCTCTTATGTGAATCTGGTTCATTGTGCAGGTCTCCAAGCTGCCCACACTCCGGATGCTGAGCCAGCAGCTGCTGCTGGACATCATAGACTCCCTGGCCTCCCACATTTCTGACAAGCAGTGTGCAGAGCTGGGTGCCGACATCTGAGGGACCCCTCAGTACCCCACCAGCGTGGAGAATGCTGCTGCCTGCCTGCTTGGGCCACTGCAGACTGCCCTGTCCACGCCCCTGCCTACAGTGGCCGCATCTGTGGGGCCAAAGACCAGGGTCCTCAGAGCCTCTGAAGGGAGCTGAGGGGTTGCAGGCCCTAAACACCTCATTTCGTTGAGGACACAGGTTCCACAGGGGGTGGAAAGTAAAGCCACCCCTCTCTCCTTTCTGGTCAGGAAGCCAGGGCTTAGTGACTAGGACACCACAAGAGATATGCCCTGGCTACCACCCAGAACTCAGGGGCCTGGAGTGTGGCATTAGGAGGTTTAGCCTTGCTCCTAGGGTCTGGATGTGCTGTGGATTCAGGCACTGGGTCCTGGTATCATGGCAGCATGGGAAAGGGGCTTGGCAGTTACTGCAGCACTGGCAGTCCACCTAGACTGTACCCCATCCCCTCTGTCACTGAAGTCTGTCGTGGGGCCCCTCCTCCCAGTAGGAGCTTATGAATGGGGACAAGTGATATACATCTGGTCTGACCTGAAGATGAATTCTGGAGTGATGAGCTCTGAGGTCTGTGCCTAGCACACAGGGCAGTCATGCTGGGCTGTGCCTAGCTTGGCTATGCCTGGTTTCCAGAGGGGCTGCAGGCTCCCAGCCTACCCACATGCACATCTGGGCCAGAGAGGTCAGCAGAGAGGCCCTAATTATTTACTCTGTGACAGATATGCCTCCATTAAAGCCACAGCAATGCTACCTACATATGCCTCACTGGCATAGTCTCCACTACTGGCCTCTGGCCCTGATCTCTGGCTGCCTGCCTGCAGTGGAGGACCAGCTGTGCACCCCAATGGTTAGACCCTGGACATTGGTCAGCCAATCCCATCCACGCCGTCAATGATTCCTGCCACCACCTGTTGCCACCCAGTAACAAGGGGGAAAGGGGTCATGGGAAATATCCAGGCTGGACCCTCACTTCCTGAGAGCCCTAGAGTAGACTCTGCCCTGCCCCACTCCTGTGCATCTCTGTTGGATTGAGGGTTTGCTCTCCTGCCTAGAGTGAAAATGAGGACAGGCCAAAGCTGCCTCCCATCACCCCAGAGTAGGCTCTGTGTGAATCCATATTGATATGGAAGGCATAGTTCTGCCTTACTGGGAGTAAGAATGCAGGAACCCATTCTGTCTTGTTTGCCAGGAAGCCAGAGCTCACCTTGGGGAAATGACTGGCTCTTTTCCTGGCCTTAGAGCTCTTTTCGTTCCTGCTTGTGCTGCATGCAAACATGGCCCTGCAGCCCTTGCTGTGGGGCCCCAGGTAACTGCACACAGGTAGCTGGGGGGCCATGGGTGGCAGGCTCGGTACCTTTAGTCAAAGGTAGCAGATCCGTAAGGCCAACCAGCTAGACAGTGGCCAAGTGCAAGATGAGGTGGGAAGTGAAGGAGGTATGAAACAGAAGGTGTACTAAGGGACAGCCGGGTTACTGGAAGCAGGCAGCTAGGGTTACTGCAAAGGGGCTGAAGGAGTAGAGATGTGTCCCTATAGGATGGGCAGCCAGGGTATGATTTCCTCACAGTGTTTCACAGAATCACCCACCCAGATTTCCTGCAAAGCAACCTCATCCAATCAGCCCTCCTGGAGGGACCAGCTTGGAAGCCTCAGGAACAATCTGCACACCCTGCTCTCTGCTGAACCTCATAACTAGCTTTTCTACTATCTCTTTTGGATATGAGTAAATTTTTACACACCAAGGGCCCTGAAAAGCAAATCTGAGAACAGGTGTAAGTTCTGGGACTAGGAAATCAGTAGTGTTCCTTGGATTGTGTGGCCAGGGACCAGCAAGGGGTGTTTCTCTGCGCAGTGAGAATCAGCCCATGGACCCAGCTATTTACTTTGGTCACATCCACAGTGAAGCCTTCTATGTTCCCTTAAGTTGAAGAAAAAAAAGGCACTGAGGCCAGGTCCTTCATTCCTGTATCTAGGATCTATCCACCTGTTCCCATACTTCTAGGGACTAAAATTTTTCTTGGCAACGTCTTACCATCTGCTGAGCACAGCATTCCCCAGAAGACTGATGACTGTCATTACTGTCCCTTTCTCTGACAGACAGGTCTGTGAATGGTACAGGGGGCTGCCCTGACAGGCAGATGGACCCTGTGCCTCTACAAAAATAGTCTGGACTGGATTTTATGAGTGGTCTTAAAAGGGGCTCCCCTGCTTAAGTTATGGCTGTTGCAGGACCCAAGCACAGGGTTCCTGGCCCCTACCATTCTATTCCATGAGAACCCTGTGGGACACAGAGCTGCACAAGCACAGACAGGGTGGCTGTCCCCCGTGCAGGACTGAAAGGTGGCTAAGAACTAGGCTCTTTACAGCCAGGAGTTTATAGACTGCAGGATCTCAGCTCTAGAGGCTGCAGCCACTGTTTGGGGTGGGGGTGGGGACAAGCCTAGCATCCCTCGCTGAGCCAGACGGCAGCATGTCTTTCTAGAATCCACTTTATTATGGCATCTGGTGGGTGTGCTGGATGCAGTTCAGATCAGATCCCTCTCCAGGTGGATTGTGAGGGAGGACGAGGGCACAGCCTTGATGGGTGGTTCCTCCCTTAGGCCATGCTGCTGCTCAGTTGCATGGCGAAGTCCTGCACATGCTCCTTCAGAGTTTGTCGGGCATCAGCCTGTGCCCGCTTCTCCCGTGCCCGCTCCTGCTGCAGCTTGGTTAGCCGCAGCCGCAGCCGCTGCTCTCGCCGTTTACATGCCTGCAGCTGGCGCTGGGCCTTGTCCAGGGCATCAAGGGCCGCTTCAGCCCTCCGCTTCCACAGCAGGGCACTACCCACCTGGTAGCTGTGTTCATTCTGGATATAGGCTCCAGCAGGTGGTGGCAGGCGCAACATGTAGGCTGAGGGGGAGACAGGCCGTGGCTCAAGAGGGGAGGGCTGCCGCTCGGGTGAGGGCTGGGTACTACAACCCGCTTCATCTGCTTGGGCACCTAGGGAGCCCAGAAGGTCTGAGAAGGGGCTGCTAAGGCTAGGCTCCAGTCTCCCAGCTGGGGAGGCAGGCAAAGTGGCAGGTGCTGAGGCCTCTTCCACAGGAAAGCAGGTGACATCACCAGGAGGAGGTGGAGAAAATGGAGTTGTGGGCACTCGGCCTTCGGAGCAACTGGAGGGAAGAGGGAAAGAGACTGACAGCCCAGACTTAAATGCTAGACCCACTTCATGAGCCCATCTGATGTCCCTAATATCTGACCCCCTTCCACAGGGTCTGTACAGCAAGAACCCCATCCAGCCAGGCTGCGGGCAGACACCCTAAAGCCCACTCCATCAGGCTTGGAATGGGAGTGGGGCATGCCCCCACCCACAGCACATACCGCTTCCTGCATCGCCGCAGCCGGCTGACATCATGGGGCCCAGGAGAGTAACTGTGCCCCTTGGTCTTGGTTGTCCGGCGCAACTTGGAGAAAGACTCAAAAATGGTAGGCACTGCCCCTTCCTTCAGCCTGTGATACCCACTGTGGGGAAAAGCAACCTGGATGAGATGTAGAACAACTGCTGCCACCCTGGGCCAATCTGGCCCCGGCAACCCAGCATGGGTTCCCCAGTACTAGGGCTGTGGGAAACTGAAAGGCAAAACTGCAAACAGTAAGTTTGGAGAATACCAAGTTAGGCAAAGTCCACTGAGCTTCTCCCTGAAGGTCTCCTCAAAGTTGAGGTGCATAGAAAAGCTCCCCCAGTAGGGCTGGGCTGACAACGCAAAAGAATAAGCTTGCTGGGACAACTGGTAACTGAACAGCCACCAGAAACACCAGTTTCTCTGGTGTAACCAGCACAGTTATCCTGGAAGTGGGTTTTATTGTACATAACTGGGAGAAGGAAATAGCACCCTTGGAACCAGGTTTGCCTGTCTGTCGGGCAGACTAGCCTCATGCCAGCTCATCAAGGCCCTCTTCATGACGCACAGCTGCACCAATCTACCGCTTAGAATGATGCCCTACACCCTGGCCCAATGCTGACTGGCAAGGAGGCCCACCTGATTCCAACCAGCTCAAAGCAGTTCTCCTCGAAGTGTTTGGAGCAGAAGTAGATGTACTCAGAAGCCGGGTCCCACAGGCCCTGGCCGCTGGGGTCCAGCCGTTGACAATTGGCCAGCCACAAGCCACGCCTCGGGTTGTCCTTCTTGGGAAGTCTGCAGAGCCACAAACCCGTGAGCACCAGGCTACCCGCAGCCCTGGGCTCATACTGCCAAAGCTCCCTAGGCAAGAAGAGCTAGGCCGGCACAATCCGGCTGGAGACCTCCCAGGGACCCTGCCTGATATGCACCACTTGCCTAGGCAAAGAGGAGGAACCTCAGGCCTCGAGAAAGTAGCTTGCTCAGCGTTATAGAGCAGGTAAGAATCTGAGAGCAGCAACTCCTAGGCGTCCGGTCCTCCTTTTCTGGACAGGACTTAGTCCCATCTGGACCATCCCGTTCCCCCTCCCAATCTCAAATTCAAGGATAGTTTGGACCTGAGAACTACGGGAAGCACAGGAACCGTCGCGACCCAAAGCGGCGGGCAACAGTAGCGCATGCGCAAGGGAGCCCTCGTGCACTAGCACGCACGCGCGCTGACCTGTGGAAGGAAATGCCGCGATTGCGCGTCTCCCGCGTATCTCGTGTGCAGCAGCCGGCGGCAGAGCAGTGACGCGGCATCTGGGGAAGGGGCGGGAGGATAGGTCGCAGGCAGCTGTCCGGACCCAGAGTGGCCTCTTGCCCTCAGCCGCCACTCCCTCCAGGGTCCCTTGGCTCATAGGGTCACCCGTGACCCGATCTCAACCTAATCCCGTCCCAGCCCTTTCTCTTAACTCCCGCTAGCGGCACTCACGATCTCCCCATTGCTGCGCCGCTGAAATCTCGCGAGGGATGGAGCGTGGCGGAAGTTAGTACCATAGAGACTCGAGCCTGTCGCACTCGGCCCTGGGCGGGGCGGGCGTGTGTGGGGCGGACCGGAAGAGTTTTTAGCCGGCTGGTATCGGAGGCGGCGGGAGCGCGGCGGGTGCGTAGTGCTTCTGTCCAGCCAGCACTTGGGGGTGCTCCGGCTTTGCTCTATGTGGGTCTCTCCACTTTCTCTCCAAGGTTAATTTTTCCTAAACGCTCCGGTACGCTTGCAGCAGCCTCAGCGGGACGTGGGAGACCATAATGGTGCCCCTGGAGTCTTAAGTCAGCAGCCGGTTCTGGGAGGGGCCCCGACCCAAGAAACACTACCGCCAAAAATACGGGACGAGGATTTTTTGGGGGGGGAAAAAAAAACTGGCAAAAACCTGTGCTCAAAAGTTACAGCGAGCCTGGGGGCTGAGGTGCACACCTGTAATCCCAGCTACTCCAGAGGTGAAGGCAGGAGTATCGTCAAATTCGAGGCCAACCTGAAACTTAGTAACACCCTGCTTCAAAAAATAAGGGATGGAGATGTAGCTTTGTGGTGGAGCGCTCATGGGTTCACTCCTCTGTACCGGGAAAAACAAAAAACAAAACCTTTCTCCCTCTATTAGAGAGTAGTTGGCAATCCCTTTGTACATTTGTGATGTGCAAGGTTCTTTTGTACCTCCAGGAACTTGTGAACAGTAGAAGCAAACTAAGGATGTGCATGAAAATGGAGTGTCAGGAACTGGGTTTGCACAACCCTTGCATACGAATGAAGGGGGAGGGCACCCACCTTCCCCCACAAGAGGAAGGTGACAACAGCCACTCCATGACATTGAAAATAAACCCAGCCTAACATACTCAAGGCACTGTTCATCCTAACATCACAAAATAAAAAAAAGTAAACATCACATTTCTGTACCAGTCAAGTATGACCCAGAGCACTTAACAATGCTGAAACTTATGATACGTGATTGAAAAATACTGCAAATGTTTAAATTTTTAAAATTTTATTACAGTAGAAGGCATATTGCCATTAATCCTCAAAATACTCCCTCTTGCTTCAAACACACTTATCTCACCATTCTTGCCAATTTCTGAAGCTGTTCTGAAAGTCCTCCTTCAGTTGCACAGCCATGGCTGCCTCCAGCCTGAATCAATTCAAAATGGTTTACCTAGGGTTGGAAGTGGTGGCCCACGCCTGTAATCCCAGCATTTGGGAGGCTGACTCAGGATCCAGGACCCGACCCTGAGACCCTGTCTCAAAAAAATCAAAAACAGGGCCGGTGAGATGGCTCAGCGGCATAAGCGCCTGCCTGCCTTGCAAGCGCAAGGGCCCGAGTTCGACTCCCGGATCCCACATACGAAAAAAGGGGCCGGTGATATCGCTCAGCGGCACGGGTGCCTGTTGGTGCACGAGGTCCTGAGGTCGACCCCCCGGTACCCACAAAAAAAAAAAAAAAAAAAAAAAAATCAAAAACAAAAAATGGTTTACCTTTCACTGTCATTTTGACTTTGGGGAAGAACCAGAAGTCCCATGGTGCTGGATCTAGTGAAGATCTGGTAGATGAGGACATACCAGGTTTTTATGAAACTGCCTTGCTGTTGGATGGCACTTGGCAGCAGCCTTCACCATGTTGTGATCACATTAAGAAGGAGAGTTCCAGAACTGCTTCATAAAGTGGCAAGAACGATGGGGTAAGTGTGTTCAAAATGAGGGGGAGAATTCTGAGGAGAATTATTAATGACAGTGTCTTACTGCAATACTTTTTTTTCCTTTGTGGTATCAGGAATTGAACTCGGGACCTTGTGTTTTCCAGGCTGGCACTGTGCCACTGAGCCATTTCCCCAACCCACTGCAATAATTTTTTCTCTAGTTTGTTTTTTTTTTTTTTAAAATATGCAGGTACCAGGAGTCGAACTCAGGACCTCATGCTTGCCAGGCAGGCGCTTATGCTGCTGAGCTATATCACCAGCACAATTTTTAAAAACTATATATTTTTTTTTCTTTTTTTTTTTTTTGAGACAAGATCTCGCCGTGTAGTTCAGGCTGGTATTGAACTCACTATATAGTCCAGGAAGGACTCAAACTCATGGTAATCCTCTTGCCTCAGCCTCCTGAGCACTTGGGATTACAGGCATCTGCCACCATGCCCCGTTTTAAACTATATTTGCTCACACTTCATAAAGGACTTTTTCCTGATTCCTTCATCCAGTCATTTAGTAGACGTCTTTCTGGGAATAATGCAGTAACTAAATATATAAACATGCCTAATAATTTCTTAGATTAATTTATTTTTGTCTTTTTGAGAGAGGGTTTCACTATGCAGTTCAGGCTGGGCTTGAACTAGCAGTGGTCCTCCTAGCTCAGTCTCCTGAGTGCTGGGATTACAGGGGTGTGCCACAACGCCTGGACCATTAGAATAATTTTTTTACAGCTTTTGCACTGAGCTACACCCCCAGCCCTATATGAAACAGGGTCTCGCTAAGTCATTAAGTTGTACAGACTGGGCTTGAACTTGTGATCCTCCCACCTTGGGATCCTAGAGTGACAGAATCACAAGAATGTGCCATGCCCAGGTAAATGGGTATTTTCCCTCCTAGAAATGCACTTGGAAAAGGCAGGTATATAAATAGAGAAATTATGTCACAGTACAGCACATAGCATGAACAATGAATATTTCAATGCAGGAATTTTAATAGGTAAATACATACTGTAATGGTATAGTGTATGTGGGCAGGAAGTAAAGGAGGAGTTGCCAGCTGCTCACCCCTACTCAGTATTCTTCCCCTTCTTCAGCCTCTGCTTCCACAGAATCCACGCCCACCTCTTCATAATCCTTCTCCAGCGCTGCCAGGTCCTCCCGGGCCTCGGAGAACTCGCCTTCCTCCATACCTTCTCCCACGTACCAGTGCACAAAGGCCCGCTTGGCATACATGAGATCGAACTTGTGGTCCAGGCGGGCCCAGGCCTCAGCAATGGCAGTGGTGTTGCTCAGCATGCACACGGCCCGCTGCACCTTGGCCAGGTCTCCCCCTGGGACCACAGTGGGGGGCTGGTAGTTAATGCCCACCTGCAAGACAAGGGAAAGAAAACCCATTAGGAAACGTGAACTAAACCCAGAAATGGTGGCTACTTTTCCTCAACCACAAGACACTATAGGTACCCTCTGATGACCACAGAGAACACTCCACAAAAGGCACCAAACCCTTTGCTGGGCAGGGTGCAGGACAGCAGGGTGATGATGGCTCCAGAAAGAAGAAAACAGGGAAAGAAGACACTTCATTTGGCCACTCTGCCTCTGTCCCAAGTGGCCTGAAGGGCAGAGCCCCAGCAACTGTGACAGGTGAGAGGTATCCAAGGGAAGGGACTCTGTTTTACACTGCCTTGTATTCTTTGTGGAATTTACTCTCCATAAGGTTCAAGGAGATGGTGATGAATTTCTGTAGCTGAAACCTTTTCCACCCAGAAAGTCAGAGTCCCAAATACAACTGTGATGCCCCCAGGGAAGGTCATGCTCCCTGCTGACACACCAGTAAAGCCTATGGGTACAGCCACATGCGAAAGAAATCACATGAATGTGCTACACAGTGGCAGGAGGTGGTCTACCTGTGTGCTTAACTGAGGGCAGGAGCAGCATTCTGGTTTGGGGACCAAAAGGAGGCATTCCAAGTGTCAGAATCAGAGATCAACAACCACAGTTTGGGCAGCTCTAGCATCAACTAGAGACCAGCAATCTTGCTCTGCAAAGGGTGAGACAGGACAAATTCTGCACTTCACAGTTGTTCTCTGTCATGTCGCAATTGCTCAACTCTGTTGATGCATTGTAAAAGCAGCCACAAATAATCCCTAAGTGAACAGGTGTGGCTGTGTTTAGGCCAAATGGTATTTACAAAATTAAGCAGCTGGTTTGACAATCATGAAAATGTCTGATCTGGAAGAAGATAATCCCAGAGCAAAAATGTCCTGGTGAGGAACCTACTGCAGTGAAGCTACCAGAAGCAATGAGCAGCTGAACCAAAGAAGGCACGAAAAGCAAAGAACAACAGTTCCAAGACACAAAGAATTGACAGGATCGGTAACTACTAATCCTGTGTGAAAAGTGACAGTATTATTGGTAGCTAAGTTAGTTAGAAATATTGTAGGCAGACAGGGCTGGGCCTTCAAAAGGTTAGTGTAGAAGACAACCGTGGCTGGAGGTGCATTCACTGAAGGCCAGGCTTCAAGAGGACCAACTACACCCACATACTTCCCCTAGGGATAAACAACAGTGACTGATATTCTAAATAGACATCAATCACCTTGGGTAGGGGACCAAAACCTCCTTAACCCACCACCCCTTCCAGGAAAGTCCTTCTCCCTCCCATGCTACATGACTTGCTTCCCAATTTGATCCCTATTTAATCAGTATCACCTAAGGGACTATACTTGTAATTTTACTGGTTCACTACAGTTTGTCCCACCTCACACCCATCCTGTGATTTTCCAATGGATCAATATTACCTAAGTGACTATGCCTGTAATCTTATTGATTATGTATCTGTCCTACCTTAGACCTGCCTCACCTCTGGCTTTGCCCAATAAAACACCCTTGCGAAGCGGGGTCAGCGGGCGACACATTTTCTGGGCCCTCTTCTGTCCCTCTTAGAAACTTTCTCTCAATAAATTCTTCCTACTCTTAACCTGCATTGTTCTAGAATTCATACCACAATTTTAGAGAACACATACTCTGCATTTCAGACATCTAGCAGATTGAGAGTTATACTTCCCTTGGATTATTTGGCTGTTTTGTATCTTAGCCCTGTATCAACAGGTTTCTTAGTGTATTAAAGGAAGGATAGTACAAATCTCGTATTGGAGACAAAACCTGGCCACAATTTCTAGAGTGACAGAAGATACTGCCGCTTTCAGCACAAAAAGATTTATGACAGTTTTACTTTTAATCAGGCACTCAGAAGGACTACCTGAATTGATACTAATTTCCACACACCTACACAATGAAGAGGGATCCAGTGACATCTATTATAGTACTACCTCAAATAATACCCCACATGAAGTACCAAAATGTCCATAAAATTCCTACATTTCCAACACTAATCCTACCACCCAGAAAGGGGCAAAATATCCTTTAGAACCACCCCAGCCAGCAGGGTGCTAGCTGTGAGGAGTGGGGCACCCAAGAAGCCAGCGCTGGCCTTGAAGACATGGGCCAGAGGGGACAGCGCTGCCCACTGCGCACTGCAGCCTCAGCATGGGGGCCTGGGCAAGTACCCTGCCAGCTGAAACAGGCACGGGGATGCCAGTCCTCTGCCCCCCGAGTGGCCCACACCAGGAGGTTGCATGTTCTGCCTGTGGTGCCCAGCGTTTCTACTGGCAGCCTCCAAGCTAGGGGAGGGTCCCACATTAGCACTTTGTATTCTCCTTGTGTTCAGGGCAGCCAGCTGCAGCTGCAACAAGCCCTACGCAGGCCACTTGGCCATGCTTCGCCTACCTGGAGACCATTGTCCGCATCAAATAAGGCCCAACCCGGCAAGCAGCTCCACACCTGGGCCGGAGAACACTCCTTGGACAGAGGACCTTGGTGGTCAGGGCTCCTACGCCCCACTAGCCCGGGCTCCACTGTGCACCAGAGCCATGCAGCAGACCAGACAGACTCGTGCTGTGGCGTGGCCTGGGGAAACATGACTAAGGCGGGGCAGGCGAGCCCTCCCCTGGCTTGGAGGCTGAGCAAGTGACAGAGTATGACACCCTGCCTTCTGACTCTTTCTCTGATTCAGTGGTGCCGAGGTGGAATCACCGTCTCCAGGGGTGCTGCTGGGGAGGCCCAGGAAGAGCCACAGCTGGAAGAGCCTCCTTCTCACCGCGCAGGCTTCCCCAGCACTGCAATGTAGCCCTTCCGCCTTCTAGACATGTGCTCTGCCTTCTGCCAGGGAAGCTTCAGCATCTTTGGTTGTCTTCAAGGGACAGCAAGGCAGGTGCCACCCTCTGCAGCCCAAACCACCATGAGTGACAATAGAGACTTCAAGCAGCCCCTGGTGCCCTTAAGCAAGCCTCCAGGAGGTGGCCTAGGCAGGGCCCAGGGGAGCCCTAAGCCCCCAAGGGTACCCCCATCCCTGACTATGTGGGCACACCCTGAGCGTCGGACCAAGTACAGCCTGGAGGATGTGGCCGAGGCCAGTGAGTAGAGCAATCTGCCCTGGCCTTCCTGGGCTCCCTGAGTCCCACAGTTCCCACGGACTCCATCCCCTCCTTCAACCCGGACCCCTCCAGCTGTGGTGAAGGATGAGTAGTCTTTACTAAGCCAGCCTGGGCCAGTGAGACCAGACCTGAGAGGAAGAGGGTCCTGACGAAAGGGGACTCAGGGGGCAAGGGCCCTGTACACCTGACCCATGTGGCAGGGCCCAGAAGCCCAGAGGCTGAGGAATGGAGCAGTCCCCAGGGGCTGCATGAGATGGTGACGCCTTCAGGGACTGCCCATACTGGGTCCTCACCAGGACCCCTGGTCAGAGACAGTTGGTTTCCTTGTCAGCAAGAACTGAAGCAGAGAGCGCTTCTGAACAGGAGCAGAGGGGGCGGCAGCCCCAAGGCTCCCGGATCTGAGAAGGAACACCCTACTGACCAGCCCAGCAGGTTGCAGCCAGAGCTGGCCAGACTCACTCCCACTGGGATGGCAGGAGGACCATCCCCTTAGGAAGGAAGCCAGTGGGCTACCTGTAGGAGGCATCTGTAGCTCTGGGCACCCATCTCCAGAGCACAGACCTTGCCTAGACCTGGAGGGGGGGTGGGGGTGAGAGTAGAGGTGGGCAGGGACACCAGAAGCCCTGGTTCCCTGATGTCCACAGGGGAGGAAATAAAGATTTAGGGTCTCTCTCTCATACAAAAAAAAAAAAAAAAAAAAAACAGCCAGGAGTGGTGTCGCATGCCTGTAATCCTAACACTTGGGAGGCTGAGGCAGGAGGATCGCTGCGACTTCAAGGCTAGCATGCACTACATAGTAAGACCCTATCTCAAAAAAGCAAAAACAAACAAACAAAAAAACAAAAGAAAAGGCCCTATTCTCTCAAATATATATCTTTTTCAGAAATTACAAAGACCGAATAAATTTTCACTCTAGTTAAATAACTAATACACCATGAGCCTAGCCCAAGTGCAACAGAGATTCTGCCCAAAGGATGTGGCCCTTCAGGGACAGCATGATTCTGCAGGGCTGCTGTTTGCTGACGGGCACAATGATTAGACTTCACCCAGTCCTACCTTGAATCCAGTCGGGCACCAGTCCACAAACTGGATGGTGCGCTTGGTCTTGATGGTGGCGATGGCAGCGTTGACATCTTTCGGAACCACGTCTCCCCTGTACAACATGCAGCAGGCCATGTACTTGCCATGGCGAGGATCACACTTGACCATCTGATTGGCTGGCTCGAAGCAGGCATTGGTGATCTCGGCCACCGACAGCTGCTCGTGGTAGGCCTTCTCGGCAGAGATGACCGGGGCGTAGGTGGCCAGGGGGAAGTGGATGCGGGGGTACGGCACCAGGTTGGTCTGGAACTCCGTCAAGTCCACATTCAGGGCCCCGTCGAAGCGCAGGGAGGCCGTGATGGAGGACACGATCTGCCCGATCAGACGATTGAGGTTGGTGTAGGTGGGGCGCTCGATGTCCAGGTTGCGCCGACAGATGTCATAGATGGCTTCGTTGTCCACCATGAAGGCACAGTCAGAGTGTTCCAGGGTCGTGTGCGTGGTCAGGATGGAGTTGTAGGGCTCCACGACGGCCGTGGACACCTGGGGGGCTGGGTAAATGGCAAATTCCAGCTTGGACTTCTTGCCGTAGTCCACCGAGAGCCGCTCCATGAGCAGAGATGCGAACCCCGAGCCCGTGCCGCCTCCAAAGCTGTGGAAGATGAGGAAGCCCTGCAGGCCTGTGCACAGATCCGCCTGTGAGAAACCAGACAACATGAGCCACAGCCTGCACAAGCCACACGCCAACCTCCAACAGGCCAGGCTCCCTTCACTCTGCCTCTGCAAGGAGATGTGGACTCACACAGCCATAATGAACGCGTGTCACTGCAGAAGCAAAGAAAGGCAGACAGTGCAGAGCTGTGGGTGCTCTGCAACAAACATGACACCGCGAGACCTCTGCGGACTCCTGACTCTTGTCTAAGATCTGCCAAAGTCTGACCCCTTCACGGCCTAAGGCAGTGATGGCGAACCTTTCAGAGCTTTCAATGCTGACAAACGGCTGGCTGGGCTGCGGGACGTGTGCCATAGGTTCGCCCCCACTGGCCTAAGATCCTACCCTCCCATCCAGAGCAATATCCACATGATGCCGTCTCAGTGCTCTTACCAGTTTGCGGATGCGGTCCAGGACCAGGTCCACGATCTCCTTGCCAATGGTGTAATGGCCTCGGGCATAATTATTGGCTGCATCTTCCTTCCCTGTGATCAGCTGCTCTGGGTGGAAGAGCTGCCTGTAGGTCCCCGTGCGCACTTCATCTACAAAGAGACCACGTGAGCCATGAGCCTTGCAGGGCTGCTGTACTCACCACGATGGACACACTCAGGGATGGTTCTCTCTACAAATGCATATGCTACTCATTCCTTGACTTGTAGAAAGTCTGTCTGCGAGCTGTAATAGCAGCACACACCTACGGTACCAGCACACACCTGCCATACCAGCACTTGGGAGTCTAAGGCGAGAAGATCACTGAGAGTTCCAGGCCGACCTGGGCTACACAGTGAGTTCAAGGCCAGCCTGAACACAGTGAGACCCTGTCCTCCCAAAAAAAGTCTCTGCAAAGCACAAATGCAGCAGATGGCTCTAAGAAGGTAATGTCAGCTCACGGTATAAATAAATAAATAAATGCCAAGACCATTTCACGTTGACGGGGAAAAAAGCGCTCACATACCCACACAGGTGATTCCACTGGTGGCCAGCTCTTTCTTACCTAAGCTACATCAAAGAAAATAATTTAGAAGTCATGAGCCACACTCCTGTAATCCAAGCATTCTGGGCAGCTGAGCCAGAAGATCGCAAGACAAGCCTGCCTCGGCGATGTTCCGATTTAGCGAGACCCTGTCTCAAAAATTTTCAAAAGGGCTGGGGATGTAGCTCCTTGCAAGGCCCTATGTTCAATCACCAGTATTGCAACAAAACAAAAATACTGAAACGAACTCCCTCCCAAACCCAGGTCAGTGTGAATGTGATTTTGCTGGGACAGTCTCATCACAGCACCCTATACGGCTTGGGTCCTGCAGGCTGTAAGGTGACATCCTGCATCTCTTGGCGTCACTAAAAGGTCCTCTCTTCTCTCCCCCCTCCCCATCTTCTCGTTCATCCTTCCCCCTTCCTCCTCCTCCTCTCCCTCTTCTCTCTCTCCCTCCCTTCTCTCTCTCTTTCTCTGCGTCTGTTGAGTAGTACTGAACATAGGGTCTTCACACTGAGCTACATCACTAGTAGGTTTTGTTTGTTTTGAGACTGCATTTCACTGAGTTGTTCGAATCCCCAAGCTGGGGTCAAATTTCAGATCTTGCCACCTCATCTTTTCCATCCCTTGGACTACTTTGGGCATCTAATCATGAAGAACCAAATATTCTTATTTTCACGTCTAAGAGCAGGTCCGGACCCTCGTGCACCAGCATGAGAATCTCCACAGCATGAAGGAGGGAACCGAGGCCCGTGCTCACTGCACACAGGGTCTGTGCAGAAACCACCTGACCAGGGCAGGGGCAGCCAGCAGGGAATGTCTCCACAGCCCATCAGCCTGCTGGCAAGGAAGCTTTTCCCTGCAGGTCAAGCTTTCCTAAGATGGGAGCCTGCACCCCAGAGTCAAGAACCTTCAATCAGGAACCTTTCAGCTTCTCACCCAACGATGTCATGACACAGGCTTATGTATCCTGTCCTTCTTGCAGGGGGATTCAAGGAGCCCACCATGTGGGGCTTTTCCAGGGCTCTCCCAACCTCCCTGGAAAGCCTCCCTCCAGGGTCCGGGCACCTACCTACCACCGTGGGCTCCAGGTCCACAAACACTGCTCTGGGCACATGCTTGCCAGCCCCAGTCTCGCTGAAGAACGTGTTGAACGAGTCGTCCCCGCCGCCAATGGTTTTGTCACTAGGCATCTGACCATCGGGCTGGATTCCATGTTCAAGGCAGTACAATTCCCAGCAGGCATTGCCGATCTGGACACCTGCCTGCCCCACGTGGATAGAGATACACTCCCTCTGGGAACCAGAACAGAAATGTGAAACCCATTCATCCTCGAGGCAATTCAAACTGTACAAAATGCAAATGAGACCTGATGTCATAAATCCACATTTGTAAAATATTTTATTTCTAAAGGTTTTCTCACACATACACCCCATGAGCCTCCAATGGTCATTTTATATCAGAATACCTGCCTATCCAACGTGAATATGGGCATACTTGAACTATCAACAGAAATAGTCATTAACCTTCCCAGCAATTAAGGTATTTAAAAATGTGCTCTGCTATACACCTAGCACTCTGTAAGACTCAGGGTGGAGGACTGCTATTTTGAGTTCAGACTGGGCAACTTAGTGAGATCCAGTCCCAAATGAAAAAAGAAAAGGGCTGTATATGAAGGCTCTGGGTTCAATTACCAGTACAGAAAAATGTAAATCAAGCAAATTTGTTTCTACCCGAGGAATAAGATTTTGTATTCTGTCCTAAGGAATGGCTTAGAAAATCAGACACAACATGGAATAAGAATTTTCACTGATTGTGTGACAGGTTGTACAAGACAGTGATTCCTCAGAGCACGGAAAATAGTAAACATAGGATCACCCCACACACCTCATGAGTTTCCAGGCTACCTCAGAGAGAGAAGAAAGGCAAACACAGCCCAGGGATCTCCCTGGATTGAGAAGATACTGCTGTTCAGGGAGGCTGATGCAGCTAGAAACCACGGCGCAGAGCAGGTGAGACAGAGCTGCACACAAAGAGCTCTGTGCAAACCAGCAGAGTCCACCTGCGTCTACAGCTGAGTCCTGCTCAGCACAAGTGGTGTGGGAGAGAGCTGCTGAGACCAGGCAGGGCAGGCTGGACAATCCTGGGGCTCACCTAGGGCTGGGAACAGCTTGTGTTTCCCCCAATCGTGCTGGAAAGACCTCCTGACTGTCAGAGCACTGACTGGAGTCCTCAGCAGTGGGGCTAAATGAGCCCTATAGTAAAGGCTGCTCTGAACCCATGTAAGAAAGCAGAAAAGCAAGCCTCCAAGGATCAAACTGGCTCCTGGCAAAATAACCACATCCCAAGAAATGCCCCAAAATATTTAAAGGAATGCTGCCCAATGTATAACCCAGCAATGTAAAATTCATAATATCTGGTATTCAATCTGAACCTTTCAGGTACTAAAAAGTGAAGGAGGAAAAAAAGTATCACCATAATGAAGAAATAAGACCACTAATAAAAACTGAGAATAAAATAGATGTAATAACTACTGGATTATGAAATTAAAAGTATATACTCATATATTCAGGAAATTAGAGGAAAAAATAAGAATGACACATATTTAATATTAAAAAATACTAGGACTTTGGATGTGTCTCAGTGGTAAAATATTCAAAAAATGAAAACAACTACTTATTAAACAACATTGTCTGAAATGAAAAATATGACTGGCATTAATAGCATATTACACACCAAAGAAGACTTGAGATTGATGAAAAATTTCTGGAAATAATGGTGATGATTTATGGTGACTTAATATCAGTGAATTGTATACCTGAATATATCTTTAAAATTTGTTGTGTTTTGTTTTGTTTTTAGACAGGGTCTCGCTATGTAGTTCAGGCTGGTTTTGAATTTACTATGTAGCCCAGGATGGCCTCGAACTCACAGCAATCCTCCTGTGTCAGTGTCCCAAGTCCTGGGATTACAGGGCGCTGGGATTACAGGCGTGCACCACCATGCCCATATGTATACTTGAATAAAAACAGAATGGAAAATTCATGTCACACATGGTTTAATTTTTTCTTTTTGCGGTGCTGGGGAATGAACCCAGGTTCTTGCATATCACAGGTAAGTGCTCTACTACTAAGCTACATTCCCAGCACTTATCATTATTATTATTATTATTTTTTTTTACTTTGAGATAGGATCTCTCTGTCTCCTACCTCAGCCTCCTGGCTCAACAGTTGGGGCAGCTGTGGTGGTACATGCCAGTTATCAGTTACTCTGGAAGGTGAGCAGAAAGAGGGCTGGGAATGTAGCTCAGTGCAAATCCCCTGAGTTCACTCCCTAGGACCACCAAAAAAAAAAAAAAAAAAAAGAGGTAATGGGTTTACAGCAATGGTAGAGCACTTTGCTGGTATGATCAGAGCAAAAGAAGTTTTTTGAGGAGCTTGAGTCTATGCTACGCCAGTAAGCGAAGCCTCAAAACAAATTTTTACAGAGGGCGAATTCCAAGGTTAATCTGAATTGTTACAGAGTCATACCTTTTTTTTCCCATTTATTTATTGTTTATTGCAGAGCTCAGAATCAAACCTACGCCAGGCAAATGCTCTACCGCTAAGCTATTTCCCCTCCTTTTAAAAAACTTACTAGTGTATGTTTGTGATACATAATGAATATATTTATCCTGGGGAGTTGGGACATATGCGTATCGCATATTGATCCTTTTCACTTCCCCTTCCCTCCCTTCCATCTCTCTCATTTCACAGATACCTTACCCATGTCCACAAATTCTAGCTCCCTGTTGCCTATTATATTTCTTTTACTTTGCTTTTCATTTATGCTTGGGGGAATCATACACTGTTTGTGAAGTTTGGAAACCACTGACTTTATAAGCTTTAGTTTGAAGAGGAAACTGAGGCTGAAATGACTGGCTGTTCACTCAGCTAACTGGGCACAAGTGAATTGGAAGCTGGGCATGGTATTACATGCCTGTAATCCCAGCACTCTGGGAGGCTGAGGCAGGAAGATCTAAACTTCAAGCCTAGCATACACAATTTAAGAGAGACCATATATCAAAATAAAAAATGGACTAGGAAAGAAAGAAAGGGGGGGGGGGAGGGAAGACAGAAGGATGGATGGACAGACAGACACAAAGATACAGGACCCTGTAAATTCCTACAAAACAGTGTTTCTGGCCTCCACATAAGACTGTCTTTATGCAATTTTTATTGTACAAAATGACAGGAGTGTTAGATTGGTCCCATTAATGTGCAGACTATTAATGTACTGATTCAACATTACCTAGCCCATATCAATGAGCTGAGGATACAAAAAAGGAACAAAGTAAAGGCAGAAACCTACCCTTCAGGGGGAGGAGTTCTCATATATTGGTATGGAATCTGAAAATATCTACGAAATCATCACATTCATTTCTAGAATCCCACATACACCTGCTCACAAATTACCAGCTGTAGGTCTCCAGGTATAGGACCAGAAACCACCAATATATTTGGTGAAACAGGATAGGGTGAATAACCTAGGGTAAGGTGCAGGCACCTGCAGCTGCAAACAATGCAGATCTTTGTGTGTATAAGAAAGCCACCAGACGTTTCCTTTTTTTTTTTCGAAACAGGGTCATGGGCTGGGGATATATATATAGCTCAGTGGCACAAGCGCCTGCCTGGCAAGCGCAAGGTCCTGAGTTCAATTCCTGGTAGCAAAAAGAAAGAAACAGAGTCTTGCTTTGTAGTGCAGGCTGGCCTGAAACTCATGGCAATCCTCCTGCCTCAGCCTCCTGAGTGCTGGGACTACAGGCGTGCACCACCACGTCGGGGTCCTCTTTCTTTCTCCTCCCTCCTCTCCCTTCCTCCCTCCTTCCTTTCCCTCCCTCCCTGCTTCCCTTTGCCTTCTTCCCTTCCCCCACTCCCCACCCCCACCTCCCCTCCTTTCAAGAAAGAGGGTCTCGTTATGTATTCAGCTGGCCCCTAACCCCTGGCCCAAGCGATCTTCCAGCACCAGCCCCATGGACAGGTGGACCAGCAAGCCCAGCATGACTTTTTCTACATGAAAAAGCAAGATGCAAGTGTATGTGAACTATCTTTGGTGCAAAAAAAGGAAAGGGAGAATAAACATACCTATCACTGTTTGATTGGTCTTGTTAAAAAAAAAAAAAAGTGGAAGTATAAAATGAGAGCAACAACAGAATACTGTCCTGCACCTAACGGAAGCAGTTAGATTTTCTAGCATGTACCGTCTTCCACTACCCTTACTTCAAAACTCACGGCCATCTCACTGCCCCAGACCCACGGCAGATCCCCCACATCCTGCCGTCCCTCCCAACCATCCCAGACCCTCTGTGCATGGCTCACCATGACGGTTCCTGCCGGGTACACACCGCTCTCGCTGCTTCTCGTGCCCTTCTTCTCGTGCACGCACCTTGTGCGCAACCGCCCTCTGCCACGCAGTACGCCGCATCGATGATTGGCTCATCGTCCACACGACTGCCATTGGCTCCGACAACTTTAGGGCGGGCCCCATGCCAAAAACCCCAATCGTGATTGCCCACCCTCCACTGTTGACGCGACTCCTTCTGATTGGTCGTCCTTTTGGGGGAAAGAAGTAATGCAGAAGGAACTTTCTAGATTGTGTTGACTTGAACAAGTGGGGCTGGGCCTGTGCGGTTCCCACTGAGCAGCTGCACAGAAGCGGCCACGGGGCCAAGAAAGAGACAGGGACACGTTAGAGTTGCTTATGCCACCTGAACAATCAGTCTCAGGACTGAGCTTTACAGGATGCAGAGTGTTATGAGAGTCACCATGAAAGGACTTTGCAAGCTTAGACTCGTGCAATGACGTTCAAGTGCCCTGGGCAATCTTTTATGGTGCTGATGTTTGCATAGCCAGCTGGTAAGATTTTAAGCTCCTGGGTAACCTGACTCGTGCCTGATCGTGGGGCATGACCACCGGATGCAGTTCCAGGGGCGGGAATGAGAAACGTTAGCAAGGAACAGGGGTTTAATCCTGCCTTCCCAGAGACTGTGAGACTTTTTTTTTTTTTTTTAAGACTAGGTCTCACCGTGTGTTTGAGGCTGATCTTGAATTCACTATGTAGCCCAGACTGGCCTGGAACTCACACTGAGTTTGGCTTGGGGGGGGGTGTTGATGCAGGACACCCCTTTAATGGCTGTTACGGGAAGCCAACCAACTACCTATCACCTGCACACACCTCAGTGAAAGGACAGATAGAGTTTCCAAAGCTCCGTAAAGGTGGCTGATGTTGGGCGGGTGAGATGGCTCAGCGGCATAAGCGCCTGCCTGGCAAGCGTGAGGGCCCGAGTTCGACTCCCGGATCCCACATACGAAAAAGGGGCCGGTGATATTGCTCAGCGGCACGGGTGCCTGTTGGTGCGCGAGGTCCTGAGGTCGACCCCCCGGTACCCACAAAAAAAAAAAAAAAAAAAAAAGGTGGCTGATGTCCTCAGTTCACTCCCCAAACCCACAGGACCTGCCCCCCCCCCCGCGCCCACACTATTGCTTCAGGTCTGTGGGAGATTCTATTTCTATCCCTATGGGGTGGCACAACTCTTCCATCCTCAGGGTCCTGGCTGAGCCAAAGAATTAAATTGACTGATGGATTAACAAGGACAAAGCGCAAATTTTAATATAAGTTTTACATGGCACAGAAGCCCTCATAAAGAAATGAATTGCTAAAGATGTTAAAAGCAGTTAGTTACTTATACAGTAATCCCCTTTTATCCATGGCTTCACTTTCCATGGTTTAAGTTACCTCTAGTCAACTGTAGTCTGAAAATGTTACATAGAAAATTCCAGCTTTGTGTGGTGGTGCATGCTTTAATCCCAGTGCTCAGGAGGCTGAGGCAAGAGGATCACCATGATTTTGAGGCCAGCCTGAGCTACATAGTGAGTTCAAAGCCAGCCTGAACTACATAGCCAGATCCTGTCTCAAAAGACAAAACAAAACAAAATTCCAGAGAAGAGCAAATCTAAGTGTATTGGCCATTATCTCATTAAAGTAGTCTGCTGGTCCTGAGAATAGTTCAGTCCAGCTAAGTACTTGATTCTCATTGTAGGAGGTGATGTTACAGGTAGGCTCCCATCTAAGGCCTCTGTATGGTGTGAAAAACACAAGTATTTAATGAGAGACATTTTTATGGAAATAAAAGAAAAACAAAGATTAATGGCTGGAACAAATATAAACCTAGTTTTGAGTCCAAAGTACCATCAATTGAGAAGGTTTAGGTCTGAAGCATTTCTGAGGCAGGGCGTGACAATGTTGACAAATTTCCCATTTTGTAGTTTGTTTCTGGTGATGTCCTTGGGTTTTCTGGTAAACTTTTCAAGAGGCTTATATAAAAATGGGCATGAAGGATGTCCATACATGACCTGTTGTGATTTCCCTGAAGTTTGTGTCTATTTGTTGAGCTTTAGCTCGGACATTCAGGAAAATGGAAGTCTCCATTTTGTTTTTTGTTTTGGCTGAGATAGATTCTCGCTATGTTGCCCAGGCTGGTCTCCAACTCCTTGGCTCAAGCAATCCTTTGCCTGTACCTCCTGAACAGGGATGCATCATGGTGCCAGGCTTGGCTTAAGTATATTCACTGAGTTGCACATCACCATAATCAATTTTAGAACATTTTTATCATCTCCAAAAGAAACCTATATTGTTAGCTGCCAATCCCTTATTGGTCCGTCTCCCTATCACTAGGCCACTTATAATCTACTTTTTGCCCCTCTAAATTTACCTATTCTGGATAGTTCATAAAAACAGAATCATAAAATATGCAGCCTTGTACTGGTTCTACTAATGTAGTATACGTCCTTTTTTTTTTTTTTTTTTTAATGTGGGTACGGGGAGTCAAACTCAGGGCCTCATGCTTGCCAGGCAGGCGCTTACACCGCTAAGCCATCTCACCAGCCCACGTTCTTTTTTTATTGTTGCTTTTTGGGACAGGGTCTTATTGTGTAGTTCAGGCTGGTTTTTAACTTACTATGTAGCTCAGGCTGACCTTGAACTTTCAGCGATCTTTTTGCCTCAGCCTCTGCAGTGCTGGGGCTACAGGTGTGCACCACCATGCCCAGCATCATGTAGTATATTTTTCAAATTTGATCCATGTATCGGTACTTTTCCTTTTTTTTTTTTTTTTTGTGGGTACCGGGGGGTCGACCTCAGGACCTCGTGCACCAACAGGCACCCGTGCCGCTGAGCGATATCACCGGCCCCTTTTTTCGTATGTGGGATCCGGGAGTCGAACTCGGGCCCTTGCGCCTGCAAGGCAGGCGCTTATGCCGCTGAGCCATCTCACCGGCCCGGTACTTTTCCTTTTTAAAAAAACAGCAGAGCCAGGTGTGGTGGCACATGCCCTGTAATCCCAGAACTTGGGAGGTTGAGCCAGGAGAATTGCCTTGAGTTTGAGGCTAGCCTAAATTACAGAGTGAAACCTGTCTCAAAAAATAAAAAAGAAGGGCCGGTGAGATGGCTCAGCGGCGTAAGCGCCTGCCTGGCAAGCGCGAGGGCCCGAGTTCGACTCCCGGAACCCACATACGAAAAAGGGGCCGGTGATATCACTCAGCGGCATGGGTGCCTGTTGGTGCGCGAGGTCCTGAGGTCGACCCCCCGGTGCCCACAAAAAGAAAAAAAAAAAAGAAAAAAGAAAAATACATTAATGGAATGTAATTTATACACCCTAAAATTCTCCCATTCATAGTTCTATGTACAAGTCTTTTTTTTTTTTTTTTTTTTTGTGGGTACCAGGGGTCGACCTCAGGACCTCACACCCCAGCAGGCGCCCTTGCCGCCGAGCGATATCACCGGCCCTTTTTTCGTATGTGGGTTCTGGGAGTCGAACTCGGGCCCTCACGCTTGCCAGGCAGGCGCTTACGCCGCTGAGCCATCTCACTGGCCCTATTTATTTTTAATATATTTATAGTAGCATAACCATCACCATAATCAATTTTAGAACATTTTTATCACACTATATTTCATACCTCTTATTGTTAATAGTCCATCATTTGGACATACCACATTGTGTTTATCCATTGGTAAGCATCTACTTTCTTGACTGTTATGAATAATGCTGCTATGAACATTTGTGTACACATTTTAAGGTGGTATACGGTTTCATTTTTATTTACTGTATACTGGGGTGAAATTACTGGATCGTACAGTAACTCTGTGATTAACCTTTTGATATGGCACTAGACAAATCACATGATATTTCTATCTTGATGTTCTTGCTTAACATTAATCGTGTTTTTTCATGAATTGTTCAATGTTCTTTGAGTATGTGGCTTTTAATAATGGCAGAATTCAGACCAGGCATGGTAACACATATCTGTTATCCCAGCACTCAGGAGGCTGAGGCAGGAGGATCACTGCAAGTTTGAGGTCAGGCTGTGCTACATAATGAGTTCAAGGCCAGCCTGAACTACATAGTGAGACCCTGTCTCCAAACAAAAGGAAACATACTAGCAGAATTCAAAACCTTAAGTTTTGAACATTTAAATTACTTCCAATAAACAGCATTCCAGGGCACATTTTCAGCCATCAATCTTTTTATGAATCTCTGATTATTTCTGTAGAGTAGATTAATAAAAGGATTGGATCAAAGAGCATGGATAGTTCTTTTTTTAATTTTTATTTTAAAGAGAAAAAAATTTAAAGAGAACAAAATTTCAAAACAACATAATAGGAGGGTAACAATGGTTAATACATTGCATATTGTTATTTTTAAATTAGTTACTCAGGGTACAAGATATCGGCATTCAATTGTCCAAACGATATTAGCACAAAACTTTCCTTTCAATGAACTAAGAGAAATTAATAGTGTATCTAAGATATATATATATATATATTTTTTTTTTGCTTTTCCCTTCCTTCTTTTCTCCACTTCCCCATCCCAGTTTCTCTTTCCTTTTGAACAGTTTCTTCCTGTTTTACAATATCTATTGTACATTTTGGATCTTATTTACTCTTTCAGCTTCTCACACTAGGGAGACAATATGATGTTTACACATGTGGGTCCGGTTTATTTCACTTATGAGTATGGTCTCAAGTTGCATCCATTTACCTATAAAAGTCTCCAGTTTAATCCTTCTTTATGGCTGAGTAGTACTCCATTGTATAAAAAGATCACATCTTTTTTATCCATCCCTCGGTTGATGGGCATTTGGGCTATTTCCAAGATCTATTACAAATTGTGCTGCTATAAACATGGGTGCACATATATTGCTGTGGTATGATGTTTTTAATTCTTCTGGGAAAATACCCAGAAGGGGAATAGCTGGGTCAGATGGGACCTCCAATCCTAGTTTTTTGAGGAATCTCCACACTGATTTCCACAGTGGCTGCACCAGTCGACACTCCCACCAACAGTGAAGAAGGGAAAAACCCCACAGCCCCTCCAGCATTTGTTATTAGTTGATTTCTTGATAATAGCCATTCTTTCTGGGGTGAGGTGGAATCTCAGTGTTGTTTTAATTTGCATCTCTCAAATGACTAGTGATGTTGCACATTTTTTCGTATATTATTTGCCATTTGTATTTCTTCATCTGAGAAGTGTTTATTCATCTCAGATGCCCATTTTTGGATTGGGTCTTTAAATTTGGGAGGTCTGATTTTTTGAGTTCTTTGTATGTTCTCAACAGTAATCCTTTGTCTGAGGAACAGCTGGCAAACATTTTTCCCACATTGTGGGTTGTCGCTTCACTCTGTTGGTGGTTTCTCTTGCTGTGCAAAAGCTTTTTAATGAGATGAGATCCCAGTTGTTGATTCTTTGTGATACTTCCTGGGGCACGGGTGGTTTTAAGGCTCAGTGCATAATGATACATTGCCTTCCAAAGAAAGTTGTGACAGTTTTCATTCTTGCAAGCAGAGTTTGGAAATGCCAGGTATATAACTCCTTATATTTTGTCTATGAAGATCACCAGACCATGAGCATCAGAAGGATGGAGACATCTTTGACCCTGCATCCAGGTTGTTGTGTAGGGTTTGTATTATGTAAGTGGTAGCACGTAAATGTCTAGATTACTCCAGGGGCCATGGGGCAGAGAGGAAGACATATGTGCTGTGAGTTAAATGGCCCCATGTGGAAGTTGAAACTTACTGGAGGAAATGAGGAAGCCACAGTCCAAAGTCATTTAGGTACAGATGCTGGTGGGTACTGTCTGAAGACTGGCAACAACTCTTTCATACTCCACTCTGTGAGCACCCTTCTTTATGCACAGCCCTGGAAGAATTACCTTCACCGAGCTAGCAAGGTCATCAAACTTTCTGTTTACCTCGATATCCTAAGGAGAAACCCATCACAAGGCAGTGTATGAATACTTTCTGAGAAGTTGATTATTTTTACGTGCACACACACAGTATCAAAGAAGCCTCTTTGGGCAGTTTCCTTCCTGTATGTGACAATCTCATACTCCCTAAACTATTAAAATAGAGAAAAAACAGGAGTCAAAGGGGGGCTTTTAGGGGATGCTCTATTTCTTAATCTGAGGGCTCATTATATAGGTATATGCTATTTGCAATCTAACCTTAATCTATGTGCACTTTTTAGCATAGTAATTAAATTAATAAAAAATTAAAAACAAAGGGGTTGAGGAGAAGAGAGCTAGAACTTAAGTATATTCGCTTGATGTCTCCATTAGTCCAAAGCCAGCAATTAGCATATCTTGACCACATCTCTTCTGCCTCAACAGAATCTTTCTCTGAAAGCCCTTTCTACAGGGTCTAACATAAAAAATTTAAAAAGCATTATTTGGATATAATTTATATATATATTTTTCAAGTAATTTATTATTATTATTTGAGATGGGGGGGGTCTCACTATGTTGCCCAGGTTGGCCTTGAACTCCGGGGCTCAAGTAATCCTCCTGCCTCAGCTACCTGAGTAGGTGAGACTACAGGTGTGCACCACCACACCTGGCTCTCATCCTTTCTTCCTAATGCCCCTGGGAGGTATCTGTCAGACCCATTTCACATATAGACAAGGCTGAACCCTATGAAGAGTTTTATTTGAACTATAAAGATTCATAGCATATACCTCAAAGCTCAGGATAACATCTGGGCTAGTCAGCTTAGACTAATGATTAACATTTGAAGAATAGAAAATAGAACATTAGATACAGGATACTGGTGATGATTCTCTGGTTCAGAATCTTGTGCAGTATCCCACATTAATGGACCCAGGATTTGGTCTCAGGCTAGAACTGACCCCAAAGCCCTAGGTTTTTCCATTATACTATAGGCCTCAGCTAATGCCTACACAGTGTACTAAGTAAACATGTACTTTGGCAGGAGAGATTCATATACCACCACCACCCTCATTTTGAAGAATAGCATCCAGTGCTGACAAGCATTTTCAAAGCAGAAGAGATGTGGCATGCTAATTGCTGGCTTTGGACTAATGGAGACATCAGTTGTCTCAAAACCTGAAAGATGTGGGATACATCTCTAGGAAGCCTATGACTCAAGTCTGGGTTGAAATAAGCCAAAGTTTAGCTCAACTTTTCTTTTAATAATTCATATTTTTGAGGTTTGGGGGTTGTAGCTTAGTGGTAGAGCACTTGCCTACATGGGCGAAGCCCTGCATTATATCCCAAGCACCACACGCATACAAAAAATTCTAAGATTCTCTCAGCTGGATGTGGTGGTACCTGCCTGTAATCCCAGCACTTGGGAGGTTGAGACAAGAGTACTGCCTTGAGTTCAAGGCCAGCCTGGGCTACGCAGTGAGTTCAAGACCGACCTGAACTACATAGTGAGAGCCTATCTCAAAAATAAAAACAACAACAAAAAATTCCCTCATTAGTGATTAATTACCTTAGAAAAGAATGACTATTTTTCTTATTAAAAAGGCAACACTGAATGAAAATGAGTCCTAACCTCCCTCACAGTGACACACATGAATCTCCCAGTGCCAGAATCTACCTGCAGGCAGTATAGGTCAGGGCATGGGGCAGAGGAAGAAGGCAACCTTGCAAGTGCTGAACCTGCAGATCTAAACATAAGTGGACTGTGAGCGTCAAGCCCCTAACCTCCACCTCTTCTCCTTCAGCCAATGAAGAACCCAGGCAGGGGCCCAAGGTGAGATAGAGCATAGCAAAGCTACCAGCCCAGAGTGGAAGCAGAGCTGGAGCTGCCTCATGACCTACATTCAGGCCTGAATTGGAGCTCTGACCCTGCCACATGGTGTACTTGGCAGGACACTTTATTTCTCTAATCCCCACTTTCTGCCTCTAAAATGGAGATGATAGTAGCTCACAGGGCTGTTGGCAGATCAGGGTTAAGGCTTATGAAAAGCTCTTACAGAGATATCCAGCAGTTCTAGGGCAGATGCTGGGTTGTCCTGGACAGACTTGAGGAGATCAAAGCAGCCTTCACTTTGCATGGGATTCCTGGTTACCTAAGAATGACATACACACAGAGAACTGAGAGAAGCCAAGCCCAGGGAAGTTGGAGGACAACTTGCAAGGGAAGGTAGACTCCTCATCTCTGATGACATGGCTAGTTCAGTCAGCCCCACCATCTCAGCTGAGCAAGTGTCTCCACAGAACAGAGTATCCTGGGTGAGGCTACTGGGTTGAGGAAGAGAGGAAGGAAGTGGGTGCTGACTGGGCACCCACCCTATGCTGACTCTGTGCTAGGTACCAAAGATACAGACACAAAACATACCGGCCCTAAAGAGCTTACCTGCTAGAGGGTGGGAAGGAGAAAGAAACATCAAACACAGTGTATAAGTTCAGTGAAAGTGTGCACCAACTCCAGCTGGGAGGAGAGGTTGGAGAGTAAAACCCTGGAGCTAAGCTTTGTAGGTGAGGGTGGTGGCATTTCAGCAAGAGAAACAGGAGCAAAAGCAGAGGTGGAAAATAGTAAATTGAGTGCATGTGTGGGTGCATGTGTGTGTGTGTGTGTGTGTGTGTGTGTGTGTGTGTGTGTGTGTGAATGCAAAGAATTCTGAGCACCCCAGGATGAGAGTGGTGAACTTGGAAGAGGGGTTTGGCAGAGCCCAGATCCCCCATCATGTGCTATGAGTAATGAACTATGAAGCTTGGATTTATCAGAAGTGACACGTTTAAAGCAGGAATGGCAGGGGCACATTTCTGATTTAGAAAGATTATCAGGTAGCAGGTGGGAAGGAAGGACTAGGACTGGGGAATCTAGGAGGTCAACAGATCCCAGACAAGAGGCAGTGAAAAAAGGGAGAAGTCAGCAGCCTAAGCACTCTGTAGGAAGTAAGAGACTGAGGAGCGCAGATGTGGGGAAGGGAAAGACAGGTTAGGCTTCTGACTTGGTTCTCTCCGCCAAGAGGCAGCCCTCAGAAGGAGGTAATGTATAAATAAATAAATACATGTTAAAAATACAATTTAAAAATAAGAAATTTTTTAGTGATGCATTCAGATTAGACGTTCACAGATCCTTGCATTTTGGGCACCATCCAGCAGATGGCAGAAAATGTGAATCCAAGCTTGAGAGAGGTCTGGGTTCCCTCAGTGGGCCTGGGGGTAATGAGAGAAGCACTGGGGAGCCTGGAGTTGAGGAGCTACAGGCCAGGCAGAGCCAGATGCCAACCCCCCACAGGCCTGTGTTGTTGGCACAGCAGTCCTCTAGCACCTCCTCCACCCTTACCTGGCTGCCTCCCTTCTTTGTCTCCTGCTCTCAGCCCTGCTCAGTGGCTCCCGCCCTCCCACAACCCTGAAGGAAGGGAACTAGTGCTGGGTACACAGGCCTCAGTAGGTCTGAGCAGTGGCCATCCACTATACCTGGGCTCACCCTGAGTTCCAGCAAGGCCAGAGGAGGAAGTGGGGAAGAAGACAAAGGCAATGCTAGAGGTGCTGTGGCCCCTTTGGCAGAACATCACCCTCACAGGAGGAGGAGGAAGGACACCAAGGAATTGTGGGGCAGCTTCCAGGAGGGAAGAGTGGGGTAAGGAGGAGTCTGAAGCTTGGTATGGGCCAGGCCAGAGGTGAGAGAGTGAATGGCAAGGGGAGGAAGGGTCACAAGAGGAAGCTAGGAGGCCCCCTCCCAGAGACTCCCATCAGGGCTGTGGGGCCTGTGTGCACTGCTGCCCATCCACTGCCCCTGGGGTGGGGACTGTGGTGGGGGACGAACCTATGTAGACAGGCATAGGACAGTTATATGCTGGGGCCTCCCCCCACCAGGTCAGCACTCACAACAAGAATCCTCAGCGTCTGGTTGACCCGGAGGCCCAGCCCCAGGCTCAGTGCTCCTGCTGCAGAGATGCGGTTATTGCTGCAACATAAAAGATATGCATCGTACTAAGATACAGAATCAACCTAAATGTCCATCAACAGATGAAAATGTGGTATACATCCACAATGGAGTAGTATCCAGCCATAAACAAGGATAAAATCCTGTCATTGTCATTCACATGGAGGACATTATGTTAAGTGAAATAAGCCAAGCACAGAAAGACAAAACCAGTGTATTTTGGGCTGGGGTGTAGCTCAATGTTAGAGTGTTTGCCTAGCATGCACAAAGCCCTGGGTTCAATCCCCTTCCAGTACCCCTGAAAACAAAACCCTCTGCATATTCTCTCTCATACATGAAAATAAAAACTTAAAACTAAAACTATAACTAAACCTAGGATAGTGATTACTAGAGACTGAAAAGGGTATGGGGAGAGGGAGGGTGGAAAAAGGTTGAATTTGATTGGTGCATGTTACATGAAGATATGAAGAAGACATCACACCAAACCATATATATAATTAATATGTATTAATTTTAAAAAGACTTATGCATCTTGTAGCCTTCCAAACATTTGTTCAGGACTGATTGCTCCAGGGCCCTTGCTGGAGTTGCTGTTCCATCCTACAAGTTGGGCTTCACATATCAGCTTTCTACTCATCCCCTTGTGTAAAGATATGATACACGGGCCGGTGATATCGCTCAGCGGCATGGGCGCCTGCTGGCGCACGAGGTCCTGAGGTCAACCCCTGGTACCCACAAAAAAAAAAAAAAAAAAAAGATATGATACTGTCTCATTGGTGGCTCCCAGTATTACAGGAGACCACCCAGCAAGCACACCTAGAGAGTGCCTCCCCCTGGTAGAGGCCAGCTGCTACTCCTTGGCCCTTTAAAACTCAGCAGGTGCTCCCACGTGTTGTACCCAGCTAGCACCTCATGCCTATGACCATGACATCTGTTCTAGAAAATCACCCACCTCCCCGTCCACATCCTTTCTTCCTCCTCCTCCTGCTGGACCCAAACCCTGGGCCTCGGCTCTGGGCCACTTTGTCTCCAGAACCAGTCCACTCCTTTCTGACTTCTTTTTTTTTTTTTTTTTTTGTGGGTACCGGGGGGTCGACCTCAGGACCTCGCGCGCCAGCAGGCGCCCGTGCCGCTGAGTGATATCACCGGCCCCTTATTCGTATGTGGGATCCGGGAGTTGAACTCGGGCCCTCGTGCTTGCCGGGCAGGCGCTTAAGCCGCTGAGCCATC
Source organism: Erethizon dorsatum (assembly GCA_028451465.1). NCBI lineage: Eukaryota > Metazoa > Chordata > Mammalia > Rodentia > Erethizontidae > Erethizon > Erethizon dorsatum. Next base: position 99,653,459 of record CM051830.1, on the reverse strand, counting down.
TCACCGGCCCCCTTTCTGACTTCTTACATCCAGCTCATCCTCTCTTAAGCTGCCTCTAGCCTTGGCTCTTCCCATGGGGAGGAAAGGTGGGCTGGACTGAATGGGGTCTCAGGGGCAGCCCCCTGGGGAGGCAATCCATTATCTTCCTGGCCCCTACCTCTTTTCTTTTCACTGTGCCTGCCCCTGCTCTATTACCTACTGAGGCTCAAGACTGCCTGGCCTGGAGAAGCACCCCACACAGAGCAGGCTCCTAGTAGCCATGTGCTGAGGAAAGCATATCCATGGGCCCACCTGTCAGACCCTGCCTTGTCCCATACAGATTAGGCTGCTCTGAAAGGGGCAAAAGCTCACACATAGCGCTCATCCTGCACCAGGCCCTCTGAAGATGCTTTATACACATGTCCATGATACCCAGCCACCTGCCTGCACCACAGGAATGATAAATCTCAACATACGAGTGATGATCTTTTTTTTTTCATGGTACTGGGGATTGAACCCAGGACCTCCCCACTGAGCTACATCCCCAGCTCATTTTTAAATTTTGAGATAGGATCTCATCTCCAGAGTGCTGGGATTACCTGACTATAAGTGATCATTTTAAGAGCGGACAGAGTTGGGTGCTCTGGGATTATGGCTCAACCCCCATCCTGGGGAGATTGTGGTAGGTTCAGAAATCAAATGCAATAGCAGTGAGGCTGTGGTGCCTTTGTCTCTGGGCAGGGCAACCCTGTGCTTCTCACCTCATGTTGAGTTCTTCCAATACATTGTTGGCCTTCAGGGCCTCAGCCACAGCCAAGGCACCCAGGTCTCCAAAGCCATTGTAAGAGATGTCCAGGACTTTCAGGAAGGTGTTTGCCTAGAGCAAAAGAATGAAGCCATGGGACCACATCTGATGGTGGAGAAAGCCAGGAGCCACAGCCTCAGAGCCCAACAGAGGAAGATGGATGCAGGTGTGAATGACTTCAGAAACCAGGCAGCAGCAGGCCTCAGACACAGTGGTCAGATCCACACCCCTGTAGGAGCATCTCAAGGGCAAGGGACCCTGAGACATGGAGCAGCCCCAGGGGCCCAGGGGCCAGTGAAGAGCTGCTGGATGAAACCTCTCCCAGGGACTGTGATGGGGAGAATGGTGCACACTCTGGCAAGACTGAACCTGACTGCCACCCTGTGAGGCAGGGCCCCCCTATCACTCCCTAAGCAGATGAGGCAGTGGCTGGTTTCCCCTGAGGGGGACCACATAAAGTTAGTTGGCACTGAGGACATTGAAGTTGCCAGTCATATCCTGGTAGGGCTTGGTTGCCCATTCCCAAAGCTATGATTCATAACCTGCAAGGGAGCAGGTCGGATGTTCGAGAAGGTGTGCTGGCATCCAAAGTTGCCAGGGTGTCATCTCAGGAGAGCATGTGTGTGTGTCAACTGTAAGCACACCAGAAGCACAGATGTCCCTACCAGATGAATGTCTGTGATGTGTGGAAAAGGCGTTTGACATTCAGCTGTGGACCTTTCAGTAAATGACATGAGGGTGGACATGGTGTATCTAGTCATTAAATGAGCCAATAAAATAAAGTTAATCTAAAGAAATATCCTTTAATCTCTGCTTAAAAGATCCAAGGTTCATTTCTGAAGATCGACAAAGACAAGCAGCTGGCCCCCAGGAGGCCTGCCCTAGGGGCTGACTTGGTGGGGGGGTCTCATACCTCCAATCCCCTGGCAAATGCTACAGCTCCTGGGCCTCGGAGGTGATTCCAGCTTATGTTAAGTTCTGTGAGTCCTGTGTTTTCTGCCAGTGCTGGACCAAGGGTCTCTCCTTAAAGAACACCAAGAGAGACCTTATTTTGTTAATTCCTTCAAAAATAGATAGTGATGTCACTGTGTGCCAGTGTCTCTGCCAGGCAGGAAGGTCACAGAGATGAAAACTCAACAGGAGCCTGCACTGCCCCCAAGGAACCCACAATTAAAGGGGAAGATTTAATATAAATTATGGGATATGAGTTACTATAAACTACAAACAGGGAGGGGTGGGAACAGAGTGGTGGCCTTAGTGGGGTCAGGGAAGTAAGGACAGAGGAGGTAAGTTTGACCTGAGAAATCCATCATGCGTGTCCACATACACGTTGGACAGTAGACACAGGAAAGAGGTGTGCAGACACGTGTGGAAATACACTCAGGTCTGAAGCTGTGGGAGGGAGGGAGGAAGCAGGAGCAATGAGACAGGGAGTGAGAGGCACTTCTTGAGAGAAGGCGAGAGGCCTTAAATGCTGAGCCAAAGGAGCTCAGGCATGAAGAATCAGGGAGGACTTTAGAAGTGACAAGCTGGGATTAGCATTTCAACGAGATTTCTGGTTGCTGGCAGGTACTGGCAAAGACAGCGGCTGGGTGATTGAGGGAAGGGCTTATGCTATAGTTTAAGTCAGTGGTGAAAAGACTGGCACAGCTATGGAGAGGAGGCAAGAGTGGCAGAGAAAGGAAGGGGGTGATATGGGAATCCCTAGGATGTTTAGCATGTAAAATGGGGAAGAATCCTACTCCCAAGCCTTCTCTCCACTCTGTCAGCACTGGACCAGTCTGACCTTCCATTTCTCCCAAGCTCCAGCATTAACATGCCTTCCAGCTGACCTTCCACTTGGGAACTTGGAACCCTATTCTTCACCTGCTAACAGCTCCTTGTCTTTCTAATCTGGATTCACAGATCAGGAAGCCTTGCCTGGTTGGTCAAGACCTCTTCCAGACTCTAGCCATTAGATCTCTCTCTGCCTGGCTGGTCTCTGTCAGCAGCTTAGGAGTCACACAAGGATTGGATTTGAACTTTCTCCACAATCCCAGCACCTAGCACAAGTCTAGTAAGGCTGGTTTGGAGAAATACACAGAAGAACAGTGAATGGAAGCCGGGTGTGGTGGTACACACCTGTAATCCCAGCACTTGGGAGGCTGAGGCAGGAGGATCACTGTGAGTTTGAGGCCAGCCTGGGCTACATATTGAGTTCAAGCCAGCCTGCACTACAAAGTGAGACCCTTTCTCAAAAAAAAAAAAAAAAAAAAAAAAAAAAAAAAAAAAGCAACAAAACAAAACACCAAAAAACTAATGGACTAACTGATCAGAGCACTCAGGCTGCCTACTCCCCTGGCTAGCACACACTGTAGCAGACACATCTAGCACCTTGGAGAGCTCCCTGTGCAGAAGCAAAGACTACTGGCACTGCCCCTCTCAGACCCAGACTCAATGCCCCGTGCTGGATGCCTGTACATTGTCAGATATGGGTACTTCCTCCTTCCTGAGACACTTCTGGGACTAGAAGGGGAGGGAATGGTTCCCCACTTCATGGAGCATCCCTTTCTTTGCTGAACAGCTAGAGGTTAAGGAAGTTTTCTTTTACATGTCTCTAACTGCCAATGCTTGGTCTCTGTGACACCTGCAGTTATCCTGTAAGGTACGTGCTACCAATGCTATGGATCAGGTGGGAAGTCTGAGACCCGAAATCATTCGCCCCTTTAGGGAGTCAGGCACACCCTCAGGTCCCCACTTAGGCCTGGCTGAATCTGTCCTTTCCCAGGTCCCACACTGCCTCCCTTGTGTATACTGTGTGTTTACCCACTGTTGTAGGGCCTTGGCTTCTGGCTGCTCCACTCTGGGTGCCTCTCTGGTACTTGCCCATTACTAGTTCGTAAAAAATTTTTTGAGACAGGGTCATGGCTAAATTGCTAAATTTCCCAGGCTAGGCTTGAACTTGTTTCTCCTGCCTCAGCTTCCCAGAGTGCTGGGATTACAGGCATGCACCACCTTGCCCAGTCTTCTTCTTGGTATCTTAAGTGTCTTTCAAAGGTTCATGTGTTAGAGGCTTGATTCCCAGGGTGTGCAACTAGAAAGTGGTGAAGTCTTTAGATGGGGGCCGGTAGGAGGTTTTTAGGTCATTGATTGTGTGGTGTGTCCTGGGAGGGGATTGTGGGACCCCATCATCCCCTCTGTTCCCCAGCCATGAGTTGAGCACTTTTGCTCTGCCACATACTCCAGCCTTGCCACAGTCCCCAAAATTTGGGGCAAATCCATCATAGACTCCAAAACCACGAGCCAAAATATTCCTTTTCTGAGTTAATCATCTTAGGTAATATTACAGTACTAGAAAGCTGACTAACACAGCCTCTGACCACAAAGTCTTAGAAAGACACTGATACTTAGTCCTTTAAAGTCTGAAATGAGCCTCTCCTTTAATTTCATCAGCTTTCCACAATAATTTCCCTAGAAGGCATATTGGCTCTGGTAGTTAAACTCCAGGGCCAATTTTCACTGGCCAAGGCTGGTGCCATTCCAGTCATTCTAAGTGGCTTGAGACATACCAAAAATTCAAAAAACTTTCCAGATCAGACAATTCTCCTGGGGTATCCACTAAAATGACATGTATGTGCATTCCCCCAATAATTTGGTCCATCAGGTCCAGGGCCCAAGAATCTGTATTTCTAAACCCAGGTTGCAGGAGATGATGATCCTCTTCCTCTTCCTCCTTTTTGTGGTACTAGGGACTTAACCCAGGACTTTACCCTAGGCAAGTAGTCTACCACTGGGTTATATCACAACCCTTTCTATATTTTGAGACAGGGCCTTGCTAAGTTGCCCAGGCTGGTCTTGAACTTGTGATCCTCCTGTCTCAGCCTTCTGAGTAGCTAAGATTACAGGCATGTTCCACCATGCCTGGCTCTTGATTTGTTTTGTTTTGTTTGAGACGGGGGGGGGGTCTCACTTTGGAGTTCAGGCTAGCCTTGAATTCACTGTGTAGCCAAGGCTGGCCTCAAACTCACAGCAATCCTCCTGCCTCCGCCTCCCGAGTGCTGGGATTACAGGCGTGTGCCACCATGCCTGGCCTGGCTCTTGTTTTTTTTTTTTGTTTTTTTTTTGTTTTTTTTGTGTGTATGGGTGCCAGGGGTCGACCTCAGGACCTCGTGCGCCAGCAGGCATCCACACCGCTGAGCGATATCACCGGCCCTTTTTTCGTATGTGGGTTCCGGGAGTTGAACTCGGGCCCTCGCGCTTGCCAGGCAGGTGCTTACGCCACTGAGTCATCTCACCGGCCCCTGGCTCTTGTTTTTAAAGACAAGGATCTCACTATGTAGCTCAGCCTGACCTTGAACTACTGGGCTCAAGCAATCCTTCTGCCACCCCAAATAGCTGGGACTAGAGGTGCACACCACTACCCACATCTTCTAGGTGATTTTTATAAGCGACTGGAGAATTTAGGAACAAGCACAGGTGGAAGTTCATATTCCTGACAAAGCAGAAAGCCTATGCCAAGGCCCAGGGGCATGAAAGAGTGATGAGATCAAAGAATCCCACCCATGTCTTTCACAGCTCTTGGAATAAAATCATCATACCTTTACCATGATCTTCAGCTCAGCAGCCCCCTTTCCTCTCCATGCTGTAGGTCACTATCTTCTGTATCATTATCCACGCATGCTGGTTATTGTCAGTTTGGGAAACAGGCCTGCATACTTACTGTTCCTCTCCTTGAAATTCCTTCCCTCTGGTCTTGCCATTGCTGATTCCTTCCCAGCCTGCACATTTCAGCTGAAATGTCATTTTCTCATAGAGGCCTCCCCAGCCACCTCTCTAAACCAAAGGATCCCTATTTTTTTTTTGTAGAACTATATCCTTTTTTTGTTTTTTTTTTTTACACCAATAATTACTGGGAATTATCTTGTTAACATGTGCTTCTTGAGGTTGGGGACTCTGTTTTATTAGCAGCTAGATTTGTAGTAGCTAAATTGGTGTCAACCAGGGATAGCAGTGGGCAATGAGATACCTGAATGAATTAAGAGTTCTGTGTGGCTCACCTGGGAGGGGAGTGAGACCAAGTGGGTATGGGCAGCAGAAACCAGGGCACAGATGTTCTCTGGAAGATGCTCAGTGTGCTCCTTCTACTCCCCACCCCCTGCCACCAGAGGAAGTTGACCTTTCATGTTCCATGTCAGTCCAGGCCAGGTGTTACCTGCTTGGTCATTTAGCTGGTTATAGCTGAGATCCAAGGATTTCAGACCCGTATGGATCAGCAGGAGATCAGCAAGGTACTTGGCTGCCTGCTCTTCCAGGCTATTCCCTGCCAGGTGCATCTTCTGCACTGCCTGGTTCACTGCGAGGGCGGCACAGAGGGCCTGGACCCCTGGTGCTCCAAGCTGGTTCTCCGACAGGTCCACATCTGGGGAACAGTACCACTCCTTGGTCAGTAGGATCCAAAGGCAACTACCTCCCTCCACCACTTTCTCCATCCCCTAAACTTCCAGTCTGGAGGCACAGGAAGGGGCTTTGCAGTTGGACTGTCCTGGGGTTACACAGTAGCACCTCTGCTACCCACTGGCTGGGTCTTCCTGGGCCCCCGACTTCAACCTTCTTGCACCTCCATGAACTTTTCTGACAAGGGTTAAAACCACCTACCTTGAGGTGCTGTGGTGGAGGGGGAGCCACCCCATTGGTGCCTGGTGTCTGGCAGTGATATATCCACGCACAGGAGCCCTCTCTGTCCTATTGCCAGGGACTGGCAATACTAGTCCAGGTAGCCGTGCAGGAAGCACTTATGTGGACCAAATACTCTGCTGAACACTTCACATGTGCAATTTCATTTAGCGCTCACCACAACCCCAAGGGCTAAGTGGTATTGCTGGGGCCTTTTCGGGTATTGGAAAGGATCTCAGCAAGGTTGAGTTGGTTGTCCAGGTCAGTCCACTCTTCAGTGGCAGAGCTGGCACTTGGATCCAGCCTCACTGAACTCCCATGGTGCCCTCCCACCTCACTGGCCAGCCCATCTCTTTGTGGAGAAAGACTCTCTCAACCTAAATTCAGGCGCTGAATTTTACGAGCGTGTGTGTGTGTGTGTGTGTGTGTGTGTGTGTGTGCTGGCCAGCAGAGGAGGGAAGGTGTGTCAGGTTAGGAAAAGAGCAGAATCCAGCATTGGCTGGATGTGCAATGGGTCTAACTCCACCCCCATGTGCCCCTCCCCATATCCCAGCCATACCAGTTGGCCCCAAATGAGAAGGCCTGGCTTGGAGGAAGCACATCTCTGGGGATAGGGAAGACTCAAGCCTGCCCACTTGCCCCAGGCTCAGTACCTACCAGAGATGCTGCTGTTTTTGCTCAGGACATCTGCCAGGGCCTCTGCACCAGCCCCACAGAGCCCATTGTCTCGAAGATCCAGTCGCTTGATGTAGGGATTAGAGGTCAAGGTGGAAGCCAGAGCCCAGGCCCCCTGGGACAAAGCAAAGGATACTGAGGGTTTTGGTCCTTCCCACAGCTGAGGGCCCCAGACACATCTGGCCACTTCCCTGGTTTGTGCTCCCAGGGCTCAGCCCAGTCATATACCCTCCAACCGGAAAGCCTTCCCTATCCCACATTCCCAAGGGTACACCTGCATCTCCTAGGCTCTACCCAGAGCTCCCCTCCTGGTGCTTTCTGTACCCTTCCAGCACACTAGGAGCTTGCAGGCTCCCCAGCCCCTATGCTGATCTCTGTCACAGCCTCTATCCTTATCTCCCAGATGTGGGGAAAGGAATGGTGGCAGAGAGAATGGCTAACAGTGAGTGATATGGACTCAAGGAGATTGATTTTTTTTTTTGGGTACCGGGAATCGAACTCAGGACCTCATGCTTGCCAGGCAGGCGCTGCGCCACTGAGCTAAATCCCCAGCCCCCTGCACTCAAGGAGAGACACTCCCATGGCCACTATCTCTTGGGTCCTTCCTCTCCAAGCCAGGCTCCAGTGTCCCCAACATGTACCTGGGGCCCCAGGCCACGGTGCTGCAGGCTCAACTCTGGAGCATTCTCTTGGCGCAGAAAGCAGGAGGCAGGCACAACATTAAAGGCCTGGCAAAACCCCAGGTAGAGGGTGTCCTTGACCACTTCTCCAAGTCCATGGGTGCCTGGGAGGAGACAAGGAGACAAATGCAGACCCCTTTGCTGGCATACCCTCTGCCTCTTCCCCTGACTTCTGTCACTATCTAGCTTCATTACCCTCTAGAGGCACTTCTTCCTGTGCTATTGGGACTATTCCCACATTATTACAGATGAGGATATCAAGCTCAGAGAAAGTAAATCCCTTCCCTAGTCACACAGGGAGTCAGCGCCAGAATTGGGACACTGCCTGTCTGATGCTAAAGTGCATGCTGTGTCCCCTGTCCCCCCATTACAGATCAATTTTTTTTTTTTTGACACAGGGTCTCACTACATAGTTCAGGTTGGCTTTGAACTTACAGAGATCCTCCTGCCTCAGCCTCCCTAGCTCTGCGATCACAGGCGTGCGCCACCACACCCAACCCATGATCACAATGTTTTATGAACACTTTATGGGAGGAAAACCTGAAGCAATTCTAAATTCTATACATCCATTAGCTTAGATTTTTCTGAGGGTTAGGAAAACGCAGCCCTGAACCAATCTCAGGGTGGGGCACCTCTTCCTAGAGTTTGTCCGGGGTTGTATTTAAGAGGCATTCTGGACGGGTGTTCTTAATTGTGGAACTCCTGGTGCCAACAGGAACGGAGGGCACAGAGATAAAGGGGCCACCGGCTGTTCTAAAGGTGCTGCAAGGAAAAGCGCGCTCCCATGGAGCCCACGCCCCTTCCCGACACCCCTGCCCAATATGCCTCAAGATAAGTCAAGCGGGGCCCTCTACCGGGGACACCTTCTGTCTCTAGATCGGAGTCCGAATCTGCATCCGAGCCCTTCTCGCACTCCGCGAATTCTCCAAAATCCTTAGCGGCCGCCTTCTCTTCTTTCTCCTGTTCATTCTCCACAGAGTTCTCGTAGGGATCCCTCATAGTTACACCCATTTCGCAGTCGCCCACACTGAAGTCGAGACTGCGCGGCGCCACATTTAGGACGCTGCCCGGGGATGTGGGCGGCCCCTCTTTCCCGGATGACCAATAGAATGTGGTATACAGACAACGGGCGTTCGCCGCAGCCAATAGAGGCGCGCTTACGTCACGGTCTCCCGGGCAACCCCGTGTTGACGGTTCCCGCAGGAACGGCGGCTGCCCGGTGCTGACCTTGAGCCAGCTGCTCGCCCTCGCTGGTAAGCGTGCGCGCCACTGGCCGTGCCCAAGTCTGGCGCTTAGCGGGCGTTCATTTTTCCTGCTGCTCTGTGCGCTCCCAGTACCGCCTGTGTTCACGAACTGGGAAACACTCTGAGAGTGGGCCACTGCTCTAGGAAGGTCTGGGGAACCTGCGGAGTCAGGTCACCTTGCTCTCTGAAACCATAGTCTCACTGGAGCTCAGTTCTCTCTCATGCCTTTGCGATGTTGCTGCCTTCAGCAGGAACATCTCTCCCCAACTTTGCTTGCTGCACTTCAGAATCTGCAAATGTTACCTCAGAGGCCATTTCTTCCTGAACCTTTCTTTGGCCCCTTCTCTGGGCTCCTGCTGCCCCCATGCAGGCCTCTCACAGCACTTGAAACACTTGTCATTCCCCCTACAAGGAAGTGAAGCCAGAAGGCAGGGGGCAGAGCTGCTTCTCTGTGTCCAGGGTCCAGCAGAGGGACTTTGGAGAGGATGGGTGCCCCAGGGCAGCTGGAACTTGGGACTGAGCCCAGGGCTGGAGTGTGGAGACTGGATCCTTCCCTGAGTGGAAGTGTCCCTTTAACAAGGGCTGGCCTGGCCCACTTGGGCACTTCTTTGCCTCCTGTTTCAGCTGTGGTTGCAGCTGCCATGCTGACTCATGCACCAGCAGCCAGCAGGAGCAGGAGCAGGAGCAGGAGCATGGGTTCCCTAGGAGCTGTGGCCGGCTGGGGGCTTCTGGATTACAAGACAGAAAAGTATGTGATGACGAGGAACTGGCGAGTGGGCGCCTTGCAAAGGCTGTTCCAGCTCGGAGTCGTGACCTATGTGGTGGGGTAAGAGAACAGCTCTTGGGAAGGCTGGTCAGAGTGATCACGATTGGTTCTACTGGGCTGCGGGTTGAGAGTCTGGCTTTTTACAGACCAGGCTGCTGGTGGTGGTGGTGGTTCTAGCTGGGGGTCAGAGGAGTCTGTAAGGAGAGAGCTGAGTCTACTGGGGTAGAGGTTGGTTGCTGAACGTGGTTGCTGTGGGCGTTTCTGTCTGCGGGTGCTGGCTCCTGGACGTCCAGCTGGCCTCTGGACTGTTCAGGGAGGTGAGGCTGGAAAGGAAGCAGGGGCCCTCTGCCAGCCCGGGAGTATAGGATGTGTAGGGAGGGAGCTGATCTTATAGAGGCCAGCCTGCTCGTCCACCGCTGACTGTGCCAGTCTCAACACACTGTCTATCACCTCTCTCCAGGTGGGCTCTCCTTGCCAAAAAAGGCTACCAGGAATGGGACATGGACCCCCAGATTTCTGTCATCACCAAACTCAAAGGGGTTTCTGTGACTCAGATCAAGGAGCTGGGGAACCGGCTGTGGGATGTGGCTGACTTTGTGAAGCCACCGCAGGTGGGTCCCTGGTGCTGCTGCAGGGAGCACATGACTTCATCTGCTGACAGCTCTGACACCAGCCTTGGAGCAAATGTGTGCAAAAGAGGAGTGCAATGCCAGAAGAGGCTTAGGAAGAGAGGCTGGAGAGGCTTAGGAAGGGCTTCAAAGAAGAGTGGTGCCTGGACAAGGCTTTGAGGGACGAATAGGAGGTTTCCAGGTGGATAAGGGAATGGGAAGCCAGGCCAGAGGAAATTTCTTTTATTTATTTATTTATTTATTTATTTATTTTTATTTATTTTTGTGGGTACCGGGGGTCGAACTCAGGACCTCACGCACCAGCAGGTGCCCGTGCCGCTGAGCGATATCACCAGCCCTTTTTTCATATGTGGGTACCGGAAGTCGAACTCAGGACCTCACGCTTGCCAGGCAGGTGCTTATGCCGCTGAGCTATCTCACCAGCCCGGAAATTCCTTTTAAAAAGTATATCCAGGTGAGGCATGGTGGCAGATGCCTGTAATCTCAGCACTTGAGAAGCTGAGCCAGGAGGATTGCTACAAGTTTAAGGTCATCCTGAGCTATATAGTGAACCCTGTCTCAAAAATTAATTAATTAATTGAATTCAATTAATTAATTGAAAGGCCACATCTGCAAAGGATTGGGATGTCTGGGACTCAAGGCTTGAGGTTGAAGATGGGGTGGGAGGGGTGGAGGGACTTAGAGTCTGAACTTCCTGAATCTCCCCTCTTACCCAGGGTACCACTGTCAAGGGCTCCTCTGTTCTTTCGGGCTGTGCATCCCTTTTCCCTCCACCCAGCTGGTCCACAGCCCCAGTCTCCAGCTGTTCTGCTGGTGCCCAAATTGTAGCCCCAGTGACCATCTGCCTAGAGAGAAGCTGCCTTCCAGATGCACACCCACACTGTCCAAGGAGAAACCATCTCTCTTTTCGGGAACCCTGGCTTCTTGTCCAGCGAGGGCTGTGACATTCACCAGTGCAAAGCCAGAACTAGGGTCCAGCTTTGATCCCTTCCCGACACTTTTTACTGCAGGTCCTGCAGGGGGCCCTTTGATTCCTCTCTGTTGCTCCCTTCCCTAAGTTGCACGCCACCTTTCACACTTGATTTCTTCATCCGAGCTCACCAGCCCCTACTGTCTGCCCTTGGAAGTCTCCTCTTCCATGCTGGTGGCCACCAAGTCTCTCCATTTCCTAACTTCACTGCCACACTTCACTGTCCTCTGTCAGCCCTCACCTTCCCACCTCCAAATGCGTAGCACTGTCACGCGCAGGACTTTTCAATGTCTTTGGCCACTCATTGACTGCATGGGAGCTTACTGTGTGCTCCCCCAGCCCCTGCTGTGCCAGGGCTTCTGTGCATGTGATGAGGGGTCCACATCGCCTCAATGTGCCTCTGGCTCTTTGGTGCCTGGAGCAGGAGGCTCACTGAGTCAATGAGTTAATGTGAGAATTAATTTGTGTCAAAGATGAACATGGGCATGAGGCTCCCTGGGCCAGAAACCACGTGGGCATAGTGCTCAATACCTGTAATCCAAGCTATTTGGGAGAATAAGGCAGGAGGACTGCAAGTTCAAGGCCAGCCTGGGCAACTAAAATTGTAAAAGAGGGCTGGGGATGTGGTTCAGCACACCTTGGGTTCAATCTCAGGAAGGGAGGACCAGAAATCCAACCAGCCTCTCATTTCTACTTCCACTCGCCTCATTAGATACATCTTCCTAGGAGATGGAGTTGGTGACAAGATGAGGCCAAGAAAACTTCCCTCTTATACCAGGCTTCTGAGTTTTACAGAACTGACCAAAACAAAGCAAAACAAAAAACCTGGCAATCAGTTTCTGGCCTCTCCAGTTGAAGGAGCCAGCAGGGACCAACCTTGAGATTTACCTCCTAGGGAGAGAACGTGTTCTTCTTGGTGACCAATTTCCTTGTGACACCAACTCAAGTTCAGGGCAGATGCCCAGAGGTAAGTTTGCCTGGGAGCCTCCCAGTGGTTTCATACTTCCTTCTTTTAGCAGCCTGGGTCACAGCCCTGTCTCCCTTCTCCTTCACAGATGGCTGAAGGCTCGGTATATGCTTTGTGCATCCCAGGCACCAAGCTAAATCTTTCTGTAAACCATTTAGTCTTTACATAGACCTTTCCCAGTAAGAATTATGATTCCCACCAAAGAGGAGATGACTGGGGCTCAGCAAAGTTGAGTAACTTGCTCAAGGCCTGCAGGCCTGTGGGTGACAGCACCCAGACCCAGGTTTCCTTGAGGTGTGGAGGGCCCTCCTTATCTTGGACCCACCTTTGGGTACTTTCCAGGTTGTTGGTGTACACCTGAAGCAGGGCTCAGGTGGGCTCTAATAGCAAGAGGAAAGAAGATGGAAGATCACCTTCTCTTCTCTGTGCCCAGCCTCTATTAGTGTATCTGGAGCCAGCTTCCATTTTTGTGAGCAAACAGCACACTCTTGCTTATGATTATGCTTATGTTTATGTTGAAGTATAAATTTGGACTAGGGTGGAAAGGGGTAGCCTAAGATTTTGGGGGCCCTGAGAGCCCTGCTAAGGAAGGAAGGAAGGCAGAAGGAAGCCACAGATGGGCACAGGGAGGGGCACTCTATCTCTCATGCATTGGGATGGAGCACTCAGGCTGCTGGATAGAGGTAGAGGCACTGGTCACCCTGGGGTCTAGTTGAAGGAGTTGTGACCAGGTTAGCCTGGGGAGAAGGGACATTCTTAGACACAAGTGAGGACAGCAAAGCAGGTGGCTCCACTCTGTCCTCTGACTTCTGTCCACTAATCATAGTCCCTTCCCTCACAAAGTCCCACATCTCATCCAGAGTCCCTCAGTCCTTTTCAGACTCCTGGTGCTGTGTTCTTTTGGCTGCCCGTGAACTGAGCACCATGGCAGTGGCATGTCTGTGACAGTTTCGAAAAGTGTAGACTGCTTTCCTTTCCAGTGTCCCAGAAAGCTTGCCCACCTTCCCCTCTTGGCTGTCCCCATAGTGTTTGACTTTGTATAGGCATGAAAAGAGCAAGCAGGGAAGGAACTAGCCTGTGGTTCTCCACCAAGTATGTGAGATCCTACTTCCCTACCCAGGATTAGGGTCCTGCTCTTTGCTGGACATGCCCTCTAGCCTCTGCCCTGGCATGCCAGAGATCATGAACTTACTCACCTATGCAAGGTCCCTTCCCCTTTCCTGTTCTGTTGTCTAATTGGAGCTGAGGAGCCAGACCGCAATGAATCCTTTCCTTCCCTTCTGCCCCCATCAGAGGAAACTGACAGGAATAAAGGGGTCTCACTCTGCCCTTGGAATACAGCACTATATCCCATCTGACCACCCCACTGACCACCTCCATTTATTTGCACCCTCCAGCTCTCCCATGGGCTTCAAAACCTGGGTACCCTGGCGGCTAAGGTAGGGAGGAGGGTGTCTTTGCAGACTGTAGGGCTGCATCCCCAGGCTGTTGGTGACTGGGGTCTCTTGTTCACTTCAGCACCCCTCTGTCCCACTGGCTAACTGCTGGGCTGACGAGGACTGCCCTGAAGGGGAGATGGGAACACACAGCCATGGTAACTGTGAGCAGGGCTGGGACCCTGCATCTCTCTGTTCTACCAATAAGCCCCTGCCCCACACCCTCCCAGGCCCTGTGGGGATCTAAGGGCCTAGAGTTCATCTTGTGTTTTCAAGGCATAAAAACAGGTCAGTGTGTGGTGTTCAACGGCACCCACAGGACCTGTGAGATCCAGAGCTGGTGCCCAGTGGAGAACGGCACTGTGTCCATGTAAGTCTCCTCTCAGTCACAGGGCAGGGGCCCAAATTGGGCAAAATTCTGGCAGTGTACTCTTCACCTGCAGGAGGCCCCTGCTGATCCAGGCCGAGAACTTCACGCTGCTCATCAAAAACACCGTTACCTTCAGCAAGTTCAACTTCTCCAAGTAAGCGAGGCAGGTCTTGGAGAAACCCTAGCTCCTCCAGGACCTCCTGATTATCTAATCCTCACCCCTACCCCTCCCAGAACCAATTCCTTAGACACCTGGGATGCTGCCTATTTCAAGCAGTGTCGCTACGATCCACTGTCCAGCCCTTACTGCCCCGTGTTCCGCATCGGGGACCTCGTGACTGCAGCTGGAGGGGACTTCAAGGACCTGGCACTGATGGTAGGTCCTTGGGGAAAACGGTTCCTGAAGAGATCGGGGAGAGGGTCTTGGGCCAATTGGTGGAACACAAAATGTATTGTGTGCAGGGTGGCACTGTGAGCATTCGTGTACATTGGGATTGTGATCTGGACACTGGGGGCTCCGACTGCTGGCCACACTATTCCTTCCAGCTGCAGGAGAGGAGCTACAACTTCAGGTGTGATCCCCATTGCTTGCTTGCTATTCCTGGGCCAGCGTTCCCCCTTGCCTATTTTCCAGTGGCTGCCAAGACGAATCAAAACTGGGTCCTAGTCCTGTGGATGCTCCCCTCTGTGTGCCCTGGGAAATTCTGGGTGCAGGAGGAAGTTTTCTTAGCCCCTTATCCTCCAGAACAGATACCATTTACCCCCACCACAGGCCATGTGTCCCCACCCCTTGCCTAGTGTAGATTTCTCACCTCCAGACTCTGGGGTGGCCCCTGCCCCACCCCACCCGGCCTCCAGCATCTCCCCTTCCTGGCATAGCGGCTTTCATGTTTACTTTCTGCTTATAGTTTTATCTAAAACTTTTCAAAAAAATCTATAGAAAAGTTGAAAGAAAGCCAGGTGTGGTGGCACAGCCCTGTAATCCCAGCACTTTGGGAGGCTGAGGCAGTAGGATGGCAAGTTTGAGCCCATCCTAGGAAACAGTGACTCAATGAGACCCTGTCTCAAAAAAGCAAAACAAAACAAAATGAAGAGGAGGGGTTGGGGGATGTAGCTCAGTGTGAAAACTCTGGGTTCACTCTCTAGTACCTCAAAAGATATGAATGAATGAATGAATGAATAAATAAATCAAAGATTAGTACCATGAACACCCATATACCCTTGCCCTGGGTTCATTAGTTGTTACTGTTTTGCATTTGGCCACATTTACTTTCTCTCTTCCTGTCTAGAGTGAGTTAGATATATGTAGATAGACTGCAAATAGAACAGTTATGGGCTGGGGTGGACCTCAGTGGTAGGGCACTTGCCAACGTTTACGCGATCCTGGGTTCAATCTCCCACACCAAAACAAAAAGAAGAAACTGTCTGAAAGTAAGCAGCAGATATGGGACACTCACTCTTAACACTGTCCTGAGATAAGGACCTTTTTCCATTTGACCACCACCCTAATGGCACATCCAAAAAATTAACATTGGCAGATTAAATCTAATATTTATATAATCCCACCTATGCCAATTATGGTCCTAAATCTTGGTATTTTTCCAATCCAGGATGCACTCAAAGATCTTAAATTGCATTTATTGTCATATCTTTAAGTTTCCTAAGACATCCTGGAAACCTGCCAGCTACTGTCACCTTGTCATACACACATGAACCCATGTGTGCACACGTGGCTGCCATCAGGCCTGAGGATGATGTAGGCATACCTCACTGTACCCTGACAAATCTGGCTTTCCTTTTTCCCTAGCTCTTTGCAACCTTTGGTGCTCCCTGCCCTCACTGCTCCTCCCACCTGTGGGCCTTGGGTGGCCCTGCTTCCTCAGCCTGGACCTCCTTTAGGAAACCATCCTTATGTTCCTTCTTCCCCATTTCTGGGAGAGTGAATTCTTGCCCTGAGGCTCTCACAACCCTCTGCCTGTCCTCACCTCCAGCCTCCCTTCCTCCGCCCATCCCTTGCTGCTGCTGTCTATGTAGGGACCCTTCTGTCCCCCTGTCCCCTCAGTAGGCAGGAAGCTTCCTTGAATCAGGTCCCAGTGTGCTTTTTCCTTATGTCCTTAGCAACTACTTAGGGCCAAGACCCAGGACTCAGGCTTGGGCTAGGGGTTTATGGAGTCAATGGATAAGTAAGACTGAGGCCCAGGAAAACCAGCCCAGCCTGAGAATTGGCAGTACAGGCCAAAAAAGCCCTCTCTCCTACCCCAGGACAGCCAGCCACTGGTGGGAGGCTCCAGGTGTGGAAGCTCGCAGCCTGCTTAAGCTCTACGGGATCCGCTTTGACATCCTCGTCACTGGGCAGGTAGGGATCAGGCCAGGGGAGAGGGATACAGATAGATGGGCCTGGAGGAAGCATATGGTGACAGTCATGGCCTGAAGGCTCATGCCAGCTCTCTCAGGCAGGGAAGTTCGGGCTCATCCCCACGGCCATCACAGTGGGCACCGGAGCAGCTTGGCTGGGTGTGGTGAGTCTGATTAGCCTCAGCTCCCTCTGGCTACAGTGAGTGCCTGTCTGTCTGCCAAAGTGCCCTATGACTGTACATTGTGTCCTGGAGTGAGAGCTGGGGAGGTGGCAGGAGAGCAGGTTGGGGGTGGAATACGGCTTGACCCTGCCTCTTGCAGGTTACCTTCCTCTGTGATCTGCTGCTGCTGTATGTGGATAGAGAAGCCCATTTCTACTGGAGGACAAAATATGAGGAGGTGAGTTGCAAATCTGCCTAGGCACTGATTTTTGCCACCCTTTGGGAGATTTCAGTGAGATCCCTGACCTGCTGTCTTTGTCTGCAGGCAAAAGCCCCAAAGGCGACTGCCAACCTTTCATGGACCAAGCCGGTTTTCACACCCACAAGTCCGGCTGTCCAGATGCCTTAGATGGTGCCACCACCTGTCCCCACAGCTGCTGCTTCTGGATGCCAGACATCAGTTCAAGGGTGCTCTTGTCTGGGCTCCAGCACCCACTTGCCTGCCTATTCCTGAGGCCTATAGCCACTCCGTGTTTGTTGGGGTTTGGGGAATGGGGATGGAAAAGGGTAGGGGTCCTGGCTTAGGAACCTCAAGGATGGAGCCCCAGAAGGACTGGGGTAGGAGTTGGAGGGAGAACTCTGCCCTTGAACTCCCAGGAAGACTGTCCCTCCTGGGTCCAGCCTTGGCAAGGTGCTACCTGGGAAGCCACAGAAACCAGTTTTGTGGCACAGCACGAGCTATGGAGGTGAGTGAGCGGGAGCACCTGACTGCACCACAGGTAGAGTGCTGAGCCTGTGAGTGCCCGCCCTTCCTTGCGGCAGCCCTTGGCTGTTAGAGACAGTTGAGACAGGGAGGAGAGAGGGGCGGGGCTGAGTTGGTGGTCTTGAGTCTTTTGGGGCCTTCTCTATACTTCCTTGTAGTTCCTCCAGCCTAACCTCCTGGAAACTGACCACTAGGGTGGGGAAGACCCCCAGGGGTGGGAAGGCCATACATCTGGAACTTACTGCCTCCTAAGTCATATCTAGGAACCTCTCTGGCCAGCTGCCCGACCTAGCCTGAGGCACTGCACGCCAGAGGCCCTAATCTTGATGTTAGGCAGAGTGCAGTGGCTACAAGGAATGTCTCTAATAAAGGACACTGAGCTTCCCCTGAAGGTTGGCCAGGTTCTGGTTCTGGAATCCCCCTGGGGGCCTAAGTCCTACCTGATGGAAATGTCCCCTATGTCCTGGAACCCACGGTAGGATGGGTGGGACAAGGCCACAGGAACCAAGCCTTCTCTTGGTTCTAGGGTGGGGCAGGGATCTGGGAGAACCCACCCCATGGAAGAAGTGAGAAGCTGCTTTCTCATGGTGACCAGGGGCATGGTGGGAAGTGCCAGGGCTTGGGCTGAAGCTGGGCTAGCATCTGGAATCATCTGGTACTCAGAGCCTCAGTAAATCCTTTGAGGTCCCTGCTGCCTTTAATTCCTAGGGGCTTAGTGTCCAGGGAAGGTGGGCTCCAGAGGGCTAGGATGGGAAGTAATGGCCCAAAAGTCCTGGTTATTGGAGGTTGGTCATGTGTACCTGGTTGTCCTTAGGGCTCAGAGAAAGGTGATGTCACTGCTGGAGTAAAAGCTTGCCAAAGCCAGCAATGTTCTGTGTAGTCCTTACAGGGAGGAGGGGAAGGGGGAGGTGTCTGCAATGGACACAGCACAGGCATGAGGACCCTAGTTGGGGGAGAATGCATCATGGGCCTACGGCAGTGGTGAACCTATGGCACACAGAGCCTTCTCTATCAGCACACGAATTAAGTCGCCCCAACATTGCCCCAGCAGCTGAGCATCAAATAACAGTGTACATAGGGCCAGCGTTGGCACTTTCCAATAAATAAATGGGTTTTGGGTTGCAGTTTGGGTACTCAGTCTCTAAAAGGTTCACCATCACTGGCCTAGGGCTTATCCAGGAATTCCCTCCTTCCTGTCTGGGGGACAGCAAGTGGGCCAGAAGGCCCAGGCACTTGTGCACTCATGCACAACTGTGTACCAGTCATGTGTGCACCATCTCAGCCTTTACCTCAAACCTGGCAGAATGGGCAGAGACAATAAGAAAGCGAGGTGTGGCCCAGGCTTGAGCTTGTTACAGGTGTCACCTCAGTCTGGACATGGGTGTGCACCCCCAGGGTAGTTGTGTGGGCTATGCAGGCATGTGCCTGAGGGTGTGTGTGTGTGTGTCACATGCCTGTGTGCAGATGTGCCTCAGTGTCCTGGGGGCAGGCTTCAGGCACATGCTGTCTCTCTGGAAGCCAGTTTCCTTTTCCAGGCAACCTTCTCAGGGTCCAGCTCTGCTCCTTTTATCTACCTGACAAGGACATGTAGGGAGCCTGCCCTGACCCCCCACGGTCTCCTCCCTCTTCATCTGGTGTATGTAGCTCCCCTCCGAGCTGGTCAGAAGGTACTGTCCTGAGGGAGGGGCCTGGACCCAGGGCTGGCTATGTGGGTGGTCCCAGAGCTACCTTTGCAGAATTTCAGCATCTTTGCTGCAGATCGGGGACAATCACCTGGTTCCTGGGGGCAGGTGAGAACTCAGGGTCACAAAAAAATGCCACAGTGTACATAGTCGTTGCCCAAATGGCTGGCCAAGCAGTTATTATTATGTATCCCTTTGGCTACCTACCTCTTCCCTGCCCACCCTACCCCACCTGCCCAGTAGCTGGAGTGGGTCATAAATAGGAAGGTGCTGAGCAAAGAGTCCACTACATTAGTGCTGGCCAAGGTCCATTCCCTGAAGACCAGAAGCTCAGTACCTGGGATAGAGTCCTAAGATCCTGAGAACCTCCCAACCTGGGCAGCTGTACACCCAAGCTGCCCTGGATAGAAGCAGCTCCCAGCTCCTCTGGCCTCTGAACGATGTGGGGGAGGGCCAGGGAAGCATGACTTGGCTCACAGACTCTCCAGCTACTCCATGCTGTCAGGCCCTTCGGCTGGTTCCTGGCTTGCAGGCTGCACGGGCTGTACTGTCCCTTCCAGGCTGCCGCTGGGGAATACCACATAGCGTGTGGTGGTCAGCCCTGGTGGCTCCTGCTGGTTCTCTTTGCTGTGCCTGATGCCGTAGCCAAAATACACAGCAAGTCCTGCAGGGGTGGTAATGAGCCTGAGGGGCAGGTCCCAGTCATGACTGCCCTCTTATCCCCCCTTGCACACACTCAGAGTCCCAGCCTGGCCCCCACTCACCAATCAGCAGCCAGATGGCAAAGCGCATCCAGGTCAGGTAGCTCAGCTTCAGCATGAGGCAAATATTGAGGAGGATGCTCAGGGCTGGAGTCAGGGGCACCAAGGGGATCTGAAGGTGCAAGGACAAGGCTGAACCAGGCTGTAGAAAACAGCTGCCAGCCCAGGGCCTGACTTCACAAAAATTCCACAGAGCCTCTATTTGTCTCCAGCGCTGTTGAAGACAGCTCTCCCTCGACATGCAGAAAGACAGATGGGCATGAGAATGGGTGGATGGGCCTCCCCAGTCCCATGAACCCTTATTTGTTGGGATGGAAGAGGAAGGGGCAGAGGGAGCTGGCTGGGCTGAGAGTGAACAGGGTTTGCTGAGAAGGTACCTGGAAAGTGTCTTGCCGGCGCTGTTGCTGGTGAGCCCCCAGGACCAGGAGGCTGAGCAGAAATACCACACCACTGATGAGGAGCAGCAGGATGTAGCCCCACCGTGGGAGGTACAGGGCTGAGTCCCCAAAGACCAGCACGCAGTCCAGCATGATAGCTGAGGCCACCAGGATGCCAAGTGCCCAAGTCACAGCAGTTCCAGGGCTGAGCCCTCCCAAGAAGCCGAGGTAGGGCCTCAGGGCTGGTCGCAGCTGCCCAGGCTCAGAGATTGAGGCCTGCACAGCACCCACTAGCTGTATGTGGTCTGAGAAGGAGTCGTACTTCTTGGCTGTGAGGTCAGGGCTGGTTGGGCCTGGGGAGCTGGGTGGCGATGACTTCTGGAAGCGCAGCACAATGATGCTGGCAGCCACAAAGGTATAGGCCAGCAGAGTGCCGATGGACAGAAACTGGACCAGTGCCTCTAGGTCCAACAGCAGTGCCAGGAGAGCCATGAGGACCCCAAACACCAGAATGCCCATCACAGGCACCTGTGTTCGGGGGTGCACACGGGCAAACACCTGGAAGAAGAGCCCATCAGCAGCCATGGCATAGACGATGCGCGGCAAGGAGAAGAGGTTGCTGAGTAGGACGGTGTTCATGGCTGCAGCAAAGGGTAGGGGAACTGTGAGCATGGTAATAAGCCCATCAGGGGCTGCTGATGGGGCTGGGGCATGGGTGGCCCCTAGAGATATGGGCATGAGTTTGTCTGGGGTCTCAGTATGACTGGATTGTCATCCAATCACTCAGGAATAGAGCATTCCAGTTTAGGTCACAGGCCCATTGGGGAATCTGATGAAGCTGAGCCCCACTGTCCAGGAAAGGACCTGTAAGAACATGCCCAAAACTGATGTTCTATATACAACTGGGGGGGGGTTCTCTCTAACAAACCTGGGTGGAGAGTCTTAAAAATTAGCACTTTCCTGGGGCCATTATGTAATTGGTAAAACCAAGGCCTGGATGGAGGTGTGTTTTCTGAGAGGCTCAGGGAAGGGCCACAATGCACTGTTCTCTCCCACCCTACCTGGAAGGGCCTCTTACCACAGATGGAGCCAGCTGCCACGATGAAGCCAGCCCAGCGGTAGCCCCGCCGGTAGAAAGCATCAGCGAGTGCAGAGTCAGGGTCCAGGCTGTGCCAGGGCACCATGAGGGTTAGCACAGTAGAGACGAAGATGTAGGCACTGGCTGCCAGGCCAAGGGAGATTGCGATGGCCATGGGCACAGCCCGCCGGGGGTTCTGGGCCTCCTCACTGGAGGCAGCAATGACATCAAAGCCCACGAAGGCATAGAAGCAGGTGGCAGTGCCCGCCATGATGCCAGAGAAGCCAAAGGGTGCAAAGCCACCCTCCTCAGCACTCCAGTTGTGGGGGCGGGCCAGGATGAAGCCCAGAATGATGGTGAAGAGGATGACAATCAGGCTGATGGCTGAAAAGGTGTGGTTGAGCCAGGAGGAGACTCGGGCTCCACAGGAGACAAAGGCAGAAGCCACAAGTAGAATGCCGGCAGCCAGGAAATCTGGGTATTGGGCCAGGAAGGGGACCTGCCAGACACCCACTTGAGACTCAGTGAAGTTTCGAATCCTGTGGCTAAAGATAGCATCCAGATAGGCACTCCAAGCACGGGCCACTGCGGCACCCCCGATGAGGTATTCCAGGAGCACATTCCAGCCTATGAGGAAGGCCCACACCTCGCCCATGGACACGTAGGTGAATAGGTATGCAGAACCTGTGCGGGGCACTCGTGCTCCAAATTCTGCATAGCACAGGGCTGCCAACAGGGAGGCCACAGCGGCTATACCGAAGGACAAGAGCACAGCAGGGCCAGCCATGTCCTTGGCCACAGTGCCTGTGAGCACATAAAGGCCTGAGCCCACCATGCCACCCACACCCAGCAGGGTCAGGTCCAGTGTGGACAGGCAGCGCCGCAGGGACGTCTCCATGCTGGACTCCTCCAGCGGCTTCAGCCGGTTCAGCTTCTGGCAGAAGCGTGCCAGGCTGGCAGCACTGGGCAGTCCCCGGGCCATGTCGGGTGGCTAAGAAGAGCACCAAGCCAGCAGCTGGAACCTCCTACGGCCAGACAGAGGGGAATGACTGACTGCCCAGTCAGGTCCTGACCAGCTTCAGTCCCATCCTGACTCTTTGTCTCCTCTTGGGGACCCTGGACACCTATAAGGAGGGCCTGCTGTAGGGCTGGACTGGAGCAGGTCACAGAGAAGCACGAAGGTCCTGTCTGCCTTCAGGGCAGCCAGCTAGGTGGCCCTGAGGGTGGGGAGAAGCCAGCCCCAGAAAGCAAAAAGGCTGGTAACAGCTCAGTGGTCTAGGATCCAAGAAAAAGGTGAAAGGCAGGGAGGCTTCCCGGGAACTGGGCCAGGCCTGCAGGACCCGGAACAGAAGCGGCTCTGCAGCTCGGGGCGTGGCCCGAGAAGCCACCTGGCCTGGGAGGGTAGCAATCACCCCCCTGCTGCCAGGCGGGAGTCTCAGCTCACCTGACCTCGAGGCGGGGGCGCCCCGGCCCTGAGCTCTGGATCTGGAGCCAAGACCTGCGCACCTCCCCGTGTACCTACACGCCACCGGCGCCGGCCGAGCTAGGTCCGCTGCGCCCCTATCTCCAGCTACCCGAGCCTTAAGCTATTTTCCGGGCCGGAGCCCGTCCCCCACAAGACCCACTGCGACCCACCTGCTGTCGCCACTGCAGCAGCCACGGCTCTGAGCCCTGCGCCTGCCCCGCCCGCTAGCGCCGCCTGCGCGTAGCGCCTGCGCCCGCCCCCCAGGCGCTGGATCCTGCACGGGCTGCACAGCTTGCATCGCCTGCGGGGACCTGTGAAGGGTCCCACCCGCCGCCACACACCCAGATAACCACCTTGCACAAACCTCCCAGGTCGACAGGCGCTTAATGGGCTATAAGGTAGCCTATCATTGGGACGCATTCACAGATGAGGCAGCACCCTTCACTGGGGGCCAGATTAAGGTCCAGGTCTGGGGGTACCGAGCCCAGTCTGCTTCCACTGCAACAGATACCCTCCTTGATCCCCACCCCAACACGTGAGCCCCAGCCAGCTAGGCACCATCCAGGCCCTCAACACAGGTTGACTAGGGTCTGTGAGATGGGGGCATGGGTCTGGATGAGTGGTGCTGGGCAATCCCTGGCTCCTCAACTACAATGGGATGTCAGGAAGCCACCCTCACACACTGGTAAGAGAGTACAGCCCTTTGGGAATTTTCTGTGAATTGGCAGAATTCACACTGGCTGCCCTGAGATAATGTCCTTTAAGAAGGCAAATAGCCTCCTGCAACCACCAGCAGTCTTCCAATGGGGGTGGACACCTAGAGCCCCTCAGATCCCTAGGAACACCTGGCAGGCCTTGAAGGACCCCAGGCGACCCCAAGAACAACTCCCCACTCAAGAGAGGCATAGGTACTGAGTACCTCAGACCTTTCCCGTCCTCATACCATGAGGAGGCCCATGTCCCATGACCTGACCATCGCAGATTCCCCTCAGATTCATTTATTTCTAAGGTAGAGTGTGGCATTTTTCCTCCTCCTTTTCTCACTTTGAAAGGGAAAACGTTGGTGTGATAAGATGTTAACTTGTTCATAGCAAATCAATAACAAGCCAAGCAAAATCAAAGCAGACTCCCCTCGTCACTTTCTATGTGTTTCCAGGTTTACAGGTGAGTCATGGAATTAGATCTTAGGGGCACCTGCAGCTTGGGGGACTGGTGACAGGATAATGGACTCCCAGACAGGATGGTGCCACATGGAACACTACTTTAGCCAGCCCCTTTAGTCTCTTTTGATATCTGGCTTATATTGTCATGAGGAACTTCTAAATGGGCTCCCGCTTCCTGTGGAGATGGCATATCTCTTGCTCCACCCCTGTGCTGCCTAAATATAGCTAAGCACATGTCCCTAGTCCTGAAATGCCTCCACAGAAAGTCTAGAAAAATGTATTTCAGACCAAGAAATTTGAACAGTTTTATAATGGGAGTTCTTCCAAGGTCTTACCAAAAATCAGTCTAGAACTGACACAAAGTGTTTTGGAGCTCTGACTTATTATTTGGTCAGAGAAGGTATCTCACTACACTCCCAGTCATGGAACCAGTATGCTACTGGATATTCAAGGCCAACTGTGGTTGCGACATAGTCATGACATTGAGGCCACTGTAGGGATGAGGATGGGCAGACTCCTGGGCCCTTAACCTGTTACTGAAAGCACGATTTGTGTTTTCTTCTGAGACAGGGACTTAGAAGACATTTTTGCAAACAAAAAAATACAACAACAACAAAACTCTTCATTTGGGCTTACAAATGCTTAGTACGTTACTAAAAACAGAACAAAGGTTGACCTTCATTTTGTATCCTTCTTGTTTTGTTTCCTGAATCCATCACAACTAGCTGTAAGATTTTATTACTTTTTTATTAGTATATATTTGGATATATAATAACCACATGCACCTTGGCGAATTGGTATGTATACATAAATCTTAATCATTTTTACTTCCCCTTCCCCTCTCTTCCCCTCTCATCTCTTGCTATCCCCAAATCCCTGTGGGTCAGATCCCTTCTCGGCTCTGGATATAGAAAAGTTGGGAAAACAAGGTTGATTAGCTCTGAATTTAATTTTTTAGATTTATTTATTGATTTTTTGAGACTGAGTTTCACTGTGTAGCCCAGGCTGGCCTTGAACTTGCAGTGAGTCTCCTGCCTCAGCATACAATCCCAAATGCTGGGATTATAGGTGTGCACCACTACCATGCTTGGCACCCTAAATTTATGTTAATCTCATCTTCCTGCAAGACTGAGGATACCAAGATAATGGATTTACAGGGACATTCAACTAGCCCTGAAGGCTCCAGCCATTGTCCTAAACCTGGGATCACCTGGATTCCAAGAAAAAGCAGAGCTCCACATGACTGAAACCACCACACACAGACAATCATTTCCTGAAAATAGTACCACCCTTCAAGCCATGCGGAGTCCTCTTATGGGAACCAAATTGCCCCTTAAATCATGAGGATTCCCCCTGAGCTATGAAACCAGGATTGAGATAATTATCAACTGAATCCTGACCCATCTCAGCTAATCTTTAAATATTAGCCTCCAGCCAGGTGTGGTGGAGTTTGGGATGCTCAGGCAGGAGATTGCTGTGAGTTCAAAGCCAGCCTGGGCCACATAGTGAATTCAAGGCCAGCCTGAACTACATAGTGATACCCTGTCTCAAAAAAAAAAAAAAAAAAAAAAAGCCCAAAACAAAAATAACCCCAAAAAACAAAACTGGCCTCCTGTGTCGGGGTGGTGGCGCACACCTGTGATTTAGCACTTGGGAGGCTGAGGCAAGAGGGTTGCTGGGAATTCAAGATCAGCCTGGCCTACACAGTGAGTTCAAGGCCAGCCTGAACTGCATAGTGAGATCCTGTGTCAAAAAAACAAAACTAAACAGACAAAAACTGGCCTCCTGAGCTGGGCACTGTGTGATTCCCAGCATCCTGGAAGGCTGTCAGGAGGATTGCAAGTTTGAGCCCAGCCCTGGCAATTTAATAATTTAGCTAGACCCTGTCTCAAAAATAAAAGTGGGTGGGGGGACAGTCTGGGGATGCAGCTCAGTGCAAAAGCCCTGGGTTCAATTCCCAGTAACAGAAAAAAAGAAAGAGAGAGAGGGAAGGAAGGAAGGAAGGAAGGAGAAATCCAGACTGGAAAGACGTGAAACTATCCATAGTCCAGCATGAGGCCCGGGTCCAAAATGTGGTAGTCTGCATGGAAGTGAGCAATGCTTAGACTCCTGTCTCTGGCCCACGGTAACCCTGGCTGCCATGCACTACAGCTGGGGCTGTTGCAGGCTCAAGATGCTCTATGCCTAGTGGAGGGGTTGTAGGACCTGGGTCTTCCTGCCTTGGAATGAGTACAGTGTACAGGTGGACTGGTTTCCTGCTGCCAGATTTAAGAAGTTTGGCACAGAAGATGAAGCTCAGGCTTTTGGCAGGAACTCTGTGAGCCCAGATGTTTCAGAGAGGCAGAAAAATACACAAGAATCATAGGTGAAAGCCAGTAAGTGGCTCTGGGACACTTTCTCCCCCCGTTAAATGTCTGTTTTTCTTTTCTTTTTTAAGACAGCATCTCACTATGTAGTTCAGGCTAGCCTGAACTCACTATTAGCCTAGGCTGGCCTCAAATTTGTGGTGATCCTCCTGTCTCAGCCTCCTGAGTGCTGGGATTACAGGTGTGTGCCACCATGCCCAGCTAAATGTCTGTTTTTATTTTTTATTTATTTATTTATTTTTTTTTTGTGGGTACCGGGGGGTCGACCTCAGGACCTCACGCGTCAACAGGCACCCGTGCCGCTGAGCGATATCACCGGCCCCTTTTTCATATGTGGGTTCCGGGAGTCGAACTCACGCCCTCACGCTTGCAAGGCAGGCGCTTATGCCGCTGAGCCATCTCACCGGCCCTAAATGTCTGTTTTTAATTGATGATATGTACTATTTGCTCAGCTTCATTCAATGTGCACTGATATAATTGTAGCATAAATTCCTTTATACTTCTTAATTTTTATTAGAATATACTTACAGTACATAATGATTACATTCATCATGGAAAGTTGGTACATGTACATAACACATCTTAATTCTTTTTAATTCCCCTTCCCTTCTCCTCCCTCCATCTTTTGGTCCCCTTCCCATTTGCAAAAGATCTATTTCCCTGTTTCCTATTATCCATCTTTTATTTTGCTTTTCAAATTATTTATATGTTGGATTTCTCATATAAGAGAAACCATGTGATATTTGAGCTTGATTTCATGAAGATGCAAACACAGAGCTGAGTGCAAAGCACATGAGACAGAACAGTCAGGCCCTTCCATTAGCAAGGGCACATTTTCTTATATAAGAGACTCTCATCATCTACACTGACACTTCCTGCTCCAGTAGCAGGTGGGAGGGCAGAAACAGGAATCAGTGTTGAGTAGGAGCCAGGCCACACTTCAGATGTAGGCATTAGACTTCCCTGGTGACAGAGTAGAAATCCATGCAACCCGCAAAGCCGTTGAATGAGCAAAGGCTCAGACCATCACTAAATTGGTTCTATTCCTGGACAGCATGTTTACTATAAATGGGGTTACCAGCTGGGTCCTGGGTGGAAGAAGAATGGGTCGAGAACAACTACAGGGAAAGAAGTGATCAACAAGGAGGACTGTGGAGTTGGAGAGGCTCACCCAAGCCATGGACATTCAGTGGATGCATGTTCCGGCCATCTGAGAATCATGGGCAATGAAGAAGCCAATAGATTGTCAAGAGAAGAAGCTAAGCAGTCTGAAAACTGAGCAAAGTCACTGAGGACACAGGGAAATTTGAGCAGGTGGTTGTTGTTACTTTTACTTTCCAATGTAGGCAGTAAGGCCCCAGCATGGGATGCTGCAGTAGATGGGCAGACATAGCTTTCCAGCTGATACAGCAAGGCCCCATGATGCCCTGTGACAAGGCTTGATAAAAAGTACTTAAATGAGTCAGAAGGTGAACATCTTTAAGATTTGGTAATTCTGTGAGGTTTTTGCACTATGTTTATTATTAGGCTTGATACTATTCTCTTTTGTTTTATTACAGTCCAGGCAAAATGGTTAGGTTTTTATCTAAATAAGGAATTAATAAAACTAAAACACTGGAGTTGGATGTAGTGGCACATACCTGTAATTCCAGCACTCTGGGAGGCAGAAACAGGAGGATCACAGTTTGAGCCCAGCGTGGGCAATTTAGCAAGACATTGTCTCCTAAATAAATAAATAGGGGTAGGGAAGTGGCTCACTGCAAAGGCCCTGGGTTCAATCCCCAGTTCTGCAAAAATAAATAAAATATTGGTAAAAAGACAGACAAATCTAGACGTACTCTGAAAGAGTTCAATTGACTTCCAATTTGCAATACTGTTCCTCCTGCCTTGCAGCTGACTCATGCCTGTGAACACATCAGAGAAGAGGCAGCCTGCTGCCCAGCCGCTACTCACGGGGAGAATGAGAGCCAGGTCTCAGCCTGTTGGGCCAGGTGCCTGTGTAGAGGACAGAGCAGGCATGCAGGGAACCCTGGCCTTGGAAGATGGACAGTGATAAATTTTAAATACCAAGATGCATAAGTAAATAAATCATTTAACATTTTGGGGGTCTTTTTCTTAAAAATAATGTGCAAGTTTAAGACTAATATTTGACATAACTTATTTTTAAATGTTTTTTGCCATAAAATAAAAACATTAAGAAGAAAACTTTCATTAGTCACAGATGACATGATCTTATGGAACATCCTAGGGAATTTACAAAAAGAAAGAAAACTTTATTAGAACTAATAAATTCAGAAAAGGTGCAGGATATAAGACTAAGGTACGTAGAAAAATCAGTTATATTTCCATACACTAGCAATGAAGTATCCTGAAAAGAAATTAAGAAACAGCCAGGCTGGTGGCACACACTTGTAATCCCAGCACTCTGGAATGCTGAGGTATAGGAGAATTGCAGTCTGAGCTCAGACTGGGCAACTTAGGGAGACCCTGTCTCAAAATAAAAAATGAAAAGGGCTGGGAATGTAGCTCAGTGCAAAAAAAGAAAGAAAGAATGAAAATTCTGTTCATGTAAAATTAAAAAGAATAAGGTATTTGGAATATATTTATAAAAATATTTAGAATAAATTTAACAAAAGAAATATAAAATATGTACAATAAAAGCTAGTAACACTCTCGAGTTAAAGACAGTCCATAAAATGGAAAGACATCCTATGTTTATAGACTGGAGGTCTCTATCCTTCTTTTTCTTTTTTTTTTCTTTCTTTTTTTTTTGTGTGTGTGTGGTGTGGGCATCAAATCCAGGGCCTCAGATATAGTAGGCAAGTGCTCTACCACTGAGGTCAAACCCCAGCCCAACCAGAACACTCTATTGTTAAAATGTCAACACTCTCCAAATAGGTCTGCAGATTCAGTGCAATTCTTATCAAAACCCTAAGTGACCCAAAATTCCTATAGACGTCAAAGGACCCAGAATAGCCAAAATACTTTTATAAAAACAAAACTGGGCTGGGTGTGGTGGCGCACGCCTGTAACCCCAGCACTCAGGATGATGAGGCAGGAAGATTGCCATGAGTTTGAGGCTACCCTGGGCTATATAGTGAATTCAAGGCAAGCCTGGACTACATAGTGAAACCCTGTCTAAAAAGAAAGGAAGATTCTCAATTCCTGATTTCTAAATGGACCACAAATAAATAGTAATCAAGCCTGTGGTACTGCATACAGGTAGACACAGAAATTAATGAAATCAGGCTGGGAATGTAGCTCAGTAGTAGAGTGCTTGCCTACCACGCACGAGGCCCTGAGTTCAATCCCCAGTAACACACACACACACACACACACACACACATACACAAATTAATGAAGTAGAATTGAGAGTCCAGAAATAAACTCTCATATGTATGGCTAATTATTTTTTTTAAAATAGACTTTATCAGGGAAGTTTTAGGCTCACAGCAATAATGGGCAAAAAGTACAGACAATTCCCAGGCACTCCCTACCCCCAGATGTGCAGTCTGCCCTGCTCTTGATGTCCAGCACCAGAGTAGTTAGAACATTTGTTACAATGAACGAACCTACACTGAAAGGTTTTACTGCTCCAAGTCCATAGCAAGTATGTGGATTCACTGTTGGTGTTGCAGATGATGGGTTCTTTTTTTTTTTTTTTTTTTTTTTTTTTTTTGTGGGTACCGGGGGGTCGACCTCAGGACCTCGCGCGCCAGCAGGCGCCCGTGCCGCTGAGCGATATCACCGGCCCCTTTTTCGTATGTGGGTTCCGGGAGTCGAACTCGGGCCCTCGCGCTTGCCGGGCAGGCGCTTAAGCCGCTGAGCCATCTCACCGGCCCCGAGATGATGGGTTCTGATCAACTTAAAATGACATAGATACACAGAATAGTTACATTCTCTGAAAATCCTCTGTGCTCCACCTATTAATCCTTCTCCCCACCTCAGACCCTGGAAACCACTGATATTTTTTTATTGTCTCCATAGTTTTGCCTTTCCTAAATGTCATATACAATAGTTGAAATTACATAGCAGATAGACTTTTCGGACTGGTTTTTTCCCCCACTTATTAATACATATTTAAGGTTCTTTCATGTCTTTTTATGAAAGAATAACATTCTTAGTAAGAATTATTATATTAAATTCTTCCATAAAAAGAATAATATTCCATTGTTTGCATGCATTACCATTTATTTATCTATCCACCTACTGAAGAATATCTCTGGTTGTTTCTAAGTTTTGGCAATTATAAATACTGGTGCTATAAACATCCATGTGCAAGTTTTTGTGTGGACATAAATTTTCAACTCATCTGGGTAAATACCAAGAAGCATGATTAGTGGATTATATAGTAAGAATATGTTTAATTTTGTAAGAAACTGCCAAAGTGTCTTCCAAAGTAGCTGTATATTGTTGCATTCCCACCAGCAACAAATTCCCATTCCTCTTGCTCCACATCCTTACCAACAGTTGGCATTGGCAGTGTTCTGAATTTTGGCCATTTTAATAGGTATATGGTAGCATCTCATTGTTGTTCCATTTTGTATTTTTCTAATGACATGGTGTTGAGCATTTTCTTATATGTTTACTTGCCATCTGTGTATCTTCATTTATGAGATGTTTATTCAGATCTTTAGCTCATTTTTTTTCCTTCAGTTTGGTGGTGGATGTCTGTAATTCCAGCACTCTGGGAGACTTGACTGAGGCAGGAGGATTGCAAGTTCAAGTTCAGCCTGAGCAATTTAGTAACCTAGCAAAACCTGTCTCAAAAAAAATAAAAAGGGGCGGGGATGTAACTCAGTGCAAAGGCTCTGGGTTCAATCCTCAATACCACACACAAAAAATAATAATTTTTCGTGTATTTTGAATAACAGTCCTTAATAAGACAAGAATTTACAAATAATTTTTTCTCAGTCTGTGGCTTGCCTTTTTATTCCCTTGATGGCCAACTCATTTGTTTGTTTGTTTGTTTGTTTTTTATGTGGGTACCGGGGGTCAAACTCAGGACCTCGCGCTTGCCAGCAGGTGCTTGTGCCACTGAGCTATCTCACTGGCCCATTTTTCCTTTTTATGTGGGTACCGGGAGTTGAACTCAGGACCTCGTGCCTGCCAGGCAGGCACTTATGCCTGCTGAGCTATCTCACCGGCCCCTGTTTGTTTGTTTTGAGACAGGGTCTTGCTATGTAGTTCAGGCTGGCCTTGAACTCACAGCAATCCTTCTGCCTCAGCCTCTTGAGTATTGGGTTTACAGGCATGCGCCACTACCCTAGGCTACAGCCAACTGATTTTTGACAAGAATACCAAAACAATTTCATAGGGAAAAGAATAGTCTTTTCAACAAACTATGCTGAAACAACTAGCATCCCCATATGAGTGAATGAAGTTGGAACTCTACCTCCTACCAATTACAAAAATTAACTCAAAATAAATTTACGAACCCAAGTTCATGCCTATAATCCCAGCACTCCGGAGCCTGAGGCAGGAGGATTGCTGTGAGTTCCAGACTAGCCTGAACTACATAGCAAGACCCTGTCTCAAAAAAAAAAAAGTAGGGGCCAGTGAGATAGCTCAGCAGCATAAGCGCCTGCCTGAAAAGCACAAGGTCCTAAGTTCGACTCCCGGTACCCACATAAAGGAAAAAAGGGGCTGGTGATACCGCTCAGCAGCACGAGCACCTGCCCGGCAAGCGCGAGGTCCTGAGGTCGACTCCCGGTACCTACATAAAAAGAAAAAAGAAAACAAAAAACAAAAAAACAAAAGCAAAACAAAGAAAATCAATCTAAGACCTAAATATAAAAGCTAAAACTGGGCTGGTGAGATAGCTCAGTGGCATAAGCACCTGCCTGGCAAGCACAAGGTCCTGAGTTCAACTCCCGGAACCCACATACGAAAAATGGGCCAGTGATATCGCTCAGCGGCACAGGTGCCTGCTGGCACGCGAGGTCCTGAGGTCGACCCCCGGTACCCACTCACACACACACACACACACACACAAAAAGTTAAAACTATAAAATTCTTGGAAGAAAACATGGGGTTAAATTTTATGGCCTTGAAGTAGGCAATGATTTCTTAAATATGATGCCAAAAGTTCAAGCAACCAAAAAAAAAAGTTAAATTGGATTTTATCTAAATAGAAACGTTTTATCTTCCCCCAAAAACCTAAGTCATCATACTACAGCAATACTTGCATACCAGTGTTTATAGCAGCATAATTCGTAATAGCTAAATCCTGGAAGCAGCCTGTATACCCACC
Organism: Erethizon dorsatum; assembly: GCA_028451465.1. NCBI lineage: Eukaryota > Metazoa > Chordata > Mammalia > Rodentia > Erethizontidae > Erethizon > Erethizon dorsatum. Next base: position 99,620,862 of record CM051830.1, on the reverse strand, counting down.
AAAGGATGATTGGATAAACAAAATGTGATATCTATATGTAATGGAATACTACTTGGCTATAAAGAATGATAAATTTGAGGCATTTGTAGCAAAATAGATGCACCTGGAAAACATAATCTTGAGTGAAATAAGTCAGACACACAAACTTGAATACCATATGGTATCCCTCATTTCAGTGAGGCATAGTACAAACAAAGAAAATGATAAAAGATGGATAGAAGGGCACAAGGTGACAAATCTCACCCAAAAGGGAAATATGGACCAAGGAAATAAGGAAAGGGGGAAGGGGAAATAAGAAGCGTAAAGATATGCCGAGTATAGGAACCTAATAACCCTAATCAATGTAAACATTATAAGCCATAACATGTGCTAAGACAAATAATATCAACAGGTATGAAAAAGGTGATTGGGGAACCAGAGGAGAAGGAGGATGAGAAAAGGAGAAGGGGATTAAAAAAAAAAACAAGCTGTAATATGTACACATAACCACTCCCCAAGATGATTGCAAACTCATGAATTACAAACATGTACTAATAAAATAAAATAAAATGAAAAAAATAAATAGAAACCTTTTGTGCTTCAAAGGACATCATTGAGAAAGTGAAAATGCTTAGCATGTGTGAGGCCCTGCCCCCCCTAAAAAAAACAGAAAGAAAGTGAAAAGAGAATCCATAGGATGGGAGAAAATATTGGTAAACTGTATATCTGGTGGGGGATTATATTCAAACTATATAGAGAACTCTTACAACTAAGCAACGAAAAGATAAGCAATGTAATTTAAAAACAGGCAAAGGAACTATTCAACATGGAGGCGGAGGTGGATCAGCTGGAACTGATGTTCCAGAAAGCTGACTCTGATCTGGATTACATTCAGCACAGGCTAGAATATAAAATCAAGACTCGTTGTCCTGATTTAGCAGATGAGCTGTCACCACTGACTGAAGAAGAAAAAACTGTGTCAGAGCAGTTAAAATCTCACATGCCACACTTATGAAGAAATAGAATTGCAAAAGGGAACTCTAGTGAAGAAGAGATTAATTCCAGAGAAATACAGGAAGATGTCTTGTTAACAGTTCATGAGTAGAGGTGGGGGGCTGGTAAAGGAGGAGGAAGAAGTATGGCTTGAGTGATAAGGTAGTGATGTCTTATAAGAGGATTAAGAAGGGCAGATATTATATTAATAAAATTCAGACAAAAGATGGAATGGAAATAAAAAGATTTCAATATATATACATACAATTAGTTTTGTAATTTTAGGTAAGGAAGTCCCTTCATACTAATTTTTTTTTGTGTGTGTGTGAGTACTGGGGGTCGACCTCAGGACCTCGTGCGCCAGCAGGCGCCCATGCCACTGAGTGATATCACCGGCCCTTTTTTTGTATGTGGGTTCCCGGGAGTCGAACTCGGGCCTTCGCGCTTGCCAGGCAGGCGCTTATGCCGCTGAGCCACCTCACCGGCCCCTCCTTCATACTAATTTGCATCTGTTTTCTTTTTGTGTTTTTGGGATAATAGATGTTCTGGCCTATAATAAAAGAATGTTTGTACAAAAAAAATTAAAAATAAAAAAATTTAAATGGGCCAAGGATCTGAAAAAAACATTTCTCCAAAGAAAATATACAAATGTCCAATAAACATGGAAAAATATTCCTTTACATCGTTAGTCATTAAGAAAATGCAAATCACCTGCTGTAAAGTACCACTTCGAACTCCAGGATGGGTACGGTAGAAAACTCAGGTAATAGCGAGTGTTGGAAAGGATATGTTGAGAGGAATGTAAGATGGTGCAGCTGTCAGTGTGGTAACAGAAAATGGCCCCCCAGCCAGTATACTTCAGTTTCTTAGTTGCCCAGGTAATAGTTCCCGTTCCTGTTCCGGTTGCTTCTGGTCTCTTAGAAATGGCTGGTCACTGTGATGCATAGCTGGTCACTATGATGCACATTGTATGAAGCAATCCCCAATTGACAAGCCATTCTGCTTCTAAACTTCCTGCCTGCTTACCCCATAAAAGCCCTAGACCACCAGAGATCAGGGCCTGCTATTCTGGGAATGATCCCAATCAGTGCCCGTCAATGTAAATAAATCTGCCTCCAAATCCTGGGTGTCATTTCGGTGTTTCTGTTTGCCACTGCACTGTGAAGCCGGCCCTGACACTGCAAAGAACCAGCCCTTGTTCTCCTCACTTCTTTGTGCCTTTGATGAAAGAATTCAGTCAAGACACATAGGTGGCTATGCAGAAGTATGGGTGAACTTATTGTAGAGTAGACATCTAGGTATTTACACCTTCAAGAGAGAAGGCAGGAAGCATCCCAGTCTGAGTTTGGATATCTTTTTATCTACACAAGAGTTATTCCTGGAGCTTAGGGAACTATGGTGATTATGCTGTTTATCAACCAATTTTCTTGGAGGTGACTTTGGAATTGCCAAATGTTTTCCTGGTTCTTTTCAGATGGTCATGTTCCCTCAGGGGGAATATGATTAACGTAAGAAACTTAGGAAAGAAATGTACAAAAGATAAACTCTAATCTAAATCAGGTCTCAGCCCAAGGCATATGGTTTTTAAAGAATGTTCTGGGCCAGTGAGATGGCTCAGCAGCGTAAGCACCTGCCTGGCAAGCGCGAGGGCCCAAGTTCGACTCCCGGAACCCACATACGAAGAAAAAGGGCTGGTGCTATCACTCAGCAGCACGGGCGCCTATTGGCACGCGAGGTCCTGAGGTCAACTCCTGGTACCCACAAAAAAAAAAAAAAAAAAAAAAGAGAATATTCTCCTTTCTGGTGTCATTGGGCTGTAGGCTATGACTATACGCTGTATGCCTTGTTCTAGAAATAGAGGCCCTATTTCTTTGGGTCTGAGATATAATAAGTGATTATAAATGTACTATAGACAGATCTTTGTTTCTTTATTTATAACTGACAAAGCTTGCTATTTGGGGTTCCCTTTGTTCCTCAGGCCTGCTACTGTCTAACTACCTGCCTAACATAGCTGCTTTGGAAAATAGTAGGGCAGTTTCTTAAAATGGTTAACATTAACTTTCTGTATGACCTGGTGTGGTGGCACATGCCTGTAATCCCAGCACTCTAGAGGCTGAAGCAAGGAGGATTGCAAGTTTGAGCCCAGCCTGGGCAATTTAGTGACTTGTGAGACAGTCTCAAAATTAAAAAAGGACAGGGATGTAGCTCAGTGTGAAGGCCTTGAGTTCAGTCTCCAGTATCAGTAAAAAAAAAACCTGACAAAAAACACCAAAAATCAGTTTCTGGATCTCCTGCAGCTTGTCCTCTCTGTCATCCTGTCCCCCTTCCTCAGAGCTTGTTATTCTCAAGGCAAAAGCCAGCTCAAACACCGATACTCAGAGTCCCCCATCATGTTGGCCCATATTACCTTTCCCAACTTCTCCCCATTACTCTTCACCAGGAACTGGCTTCCAAGCCCTTCCTTTTTTTTTGTTTTCCAGTCCTGACAATAGCTACCATATCTGTCCTCCTGGGCTCCATCCCTTACCAGGTGCACATCCTGCTCCCATTTCCTTTAGCCTCTCTGCCAAAGGCTGACCCTGGTTTCGTACACCCACTGGGGTCAACCTCCCTGGGAAGAATCCCGCCTCTGATCTTCTGAAGATCTCTCCTTCGAAACCCTAGTTGGCTGCCTGACCCTTCTAACATGCAGGCCACACCCTTTGTAATCTGCCAGTGCAAGGGAAGAGTGAGTAGCTGAAAAGTTGGTCCCACTGAGCCCGTAGTAGTTGGATGGAAGTGGAAAGGTCTCGAACTCAGATCAGTTGAAGTGATCACCCCAGACTCATTTGTCCTAGCAGTGTTTAGACAGGATAAGAAATCTGCAGTGTACGCCTGTATTTTTAAAACAGTATTTTCCCAGCTATTTCCTCTTTTGTTCAGGCTGGGTATTGAATCCATAGCCTCATTCATGATAGATAAGTGCTCTACCACTGAGCTACACCTTTAGTCCTTCTTTTAGCTATTTCCTTCCTTTCTTCCTTCTTTTTGAAGTACTTGGTACAGAACCCAGGGTCGCACACATGCTAAGCAAGTGCTGTGCCACTGAGCTACACCCTCGACCCTCCCTTAGCTATTTCTTGTAGTCTCTATATTTGGCTCATTTTTTTTTTTTTAATTTGGGTACTGGGAGTCAACCTCAGGACCTCGCGCTTGCCGGGCAGGTGCTTGTGCCGCTGAGTGATAACACCAGCCCCTTTTTTCCTTTATGTGGGTACCGGGAGTCGAATTTAGGACCTCGCACATGCCAGGCAGGCGCTTATGCTGCTGAGCTATCTCACCGGCCCTTGGCTCATTTTGATCCTTCCTTCTTTACGAAAATTCCAGCTCCTTCAGGCTAGTGCTTAGAATGAGTAAGAGAAGGGGCACTTTCCTTATATGGCATGAATGAGTTAAAAAATACCATTCTGTCATATTGACTAGTTAAGTTAAAAGCACTTGAAAAAACAGCAGGTGCAGCTAGGCATGGTGGCGCATGCGTGTAATCCCAGCACTTGGGAGGCTGAGGCAGGTGGATTGCTGTGAGTTTGAGGCCAGCCTGAACTGCATAGTGGGACCCTGTGTCAAAAAAAAAAAAAAAAAAAAAGAACTCCCCCCAAAAAAACAACAACAAAAAACCCCACCAGGTGAAGAATGAACTTTATGCTATTTCTTAAAAGCATCAGATGAAATTGCCATGTGAAAGACACAATAACCTTATCCTCAAGGTTGAGAAGTTGAGATAAGAGTATTTGTACAGAATTTATTAAAATAACTCTTATCATCCAAGCCTCCCCACATAATTTAGTTGCTTCTCACTATTCTTTGTCCAATTCAGTATGTAAGTAAATGTTTCTTTCATATCCTTATGAGATCTCCTGTGCCATGTAAAATTGGTATCAAATAATTTTGTATGCTCTTCTCCTGTTAATCTGTCTTACTGTTAATTTAATTCTCAGTCCCCCTCCAAGAGTTTGGAAGTGGACTTTTCTCTTTCTTTCTTTCTTTTTTTTTTTTTTTTTTTTTTTTTTGGTACCGGGAATTGAACTCAGGAGCTTGTGCTTGCCAGGCAGGCACCTGTGCTGCTGAACTATATCCCCAGCCCATAGAAGTGGACTTTTGCTGTCCCTACAGTTTCTGGTGAGGAGAATACAATCCTAAAAGGCTGGGATGTTCCCATTTGCTCTGAAGCCTTTGTACGGGATTCTGAGAGAACTGACAAAAGCCAGCAGCAGTAGGAATTCTTACCAAAGTCAGCACTACTGTATTTCTGTCTGGAGCGCCTGATCACGGAGGAACCCACTCTCACAATCTCCTTGTCCCTTCTTTCTGAATTCAGATTGTCAAGAGATAAACAACTGTAAGAATTCATTCTTTGATTTTTTGCTCTTGTGAATTTGGTGGTGAGTACCCATTGCTTATTGATCCATACCCTCCCAGGAACAGTCGCATTTTCCGTCTCTGACTTTTGTGTGGTGTGGTTTATCATAAGAAGGAAAAGATAAGATTCTTCTTCTGTCTTGTCTTGCGTCTTGAGGGCTTGGCTTTGTGACCAACACAATTAGTCTTTCTAGTCTCCACTAGCAGGAGGGTGCAGCTTGTCAGACAGACACCAGGAAGCTAGCCAGCTGGAATTGGAAACACATGCCTCTTTGTCTGAAGGGCTCAGCTCTCAGTGGAGTTTGTTTTAATTATCTCAACCTCCTTTGCCTTGCTAACAATGAGGGTTTCTTTCATAGGCTATCTTGGGAGAGATTTTGGATCTTAAAGGTGATTGCATCTTTTGCAGCTTTGTTGGGGCACACTTCTTGTGTCCATGGTTAGTTAAACCCTATGAGGCCTCTTGGTTTTAAGCCATTAAAAAGGCTTATTGGCTTTGAGTCACAAACAAGTATCGAGGACGTGGGCTTTTATATCTAAAAGATTTTTTTTCTTGCTGGGAATCAAACTCAGGACCTTGTGCATGCCAGGCAAATGCTCTACACACTGAGCAAAGTATCCCCAGCCCAAAGTATTTGTCAGAGCATTCTTATCCTGACGTATGTTCAGTTGATACCTATGGAAAATCAAGCCGTATATGGTGGTACATGACTCTAATCCCAATATTGGGAAGGCAGTTAGACATCAGCATGCCTGAGTGACAGAGGGGGGTGGTGTCCAAAACTGTATTCTTTGCCGGTTATAATTAAAGAAACAAAGTCCTCAATGTATAATCATTTGTTAGGAGCCAGGCACGGTGGCACATACCTGTAATCTCAGTCTGAGGCAGGAGGATCACAACGAGTTTGAGGCCAGCCTAGAGTACATAGTGAGACCCTGTCTCAAAAATAATCATTTAGGTCTGGTGAGATAGCTCAGCGGCATAAGCGCCTGCCTGGCAAGCACGAGGTCCCAAGTTCGACTCCTGGAACCCACATACGAAAAAAGGGCCGGTGATATCGCTCAGCGGCACGGGCACCTGCTGGCGCGCAAGGTCCTGAGGTCGACCCTCAGTACCCACAAAAAAAAAAAAAAATCATTTATTAGGTCTCAGACCCAAAACCACAAGGTCTCTGTTTGTAGAACAAGGCATACAGCATTTCTGGTTGCCATAGCCTATGGGCCAAAGATATCAGGGAAGGAAACATTCTTTTTTTTTTTTTTTTTTGGTATCAGAATCCAACTCAGGACCTCATGCTTGCCAGGCAGGCGCCGTGCCACTGAGCTATATCCCTGGCCCATTCTATTTTTTTTTTAATAATTAAGTTTATTGGTATATTTTAGGTATACATAATGATCACATTCATTATAGGGAATTTGTACCTGTACATGATATAACTTGATTTTTTTCCCCCATTCCCCTATCCTCCCTTCAACGCTTCTTCCCCTCCTTATTTACAAAAGCTTTAAAGAAAACATTCTTTAAAGACCCGCTCACCTGGGGCTGCGACCTAATTTGGATTAGAACTTTTCCTTTCATAAATTTATTTCATAAATTTCTTACATGATTAAGGCCCCCGAGGGAACACTGAGAACAAGAAAAACATTTGGCAATTCCAAAGTAACCTAAAAAAAAATGCTGATAAGCATCATAATCACCATAGTTCCCTGAACCCCAGGAGTAACTCCTGTGTGTATAAAAAGATATCCAAACTTTCACAAGGGTGTAGATGCCTACTGACACTGCCCACCTTCTTGCTTGAAGGTGTAGGTCTCTAGATACCTACTCTGTAATAAACTCTACCTATACATCTGCATAGCCACCTATGGTCTTGACTAAATTCTTTCATCAAAGGCACATAAAAGCCAGAGACAAGTTCTTCATGATGTCAAGATCCAGTTTCCTGGTGACATCAGGACTTGGGAAGTTGAGGCAGGAGGATCTCAGTTTAAGCCCATCCTGGGCAACTTTGTGAGACCCTGTCTCAAAAATAAAAAATGGGCTGGGAATGTAGCTCAGTGAGAGAGCACTGGGTTCAATCTCCAGTATAAAGAGAAAAAGAAAGGAAGAAAGGAAGGAAAGGAGGGAGGGAGGGAGGGGGGAAAGAAAGAAAGGAAGGTGTTCAATTTGCTGGGTGCAGAGGTGCATGTCTATAATCTCAGCTACTCAGGTGGGTTAGGCAAGAGAGAAGCAAGGTTGAGTCTAGCCTGGGCAAGTTAATAAATAATAGGAATGTCGGGGGGTATAGCACAGTACTCCTTGGGTTCAATCTTCAGTAATGCAAAAAAATAAAAATAAAGCACACAAAGGCAATATGGTTAGCTTTAGGGACTCCTTTAGCAAGACTGAAGAATAGAAATCTGATATAGCACTAAAGTTAGTTACATTTGCTATAAATTCTCCTTCTCTGACATCTGTATATTCCCCTTTACTTTTGACTCCCTGTCCCTGACCTCCCAGAAGATCTCTCTAGGCCCCTTGATTAAACCTTCCCTTGTCAAAATCCCATCTCATTTCTTAAGCAAATTCCTCTCTCTCTCTACCAATTATCTCTTCCTCTCTCTCCCTCTCTCTCTCATTGTAGTAGTGGGGATTGAACCCAGGGCCCCTGGGTGCTAGCCACGTGCTCTACCCAGCCCCCTTTAACTTCCTTTTCCAAATAAAATTTTCAGAAAGCATGCCAGTCTGATCTCCAGGTCCAAAATACACAGGCTACTATGTAGATGCTGACAGCTAGAAAACAAACTGGACAGGGACTCTGGGAACATGCAAGCAAGTTTGCTTTATTGAATCTTATATCTCCTCCTACTTCCTGGGGCTCTGTAATCAGATTTAATCAGCTCTAGTTCTTCCCATATTTTGGGCCCAACCACAAAAAAACTCATTGGAGTGTTGTTTTAATTTAGAATCTTTAAGATGAAGAGCATCCCTTTGATGATTGTGACACAAGACAGAAATACAGAATTTATTTCTATCTTGGGATATATGGTATGTCACCAGATGGGATCCTAGGAGGTCTCCTCAAAAAGGAGAAGGGAACCTCAAACCACCCCCCCCATATACAGAAGCACTCACACTACTTTCTGATGTATACTCTTTTCAGGATGTGTCAGTGAGACCCAGAGGCAGATTTATTAAGCACAATCAAGTAAATACACATTCAGAAAGGAGTTTAGCAAGCTTAAATACTGCATAATTTCTCTTATATGAGAAACCCAAATTATAAATAAAGGGCAAAATAAAAGATAGATGAGGGCCGGTGAGATAGCTCAGCAGCGTAAGCACCTGCCTGGCAAGCGTGAGGTCCTGAGTTCAACTCCAGGTACCCACACACACACACACACACACAAAAAGATAGATGATAGGAAATAGCAAGATAGATCTTTTGCATATGGGAAGGGGACTAAGAAATGGAAGTAGGGTGGGAGCAGATTAAAAAAAAGACTTAAGGGCCGGTGAGATGGCTCAGCGGCATAAGCGCCTGCCTAGCAAGCGCAAGGTCCTGAGTTCGACTCCTGGTACCCACATAAAGGAAAAAAAAAAAGACCTAAGATGTGTTGTGCACATGTACCAATTCTCCAAAGGGAATGCGATTATATACTACAAACATGTTTTTACTTTTTTATTTTTTTGGAACCGGGAAGTGAACTCATGACCTCATGCTTACCAGGCAGGTGTTGTGCCACTGAGCTATATCCCTGGCCCAATGTTTTTAAAACGTTTTTTAAAAAAGAAAGAATGTGGATACTTGTGGGTAAGACACATTACAGTCTGGGGTGGAAGACATTTATGTGGTCTAGGGATGTCCTCAAGATGGATAATCTAGGGCCGGTGATATCGCTCAGTGGCACAAGCGCGGGCTGGCAAGCACGAGGTCCTGAGTTTGACTCTCGGCACCCACATTAAAAAAAATAAAAGATGGATAATCTAGGATGTGTATTCCTAGTGTCTGTCAGGTTACCCACTAGTGGACTAGGTTAAAATGCAAACTATTTGCGTGTTTTTAAAGTTTAGAGATATGGTACTCAATTAATAATGCTGTTTCCCAGCGTGGTATCGGCAAAAAAACAGACCCGAAGATCAATGGAATAGATTAGAAGATGCAGAAACAACTCCAGACATACTAAGCCACCTTATCTTTGACAAAGGTGCCAAACACATTCACTGGAAGAAAGATAGCCTCTTTAATAAATGGTGCTGGAAAAATTGGCTCTACACATGACGAAGATTAAAATTAGACCCATATCTTTCACCATGCACTAAACTAAATTCAAAATGGATCAAAGAACTAAATATTGAAACAGAAACATTAAATCTCCTGGAAAACAGAATAGGTAAAACTCTTGAAGACATTGGTGTAGGCAAAGACTTTATGAATAAAACCCCATCGCACAGGAAGTATCACAAAGAATCAACAACTGGGATCTCATCTTATTAAAAAGCTTTTGCACACTGGGTCGGTGAGATGGCTCAGCGGCATAAGCGCCTGCCTTGCAAGCGCGAGGGCCCGAGTTCGACTCCCGGATCCCACATATGAAAAAAGGGCCGGTGATATCGCTCAGTGGCACGGGTGCCTGTTGGCGCGCGAGGTCCTGAGGTCGACCCCCCGGTACCCACCAAAAAAAAGCTTTTGCACAGCAAGAGAAACCACCAACAGAGTGAAGAGACAACCCACAACGTGGGAAAAAATGTTTGCCAGCTGTTCCTCAGACAAAGGATTACCATCGAGAACATACAAAGAACTCAAAAAAATCAGACCTCCCAAATTTAAAGACCCAATCCAAAAATGGGCATCTGAGATGAATAAACACTTCTCAGATGAAGAAATACAAATGGCAAATAAATATATGAAAAAATGTTCAACATCACTAGTCATTCAAGAGATGCAAATTAAAACAACACTGAGATTCCACCTCACCCCAGAAAGAATGGCTGTTATCAAGAAGTCAACTAATAACAAATGCTGGAGGGGCTGTGGGGAAAAAGGAACCCTTCTTCACTGTTGGTGGGAGTGTTGACTGGTGCAGCCACTGTGGAAGTCAGTGTGGAGATTCCTCAAAAAACTAGGATTGGAGGTCCCATTTGACCCAGCTATTCCCCTTCTGGGTATCTTCCCAGAAGAATTAAAAACATCGTACCACAGCGATATATGTGCACCCATGTTTATAGCAACACAATTTGTAATAGCTAGATCGTGGAAACAACCCAAATGTCCATTAACCGAGGAATGGATAAAAAAGATGTGGTATTTCTATACAATGGAGTACTACTCAGCCATAAAGAAAGATAAACTGGAAACTTTTATAGGTAAATGGATGCAACTCGAGAAAATAATCACAAGTGAAATAAACCGGACGCACATTTGTAAACATTGTATTGTCTCCCTAGTATGAAAATGCAATTTCACTGTGACTATTCCATTCCTTAGTCTTCTATTTTTACCTAGCTTTTACATGGCTTAATCTTATACTGAGTAATATTTTTCTCCAAAAGGTATTTGTACATTCTCTAATGCTTGAGTTTGTTAATACATGAGAATGTTTACTTGTTGTCTTTAAAAAAAATAATGCTGTTTCCTTAAGTGTGGAAATCTATAGAATTTGTGAATTTATATTATCAGAAGAAAAGCATTGGCGCCCAGTTTGCTTGTATCTTAAAGTCTTAGGAATTTAGGAGTGAGAGGGGTGAAAGGGCACTGTAACTTTGGGTAATTTTGATTGTATTGTGAAGCTGCCATTTTCTTAAAAGTACAATTTTAAAGTTACAATTTTCTTATCTCCCTTCTACTGATCTTGATTTTTTTCTGTCCTAACTCCATACAGCTGTAGGCCACACACACAGGGTGGGGATTCGGGGGGTGGTGGCAAGGCGGGGGCAAGAAGGAGAGGAGAGAGAACTCATGGCCAACCCTTTTATTGGATCAAGGGAATTATCCAAATAGGTTTCTAGTGGAGTTTTAGTTGGTAGATTTAAAGCACAACTTCTAGGAGGCTACACTGTGACAGCTGCTAGGCTGTTAATAGTTTAGATCTAAAATGTCCCTTAAATCTGGGTGTGGTGACGAATGTCTATAATCCCAGGCTGAGGCACAAGGATCACAAGTTCACAGCTTTGCAAGATCTGTGTCAAAATAAAATATAAAAAGGATTAGGGATGTAGCTCATCCAGACCCTGGTTTCAATTCCCAGTATATGTTTTTTTAAAAAAAAAGTTCCCTGGGCCGGTGAGATGGCTCAGCGGCGTAAGCGCCTGCCTGGCAAGCGCGAGGGCCCGAGTTCGACTCCCGGATCCCACGTATGAAAAAGGGGCCGGTGATATCGCTCAGCGGCATGGGTGCCTGTTGGCACGCGAGGTCCTGAGGTCGACCCCCCGGTACCCACAAAAAAAAAAAAAAAAGTTCCCTAAAGACCCAAGTGTTAAAAGCTTAGCCCCTAGAGTGGTGCTTGGGAGGTGGTGGAAACTTTGAGGTGGGGCTCGGGGGGGTCTTCTGGTCAAGGGGACACCTTTAAAGGGGATATTGGGAACAGCCCCTCCTTCCTTTCACTTTTGCTTCCTTGCCATGAAATGCACGGTTTTGCTCTGTCAGGCAGCACCACCTTGATGAGCTGTCCCCCAAGAGCACATCCCTACCACAGTCCTAAAAGTAATAGATCTACCCCATCATGGACTGGAACCTCCAAAACCATGAGCTGAAAAGAGTTCTCTTTATATAAATTAGTTACATTAGGTATTTGTAATAATGATGGAAAGTCAACTACTATGGTGATGGTCACCGTGGTGTACCATCACATGGAGAGAGAAGTCAGCAGAGCAAGTCTAGAACCCTGCATTTAGCTGCCCCACAGGCAGTGGTCACCAGAAAGCAGTTGTATAAGAAGAAATGTGATTGACCACACTCAGAGACTGGGTGCATGTGTAGAACAGGAAACTGTCAAGGGTGACTGAGACTTATGGTGTGAGAAAGTCCAATTTATATTTATTTATTTATTTTGTATTTATTTATTTATTTATTTATTTATTTATTTATTTATTTATTTATTTTTTGAGATAGGTTTCACTACACAATTCAGGCTGGCCTTGAACTCACTTTATAGCCCAAGCTGGCCTTGAACTCTCAGCGATCTTCCTGCCTCAGCCTCCCAAGTGCTGAGATTACAGGTGTGCGCCACCAACTTATATTTAAAATGCTGAGAGCTGTTCCTCAGACAAAGGATTACTATCAAGAACATACAAAGAACTCAAAAAAATCAGATCTCCCAAATTTAAAGACCCAATCCAAAAATGGGCATCTGAGATGAATACATATTTCTCAGATGAAGAAATACAAATGGCAAATAAATGTACGAAAAAATGTGCAACATCACTAGACATTCGAGAGATGCAAATTAAAACAACACTGAGATACCATCTCACCCCAGAAAGAATGGCTATTATTAAGAAGTCAACTAATAAAAATGCTGGAAGGGCTGTGAGGAAAAAGGAACCCTTCTCCACTGTTGGTGGGAGTGTCGACTGGTACAGCCACTGTGGAAATCAGTGTGGAGATTCCTCAAAAAACTAGGGTTAGAGGTCCCATCTGACCCAGCTATTCCCCTTCTGGGCATCTTCCCAGAAGAGTTAAAAACATCGTACCACAGCGATATATGTGCACCCATGTTTATAGCAGCACAATTTGTAATAGCCGGATCTTGGAAACAACCCAAATGCCCATCAACTGAAGAATGGATAAGAAAGATGTGGTATTTTTATACAATGGAGTACTATTCAGCCATAAAGAAGGATAAACTGGAGACTTTTATAGGTAAATGGATGCAACTCGAGAAAATACTCATAAGTGAAATAAACCGGATGCACATGTGTAAGCATCATATTGTCTCTCTAGTATGAGAAACTGAAAGAGTAAATAAGTTCCAAAATGTACAATAGACATGGTGAACCAAAAAGAAACTGGTCAAAAGGAAAGAGAGACTGGGATGGGGGAATAGGGAAAAGAAAGAAGAGAAAGGAAAAAAAAATTGTATATATATATAAGATGGTTAAGATAGATACACTACTAATTTTACTTAGTTCATTGAAGAGTAAGGTTTGTGCCAATAATGTTTGGACAATTGAATGCTAATATCTGGTATACTGAATAACTAACTTAAAGATAACAATATGTAATGCATTAACCATTGTTACCCTCCTATTATGTTGTTTTGAAAATTTGTTCTTTTTTGATTTGTTTTGTTTTGTTTTTTCTTCTCTTTAAAATAAAAAAAATAAATAAATAAAATGCTGAGAAAACATAAAATTATAACAATTTACTACAACTGTCTGACACCTGGGGGAAAATTTTTAAAAACCCTAAAACTACCCTACATTTCTGAGAATAAACAAATCTCCTTCTTGGAGAAAACCTACATTCTTTTCCAGTTACTGGAAAATGTAAGTGATACCATGTCTTAAAAATTTAGCACTGCAAACCCCGGCAGCTGCTCTTTCCCATTGGCGTGCATCAGCATTGCCCTCACCTGCCCTCCACCCGCCGACAGCCAGTGCCCACTCTATCTCATAGCCATTTTCTATGGAAAACCAAGGAGACCAGGCTATGATAGCCACTGGCAACTTTGAAGAACAAGACGTCTTTAGAGAAGCTTGATCTTGAAGGCCTCAGCCTGAGACCTTGCAAAGCCAGATTCCAGCAGAGTTCCTCTATCTCATCTTGCTGAGTGAAGGTGCTGCACCTTTCTCCAGTATTTTTCCATCTCCTGAGAGGTACAGGGAAATCAGAATCATGGCTGTACTCAAGGCCACAGATATGCCCCCTACTGCCACTGTGCAGTTCCTGGGGGCTGGCACAGCAGCCTGCACTGCAGATCTCATCACCTTTCCTCTGGACACTGCTAAAGTCTGGCTGCAGATCCAAGGAGAAAGTCAGGGGCCAGTGTGTGCTGCAGCCAGTGCCCAGTCCCACGGCATGCTGGGTACCATTCTGTTCACGGTGTTCACTGAGGGCACCAGCAGCCTCTACAGCAGACTGGTGGCCGGCCTGCAATGCCAGATGAGCTTCGCCTCTGTCCGCATTGGCCTCTATGACTTTGTCAAGCAGTTCTACACCAAGGGATCTGAGCATGCCAGCGTTGGGAGCTGCCTCCTGGCAGGCAGCACACGGGTGCCCTGGCTATCGCTGTGGCCCAGCCCACAGATGTAGTAAAGGTCCGGTTCCAAGCTCAGGCCCGAGCTGGAGGTGGTTGGAGATACCATAGCACTGTGGATGGCTACAAGACCATCACCCAATAGGAAGGGTTCCAGGGACTCTGGAAAGGGACCCCCCCTAATGTTGTTTGTAATGCCATTGTCAACTGTGCTGAGCTGGTGACCTATGACCTCATCAAGGTCGCTCTCCTGAAGGCCAACCTCATGACAGATGACCTCTCTTGTCACTTCACCTCTGCCTTTGGGGCGGGCTTCGGTACCACCGTCATCACCTCCCCTTGTCAATGTGGTCAGGATCTATCTTGATCCTATCTCGATACATGAACTCTGCCTTGGGCCAGTACAGCAGCGCTGGCCACTGTGCCCTTACCATGCTCTGGAAGGAAGGGCCTGAGCCTTCTACAAAGGGTTCATGCCCTCCTTTCTCCGCTTGGGGTCCTGGAACATGGTGATGTTTGTCACTAATGAGCAGCTGAAGTGGGCCCTCATGGCTGCCTGCACATCCCTGGAGGCTCCTTTTTGAGCCCTTCTGCTGCTGACCTGACCGCCTCTGGCTCTAGCTTTACCTCCAGCCAAGCCATGCTTCCTTTTGCCTCTTTCCCCCTTCCCCCTTCCTTCTTCCCACCACCTCCTTTTCTCCCCACATTTCCCGCACCCCCTTCTCCCCACTGGTTCAGTGCTAGTGGAGCTGACCCTGTCTGACAGTGAAGAAGTCTGGCCCCAGCCAGGACCTCAAACCCTCTCTCTGTCCTTTGAAAAGTTCAGACCAAATCATCCTGACCCCCAGCCTGGCCCAGCCCAACCAGCCTATCACCCATAAAGCAATCTCAACCATGGAAAAAAATAAAATAAAATAAAATTTAAACATCTGGGGAATGAACTAAAACAAACCCTTATACCTGCCCTGGGGAAGAAAAATAGGAAGGAAGGAGGGAAGGAAGGGAAGACCAAAAACTAGCTGTTTAACGTTTTTTGTTTGTTTTTTATTTTTTTGCTATGTAGTTCATGCTGGTCTTGAATTTACTGTGTAGACCAGACTGGCCTTGAACTCTCAGTGATCCTCCTATCTCAGCCTCCTGAGTGCTGGGATTACAGGTGTGTTGCACCACACACACACACACACACACACACACACACACATAAATTTCCAGCAAAATTAACTAAGTGACTAGCTTTGTTCAATGTCTCATGAAGTTGTCATAAATAATTTAAACATAATTGTCAAAGTAAATTGTGGTTTTTTTTTGTTTTGTTTTGTTTTTTTGTGGGTACCGGGGGGTCGACCTCAGGACGTCGCGCGCCAGGAGGCGCCCGTGCCGCTGAGCGATATCACTGGCCCCTTTTTTGTATGTGGGTTCCGGGAGTCGAACTCGGGCCCTCGCACTTGCCGAGCAGGCGCTTAAGCCGCTGAGCCATCTCACCGGCCCTGTGGTTTTTTTTTTTTCAGAACATCGGGAATCACTGAGACGTCTGCTCTCCCATCAGTAAATTGTTAAAATACACTTACATAAAGGGAAATGGAATAAAAATTAAAAAATGAACTTTTCAAAATGACTCTGTTTTTATTTTTTTCTGGACATGGAGTCCTGCAATGTTGCCTAGACTGGAGGCATAACTGAGACTACACGTCCATGCAACTGCTGCTGACTTGATTCTATTTTATAAAATATGTCTACTTAAAAGTAATTTATAATGTATTAACCACTGTTACCCTCCTATTATGTTGTTTTGAAATTTTGTTCTTTTTTGATTTGTTTTGTTTTGTTTTTTCTTCTCTTTAAAAAAAAAAAAAGTAATTTATAGCTGGGAACAGTAGTGCATGTCTGTAATCTCAGTTATTCAAGAGACTAAGGCAGGAGGATAGCAAGTTTGAGGCCAAACTGGGCAACTTAGCATGATTCTGTTTCAAAAATAAATAAATAAAATAAAAAAGTCTGGGGCTATAGCTCAATGCTCTCTGTCTGGGTTCAGTTTCTAGTACTGAAAAAAAAAAATTTCCAAAATCTTCACAGTAACTTAAAACCTTAAAATTATACGAGGCTAAATTAGATGGTAGATATTTGTTAAATATCTAGATCATTTTCAAATAAAATGTAATACATTAACATTAGTTGCTAACCATAAGATTAAACTTACTTACTTCTAGCTTATTACAGAAGAACAAAAGGTCTGCTAATAAGCATGTCCTAGCTGGGTGTGATGGCACACAGTTATAATCTCAGCACTTGGGAGGCTGAGGCAGGAGGATCGCCGCCAGTTTGAGGCCAGCCTGGGCTACATAGTGAATTCACAGACAGCCTGAAAAACATAGCAAGATCCTGTTTCAAAAAAACAAATGAGAGGGCCGGTGAGATGGCTCAGCGGCTTAAGTGCCTGCCTTGCCAAGCGCGAGGGTCCGAGTTCGACTCCCGGAACCCACATACAAAAAAGGGGCTGGTGATATCGCTCAGCGGCACGGGCACCTGCTGGCACACGAGGTCCTGAGGTCGACCCCCCGGTACCCACACAAAAAAAAAAAAAAAACAAAAAACAAATGAGGGGCCGGTGAGATGGCTCAGTGGCATAAGCGCCTACCTGGCAAGCGCGAGGGCCCAAGTTCGACTCCTGGAACCCACATATGAAAAAGGGGCCGGTGATATCGCTCAGCGGCACGGGTGCCTACTGGCGTGCGAGGTCCTGAGGTCGACCCCCCGGTACCCACAAAAAAAAAAAAAAACAACAAATGAACAAAGAGAGAGAGAGAGAGAGAGGGACTATGTGATCAATCACTATTCTTGCTGTATAGTATTATATAATCAGGCCAAATAAATTACTCTTACTAATTACTAATAAATTAGTCTTACTAACAAATAAATTAATCTTACTTTAATTATCTTTGGTGAAAAATGAAATTAATGTGGAAGAAAATTCTACGTTTCAATAAAAACTATACATAATACATTGAAAGTGGATGTCAAACAATGCCATGTTCATTGACTTTAAGCTTTTTCCTCTTAATAAACTCACTCCTGCACTTTTGTATGTTCCATCAGTAACTGACATTTCCAAGTGTTCTCCCACTCTCTTGACTTGGAATCACTAAAAATGAAAACTACTGGGCCGGGGATTGACACATTCAGTGTTAGTATCTTGGGGACCTAGGTTTGAACATAGGTTTGTTGTAAAAAACAAAACGAAAACTGAAAACTACTAGCTAGGCACAGTGGTGTACTCTTACAGTCCCAGCTACTCAGGAGCCTGGGAAAGAAGGATCAGTAGAGACCAGCCTGGGCAAATTAGTGACTTAGCAAGACCTTGTCTCAAAATAATAAAAATAAAAAATAAAATGATTGGGGATGTAGCTCAGTCCAAGCCCCAGGTTCAATAGCTAGTACGCAAACACCCTCAAAACTAAGACTTCCACTTTCCTAAATTCCTAACAAGCTAAAGCTGGACAACTTGACATAAACCTCAGACAAATCTCCACAACAGGTCATGGTTGCACATCCTTCATGCCCATTACTACATAAGCCACTTGAAAGGTTCACCAGAACACCCAATAATATCACCAGAGACATCCAAACTACAAACTAGGAAATGTACTCACCTCCAACTAAAAATGCTTCGAACTAAATGTTCTGAATTGACTGTACTCTGGAATCAAAACTGGGTTGATATTGGCTCTAAGCACTAAACTTTGTTTTTCTTTTGTTTCCATAAAATGTCTCTCATTAAATACTTGTTGTTTTCACAGCATACAGAGGCCTAACTTAGATGAGAGCCTGTAGCATCACTTTCTACAGTGAGAATCAAGTACTTAACTGTACTGAACTATTCTCATGACCAAAAGTCTACCTCCAGGAGATAACGGCCAATATACATAGATTTGCTTGTCTCTGGAATTTTCTATGTAACATTTTCACACCACAATTGACCAGAGGTAACTGCAACCATGGAGGTGAAGCGATGGATAAAGGGGGATTACTGTGTAGGTAACTGACTCTAACCTTTAACTTCTTTTTTTTGGAGGGGGTGGTTTGAGACAGGGTCTCACTATGTAGTTCAAGCTGGCCTTGAATTCACTGTGTAGCCCAGGCTGGCCTTGAACTCATGGCAATCCTCCTATCTCAGCCTCTCAAGAGCTGGGACTATAGGCCTGTGCCACTATACCCAGCTCTAACTTCTTTAGCACTTCATTTCTTTATGAGGGCTTCTGTGCCATGTAAAACTTGTATTTAAATTTGTGCTTTGTCCTTGTTAACTTATCAGTCAATTTAATTCTTTGGCTCAGCTAGAACCCTGAGGATGGAAGAGTTGTGCCACCCCATAGGGATAGAAATAGAATCTCCCACAGACCTGCAGCAATAATATGGGCAGTGGTGGTGGGGGTGCAGATCCTGTGGGCTTGGGGAGTGAACTGAGGGCATCAGCCACCTTTCCAGGAGACTTGGAAACCGTAACTGAGGTGTGTGCAGGTGGCAGGTAATTGGTTGGCTTCCTGTAACAGCCATTAATAAGGTTTCCTGCATCCAACCCCTCCCCCCAGCCAAACTCCTTGGTCTGACCACAGTCACTCCAGCCCCACGGAGCCCCTCCAGCATCATGGTCATCATGGTCCATGTACCCCGCAGAACCTTGTAACTGTCAGTCCTTGCCTGCTCTTCCCACTCCATCCAGCTTTCTGTGCTGCTGGAAACATCTTGAGATTTCTTCCTCCTGAAGCTCCCATTCAGAAGTCTCAGCCTGGCGTGGTGGCGGATGCCTGTAATTCCAACACTTGGGAGGCTGAGGCAGGAGTATTAGTGTGAGTTCCAGGCCAGTCTGGGCTACATAGTGAGTTCAAGACCAGCCTCAACTACATGACGAGACCCTGTGTCAAAAAAAAAAAAAAAAAAAAAAGGGCCGGTGAGATGGCTCAGTGGCATAAGTGCCTGCCTGGCAAGCGCGAGGGCCCGAGTTCGACTCCCGGAACCCACATACGAAAAAAGGGCCGGTGATATCACTCAGAGGCACGGGTGCCTGTTGGTGCGCGAGGTCCTGAGGTCGACCCCCGGTAACCACCAAAAAAAAAAAAAAAGATCTCAAAGAAGGCAGGATTAAACCCTTGCTCCCTGCTAACGTTTCTCAGTCCCGCCCCTGGAACTGCATCTAGTGGTCCATGCCCCACGATTACGCAAGAGTCAGGTTACTTAGGAGCTTAAAATTTTACCAGCTGCCTACGCAAACATCAGCACCTTAAAAGATTGCCCAGAGCATCCGCACGTCATTGCACGAGCCTAAGCTCGCAAAGTCCTTTCATGGTGACTCTCATAACACTCTGCATCCTGTAAAGTAGCGGGACTGAGAACATACAGCGTTTGGTGGCATTAGCAACTGTAAGCCGTCCCTGTCCCCTAACCACATCTCTTTCTTGGTCCCAGCTCCAGCCCCAACTCTTCCAGTCAACACAGTCTGGAAAGTTCCTTCTCGGTCACCACTTCCCGCCACAATGACAACCAATCAGAAGGATCATTTCGCTAGTGAAGGTGGCCCATCACGATCGGGATTTTAGCCTGGGACCCGCCCTATAGCTGTCGGAGCCAATGGCAGTTGCGTACGTGATGAGCCAATCAAGACGTGGCATACTGTGTGGTGGCCGGCGGTTGAACACATTGTGTGTGCTCGAGAGGAGGCGAGAGCCGTGTGCAGGCGACTGGAACCGTCATGGTGAGCCGGGAATAGTGGGGCCGGGACGGTGGGGAGGAACCCACTGTGGACCCCGGGGCATTAGCAAAGTCGTGGGGGGGGGTCTGTGGCAAGTGGCGTGAGGGTCTTGTGGTAAGGACGGTGGAATATAGTATATGGTGGAAAATCTCACTACCTCCATTAGGTGCGGGATTTGTTTTGTTTGGTTTTGGTTGTTGTTGGAGACAGAGTCTCGCTGTGTAGTTCGGGGGCTGGCCTCGAATTCGTGGTGATCCTGCAGCCTCTTGAGTGCTGGGGGTACAGTCGGTGTGCGCCACCACGCCGGGCTGGGTTATTTTGTTGTTGCTGTTGTTTTATACTTCCAGGGTGTTTTTTGGTTTTAATCAAGACCAGTCAAACGGAAATAGGTCTATTTATTCTCCTTGCCCTTTTTCACATTTTTCTTTTCATTGTAAAAAGAAGCCCTAGTGGGCTCCCTGGCATGGCGCCTCTAGTCCACCTGTTCAGGGGGCTGGTGCTGGAAGGTCTCTTGGGCCAGAAGTTAGAGGCCAGCTGAAAACACGGGGGTGGGGAGGGCAGGGTTCACTTCTAGTTATGGGTAGAAAGATCCACATTGTTTGCAGCTGCATAGTATTTTAGTGGGTGCCTGCACCTTAGTATATTATTCAATCAGTCTTTTGCTTAACTGGATACTTGGGTGGTTTATAATTGTTTACATGGAAACCAGAAGTGAGTGACCTTGTTTGCTGTGTTAAGTGTGTGCGTGGGATTTTAGAAATGGATGTCTGTAATTTTGTAGATATTGTCAGATTGCTTTTCATCACCAATAAATGAGAATTCCTGTTCTCCCCTGGAAGGGTAGGCTTTTGCCTTTAATTTGTTCCTTTTTTATATTCCCAGATCATATATACCTTCTAGGTAATTGTTGAATGAATACATTAATAGTCTACATATTAGTCTACATATCTCTTTATACATATTGAGTATAAGTGGCATAAAGACAGTTTTATGTGGAGAGAGGCCAGAAAGACCCTTTTACAGGACTTTACAGTTCACATTTCTCTCTCTCTCGCTCTCTCTCTCTGATAGTGAGATTGAACACAGGACCTTCACACTAATCTACATTCCCAGCCCATTATTTATTTATTTACTTTGGATTTTTGAGACAGGGTCTCAGGCTGGCCTTGAACTCACTACAGTATGGATCCCAGGCTGGCCTTGAAGTTGCAGTGATTGTCCTGCCTCAGCTTCAGAGTGCTGGGATTACAAGTGTGTGGCACCACACCTGGCTCCATTTTTTATTGTTCACCTCGAGACATGGTCTCTAAACTGTGCAGACTAGGCTTAAACTTGCAGTGGTCCTCCTACCTCAGCCTTCTGGAGTTCTGGGATTACAGTCATGGGCCACCACATCCAGCCTCCAGTTCAAGTTTCAGTTGTACTCAGTTAACTGAGGTGAAGAGCTGGTCATTTTAACCTTAATTTCCCCTTGAAACTGAAATTAATATTTTGGCAGCTTCCAAAATTTATAAAATGTATTGTGACTTTGTAACAACACAGATTAACCTTGGTACTCTCCCTCTATGAAAGTTGATTTTGAGACTTCTCTTACTGGCACAACATGGGATAAAGCTCCTCAAAAGCATTTTTTGGGGACTGGGGATATAGCTCAATGGCACAGTGCCTGCCTGGCAAGTGCAAGGTCCTGAGTTCGATTCCGAGTACCAAAAAAAAAAAAAAGCATTTTTTGTTTTGTGGTGCTACAGTGGAACTCAGGGCTTTGTGCATGCTAGGCAGATACTCTACTGCTCTAAATTTGATTTTTTTTTTTTTTTTTGGTGGTAGTAGGGAATGAATCCAGGGCCTTTGCACTGAGCATTCCTAGCTCTTTTTATACTCAGCCTCCAGAGTAGCTGTGATTAAGCATACGCCACCAGTTTTGGAGCCAGGAGATTGAGGCAGGCGAATCATAAGTTGGCCAGCCTGGATAGTTTATAGGAACCTGTCTCTAAATTAAAAAAAAAAAAAGTGCTGGGAATGTAGCTTAGTGGTAGAATACTTGCCTAGGTGTGTGCAAAGACCTGCATTCATTCCCCAGCCCTGCAAAAGAAAAAAGGTAAAATGAATATGACATAAAATTTTCCATTTTACTCATTTTCATGTATACAATTCAGTGACATTAAATAATGATAATATATAACTATAACCACTGTTTCCAGGATTTTTCATTAACCTCTGTTCTTTTTTTCTTCAATGTACAATATAATATTAATTCCATTCATTATATTTTTTCTCTAGAAAATGTGCTTTTTAATGATAAAGTTTCATTTAGGTATTTTTATATTAAACATGTCTCTTATACTCATTTTTTCTTCTACTATCCTGAACATATAGATAAGTACATAATATTTAGTGTCCTAGTTGACCAGTAGTATCATCTATGTCATTTCTGGGTTAGTATTTATTGGTGGCCTTATTTCTTCATTATGGTCATATGTTCTTTCCTTTTTAGTACCTGAAAGGTTCAGATTGAATACCAGATATTATGAATTTTACATTGCTGGGTTATACATTGGGCAGCATTCCTTTAAATATTTTGGGGCATTTCTTGGGATGTGGTTATTTTGCCAGGAGCCAGTTTGATCCTTGGAGGCTTGCTTTTCTGCTTTCTTACATGGGTTCAGAGCAGCCTTTACTATAGGGCTCATTTAGCCCCACTGCTGAGGACTCCAGTCAGTGCTCTGACAGTCAGGAGGTCTTTCCAGCACGATTGGGGGAAACACAAGCTGTTCCCAGCCCTAGGTGAGCCCCAGGATTGTCCAGCCTGCCCTGCCTGGTCTCAGCAGCTCTCTCCCACACCACTTGTGCTGAGCAGGACTCAGCTGTAGACGCAGGTGGACTCTGCTGGTTTGCACAGAGCTCTTTGTGTGCAGCTCTGTCTCACCTGCTCTGCGCCGTGGTTTCTAGCTGCATCAGCCTCCCTGAACAGCAGTATCTTCTCAATCCAGGGAGATCCCTGGGCTGTGTTTGCCTTTCTTCTCTCTCTGAGGTAGCCTGGAAACTCATGAGGTGTGTGGGGTGATCCTATGTTTACTATTTTCCGTGCTCTGAGGAATCACTGTCTTGTACAACCTGTCACACAATCAGTGAAAATTCTTATTCCATGTTGTGTCTGATTTTCTAAGCCATTCCTTAGGACAGAATACAAAATCTTATTCCTCGGGTAGAAACAAATTTGCTTGATTTACATTTTTCTGTACTGGTAATTGAACCCAGAGCCTTCATATACAGCCCTTTTCTTTTTTCATTTGGGACTGGATCTCACTAAGTTGCCCAGTCTGAACTCAAAATAGCAGTCCTCCACCCTGAGTCTTACAGAGTGCTAGGTGTATAGCAGAGCACATTTTTAAATACCTTAATTGCTGGGAAGGTTAATGACTATTTCTGTTGATAGTTCAAGTATGCCCATATTCACGTTGGATAGGCAGGTATTCTGATATAAAATGACCATTGGAGGCTCATGGGGTGTATGTGTGAGAAAACCTTTAGAAATAAAATATTTTACAAATGTGGATTTATGACATCAGGTCTCATTTGCATTTTGTACAGTTTGAATTGCCTCGAGGATGAATGGGTTTCACATTTCTGTTCTGGTTCCCAGAGGGAGTGTATCTCTATCCACGTGGGGCAGGCAGGTGTCCAGATCGGCAATGCCTGCTGGGAATTGTACTGCCTTGAACATGGAATCCAGCCCGATGGTCAGATGCCTAGTGACAAAACCATTGGCGGCGGGGACGACTCGTTCAACACGTTCTTCAGCGAGACTGGGGCTGGCAAGCATGTGCCCAGAGCAGTGTTTGTGGACCTGGAGCCCACGGTGGTAGGTAGGTGCCCGGACCCTGGAGGGAGGCTTTCCAGGGAGGTTGGGAGAGCCCTGGAAAAGCCCCACATGGTGGGCTCCTTGAATCCCCCTGCAAGAAGGACAGGATACATAAGCCTGTGTCATGACATCGTTGGGTGAGAAGCTGAAAGGTTCCTGATTGAAGGTTCTTGACTCTGGGGTGCAGGCTCCCATCTTAGGAAAGCTTGACCTGCAGGGAAAAGCTTCCTTGCCAGGAGGCTGATGGGCTGTGGAGACATTCCCTGCTGGCTGCCCCTGCCCTGGTCAGGTGGTTTCTGCACAGACCCTGTGTGCAGTGAGCACGGGCCTCGGTTCCCTCCTTCATGCTGTGGAGATTCTCATGCTGGTGCACGAGGGTCCGGACCTGCTCTTAGACATGAAAATAAGAATATTTGGTTCTTCATGATTAGATGCCCAAAGTAGTTCCAAGAGATGGAAAAGATGAGGTGGCAGGATCTGAAATTTGACCCCAGCTTGGGGATTCGAACAACTCAGTGAAATGCAGTCTCAAAACAAACAAAACCTACTAGTGATGTAGCTCAGTGTGAAGACCCTATGTTCAGTACTACTCAACAGACGCAGAGAAAGAGAGAGAGAAGGGAGGGAGAGAGAGAAGAGGGAGAGGAGGAGGAGGAAGGGGGAAGGATGAACGAGAAGATGGGGAGGGGGGAGAGAAGAGAGGACCTTTTAGTGACGCCAAGAGATGCAGGATGTCACCTTACAGCCTGCAGGACCCAAGCCGTATAGGGTGCTGTGATGAGACTGTCCCAGCAAAATCACATTCACACTGACCTGGGTTTGGGAGGGAGTTCGTTTCAGTATTTTTGTTTTGTTGCAATACTGGTGATTGAACATAGGGCCTTGCAAGGAGCTACATCCCCAGCCCTTTTGAAAATTTTTGAGACAGGGTCTCGCTAAATCGGAACATCGCCGAGGCAGGCTTGTCTTGCGATCTTCTGGCTCAGCTGCCCAGAATGCTTGGATTACAGGAGTGTGGCTCATGACTTCTAAATTATTTTCTTTGATGTAGCTTAGGTAAGAAAGAGCTGGCCACCAGTGGAATCACCTGTGTGGGTATGTGAGCGCTTTTTTCCCCGTCAACGTGAAATGGTCTTGGCATTTATTTATTTATTTATACCGTGAGCTGACATTACCTTCTTAGAGCCATCTGCTGCATTTGTGCTTTGCAGAGACTTTTTTTGGGAGGACAGGGTCTCACTGTGTTCAGGCTGGCCTTGAACTCACTGTGTAGCCCAGGTCGGCCTGGAACTCTCAGTGATCTTCTCGCCTTAGACTCCCAAGTGCTGGTATGGCAGGTGTGTGCTGGTACCGTAGGTGTGTGCTGCTATAACAGCTCGCAGACAGACTTTCTACAAGTCAAGGAATGAGTAGCATATGCATTTGTAGAGAGAACCATCCCTGAGTGTGTCCATCGTGGTGAGTACAGCAGCCCTGCAAGGCTCACGGCTCACGTGGTCTCTTTGTAGATGAAGTGCGCACGGGAACCTACAGGCAGCTCTTCCACCCAGAGCAGCTGATCACAGGGAAGGAAGATGCAGCCAATAATTATGCCCGAGGCCATTACACCATTGGCAAGGAGATCGTGGACCTGGTCCTGGACCGCATCCGCAAACTGGTAAGAGCACTGAGACGGCATCATGTGGATATTGCTCTGGATGGGAGGGTAGGATCTTAGGCCAGTGGGGGCGAACCTATGGCACGCGTGCCGCAGCCCAGCCAGCCGTTTGTCAGCATTGAAAGCTCTGAAAGGTTCGCCATCACTGCCTTAGGCCGTGAAGGGGTCAGACTTCGGCAGTTCTTAGAGAAGAGTCAGGAGTCCGCAGAGGTCTCGCAGTGTCGTGTCTGTTGCAGAGCACCCACAGCTCTGCACTGTCTGCCTTTCTTTGCTTCTGCAGTGACACGCGTTCATTATGGCTGTGTGAGTCCACATCTCCTTGCAGAGGCAGAGAGAAGGGAGCCTGGCCTGTTGGAGGTTGGCGTGTGGCTTGTGCAGGCTATGGCTCATGTTGTCTGGTTTCTCATAGGCGGATCTGTGCACAGGCCTGCAGGGCTTCCTCATCTTCCACAGCTTTGGAGGCGGCACGGGCTCAGGGTTCGCATCTCTGCTCATGGAGCGGCTCTCGGTGGATTACGGCAAGAAGTCCAAGCTGGAGTTTGCCATTTACCCAGCCCCCCAGGTGTCCACGGCCGTCGTGGAGCCCTACAACTCCATCCTGACCACGCACACAACCCTGGAACACTCTGACTGTGCCTTCATGGTGGACAACGAAGCCATCTATGACATCTGTCGGCGCAACCTGGACATCGAGCGCCCCACCTACACCAACCTCAATCGTCTGATCGGGCAGATCGTGTCCTCCATCACGGCCTCCCTGCGCTTCGACGGGGCCCTGAATGTGGACTTGACGGAGTTCCAGACCAACCTGGTGCCATACCCCCGCATCCACTTCCCCCTGGCCACCTACGCCCCGGTCATCTCTGCCGAGAAGGCCTACCACGAGCAGCTGTCGGTGGCCGAGATCACCAATGCCTGCTTCGAGCCAGCCAATCAGATGGTCAAGTGTGATCCTCGCCATGGCAAGTACATGGCCTGCTGCATGTTGTACAGGGGAGACGTGGTTCCGAAAGATGTCAATGCTGCCATCGCCACCATCAAGACCAAGCGCACCATCCAGTTTGTGGACTGGTGCCCAACTGGATTCAAGGTAGGACTGGGTGAAGTCTAGTCATTGTGCCCGTCAGCAAATAGCAGCCCTGCAGAATCATGCTGTCCCTGAATGGCCACATCCTTTGGGCAGAATCTCTGTTGCACTTGGGCTAGGCTCATGGTGATTTAGTTATTTAACTAGAGTGAAAATTTATTCGGTCTTTGCAATTTCTGAAAAAAATACATATTTGAGAGAATGGGGTATTTTCTTTTTGTTTGTTTGTTTGTTTGGTTTTGCTTTTCGTTTTGCTTTTTTGAGATAGGGTCTCACTATGTAGTGCAGGCTAGCCTTAACATCACAGCGATCCTCCTGCCTCAGCCTCCCAAGTGCTAGGGTTACAGGCGTGCGACACCACTCCTGGCTGGTTTTTTTTTTTTTTTTTTTTTTTTTTTTTTTTTGTGAGAGAGAGACCCTAAATCTTTATTTCCTCCCTTGTGGACATCAGGGAACCAGGGCTTCTGGTGTCCCTGCCCACCTCTACTCCCATCCCCACCCCCCCTCCAGGTCTAGGCAAGGTCTGTGCTCTGGAGATGGGTGCCCAGAGCTACAGATGCCTCCTACAGGTAGCCCACTGGCTTCCTTCCAAGGGGATGGTCCTCCTGCCATCCCAGTGGGAGTGAGTCTGGCCAGCTCTGGCTGCAACCTGCTGGGCTGGTCAGTAGGGTGTTCCTTCTCAGATCCGGGAGCCTTGGGGCTGCCGCCCCCTCTGCTCCTGTTCAGAAGCGCTCTCTGCTTCAGTTCTTGCTGACAAGGAAACCAACTGTCTCTGACCAGGGGTCCTGGTGAGGACCCAGTATGGGCAGTCCCTGAAGGCGTCACCATCTCATGCAGCCCCTGGGGACTGCTCCATTCCTCAGCCTCTGGGCTTCTGGGCCCTGCCACATGGGTCAGGTCTACAGGGCCCTTGCCCCCTGGGACCCCTTTCGTCAGGACCCTCTTCCTCTCAGGTCTGGTCTCACTGGCCCGGGCTGGCTTGATAAAGACTACTCATCCTTCACCACAGCTGGAGGGGTCCGGGTTGAAGGAGGGGATGGAGTCCGTGGGAACTGTGGGACTCAGGGAGCCCAGGAAGGCCAGGGCAGATTGCTCTACTCACTGGCCTCGGCCACATCCTCCAGGCTGTACTTGGTCCAACGCTCAGGGTGTGCCCACATAGTCAGGGATGGGGGGTACCCTTGGGGGCTTAGGGCTCCCCTGGGCCCTGCCTAGGCCACCTCCTGGAGGCTTGCTTAAGGGCACCAGGGGCTGCTTGAAGTCTCTATTGTCACTCATGGTGGTTTGGGCTGCAGAGGGTGGCACCTGCCTTGCTGTCCCTTGAAGACAACCAAAGATGCTGAAGCTTCCCTGGCAGAAGGCAGAGCACATGTCTAGAAGGCGGAAGGGCTACATTGCAGTGCTGGGGAAGCCTGCGCGGTGAGAAGGAGGCTCTTCCAGCTGTGGCTCTTCCTGGGCCTCCCCAGCAGCACCTCTGGAGACGGTGATTCCACCTCGGCACCACTGAATCAGAGAAAGAGTCAGAAGGCAGGGTGTCATACTCTGTCACTTGCTCAGCCTCCAAGCCAGGGGAGGGCTCGCCTGCCCCGCCTTAGTCATGTTTCCCCAGGCCACGCCACAGCACGAGTCTGTCTGGTCTGCTGCATGGCTCTGGTGCACAGTGGAGCCCGGGCTAGTGGGGCGTAGGAGCCCTGACCACCAAGGTCCTCTGTCCAAGGAGTGTTCTCCGGCCCAGGTGTGGAGCTGCTTGCCGGGTTGGGCCTTATTTGATGCGGACAATGGTCTCCAGGTAGGCGAAGCATGGCCAAGTGGCCTGCGTAGGGCTTGTTGCAGCTGCAGCTGGCTGCCCTGAACACAAGGAGAATACAAAGTGCTAATGTGGGACCCTCCCCTAGCTTGGAGGCTGCCAGTAGAAACGCTGGGCACCACAGGCAGAACATGCAACCTCCTGGTGTGGGCCACTCGGGGGGCAGAGGACTGGCATCCCCGTGCCTGTTTCAGCTGGCAGGGTACTTGCCCAGGCCACCATGCTGAGGCTGCAGTGCGCAGTGGGCAGCGCTGTCCCCTCTGGCCCATGTCTTCAAGGCCAGCGCTGGCTTCTTGGGTGCCCCACTCCTCACAGCTGGCACCCTGCTGGCTGGGGTGGTTCTAAAGGATGTTTTGCCCTTTTCTGGGTGGTAGGATTAGTGTTGGAAATGTAGGAATTTTATGGACATTTTGGTACTTCATGTGGGGTATTATTTGAGGTAATACTATAATAGATGTCACTGGATCCCTCTTCATTGTGTAGGTGTGTGGAAATTAGTATCAATTCAGTTAGTTCTACCGAGTGCCTGATTGAAAGTAAAACTGTCATAAATCTTTTTGTGCTGAAAGCGGCAGTATCTTCTGTCACTCTAGAAATTGTGGCCAGGTTTTGTCTCCAATACGAGATTTGTACTATCCTTCCTTTAATACACTAAGAAACCTGTTGATACAGGGCTAAGATACAGAACAGCCAAATAATCCAAGGGAAGTATAACTCTCAATCTGCTAGATGTCTGAAATGCAGAGTATGTGTTCTCTAAAATTGTATGAATTCTAGAACAATGCAGGTTAAGAGTAGGAAGAATTTTTTGAGAGAGAGTTTCTGAGAGGGACAGAAGAGGGCCCAGAAAGTGAGTCGCCCGCTGACCCCGCTTCTCAAGGGTGTTTTATTGGGCAAAGCCAAAGGTGAGGCAGGTCTTAGGTGGGACAGATACATAATCAATAAGATTACAGGCATAGTCACACAGATGGGTGTGAGATGGGACCAACTGTAGTGAACCAGTAAAATTACAAGTATAGTCCCTTAGGTGATACTGATTAAATAGGGATCAAATTGGAAAGCAAGTCATGTAGCATGGGAGGGAGAAGGACTTTGCTGGAAGGGGTGGTGGGTTAAGGAGGTTTTGGTCCCCTACCCAAGGTGATTGATGTCTATTTAGAATATCAGTCACTGTTGTTTATCCCTAGGGGAAGTATGTGGGTGTAGTTGGTCCTCTTGAAGCCTGGCCTTCAGTGAATGCACCTCCAGCCACGGTTGTCTTCTACACTAACCTTTTGAAGGCCCAGCCCTGTCTGCCTACAATATTTCTAACTAACTTAGCTACCAATAATACTGTCACTTTTCACACAGGATTAGTAGTTACCGATCCTGTCAATTCTTTGTGTCTTGGAACTGTTGTTCTTTGCTTTTCGTGCCTTCTTTGGTTCAGCTGCTCATTGCTTCTGGTAGCTTCACTGCAGTAGGTTCCTCACCAGGACATTTTTGCTCTGGGATTATCTTCTTCCAGATCAGACATTTTCATGATTGTCAAACCAGCTGCTTAATTTTGTAAATACCATTTGGCCTAAACACAGCCACACCTGTTCACTTAGGGATTATTTGTGGCTGCTTTTACAATGCATCAACAGAGTTGAGCAATTGCGACATGACAGAGAACAACTGTGAAGTGCAGAATTTGTCCTGTCTCACCCTTTGCAGAGCAAGATTGCTGGTCTCTAGTTGATGCTAGAGCTGCCCAAACTGTGGTTGTTGATCTCTGATTCTGACACTTGGAATGCCTCCTTTTGGTCCCCAAACCAGAATGCTGCTCCTGCCCTCACTTAAGCACACAGGTAGACCACCTCCTGCCACTGTGTAGCACATTCATGTGATTTCTTTCGCATGTGGCTGTACCCATAGGCTTTACTGGTGTGTCAGCAGGGAGCATGACCTTCCCTGGGGGCATCACAGTTGTATTTGGGACTCTGACTTTCTGGGTGGAAAACGTTTCAGCTACAGAAATTCATCACCATCTCCTTGAACCTTATGGAGAGTAAATTTCACAAAGAATACAAGGCAGTGTAAAACAGAGTCCCTTCCCTTGGATACCTCTCACCTGCCAGTTGCTGGGGCTCTGCCCTTCAGGCCACTTGGGACAGAGGCAGAGTGGCCAAATGAAGTGTCTTCTTTCCCTGTTTTCTTCTTTCTGGAGCCATCATCACCCTGCTGTCCTGCACCCTGCCCAGCAAAGGGTTTGGTGCCTTTTGTGGAGTGTTCTCTGTGGTCATCAGAGGGTACCTATAGTGTCTTGTGGTTGAGGAAAAGTAGCCACCATTTCTGGGTTTAGTTCACGTTTCCTAATGGGTTTTCTTTCCCTTGTCTTGCAGGTGGGCATTAACTACCAGCCCCCCACTGTGGTCCCAGGGGGAGACCTGGCCAAGGTGCAGCGGGCTGTGTGCATGCTGAGCAACACCACTGCCATTGCTGAGGCCTGGGCTCGCCTGGACCACAAGTTCGATCTCATGTATGCCAAGCGGGCCTTTGTGCACTGGTACGTGGGAGAAGGTATGGAGGAAGGCGAGTTCTCCGAGGCCCGGGAGGACCTGGCAGCGCTGGAGAAGGATTATGAAGAGGTGGGCGTGGATTCTGTGGAAGCAGAGGCTGAAGAAGGGGAAGAATACTGAGTCGGCGTGAGTAGCTGGCAGACATTCCTGTCTTCCACTGTCATTTGCTACCCTGTAGCATGGCTGTCTTCAGGTTATTTACAATTAAAATTTCTATTTAAATCCTTGTGTCTGTTGTGCTGTCTGTCTGCCCGCCCACAGCAGGAACAGGATCTCAGAGCTATGTGGAAATCTGGTCCAGGCCCTAGTCTGCTCTGTGAGCGTGAGCCTTGGGGACAGCAGTGCTGTAATGTTTAAGAAACCACTGCTGGGGCCGGTGAGATGGCTCAGCGGCTTAAGCGCCTGCCCGGCAAGCGCGAGGGCCCGAGTTCGACTCCCGGGTCCCACATACGAAAAAGGGACCGGTGATATCGCTCAGAGGCACGGGCGCCTGCTGGCGCGCGAGGTCCTGAGGTCGACCCCCGGTACCCACAAAAAAAAAAAAAAAAAAAAAAGAAACCACTGCTGAAGTGAGTTAACCTGAGGGCAGTATTTCAAATCCAGGGTTTCAAAGCACAAAGATTTACCAACTTCTAAGAGAACTAAGGTTTTTTCCCATTGAATTTACTATTGGGGGGGCTTCTCCATTGATGATACATGGTGATTAAAGTATTAAAGATAGAGATGGAGGGTTTAAATCTGAGGTCTGTGGGTAAGGAATGTCCACGAACTCCCTAAAACAGTAGGTCAAATGTGAAGTCAGTGGTTGTGCAGGCGTGTATCCCAGCACTCAGACTGAAGCAGGAAGACTCCAAGTTTTTGTCCAGCCTGGGCAATTTACTGACTTACCAAGACTCTGTCTTAGTCAGTCAAGGCCTGGGAATGTAGGTATTATTTTGTGTTAATAGAGATTAAACTCGGGAACTTTGGAGTGTGTCACATCCCCAGCCCCCCACCCTCTTTTTGGGCAGCACTGGGGATTAAGCCCAGGGCCCTCACGCTGAGCTTCATACCCAGCCCTTTTTGAGACAGGGTCTTGTTACACTGCCTACGCTATCCTGAGTTTATAATCCTCCTGCCTTAGCCTCCTAGAGTGTTGGGATTACAGGAGTATGCCACTGCACCTGGTTCCCAGCCCTTTCTCATTTCTTTACTTTCTTCCTTCTTTCCTTTTCTTCACAAGGACTTGCTATTTAATTCAGGCCAGCCTTGAACTCATGGTGATCCTCCTGCCTATGCCTCCCAAGTGCTGTGATTACAGTGTGCATCACCCTGCCTGGCTTCCCAGCCCTTTTTTAATTCTTTGAGATAGGGTCTAAGTTACTAATTGTCAGACTAGGCTTGAACTTGCAGTCCTCCTGCTTCAGCCTGGAAAGGGATATGATCCACAGAAGGTTACAGTACACCCACATCGACCTCAGTGTGCATGGTCATTTTGAGAAACTATTCTCCCCCTCCGTGCTCACCCACTGCCATCTCTGGCCACTAATACCCTGAAGAGTCCAGGTAGGGAACACCACACTTTTCACTTCAAGGGAATCTTTTTTCACCTGTTTCTAAAAGGTCTGGCAGTGTACATAATCTCTCATGCCCTGAAACCAGGGTCAAGAAGGCAGTTACTGGTTTTGGCCCCATGTTTTGGCTGTAACAGAACCAGGACCAGTGTCCAGAACTCATTATAAATCTTTGTGCTTTTCTTTCTTTACAGTAGTGGGGTTGAACCCAAGGCCTCACGCGTGCTAAGCAAGTGCTCTACCACTTAGCTACTTACTTCCCTATCTCTCTTTATTTTCTGAGACAGGGTCTTGCTCAGTTGCCCAGGCTGGCCTCAAACTTGCAGTCCTGCCTTAGCCTCCTGAGCAGCTGGAATAACAAGCACATACCTCAACATCCAGCAATCTTTGTGCTTTATTACATCTAAAAATTGATAGAGAACGTCTGATCCAGACTATCAGCTTTTTGGAAAGGTTTAACAGAAGGAAACAGCACACAGCCTCTGTTGAAAGAATGATGGTGCCCAGGTGGGCAAAGCAGTCTCTGCCCCCACACTATGTGCTGCTGCGAGAGGTGCTCTTCCCAGGCCCGCTCCCCTTGGGCAGCCTGGTAGCACTGGGCTGGCGGGGCATCCTCTGGCTTGATCCTTCTCGGCTGCTGCGTTCCGCCAGTGTGGGTACTCCACCGAGAGCAGGGCCACCTCTGTTCCTCCCTGAGAAGACAGAACCATGTAAATGTTAGGAACCTGGGCAGGCTCTATTATTGCAACACACCTACAATATTTAGTTCCTTAAACAACATTTATATCTATGTTAGTGTGTAAACTGTTACAGCCAGCAGCCCCACATCTGCCCAGGGGTCCTGAACGGCCTAAATTAGCATATTCCAGAGAAAGCCTTTGAAAGTATGCAGGATGCTTTCTAGGTGTCTCAGGGCCAGAGCAGGAATGCTTTGAAAGGACATACATTATGGATCCATGTAGGGGAAGGCAAGCCTGGCGGGTCTACTGCCCTGCAGCATATGGAATCTGCCTGTCCCTCAGCAGATGGCAGGAGGAACTCGCTGTCTCTCCTCCAATGCATGTTAACACTGAACCAGCTCTCACTACTGCCTCGATCAGACTCTGACAGGAAGTAGAGCAATCATTAAGGACTAAAGCCAGGTTTCTGATTTTGACAGCTCTTTCTGAAGTTTTTTCCCTTGTTTCCTGGAGTACCCTTTGAACACAGTGCTCAAGTCTCTTGCTCTTGGGTTCACTACTGATTCCATGATTGGGTTCCAGTGGAGGCTTCAATGATTGAAACTGCTAGATAATCACCCTGATTAAACCCACTGGTTCATATATTGCTGGATCTATACTTCGCTCTTTTCTTTCTTTTTTATTTTTCCTTGCCTAGCATGTACAAGGCCCTGCAGTCAATCTCTAGCACTGGAAAAAAAGTTGGTTCCAAACAACAAAAACCCTACAAGCTTCCAATTTACGTTAACTTAAGGTGTTCACTCTAGGCACCAAAAGAAAGGATGGGGTTTGGAAGGATGGAACAGAAACACATAGCAATGGAAATAACAGGCCTAGAATCATTGAGGGGGCGGGTCCTGAGTTATAATTTTCCCGTCTCTCTGAGAAGGAAATTAGTCACTTTGAATATCTGAGTTGTTCCTTCCTTTCTCTCCTGACTGGTTAATATTTGGGACCCTGCAGAGAATAAACAAGCTCCTTGAGACTTGTATGCCTCAACCCCTTTCCCATCCCTGGACTCCCTGCCTCCTCTTCTACCTTTCAGCTGTTGTAGGATGACATCCCCTCAGGAAGAGGAACATTTGTCCTCCTCTTTAAACAGGAGGAGCAACAGTAGAAAGGACTGCAAGCTAGACAGTGTAGTTGTGTGATTCAGAGCACAGGATGCTGGACCTGGCTCATACAGGCACCTGAGTGCCACCTCTGCACAGCTCTTCTAACTCCAAAATCAGAGACATTGATTGGCCACAGTAGGAATATTTATACTGTGGAAATCAGTGATAAATCAGGGCTTACTGATTTCTTTTTCTTCTTTTTTGGTACCAGGAATCAAACTCAGGGCCTCGTGCTTGCCAGGCAGGCGCTTACTGATTTATTTTCGAGAGCTGCTTTGTACATGGTTACAAGTCTAGACACCAGGCGAGCATATCTGTCTTCTTCGTTCATTCTCTAGATAACAATAACATTTTACTGTTTAGATTGTTGGATTAAAGATTATCTACATATAAAATCTTCAGTACAGTGTAGGATCCACAGTAAGTGCTCAATAAATACAACTTTTTTTTTTTTTTTTTTTTTTTGGGTGCCGGGAGTCTACCTCA
This sequence comes from Erethizon dorsatum, assembly GCA_028451465.1. Lineage (NCBI taxonomy): Eukaryota > Metazoa > Chordata > Mammalia > Rodentia > Erethizontidae > Erethizon > Erethizon dorsatum. The sequence continues at coordinate 99,585,743 of CM051830.1, read as the reverse complement.
GGACCTCGCGCTTGCCAGCAAGCGCTTGTACCACTGAGCAATATCACCGGCCCTTTTTTTCCTTTATGTGGGTGCCGGGAGTCGAACTCAGGACCTCGTGCTTGCCAGGCAGGCGCTTATGCTGCTGAGCCATCTCACTGGCCCAATACAACTTATTTTTAATACTAGTTCATGTTGTAGCTGCTAAAATGCCTTTCTTGCCAGTGGAGTTTGTTTGTTTATTTTTCAATCTGATTTTATTGGTATATGTTAGATACACACAGTGGTCACATTCATCATAGAGAATTTCTACATGTACATGATATAACTTGTTTCTTTTGCTTACTCTTTATCTTTCCTGTGAAGATAGCCGAAAGATCTGCAGCCACACTTGGGCAAAGCCAAGGGTGTTAACAGCATCTGTAAGACAGAGGACCCTACAGCAACAACACATGTCCAGGAGCAGGCTTGCCCATGGGCTCAGTTCCTCCCACATGGACAGCCAGTCTCCTGTCAGGCCTGGCATAGTCTGCCCTGAAGGCTCTTACCAGGACATGTGTCCCCTCCTTGACCAATGGTACAGGGTTCTCCAAGGCCCCCACCCTGCTTTTTCCTTTTCCTAAGAAACAATGCTTTGACTTTTCTGTGGCCTAGCCAGCTGCATGTTTTCTCCTGTAGACCTTGACCATTCTCAGACACTGATCAACTTATTTAGGTTATTGCCGGAAATACCAAAAGCTCAAATATGTTGCTAAACACTTGGAAACTAGCCCTGGCCAAAGCCAAGTTCCTTGACCAGCCATATTCCTTGAACTTCATGTAAATATATGCTGACCCCCTCCCTGGGACATGCCTAGGTAACCTCTTCAGTCTATCTCCAGGACATACTACAGCCCTCCTCTGTAAGTTCCCTAATAAATACTTTGGAATCCCAACTAGCCTCTCCCCAGGTCGGTTTGGGGCCATCCCTTACAGGAACTCGCCTGCTGCTGCTTTGGGGCAACTCCAGCCTTGGCTTTGGCCCTTTGACACCAGTTCTTCCCTGGCCTTTTCATCAATTTTAATCATATAGCCTGCAAAAGGGATTTTAAGTTCTTGAAGCAAAGATGCAAAACTATGTCCTACGGTCTGAGAGAGAGATCATTTCCATTTTACCATTTGTCACATCCAGCAAGTGAGTCAAGGCTCCTGTATCTGAGACACTGGCAACCATGGCTACTCTGGGGGTTCTTCCAACTTCCTTTCTATGCTCTCCATTCCCCAGATTCTTGCAGTGATAGGATGGCCTTCAGGAGGATTTCTGGGAGAATAATTTCTGGGATCTTTGCTGCTGGTTGAGGTGGGGGGCCTTATCATGGTGCCATGTTCAGAATGCTAGCAGCTCACCCCCACCTTCAATTTTTTTTTTTTTCCTGTGGGTACCGGGAGTCAACCTCAGGACCTCATGTGCCAGCAGGTGCCCGTGCCGCTGAGTGATATCACCGGCCCTTTTTTCGTATGTGGGTTCCGGGAGTTGAACTCTGGACCTCACGCTTGCCAGGCAGGTACTTATGCTGCTGAGCTATCTCACCGGCCCCACCTTCAATTTTCTGCTGCCTTACCAGGTGTGGTGATGCACATCCACCACTTGGGGAGGCTGAGGCAGGAGGATCACAAGTTCAAGGCCAGTCTGGGCAACTTAATGAGACAGTCTCAAAAATGAGCTGGGGATTACAGCTCAGTACAAAGACCCTGGGTTCAATCCCCAGGAAAGGGGAAAAAAAATCCCTTGCCTCACCTAGCATCCAAGTGTTGTATATGATAGATTTAGTAAAGACACAGTAATGGCTGGGCATGGTGGTGCATCCCTGTAATCCCAGCACTTGGGAGGCTGAGGCAGGAGGATCACCAGAGTTCGAGGCCAGCCTGGACTACATAGTGAGTCTCTACCTCTGAAGAAAAAAAAAAAGACACAATAATGGTCTGCCATAGTTGAAGAGCAGGGTGGACAGGAGCATGTGGTGGGGTAACATTGGGCCCACTCACTCAGACTATCAGTGACTCATGAGTACCACAAAGCAGAAAACAGTCAACACACATTTCCTTTGGTACAAACAGCCATAATCCTGGTCCCCAGTGATGACTAGTGGGTATGGGTCCCATCTCAGATAGGTGGCCATGTCCTGCCACTCTGCAGCATCTCCCTTAACATGCTAGTGTCCTCCTTAGAGGCCACAGTCCCTCTGCAGTCTAGGCCAGGTATGTGAGCACACCTGCTGCCCGCAGCAGTGACCCAATCCTCGTGCCCACCTGCTCACAGTGCGGGGCATTTCCTGATGGAGGCAGAAATAAGGCTCATGTGAGTCACGTCTGGCTCACAGCCCCTGCCCCACAAGTGGCAGGGTAGATCTTACAAGTGGGCTTGACTCTAAAGCCAGCTTTGCTTCAGCCTGCCACACACCTGGGTTTCTTTTCGCCTGCTTAGGACACTGACTAGATCCCTCTGGAAACTGAAGAAGGATGACAGGGCAGTAGAAAAGAGCAAATAGGGCTGGGGATATAGCTCATTGGCACAAATGCTGGCCTGGCAAGGTCCTGAGTTTGATTCCCAGTACCAAAAAAGAAAAGAAAAGAGCAAATAGTGCTCTCATCTTTAAATCTGACAGGGCTGCCAGGCATGGTGGTACATGCCTATAATCCTAGCACTCTAGGAAGCTAAGGCACGAGGATCACAAGTTCTAGCCCAGCCTAGCAACTTAGTGAGATCCTGTCTCAAAAAGTAAAAAAAGGGCTGAGGATGTAGCTCAGTGTGAAGGACCGGGGTTCAATCTCCAGTACTGCAAAAACAAAACAAAAACTTGACAGGGCTCATAAACCCAATGTAAACCAACATAACTCTGAGCCATAGAAGACATTAAGAGAACAATCTAAGGCTGGGGATGTAGCTCAGTGGTGCAGTGCTTGTCTTGCAAGTGTGAGGCCCTGGGTATCATCCCCAGCACTTGAAGTCTAATAACAAAAGCAGACCCATTTATCCAGCTCTATATGATTCTTGGAACCTTTCAGGAATCACATGCTTCCACTGTCAGCTGGGACACTGTCACTTCAGGGTTCCTCATGTTATGCATGGACAAGGAGGCCAAGAGTGTGGTTATAGGCCCAAGGAGAATGGTCTGCAGTGACTTGATGGGGAGGTTCAAGCTGCACCTCAAGATGGCAAAACCAGCTTTGTCAAACCCAGCTCCCTTAAGGCAGGACCCAAATGATGCTCCCAGGCCTGGACCCAAGAACACCTTCTTACACACCAAAGACACACAAGCATCAATGAATGTGCAAAACATCCTGGCTTAGTCTCTTCAAAAATGAGTGCTCTTCACTCTGAAACCATCTGGTGACCCCCTCAGCATTTTGTGACCCCACGAAGGAGCAAGAAGCCACCTGTCATGATCTGGGGAGTCCAAGAAGCTAGGGAGCGCGCCAGGTCAGGAACCACCGGCTATTTACCTTTGGAGGGGCCTTTGTGAGCCTCAACTCACCATCCCCTGTAAACTCAGCTGGCTGGTGAGGCAGAGCTGGTGGGGAATGAGGATTTGTGAAGAACCCTAGTGTACCCAGGTGTGGTGGCATACACCTACAGTCCTAGCCACTCAAGAGACTGAGGCAGGAGGATCCTTTGAGCCTAGGAGTTCCAAGGTTAGCCTGGGTTACATAACGAGATCTTGTCTAAACCAAAACCAAAACCAAAATAAATCCCCAGTGTGCCCTGCTTCTCATCCCTTCCTGTTGGTCCTGGAATATGGACTTTCTTCTTTTATGGTGGGACCACCATCTTCTGGAGACATGAGCCAGCAGGCATTAGTGTCAGGAGAATAAAAACAGAGGAGGGGACAAGGAGAGGTTGAGAATTATGGAGCCTGTAGGAAAACCTGACAGATTCTTCTCCAGGGGCGTGCTGCAGGGAGGGTGAGGTGGCATCAAGTCTGCATCACACTGGATGGCAGGAGCACAGCAAGCCACCCCAAAACCTTCCCACATGTGCAAAGTGCCCTGGTGGGGACCAATCAGCTCCTCAAGCAAAGCACACACCTACACCCCAAGGCTGGGGGCAGGGTCTGGGGACCAGGAAGGGTGCGCAGCCAGGGCAGCCCCAGAAGATCTGTGCTGCCACCAGCTAGTACAGCTGCCCTCTGGCCACACAGTGACAGTGGCTAATTAATACTTCAAGGACACACACAGGCCTAGTGGAAAAGACAAATATGCAGGATGGGTACCCATATGAGTACTCCAACTTAGCCTACACTTCCTGGAAGGTGTTCTTTCATGTGGATGTGCCCAGCGACCCCCTCCCTGTACATGCATGCACACATGTGTGTGCACTTGCACACAAAATATACACACACAACCTTTCCTTAGCCTCGTGAGAAAAATCAAACCACATACATAATTTAAAATTTTCTAGTAGCCACACTAAAAAAATGGGAAATTAACACACACACAAAAAAAGGGAAAATATTTCAATCACATATTCTGATTAACCCAAGATATCCAATATATACTCAGCCCTCTGTGTCTGTGGGTTTCACATTTACAGGTTCAACCAACTATGGATCAAAAAATATTTGAAAAAAAAAACTGCACCTGTACTGAACACGTACACTGCTTCTCTGGTCACCATTCCTTAAACAATAGGACAACTATTTACAATATCACAGCACTTACATTAGAGTAAATATTGTAAGTATTGTAGAGATTATACAGGAAAGCTACGTAAAGTGGCCCACACCTATTGTTCAAACTACTCAGGAGGTTGAGGTAGGAGGATCACAAGTTCAGGAGTTCAGGGCCAGCCTGGGCAACATAAATGAGACTCCATCTCTAAGAAAAATCAATACAGGCTGGGAGTGTGGCATAGTGGTAGTATGTATAAGTCCTAGGCTCTATCCTTAATACTATAGTGAAAAACAACCTAAAGTTACTTTAAAGTCGTGTTAGATAATTTACATTTTAAAATGTATATGGGAGGATGTGCACAAGTTATATGCAAATACCGTATCATTTCATATAAGGAACTTGACACTTGTGGATTTTGCTACTCATGGTGGGGATGTGGGTGAGTCCTAGAGCCAAATCCTCACAAATACTGAGGGATGACTATTTCATAATTTCAGTATGTAACCAACATATATTCATAAGCTGTTGCACTCATTTTTGTTCCAATTTTTCAATGTCCAGTGTGTACTTACATATGCAGTGTCCCTCAACTACACTGGCCATACATAGCTCATGGCTCCCTTAGTGGACAGCACAGTTGCATGACAGTCATACTTTCTATACACCTAACTTCACCTTACATGTCTGGAGGGACATCTTCAAAATGTAGCTTCCTTAAACCTAATCGAAGAATACTCGAATGAATTTGATTTTTCCTCAGTGACTATAGACCCTCACTGTGACTAATATTATGCGTCTGTGCTTCTGAGGTTTTGTCTCCCCTTTCTCTGCTAGGCATGAGTCCCTGAAGGCCACCTAGATGGCCCACTTTTTGTGCTTGCTGTAACTTACAGACTCAGGCCTGGATAAGGCTCAGGCCTATGGCCTGGAGCAACTTCATACTTGAGTCCTGTTATTTTCTCCACCTTAGCTTTTTTTTTTTTAATGTGGGTATCGGGAGTTGAACTCAGGACCTCGCGCTTGCAAGCAGGCGCTTGTGCCACTAAGCGATATCACCGGCCCTTTTTTTTTTTCCTTTATGTGGGTTCCGTGAGTCGAACTCAGGACCTCGCACTTGCAGGGCAGGCGCTTATGCTGCTGAGCCATCTCACCAGCCCTCTACCCTAGCTTTTGTCATTTATGGGATGGCCTGTGTGAATGGAGGCCTCAGAGATCTGTCTGTACCTTAAGTGGTGGCTTCTCAACTGAAGCATACTAAGAGTGTATAGGCCTACCTCTGCCCTGTTCCCCTCTTCCCCTTCACTGGGCATCTCCCCAGAACCTAGGTGTCCTCCCAGGACCAGGGCCTGGGGTACGCTTTTGTAGAACTGAGCCCCTGACAGCCAACAACTCTGTGGGACCACTCCAGTTCTCATGCCTGAGGCTTCCTCCTTAATTCCCTTGGAGCCTCCATTCATTCACACCATGTCCCCGATTCTCCTAAGCCCTCTGTGCCTTGCTTCCATATACCTCCTGACTCTCCACTTTCTCCCTCCCCTACCTGCCAGTGGCCTGGACCCAACACACACCACTGCCCTGCATCTCTGCCTGGCCTCACTCAGCACCCCCTCTACCCACACCATCTGGCAGGGATGCAAGGGCCCTGCCCCTGGCCCCTCTTGTCCCTACCCTGCCTAACCCTTACTGCTCCGATGATGCTAAAGCCTCCTGTGACTGGGCAGGCCACAACTCCTCCCATCTCCACACTGTCAGCTTATCTAGCCACCTCTCACTAGATCCAAGTCATGTCCATTTCATGTTCCCTCTGTGCCCTTGGTGCCATGGGCTGTGCCCAGCAGTTGGGGTCACTGAGTGAGTACCAACATCCTCTAGAGTGAAGAAACCTTGTTCTCAGTTTCTCCTCCCTTTGAAAACTCACCAAGCAATTTTTCATCTCAGCCTGTATTCTTCCCTCCCCTCCTGGGCACTGCCCTGAGGTGGGCAGTGTGGGAAGGGCTTAGAGGAAGCAACTTCCACAGTCCTGAGCCCCCAACCTTACCACACCTGGTGACACTGGAAGATCCCACAACCCAGGAATGAAGCAGGAAAGGGGACTCAGTTTGCAAGTGTGACTTGTGGAACAAGCACATATCATTCTTATGTGCCGCCAAGGAGGCTGGGAGGAGGCACGGCATTCATTCCATCTTCCAGACCTACCACCCAGGTAGGGGACAGCACCTAAGAGGCTGAAGTGCTTTTCACAACTGAGGCTACGTTTCCAACAGCACCCCATGCTGCCTGTCCCCCAGCCCTCAGCTTGCTGTCCTCCCGGAGGGCTGGGACAAATTTCACCCAATAGCCTCTGGCACGCAGAAGTGTTGGTCCCCTCCTTGACATTAGCCTGACTGCATATTGTAGAAATACTGTCTTTAATAAACAAAGCCAGAAAGCATGACCTGGTTCTAAACTGTGTGGTAGATATAGCCCACATGGTCCTGCTCCTGCAGCTCAAACTGCTCTGGTCTTGTGGGGCAATTGGCAGTTTCCATAGACACAAAAAGCACACCAAAACCCCCAGAGATAAGCCAATAAACGCAACCTGTGAAAGGAGAGAACAGGCAGCAAGAGAACCGGAGGGAAGCAGGGGGCCCCGGAGAGAGAGGCGAGTGCATGGCAGCTGGGCTGTGGAGCAGAACTGGAGAGGCCGCAGGCCGCAGGGCTGAGGAAAAGGAGGACCTTGCAGGGGGGGTACTGTTCCTGGCAGAGAGAAAGGAGGCCTCTGGAGGTCAGAGAAAGAGACACAAAGACAGCAGACAGAGGGTGGGTCAGTGAGGAGGCCTAGATGTCATTGCCCAGGGTCTTTTTGGCCAGGACATGAGGGTTCCCAGGGCCCTGGCACATCTCCCCACAGGGGGCCTGGCTTGCCCTCTGCCCCTCCTCAGGATGCCTGTGTGGGTGTGTGAGTGTTTCCAGGCAAGGGACCCAGCCCAGGTCCTCTTTCCATTTGCCTGAGAGGTTCTGCTACATTTCAGGTTCCAGATAGCCACCCTGGGCAGAGGCAACACACAGGGATGACGAGTTGGAGCAGCCACCGGAGGCTCTACCATGACATATTCTCCTCACCAACATCTGCAATTCTCCGAGGGAGGCCCAGCTGGCCAGAACCTGGGCATGGGTTGGGCCCAGGAAAGGGGTGCCTGTACTATTCTCTAATCACTTCCCTGGAGGCCATAAATGCCAGGAGGCCAGGTACCAAAGCCACCTTTATTTCTGCGGAATGAAAGTATGAGTGAAGAGGTTGAAGAAGCTGGGCAGTAGAACCCTATTCTGCTTGGACCACCCCAACTCCCCGTTGAGACCCCTTGATCTGCAAGTGCACTCCCAGGAATGCTTGGAACCTGACCCTGTAAATCCTAGGAAGACAGGACTGATAAGCCCGGCAATTCAGGGCCTAGGTTACGCTGTACCCTGCCACCCCCACCGCACGGGGCTGGGAGTACGGGGCCCAGCTCTGACCTCGAGTCTCGGGCACGCTGGACGAGGACAGAGACACAGCTGCAGGGTCCTGGGGATCACTCGCCAGCCTCTGCCCGGCACACATAGACTTGAGCATCTGGAAGACGGCGAGGGGGGCCACGTTCAGATTCAGCAGGTCCACCAGGATCCTGGTGAGAACAAACGCCGTGCTCAGTGAGCCCGCCCCGCGGTGGGACAGGACCTGCAAGGACGGACCCGCCGGGCCATCCGAAAAACCCTGACAAGGCGGGTGCGGGGCAGGCGGGTCTTCTAGACCAGCGGGCCCGGGCCAGAAGGGGCCTGGAGCACAGAAGAGCGTGAGGCCCCCACCCGCACTCGCTCACTTGAACACGTCGGGGTCGATGGCGGCGCCCGCTGCCTGCGCCAGCTCGTACAGCTCCATCTCCTCGGCGCTCAGCACCTTCTTCCGCCGCAGCGCAAGCTTCTGCAGGGTCGCTGCCTCTAGCCCGCCGCCAGCAGCCGCCATCGCGACTAACAGCGGGAAAACGAGCGCCCGGCCCCGCCCATCCTGCCCCGCCCATCCTGCCCCGCCCTCCCTACCGCTGTGCGCCCCTGCAGCGCCCTCTCCTGGCCGTCCCTCTCCCTGCAGGGCCAACCGGGGAGCCCACCTGGTCATTCGATCTTTACAGATAGACTTGTTGAGCGCTTACTAGGTGTTAGGCAGTGTGTCAGGCGTGGGGGATGCCGTAGGAAAGCACAGAGGTCTGCTTCTTGCCAATCGACCTTCCCTACTAGACTGGACTGTCATGCTTCCTTAGGTAGCAGCACATAGGGAAGAGACTGGCATATAGTGGGCGCTCAATAAATGAAGAGCGTCCAATGTACAGTACTGTACAGGTTCACCACTAGGAAAGTGCGGCTGGCGGGCCCTAATAAGCGGCCTCTGTTCCATAGCAGGAGCATTCCCTGCTGTGGCTAAAATGCGTTAAATTCAGGCCAATGGTGGTTCAGGGCCACCTCTGCGCATGCGCTTTTAGCACCCCCTGCCTCCAACGGCGGGGGGGCTTTGGCTTTGCGCACGCGCCTTTTGAGGTAGCCGGTGGAAGCGTTGGGGCAATTTTCCCGCCCGGTCAGGGGGCGTGGCGTCGCGCGCAGCTTGATGACGACAGTTTGACGCCCGGCGGCTGAATGGCGGCTTCTAGTCCTAGGACTGCGCTGCTGAAGGTTCCACAGGTGAGTGGCTGAAGCCACGCGCTGGACGGCTCCGCGCCCCTGTGGCTTCCTCGTGCCCCCGCCGGGGCCGTCTTCCTTCTCCGCGAGCTCAGGGTTTCGGGCCGGGCACCGGCCACCCTACTGGGCTGGGCCAGCGGGTTGAGGGGAGGAGAGGGCTCAGTCTGAGTCACCACCCTCCCGGGCTCTGACCTTGTGGCACCATCTCGCGCAGCCCGCACACCTCGTCTCGGTATGAGGTCGGTTAACATTCGCCCGACGAGTTGAGGGAAGGAGAGCTTGGATTAAAGGTGAACCTTAGGCTCGATGAGCGGGTGCCGACTCATGCCTTTCCTCCTGTGTGTCTGGACGTCTCTCAGCCTCAGTTCCTCTTCTTTAATAGGGGAGTCTCAACGCGTTAGAAGATTTGTGAGCAACAAATGGGGGCATGCTGCTGCTTCTCAGCGACCAGAAGGTCTTGGTAGTCGGCAGATATGTTTAGCCTGATTGGCGTTGGCAGAGGACCGGCGCTATCAGAAGAAATCCCCAAATAGGTCCGAAGCAAGTCCTAAAGAAAGTGGGTGTTGAAGGGGCGGGATGAAGCGAACCTTCTGTACACATCATGCAGAGGGGTATGTTGAGGGGAGCGTGGCCGTGACAGGGTCAGAAAACAAGAGTGTTGGGGGTCACTGCCCTCTTCAGGGAAAGACCTGAGCTTGTCTGGTCTAGACCTCATTGTTTCAGCTGCTAGCGATGAAGCTTCCTCTGAGCAAGAGATGCTTTCCCTTCACCTCTAACGCATTGCCCTTATCAAACAGTCTGAAGTTTTATGCTGCTTTGGTAGTTCTGGATTTGTGTGGTGTTCTGTTGACCAGGTATGTCAGTACTGAGTCATTTTAAGTGTTCCTTAACACTGAAATCGACAGCTAAAGTTAAGAATTTTTAAAATTTGGGAGTTGTTCCTCTTTGAAATGGCAAAGACTTGCATCTCCTCCCAACTGCCTTCAGGACCTCCTTATGGCCAGCATCTCTCCCTCCATGTACACAGAGGTTGCCACCTCACTGTCTTCACTTGTGTGCTAGATAGAGCTGTGCCAGGAAAGCCATCACTATCCCGTCAATAGGACTCTGCAGGCTTCCCCTCTGCTCAGTCCAACTCTGGCTGTTTCTAGTTTCTGACCAGGTTGGGCAGAGATGTAGAATCTGGAAATTTTCTGATGACCTGTTCAAAGGTTCTGTTGGCTTTTCTCCTTTCATTGCATAGAGCACAGATAATATGCTTTACCCACCTGCTTATGAGAGGTTTCTGAGGAGATTTATTTATTATTTGAATTTTGGTTCTTCTGTGTACTGGCTGGGTAGGGTAAATGGGCTAACCCCATTCTCCCTGTTTCCTCATCCGTACTGACATTCTAAGGTTGTTGTGATGATGTATTTCCTATTTTTGTTTAACAAACTTAGCAGCTTAAAATACCAACCATTCAGGGTGGCAGGAGGATTGAAAGTTCAAGTCCGGCCTGGGCAATTTCATGACTTAGTAAGACCTGTCTCAAAATGAAAAGGTCTGGGATGTAGTTCAGTGTGAAGGCCCTGGGTTTAATCCTCAGTACCCCAAAAAACAAACAAACAAAAAGCAGCACCCATTTGTTATCTCCCAAATGTATAGTCAGACGTCAAGGCAGGCTCGAGCTTGACTCTCTGCTTAGGGAATTACAAGTCAAAAATCAATGCGTTGGTGGCTTTGCTGCTATCTGCCCACTCTAGGGAAGAATCTGCTTCCAAGTTGATTGAGGTTGCTGACAGAATCCAGTTCCTTGGAATTGTAGAACTGTCAGCTGGAGATTGCCCTTAATCTTAAGGTCCACTGACTTGGGACTTTAGTTGCATCTGTAAAATCTTGTTTGATTGAATAACCAAGGGATAGGAATGGGGGAGGCTATCTTTAGAATTCTGCATATCACAGAGGATCCAATGAGGAAATGTATAGAAAGCCGTCAGAGCCAGTCCTGGCATGTAGCAAGAGCTATACAAGCATTACCAAAGACACTAGCTCTGAAGCTGGCCTATGGACAGTGAGAATGACATTTCTCTAAAACTTGGAATTGACAGTGCAGTGTGTGTTGAGTTATGTAAATATTCTCCTGGGCATTGTGAAACTCCATAATATTTTGTTGTGTGGCAAATATTGATATTTCATCTTTGTTTTTCCACAGTGATTTCCTAACACGACCATTTTGACTCTCCAAGAAAGGCTACTATGGCATTCCCTCACCTACAACAGCCCAGCTCCCTACTGGTAAATATCAATTGCCTTTTTTTTTTTTTTTTTTTTTGTGGGTACCGGGGGGTCGACCTCAGGACCTCGCGCGCAACCAGGCGCCCGTGCCGCTGAGCGATATCACCGGCCCCTTTTTCGTATGTGGGTTCCGGGAGTCGAACTCGGGCCCTTGCGCTTGCCGGGCAGGCGCTTAAGCCACTGAGCCATCTCACCGGCCCTCAATTGCCTTTGAAGTGTCAGAGTGACAATAATCGTATAGCTGAGGGACTTAACGAGTCTTTTCACTGATTCAGAGAACTCTCTAGTGGTTGTTTTTTAGGGGCATATGATAGAAATAACACAAGATTCAGAGTTAGAATGATTAATCATGAATTTGCCTTCCTTTTAGTGTAGGACCTTGGGTTTATTCAACCTCTGCGCTCTAGTTTTCTCTTCTACAAAATGAGTTAATTCAAATACCTCCCAGATTAGGGGTAGGAGTACGTGGTGAGAAAGATATGTACATCGGAATGTTCATGATCCGTAAATCCTTATGCACATATGAAGTGTTCTAATAACTATTTCACTAATATTATCAGTGAAAAATGGAGAGGGACTGCTGTCCTGGGGGCAGCTGGGATTGCATTTTAAGTAGTAAACATGATGCTGAGAAATTAGGTATGGGAGAGGTATTGGTGATAAAGATTTCTAATCTTAGTTCTCTGGGATTACTTTTTATAAACATTTAATAGGAAGGACATTTTTCCTTTGTATACACCACTAGAACCAACAGATCTGACCCATTGCTTGAACAGCTCAGGTCTCCATCTCCGACTCAGACCCAGTAATATCCACCTGTATTTGGAGGTGAACAAGGTGTTAGACATCCTTGGGGAAGCCCTCTTTTTAAAATAGCGGCCTCTCCACCTGATCTTAACCTGTTTACACAGAATTCTCTTCTCTATGTAGTCAGGGTGCTTTTTCCACATCCCATCCCATAACTTCGGATAGATTTCCTCAGTTCTTGTCCTAAATATTTGCTGGTCTCTAGGCTGCCTTCATGAATAGTGTTGACTTGGATGAAGCCATGTATAATTTCTGGCTACCTTATTTTTTTAAGGCTCTCCTCTCCCCTCCCCTCTCCTCCACTCCCCTCCTCTTCTCTTTTCTTTCCCCTCCCCTCCCCTCCCCATCCCCTCCTATCCACTAATTAAGAGAAAAGAATGCTTCTGTTGTAATCTTTGATTTGTTGGGCATTCTCACTAATGATCATGGTTGGTGAGGTGGGAAGTTCTGATTCATGTGTACAGACTCAGTGCATACTCGTAGACTATGAGAGGTAACCTACACAGTAGGGGTTCTCTGCTGGTTGTAGGGCTGACCCTGGCACTGAATCCCTGCTTATGGGTTGGTGGAGGTCTGTTTCATTGTGATATTGCACAGTGCCCTGATTGCCTGAGGACAGTGCTGAGAAGCAAGCCTGCGAAGGACTCGTCTAGAGAGAGTAGACCTATAGCTTCTCCCTTTTATTTATTTATTTATTATTATTATTATTATTATTTTTTTGGTGGGTACTTGGTGTCGACCTCAGGACCTCGCACGCCAGCAGGCACCCGTGCCGCTGAGCGATATCACTGGCCCTTTTTTCGTATGTGGGTTCCAGGAGTCAAACTCAGGCCCTCACGCTTGCCAGGCAGGCGCTTACGCCGCTGAGCCATCTCACCGGCCCAGCTTCTCCCTTTTAGTAGCATCCTTGGGGCCACTAACACATGTAGAACCTGATGCCTGAGGTGCCGGGGAACCAGATCAGCGATTGTGTATCTGACTCATATCCATTGCTCGGATTACCATTTTAACTTAAGCCAGAATGCCTGCGAAAGGTGAAGAGCAAATATGTTTGTGATTTTTTTCACTTTGTCTCCTAGGCTGACTCTATAAATAAGCCCTTTGCACAGAGGTGCCAAGACTTGGTAAAAGTCATTGAGGATTTCCCAGCAAAGGTACAGCATCTCTCTTTGGGGCGTGCCGTATGCACACTTACTGTATATACCTCTAGTAGATAGAGGCCAGGGATTAATGCACAGGATAATCCCCTGCATCACAAAAGTGTCTAGCCCAAAACGTCAACAGTGCCAAGGTAGAGAAACCCTCAGGTAAATTTTTTTTTTTTTTTTTTGTGGGTACCGGGGGGTCGACCTCAGGACCTCGCGTGCCAACCGGCACCCGTGCCGCTGAGCGATATCACCGGCCCCTTTTTCGTATGTGGGATCCGGGAGTCGAACTCGGGCCCTCGCGCTTGCAAGGCAGGCGCTTACGCCGCTGAGCCATCTCACTGGCCCAATATTTTTAAAATATGTATTTAATTTACAACTACACTTGTCAAGCCCAGGAAGTTGGCCTGTATAATAGGTTAATAGTGAATGACAGTAAGTCATAATTTTGTTTCAGGAACTTGACTGAGAATGAACAATGTTGACCTTTTTAATAGCTCTTTTTAGATCAAAACTTTCTATTTTTTATTTTATTTGTTTGTTTGGTTGGTTTTGTTTTAGAGACAAGGTCTTGCTATGTAGCCCAGGCTATTCTTGAACTCACGGCAGTTCTCCTTGCCTCAGCCTCCAAGTGCTGGGATTGCAGGCATGTGACATCATGCCCAGCTGATTTTTTTTTTAACTACATTTTCAATCACAGGCTGGCTTATTTAACCAGCCCAAATATAAAGCGGTGCTGCTCGGTCTGCCCTGTAACCCCAGTGGAAGAACTCAAAAGTGCTTTTCAATACTATGCCAGCATTCCTCTGGGACACGGGTGGTTCTGTGGGTCTCTACCTGGAAGTGACCTTTTCAGAGAGAGGTGGGAAGTGCATGGTGCAGAACAGGAGCTGGGAGGGGAGTGGGTACTGGTCCTTGGCAAGTCTGCCCCCGGCCTCCCTGCACCGTTTCAGGAGCTGCACAGCATCTTCCCATTGCTGGTAGAGAGCATCTTCGGCAGTTTGGATGGCGTCCTCGTTGGCTGGAACCTCCGGTGCCTTCAGGGCCGTGTGAACCCTGTGGAGTACAGCATTGTAATGGAATTTCTAGATCCTGGGTAGGTAGGTTTGCTGCCTATGATGGGCTAGATACTTCCTTGTGGTGATCTTGTTTTTAAATCACTCTCCTTATTCAGTTAAGAAATCAGAGCAAGATAGCTTGCAGCTCATTTGTGCTGTTTTTGTTTAATTTTATGTACAGTGGCCCAATGATGAAGTTGGTTTATAAACTTCAAGCCGAAGACTATAAGTTTGACTTTCCTGTCTCCTACTTACCTGTAAGTAAACTATGGTGGTGAGAGTGGTGTTTGAGGTTAAAGGTCTGAAAAAGTGGCTAAGGTAGTAAGCAGTCAGGGGCTAAGAGGGGTGGTGACCTTAGGCAGGAGGCAGGACCCAGAAGGCATCACAAATTAGAAGTTGCAGTAACAGCTTTTCAAAAGATTATTACAGACTGCCAGTAGAGAAGGCACTATGGTTTGCTGCTGACTGAGTGGCAGGCAGGGTGATGTGAATGGTTCCTTTCCTTTTCTGAATCCCCAGTCTTTCAGGGGCAAATTGAGGAATGACTTGCTCAGTGGATATGGGAGGCAAAGGAGATGGGGCTCAAAAGCACACTCCACTGCTCTCCTTCCTGTTTGGATTTTTTTTTTTTTTTTTGTGGGTACCGGGGGGTTGACCTCAGGACCTCGCGCGCCAGCAGGCGCCCGGGCCGCTGAGCGATATCACCGGCCCCTTTTCCGTATGTGGGTTCCGGGAGTCGAACTCGGGCTCTCGCGCTTGCCGGGCAGGCGCTTAAGCCGCTGAGCCATCTCACCGGCCCTGTTTGGATTTTTTTGAGAATGACAAGAAAAATTCTAAGCAAAGCCTATTATCCAAGTGTCAGCAGAAGGGCACTGTCTCTACAGGCAGGTTCTACATGCTCACCTCTTCCTCAGCAGCCTTCCCGAAAAGTTGCACTGCCCAGGGGGCACCATGCTGGCTCCTGCCCACGAGCCTACCTTCCTGTCTCCGCAGGGCCCCGTGAAGGCATCCATCCAGGAGCACATCCTCCCTGACAGCCCTCTGTACCACAACAAGGTCCAGTTTCCCCCCACCGGGGGCCTTGGCCTGAACTTGGCCCTCAGTATCCTTTGGTAGCCTGCAGGCTGGGGAGGCTGCACGTGGTCAGCACTTCACTGGAGCGTGGCCTACCAACCCTGTGTTTACTCCTTGACCCTGCCAACAGATCCATTTGAGTATTACATATTCTTCTTTGCCTTGAGCCTCATCACTCAGAAGGTACAGAAAGGATGCCTCTGAGTGTGGCTTGCTTTACCACATCCTGCTGGGAGGGGTGGGGCTTGGCCTGGAGTGTCCCTGTGGTTACTCAATCCTGGAGGAGGCCAGGGTGGTGCCCAGAGCCCACACTAATGATGACTTCGGTTTTCCAGCCACTGCCCATGTCCCTCCGTGTCCGTACTTCAGACTGTGCCTATTTCACCCTGGTGGACAGGTACCTGTCATGGTTTCTGCCCACTGAAGGCAGTGTGCCCCCTCCACTCTCCTCCAGTCCTGGTGGGACCAGCCCGTCACCAGCTCCCAGGTAAGGCTGCCTTGGTCATCAAGACCTGGTGCTTCTATGAGGGAGTTGCCTGGTCATGGGCATCACCCATGGGGACAGTGGTACCACCCTTTGTCCAAGATTCCCTAATTTTTCTTATGCCTCATTTCCTAATACCCGCTGTCCCAGCACAGCCAGAAGAGCATCTTATGTTTTAGTGTCTGGTGGTCTCTGGCCGTCACTGAGGCTGTCAGGTCTCTGGCTTCATTGACAACACACATAACAGACTTGTATTCTACCTGTAGCAGTCCTCACTGCCGGCAGTGTCTATGACCCACTAAGGCAGTGAGCAGGGTGGGGGGTGGAAGGATTGTCCTGTGTGGGCTCGGGGGGAGGGGGCCTGGGGAGAAGAGCCTTTGTACTAGCCACACAGGCTGAGTCTGACACTGGTACCTCAGTCTGAGAGTGAATTGGGAGCTCTCTAGCTGGCCCTGTGAGGCCTTGGTGGGCCCGTTGGCTGGGGTCTCTTGGCCAATTCTCCCCTGGAACCACTCCTGCCCTGGCCTCTGCCCCTTCCCTCTCTTCTCTGGACTGCTCCTTTCCTGGGAGGCTGCAGACGCTGGTCCAGCCCACACCTGCTGGCACGTGCACATCGGGCTGCGCCTTCACCCACACTCATATGTGCGGTCCAGTGCCCTCAGAATGGAGAGGCGGGCCCAGGAGGGAGGAGAGGCTGCTAGGTGGTAACAGTGGCTGGTGACCCTGGCGTGGTGGTGCTGTTGCACCTGGGAAGGAGGACTTAGAGATGGGGTGGATTCACACCCTCTACAAGGCAGAATGCAGTTACCAAGCAGTTTTCTGGGCCTGGTTTTGTGGTTTTTTCACTTGTTTTAACTTTTTTTTTTTTTTTTTTTTTTTTGTGGGTACCGGGGGGTCGACCTCAGGACCTCGCGCGCCAGGAGGCGCCCGTGCCGCTGAGCGATATCACCGGCCCTTTTTTCGTATGTGGGTTCCGGGAGTCGAACTCGGGCCCTCGCGCTTGCCGGGCAGGCGCTTACGCCGCTGAGCCATCTCACCGGCCCCTGTTTTAACTTTTTATTTTGAAATAACTTCAGATTTGTAGGAAAGATGCCATATATAACATAAAGAACTTTCATAGTCCTTTGACCCAGACTTCTGAAGGGTTGACACTTTGCCATGTCTCTTATCCTCTCTTCTTCCACTTATCAGTACAGTATTTTATCCCCCCCGGGGGGTGCTGTTTGAGCAAGTTACTGATGTGTCCTCCCAGGACCTTTCTGTATTCCAGAGTGCATTTCCTAGAAGCCAGTACATTCTCCTCCATGACCTTGGTACTTCTGTCCACACCAGGAAGCTAGTACCACCACCTAATCCTCAGGTCATTTGTAGGGCTCACTGCCAGCTGTCCTCACATCTGTTATCTGGCAGGGGTCACTCACTATGTGTAATGGTCTGTCTGGTGCCCTTCAGTCTTTCTATCTTTCACAGCCTTGACCCCTTAAGTGCACAGGTTGGCTGTAGATGCTCTTTTATGTGGGCTTTCTGGTATTTGTCTGCTTATGACTAGGCCTCGCATGGGCCCTGTGGGCAGGAGCACTGCAGTGGTGACACCAGGTCCTTCTTAAACACCCAGTCAGGAGACCTGTTGTATCCCTTTGCCCCATGACTGATGACATAAGCTTGGTCCCTGGGCCAAGAGTGTCAGCCAGGTTTTTCTGCTATAAAGTTAAATTTGTACTTTATGCCTAAATTAATACTGATGATTTAGTGGGAAGATACGTTAGGAGTATGTAATGGATGTTAGCATCCATTGTTAATTCTTGGCCAAATTAGTTATTAATAGGGCAGTTGCCAAATGGTTGTATTTTAACTTCATCTCTCCTACATTTGTTAAGTGGTAAAGAAGACTTTTCCCTGTTTATTTATTCAAATATATCAGTGTGGACCTGGGAGTCATTATATGATTCAACATGTTGTGATTGGTTACCGACATCATTATATTGGTATCCAGATTGTCCCTGGCTTGGCCAGCAGGAGTCCCTACCTGAGGCCTCTTTTTATGTCACCATCAGGACTCCAGCCATGCCCTTTGCCTCCTATGGCCTCCACCACACCAGCCTCCTAAAGCGACATATCTCTCATCAGACATCTGTGAATGCAGACCCCACCTCCCAGGAGATCTGGAGGTCAGAAACTCTTCTCCAGGTGAGTCAATGAGGGTGGTCTCTGCCTCCATTTCAAAACAAACTGTTCAGGGGGAGGGAAATGGAGAAAGGGAAGTAAAAGGAATTAAAATGTGTTATATACATGTACCAACTTCCTACAATGAATGTGATGGTTATGCACTGTAAACATGTGCTAATAAAAATTTAAAAAAAGAAACAAAATAACCCCAAAATGTTCAGCCATCTTTCAGCATGTGGAGTGGAGTCCTGAAGCGTGAGGGTGGTTCTCAAATCCCATCAGCCTGAGCGTGTTTCTAAATGCCGGTATTTTCATGCTATGACATGTAGAAAATAGATAAGAAATCTATGTGCACCTCCCCCCGACACACTGAATCCAGGGCATCATGCTTGCTAAGCAGTGCTCTACCAGTAAAGGTCTTGGCTGGCCCATTCCCTTAGCAGTCCTGCTCCTCTGTGCACTAGAGCAAATTAGTAGGTTCTGGGCTGACTTGGCCACAGCATTGCTTTTGTTTGTTTGTTTGTTTTTTGTTTTTTGTTTTGTTTTTTGAGACAAGGTCTCAGTATGTAGTTCACACCGGCCTTGAACTCACCATGTAGCCTAGGCTGACCTCAAACTCGCAGTAATCCTCCTGCCTCAGCCTCCCAAGTGCTGGGATTACAGGTGTGTGCCACCATGCCTGGCCCACAGCATTGTTAACAACCTGAAACATAGAGAGGATGTGATTTGATCTCCTAACTTACATGAATGTAACTGGTGTGAGTGGTGCTGTGCTTTTAGAAGGTTCCAGGTTATTTTTGCAGTAGCACCAAGAGGTTGAAATGGTAGGAATTGTCATCACTGTTAGGAGGGGACTATGGTGGTGCAGATGGCCCAAACTGTTGTGGGCTCTGGGCTGTGCTAGCCATGAGGTGGGCAGATGACTGAGACACATGCTAATAGGACAGAGTCGGAGGATTCTATTTCCTGGACCAGAACACTGAATGAGCTTTTTTTAATAAAAAAATGTTAATTATTGTAAAGTATATATAATGTAAGTTTTACCATCTTAACCATTTCTAAGTGTATTGTCCCGTAGTGTTAAATACATTCACACTGCTGTGCTAACCACCAAAATGCTTTGTTATCATTAGAAACTGACACTATACCCCTTAAGTAACTCCATTTCCCCCTGTTCCCAGACCCCTAGAACCACTATTCTGTCTTCTGTTTCTTAAGAATTTGACCACTCTAGGTACTTCATGTCTAGAGTATTTATCTTGATTACACAGCTTTTGTCTTTTGTGACTGGCTTATTTTGCTTAGCATAAGGTCCTCAGGATTCATCCATGTTGTAGCAT
Organism: Erethizon dorsatum; assembly: GCA_028451465.1. NCBI lineage: Eukaryota > Metazoa > Chordata > Mammalia > Rodentia > Erethizontidae > Erethizon > Erethizon dorsatum. The sequence continues at coordinate 99,566,079 of CM051830.1, read as the reverse complement.
GTATCAGAATTTCCCTCCTTTTTATGGCTGCATAATATCCCGCTGTATGGATGTACACGTTCTGCTTAGCCATTCATCTGTCAGTAGATACCTGGATTGCTTCTGCATTTTATCTCTTGGGAATAAGGCTGCTATGGCCAGGGGTGTATAAATATCTCAAGTCCCAGCTTTGAGAACTTTTGGGTATATACCCAGGAATGGAATTGTTGGATCACATGGTGATTCTATTTTTGTTTTGTCTTGTACATGGTAGGCAAGCATTCTACCACTGAACTATATCCCCAGTCCTTTTTTTTTTTTTTTTTTTTTTTTTTTTTCTTCTTTTTTTCTTTTTCTTTTTCTTTTTTCTTCTTTTTTTTCTTCTTTTTTTTTCTTTTCTTTTTTTCTTTTTCTCTTTTTTTTCTTTTTTTTTTTCCCAGTCCTTTTAATTGTATTTTGAGAAGGGTCCCCACTAATTTGCCCGGGTTGGCTTTGAATTTGCTATCCTCCTGCCTCTGCCTGCCATGTTTAATTTTTTTTCCCTTTGCAGTACTGGGGATTGAACCCAGGGCTTTTGCTACATCCCCAGCCCATTTTTTATTTTGAGACATGGTCTCTAAGTTGCAGAGGCTGGCTCAGGTTTTTTGTTTTGTTTTGTTTCGTTTCGTTTTGTTTTGTTTCCTTTAGTGACAGGTCTCTTTCTGTAGTTCAGGCTGGCCTTGAATTTACAGTGATCCTCCTGCCTCAGTCCTGCCAGAGTACTGGGATTGCACAATGCCTGGCTGTGTATTTGATTTTTTTTGAAGTACTACCCTACAGCTTTTGACAGTTTCAACACCATTTTTTATTCCCATCAGTAGGACACAGGGTTCTAGTTTCTTCATATCCATAATATGCCTTGTTATTTTCTGCTTTTTTTGATAATAGCTTCTCCAAGAGCTGCAAAGTGGTATCTCCTTGTTTTGGTTTGCATTTCCTTAATGGTTAGTGATGTTCAGCCTCTTTTCATGTGCTTACTTGGCCATTTGTATATCTTTAGAGAATGAGACAGGGTCTTGCTTTATAGTTCAGGCTGGTCTTGAACTCCCTGTGACCTGGTCTTCAACTCACTGTAGCCTAGGCCGGCCTGGAACTCACAGCGATCCTCCTGCTTTAGCCTTCCAACTGCTGGGATTACAGATGTGTGTCACTATGCCCAGCTCCTTTGCACATTTTTAAATCAGATCGTTTGATTTTTTTGTTGTTGAGTTTTAAATATTCTGAATAAATTCCTTATCAGATATGTGGTTTGCAAGTATTTCTTTCCCATTCTGTGGGTTATATTTTTACTCTATCAGTAGTGTCTTTTAGCTGGGCGTGGTAACGCTTGCCTGGAATCCCAGCAGTCTGGGAGGCTGAGGCAAGAGGATCACAGGTTCAAGCCCAGCCCAGGCAACTGAGCAAGTTAGTGAGAACCTGTGTCAAATAATAATTTTTAAAAAGGGTTGGGGATGTAGCTCAGTGTGAAGGCCCTGGATTCAATCCCAGTACTGCCACCAAAAAAAAAAAAAAAAAAAAGTCTTTTGATGACATCCCATTGTCTCTTTCTTTGCCTGTGCTTTGGTGTCATGTCAAAGAAGTTGTTGCCAGGTTTGATGTAGTGAAGCTTTCCCCTTACATTTTCTTCTGAGTTCCATGGTTTTAGCTTACATTTAGATTGCTGATCCACCTTGAGTTAATTGTGTTTTGTTTTGTTTTGTTTCATTTTGTTTTTTGACAGGGTCTTGCTATGTAGTCCAGGCTGGCCTTGAACTCACTATGTAGCCCAGGCTGGCCTCGGACTCTTGGTGATCCTCCTGTTTCAGTCTGATTGCTAGGATTACAGGGGTGTACCACCACGCCCAACTGAGTTAACTTTTTTATGTGGTGCAAGATAAGGTTCCAACTTCATTCTTCTGTACATTGATACACTATTTTCCCTGCACTACTTGTTGGAGAGACTCCTTTCCCCATGGACTGGTCTTGGCACTATTGTTAAACATTTTTATCAGCTAATGCTCTTTCGTAGGTTTTTGTTGAAATGTGGCTTCACCATTATTCTTTGGAGATGTACCAGAAAATGCAGTCCCCTCATGCCAAGGTATGTTTCCAGTTGTTCTTCCTGTTTCATGCTTCTGGCTGTGGTCAACTTGCTATTTCTTGTTCTCAGTCTTAAGTTACTTGTCACAACCTGGATGGTGGGAAGCAGAGCCCACCATCCACCCCTCACTCAGATGCCTAACACAAGGTGGGTATTGTTCTGCAGTGTGAGGGTTTTATACTACAAGGAGTGGGCCCTTAGGGCTTAGAGGTGTGTTCTTTCTGGGTCTTCCCTGTGGAGCTTTCAGGGTTCCCTCTGTGGCAGGGGAACAGCAGAGATTCTGGTGCTCTTGCTGTGGGGGTAGGGGAAGCTGCAGATGCCTCTGGGAGTCATTTTCCAGTTTCTCCATTGCCATCAGCAGTATCTTTGTGCTCTCAAGAGAGGTGGTGGCCCTGGATGGACACCTGCCACTGTGGTGAACTTGAATATCCTTTGCCTGCCCATGTTGTCCTTACCTCCTCAAGAGCATCAGAAGCAACCATTTTGTGGTGGGTGGGGCCTTCTGCTCTTCTGCATGTACCCTGGTCTTTTTCCTCCCCTTCCTTATTCTCCCTTTTCCTCCTCTCCCCTCCCTTCCTCTTCCTTGGCCTTTCCCCTACCTCCTTTCCGGGGCAGGACACTTGTTTACAAAAGCATGGACATGGCAGAGTCCGTGGGCCAGGCATTCCACTGGGTTTCTCAGAGTGAAATGGTTCTGTTCAGTTAGCGAGTGGCCTGTGGACACTTAAGAGTTGACTTGAAACACACATGCCTGGTCCAGTGCCCAAGGCACTGTCACCAACTCATTCTGATGCCTGTGACTTCTGTGCATCACTTTGCTCTGTAGACTTTGATTTGTCAATGCCAGGCAAAATTCTGGAGGGCTTCCTCAAGAATGAAGAGTCTAGAGGTAGTTGGCATGGTGGCACATGCCCGTAATCCCAGCATTCCGGGAGGTTCAGAGGGGAGGGTTGAAAATTTGAGCCCAGCCTGGGCAGCTTAGCAATTTAGCAAGAGTCTGTCTCAAAATAAAAAATGAGCCAGCGGTGGTGGTGCATGCCTGTAATTCTAGCACTCTTGAGAGACTGAGATGGGGGATCACAAATGGGAGCCCAGCCTGGGCAATTTAGTAAAGCTGTTTCAAAATTAAAAAAAAAAAAAAAAAAAAATTATACACACACACACATAAAGGGCTGAGGATTCAACTCAGTGCTGAGGCCCTTGGTTCAATCCCCAGTACTAGGAAGAAAAATTAAAAAGTTAAAATTGAGCAGGGGATCCTGTAACTGAACTGCAGTTCTGAGGAGGGACCATTGTTCTGCTCCTGCTTCTACTGCATTCTCTGTAGCCAGTTCTGTCTTAGAACTGCACTCAGTGCTATCAGTGTAGAGGAAGGAGTTTGGCTCCCACTGCTCCTCTTAAAGCACAGGGTGCTCCAGAACTTCATCCTTGGCATCATCTAGGAGGAGGAAAATGGGGAAGGGCCCAAGACTCTATCCTTCCTGGGCTTGAGCCACCAAGAGCCTCCCGTGCCCTGCCTGCTTCCTGTACAGACTTATTGCATGTTTCTGGCTGGTAAATGGTGGCCTGGGGGCTGGGTTTCTTTCCCCTAGATTTGTTCTCAGTCCCTGGCTTCTTTCCTGGGCCCTTGGGAGGCGCTCAGCCTTGTGCATGTGTCTTGGCTGTGCAGAGGTGGGGACTTCTTTGCTGCATTGTTTTCCTGTCTGCCCATGGTGTCTTCTGAGTGAATGGCAGCCACACCACTTTCAGGGGCCAACCAGAGAGACCTTTCCGGATGGTCACCTGTGTCTTCACAGGTTCTGGTAGAGGCGCCTTATCCTTTGTCCCCACATTCGCTTCCTCTTAGTCAGACCTTAGGGGAATGAGATCTACCAGAATGACTGGCATTGAGAGAACTGGGCATCCAAGAAGCTCTGCCCTTTGCTTCCTCCTGTTGAGGCAAGAACAAAACATAATCCAAGAAACCTGAGTGGATGGGCACTGAGGGAAACAGCTGCAGTGGTCCCATCATCCAAGGCCTCTTAACTGTTTATCGGGGCCTGCACTATGCCCACCTTACACAGATCCTTGCCAGTCCCTGCCTAGCCTTGATTTCCAAATGGTGGAAATGCAGCACCTGAAGTCCCACTGTGGGTCCAGGGCATGTGTTCACTACCCAGTAGCTGGAGGCAGTGTTGGCTAGAGCCCTGGAAGTGGCCATGGTGCCAGCCCTTCTCTTGGGAAGGGACAGGGACTCCACTGGGACCTTGCTTCTTGGTTCCTCCCCGAGCCTGGGGTCTGGCTGAGAGGAAGGCTGGGAGAGGACTTCACCATCCTGCTGTGCTCCCGCCTCCTTGTGAGTCACCTCAGTGCCTGGCAAGTGCATCTCACCTGTGTGGAGCTCTGTGGGCTTGCTGCTTGGGGAAGGAGTGTGCTGGGTGCCTCTGGGCTGTGCTTGGTGGAAAGGCAACAAATGCTGCAGGGAGGTAGGGCAGAGAGTCCTCAGGTGGGGGCCAGGCAGTTTGCTAGCTCTGCTGTTACCCCTGCTGTCCAGGGCTGTCCCAGCCTCTTCCCGCTGACTTTGTGGGTATGTGGGGGCTCTTTCCCTTGGGAGCCCTGTGCATTTGGAAGGCAGAATCCTAGTGATGTAGGAAAGGCTGTCTTCCCATAATTATAACTGATGAGCACAACTTTAACCATTTCCAGAGTATGGGAGACTGGGGTGTGTGGGGCAGAGGGTGGGCCTGGTGGGCTCAGTCCATGTTGCCCTTGGGACCCAAGCTTTGGCAACCCATCCCTGTCCTCAGTTCTGAGAGAGAACCATTCAGGGAAGGGACATTGATTATGTTTTGGATACAGAAGAATTGATCACATCATGTATAGTACCTACTGATTTGGTAAATTTCTTAAGACAACTAGGGAAAATCCAGTAAGTTACAGTCGTCCCTCAGTATTTGGGGGAACTTGTTCCAGGACCCTCATGGATACCAAAATCCACGGATCTTCAAATGCTCTATATAATATGACACAGCATTTGTATATAACCTGCACATGTCCTCCCATATGCACAAAGTCATTTCTAGGTCACTTATGATACCTAATCTAGTATAAATATCATATAAATAGTTATACAGTATTATTAAGAAAACAATCGTAAGAAAGACTGGGGCTAGGGCTATAGCTCAGTGGTAGAGCACTTGCCTAGCACATTAGAGCCCCTGGGTTCGATCCTCAGTACTGATGAATGAAAGAATAAATAAATAAATAAATAAATAGGAAAAAAAGAAAGCAAGTCTGTACATGTTCAGTACAGATGCACCCCTCACCATGGTCTGGTTGATCAAACCCGTGGATATGGAACCCATGGATGCAGAGGGCCGACTGTACACTCTCTTTTTGGGGCAGAGAGTCCTGAAACTGGCTTCCCCAAAATTTCTTTCCTGAGCCTTGATCCCTTCTGTGCCTTGATGACCTTCAGCATATCCCACTTAGGGTCCCGGGCTGTGGGGTGGGTACCACATGGTGTGGTCTCGGGGTTGGCGGGGTGACAGAACCGGGTCAGCCTCAGAGCCAAAGAGGCTGTCAGCCCCAGCAACACAAGGGGCTTCCCCAGTGATACTGTGGGTCCACTTGTATCTCAGCCTACAAGGCCAAGGAGGGCGCCCAACGTGGGCCTGGCAGCAGGTTTGCCTGTGGTTTGAGTCCTGGGTTTGGGCCACCAAGAGGGGTGGTGCTTTGCTGGCCCCAGGCTGCTGGGGCTGTGATTGTTTGGATTGTCACTGACGTGCTTTTGTTTTTGTTTTTGTTTTTTGTTTTTTTTCTCCTTCCTCCATCTGGGCTCCTTCTCATTGTTTTCTTTTTCTCCCCACTTCCCCTGCCCCCTGTCCTGTCCCATGTCTCCCCTTCCCCACCTTGTCTTGTCCTCCACCCTCCTGCCTCTTCTCGCCCTCCTGCCTCTTCTTGGCTTCTCTCTGTGTGTTGTCTCAGCTGGAGGTTCTGCACTACCGACTCAGTGTCTCCAGCGCCCTCCACAGCCCTGCCCAACCCAGTCTCCAGGCCCTCCACGCCTACCAAGTACTGGCCGCTCGTTTCCTCCCCTTCCCCGCCCACAGTGGGAGCACAGAGCGCCTGTCAGCGCAATGGCAGAGTGAGGGTCTCACTGAGGCCTGCTGCAGGGGATTAAGAGGCTAGTTCTGACCAGAGTGTAGTCTAAAGGTTCAAGGAAGGCAGGGGTCAGCCTTCAGCCTGGCCCAACCCCCGCACTTTACAACTAGCCTGGTTTTGGGGTGTGTAGCCATATATGGAGTGAGGCATATAGCCATGGCTGGCCATAGGGGTTACAGAATCTGCCTGGTCACGGTCCCAGTGAGGGGAGGAGTCTCCATTCACAGGTAGTAGAGCTTTGCAGTGGCTTAACACTTCCATTGCTGTGCAAGGTCATGGTGCTCAGAAGGTGACCAAGGATGCAGAGGCTTAGGGACTACTGGGTGGTGTGGGTTCTGCCCCATTCAGAGCCATCACCCAGCCTGGAGGCTGCAGTCACCCAAGTCTGCATGTACAGCAGAGTGTGGATAAGGAGAACTCAGAGCTCATCCTGAGCTCAACAAGCCTGTTAGCTCAGCCAGGCCTGAGCTGTTGAGTTCCAGCCACTCAGTAGACTCTTGGAGGCAAGTGAGAGCAGGCAGTGATGTCATGGAGACCGTTGCCTGCTTAGGTAGTAGTAACAAGTGTGTGGATGGATTTGAGGTCAGTAAAAATTAGTTCAGACTTGGTTTTTTTTTAAGAGAGACTTGGGTGTTTCAGGGACAATGGAGTTAGCTGATTTGTGAGGAAAGGTAGGAACATGGAGCTGAGCTCATGGGCACAGCTCTGTCCATTTAATCCTGGCTGCAAAAGGAACATGCAACAGAGTTATGTTTGAATTTGAGCCAAGATGAGAACTCATGGTGTGGGATGAGATGGTAGCTTCAGCTCATAGTGGAATCCACTTCAGGAGAAGCAGCTGCGCTGAGGCCCCCTAGGAGGACCAAGTGCTGAGCAAGCTCAGCTGAACCTGGATTCAGCTGCCATTCAGACTTAATAGCAGAATTGAGAGTCCGTGAGAGGCTAGGCCAGTGGGAAATGCTATGGGCTTTGGGGACATGTCCTTAAATGTTTTTTTTGTCAGTGCTGGAGATTGAATCCAGGGCTTTGTACATAGTAGGCAGTGTTATGCCACCACCTGTGGGACATCTCTTTAAAAAGTGAGCTGGCAGTAGGGGCTGGAGATGTGGCTCAGTGGTAGAGTCTTTGCCTAGCATGTGCGAGGCCCTGGATTGTGTCCCCAGCACTGGTGGAGGAGGCCAAGTGCACTTGTGGCCCCAGATTCTGTGTGGGAGTTTGGTTTAGGAATAGAGAGTGGGGAGAGAAGTTTGGCTTAGCAAACGTAGCTTGACATGGTGCCATCTGGTTGCCAGAAGTAGAAGGTCTACAGAAAGATGGGGTATGCTAGGTGCCCAGCAGGGGAAGGTGGGCTGTCAGTTCTGTGAGGGTGCTGTTGCTTTTCCTGACCCAAAGGGATAACATCATAGCCTGGGATGCCAGGCCAGGAATGAGGCTGTAGAGAAGGGGAAGGCTCCAGAGTTGTGTGTGTGTGTGTGTGTGTGTGTGTTAGAACCTGGCACTGATGCTCTTCTGCTCTTTTAGTATTAGTTAGTGTTAATGCTACTATCGTATGTCTTAGTTCATTCTGTTGCTAGTAACACAGTACCACAGGCTGGTAAGGTACAAAGAAAAGAGGTTTATTTTGGCTTGCAGCTCTGGTCCAAGGTCTGCAGTGGTGGTGAACCAATGATACCCATACTGCACAGGCTGTTTGTATCATTGAAATCTCTAAAAGCTTAGCCATCACTAGTCTAGGGCTACATCTGGTTTGTCTGGATTGTCTTATTCCTCACAGAGTCCTGAAATGGCATAGGGCATCATCACGTGGCAGGAGGCAGGGAGCATGAGAGAGACCTAGCCAAACTGGCTTTCAGAGCTGACCCACTCTCCAGATGACCCGTTGATTCATTAATTGCATGACTGGATTGATCCATCTGTGAAGGCAGAGCCCTAGGAGCTTGTTAAAGGTCTTGCTTGGTGCTACCTCTTAATATCTTGTAATGAAGATTAAACTTCAGTGTGAGTTGTACAGGGGACAAACTATATCATTGTGTTTTATACTTTTTTCTTAAAAACAATACAAATTCGCTGCACAGAGACAAATTGCAAATAAGCAGAAGAAAATAACCTTCCACCCATAGTTCCATCTTCAGATTAAGCCAGTGAGGGTGTCACTGGATCTGTGGGGGCATTTTCATGAGAGAGGCCTGAGTGGACAGTGCTTGGGGCTGGGGCCCGTGCCAGGCTCAGCATTGGAAGTTGTTTGAAACCCAGAGGGCTGGGGATGAATGTGGGGTCCTGCCTTCAGATGCTCCCCCCACAGTCCACTTCCAAGGCTCCACTGAGCCCACCTTCACTTGAATGCTGAACAGCTGAGGGAGCCCTGCTGCTGGCACAAAGGCTTTCCTCGCTCACGGGCTTTGGCCTCAAAGATCGTATGTATTATGAGAAGTTAAGGTTGCACTTCTCTGGAGGATTTTGGCTGACCACAGGTCCACTGGCAGGAGAGTTTTCTTCTGGGGCTGGGTCCCTGTCTAGCTGTAACTAGGAGAAGCAGCAGGAGGGGAGTCAGGGTTGTGGCCAGAGAGCGAACTGGGAGAAAGGAGAAGCTCCCACTCCTAAAAGGTGAGCCCTGAGAACTTTCTGCACACACCCAGGAGGCAGTCGGGTGACCGTGGGTCCAGAGCTCTGGTGGGTTGCCCCTGTCCCTGGTCCTCTGGCTGGCCAGGAGGTAGGGACCCCTGAGGCCAGCACAGGCAGCAGTGCGTTGGGGCACATGGCTGTATGTTGCAGCAGTGAGGTTTTTGGTGCACTGGAGAGCACTTTGCAGTGAATCTTTCAGCTGGCTCTCCCTAGGGCAGGCTGGCCTGAGCTGGACCATGCGCTTCACTGCCACAAGTGACATGAGACTCACCTGCTGAATGCCAGGCACAGTGGGATCCCAGGGGGTGGCCCTACTTCCTGGCCCGTGCCTCTTGTGGGGTGGCAGAGAGGCCAGCTGAGGGGCAGGATGTGGTCAGACTTCCCTAGGTCCTGATGGCCTCTTTCCCCGCCTTAGGAGTCGTTCACACCCTCCGAGGAGCACGTGCTAGTGGTGCGCCTGTTGCTGAAGCACCTGCATGCCTTTGCCAACAGCCTAAAGCCTGAGCAGGTCTCGCCCTCCGCCCACTCCCATGCGACCAGTCCCTTGGAGGAGTTTAAACGGTGGGTGCAGGCTGGCAGGGCTTCTGCAGCTTCTGGGCTCCTCTTCCTTCACATCACATTGCCCACTGTGACCTTTACCCAGGACATGGGGTGGAACAAGGCAGTCCTTTCTGCTGAGGGCATGTAGGCCTCACCTGGACTAGGCAGGTAGCAGATGCCTGACCTCATGGCGGCCTCTCTCACCCCACTCAGCTCCAGAGCTGCAGGGGCTGCCCCACTGCATCTGTTTGCAAAGCTGCTTCTCCAGACCTGCCCTTTTCAGTGGCCGGAGAGAGACCCCCATCTTGCGATTCTGATTTGTCCCTCCCTTCCCAGTGTCAGGGCTGAAGAGGGAGGTTGGGCTGATGGCAAACTGTCCCCCCTACCCCTCGCACTCCACCTTCAGGAGACAGGGGCCAGCAGACCAGGTGACTGGTGTAGGACTGAGAGGTGTGTGGAAGAATCCAGCTACCTGTATACTGTGTGTCCTTAGGATATTCCGTGATCTCTCTGAACCTTGGTTTCCTCCTCTGAAAAGTAGGACTAAAAACAGAATTTTTTTTTTTTTTTTTGTGGGTACCGGGGGTCAACCTCAGGACCTCGTGCGCCAGCAGGCGCCCGTGCCACTGAGCGATATCACCGGCCCTTTTCTCGTATGTGGGTTCCGGGAGTCGAACTTGGGCCCTCGTGCTTGCCAGGCAGGCGCTTATGCCACTGAGCTATCTCACCGGTCCCCTAAAAACAGATCTTAACTCTAAGGGAGCCCCCAGCACTCCTTGGTGTCAGGCAGTGACCCCCCTGCTCCCTGCAGGGCCGCTGTCCCGAGATTTGTCCAGCAGAAGCTCTACCTCTTCCTGCAGCACTGCTTTGGCCACTGGCCCCTGGACGCGTCCTTCAGAGCTGTAAGTTCTGGCCCCCTTTGCTTTTGCCCTCTGTTCTGAGGAAGGGAAATGACTGTTACCTTAAGAGGAGGAAAGGAGGTCTTGAAAGGTCATTGTTCTGCTGGTTGGAGTTTCCAAAGCTGGCTCTAAGGTATAGAAAAGCCCTGCCACACGCTGGCTGTCAGCAGGTGAAGGGGCTCTTCTGGCCTCTTCCCCACTGCACTTGGCATGCTCATGAGCCTGGTTTTTGAAGGACTGCCATGGGGGGTAAATGACCTTGTGGTATGCAAGTTCCTTCTGTGCCCTCTTGGGGGCTTGTGGGAGGAGCTGATCCCACTGGCATCTTTACTGAGGTCAGAGGCCAGAACGTGGTGGTACCCCTACCCTTCCGTGGCCCATAGCTGAGGCTATGGTCCTTTCCAACTCAGCTGACTTTTGGGAGCCAGGCTGCATGCCACCCAAGAATGTGACTGAAAGCTTAGAGCCCCAGCCCCACAGCCAGCAGGCCTTCAGGAAACACATGTCCCTTACTAGGTCCTGGAAATGTGGCTGAGCTACCTGCAGCCGTGGAGGTACGCATCTGAGAAGCAGGCTCAGAGTAATGACTCCCAGCCCCGCTGTGTGTCAGAGAAATGGTGAGGCCCTGGCCCTTCCCCTCAATTCCATCGGCTCCCTTGAGTATGCGCTACTTCAGTGGGTGAACAGCCAGGGGCCTGTGTGTGGGTTGGCCTGACTCTGCCTCTGGTGGCCTTCTGAGTTCTTTTCCCAAGCCCTATACAGTGGGTACACAGGCCAGTCTTTCCTGGACTGAGCTTTGTTCCCAGAAGGGGTTTTCCAAGGACGCATAGGTGATCCTCCGCCTCTCTCCTTGCCCTTCTTCTGGCTCAAATTAATGTTCCAGGTTGCCCCTAAAGCCTCCTGCCATCCTTCTTCACCAGAACAGAGCAGCAGCACCCTGGTCATCTCCAACTTGCTTCTCACAGCTGACCCCCAAGCCTCCACCAGCACCTAGTGTTGCCATTAAAACGCTCTTCTCCCAAACCAAAGCCTCCTCGCCCCTCTGCTGTTTCTTCCCTCTGCCCATCAGGCTTCAGGCCAACCTTGGGGGATGGCCTTAAATATCTTGGAACAAGCCCCATCCTCGAAGATCCATTGTCCTCAGAGGGCCTGGGTCCTGCCTCTGCACAGCTCTCCTCTCTGGCCTCTAGAGCTGCCATTCATGACACCTTTATAAGGTCTTGCCCAGGGAGTCTAGAAGCCAAGAACTTTAGGGGTGAGGACCAGTGTGGCACCAACCTCCAGTGGGTGGTCTTGAACTCCACCCTGGCCCCCAGGGCGCCCTTTGTCCAGGAGAACCTGCTGGTGTACACCAAGCTCTTCGTGGGCTTCTTGAACCGCGCGCTCCGCACAGACCTGGTCAGCCCCAAAAATGCGCTCATGGTGTTCCGAGTGGCCAAAGTATTTGCCCAGCCCAACCTGGCTGAAATGATCCAGAAAGGTAAGTCATCAGTCCTGGGCCAGCTGGATTGGAGCCAGGGCTTTCTTTGGCAGGAAACAGCACATAGAGACCCAGGGAAGGCTGTGTGCCTCATGGGCTTGCAGGTGGCTCTGCACAAGGTTGGTTTGGGGACGTCTCTGAGCCTGGCTGGATCCCGCCTTCATTGTGGCCACAGACTCCAGGTGGCCCTATGTGCCTGACAGGAGGGGAGTGGAACCACCCACTGTGTACAGCTCTTTCAAAACTTGCTCCTCTAGTGTCTTATGGGATGGATCAGGAGATAGTCTCGGTCACCACCATGCTATTGTCGCTGTTGGCTTCCTTTTGGTGTGGACTGGAGCTCCCTGAGCATCAGGAGCTGGCCCCTGGCCTGCTGGCCCTGTCCACAGAAAGTGTTCTGGAGCCCTTCCAGGAGCACCAGCACTGCGGCCTGTGAAGTGGGTGCCGCACTCGAGCCCTGCCTTCCAGGTGAGCAACTATTCCTGGAGCCAGAACTCGTCATCCCCCATCGCCAGCACCGGCTCTTCACAGCTCCTACCGTCACTGGCAGCTTCTTGTCACCGTGGCCACCAGCCGTTACTGATGCCTCATTTAAGGTGAAGAGCCATGTCTACAGCTTGGAGGGCCAGGACTGCAAGTACACCCCGATGTTCGGGCCTGAGGTCCGGACCCTGGTGAGTGATCGGAGGTGCCGCCTGGCCTGGGGTCCCTGCAGCTGTGGGAACCAACAGAGCCAGAAGGCGCCTGAGTTTCAGAAAAGGAAGGAGCTTGTGTGTTGAGTAGACACACTGCTGTGTCTCCCTCTTCCTTTTTTTCCAGTAAAGACTAATTCTTTTCTGATAATAAAGGCAGAGTTTGGAAATTTTTCACATTTAAGATATCCATATGTCAGGTGTGGTGGTGTATGCCTGAAATCCCAGCATCTGGGATGCTAAGAAAGGAGGATCACCAGTTCCAGGCCAGCCTCAGCTACATAGTGGGACCTTGTCTCAAAAAACAGAGCAAAACAAAAAGTTTATCCATAAGTCTTAAGCTGCCCCTCCTGGTCCCTCACCCATCTGGGTGTAATCTGCCCCCAGGTCACCCTGCTCGGATAACAGCACAGCCTTGTCCTGTGTGTGGTCAGGTGCTGGGAGTGCCCCCCACCCAAGCCATTTGTCCCTGTGTCTCCCTCACAGGTGTTACGCCTTGCTCAGCTCATCACACAGGCCAAGCAGACCGCCAGGTCCATCTCTGACCAGTGTGTGGAGAGCCCCCCTGGCTGGTCCTTCCTGTCATGGCTGGGCTTCTCCCCCACAGACCCCAACAGCTGCTACCCACCCAATGACCTGGACGAGATGGGCCAGGACAGTATCCGCAAGACAGACGAGTACCTAGAGAAGGCCCTGGAGTACCTGCGCCAGATATTCCGAGTATGAGGCCTGGGGCTTGTCCCATGGCCCGTATGGTCCCCTCCATGAGGGATTTGCTCCTTACCCAGCCCATGGCCAGTCCCAGGGCCTGTACAAGTCTCCGGCATGGCTTTTGTCCCAGGGGCCCCCCTCCTCCCCCTGGGGACTCATCTCATAGAGGGGTTTGCACCTAAGGTGTCATGTCTGGGTCTCACTGTCATTCATTGTCAGGCTGGTGGGATGAAGACCAGTTCTTTATCCTTCACCTTGAAATTGAAAGCAGAAATGTTTCTTTCTGACAGCTCAGTGAAGCCCAGCTCACCCAGCTCACACTCGCCCTGGGGACCACACAGGATGAAAATGGGAAGAAGCAGCTCCCAGACTGCATCGTGGGGGAGGACGGGCTCATCCTTACACCCCTGGGCCGCTACCAAGTAAGAGGCCTCTATCCTGTGACTTGTTCTCAATTCCATCTTGTCCTAGTAAACAGAAAAGGCTCTTCTGGGCTGTTGGCAAAGATGTATCCTCTGAATTTCCTCATGGTCTGGGTTTCTAGATCATCAATGGGCTGCGAAGGTTTGAAATTGAGTATCAAGGGGACTCAGAGCTGCAGCCCATTAGGAGCTACGAGAACGCCAGCCTGGTCCGAGCGCTTTTTTGGCTGTCATCTGCCATCAATCGCAGAGTGAGTGGACAGTAGGGGTGGGCCTGGCCACTTGTGGAATGGTTCCAGGAGATGCTCCTGGCCCAGGGCAGCAACCCCACTCCCACACCATCTTCTTTCCTGTGAGTGCAGAAAGAGTCCAGATGGAGAGTGAGCCTGCGAGAGTTGCCTGAGTCCTGGGTTGGCCTGAGAGGAAGGAGGATACGTTGCCCTGAGGCCTGTAGCACTTGCTGTTACCATCCCATCTGAGTTTCTGTGCTTCAGTTTGCAGGCCAGATGGTCGCTCTGTGTTCCCGGGATGACTTCCTTGGCAGCTTCTGTCGCTACCACCTCATTGAGCCTACACTGGCCAACAGGCACCTGCTGAGCCCTGTGGGGCGGAGGCAGGCAGCCAGCCATGCCCGGGGCCCCAGGCTCAGCCTGCGCTTCCTGGGCAGCTACAGGACACTGCTCTCGTTCTTGCTGGCCTTTGTCGTGGGCTCTCTGTTGTGCATCAGGCCCCTGCCCTGCATTCTGCTGCTTGTCCTGGGCTACCTCCTCTATGCTATGGCCATGACACTGCTGACGGAACGGGGGAAGCTTCACCAGCCCTGATGGGGTGGCCGTTGTCTCCAGAGCAGACTGCTGGGATTTGCTGCACTGGGCCTGAGAGTCCCTGGCAGGGTGCTTCCAAGCCAGAGTGCAGTCATCTTTGGACTTCTAAGTACTGTTTTCCTGCAACCATGGAACCATCCAGAAGAAATTGAGAAGAGAGACTGACAAGGAAGGGGCAGGGTCAGAGGGCTCTTGAGCCACACTGTGTGACAACCAGAGCTGGCCACAGCCATTCATTGTGCCAGCCCAAGGCCCTTCAAGCAACTGAGCTAGTCTTGGAAGCCTTTGTAACCATTTGAAGATTTTGCCATGTAAAGCTCAGGCTACTGTGCCCACAGCGGCTCCAGGCATGGGCTCTCCACTGTGGTTGTCCTTGATGTGGGCAGAGTAGATTGTGACGTCTCTTCCCATGAGATTCCCCACCAGTAGCTTAGCCTCCTTTCCAGGCAAGAATCAGTTTCTAAAAGAAATTCCTGAGAAAACTAGATAATGGCTCTCCTGATTCACTTTAAAGCGAAGGTTTGCTATCACGTTTGGCAAAGGAAGGATGGTTCTCTTTTATGTTCTGGCGAGTCCAAAGCTGGGCCGAAGGTGCCACTTTTGAATTCCATGGAGACCCTCGCAGAGCACAGCATCCTACTTGACCTCTGGCCTCCAAGCCTCTGCAGTTCTGCACCATGAGGAAGCACTGGTTGTCAGCAGGCGGAGGGCTGTAGCAGGTCCTGCTGGCTTCTGTCTGCAACCAAAGATGGGCAAAAGCAATGTTTGCTCCTCCATAAACCAAGCACTCAGTAACCTTTTCGATAACACTGACACATACCTGGTATATGACAGCTACACATTCTTTGTCAAAAATAAACCACAGTCTCACCTTTGTTCATCCTGCAGATGATGTACCACCACAACAGTGTCTTGGTGGTGATTTTAAACCAAGCCTTTGTTTTTGGTATGTGTGGGATTTTTTTAAAAGAGAATAACGTGTTTTCAAATTTTAAATGTTGGGCCTTGTGTTTTGATAGAGGCTCAGGATACATTCTGGAGCCCATGACCAAAAGTCAGACTGAAAACTGTAACAACCATGGATCTGAAGAAACCAATTTTTTTTTTTTTTTTGGTATCGGGAATCAAACTTAGGACCTTGTGCTTGCCGGGCAGGTGCTGTGCTGCTGAACTATCTCCCCAGCGCAATAAACTGATTCTTGATTTTGAATCTTGGTATCTGGGCTCAGTCTCCATCCAGCAGGTTCATCTGCACAGGGTTCCCGAGCACTCAGAAGGCTGAGAAACAGCTGCTGGTTGTCCTGACCGCCAACCCTTCCCCACCCAGGGGCCACGAGCCCATTCACTGGCACGTTGGGGCCCAAAAGCTTTCAATGCCTGGCCCAACCCAGATAAACGGCGGGCCAGGGCGAAGGTCAGTGGGACAGCTTCTTCCAATCTCTGTGGGTCTTCCTGTGCCTGGCACATCTACAGCTGCCACCTTGCAGCTGCCTGTAGTTTGTGTAGGTCCCTGAGGAGAGCAGCAGATCCTCAGGGAGGAGGACACCTGCCAGCTCAGCCAGGGGCATCCTCCCACTTTGTTTCTCCTGGCTTCCACTGGATCCTGTTGATGCATGTGCCTGTAGTTCACAGCCAGCCAAGGATTTGAGGGGCATTCATAGCTTTGGGCTTGTCCGCTAGTTCCAGACTAATAAGTATTGCTTCTCAGTCCCTTTAATTTTCAGGTGCAGTGACCCACCCAAACTCCAGCCTCTGCCTTATTGAGGCATTAAGCCTGTGGCTTCCTAGTTGAGGTCTGGCTGACTAGAGAGCCCATAGGGCAAAAGCAGCTCTTTGAAGAGCTACCTCCCCAGTCAGGCATGGTGGGACATGCCTATAATCCCACCTATTTGAGAGGTTGAGGCAGGAGGATTTAAGTCTAGTTTGGCCAATATAAGACCCTGTGTCAATTTTAAAAAGGGGTGGGTAGGTAGCTCAGTGATACAGCGCTTGCCTAGTATTCATGAGGCCCTGTGTTCAATCCCTACTACTGAAAAGAACTTTACTTACTATGCCTTCACCCCCGATATCGGGGAATGAACCTAGCATCTTTTTACAGATCTACAGCCCTCCCCAGCTCTTTTTTATTGACACAGGTTCTTGCTAAGTTGCCCAGGCTGAGCTCCAATTATGATCCTCCTGCCTTGCCCTCCCAAGTAGCTGGGATTATAGTCCTGTGCTACTGAGCCTGCCTGGAGATTGATTTTCAAACCTGTAACTATCCCCTTCAAAAAATAAAGTAGTAAATGTGACATAAAGACGTATTGTAAAGGCAGATGGTTCTCACGTTACATCAGCTGTAACATCTGGTAGACCATGGCCCCAAGCCCAGCCTCAATCTCCCGCCCTGCCCTTTGTTCCAGGGCGACGCGGCACTAGGTAGGGTTAGCCCTCGAAGCCTAGCGAGTTTGCAGAGGCTGCAGTGATGACAGGAGTGGAGTGGGGATGCGGGCCGTGGAGCAGCCACCCAGCTCAGCGACCGAAGGCTCCAGTGGACGTTGCTCCAGCGCTGCTGGCCTCCAGCAGGTGGCGCCACAGTCCGCACAGCTCGGGCTCAGTCGGGTGCAGAAGTGGGCCAGGCCCTGGAGAAGAGTTCTCCGCGGGAGAACAAGGGTGAATCTGGGCTGCGGGCTGGGCGCTGGGTCTCAGGAGAGACGGTCCCACCCCTTTGCGTGACCCCAACTCTTGGTGGGGCTACAACCAGAAATACAGCATTAAGCTCAAAGAGGACACCAGGCAGCATCATGGGCGGCAGCACATTAATTTAGAGGGTTCACCCTACCAGCTCTCTCCTCCCTGAACATGATTAGGCCACCTCATTGGTAAGAAAGGTTTTCACACCCCAGGAAGTGCAAGTGTATAGCTCAATTAATTGTCATCCACTAAACACACCAGAGCAAAAATGGACACTGCCCGGGACACCCCCACCCTGTGCCCACAGCCTCCTTAGCCAGCATCTTCCTAATGGGGCCTAACTTGGTGCAGAACTTTCAGCTCTCTGTGATGTGACTGTTCCTCACTCCCACCTCATACTTCAGCTAGATCTCATCTGTCCCCTACCTACCTGGGCCAGTGCCTCAGTTTCTCCCTCCCAGATTTCTGTATTGTTTGGCTGGAGTGCCAAGGATTTGGTCACTGGGCAACTGCTATGTAAGGACCCCCTTCCCCATGCTCTCTTGTCTTTTTGAGACAGGGTTTTGCTATCCAGGTCAGGTTGAACTCACTTTGTAGACCAGGCTGGCCTCAAACTCTCAGTAATCCTCCTGCCTCAGCTGAGTGCTGAGATTACAAGCGGGAGCCCGGCCTTCCCCGTGTCCTCTTGAGGCTCACCCTAGTCATTTTTTGTGGTATGGTGTAACCTGGCCAGCCCGGGGGGCGGGGGGAGGCACCATGTGATCATCATATTGCCCATGTTCACTTATCTATGGCCAGGGGGTGCCTGGAAGGGTGGGTGATCCTGGGTCATCACCTGTTTCCCAGAGCCCAGGCCTGGCTGGGCAGAGTGCCCAACCTGCAGACATCAGGGATGTGGTAGCGGAGGACAGGGACAGCTAGGGGCATTTCTGGCCCAGGGTGCCCAAGACAAAGGCCCCGTGGAGAAAGCTAGAGGGACCCACAGGGAGGCCCCATCACCTATGGTCATCAGCCAGGACTGGGGCTCAGGAGGGTATGGGCAGCACAGCCCAGGCTGCTTCTCTGAGTGGTGTGGCTTTGAAAACGAAGAGGAAAGCATGTGCTGGCTTATGGATCTCCAAGCTAATAATGAATCAGAAACTGCAGAAGAAACATGGAGACCCCTCAGTGCCCAACAGGAAGTTACCACCATCTACAGCAGCCCCTCCAGACTGCTTGTGGCCGTTAGACTGCTCAGCCTGACAGGATGCAGGCAGGATGGCCTTGCCCACAGAGCCCTGGCCTTGTGCCATGTTCTGAGTGAGGCACAGAGCCTCTTCTCCCAATCTGCCTCTCCCAGGAGGTTCGGCACCCTCACCATTAGCAGCCCCTCTCCTGCCAATCACCATTGGGCCTGGGCCATATAGGATAAACCTATGCAGGCTGGGTCCTGGGCCTCTCTTTCATTCTACCCAAAAAGGAAGCCAGCTGCCACATGTGGTTGGTCTGGAGCCTGCAGCAGGCACCACTTGCAGGCACACCCTTCAGACTCTCATCCATTGCTCTCAGCAGCCCTCCCAAGGAGGCTGTTCCCTTCTCCCCTTTCCAGAGGAGGAAGCAGGTAGGGGATTCTTGGGTGCAGGTGGCTGATCCCAGAACATGTGGGCAGTGGCTTTTAAGGACTGTAATGACTGGTCCTCTGAGGTCTGACATGCAGTCAAATTTCAAAGCAAGGCCAGGCCCCAGCCTGGCTCCAAGAAGCAAGAGTTGAAAGCTTATGTTCCCCAGATGTTGGGTTTGGAAGAGGAGCCACTCAGTGTGGCTGCTGCTCCTGACCCCAGGACGAGGCTCTGGTGACCCTCTTTTCCTGACTTTCGGGGGTGCTGGGAGCACACGTTCTGGGAAATACAACCAGTAGGACAGGGTCCTGCTTCTCTGTAGTCCTGAGGCCCCCCCAAAACCAGGCTGGAGTGAGAAGCCCTGGATGGGTGAGGAGTTGGAAACCCAGGGCACCTTGAGGTCACAGCTGGCCCCAGGAACCCCCCCGCTGGTGCCCAGAGCACCCTGGTCAACAGGAGCAGGGAGCTGGGCACCGTGGAAGCAGTATAGCCAGCCCTCTTCCCCACATGGGCCTATATTGGCATGGACACTGCCTGGAGGAAAGAGGGTGGGTTGGACCATTCCTGCATGTCACCTCTAGGCTGCTGTAATGACTTTTCAGAGATGAGGACAAGACCTCTAATTCAGGGGCCACCTGCTGGGGGCAGACAGTGGGGGTGGCCCCCTGGGCAAGCCTGCCCCACACCTGTGCAAGCCCACCACAGTGCAGCAGTGTGAGGTGGTCACCCAGCAGCTGTGGAACACCAGTTTCCTGCAGGTCAGGCTTTGGGTGGAATGCGGCCCAGTTCTGCAAACCTTCTATGCACCCACCACACCTCTCCTGTCAGCTGCAGCAACTCAAATACCTTCAGGAAGAGTACCAGAGGCCCAGGGCTACCCCCCCGGACTGACAAGTGAATGCATCATGTGTCACTTTCCCAGCCCAGTAGGGCTTCCTTCCCTGGGGACTGTGATGCTGTGTGGTTCCCCAAGGTCTCCAACAAGGGCCTAAGAAGTGGTGTCCCTAGGCATGGTGCCACAGGGAGGAGGAGGATTGGGTCAGAGGTAGAGCCGGCACTCGCACCACTCTGAGCCAGTGCCCTGCAGCTGGGCTGGGCTTCACCCATTTCACCTGAGTCCTACTACTGTTACGCCATGCCAATTACAACACAGACGAAATCCATGGCAGATAAAGCACTTCATCTCAGAACTGAGAAACTATTTTCTATGTTGTTGTGTAGCATTTACACAAAAGCACATTATGAATTAAGTATTATCCTAACTGTTGAAGGCTTGCAAATAAAGCTTGTTTCTCTGAGTCCCAAGTCTCCTTCTCTATCAGGTGTCTCCTGTCAGCCATTTGTTCCTCACCCTGCTCCCTGCTGGTCTGGAAGGGCCCTGCCTTCCAAGCTCTGGTCCCTCCGGGGGACATACTGGACTACCCATACTGGACACTGCTAGGGACACCCAATGGTGCTGATGAGTGGTCTGGCTGAGCTGCCTTCATCCTGGGAGGGCCATAGCCAAGGGAAAACCATTCTCTCCAGGATGTCATGGCCCTGCTACCCTTTAGTCAACAGCTACATGGATCACCTCAAGGTTTGGTGCCTACCACGACCCAGCAGCATGGTGCTCCTGGCCCCACTGCCCCATTTCCTGGGCATTACTTTAAGAAGTTGGCCATGAAGCTGGGTATGGCACAGGCTGAGGAACAGAATGCTACACAGAAAGGAGCTAAGGTCTGGGCCAGTGGACACTGTCTCCAAAACCAGCAGCAGCCTTGACAGGACAGTGGGCCCCAGATGCAGAGAGAAGGGAGGCAGGGAGGAACTCCTGACAAACACAGGAATAATAAATTTATTATATGAACCACATATGACAGAGTAGTGCACATATAAAAAGGGAACTTGTCACCAGAGGACCACTGGCTGCTGATCAGTGTGGCAGGCAACACACAGAAGTGCTGTGTAGCTGCATCCCACAGGAGTCCACTCTCTAGGGGTGATGCACAGAACAGGGTATTCCAAGGATGCCAGGTCCCAAGGATAGTACCCAGCTGGTCAGTCTTCATTCCTCACAGTGGGAACCTGGCACCCTTGGCCAAGAGTGACATAGGTGTACCAGGGACAGGCTCCTTTGACCCTCCCACCCCTGCTCCCTCACAGCACACGGCCTGATGCCCACCTGTGGCAGGGGACTCCTTGCTGCCTGGAGGCTGGCCTTCCCTCTGAAATGAAGCGGGGACCCAAGTCCCAGAGCATCTCTGGGCTATGTTTCACATGCCACAAGTAGCATGGCCTGAACCCAACACTGTGATCAGAGAGTTGTGTTGTCAGCATTTCCTATGTCCTCTTCCACGTCCTCCTATGGAAACGAGTAGAACGTATGCTAATTCACAAGATGCTTGGCTGAGACCCTGAGTTCTCCCTCATGCTGCTGAGAATGGACAGGGAGCCTGGAGAGGCCACAGGGAACATGGCCTGCAGGTCTGACTCCCTGGAGGGTGTTGTATGGAGAATCTTCTCTAAGAAGACCTCTCCCTGCACCTTCCCCATGTAGTCAGCTCCACTGCAGCTGGCCCAGTACTGTACAAGTATGGGGAGACCCCAAGGCAGAAGAGAAAAGCAGGAAAGCTAACCTAACCCCAGGCTCTCTAAGGAACCCAACACCTAGAAAGGTCCCATATGAGGCGTGGATCCACAGAACAGATGAGGCTATTGTTTGTCCCTGCTGTTCCTGGCTAGGCAGCTGAGAGGCAGGCCTGGTGGATGCTCTGTGCCCAGGTGTTGAGCAGGGCTGTGACTGAGTGCTTGTCGGGGAGCTGCAGCAGCCTGGAGGTCATGCACCGGTGCACTGACTGCAGAAAGGGGTTGGCGTCTGCAATAGAGCAGTGGGCTGTGAGCAGCAGGCCCTCAGTGAAGCAGCTAGCCACATCTGAGCCCGGCCCACACATGCACCTCTGTGGGGACAGCCCCTGCATCAGTCACAAGACAGCAGGGCTCCCCTCTCAGAGTCATACCCTAAGTGAAGAACTGGAATTTGGACTGATCTTCTAGAGCCTCATCATGCAGCTGGAGTTGCATGAGACCAGACTCCTGCTGGTGGCCCTGGGTCAGCCTTGCAGAGCTCCACAATGGCCACTGGGAGCAGCTGGGTGTCCTTGAGCTGTGGGCTTGCTCACCCCTCCCCCACTGAACATAGCTGCCTCGCAGCTGCAGGACAGACAGGTGAAGGGTGCAATGAGGGGCACACACCCTTCCTTCTCTAGGTGCCTGCTGAGCACCCTGCTCCTGATGGTGCTGGGGGGGAGGAGGCATATGGAGGCTGCCCAGTGCTGACCCCATCCTGCCCTGGCCCCAGACACGATCTCTCAGTTCACCCACCGTACTGCCACTGCCGGTCGATCCACAGCGGGCTCTGGGCAGGGTAGTCAGCAGGCACGCTGAGCTCCAGGGGTGGCACACTTGGGAGGTCCTTGTCATCTGCAAGACATGAGGCTGCACCTATGACCTGCTCCAAGCACTGATATACACATCAACCTGCTTGCCCCACTGCCCTGCTCTGGAACAGGCTCTTCACAACCTGAAAAGCTCTGCTAAGGCTTGCTGCAAAGCCTGGAGGGTTCCAGTCACAGAACCAGCAGCCTCTTGTAGGGGAGAGCGAGTTGAGGGTGTGGACTCAGGGCTTGGGAGCATGCCCACACTGCCAAGAAGTGAGGACACACAATGGGGCGGGCTGTGTAAGCGCAGGGCCAGCTGTGAGGAGGGAAGCACTATCTTGACCGCCCAGACACCTTGTGGCCTCAGGCATGAGCAGCAAAGCCTTAGACCCCACCCCGCCCTACTTGGCCACTCACCCAGCTTGCATATCAGATGGACGGTGCCATTGTTACTGCAGTGAGAAGGGTCTAAATTCACCAGGAATTTGGGATCTAATCTGGCCACCTCCCCTTGTAGCACATTGGGGATACTCTGCCGCTCATCCTCCTCAAACCGGCGCTTCCGGGTACACACCACTGGGGCCCTGGAGGAGGAGGCTGTGGTGACCACACTAGGTACATGTAGCCTCTGGCCTGCCACCCACCTTGAGACCCATCCCTGGCTGTACATACGTGATGGGAGGGCCGTGGATGGCCGTCATGGCCGGCACGAATGTGCGGTACAGGGAATGATTGAAGACAGGCGAGCGGATGTTGGCCAGGACAGCATCCAGGAGTGGCTGGCATAGGTCCTGCTGCTTGGTTGGTAGCACTGGGGGCGGTGGGGGTGTGGGCTGGGAACAGGATAGGTGGATCACAGCTTGGGCTCAAGACTTCACTTACTCTGAGGAGGCCTTCCAGAGCCCAAGGCCGACCCCTTACTCATAGCACAGCACCACCTTGACCGAGCCTGGACACAGCTCTAACCCCTGCAGCCTTCCTGCCGCCCACATATCCTTCCCCAGGGCACAGCTTGGTACTGAGCTGCCAGAGGCACCCACAGGGACCAAGGACAGAAAGTAACTTCTCCCACATCCCCACTCTCCAAGTCAACAGCCTGAAAGAAGCTTCCTGGGCAGAGGCCCCAGGCCCAGGCCCTGCTTGCCCTGAGCATGAAGGCTCCTTCCAGCCAAGTTTCTCTTTTTTTTTTTTTTTTTGCCAGGAGTTGAACTCAGGACCTTGCGCTTGCCAGGCAGATGCTTATGCCACTGAACTATATCCCTGGCCCCCAGCCAAGTTTCAAGGTGTAATGGGGTAGGCCCTGGCCTCCCCATTGGTGCCTGCAGCTCCACTCACCACCGCCATGTCATTCTTGAGCTTCTCCAGGGCGATCTCACACTTCTGTAGGGTTTTCAAGGGACATCTGAGGGGAGGGGAGATGTGGGTTGTCCCTCTATACTGGGAGCTGGGCAAGCTGGTGACTCAGAGGCTGATCCCAACCACTGCCTGCCTGACCTCCCTGGGCCTCAGCCACTGGAAACCTCCATAGGAAGCCCAGCCAGTTGGTCATCTGCTCCCAGGCCAGGCTAAGAAGGCTTTGGTCTCATCTGGGCCAGCCCTTGGCCCCTGGCCCCACAACTCCAATGAAAGGTCAACCTGAGGGCCTGGAGGGCTGTCCAGCTCCAACACGCCCCATTCAGCAGTGCCTGGTATCTGACCCAGACAAGCAGGACAAGAACTTTCTGGAAGAGGAGGAGTAGAGTGTGAGCTGAAGCAGCAACATGGGAGAGAAGTAACAGAAAGGCTCATTCATGTGCACAGTTCTGCGGTGCTGCACAAGTTCCTGTGCACACGGCAGCCTGTCGCTCGTGTGCCACTGCCTTCTACATGCTTTTCCTGGGCACCACTTTGTTTCACTTTCTTGAGGAGCACACACAGCCCTGCTGCAGATACAGTCTCCTGGTCAAGGTTACCGGCAAGCTGGGCAGAGATGAAGGTCGGACTCAGGCCTATCATGGCTGATGAAGAACCCACTGCAAACCAAGACCTAGCTAGTGGCTCACTGAGCCAAGCTGTGATAGCTACAGAGTGGAAGTGTGAGGATCACAGCAGCAACCTGGAGCAGGCAAAGGCTGGGCAATGGAGAAAGTCAAGTCAGGGCTCCATGCCCCAGCAAACATCTACATGGAGCCTCTGAGACCTCCAGCAGGGCCCTTTGCTAAATTCCTATCGTCAGCAAGCCCTGGGGACCCTTCATGAGCTGCAGGGCAGCACTGTCTGGCTTGGGGCAAAGCTCACCGCTTTGAAGGGTCAGTCAGAATGTCCAGAAGACTCTTCATCTTACTCAGGTCCTTTTTTCTGTCTGGGACAGAGAGGGGACACTAAGACCCAGGCCCTACGTATCCACAGGGCCCCTGCCCTCAGCCCGGCCCTTGCCCCACCTTCATTCTTGTCAATCTTGTTGATCATGCGGCGCAGGGGCTCGATGTACTTGGATAGTTGCTTCAGTTTGTCTAGGTACTGCTGCTCCTCGGCCTGGCTGGAGCCTGCCGGGCTCATGACAGAGCTGGGGTTCACTGTGGGACATAGTGGGTGAGGCTGGCTCTCTGCAAACGCTCAGGTGGGGCATTCAAGCTCTGAGGAGCCCAAGAGCACATGCGCCTTTATTGAGTTCAGGCCTTATGAAGGTGACTCCTGGTGCCTCATGGCACCCCAGTGCCAGGTCCCACTTACCAGGGGTATTTAATGGTCCAGGGGAGGGGACGCTGAAGTTCTGTGGGGTGCGTGCTGTCACTGGGCTCTGGGAAGGCTGAGGTGAGGGGCTAGGCAGGAAGCTGCTGGGGGACGGGGCAGGACCGGAGCTGTAGCCAAAAGAGAGGAAGCAGGTCTGAGCCAGGGTCTGAGGACCAGACTAGAGGGCTGTCCCTGGCTAGGCTTACCTGACATTTGAGTTGGGCTGCGAGCCAGGCTGTGGGGATGGCTGTGGGGGAGGGGGCATAGATTGCGGAGTCTGCACCTGCTGGCCAGGCGACGGTGAAGACAGCATAGTGAGGCCACTCTGGCTGACCTGGAAGTGAAGAGGATCAGCCAACTAACAGTCACACATTCCCATGTGCCTCCATGCCACCTGCCACCATATCCATGGCCTGTCCTCCCTCAAAGCCTCACTCACTCCCTTGTCTTTTTCCACATATGCACCCAGGCAATAACCCCACCCCTGGATACACAGCGTGTGTCTGTACAGTGCTGCTGGCCCACCTGGAGCCTCTTTGGTAGCACTCTGGACATTGGAGTTGCAACTCACAGCCACACATTCCCACATGCCTCCGAGGGACCATATGCATATTGGTACCCAAGATAGTTATGGCTCCACACCTCCCTCCCACCTCTCTTCTGCTATGGTCCCGGGAGTAATGGGTAAGAAACACTCTGGCTTCTCAGCTTCTCAAATTGGGAACAAGTCCAGATCCTACACACCAATGATTCCTGACCATCCCATGGGCCAAGCAGGACAGGGCAGAGGGACCTACCCCCATAGCTGCTTAGCCCTTTTAGGACCTATGGCCTGGACCAAGCTTGAGGAGTGAAATGGCACCTGCCTCCTGCACTCCAGTTCATCTGTTCTCACTGACTGTGCCAGAGAGTGCTGCCCAGGGCGCTGTGTGCGCTAGGGTAGCAGGGGGACTGAGGCACAGGGTGCCACCCACATCATGATGATTTCCACATGGCTGGGTCAGAGGCCCTGAACCAAAGCTGCTGGCCCAGTGGGACAGTAACAGAGGGAATGGACTGTTCCCACCACTCTGTGACAGTCTTGCCTGGAGTCAAGCGGAGCCCTTCACTGATGTCACAAGGCCAGACCAGGACTGCTGTGGCTATGCCTGCAAAGTGCTGAGCTGAACAAACACAGCAGGTTTCCCCTGCAGGTATGACACACCACTGAGTCCTGGGAACCCAGGGTGACTAGCATGTCCCACACACATGTTCCAGAATCCATCTAACAAAATCCCAGGCCCAGAAGTTCCATGTGGAGAACTACAGATGGTGCCAAGGAGCAGAAAGCAAAGGCCCTGGATCCTCATGCCCAGCTTACCCCACCCCAGTCCAGAGGGCAAAACTGGCTCTGCAGTGGTTCTCTCCCAGCCCTGCCCCTCAAGTGCCCACTACCCCTCCTTTCCTATCCTGAACCTCCACCTGCTGCCACTTTCCACCTGCACCCAGTCCCTGATGGAACAGCTGTCCCTTTTAGAAACCAGTCAGCCCTTGTCCGTGGCCTAAAAACTGGTGCTCCTCTGGGGGACTGCAAGGTAGCTGCAGGGAGTCACAGCTGGGCAGGGGATGTTGCAGTGGGAAGGCCACCTCACAGCTCATGTTTCCACCTCAGCAACCAGACCACAGGGCACAGGCACACACTGCTGACACCCTCTGCTCTTGGGGAGGGCAGAGCAGGGTTCTCAGGGGGTGTCTACAGGCCACCAGGAAGTGTGCAGGGCAGCCAGCTGCATAAACCTCCAGAAGAGACAGAACACCCAGGCCCAGCCCAGGGTCATGTTCTCAGGGAACACAAGGCTCCCTCTGTCAGAGGAGCCTGGACCCCAGCATCATGCTTCTCCTCACACCCTAAGGAGGCCTGGATATGGCCAGGATGCTTCCTCCTAAACTCCCTCCAGGGTCCAAGATGGCATACTGGTCTGTTCATACATGAGGCTCCTCCAGACCCTCTCAGGCAACCATCTGCCCCCCTAAATCTCATCAGCACCTCCACTTCTTTCCCCGCAGGGGCCCCAGGCACATGGGTCCCTCTCAGCAATTCAGCTGTCCCAATCCAGGGTAGTTGGCAGACCCCAGAGGATGGGAGGCAGTGAGCAGGCATACAGCAGGGAGTAAGACAAACCAGCGGCACCCTTTCACTTCCAAAAGCAGGAAATAAGAGTCTTAGCGAACACTTCCGATGTCAGCCCTAAGGGCCAAGTCACTTTAGACATGCTTGGCACAGGAGCAGCCTCAAAGACCCATCTCCAAACAGAACTGGCCTACAGAGGCAGCCAGTGGGGAGAGAACAAACCCAGCCTTTAGGGAGCAGGGTGAGAGACAGCAGTGCATCTTGTCAGGAATGAGCTCCTTGCAGGGAGGGAAACAGCAAAAGCCTTCTGTGTACTCTCATTTTGCTAGTGGCACAGGTGTGGATATGTCACAGCTGGTAGCAAAAGCCAGAGCAGAATGATGAATCAGTCTCCCAGGGAAGAGCTTCTGAGTGCCTTCCACGTGCCTCACACACCTGCACATCATAGGTGAGAACATGGGAGCTCAAGGGGGGTGATCTGCTCAAAGTCACACAACTAGTGTGTCACCCAGGGAGCCCAGGGAAAGTAAAATCCAGTGCCTCATGAATGACGGCACAGTGTACCTTCTCGGGAAAGGGACTGGACAAAATAGCCATGGGGAGGCTATGGGGCTGCACAAAGCAGCCGGGCCAGAATGCAGATGGATGCAGATTGGGGGCAAGTAGGTATGGAGGTAGAAGGGATAAAGGGGCCATGGCTCAGGGGCAGCAGAACAGGAATGTTGGTCCAGGGAAGTTTGCCCCACAAAAAAATCTCAGGACAGGCTGGCACTATGAGCTCTAGCCCTCTCTGGACTACCCACACTGTCTGATACCCCAGAATTGTCCCTAGATCCTGGACAGCACTCAGCAGGACCCTGGAAGTCACTTTCCAGAGCTCAGAAGAACATGATCCCATCATGGTGCCATCTGCTTACACCCACCAAGGAGTACTAGCACAGAAACTCCACATCACCCAGCTGGACCCCTATGTTGGGTACTGTGTCTGGTATATGCCTGGCATAGAATCCTACTTGGTCATAGTTGTTGGGTCCCATAAAGTGTCCCCACCACACTACAAAGATGCACCCATGGGACAACAGGACAGACAGGAGTCTCAAGAAGCCGTGTGTGGTGGCACATGTCCACAATCTCAGCACTCTGGGAGGCTGAGGCAGGAGGATCACAAGTTTGAGCTCGGCTTGGGCAACTTAACAAGATTCTGTCTCAAAAAAGGGGGTCTGGGGGCTGGGGATGTAGCTCAGTACAAAGGCCCCGGGATCAACCCTCAGTACTAGGGGGAAAAAAAAGCGTGTGGGGTGAGGCCAAAGAATGCCTGAATTTCTGCATGATATTCTTGGGCCCAACTTGTTATCATAAGGAAAGAAAAAACAAACAAACAAAACCAGAGCGGATGCTGAACTATGTCCCGCTGGGGAAGGAGAGCAGGTGGCTGGGGGAAGACATAAGCTGCAGGACATGCTGAGGTCAGGAAGCATTGAAAACCTCAAGTGGGGCACAGGCTCCAGCCAGGCTCACTGGCCAGACAACCAATGGGGCAGCTCCCAGCTAAACTTTTATTTTGTCTTTAGTGCTGGGGATGGAATCCAGGGCCTTTGGATGGTAGGTAGGTGCTCCACCACTGAACCACATCCCCAGCCCTTGAATAGATTTTTAGGACATTCTTGAGATAAGTTCTCCTTTCTGGGAAGGGTCTGAATTAGAAAGTCACTGTCACAAACGCAGCTGCATTGTTTCTGAAGCCAGATTAATGTCCAGGGTGTGCACAGCCCAGGGTGACTCCAAGGTCCTGGACATGGGCAGGACGCCTCCGTTTGGAGGTCACTCAGAGTGGGTATGCAGCAGGCTGTGTGAGAGAGGCCCACGAAGGCTGGGCCTGTGAGGAAGCTGGGGAAGGGAGGCTCCCCACTGGCAGGGCTGAGATCACACAGGACTGCAGAGCACTGTACAGGCAGCAGGAGGCCTCCAAGGCTCTCTCCGTTGACTTTTCCTACCTTCTCTAAGTATTTTCAGAGTCTCCTTCCTCTCCATGGGCATGGATGAATGAGTCTGCTGTACCAAACAAAGCCAGAGCCTTTCTAGAGTTTCCCAATGCCAGAAATCCTCTGACTAGTTTACTCCTGGGGCAGTAGTATTTCCTAAATGCTGCTGGATTTGTTCTCAACGTACTACCTCAAAGCTTCAGGGGTATGATCCCCTACCCACAAGCACTAATGGTGTGTGTCTGTGGGTGGGTGAGTAGGTGTTGTGAATAATCTGTGTAGAGTTAGCTGGCATTGTCTGGCAATGGTTCTGTTACTCCAGCCACAAAATGCAATGGGGATGAACCAAATTTGCCATGTGGTAACTTTATTTTGGCTTTATCTTATTTTTTCCTCCATCTTTCCTCCTTTTCACCTCTCTTCCTTGCCTTTTGGGGTTGGGAAGTACTACAGACTGTAAGACTTAGTTGGCAACACTAGCGGATGGACTTGATGTGGAAGGGGCTAGGGAAGGTTGGGGAGGAGAGTGGAGAGATTTGTCCCAGTGAGAAGTGCAGGAGGAAACACCAGCAGCTAGCAGTGTGGTGCAGGCACCCTGCAACAGACTGTGGGCAAGACAAGGCCTGGAACAGAACTTGGTGTGGCAGGAGTGTGGAGCTCTGGGGGTGTGAAGGAGGCCCCTGGGGAGCATGGGAGGGCCTGCTCAGCCAGGAGTAAAAGCAAGGACTTCAGCAAGAGCAGGGCTGAGGGGTTTCCAAAAGGCTCCCGCTGAGAGGCCAAATTATGAGAATTTCATCTGCACACCTAGATCCTCAGCAGGCCAACTGCCTGTGGCCCTTCTCAGCTTGTAAGAGAGGCTAAATGCCTGAATCTGGAGCTGCAGCAGTGAGAACCAACAAGACTCTGCACACAAAGAACCGACCTTGAAGCCTGGCCTGTATCACATCCTCAAAGTGTTGAAGACTTTTTTGTTTTTATAAAAATCAGTCCTACATGATGTGGCTAAAGTCATTTGCCCGCACAAGGCCACCTGACTGTGAACCTGACAGGAACCAAGCCAGTGATGTGACTGTTCCAAGTGAGGACGAGGGTCACAGCTGCTCGTGGCTCCCAGGGAAGGGCAGGGACTGCTGCTGTCTGCTAGGGTTCCTTGCAACAGACCTACCAAAATGGAAAGTCCATATGATGGGAGATCTTTAGTATTGTTTTATCTCAGAATCTTACAATAATGCTAGGCACATAGAATCCATGTAGCAACTGTTTGTTAAATGAATATGCTGTGGGATAATTTTATATTTCACATAATGGAAAACCAGGAGCTCACCTCCCTAAAAAATGTAATGTAGCTGGTTGTGGTGGCGCACGCCTGTAATCCCAAGTGCTCGGGAGGCTCGCCCTGAGTTTGAGGCCAGCCTAGACTACATAGTGAGTTCAAGGCCAGCCTGAACTACACAGCAAGACCCTGTCTCAAAAACAAAACAAAAAAAGTAATGTACATAGAAGTTCACATTTACCTAGGAAGGTAAGTGTGCAGTGAAGTCTACATACTGCCTGGTAAACTCCAGGGAGCGGTCCTGGGCCAGCGCGACTTCCATCCACAATACCCATCCTTGGTGATCTGTGTTGTCCAGCTGGGAGCCAGTAATTTCCCCAGGGGCTCCTGAACTCAAAATGTAACTGGTGCAAACAAGGAACTAAACTTTATTTTTATTTAATTTTATATGTAAACAGCCACCTCTCTCTAGAAAGCAAAGCTATTTGCTTGGCTTGTTTTATTTCACCATGAAAAGGACAGCAAGATGAATATTTTAAACTGGAGGGGCAGATATTTATTCACTTCTCCTCAAGAAACACCAGCTGGGCTTGGCCTTATTTAAACTGATTAAAAAGTGGTACTTGGTACAGCACGCTGAAAGTCACTGTAAAGGAAGTCATTGAAGATAACAGATGTGCTTTAAAAAGGCTCTCGGGTCCACAGATACCTTGGCATGGGCTGTCCAAGCAAAGAATGGAGGATGGCAGTGGAGATAGGTGGGAACTGGGCTCCTATATACATCCTACCTTGGGCCAAGGCTTCAGCAATCACCTTTGAGGACATGGGGACAACAGACAAGGTGATGGTGGTAAGAACTGCAGGGCATAGCAGGTAGAGAGGACATGTGGAGCCCTCTACAAGGAGGAGCCTCAGGACGAGACACCCTTGGCAGCTCCGAGTGGCCTGGGAGGAGGGGAGGCACAGTGACATGTTCGAGCTCACAGTGTCTTTCTATCCTACTGGCTGCACTCCTGGACTGGTTGTCCTGGACACACTTCAGAGCTGCGGACAGATCAGAATCCTGTAGCCCAGAGTGTCAGAGCCAGACTGCAGGGCAAAGGTTCTATAAGACCAGGCTCTTGGGACACAGTGGGGAAGGGGACAGGCCACCAAGGCTTGCTACGATAAAAGCTGATCGTCACTAACACAGAAGCCACGTTCAGATAAGCCTGCTCACAGCAGTATTCCTTCTCAGATGTACCCCTCTCAGAGCCCTAAATCACCCTCTACTCCAGGCCTCCCTGGGGCTGCTAGTCCTGGCATGTATGGAGGAACTGGTTTCTTTTGTAACTAAAAACTGGGGAGATGGTGGGCAGAAGAGTGTGGACCCCACCTGATAGGCCTCTTCCCTTATGAGGAAGGTCACCTCCACAGGGACATGAGTCAAGACAGTCCCTGAACACCAAAGATGATTACTGAGGTGGGAATTCTAGCACCAGTCATGACCTCTCTCATCAATTTATACTTCTTGCTGGGGGTGTAGCTCATATGACAATAATGGTGCTCCTAAAGGCCTGTGCTGTGTTCACCTGGCTTTTTGTTTGATTTTTAAGACAGGGTCTCCCTGTGTAATTCAAGTTGGCCTTGAACTCACTATGTAGCTCAGGCTGGCCTTGAACTCACAGCGATCCTCCTGAGTTTGCCTTGGCTTTTTTACTCACACAGTGAGGGGCAAAATCACCCACAGCGGGATTTACTATGATAAAACAAATTTCTTTTTCTCCTCTATTAAAGCAGGGCAGAATGTGCATCCACTTTGAAACAATTCCTATGCTTTTGTCTTTCAACCTTCTAGTCTTCTAATATATGAAAACTCAGCTTGATTTTATAGGTTGCAGAGAGCTGTCATCAAAAACAGACACTTACTATGGACATATGTGTGACAAAGCTGACATACAACTGCTCTCTGAGTAAGCCTTTGCCAGCCCCAGAAAATGACCTCTTTTTTCCTCCCTCTGAGCCTTTCTGGACAGTGACCAAAGCAGGGAGAGCCAGGGCTGCAGCCTAGGCAGGGGCAGGGTTTCCTTGAATTCCTTTCTGGGTAGCCATGTGTTGAAAAGTTTTGAAATGCTATCACTTGACAGTGAGTTACCAGTTGGTAGTTTCTGTTTTCACTGAAACTTCTGGCTAAAAGAAAATGAATGGATTGGGGATGTAGCTGAGTGATAAAGTGCTTTGCTAGTATGCATGAGGTCCTGGGTTCAACACCCAGTGCCACAAAAAATTTTAAAAGTTTGTTTCCAATAACTTGGGACTACTGCAAAATGGCAGAAACCTTTATGAGGTGGGGCCTAAAAAAGAAAAATAATAATAGAGATGACCTTAGTAGATTTTGGGTCAGTGAGGACATTCCCTTAAAGGAGACTGGAATGCCAGTCTCTTCCTGTTTCTCTTTGCTTCCTTGCTGCCGTGAAGTAGTGACTTTGCTCCACAAGGGCTCCTGCCAGGATGTGCCACCTTGCCCACAGGTCCAAAAGCAACAGGGCCAAGCAACCATGGACAGAAACCTCCAAAACTGGGCCCAATAAACCTTACCTGTATATACTGTGTAACTCTAGTATTTTGTTATAGCAACACAAAAATGACCAACACACAGGAGAACATTTCCCTTTTATGCTAACATGGGAGACACTACATATAGAACCCTATGGAAACCCAGAGCAGGAATGCACACCTGTAATCCAAGCTACCTGGGAGGTTGAGGCAGGAGGCCAGCCTGGGCAACTTAGTGAGATCTTGTCTCAAAAATAAAGTAAAAAGGGCTGGGGATGTAGCTCAATGGTAAAGTTCTTGCCTAGCATCCATGAGACCCTAAGTTCAACCCCCAGGACCACACAAAACAAATCCCTGTGGACAGCAGCACCCCGCTTCTGGCAGCTGATGAGACACTGGTGTGGTAAGAGGGCATATACTTCCTTGAGTTAGCAGCCTATGAGCAAGTTGGCAGAAGGGGCCCACGTCAGCCACACACATGGCCCATTGTGCAGCTATGTGCTTTCCAAACAGTGAAAGATGGAAAAGAGAAGAGAATTTCTCCCTGTCCCACTGGTCCAGATCAGAGGTACAGAGGTTTCCATAAAGTAGATCCTGGAATGGGGTCACAAAGTGGCAAGGGAAGAAGGCAGTAGCTTATGCTTCCAAAGCAGTCACTAATGTGCTGCCACTTTGCTGACTGAACGCAAACCACATCCTTCCTCTGCACAGGCAACCAAGAGGAGAGAGCCCCCAGGTGACCTGAGACACATGGTGGTGGCAGAGATAGATTCCAACCTCACAAGGGTGGTCAGCCTCCTCCAACCACAAACATGAAGTCTATGGTGTGTTTCACATAGTAGTGGGTGGTAGAGAAACACTGGGCCCAGGTCACTTGGTGCAGTGGCAAGGGAGCTGCTAGGTTAGATTAGCTACAGCCCAAGATCTCAGTTCCCCTCACTGCCATGCTTCTCCTCAGGCAGTGTCCCAGGCCCTTGAGCAATGCAGTGGGGACAGGAAGGGCCACTTCTGGGCCTCCCCCCTAGTGTGAAATGATGTCTGACTGGCCCACAGAGCTGTGGACCCAGACTCAGCTCCACTGGTTTCGAGGTAAACCAGCCAGTATAGGAACACAGCTGATGGCTTCCTGAGGGCAGCAGAGTATGGTCACAGCACCAGCTGAGGCTGGAACTGCAACAGCCTCCCCGTATCAGCTAGCACATTCTGACTACTTCTAAAGCCTATCTCCCAATTCAGGACTAGGAGTGCTTCTACCACCATATGGACACAAGAAGAATCAAGGCCCCGGTTAGGTATCTCCCTGCATAGTCACTAGCATGAAGGTGAGGTGGGTATATCAGCCAAGTCACAGGGACCCTGGGTGTCCATTCCCCAGACACTAGGAAAGGCTAGGCAAGGCCTCCTGTATCCCATCATCCCTGGAGAGAATAGGCACAAGCTAGCTGGACAGTGACATGTGAGTTGTGCCTCCCCATAGAGGCAACCCCAGGACACCCACTCCGGTGCTCCTGTGTGGCACATGCCTGCCCATTTCTAGGCTTCCACTGCTGTTCCCATCTTCTTCCTACTTCTAGGGGAGCTGCCTCCCACACCCACCAGTTCTGTCCTTAGAGGCTCAAATGGAAGCAGAAGTGAAGATGAAACCACGCTGTTCTCCTCTCACATGCACCTTCCTGTGGGTAAAGTGGGAACTACATGCATTACATATGCAGCTGGTAGGGTCCCAATCGTGACTGAACAGAGCTGGCTATTCTGAGGACATTGGGGGTGTCTCACAGAGTGCATGGGAGAGAGGATTCCCCATGCTTTACCAGCTTGGCCCGTAAACCAAACTGGACCCTTGCTATAGAATGCTATGGGTGGACGGACATGTACCAGCTAACGACTCAAGAAGCCCTCGAGGGCCAGTGAGATAGCTCGGCGGCATAAGCGCCTGCCTGGCAAGCGCAAGGTCCTAAGTTCGACTCTCAGTACCCACATAAAGGACAAAAAGGGCCGGTGATATCGCTCAGCGGCACAAGTGCCTGATGGCAAGTGCGAGGTCCTGAGGTCGACCCCCGGTACCCACATAAAAAAAAAAAAAAAAAAAAAAGAAGCCCTTGACTCCCAAGGCCTTTACCTGGACTCCAGAAGCCACCATCTGGGCAGCCTGTGCTGTCTGCACTGCTGGCTGCTGCTGAACCTGAGGCTGTACCTGTGGCTGCTGGACCACCATGGGAGCTCGGACCTGGAGGGGTGAAGGAAGGATGCAATTTAGAATCACCTGGGGCAGAGCACAGAGCACCTAGTACCTCTGTAGGAACTAAGTCAATTGAGCCTTTCTAGAGACGGAAGATGAGATTATAACGATTCCACAGGCTATGATGTAACTGTCAGTGGTTGTCACTGATACCATAAGGTTGTAAGAAATGTCCCACACCAGCCAGGTTCTGAGTTAGCATAGAAGTGCTAACTCCTCTAACACTGATGAGAAGCAGCACAACCCTTCCACTGAGATTCTCCAGACACCCACCACACCAGCTTTCACCGCGAGCAGAACAATAGCCTCCAAAGCCAACTGCATAGCTAGCCTGCTCATCCTCTGGCTAAACATGCTGATGCTACAGGAGAAAGGAAACCAGGACTGACCAGCTGGCAGCTCAGTTGGAAACATGAGCTTAGGTAAAAGACTCAGGGAAGAAAAGCAGACAATGTAGGACTAAATGCGAAGAAATCTTCACAGGGACAAGGCAGGCCCCAACCAGACCCAGACAGATGGCTCCTCCCTCAATGTCTCTTGGCCACCACACCCAATCTCAACAGGACACAGCCCATCACACAAAGGTTCAGGTCCCAGGGGGCTGGCTCCCCAAGTGACCAGTGAGTGACCATATCTGTTCCTTGTGACCCTCAAGCCTCCCAACCTGCTGTAGGGG
Source organism: Erethizon dorsatum (assembly GCA_028451465.1). Classification (NCBI taxonomy): domain Eukaryota; kingdom Metazoa; phylum Chordata; class Mammalia; order Rodentia; family Erethizontidae; genus Erethizon; species Erethizon dorsatum. Next base: position 99,530,431 of record CM051830.1, on the reverse strand, counting down.
GGCCTCTTCCTCACTTAAGACACTCAGCTCAGGTGAGGTTCCTAACCCCACACCACTCAATAAATCACAAATAGAAAAGGTCACAAAAACCAAGGGAATTCAAGTTACGCGTGGTGGTGCATGCCTGTAATCCCAGCACTCAGCAGGCTGAGGCAGGAGGGTTTGCTGTGGGTTTGAGGCCAGCCTAGGCTAAATAGCAAGACACTGTCTCAAAAAAACTGAAAGAAAACAAACAAACAAACAAACAAGAACAACAACAAAAAACCACAAGGGAACTGCCAGGCATGGTGACACCTGTAATCCCAGCACTCCAGGGGCTGAGGCAGGAGGATCACCACAAGCTTGAGGCCAGCCTGGCCTACTTACTAAGTTCAGGGCCAGCCTGAACTACAAAGCGAGGCCCTGTCTCAAAAAACCAAAAAAAAAAAACCCAAAAAAAAAACCAAACCAAACCAAACCAAACCAAACAAAACAAAAAACAACCCAAAAAACCCAAAATAAAAACAAACCCCCAAAACCAAGGGAACTGAGAAGATGTCATAGTTATCTCCATCTTGGTGACAATACTCTCTGTTCTGTAAATGCCATGGACTGGATTTATCTTGTAGAGATGTACAATGAGACCGAAAATAATAGTATTTTATATGAATACCCCTCTCAAAAATATGGAAATGACAAGGCTTTTCAAAGACCTGAAGGTGTAGCTCATTGGTGGAACATATGCTTAGCATGCATGAGGCCCTATGTTCCATCACCAGCACCAAAGAAAGTAAAAATTTTAAAAACGATCTTAGCCAGGCAAGGTAGTGCATGCCTGTAACCCTACCAATCCAGGAGGCTGAGGCAGGAGGATCACAAGTTCAAGACCAGCCCAGGCAACTTATCAAAAAATAAAAAATAAAATATAGGTAAAAAAGAGTTGGGAGTGTAGCTCAGTGTGAAGGTCTTGAGTTCAATGCCCAGTACTGCAGGAGAAAAAAAAAAAAAAAGATCTTGACTTAGGATATAATTCCGAACAGTAAATAAAGCACGATGGACACCCAACTGATCCAGTACATCCTCCCCCCGATCATCTACCACCTTCAAGTGCCCACAGACCTGCTGAAATCAGCCACACAGCTTGGAACATGAGACACCTCTGTGCAGGCTGCAAAAGTAGCTCTCAGACACACAGTCCCCACAGGCCTGTGCTACAAAGCCAGACGGGTGGGCCAACGTGAGAGTTGCCAAAGTTCCAGTGTATAAAGAAAAAGACAGAGCCTGGTTGACAGAGCCACTACCCACAGGCAACACCATGAGAAGAGACGCATATGCCTCATTTACGGGCTTTGGGTACTTACAAATTTCAGCTGCGGTTGGGCATACAACATCTGTCCAGGAAGGGCTTGAGCCTGCGAAACCAAAGGCTGGCTCTGTGACTGTGGCGGGAGTTGTGATGGTTGGTTCTGAGCCACTGGGGGCTGTTGAGCCTGTGGTGGAGGCTGGTGGTGCTGTGGGTGATGCATCTGTGGCAGCTGCTGGGGCAGGGACTGGGAGGGGGGAGGCTGCGGCTGCTGCAAGGGTGGCTGTTGTATTGGTGGCTGGGCCTGCAAAGCCTGCTGCTGCTGCTGTTGCTGCTGCTGTTGCTGTTGCTGCAGCTGCAGCTGTGCCATCCTCTGTAGCTGCTGTTGCTGCTGCTGTATCTAGGGATAGGAAAAGCAGCACTCAGTGACCACGCAGAAGTCTCTCAGATGCCAGCTCCTTCCTGTGCCAGCCTCAGCCCCAGAACGCCCAGAGGCATGAACATCACCTTCAAGGAGGCCTGTCTGGCTGACTGCTCACACAGGGAGGGGCGTATGTCCCAAGAAAAGGGACCTGAACCCTTGAGGCCAGCATCAAGTGTCTTCTAGATACCAATAACACACCAAGTGTGTCTGCCCTTGCCACTGAAGGTTGATCCACCCATGGAATGACTCAAGGGCAATACCTAGAAGGTTTAGGAAAGAATAACAGTAGGTGCAATTCCAAAGAAGGTATGCTAAAAGCTCAGACTAGTGCAGACTTCTGCAGCTTCTCCAGTGTTGCTGTTTTGTGCCTGGGGTGGTCAGCAGTACAAGCTTCCACAAGGACGGCCAATGTCTACTTTTCATGATAAGGAAGACAAGTGGGGCTGAGATGCAGTCATCTCTGGGAGAGGAGCCTCCAAGATCCAGAAGGGGCCAGCAGGTGCAAAAGACCCCTGGGTACTTTTCTCCCTCAACTAACACCTGCTGAGAGGACAGGTGCTGACATGTCTAGATTGACTGCAAACCAGAGGAGAACAAAACAGCTTCTGACCAGCAGGGGTTCTAATATGACATTGCCACTGCCCTACAAACCCCAGTTAGAGGTCACCTGCTACTGTGCCCAGACACTAAGAGACAAAATAAGAGGTGTGTTTATGTCCTAAAACAAACAAACAAACCACCTATAGTACAGTTCAAGCATCCCTGAGTCTTGAAGTGTCTGTCTCCCTTCTTGCTTCAGTTAATGCCTCACAGCATGCAGCAGGCCTGAGCCAGGTAGCACAACTGAGAGGGCCTCCTCCTATAACTGCAGCATCACAAGCCTATGAAGTCAAGGCCTATTTTTCTTGCCAGTCCTACTTTGTGGGAAGCCTACAGAGGAGGGCAGGCAGCACCTGTCAAGAAGGACCCTTGGGAAGTAGGAAGAAAAAGTTCAAGTGGGAAGGGGAACAAGGGATAGCAGGCGGGAAGAATAGAAGAGAAAAAATGGGTACAAAGCTTTTGTAAATAAGGAGAGGAAGAAGGGTTGAAGGAAGGAGGGGTGAGTGGGGAAAAAGGAAGAACAAGATATGTACAGGCACAAATTCCCTATGAGGAATGTGGTCATTATTATATCAAAAGTATACCAATAAAATTAAAAAAAAACAAAAACAAAAACAAGGACCCTTGGCCAGCTCTGGGCTCCCACACCCAGCACCATGGCTGATGCCTGTCCTAGGCTCAAGGACTGCAAGAGTCCCTGGTGCAGAACAGGGAACCGGGTACCTGTTGTTGGTTTTGATGATGCAACTTAATGAGGTGCTGTTGCTGTTGCTGCTGCTGCTGCAGCTGTTGCTGCTGCTGCACCACAGCCTGGAACTGCTGCTGCATGGCACTCTGCTGTGCCTGGAATTGCTGCTGCTGCTGCTGTTGCTGCTGCTGTTGTAGCGCCACCTGCTGCTGCTGGAACTGCTGCTGCTGCTGCTGCTGTTGCTGCTGCAGTGCCACCTGCTGGAGCTGCAGCTGGGCTGGAGAAGAGACTCAGATTTAGGCCAACGCCACCCCTGGAGCTGCCCCAGGGCTGCACAGCAAAGGAAGTGGCAGCAAGCCAAGGCCTCAGTGCTGCAGCTGCTATGCAGACTGGAAGGGTGTTCAAGGAGGGCACACTGCCCAGGCTGCTGCAGGAATCTGAAAACTCTCGTTTACCAGAGACAGATCAGACAGGAAGTGGCATTTGTGTCAATTATGAACTTCTTTGAATTACTCTCTGGTGATGAAAGAGAAAAGGAGCAGATACAGTTAAAAAAATAAAGGAGGTTAGGAAAGAGAAAAGGGCCCACTAAGTCTTTACTATGGACAAGAAGCAACTGCTAATGTACTTTATTTCTTTCTACCTGTGGATTTGTTGATTCTGACATTCATATGAATGGGATCAAAGAATATGTGTTGTTTTGTGACTGGCTTATTTTGCAAAATAGTTACAAAGTTCACCTAAGTTTTAGAAGGTTATCAGCTTTACTGGTATTATTTTTATTGCCAAATAATATCATACTGTGTGAGTTTCCCACCTTTTAAAAATCTGTTCATCAGCTGATTGACATTTGGGTTGTTTTTACTTCTTTGGCTATTGTGAATAATTCATATATGAATAGTAGTAAGATTTTCTGTGTTGAGGTTTCTTTTGGGGTGATGAAAATGTTCTAAACTTGATTATGGTGATGATACCACAACTCCGTGAATACACCAAAAACTTCTAAATGGTAGATTATATGCTTCCTTCTGAATGGGTAGCTTATATGCTAATGAGAATTATATATCAAGTTAGGCATGGCGGCACATGACTATAATCCCAGTATACAGGAGGCTGAAGCAAGAGGATTGCTGTGAGTTTGAAGCTAGCCTGAGCTACACAGTGAGTTCACAGCCAGCCTGAACTACATAGTGAGACTCTGCCTCACAAAACCAAAACTAAAACCAACCAAACAAACAAAAAAAACACAGAACTTTTCTATGCTTGGCCCAATTTTCATGGTAATATCATGTCACAATATCATAATGAGAATATGCCCTCATTTGTATGAGTGTGTTTACTAAGCTCTTACAGATAGCAATTTTATCACTTAGGTGGGTTGGACTACCATTAGAGCAAGACACTGAAGAGTTCTAATACGTAAGGATCCCTTAGTTCCCGTCAACAAAACCACCCCTCAAGCCCTGACCACCACTATGGTACCCTCCATTTCTAAAGTTTTGTCATTTCAAAATTATATAGAATAGCTAAGGGAAAAAGTTACATAATAAGTAGAACCACACAGCATGAATCCTTTTGTGACTTTTTCTTTCTCCTTCTGCATATTTCTCTGAAGATCACATAGGCTGTAATAATAGAAATGGTTTCTCCTTCTATTGCTAAGTCGTATTCCACGGGATGTATATATCTTTGACCATGCACACAATGCAGAACATCTTAGGTGACTGCAGATTTGGTCTACTCTGAATATAGCCATGAATATTTATACATACGTTTTTACAGGACATTTTCATTTCTCTCGGGTAAATGCCCAAGAGTATGACGGCTGAGGTGCACGCTTTAAAGAGGTTGTGCAATTTTACATCCCACCTGCAGCATGTGAGCAATTCAGTTTCTCTACCACCAGCAACTGATATTGTCATGATTTATTTTAGCCATTCTGGGTAGGTGTTAAAACTTTTTTTGGGGGGTACAGCATGTTTTGTTTTTTTCAATTTTTGTTTTTATTATACATGTTTGCAGTACATAATGATTGAGAACTCCTAAATTTATCTTTTGGTTACAGACTTCTGTTTAACAGTCAGAAAGCATGTGAATGACAAAAATACTTTGAAATTGCTGAGACTCGCTTTATGGTTTATTTTTGTAAACATATTTGTTCCACCCTGTGCTTAGATTAACTTCATTAAACTGTTCCAATCTTCTCTGAATGTACCAATTTTTGTTTGCTTACCTAGAAATAATCAAGAAAACTGAGACAATTGCCCAATGCATCTTTATGAAGTAAGTGAGATAACTGCCCATTACATGTTTGCTGTTTGTCTTTTATTTTCTTATCTTTTTGTCTCTTACAGGCATCTTATCCCCCCAGTACTGGGCTCAAACTTGTGAACCTACTGATTCAGCCACCCAGAGCGCTAGGGTTATAGGCACACACCGCTGTGCCTGGCTATGTAAGTGTTCCTTTTTTTTTTTTTTTTGAGATGGGGTCGCTATGTAGTTCAGGCTAGGCTTAAACTCACGATTCTCCTGCCTCAGCCTCCCAAGTGCTCGGATTACAGGCATGCGCTACCATGCTCAGCTATAGGAGTGTTCTTGAAGATAATATAGCTATACTGTTTCCTTCCATTTCCATTCAATCTCATGCTTCCTATATTTTAGCAGAAAAGCTTAGTTCATTCACACTTATTATGATTACTTATATTTTTCAATTTATCTCTATTTGTTTATCATTTTTTTCTTTTCATTTTAAAGAGAAAAACAATAGAACAAAATTTCAAAACAATAGGAGGGTAACAATGGTTAATACATTGCATATTGTTATCTTTAAATTAGTTACTCAGAGTACTAGATATTGGCATTCAATTGTCCAAACAATATTAGCACACACCTTTCTTTTCAATGTTGTTTACCATTTTCTATACTTTTTCTCTTTTTTAAAACTTTATTTCCATTGGATGGCAGGACTAGATTTTATATGCTGTTTTTTGTTTTGTTTTTTTTTTTTGTGGGTACCGGGGGGTCGACCTCAGGACGTCGCGCGCCAGGAGGCGCCCGTGCCGCTGAGCGATATCACCGGCCCCTTTTTCGTATGTGGGTTCCGGGAGTCGAACTCGGGTCCTCGCGCTTGCCGGGCAGGCGCTTAAGCCGCTGAGCCATCTCACCGGCCCTTATATGCTGTTTGGATTTTGTGATTTGTTCTCCTTATTCCATTTTTCCCTTTGCTTTGAAATTTACAAATTTCTATTGTTTTAGCAATTGTTTTTCATTTTTATTATATATATTTAACTTACAGTCTAAATCTTACCAATATTTTAATCTTTTTCTCAAATTTACTAATTATTTTGGTTTTCTGAAACAGGGTCTTGCTGTGTAGGCCTCAGGCTAGCCTTCAACTGAAGACTGTCCTGCCTCTGCCTTCTGAATGCTAGGATTAGAGATGTATGCCATCGTGCCCAACTGAATTTACTAACTATAACTTAAAATAAGTTTTTACATGTGGATGACAGACCTGTAACTCATGACATTCCCATCCTGACTTCCATTTATTTCATTACTTGTTTATCTGAGCCTTTCATAGTAGAAATTATGTTAAAAGTCAGGATAAATAAGTTCTGTGCAGTGACTACAAGGTAGACCACTTGGATGCAAATCTCAACTCTGTTACTACTCATTGCCTCAGCTTCTTCATCTGTTAGAAAAGAGAGAACAATACTACCTACTACACACACTGGACTCAGAAGTAAATAAGTTTTTATACTACAAGCAACACACTCAAAATTGTGCATGGAATATGGCAAGTCTGTGTGGAAGTTAGCTTTGAACATCATTTTAGAGGTAACTTTTGTTTATGCCAAGGGTTCTCAACCTTGTCACCACTGACTCTGGGCCAGATACTTAATCCCATGTTGTGGGAAGCTATCCTATGTAAGATGTTTAGCAGCATCTCAGCATCTCTGCCCTCTACCCACTATGCGCCAGTGGCACCCTCAGCTGTGACATCCAAAAATGTCTCCAGACATTGTCAGATGTCCCTATGGTGCAAAAATCACCTTGGCTGACAATCACTGGTTTAGATTTACACATATTTACAACCTCCTACTTCTCCCACTGTATGCATTGCATCTCAAACAGATAGCCTGAGAGGGAAGAGGAAATAGTGAGCAAATAGAAGAACAGTCTCTTTCATTGTTTATCTGAAAACTTCTTGCTTCCTGTGGCCTTGGATAAGATTTACAGGCACCCAATGGTTGGTAGCTCCTTTTGCTGTGCTTTAACATTTTATTATCTTTCTGGTTCCACTGCTGAGTCTACTGAGTGCCACCTTAACAGAATTACCTGTTTCTAAGACATCCCTCGGGCCTTTTTGTCTGCACTTCCACAGCAGCAGGTTAAGAGACAGATGCCCTTGACTTAACTTGCTTGGGGTCAGCTGGGCTTTTTGTAGCTGTTATCTCTTCTCAGACTGTGTCTTCCATTCTCTCCATCTGGGGCTCTGAAGCTTTGATTAGATGCTGGTCAGACCTCCAGATCTGTTCCTTTTTCACTTCTTACCCTTTCTATTTTCTAGGTCCTTTTCTCTGTGTTACGCTAGGTAATTTTTTTTTGTGTGTGTGTGTGGGTAGCGGGGGTCGACCTCAGCACCTCGCGCGCCAGCAGGCGCCCGTGCCACTGACCGATATCACCGGCCCTTTTTTCATATGTGGGCTACGGGAGTCGAACTCGGGCCCTCGCGCTTGCCAGGCAGGCGCTTTCACCGCTGAGCCATCTCACCGGCCCAGGAATTTCTTTACATGTAGCTTTAGTTTACAAATTCTTTTTGCAGCTCTATCAAATCTGCTGTTTGCTCATCCACACATTCTCCCTTCAATTACTGTATTTCTCATTTCTATAAGCTCCATTAGCTCCTTTTAAATCTCATTGGTTAGAATCGGCTTTTTCAGTTAGAATCCTACCCTTTATTTCTTTACACACGTGAAGTCTATACCCCTGTGATGGCAAACCCTTTAGAGCTTTCAATGATACAGCCCGCTGCAGCACGCAAGCCATATGTTTGCCACCACTGCTATAGCGAGACAGAGACAGAGAGATAGAGACAGAGACAGAGAGAGGTAGAGAGAAAGGGAGAGAGGGAGACAGGGAAAGAAAGGGAGACAGGGAGGGAGAGAGAAAGAGAAAGGAAAAGGTAATGTGTGAGTGTATTTTTGGTACTACAGATCAAATTCAGGGGTACCCTACCATTGAGGTATATCCCCAAACCTTTTAATTTAATGATGATGATGATGGTGTTTTTGAGGCAGGGTCTTCCTGTGTGTAGGTCTGGCTTGCCTTGAACTCTCAGTGATCCTTCTGCCTCAGGCACCAGAGTGCTGGGATTACAGGCATGCGCTACCACAACTGGCTTCACAGGGTTATTGTGAGGGACCCATAACAAAAATATACCCAAACACCAAACATGTATACAGATGTCCATAGTAACATAAAACTAGAAACAAGCCAAATGTCTTTCAAGGTGAGTGGAAACTGTGGAAGATCTATCCCAGGGAACACTCAGCAATTAATGGCATGACCTACTTGTACAACTTGGATGGATCTCAAGGGGATGACGAGGAGTAAAAGAGCCAATCTCAAAAGTCACGCTGTCTATGATTTCATTTCTAGAAGAATTTATAAAGTGACATACTGTAGAGAGGAAGGGCAGATGAGTGGTCGTCAAGGTTCAAGGAGGGTGTCAATTCTAAGACGTAAAACAAGAGTTAGTGAGAATGATGGAATGGCTCTGTATGATGTTTGTGGTGATGGCTGATTGATTCCACATGGGAAATCTCACAAAGCAACACATACCTGTATGCATACATTTGGGAATGCATATAAAAACTAGTAAGTCTAAATAAAGTCTCACTGGGTGTGGTGACTCATGCCTGTAATCCCAGCTCTTAGGAGGCTGAAGCAGGAGGATCAACATGAGTTCAAGGCCAGCCTGGACTACATAGTGAGACCATCTCAAAAATCTAAACAAAAAGTCTTGACCTGAGTTAGTATTATTGCCCCAATACTATTTCTTACTTTTGACAACATACTAAACAAGACATTATCACTGGGGGCAGCTGGGTAAAAGGCACATGAGAACACTCTGTGCTATTCTGTAATTTCCTGTCTATAAAACTATATCAAAAATAAACAGTTACATAAAGGAGAAAAAGTACTGAAGCACTGTGCAGTGGGTACAGCACAGCACATTACAAATATTGAATAAATGTTCATGGGAATCAGATGGACATCAAGATAGGTCTTGGAAAGAAGAGGAAGAGGTTCATTGATTCCCCCTGAGAGTAGCTCTGGTCCAACTAGAACACCTGACTACAGCCCCACTCCCATTCCTGGGAAGGCAGCCACATGCAGGGAGCAATGGTATGACCTACAAGAGAACAAAGCACCTCCTTTAAGGAAAGAGAGCCCAGGGAAGATGTGGCTATGAGTCACAAGCCAAAACTGCCCAAGGGGCAAGAGCAACACCACAAGAGAGAGCTCCAGACCTTAAGACAGACCATGGGGTCATGGGGTGCTGACATTGCACTGCTCTGTAGCCAAGAACCAGCTAAAACAAACACTGTTTCTCTTTCCATGATAAAACACAACCCAGCCCTTGGATGTCGGTCTAGGCCCTCCCCAAACTCCTACAAGTCCCACTCAACCCCACCTAGGGCTAAGAAGAGGGGCTAGTTTTGCCAGGCATAGTGGTGCACACCTGTGATCCCAGGACCCTGGGAGGCTGACCCAGGAGGATCACAAGTTTGAGACCAGGTGGGACAACTTAGGGAGACTCTGTCTCAAAATAAAGAGCAAAAAGGGATGGGGATAGAGTTCAGTGTGAATACCCTGGGTCCAATCCCCAGGACTGAAAAAAAACAAAGAGAGCCCAGTTTCACTTAATCCTTCTGGTAGCTCAAACAGAACTTGGAGCTTTTCTCTCCATACTAAGCTAAGAGAGACAATAGAACAAGGGTATGTGGAGCTTCTCCATGTTTTCCTAAATATTATCATAAGCAAAGGAATAAAATGCAGTGTGGTAAAAAGAAAGCGGCAAATTCTCTTGGAAGTGTGGTACTCACTCTGTGGAGTTGCTGTGGATACTACAGTCATGCCATGAGGAGTTATCCCGGAGGTCCCAGGGGGTGGCTGCCCAGAGAGGGGCATTGGCTGCCCCATGGCACCAAGGGCACCCATCCCGCCCAGGGATTGTCCTGGGCCCCGAGGTGGCATGCCAATTCCAGCTGCTCCTGCGGCAGGTCCACCAGTGAGGCTCTGCAGTGCATTCATGGGGTCTGTGGGAACATAAGCAAGTAGCATCTCAGCAAAGTACCCAGGGCTGGACAGGTTCACAGGTGTGAGGCTCACAGGGCACAGACATCCTCTCATCTATATGCTTTACCCCCAGGAAGCCCTGAAAGTTGACAGCCAGAGTCCCAGAGTCAGGATATGTACGTTGATCAATGCTGCCAGAACACGAGCCATGTGAGAGCAAGGAACACACCTCACCCTTACTCTGGCCTGGGTCAGGGTCCTAGTGCTGGGCAAGAAATGATCCCCTGACACTGGCAGTTAGTCTAAAGATGGGCTGAGGCCTGAAAGGCAAATGGCAGCCATGACCTGGCTGTCCAGACCCCATGCTGGGTGAGCACACAGTAGGGACTTCCAGAAACAAAGTACAAGGGGTCCTTCTCCCCAGCAGGTGGGAGCACTGTGGCCAGAGCAGAGAAGTGGGGGAGTCAAGCAGACACGTGCCCGGGAGGGCACAAGTAGGCTGACACACCAGTGCCCCACCTCTGTTGCCAAGTCTCTGCCAGATGCTGCCCCAATACAGCTGTGAAGCCAGAAGCAGTACATCAGAGAGGCCAAGGTGTGCAAGAGAGGGTCACAGAGTGCTGAGGGGCAAACGAGGCTTGCTAAGCTCCTCGGGAAAGCACACTCAGCTCAGTGAGCAATGTCACAACCACAGACTGCCTGATGCCATCATCACAAGAGTGTGCACTCATGGTAAACAGTAGCGTGCAAACAGGTGTGGCCTGGCTGGTCACCTTTCCACAAAACTGGGTGGTGCCAAGGACCCCACACTCCAATGCCAGAGCATTCGCCACATGTACTTGATCCTCCCAGCCCTGACAGGCCAAGAATCACTGTACAGGGTGAGGTGAGCCTACACAGGCATCACTTACAGCTACCCATCACTTACAGCTCCCTGGGTAGGGCAGGACACACAGACACAGCCTGTAGTGCCAGCTCACACCCTTCCTGAAAGGCTGGAGATCAAGGCCAGCTTGAGTCTGGCTCAACCCCATCCCCAGCAGCAGAGACCAGGGCTCAACCGGCAGGATTCCCCTGATGTGATAAAACCTTGAAATTAAAATGGAAAGATTTCTGACTTTGCAAAGAAATTTTATAACTTAAAGAACTGAATTCACATCTGCTCTGTAAGACGTGCTACTAGAGATCATTACACTGAATATATGATAACAGTTCTCTCCCAGAGAGCTCAAAATTTTTAGATAATAAATTAATAGCTCTGTGAGTTTGTATAATCTCTTTGCTGGTGAAATAGGATGAAGAGGCATCATCTGACTTCAGTCCATGGGAAGATGAAAGGTGGAAGAGAGATTGGGACACAGCAGCAACAGGTTAACCCAGGCACACAAAGAGGCATGTACCATCTCACACTTGCTGCCCCAAGTCTGAGGTTGGGAAAAACTTTATTTCAAAAGAAAAAACTCTTACCACTGACAGAAGCTTGAGATTTCTTGTTATCTGTATAAAACACAAACAGAAAAAAAAAAAAACAAAGTAAACAAAGTTTTATAGAAACATATGTTTCCAAAGGAAAGTCAGTTTTCTAAGGCATTTGACCAGAGGTCATTTGCTAAGATTGAATTGACCCTGCCTAAAAACAACAGACCCCACAGCCTCAACCTCAAGGAAACACTGGCACTTTTGATAACCAGAGGAGGAGATGTCTGCTCCTGGCGGCACAGAACACACAGGGGCCCTGGGGGCATAGGACACAGACCCATGCAGGAATCTACCTGGGGCCTCAGGGAACTGTTCTAAGGCTGAGGCACCCTGGGGTGGGGTTCTAGGCCTACAGGCCTACTCTATTTTTCCTTCCTTCCAGGTCCAGGATTCGGCTTGGGTTCTGGGCCACAAACAAAATAGCAATAGGAACCCGTTATGGAGCTGAGAACTTGACAACACCTCCATTTCAGCCCGCTCTTGTTTCCTAGGTGAGGAAACCGAAGATGCCTGAGGCTGGCTGGAGGCCAGGTCTAGCTGGCCCCAGCAAATGCGGAAGACGTGTCCAACAGTCAGTGGCCCAGAGACTCCTAATAGCCGTCCGTGCAGCCCGTGAGACCCTCAGGATCATGTGTGTCGCCAGGCAACTGTCCTGATGAGCACAGCAGGGGTGTGTGTACGTGTACACCAGGACACCTGGATGCTTGGTTCCCAGATTCCTGGATCCTCTCCTCCCACACTTCCTAGGCCTTTCCACACCCCAAAGAAAATGAGATCCCATGAAGTCCCCCTTGCTGACCATTCTGGTAAGAAGTTAGTGTGGGAAGAAGTAAACCATACTGACCTTAGGCTCTCAATGTCTCTCTTTGCCCTCAGCAATTGTGACACTGAAACTGCAACTGCCTCTATAACCCATGTTCCAACTGTCACTAATCCACATGGGAATGGTGACAAGCTTGTGTCAGGAGGAGCCCATCTCTACCAATTACACAAATATGGTACACAAGAGGTTGTTGGCTGGACCCCAAAGTAGTCACCAGCTCCAGTTTCCTTCACAGGCTACAGCCATCCAGGAACACTCAGGGTCACATGCTTCCACAAAACGCACGAAGGCATCAAGACTTCTCACTTCTGAAGTTGTCTTTTTTTTTTTTTTTTTTTTTAGTACCGGGAATCAAACTCAGGACCTTGCGCTTGCCAGGCAGGCACTGTGGCACTGAGCTATATCCCCTGCCCCCTGAAGCTGTCTTAACAATTCATTTTTGAACAGCTGGGGCCACTGCCTCGCCAGACTGACAGAACTACAGTGGACATTCTGAATCAGAGGGGACACAATGTAAAGTGACGGGAACCTCAGGACAGACAGGAGCAAGGGGTATGGACTTAGGAAGCCAACCTCAGAAACACAGTCTCACAGAAACACACATTGGGTCAGGCCTCCATGGGGTCATAAAACCCATTGGGAAGTGTCTGTTCCAGGATAAACTGCTTATTTAAGAACTGCCTGGAGATTAAAAAGCAAAAGTACTATAAAAAAGGAGATCAAGTGGACAAGTCAGAATAGCGGCCCAGTTTTGGTCACTTTGAAGCCAACATTCCTCAGAATCTGCATTTTTGAGGCTAAGGCTTCGGGGTGGGGGTGGGGGATGAGGAACCTGGAACCCAGTGCCATGCAGTGAGGAACTTCCCAGAAGTAGGCAAGTGGACACTGATGTTCCAACTCAGGCGCTGCAGCCCACCCGGACAGCATCCACTAAATAGCAGAAGAGCTGGTCTCTCTCACAGAGGTCATAACAACATATAAATGTGAAATCTTACTTACGAATGTCTCGAAAATGGATAATGAGCCTGGCCACAAGGGAAAGGTATTCGTCCTAAAAGTAAAAACAGGAAGCAGTTTAATCCCAAATGGAGATGCACAGCCATGTGACTCCCCCTCCCACCCCCTCACCCTGCCTGGCCACCCAGCTGAAGTTCTTCCTGCAAGCCTGCTGCCCTCTGGGGCTGACCGAGATGGTTGCAGCTGCTCCTCCCGGCTTGGCCTCCTCTGGAATCCAACTCTCAGAGAAGAGCTGTCAGTGCCCAACTCTGCAGCCAATAAAAGGTACAAAGAAACAAAGACACAAGAAGGGCAGAAAGCCTTCAAAAGGCAGCTGCTCCACTCTAATAAGAGCACTAAGCTGAGAGAGCCGGGAGCCATTTTAAACCCCTCTTGTCACAGAGGTCCAAGGAGCTAGCCTGAGGTCACAAAGCCTATCCAAAGCAGATGCAGGCAAGCCACTGTTGCCTTTGCTTATTGGTATGGATGTGCTTTCACTTCTCACACCCAGACTGTTGCTGCCTTTCCTCTGCTGATGTGTTATGCGCACACAAATCTGCATGGGGCGCATCTGGCCACGCCTATAGGGAATCTATGCTCCTCTGCTGCCTGCACCAGAAGGGTACGGAGGGAAGCAACACTTGAAGGTAGCAGGTGAAGGCCACTGCCTGTCCAGGCCCTCTGTCCAGCCTGTCGTGTTTCTGGAAGAACCTAGTAGGGCCTGCCTTCCAACAATTGTCCTTTCTGTACCCAAGGACACTCATTCTTGAGTGTTGTAGGTAAATCACCACAGTGAATCTGTTCTATGTCCAAGGAAGCGATGTCTGAGTTAAATCTTACTTCAGAAAAGCATCATTCCCCTCCACAGAAATGCCCATCCTTCCAGCAAGGCAGCTGTCCTTCTGCCCTGCTCACACAACTGTCCTCCCAAGTCACCATGGTGCTCAGTCCACCAGTCAGCAGACAGACAAGACAGCAGGGGTTTGGGACAGAAAACAAATTTGGACTGGATGAGGGTGGAAATTAAATAGCACTGTCTACCCCTTTAATACCTATCACCCATCTCCAGACTATACCCCACCACTGTTTTTTACTTACGGGAATCAGAGAAAGGTAACGCGAAGGGGAAAGAACCAGGAAAGAGAAGCTCGGAGATCTGCTGTCAAGGGGAGAGAGACAGAGAGGGGTAGGGAGGAATAGTTGGAACAAAGGGTCACTGAGAGATTCTGCCAACACTCCCAACTTCCAATGACCCCATCAATTTCCAGTTGGAAAGACAATGTTCCGAGGGTAAAGGGGCCCTCCACAATCAGTTGCCTGGTAATGTCTGGTCCCTAAATGACAGCAGCGTGGTGAGCTGGGAGCAGTGCAGGTGCAGGGGGACCAGGGAAAGCTCAAGAATGGAAACAGGGCAGACAAGCTGGAGGGAAAGAGAACCTGGAAGGGAGGCAAGTCCATACCTAACCTCTCATTAGCACCTTGGACTATCTTGTAGGTCTGTGATACTGTAAAAATTTTTGTGATGTTTTCTCTACTACCATGAAACACAGAATAGGAGGAAGTAGGTTTCAGAAGGAATATGCTATTTTTACATTGACACAAAATATGCTAAACAGAGCTCAAGGAACAAGTTCTCAAGCCCCTTCCATACAGAGGCAGGACGGACCTAGGCAGGACCTGCTACCAGCCCAGTGCCTAGTGCTATATGGATATCACTATGCTGGGTATCTAGTGCCATTCCTGGCCTACAACAGGGGTGGGCATTGAGGTACAGTCTGGCTCTGCAAACTAGGAAGAAGGGATGGGTTGCATTATGTGAGAATGGGGCACGGGAAGCAGTTAGTCACCCTGGTGGCCAAGGGGCTTTCTTGGAGGCAAAATGCATTTCCTACATTCTCCCAAGGCAAGTTGTCCAGGATCATATAGGGGCTGACCCAGGGTGAGCTGCAACAGCTCCTTTCTGTAGAAGATCCCTGGATCTGACCTCTGGGTTGGCCTGCCTTTCATCCCTTGGCTGCTCATTGTCCAGAAATGATGGTATACCGACATTTCTAGGTGGGAGAATTCCCAGGCCCTCTCCAGACAGAGAGGAGGTGCAGGTATTTCCATTCCAAAGCACCCCAACTCTGTCAGGACGGTTTCAGAAAAAGCGCTGAGGAGCACGTAAATGTCTTCATCTTTGCTCCATCTCCCTTGCTCATTATCAAAAACTTAAATGTCCAAGTTTTACCCAAGACTGGGTCTTACTAGACCATGAATGACAAATCCTATAAGAAGAGCAGCCAGGGGGCCAGTGAGATGACTCAGCGGCATAAGCGCCTGCCCGGCAAGCTCGAGGTCCTGAGGTCGACTCCCGGTATCCACATTAAAAAAAAAAAAAGAACAGCAGCCAATACTTGGGCAGTTATAAAGTGCCAAGCCCAGCTATAAAAACTTCATATGTGTTAATACCTTTAATTCTCCCAACAACTCAATAAGGCAAATACTACTGATATTCTTGATCCATGGATGAGAAAAAAAAAATTTGTTTTAAAGCTAGGGGGACTGGGGTATAAAGCTGGTACTTAGCACTCATGAGGTGCTGGGTCCCAACTCTGGCACCACATACACACACCAAATACACAGAAAAACTTCACGACTTTCAACATTTGCTTCATATGTACAGTACAAGTCTTCAAAGGCTCAACAGTGTGTCATGGAATAAGCACCAAGAAGGAGAAAGCAGAAGGGAAACACGCACACTTCTTATAAAATACCACCTATCACACACTGTGCTACCCATTGCTTTTTGTATAAGACCTGCGGAACCAGAATTACTTAAATATCTACATAAAACACTGGGAGGATAAACCAAAATCACAGATAAACAAGTATCAGGAAGTGGGCTGGAAATGAGCCTTTTCCAAACTGTTACCTGTCTTCACTTTGAAAATATGTAAAATGTTCACAACTGAGAAGATAGAACAGAAAGGAGGAAAAGGTACAATTTCTAAAAATTCAAAATCAACCAAAACAAATGAGCTGGGTATCAAGTTGGTGGCATAATCATACAGGAAACAGGATTTTGAGTGGCCTTGGTTGCGGGGAGGAGAAAACCAAGAACCAAAACTGCATGTTCTCAATGGAAGGTATACATTTGAAGGACAAACAGGACTGCAAAGGAATCTTAAACTTTTAGACCATATTTTGTCATTAGTGGTAACATTAAGCTGTTTATTCTGAAAATATGTGAGAATAAAGCAAGCAGTTATGCTAATCATATTGGAAACCAGATATTCATAGCAACAGAATAGATGTATGTTTAAAATGTAAGAAAACCCTGTAAGGTTAATTTAAATTGGAAACATCACTGTGAAATTATGGGGCTTTTTTTTGTTTTTATTTCAAACACATGTTATTTCTTAGATCTGTTCACAAAAAAGGTCCAAAAGCAATAAGCAAAGTAGTGCCCACAACTGCATACTCTGCATGCCATTTCACCCTCAAAAAAGGACCTTAGAGTATGAGCCATCTGGAGGCCTAGATGCCAGCAAGCTACAAAAGACTAGAAGAGGTCAAGTAAGAACAAACAAACAAACAAACAAAGAGGTTATGTAAGGAGCCCCAAGAGTGATAGGAAGGACCTTAGGAACTCCCACTGGGTGTGTGGATGGGACCTTGTACACATGATACACACTGAAACCTGTTTAAAGATCCCCTGAGTTTAAAATGTTACTGAAAGGAGCCCATCCCTGGCCTCTGGGGGCAGTCCTTGCACTGGGAAGACTGACAAGAACATTCTTGCACAGAAAATGCTGCCTTTGTTGTTGTTTGTTGGTACTGAGGACTGGATCTAGAGCCAACTCACTGAGCTACATCCTCAGCCCTTTTTTTTTTGTGGGTACCGGGGGTTGACCTCAGGACCTCACGCGCCAGCAGGAGCCGGTGCTGCTGAACGATATCACCGGCCCCTCAGCCCTTTTTTATTTTGAGTAAGGTCTTGCTAAATTGCCCAGGATGGGCTCACACTTTGGATTACACGTATGGGCCTCCATGCCTGACTTGCAGCTGCTTCTTTTTGGTCCTGGCGGCACTTTATCATTGAGCTACATCTTCAGTTCTTGTTTTGATTTTGTTTTTTGTTTGAGGCAGGGTCTCGCTATTTAGGTCAGGCTGGCCTTAAACTCACTGTGTAGTCTAGGCTGGCTTCAAATTCGAGGCGATCCTACTGCCTCATCCTCCCTTGTGCTGGGATTACAGGAGTGTACCACCATGCCCAGCTTCTTAGGTGCTTTTGAGACAGGATGTCACAAAGCTGCCCAAGTTGGGCCTGAACTTGTGATCCTCCTGTCTCAGCTTCCCAGAGTGCTGGTATTACAGGTGTGCACCACCACTCCCAGTGAGAAAAAGCTTACTGATAGAAAAATTCCATGTCATAAATGTGAGAGAAGAGTCACCATTAAGGACAATTACTATTTTGCAATCCATAATTAAACAATGGAACCATCAGGTAATAATGGGGAGCTTTACACAGGAACAGTCAGGCTGCCACTCTTCAAACCCCCAACCACACAACACTGGCCTCGTGGGCACAGCAAGATACCCAGAAAGGGCCAGTGAGATGGCTCAGTGGCGTAAGCGCCTGTCTGGCAAGTGCGAGGGCCCGAGTTTGACTCCTGGAACCCACATACGAGAAAAGGGCCGGTGATATTGCTCAGTGGCACCGGCGCCTGCTGGCGCGCGAGGTCCTGAGATCGACCCCCAGTACCCACAAAAAAAAAAAAAAAGGCAAGGTGGCCAGGCATAGTGGCACACGCCTGTAATCCCAGCACTTGGGAGGCTGAGGCAGGAGGATTGCCATGAGTTCGAGGACAGCCAGGGGTACATAGAGACTTCAAAGCGAGTCTGAACTACATAGCAAGATTCATTCTGAAAAAAAAAAGGCAAGGTGATGTAAAGATGGAGCAGAAAGAGATTTCACCCCATGATGGCAACTGGACCCTCTACCACCAGCCACCACGAGCTGGAAGATACAAGGGAGATTCTCCTTGAGAGCCTTCAGCAGGAGCACAGCCCAGCTGGGACAGAGATTTTGGCTCAGTGATAATGATTTCAGACTTCTGGCTTGAGAACTAGGAGAGACTAAACTTCTGCTCTTTTAAACAACCAAGTTAGTATTAATTTGTTACAGAAAATACAAGAAATGAACACAGATTTTGTTACCAGGAGGTAAGGTGTCTAAAAATGTGGCAGAGGCTTTGGAACTGGTCAATGAGGACAGGCTAGAAGAAGGCTGAGAAGAACAATAGAAAAGGCCTAGATTGTCTTGACAGGCTGTTAGTAGAAACAGGAATGTAAAGACTCTGCTAACCAGATTCTGCCTCAGAGAAAGTGAAGGATCTGTCTATTGTGTGGAGGTAGTATTATAAGCAATGAACTCATGAATTTGGCTGAGTAAATTTCCAAGCAAAGTACTGAAGGTTCAGCCTGGTTTCTTCCTGCTGCTTGTAGTAAAATGAGAGATGAATAGATAAATTGAGAGAATATGCAAAAAGAACCTGGACTTGATTTGGGAACTTCTCAGGTTACTCAGATTGGAAAAAAACAAACAAGTAAATAAACAAAATACTAAAACTGAGAGATCCCCTGTTAAGAAAACATGTTCTGGATTTGCGAAAAAAGATGGCGGATCTGTAAGAAGCAGGCAGTGAACCTCTCCAAAAGTCGCCATCCGGACACTGGAATATAGTGACTGGAGGAGGACAAGAAAGAGAGAAGTGGCTCCCATGGACCCAGGAAAGATCTGAAGCGCAGTTTGGGGCCCACGGAGAAAGTGAAGAGAGAAACTCCAACAAAGAAGAAGGAGGTGGCCACTGGTGCCTTTTCCCTGTGTCGGGAATCCCGACACGACAGAAGTGGTTCAAATCTGCGGACACGTGACTGCCGGCGCCCCCGGGGGCCTCCATGGAGGAATGCGAGCAGTGGTGCAGAGAAGCAGCGGCTGTGAAGGACACACTGACTGGCAGTGAGTGCTGACGCCCAGCCGTCCTGCACGAGAGAGCGACTAGCCGGGCGCCATTGGGGGGGGGGCAGCAGCTGAGCTCAGAACTCAGGGCGGCCGCCACTCCACCCACGGCTCCAGCGGGGACCTCCGCGGAGTAACACGAGACACCGCAGTACAGAGAAGCACTGGCCGTGAAAGACACACTGACTGGCGCTTTTCTTCCTGGTATTCCAAGACTGAGATTGTCTAAGGATCACAGAAAATACTCTGGCACAGAACCAAAGAACCGAGGACTGGGCCAAACAGGCAGCAACTTCTTATCTCCAACAAATTGAAGAGGTAGGATATTGCAGCAGGCTCAAAACCCAAAAATAAGCTACACCTGGAAGATACCTCAGAGAAGTAGCCATCTCCTAAGAGTTTGAAATACTAGCAATAAAGCAACCTACCATAGGCAATTTACAAACAGCAACCCAGGAATTAAACTAAAGAAAGAAAAGAAAAGAAAACGACACTTAAACAAGATGCAACCCCACACATCCAGTTCACCAAAGGCAAACCCGGGGGCAACGAGGTGGGACAAACCAAAAGCCACCCACCTGACATCTCTGAAGTGGTAACAACAAATCAGTTGAATGAGGCTCTGGAAAAATTTAAATCAGAAATAATTTCTCAGATAACTGCAGAGATAATGTCCACAATGAAGACCATGCTTAAGGACACTAGAGCACAGAGAAAAAAAATAGACGAGCTTAAGAAAATGATGGAAGCCATGAATGCTCAGCATAGGAAAGAAATGGAATCCATAAAGCAGATTCAAGCAGATATCCAGGAGAACAAAAATTCCATTGAAA
Source organism: Erethizon dorsatum (assembly GCA_028451465.1). Taxonomy (NCBI): domain Eukaryota; kingdom Metazoa; phylum Chordata; class Mammalia; order Rodentia; family Erethizontidae; genus Erethizon; species Erethizon dorsatum. The sequence goes on along the minus strand of CM051830.1, from coordinate 99,509,997 downwards.
GTATCTGTAGCAGATTAAGCCAATGTGAGGACAGGATCTCAGATATAGAGACAGGCTTGCAATTAGTGATCATGAAAAGAAACAATTCTTAAACATAGCAAGGGACAATGAAAAATCAATCCAGCAGCTAGATGATGCAAAGAAGAATAACTTAAGATTGACTGGAGTCAATGAAAAAGCAGGAGATAGCATAAATGACATCAGAACACTGTTCACAGACATTATCACAGAAAATTTCCCTGGTAGAGAAAAAGAATTTGACATTCAGATAAGTGAGGCTTATAGAACTCCAATTAGCCACGATCAAAAAAAATCTTCAGCCAGGCATATCATAGTCAAGATTCCAGAAATTCAACATAAGAGTAGAATCTTAAAAGCTGTTAGAGAAAAGAAACAAATCACCTATAAAGGAAAGTCCATCAGAATCACAGCGGACTTTTCAGCACAAACCCTCAAGTCAAGAAGAGCTTGGAATGATGTATTTCAAGTTCTAAAGGAAAATAATCTTCAACCTAGATTGATGTACCCTGCAAAACTATCTTTCAAAACTGATGGAGAAATAAAATACTTCCATGACACAGAACATCTGAGAAAATTTATAACCACCAAACCAGCACTCCAAAATGTTTTGAAGGACGTTCTAGAAAGGGATAACAAGGACTACAACTCCAGAAACCTCAACAGAAGGAATCCACCAGGCAGAGCAAATGATTAAAGAGACGGAGGGGAAAATAAAAATTAAAAGAGAGGGAGCCAACAACAAGAAAATAACATGACAAGGATAAGTCAATACATATCAGTTTTAACCATTAATGTTAATGGTCTCAATTCACCAATCAAAAGGCACAGACTGGCAAATTGGATCAAGAAGCAAGATCCAACAATATGCTGTATACAAGAAACACATTTAATTCAAAAAGAAATTCATAGACTGAAAGTCAAAGGATGGAAAACAATACTCCATGCAACAGGAACCCAGAAAAAAGCAGGGGTAGCTATTCTTTTTGCAGACAAAGTGAATTTCAAGCCAAGAATGATTCATAGAGATAAAGAAGGTCACTACATCCTTGTAAAGGGAACAATCCAAGAGGAAGAGATAACAATCATAAATATATATGCAACAAATACCAGTGCACCCAACTATATAAAACAAATATTAATGGACATGAAAAATCAAATAACCACTAATACAATTGTATTGGGGGATCTCAATACTCCACTGTCACAAAAAGACAGATCAACTAGACAAAAAATCAACAATGAAATATTACAACTGAACCAAACTTTGGAACAAATGGACTTAGTAGATGTCTACAGAGTGTTCCACCCCACAACATCAGAATACACATTCTTCTCAGCTGCACATGGGACATTCTCCAAAACAGACCACATACTAGCTCATAGAACCTACTTAAGTAAATGCAAAGGAATTGAAATTATCCCATGTATATTATCAGACCATAGTGCAATGAAATTGGAAATCAATGGCAAAAGAAACCACAAGAATTTGCTAAACACATGGAAATTAAATAGCACCCTACTGAACAACCAATGGGTCACGGATGAAATTAAAGAAGAAATTAGACAGTTTCTGCAACTGAATGATAATGACAGTACAACATACCAGAACTTATGGGATACAATGAAAGCAGTCCTAAGAGGAAAATTTATAGCATTAAATTCCTATATCAGAAAACAGAGCAAGCACAAATAAACAACCTAATGGTGAACCTCTAACTTCTAGAAAAAGAAGAGCAGGCTAAGCCAAAAGCTCGTACAAGAGAGGAAATTATAAAGATCACAGCAGAAATTAATGTATTGGAGACTAAAAAAACAATACAAAGAATCAACGAATCAAAGAGTTGGTTCTTTGAAAGATTAAATAAAATCGACAAACCCTTATCCAACCTTATTAAAAAAAGGAAAGAAAGTACTCAAATCCACGCAATTAAGAATGAAAAGGGTGATATCACAACGGACTCTGCAGAAATCCAGAAGATCATCTATACCTACTTTGAAAACTTGTATTCTAAAAAGATGGAAAATGCAGAAGAAATGGACAGCTTCCTAGATACATATGAATTACAACCAAGAAGATATAAAAACCCTAAATAAACCAATAACAATCAATGAAATTGAAGATGTAATTAAAAACCTCCCAACAAAGAAAAGCCCAGGCCCTGATGGATTCACTGCCGAATTCTACAAGAAATTTAGAGAAGACCTAACACCACTACTTCTCAAACTCTTTAATGAAATTGAAGGGGAAGCAATACTCCCAAATTCATTCCTGGAAGCAAGCATTACCCTGATACTAAAACCAGAGAAGGACCTAACTAAGAAAGAGAACTACAGACTAATCTCCCTAATGAACATAGATGCGAAAATCCTCAATAAGATACTGGCAAACAGAATGCATCAAATCATCAAGAAGATTATACACCATGACCAAGTCGGATTCATCCCAGGGATGCAGGGATGGTTCAATATACGTAGATCAATAAATGTAATACACCATATTAACAGAACCAAGGACAAAAATCATATGATCATCTCAATAGATGCAGAAAAAGCTTTTGACAAAGTCCAGCACCTTTTCATGATAAAAACCCTACAGAAAATTGGAATAGATGGTCTTTATCTCAATCTGATAAAAGCCATCTATGACAAACCAACAACCAATATCATACTAAATGGACAAAAACTGAAAGCCTTCTCTCTAAAATCAGGAACAAGACAAGGATGTCCACTGTCCCCACTCTTATTCAACATAGTCCTGGAAACTTTAGCCAGAGCAATTAGACAAGAGAAAGAAATAAAATTATGATTGAAAAAAAAAAAAGAAAAAGAAAACATGTTCTAATTGCTGGCGTGGTGGTGCAGAACTGTAATCCCAGCACTCAGGAGGCTGAGGCAGGATTGCTGGAAGTTCAAGGTCAGCCTGGGCTACACAGTGAGTTCAAGGCTAGCCTGAACTACATAGTAAGACTCTGTCTCAAAAAAAAAAAAAAAAAAAAAAGAAGAAAAAAGAAAATAAATAAATAAAAAGAAAATGTGTTCTAGAGAGAAGGCCAATGGTGTGGCTAGACAAACTTTGCTAATGCCAAAGAGATCAGGCATGAGATTCATGAATCCTCTCATTCATCTTATAGAAGCTAAGAACAGGAATGAAATTATACCAGATTATGGAGAAACCTCATCTAATGGCACAACTCCTGTCATATACTGAGGAGACCCAGGTAGTTTTCGAGAAACACTGCCAACTTGGACTGAAAGGTTCATTGACTGTACAAAAATCAAAAAGGTATTGGACTCCCAAAATTCTACAGGCAGGAAACAGGCTCATATGACTACTCAACAGCAAATATGTGCTACCCTTCAAGAACAAGGAAAGATGAGCTGGGTATAGTGGTGCATACCTGTAATCCCAGCTACCTGGCAGGCTGAGACAGGAAAATTGCAAGTTTGAGGGCACCCTGGGAAAGAAAGTAAGATTCTGTTGAGAGACAGACAGACAGATAGGCAGGCATGCGCACATGCGTGCACACACACACACACACACGGAGATACAGAGAGAAACAGAGACAGTGAGAGGGGAAAGACAGAGAAAGAGAGAGAGAGAAAGAGAGAGAGAGAGAGAGAGAGAGCGCACAAGCAGTGGGCATGGCATCTTGCCTGTGATCCCAGCACTCTGGGAGGCTGAGGCAGAAGGATCACAAATTTGAGCCCAGTTTGGTCAACTTAGTGACACTCTGTCTCAAAATATAAAATACCCCCAGTACCAAAAGAAAAATAAAAAGGATGGATGACCACATGGACAGAGCCATGGGTCCAGAAATCAAAGCCTCCAAGCCTACAGTAATTTATTACACAGCCATAAGAAACTAATATAGTACCTAACTGATTTGCCTATTCTGGACATTTGACGGAAATGCAATATGTGGCCCTCTGTGGCTGGGAAAAAAAAAAAGACAGGGTAGCCTTTAATTTCCATATGCAGCAGCCCAGTGTGTGCCACCATGCTCAGAAAGTTTTCAAGGTTCATCTATGACATAGCATTACCAATACTGTACTTTATTCTTTCTTATATGGCCAAGTAATGTCTCAGTATATGGATACATTCTGTTTCATCCACTCATCAGGCCCTGTCTCAAAAACAAACAAAAGTACTATACCATTTTATATAAGGGACTTGAGTATCTGCAGATTTTGGTATCCTTGGAGGATCCTGGAACCAATCCCTTAGAGATAACAAACTTAAGGTTAATTTTTAAAAGACCAAGTAAGCAAACGTTCAGAAATAATCCCAGTTCTAAGAAGCATCTTCCCACAAAGACCCTAAGGGTGCTGCCAGAGGTGCAAAGACCCCTGGCTACTTTCTCATCCAGTGGGTGCCAAATTTTCCTGAACTTGCAGAAGACTGGCTGCAATGTCTAGAGTTGCCTTCAACACCACCCCCAGGCATATTTATTTTTGTTTCCCTCGGCCTCTTTTAGACAGAGAATTCCAACCATAGGAACTAAGTCTTCAGGAATTAAAGTAGGTGTCTGGATATCTTTTGCTCTGGTAGATGGGAATCAGTAAGAGACCTGGCAAACTGTATCGGCTCTGAAAGTCTCCTGGGCTCATATCCCAGCTTTCCTCTAATCAGCCTGGTGACATTCTGGGTAAGGCAATTAGCTGCTGCACCGTGTTTCCTTCTTCTGGGAAGACTAAGAGGAGATCAAATGGGTTCACACATGAAGTACTCAGGACATGACCTTTCAAGGGGACATAACTTTAGAGTCCACAAATGGGATCTGGTCATGAGACCTGAAGCCAGCCAATGTCAGGATGGGGAAGACCTTAACTCGGGGACTTAACAGACACACTGGAGACATGTGCCCTTAGTCACTTTCCTCATCCCTGAGACAAGAGAGCGACACAACTTAGAGGAGGTGAAGTTTATTTTGGCTCACAGTGTCAGAAGTTTCAGTACCGTTCGGCAGACTCAAACATAGAAAACATAAAATGGCATGGTGGAGGGACCTAGGACAGTGGTGGGAAACCTGTGGCATATGCTGCAGTGGGCTGTTTATATCACTGAAAGCTCTGAACAGTTCGCCATCGCCGACTTAGGACAAGGAGAGTTGCTCACATTGTGGCAGCCAGGAAGCAGAGAGAAGTGAGAAGCTGGGAGGGAGACATACCCTTCCAGATAACACCCCCAGTGACCTGCCTCTTCTCACCAGACCCTACTTTCTAATAGCAAATCAACTATCTCTCGCTGTCCCCTGTGATTCTACCACCTTCCAAAAGCCCTTTCTATGAGTGCATGAGGCTTTTGGGGGATATTCTCAAGCTTAATCATAATATGCCCAGTTCTGGTAATTTTGTGATTCCTCTAGACAAGTACACAAAAGTGTATGCACTACAGAGTCTGAGGTACTCATCAGTACCGCAGTCCTCTTAAGTGTGGCACCTTTGGACTGGTAAGTCTATCCTCCAAATACCAAGGGAAGGTCATCTCTCTCCTTGTGATAGTTAACTTTGTCAACTTGAGTAAGAAGTGCCCAAATAATTGGATCAACATAGTTCTGGGTGTGGATGAGGGGATTTACTGAAAACAGTAGACCCACCCGGATTAGGCTTGTTGCCTGAATGGTATGGGAATGAAGAAGGAAGGCTTGCTTCAATTTCTTTGCAGAAGCTCGTCTTCACCTTCACCTTGGACATCATCTGGCTTCCAGTGCAGACTCTTCAGCCTTCTAGCGCAGACCCTTCGGCCTCCTGATACAGACCGTCATGGGATACTACAGTGAGCTCCAGGCCTTCAACTGGTTCCTTCAGATCTCCAGCACACGGACAGACCTTTTGCACTCTTCCACACCTGATTCTGTGGGCAATTACTGTAAGCCAATCTTGTAAATTCTTGTATATTTGTATATCTTGCATTAAATCTGTTTCTCTAGTAAGCACACACTGATGCACTCCTCCACAACCCACAACCTCCCAAATCCTCCTGGAGTCCTGATATATTAAAAAAAAACACCACTCTTCCCTATCCCTTCCCTGTTCCAAGGTCCTTCCTTTTAAATTCTTCCACAGCTGTTCTAAGAGTCTCAGGCAATAGGGGCAGGGACAAGTGTGCCTAGGCTGCTATTTTTTCTTTTGTTTTTTGTAGTGCTGAGGATTAAATACAGGCCTGGTACATACTAGGCACGTGCTCTACCACTGAGCTGTATGTATCGTCAACCCTTTTTTAAAATTTTTATTTTGAGACAGGGTCTTGCTAAGTTGCCCAGGCTGGGCTCAAACTTGTGATTTTCCTGCCTCAACCTCCCAAGTAGCTGGGATTAATTATAAGTGTGTACGATCATGCCTGGTTCTGAGCTGCCAGCTTGACCTTGAGAGTCCTCCCACAGGCCCACCTGGTATGAAGGTCCTCAATAGCACTTAATTTGCATCCACCTCCATGTGGAGTTTGAGCAGTAAGTAAAAAGGCAGACTGTCAAATGACAGTGTCCAAGTATGATGTTTGTGTAAAAATGACATAGGAATTTTCCAACACTGCTCTCATAAATACTTCTCTTCCAATTAGTCAGGTTCTCCTTTAGAAATTAGAGATTTAGGGCTGGTGAGATGGCTCAGCGGCGTAAGCGCCTGCCTGGCAAGCGCGAGGTCCTGAGTTCGACTCCCGGTATCCACATACGAAAAAAAGGGCCGGTGATATCGCTCTGCGGCACGGGTGCTTGCTGGCGCGCAAGGCCCTGAGGTCGACCCCCGGTGCCCACCAAAAAAAAAAAAAAAAAGAAATTAGAGATTTAAAGCCAGTTTAATCAAAGGAATTGAAGTGAATTCATTAAGATGCAGCATAATTCAATATATAGTAATTCAGAGACCAAGGCAGAGTGAACAGTGATGGGAAGGGGCTGCTGTGCTCTTAGGTACCCACTCAGTGATGAAAGGTTTATTCTCCAACTACTGGGAAGGTCCCTGAGGTAGCCAGTCTCCAAGATGGCCCCACGAGAATCAGTGGCCTCGCTGTATACACAGACAGCTGCTCATACCAACAGGTAGAGGTATCTTCCTCTACCATGAATTCGCACTGGTCTTAAGACTTTCTGTATCCAAATGATGTTTTATAATATCTGAGGACTGGTAGCTTTTACTTTCTCCTCTTGAAGCCAGCCCGTATTGCAATGAAGTCTGAGCTATGCCAATAAAGATACCATGTGGAGGCCACTCTGGGAAAACTGATTTGCAGCCACATGATGGAGCCTTTATCGACCTCAGCTCAGCTGCTCCCTGAAAGCAGTCACAAGAGAAATCAGAAGTGCGACCAGCAGAATGGCCCAGCCAGGCAATTCCAAATGACCCAACTTCTGACCCACAGAATCAAAAACAATATTAACTTGTTATAGTAAGCCATTAAGTTTGGAGTTTGTCATGAATTAATAGATAATAATACCGAATCAACGAAGTCTACATTTTAAAAGGTGAAACAGTTCAATAAGCCTTTACCAAAATTCTTTTAGTGCTAAGAAAATACAAACAAAACCAATAAAAATATCCTACCCCCAAAATATTTGCAAATTATGTATCTAATAAGAGACTTATATTTGGGTCGGTGAGATGGCGCAGTGGCATAAGCGCCTGCCTGGCAAGCGCTAGGTCCTGAGTCCGACTCCCAGAACCCACAGACGAAAAAAGGGCCGGTGATATCGCTCAGCGGCACGAGCGCCTACTGGTGCGCGAGGTCCTGAGGTCGACCCCCAGTACCCACAAAAAAAAAAAAGAAAAAGAGAGACTTATATCCAAATACAGAAAGAACTATTAAAACTCAACAACAGAAAGACCAATAACCCAATCTAAAAACGGGCAAAGAGGCCAGGTATGGTGGCACATGCCTGTAATCCCAGCAGCCTGTAATCCCAGCACTTGGGAGGCTGAGGCAGGAGGATTGCCATGAGTTCAAAACCAGCCTGGCTACAAAGTGAGTTCAAGGCCAGCCTGAACTGCATAGTGAAACCCTGTTTCAAAAACAAAAAATAAAAAATAAAAATAAAAATAAATGGGCAGAGAGCCAGGAGTGCTTGTAATCCCAGCACTCTGGGAGGCTGAAGCAGAACTGCAAGTATGAGCACAGCCTGGGAAATTTAAGAGATTTAGCAAGACTCTGTCTCAAAATAAAATATTTAGAAAAGGTCTGGGGATGTAGCTCAATGAAAAGGCCTTTGATTCAATCCCCAGTACTGGAGAGGAGTTGGGGGGAAGCATAGGATAGAAATAGACATCTCGGGCCGGTGATATAGCTCAGCGGCATAAGCACCTGCCTGGCAAGCGCGAGGTCCTGAGTTCGACTCCCGGTACCCGCATAAAGAAAAAAAAAAAAAAAGAAATAAACATTTCTCCAAAGAAAACATACAAATAATAATTAGCAAATGAAAAGATCCTCAACAGCATCAGTCACCAAGCGTATATAAATCAAAAGGGCAATGAGATGGCTATAATGCAAAAAACAGTAACAAGTGCTGGGGAGAAACTGAATCTCATAACCTATTAGTGCATTTCAAATAGTACTTACTTTGGAAAACAGCCTGGTAGATCTTGGAAAGGTTAAATCTAGCTAGGGATGGTGGCACTTGCCTAAATCCCAGTATTTTGGCAAGGTGAGTCAAGAGGATAGCAAGTTTGACCTCAGCCTGGGCAACTTAGACCCAGTCTCTCTCTCTCTCTGTATATATATATATATGTTTATATATTTATAAATATACATTATATATAAATATATGCATATTTTATTTTTATTTTTAGTCTTTTTGAGACAGGTTTTGCTATGAAGTTCAGGCAGGCCTTGAACTCACTTTGTAGCCCATGCTGGCCTCGAACTCACAGCGATCCTCCTGCCTCAGCCTCCAGAGTGCTGGGATTACAGGTGTGCACCACCATGCCCAGCTATATATACATTTTTTTAATGTCTGGGGATGTAGCACAGTGCAAAGGCTGGGGGTCAACCCCTCGCACGGCAAAAAAAAAAAAAAAAAGTTAAATGTAGAGTTACCAAATATCCCAGCAACTCCACTCCTAGGTATGTACCCAGAAGAAATGAAAACACAAGTTCACAAAGAAAACCTTATACACAAGCATTTATAGCAACATTATTTATGACAGCCAAAAATTGCTAACAACCCAAATGTCCATTAACTAATAAATGGACATATAGAATGTGACATATCCATCAGCAGATGGAATATTATTTGGCAATAAAAATAAATCATAATGCTACAATATGGTTCACAGAAAAATCCTGAAAACATTATACTAAGTGAAAGAAGCTAGTTGCAAAAAACCAACCAAACAAAACATATATTGTATAACTGCTTTTTTCCCCCCAGGGCCTCACACAGCCAAGCACTCTACCACTGAGCTACATACCCGTTCCTATAAGCATTTACATGGAAAGTTCAGAGTGGGCCAATCCATGGCAACAGGAAGTGGCCACTGATGGCGAGGGGGAGAAGGGTGTGAGTCCTAATGAGTACCAAGTTTCTTTTGGAAAACTTTCTAAAATTATTTTGCAGTGATAATCCATACAACTTTTGAATACTCTAGACAACTAAATTGTATACTTTAAATGGATGAATTGTATAATATATGAATTCAATCTCGATAATGCTCTTAAAAGGAAAACAAACTGCTTAAGCATACATATCCACAAAGCAGAGCTCACCCTGCCCCACCTCAGTATGTACGTATGCTCTTGGAGCTCTTCCCTACCCATCAATGTACTAACAAATACGTTCATTTTTTTCCCCACTTCTGCTACATTTCTTTCCTGCCATCCTGCTTCATTTCTATTAAAATGACTGCCCAAGGGTAACTCATGGATGAAGGGAGGTGGTCACATTAAGCCCAACCTGGCTCAGGGCAAGAACCCACACAGCAGAAATCCTTCTCTATCTGTGATGTTCCAAGCCTGTCTCAACAACCACTCCCTGGGTCACTTCACAAAAGGGGACAGGAGTCTTTCTGTGCTCACCCATCAAAGCCTTGTGGGTTTCAGCCACAACCCTCATTGAAGCTGAAGAGAAGGAATGAGCCAGTTCTTACAGTGCTCCTCCTTCCACAGGAGCAGCAGGATTTGAGTGAGTGCCTGCAGGATGCTTTGGGGCTGGCACAGATGGAAGGTGCCAGCAGTGAGATCCATGGTTGAAGGCTACGCTTTTATCCTAGGTGCCACCCAGTGTTCTATGGACACAGAGCAGGACATAGGGTGTTTCAGTCAAAGCCAACTGCTTGGACAATCAATGAACAATCCTCACCCTACTTCCAAAACCCCCACAGAAGGTTCTTTGAATCTGCAATACTCCCTTCCCTGAGCCTCTCTGCCAGGGCTCCACCCAACAGGGCCTTACCCGGGTCTTGGCCTTCAGGAACACATGGCTCTCCATATCCTTGCTAGATTTACTGTGGGCCACTCCAGCTTTCCTCATGGCATCCTCGCTGAAACACAAAAGGAGAAGAGACATTTACACACCCCAAAGGGTCTGCTCTTCAGGGGCCCTAGCCAGCAGGCTGTGCACAGCAGCTATCCCTGAGTGGACAAGATGTTGTCCCCAGCACACAACCAGCTGAGGTCCTAGAGAGGCATGAAGGGAGAGGCACCCAGCAGAGCAAGGTAGAAACAGAGGAGGGCCATGAGAAGAAAGAAATAGGAAAGGTGGTCACCATGAAGCAAAGAGGAAGCCCCTAGCATGAGGGGGTTAGGTGAGTCCATCCCTACAGAATGATTACAACCAACACAAAACCAAGCATGTATTAGACCACTGGGTGGCCAGCCATCCTCTAATTCCTGCCCTTTGAATGACCTAGTTCCCTACCCAATTCTGCCACTGACCACAATGGGACCTCAGTTCCAGATAAAACCAGATAAAAAATGGAAGGGGGCGCAACACTCATCTCTCAGTCTCTCCCAAGGCAAGGGTCCCTATGTGACACAATGCACGTTCTCCTAATGGGACCAAAGAGACCAGCCCCAACTTCACCAACTTCTAGCTGGGAACAGCAAGAGATAGAGCACACAAATGGGAAAAACATCTTAAAAACACATTTGCCAACATAGGTATAATAAGAGAAAAAAATCCTACTAAAGGTTTTATATCACACTGCTGCTCCAAGGGATAAAGAGCCATGCATACAAGCTAGGATGAGCTCTCCTAGAGTAATAGCACACACTACCTCCCCCATGCACATGCACACACATGGAAAGAATGGGTGTATAGTTACTAGAAAAGACAGGACACATCAAGCCTAGCTCCTCTGGTCTGTTCAACAGCCTGCCTTCTTCCCTGTAGAGTGGGTCTCCTCCCTGCCTGTCCTCCCAGCATTAGGCTTGTTGATGAACAAATAAGCCTGTCAGGGCTCTGAGTAGAATAAACAAACCCAGCCCAAATGATGCTTGAAAGCACTCTCACCACTCCAAACACAAACCAACCAAGCCCAGGGTACAGAAGAATACTTGCATGTAGGACTGCAAGTATCACACCTGTGACCCCTAAAGAACTCACAGAAAGGCCAGGTACATGCCCACAAGTTCAAGGCCAGATGGGGTACATAAAAGCTCAAGGCCAATACTTCCAAAATTGTTATACAGATTTAATGCAATTCCAATCAAAATTAAAACAGCATATCTCACAGAATTAGAGAAAATCCTAAAATTCATTTGGAGCCACAGGAGACCTAGAAGAGCAAAGGTAATTCTGGGCAACAAAGGCAAGGCAGGGGGCATCACAATCCCTGACTTGAAATTATACTATAAAGCTACTGTGATAAAAACAGCGTGGTACTGGCAAAAAAAAAAACAGACCCAGGGCCGGTGAGACGGCTCAGTGGCTTAAGCGCATGCCTTGCAAGCGCGAAGGCCCGAGTTTGACTCCCGGAACCCACATACGAAAAAGGGGCCGGTGATATCGCTCAGCGGCACGGGTGCCTGTTGGTGCACGAGGTCCTGAGGTCGTCCCCCCGGTACCCACAAAAAAAAAAAAAAAAAAAAAAAAAAAAACAGACCCAAAGATCAATGGAACAGATTAGAAGATGCTGAAACAACTCCTGACGTATTAAGCCATCTTATCTTTGACAAACGTTCCAAACACATTCACTGGAAGAAAGATAGCCTTTTTTTTTTTTTTTTTTTTTGTGTGGGTACCAAGGGTCGACCTCAGGACTTCACGCACCAGCAGGCACCCGGGCCGCGCTGAGCGATATCACCGGCCCTTTTTTCGTATGTGGGTTCCGGGAGTTGAACTCGGGCCCTCGCACTTGCCAGGCAGGCGCTTACGCCGCTGAGCCATCTCACCGGCCCCAAGATAGCCTCTTTCATAAACGGTGCTGGAAAAACTGGCTCTGCACATGCCGAAGATTAAAATTAGAACTACAGTCGGAAGAACCAACGTAGTGAAAATGGCCATACTTCCAAAATTGTTATACAGATTTAATGCAATTCCGATCAAAATTCCAACAACATATCTCACAGAATTACAGAAAACAATCCTAAAATTCATCTGGAACCAGAAGAGACATAGAATAGCAAAGGCAATTCTGGGCAACAAATGCAAAGCAGAGGGCATCACAATCCCTGATTTGAAATTATACTATAAAGCTACTGTGATAAAAACAGGGTGGTACTGGCAAAAAAAAAACAGACCCGAGGATCAATGGAACAGATTAGAAGATGCAGAAACAACTCCAGACATACTAAGCCACCTTATCTTTGACAAAGGTGCCAAACACATTCACTGGAAGAAAGATAGCCTCTTTAATAAATGGTGCTGGAAAAACTGGCTCTACACATGCCAAAGATTAAAATTAGACCCGTATCTTTCACTGTGCACGAAACTAAATTCAAAATGGATTAAAGATCTAAATATTAAAACAGAAACATTAAATCTCCTGGAAAACAGAATAGGTAAAACTCTTGAACACATTGGTGTAGGCAAAGACTTTGTGAATAAAACCCCCATCGCACAGGAACTATCACAAAGAATCAACAACTGGGATCTCATCTTATTAAAAAGCTTTTGCACAGCAAGAGAAACCACCAACAGAGTGACGAGACTACCCACAATGTGGGAAAAAATGTTTGCCAGCTATTCCTCAGACAAAGGATTACTATCGAGAACATACAAAGAACTCAAAAAAATCAGACCTCCCAAATTTAAAGACCCAATCCAAAAATGGGCAACTGAGATGAATAGATACTTCTCAGATGAAGAAATACAAATGGTAAATAAATATACGAAAAATGTGCAACATCACTAGTCATTCGAGAGATGCAAATTAAAACAACACTGAGATTCCATCTCACCCCAGAAAGAATGGCTATTATCAAGAAACCAACTAATAACAAATGCTGGAGGGGCTGTGGGGAAAAAGGAACCCTTCTCCGCTGTTGGTGGGAGTGTCAACTGGTACAACCATTGTGGAAATCAGTGGGGAGAGTCCTCAAAAAACTAGGATTGGAAGTCCCATTTGAACCAGCTATTCCCCTTCTGGTTATCTTCCCAGAAGAATTAAAAATATCATACCACGGTGATATATGTGTACCCATGTTTATAGCAGCACAATTTGTAATAGCTAGATCGTGGAAACAACCCAAATGCCCATCAACCAAAGAATGGATAAAAAAGATGTGGTCTTTTTATACAATGGAGTACTACTCAGCCATAAAGAAAGATAAACTGGAAACTTTCATAGGTAAATGGATGCAACTCGAGAAAATACTCACAAGCGAAATAAACTGGATGCACATTTGTAAACATCGTATTGTCTCCCTAGTGTGAAAATGCAATTTCACTGTGACTTTTCCATTCCTTAGTCTTTTATTTTTACTTAGCTTTTACATGGCTTAATCTTATACTGAGTAATGTTTTTCTCCAAAAGGTATTTGTACATTCTGTAATTCTTGAGTTTGTTAATACATGAGAATGTTTACTTGTCTTTTAAAAAAAATTAATTAAAAAAATTAGACCCATATCTTTCACCATGCACTAAATTAAATTCAAAATGGATCAAAGATCTAAATATTAAAACAGAAACATTAAATCTCCTGGAAAACAGAATAGGTAAAACTCTTGAACACATTGGTGTAGGCAAAGACTTTGTGAATAAAACCCCAAATGCACAGAAACTATCACAAAGAATCAACAACTGGGATCTCATCTTATTAAAAAGCTTTTGCACAGCAAGAGAAACCATCAACAGAGTGAAAAGACAACCCACAATGCGGGAAAATATGTTTGCCAGCTGTTCCTCAGACAAAGGATTACTATCGAGAACATATAAAGCACTCAAAAAAATCAGACCTCCCAAATTTAAAGACCCAATCCAAAAATGGGCATCTGAGATGAATACAAACTTCTCAGATGAAGAAATACAAATGGCAAATAAATATACGAAAAAATGTGCAACATCACTAGGCATTCGAGAGATGCAAATTAAAACAACACTGAGATTCCATCTCACCCCAGAAAGAATGGCTATTATCAAGAAATCAACTAATAACAAATGCTGGAGGGACTGTGGGGAAAAAGGAATCCTTCTCCACTGTTGGTGGCAGTTTCGACTGGTACAGCCACTGTGGAAATCAGTGTGGAGATTCCTCAAAAAACTAGGATTGGAGGACTGGTGAGATAGCTCCGCGGCATAAGCTCCTGCCTGGCAAGTGCGAGGTCCTGAGTTCGACTCCCGGTACCCACATATGAAAAAAGGGCCGGTGATATCGCTCAGCAGCACAGGCGCCTGCTGGCACGCGAGGTCCTGAGTTCGACCCCCTGTACCCACACACACACACAAAAAAAAATCAACTAGGATTGGAGGTCCCATTTGAACCAGCTATTCCCCTTCTGGGTATCTTCCCAGAAGAATTAAAAACATCATACCACAGTAATATATGTGCACCCATGTTGATAGCAACACAATTTGTAATAGCCAGATCTTGAAAACAACCCAAATGCCCATCAACTGAGGAATGGATAAGAAAGATGTGGTCTTTTTATACAATGGAGTACTACTCAGCCATAAAGAAGGATAAACTGGAGACTTTTATAGGTAAATGGATGCAACTCGAGAAAATACTCATAAGTGAAATAAAGCGGACACACATGTGTAAACGTCGTATTGTCTCCCTAGAGTGAGAAACTGAAAGAGTAAATAAGATCCAAAATGTACAATAGATATGGTAAAACAGGAAGAAACTCTTCAAAAGGAAAGAGAAACTGGGATGAGGGAATGGAGAAAAGAAAGAAGGGAAAAGAAAAAAATTATTTTATATATATATATATTATATATATATATATATAAAAGATAGTTAAGATACATACACTACTAATTTCACTTAGTTCATTGAAAAGAAAGGTTTGTACTAATATTGCGTGGACAAAATGCTGATATCTTGTACCCTGAGTAACTAATTTAAAGATAACAATATGTAATGTATTAACCATTGTTACCCTATTATGTTGTTTTGAAATTTTGTTCTATTTTTTTCTCTTAAAAAAAAAAAAGTTCAAGGCCAGCCTGAACTATACAGTGAGGCTGTCTCAAAAAAATTTAAAAATAAAATAAAACAAAGATACAGGTGCCGTGGTGCATGCTTATAACCCCAGCTACTCAGGACACTGAGGCAACATTGCAAGTTTGAGTCCAACCTAGGCAACTTAGTAAGACCCTGTCTCAAAATAATAAAAAAGGGCTAAGGCAGTGACAGAATGCCCCTGGGTTTGATCCCCAGGGGCAAAAAGGAAAGAAAAAGGAAGAAGACCCATCACACTGCTAGATCCTTTACTCAATAAGCATGGTTGGAGTGCCTACCTACCTTCTGCTTCCTGAAGCCTAAACTTTGGCAAGGAGGCAGCAACAGGTTCCTGCTTGCATGGCATTCAGGGGTGGTGCTGATGGACAAGGGGAAAGGTCCCTGGGGCCACAACAGAAGCAAGAGCAATGACATGGGACAATAACTTAAGAACCAGCCCACACACAGTGCAGGATCAGACTTGTAAGCAAGAAAGGCACAGGCACACCACAGTGGGAGGCCAACAAGGACCCAATGCACACATGCTGAGGCTGGCATGGGGCAGGCACTCCACTTTGGAGATGGAGACATTACCAGGTAGGCTCTAAGAAGCCACTAAGCATTTTCAACCGAAGTGACAGAGCACACCTGTTTTCAGAAGGCTGCCTTACCTGTGCCCCCAAGCCCTCCCTATTTCTCCTTCCACCTTCTGAGAGCTGTGTGAGAAGGGGACTGTGAGGCTAACCAGCTACACAGGGACCTAATAGGAGCTGAGGGCCACAGAGGTGTGCACTAACAGAAGGTCTCAAGGCAGAGAAGCAGACACAAACAAACATTTGTACCCAAGTAGCACAGCATGGAGGCTGGCTAAGTGGGGAGCAGGGAGGGCCATGAGATTGCCATGCAGCAAGGACACCAGGTGCAAACATAAGAGAGGAGTACAGAGGAATCTGAGGGGGTATGTGGTTGCACTGATGAGCTCTGTGCTGGACAGCAGCAACCTCTGAGGTCCAAGCCAGGCTCTAAGAGCAGTCCTCCCACGGTGGTACCTCCAGCCACTTTTGCTAGTTATCAGACTGGAAGGTCCCAGACAGTACAGTATCTCCACTACAGCAAAGATACCTGGCTCATGCCTAGAGATGAACCCCAGGACACAGCTTACTGTGACAGCTTGAAGAAGGTGGGATGACCACGACCTGGCCAAAGAAAGGTGCTTTGCTCAGCCACAGGCACAGTGCACCAGATGCCAGAGAATATGCTGGAAGACAAGCTCTGCTCTGTTCTGCCAGTGTTATGACACAGATGACATAGATGGTAGAGGTACCAGCTGTTAGTGACTCAGAACTTGAGGATCACTGACCTGGCTGGAAGAAATAAGGCAGAAATAAGCCTATCCTGACAAGCTAGAACATGCCCCTCAACAGCAGGAAACTGAACTGGGAGAAACAGGCAGCCCATTCTGCCAAGAGCTGTGAAGGAGGGACTGCTGTGAGGGGATAAGCAGAACTGAGGAGGAAGGTGCTCCTCCAACCAGACATCAGGGTTCTGCAGGGCAGCTCATGCCCTGTCACTCCCACATCCCCTCCAGAGAGTGCACCCAGGGAGCCTTTTCATGTTTAATGGCTGATGAATAAAACAAGATGTCCTAAGCACTCTTTTCAGTCCTGCAAACCTATTTTTAAAACTGTTTTTATTCCTGTTTCTAGTCTAAAGATCAGGCTCATAAAACAGAAGACAGAGGAAGGCACACTGACACAAACCTATAATCCCAGCACTCTGGGAGATGGAGGCAAAAGGATCACAAGTTTGAGTCTAGCCTAGGCAACTTAGCAAGACCCTGTCTCAAAAAATTTTTTCAAAGAGCTAGGGATGTAACTTAGAGGTTGGCACCACTGAAAATAAACTATCATACAAGGAAATGTCCCTAAACAGAAAGCAGACCCCATACAATAAAGGATGACGGTCAGTGTTAAGAAGACAAGGACCTGCTGGTCAGAAGATGTCAGGGAGAAAACTGATGTCAGCTTACAAGTCTGGACCCTAAATAGCTGTTCTGGCACAGCTCTGTCCAGTATTAGCCATATGCTTGCAGAACAATAAGGACTTAAGTGGCAGACACCAAAAAATTAGAGGCTGCCACAGTGGCATTAGCACCAGCCAATAGAGGCCTGGAGCTCCTGCCTGATGCAACCAGCCAGCCCTCTGACAAGGTGGATGCAGGGACAGACAACAGCTCAGAGCACACACCCCTTGTGTGACCAGGGCTCCACAAGCTCTTCCCTGGGCCATGGACTAGCTTCCTCCTGGTTGTCATAACTACACCTGCTCCCCCTGGTCAGGATTCAACTGGTATCTGGTTCAGACTGGAGCCTTCTAGGGGTTTATCTATCATTATAGGACTGGAACTCCCCCTATCAAGGGGTCCAAGGATGCCCTCACTGTCCAGACCTGCCCCTGGAACATAGTATATCTTAAAGGCACTGCCTGAGCAGCTAGAAGATGACACACCATAAAAACCTCCTGATATCCTTATTTCTGCACCAAGACCCCATGCAGGATACCTGGAAATCCCCTTCACTTCCCCATGGCCTCCTCCAACTCCCTAAAGTTCAAACTCTTGCAGCAATCCCTCCTAATGGAATTCTGTCTCCAGTTCCCTGTTCCATCTACTCTCCAAGTCACATTATTGCTGATGAGTGAAGGAAGCAGCTGGGCTATGGTCCTGCCTACCCGGTCTCATGCTTTGTTCCTTACCAGCAAGGCCTGCCCAGTAGCCCACTTTAGCACTGGCCATGCCACTTGCTCCCATGCCAGGGCCCTAGGATCAGTGACCCCACTGTTTTGTATGCTACTTGAATGTCCACCAGCTCTGCTGGGGCTTCCTGCCTTGATCCCACCTAGCACTCCTCCTATCTGCTTCACAGAAACCTTGGAGCCACCTGTGGACCTCCCATATTAATCATAAATTCCTGTCTGTCAGCCCCAATGTACTAAAAAACACCCCAAGAGTGAATCGACAGCATCCACCTCTGTATGCGACAGTCATCAGTGTTGGACAAGATTACAGGGTATTTTTAACACAAGGAATGGTACTGCCACCAGGTGTGATGGCACACACCTACAATCCTAGCACTCAGGAGGCTGAGGCAGGAGGATGGCTGTGAGTTGGAGGCCAACCTAGGCTACACAGTAAGTTCAAGGCCAGCATGAACTACATAGTGAGACCCTGTCTCAAAAACAAACAAAAACCCAAAGGAATGGTACCACCATGCATGTTCATGGACCATAAGTCAGTGTGGTAGGCACTGGGGGAACAAAGCCTTAAACAAGCATTTCCAGACAGCAGAGGTCAGGGTCACCAGGGAAAGGCATGTGCTAGAGTAGGTGGAGGCTTAGGGTGGCTGGGCCTGGCAGGATGTAGACAGAGGAGGAAGGGCCTGGGCTCCAATTCCAGTCTGGCCACTTGCCAGCTGTGGGTCTTGAGGAGGCACTCCCTGCCCTCAAGATGGCACTGGCACAGGAAGTGCTCTGAAGGGCTGTGGCCAGGTACACATAAAGGGTGAGGGTGTAAAGACATGCCTAGCACTGGACCAGCTTCTGTCCAGCACGGGCCTGTTGTTCCTTATCTCCCCCCATCCCCAAACTTGAAAACTCAATTTATCAGAAGCAGGCATGGTGTCACCCACCTATAATCCCAGCTACTCAGGAGACTGAGGCAGGGAGACCACAAATTCGAAGCCAGTCTGAGCAACACAATGAGACCCTTTCTCAAAAACATAAAAGGGCCTGGGGATGTAGCGCAACACGAGACCCTGGGTTCAATGTTCAGTATCAGTAAAATACAAACAAACAAAAACACCACAGTGGAAATCTAATCCCAGTACAGGATAGGAAAAACAAAAAAAGTCAAAATTGAGTGTCTTAGGAAAGTACACATGGACATCAAACTCTTAAGTGTGCTAATGTGGGTGACCTATATGGTGAGCCAGCCCTGCTCTGAGCTGGTTGGCACAGTCTGCCTCTCAGAACACCTCCTAGCACTGCTGTGTCCTCCCTGAAAAGGGAGGGCTATGACAGTGTCGCCTCAGAGTACTCTGAGGATGACAACAGTTAATATTCTAAGGCACTAGATACACAGGAAGCACTAATCATGCATTAAAGAAAGAAATCAGAGAATAACCTGCCTCACTGAGTAATAAAACAGCATCCAAGCTGGGCATGGTGGCGCACACCTGTAATCCCACCACTTGGGAGGCTGAGGCAGGAAGACTGCTGTGAGTTTGAGGCCAGCCTGGGCTACATAGTGAGTTCAAGGCCAGCCTGAACTAAACAGTAAGATTGTCTCAAAAAACAACAACAAAAAAAGCATCTGACCACATCACCACCACACAATGATGTTAGTGTCCCCTCTTTCCAGGAGATGGAGGATCACTGAGTGCCTGTGGCTCCCTTGGGCACACTATGGCCCCACTGGGAAACTAACTCACCTGACACATACACTGTCACAGTTGATGCCAACAGCACGGCTCCAGCGGGAAGGGTGTTCCTTCCGGTATGCTAAAGATAAGAACTAACTGGCCTCCTCCTGTCCCTGCTCCCCTACCCTTCCACACCCTATGCTAGGGCCCTGGTTCCCACCCAAGGGCCCCCTCACTTCTCACTAAAGCCTCTGACCTCACTCACTTCACCACTGCCCCCCCACCCAGGCTGTCAAGCCCCCTTCCATGGCTCACCTTCTTTCCCACTGCCCAAAGGAGTCACAAATTCCCAAGAATGCCATAGTCTCCTGCCAGTATCCAACACAGAAAGATTCAGACTCAGTCACTTGACTTCAGGGGGACAAAGGGCTTCCTCCCATCCATTTGTGTGACAGATTTATGTTCTGCCCAACGGAAACCTCTGTAGGTTTCTTCTAATTTCAAGAACCACAACATTCATCAGTCAAGTGACTTCTTGTAAGGCAGGAGGAATTTCTGCCAGCCCCTCCTAAGTGGCTTCCTGGCAAATTGCTGCCTGCATGTACAGATGAGTCTGTTTGCCCACCTGGGATAGGAGCCCACAGCTTGCATGTGGTACACTTTACTGTGTGTTTAAAACCCAAATCATGAAGCACTGAAAGACAGCAGAGGAAGTTATACAATATCAGGATGATGAAGGTTTTCCTAGGCATGTAACCAGAAGTAGGCCCTATAAAGGAAAACCAATTTTGTCATATCAAAAAGATGTCTATCACCTTTATACCAGCTTCCTGTAAGAGAGATAAGGGCAAGTGTCCCTGATAGTCCATGCTTTCCACTGCTCAAGTCCAGCCCTGGATTTGAGGTGGAGGCTCTGGCAGATACCAGTTTCCTTATCTGCCTTCCCTGTATCCACTCCCCCCCTCACACTCTATGTAACCAACTTCACACTAGAAGACACTGGAGGTTTGCTTTCTGGAAAGGCGTAAACTTGAGAGGGGAATTAATCCACCCAGTTGAAAAGGCATGTTGAGGGGGTGGGCTGAGTGGCCATCTGTGACCTGATCCACACTAACTGTGGAGACTCTTGCAACCCAGGACCTGGGAGACCATGCCCTGGAGGAAGGACTCAAGATAATCTGCAGCCCAATGAGCCTCTGGCAAAGCTCCCAAAGAACAAGCCCCACCTGCTCAGAGACCATGCGGCCTGAGTGCCCCCTCCTTAGAGTGAGCAGCCAACCAGGAGTTCCTGGACACCCTAACACGGCACATAGAAACCCATAAGAAAAGAGTAATCTGTAGGTAACAGAAACTCAGAAGGAAGACCAAAGCGTAGAAACTATTTTCCACAGAGAGAAGCCATTGCATTGTAACCATTTAACAGGAATGAAAAGTCAGATTTATAAAGAAGAAAAGAGGGGAGAGTTCTTAGAAATAAAAGCATGTTAGCTGAGCATGGTAGTGAATGCCTGTAATCCCAGCACTCAGGAGCTAAGGCAAATGATTTCTACAAGTTTACCAGCAGTTCAAGACTGTCTCAAAAATAAATAAATAAAAATAAAAGGCAAGCTGAGAGTGGTGGTGCACACCCGTAATCCCAGCTTTCAGGAGGTTGAGGCAGAACTGCCATGAGTTCAAGGCCAGCCTGAACTACACAGTGAGGGCCTGTCTCAAAAAAACAAAACTAAAAAAAAACCAAAGAACAAAAAAAAAAAAAAAAAAAAAAAGAAGGAATTATGCTCCATTGAGGAGTACTGTTGTGCCCAAATCGGCATGGTCTCCAGAAACTAATTCCCACAAACCATTTTCCAGGATGCTTGTAGAATGAGACATAGGATACAGGAAACAAGAGACTTGATGTAGGAGGACAACAAGCTAAAGCCATGCATCCTGAGAGATGAGCCCACTGAGAGCGGTCCTTATCACACCTGTGGCCACTGCCTGCATGGCTGCAGAAGAGAGGTCCTGGGAAAGAGATATAACTGACATAGACTCCAGTAGTACAGAGTCTGGGGATAACTATGCTGAGACGCAACTGAAAGATATAGGAAGAACTAGCAACAGATACACAGAAAACCAAGTACAGTTTTTTAAAAGGCATTTTTTTTCCCTAGAACAACAAAACAGAAAGATAAACAAACAAACAAAATGGCCAGGCATGGTGGCACACACCTGTAATCCCAGCACTCTAGAAGGCTAAAGCAAGAGGATCCCAAGTTCAAGCCCACCTAGCCTGAGCAATTTAGCAAGTTGGCAAGAAGCTGCCTCAAAATAAAAAATAAAAAGGGCTGGAGATGCAACACAGTACAAATCCAGTTCTGGATTCAATGGCTGGTACCGAAAGACAGACAGACAGACAGACAGAAAGAAAGAGAAAAAAAAGAGAGAGAAAGAAATAAAATAAAATAGAAGAGAAGAGAAAAAAAGAAAAGAAAAAAAGAAAAAAGAAAAAGAGACCAATTGGAGTATGGCACTATACTCAATCATGCGTACTGTTTGTGCAGGCATAAATGTAAACATTCATTACTGCTTTACTCATAAAGTAAAATACTGGAAAGATGAGGGAGGTGAACCAGAGATAATGGCATTGTGTATGGGGGCTATAGAGAAAGTCAACAGATAATTTATGTAACTCATAAAAGTGATGACGATAAGTCAAGGCAGGAGCATGTGCACATTACTGAGAACCACGGACATATGCTAGAAGAAACAGTCAAGGGTGGTTGCTGTCTCTGGGGAGGACTGGGTAAGTAGGGAACCTCCGTAGTTTCTTGTAAAATCTTTTATTATTCCTTGACTTTTGCAATTTATGTGCATATACTACTTGGGTAGAACCTAAAGCAATTAAAAATGAAATGACAGACAATGTGCCATAGAGACAGGAGACCTTGTGGTTTGCAGCTGAAGTCCCCAAACTTTGGGATGTTTGACCAGAGCAAATGTAAACTAAAACCACTTTTTGATCTTAAGAAAAACAAAAGTATGCCACAGAGAAATACTCAATGAACGGCAGCTATTATTAAGGAAAGTCTGATATACCTTTCTAAACCTTCCTGTCTCGGCTAACATCAGAGAGACATGGAAAGCAGATGACATCTGCTCTACCAGCAATTTTGACCTGAGGAGTATCCCCAATGCCTGC
Source organism: Erethizon dorsatum (assembly GCA_028451465.1). NCBI lineage: Eukaryota > Metazoa > Chordata > Mammalia > Rodentia > Erethizontidae > Erethizon > Erethizon dorsatum. The sequence continues at coordinate 99,486,848 of CM051830.1, read as the reverse complement.
CACCCATTCTTTCCACAGTCCTCCAGGTGGCCCCACAGTGACAAAATAAGAGTCAGTAGGGCCAAGCATGGTGGCACACGCCTGTAGGCCCAGCACTCTCGGAGGCTGAGGCAGAAGATTACAAGTTTGAGCTCAGCCTATGCAACTTAGCAGTTTAATGAGACTGTCTCAAACTTAAAAAGGGCTGAGAAGGTAGCTCAGTGTGAAGACCCTAGTTTGACCCCCAGTACCACAAAAGAAAACAACAACAAAAAAAGGTTGGTAAGAACCTCAGGGTGGTCAAGGCCAACATGGCCCCCACATACCTGAGAGGTACCTTCTGGACACAGCTCCAATGCTTCATCATATCCTAGATAGAAAAGCCCCAGTCCTCCACTAGCTAAGGATGATTCTCATTCTGTCTTCTGCCCTTCACTGGGTCTTTAGAGAGCTACAGAGCAATACCCTTTGCTGCCCTTCACCTTCTTCAGATTCTGCAGCCAATTTATTTAGTTCCCAGGTTTCATTCAGAGGAAGGAAATAAGACACCATTTGTTTCGTCACCAACAGTAACAAAAGCAAACACCTGGCCTCTGGACCTCACAGGTAGCTGGATGCATGTTTGCCAAACCATATCCCAAACAGACTGCAACTTCTTCCTTTCCATTGTTAGCAGACATCTGCGTTCCAGTTCCTTGATTTTTTTTTTTTTTTCCAGCAGCACTAAGGATTGAACCCAGGGTCCTCACACTGAGCTACACCCCCAGCCCTTAATTTTTTTTTTTTTTTTTTTTAATGTGGGTACCGGGAGTTGACCTCAGGTCCTCGCACTTGCCAGCAAACGCTTGTGCTGCTGAGCAATATCACCGGCCCTTTTTCCTTTATGTGGGTACTGGGAGTTGAACTCAGGACCTTGCGCCTGCCAGGCAGGCGCTTATGCCGCTGAGCTATCTCACTGGCCCAAAATTTTGAGACAGGGTCTCACTAACTCACTATGTTGCCCAAGCTGATCTTGAATTTGAGATTCTCTTTCCTCAGCCTCCCAGAATGCTAAGATTATAGGCATGTGCCACCATGGCCAGCTTCCTTGATTTTTTTTAAAGACACATAAAAGAGGGTTTTTTTCCCCACAAGTTAAAAATATCTACTTTGTAATTTAGCTTTCCACCTACATGTAACAATGGATATTTTGGGGCCGGTGAGATGGCACAGCGGCATAAGCACCTGCCTGGCAAGCGCGAGGTCCTGAGTTCGACTCCCAGAACCCACATACGAAAAAAGGGGCCGGTGATACTGCTTAGCGGCATGGGCGCCTGCTGGCACACAAGGTCCTGAGTTCGACCCCCGGAACCCACAAAAAAAAAAAAAAAAAAAAAAAAAGGCTATTTTGGTCTTGCAGAAAGAGATTTTCTAATCATACCAATATCCAAGATGCGACATGGTTTCTCTTTACACTCCTCTTGGTTGCTCAACTGAACTCTCCTTCTCTCCCAAGAATTCCCAATGAACAAGATCAATTGAAAAACTAAACTGAGCCACGTGTGGTGGTACATGCTCATAATCCCAGCACTCTGGGAGGCTGAGGCAGGAAAATCACAAATTTAAGCTCAGTCTAGGCTATTTAGCTAGACCCTGAATCAAAATAAAAAATACAAAAGGACTGAGAATGTAGCTCAGTGGAAAGACCCTGTGTTCAATTCCCAGTACCAAGAATTTAAAACAAAACAAAACAAAACAAACGAACACTAATAACCTGAAGCCAGGCATGAAGCTGGGCATGGTGGCACACATATGTAATCCCAGCATTTTGGGAGGCTGAAGCATAAGGATTGCAAGTTCAAGGCCAGCCTGGGCAACTGAGTGATTCAGCAAAACCCTGTCTCAAAAAAAAAAGAAAAGGATTAGGCATTGATGTAGTTCAGTTTGAAGGCCCTGGGCTCAATCCCCAATACCAAGAAAAAAAAAAAAAAATTTGAAAAGGCTGCTGCTTCAAAAGGCATATTCTTATCTGAGCTGCTTCAGAACACCATACTAGCTTCTGACATTTACTCCAATCTGTTAACCTGACCTCAAAAGAACTAGGAGAGCTGGAGAGACCTCATGATCCCAGTCCTAGCAGCAGCCTGGGGCTCCCTCAGCTCTAACACATCCCACTTGCCACCAGTCAACCACATGGCAAGGATGTGCTCTGCCAACCCAAGACCCTATGAAAATACCTATCTCACATGGTTTTTTTTGTATTGGACAGGAAGCAGTGCCTTTTAGATATCCTTAATTAAGCACTCACAGCTGAAAACATATGGTGCCTGAGACGTGATTTTAAATAATCCAGGAGAGAATAGAGAAGTCGAGTGAAACAACACTGGCCATGTTGCTACCTTTCAAAAGACCTTGGAGACCGTTACTCTATTATCCTACTTCTGGAAATGCTTGAAAAAAAATCCATGATGGAACTTTTTTCCAAAAAAGTGTAAGTCAAATGCTTATCAGAAGCTATGGGATGGCTGTGCATAGTCCAAACCTCTTATGAGCTTGGGTGTTGTGGGGCATGCAAGTACCACCAGCCAGAGTCCACCTAGGGAGAGAACACAGACTGAACTGTGAGAAAGTTACAACTCAAAACTGCACTCATACAGCCTAGTAATAGTTAAAAAATACATGTGTTTATGTATCTACATATTTAAAGGACATTCATATAAAGTTATAAGCACACAAAGGGCTGGAGGAAATATATCAACATGTCAGTAATAGCCATGTCTGGGCAGAGAGATTACGGAAAACACCTTCCTGTTTTTCAGTCCTCTACAATGTTATCTGGAATGGAATGAAGTACTACACCCAGTCCTGAACATTCTGCCTGAAACAGGGGAGAGACACAGCCAAATTGGCTGTGATCGCTGAGCAGCTTCATCGAGGCTGGTAGTCTGGATAAACTGTGCCCATCCTCTCACCCCACAGTCCTCCACATTTGCTCTGCCCACCACAACCCTCCACTTGGGTCCTCTGCTCTGTCCCATCCAGCTGGGCAAACTGGTTTTACCCTGGCCTCTACGACAGCTCATTCTTGTGCTCCTTGAGAGAACTGCTCTTCTAAGCTCCCTGCACCTACCCCTGGCAGCTGGACATTTCTCCTTAGAAGGGTTAGCACCACACCCACTCCCCACATCATCACCTTATACCAGTCTCTCACAATCGGTACTGAGTCAGCCCTCCTCCTCTACTGGGGTGCATACCTGTGTCTCCCTCTTCCCTTCCTCTTGCAAGCTCATGCATGCATGCATAACCACAAGCATGCACACCCATGCACACGTAGAGTCACCAAATCCTACCGTCCCTTTGCTTACAGGCTTTCTCTTAAACCGTCCTTTCCAATCTTATTGTCACTGTACCCAGGGAGTCTCAAATTTGAGTGTGTGTTCAAAACCAACAGAGGTGCTTGCTATAAAGGCGCATGCCTTGACAATATCAGGCGCTGGCCTACATGTTAACAAGTGGAATGCTCCCACATTGCTGTGGGGATGTAAACTGGCACCACCGGGAAAAATGTGCTAACATCACCTAACCCTGTCCCCCACTCCGCTTCTACATACACAGCTCAGAAAGTTAAGTGCTTACACCCACTGAAGACACGACCACAGACATTCCTGGCACTGCCTTCATGCAGCCAACACCTAGAACTAACCCAAATGTCCTTTAAGACAGCAGAGAAGTAATCTGGAGCTGCGCAATGAAAAAGCACATCGCAAATCTGAGTAACTGCTGGCCATGAGGATGAATTGCAGACATGATAGTGAATGCAAGAGGCCAGACACAGATCTTGTGGTGTGATGCTGGTCACAAGAAGTTCAAAAACAGATCAAAGGTCTCCCTGGCTGGGGAAGTCAGAAAAGTGGGGCTGGGTTTGCCCTGGAGAAGCACATGGGGGGAGTCTGCTGCAGACTGAGCCTGTCCAGTGTGCAGATTTGGGCAGTGTATCAGGACACTGACATGTGTAAACAGTCACCTGCAGAAGACTCGAGTCTTTGTGTCATTTACTGTAGCAGGTACATTATACCTCGGTATAAATACAATATGAAATAAGGGTGAGCTGTTGAATTTTGAGTCCCAGGATTCTGCTGCATCCTTTGGTTGGGGCTTGAACGGCCTCTTGGTTGAATCCCTACCAGAGAGCACTTTGCACAGACTACTCCCTGGCCTAAATCAAAGCAGACTGACAGCATTTGAAGGCCTCTGGTGACCCATCAGGGCTTCTGAGGGCCAACCTTGAATTCTTTCTACTTCACAACAGCTGTTCCATCTCACACAACAGGCAGATCCGTTCCTCAAAGATCACCTTTGGTGAAGAGGACTGAACAGAAGCTGGAAAGAGAAACAGGACACAAAGGGAGCAGGGATATCATTTTTTAAACACCAAGCACTGTCTGCCTGCCCCTAGAGCCCACCAATAAAAGAAGAAACAAGGAATGAAAGCTGGGAAAAGCAATGGCCCAGAGGTAGAAGCTTTTCTTGTCCCTAGGGCTTGGCCCAGATGCCCCTCATTGCTCCTGCTATCCCTCTGCCAGACTGGACACAAGTGATTCAGCTCAAAAGCTACCTGCCACCCTGTCACATCTCACTCTCCACCAGCCCCCACCCCTTATACAGATTCCCAGGCTGGGAGCTAAGAGAAACCTGTGAGGCCACAGGCTAACAGGGAAAGGGCCCAGAGTAGGAGGCCCCAGGGAGCAAGCCAGCACTGGCTGCCATTCATGGGAGCATCAAGAAGATGGCATAAGTGACAGTAAGCTGGTGAATCCTGGGGAAGGGCATGTAGAAAAGCTTTTAGTATCCTGGCAATTATCCCTATATTTGAAACATTCTCAAAAAAAAAAAAAAAATCAAAATAAGGAGTCTTGTGGCTTAGAGAAAAGGTCAAGTGTCTTCTCCAAAAACACACTCCCCTAAATAACAGAGTTATTCTACCTCAAAGTATTTAACTCATTCAATATGGGACCTTTATTAACAGTCCCACACCTAGGGAAGAGATTCACTGTGGAAGTCGAAGTGTGTATCTCCTTCATGGGGTAGTAGTTTAGAGATGGGTGAGCACCTATCCATTCCCTTTTGTTGTCATTTTGCTTATCTATTAAATAGAACCACCTAAAAATAACCTGTACTCCCCTTTGTCTTTAAATCAGTGTCTCAATGGAAAAAAAAAAAAAAGATCAAAATGACAAGCAGTTCAGAGTTTAAGTAGCATTGATGGCTCAAACCTTAGTGGGCTGTAGGAGAAGCCAGCACTGCATGAATGCAAAAATGGCAAAAAAGAGATAACCTATGAATTTCATGTCAGTATGCACCCAAACAGGGGCTCTGTAAACTCTGAGGAAGGAGAAACTACCACTGGGCAGAGCTGTCAGGGTTCATCAGGAGAGAATGGAGACAGAGAAGAGGAAAATGGTCACAGAAAACAAGTGAGCTGACCACATTGGTGTCCAGAGAGGCACAGTGTGGCACAGGGCTCTCGTGCCAGGGTCAGTGGGAAGAACAGTTTCAGATTGAAAGGAAAAGGGTTTTCAGCTCCTTTGCAGGGGGGCGGGGGCAGAATCATCTTGGGAAGGTCACATTGAACACCTAGGTGAGGGAGTGCACCTACCCTGCACACGGTGACTTTTCACTTCAAGTAGTCAGCAGCCACCACCTCAGATATGGACAAGGTTCATCTTGTCAAAAGATTTACAATTACAAAAGGAACATACACATGTGATATATATGACAAAAATACACATGTGCATATATGTATTAAAAATTACAGGGCCGGTGAGATGGCTCAGCGGCATAAGCGCCTGCCTGGCAAGCGCGAGGGCCCGAGTTCGACTCCCGGATCCCACATACGAAAAAGGGGCCAGTGATATCGCTCAGCGGCACGGGCGCCTGCGGGCGCGCGAGGTCCTGAGGTCGACCCCCCGGTACCCACAAAAAAAAAAAAAAAAATTACAAACAATGGTCAGGCATGGTGTTGCACGTCTGTAATCCCAGCACTTGGGAGGCTGAGGCAAGAGGATTGCTGCAAGTTTGAGGCCAGCCTGGGCTACATAGTGAGCTCAAGGCCAGCCTAAACTACATAGCAAGACCTTGTCTCCCAAAAAACAACAACAACAAAGAAAATTAAAATCACTAATAACCAGCTACAGATGGCTATCTAAGAAAACTTAAGTCTGTACCACACATCCTGCTTGGTAACAGATTTTGCTTATATTTATACATTATGCAAGGTTCTCACATCATTGTCACCAGCAGCACAGAATCTATCACCTGCAGCTACAACAATGCTAACAAGCTTCCCTGCTGATTTGTTTCAAATGTCCTACTCCTTAGATGATGTGGCAATGAGCATCCTCATAATCATTAGGCTTTCGACAATCCCAGATGTCCTTGGAGGAAATGCCTAAGGAAATAGACATTTTAAGGTTATTGAGATAAAGACTATTACCAAAAGGCCCTCCGGAAAAATGGTCCTGATTTATGTGTCACCAGTGATTTGGTTGGTTTGCCTGTGTCTTCATGTAGCATTACTGCTGGCTCCATTAAAGATGAACTACCCAAGAAGTGAGCCCCCATCACCACAGCACCTGAACAGACCTACACAGTGCTCAAGAAACCTATATTAGATGGACCCAAGAATTCTGCATGCTACAGCACTCATGGCCAGACAGAAATCAACATGACTCAAAAAAATTCATGCTGTTCCTGCACTGAGGAATTCAGAATAATGGGAGACAAGCCTTCAAACAATCCAAGGACAAATTGGTACCTTTTTACCTAGTGTGTGAGTAGAGCAGGGTTATGGCAGGGAGGCCCAGTTTCCTGTGCAGTGAAGTACAGTTCAGTACTTCATTTTGGTCTTTCAGGCAGGGGAACAAACCGGATGCAGGGTAACCAGGGCAAAGAGCTAGACTCATTTAAGGAGCCATAGGCAGCCCAGTAAGATGCAGGATGAGGTGGGCATGAGGCACAAAGCTGCAGACCTGGGGAGAGATTGGGACTCATAGTTGAATCCACACAATGGGCAGCTCCTAAAATATCCTGAACATCAAAACAACTTGGGGCCTGCCTGGCAAGCACAAAGCCCTGGGTGCGATTCCCAGTGCCAAAAAAAAAAAAAAACAACTTGGGGGAGCTGAGCACAGCAACTTATGCCTATAATCCCAGCTACTTGGGATGCTGAGGCAGGAGAGTAACAAATTCCAGCCCAGCCTGGGCCACTTGGTGAGATCATGTCTCAAAAAAAAAAAAAAAAAATTAAAGGGCTGAAGATGTAGCTTAGTGTGAAGGCCCTGGATTCAATCCCAGTACAAAAAGGAGGTGGTAGACTTGAGAGCTGGCTGTGGCCTGTGGTAGGGGCTAAAGATCAATGTGGGTTTTTTGCTAGCATTTTCTCTGATCTCTGGGGTCTAAAGACTCATAGAGAGTTGTTGAAATTATAAACAGGAGGCCCACCAGCAGCAGGATACTCTATATAGTCTTCCAATGCACTTGGCTGGTATTAATTTTGAGCTGCTCCTCCCCCACCCCCCCAAAATAGATAACAACCTCTCTCTCCAAGATTGAAAGGTAATTTGCCTCTGTTGTCATGCTACAGTCCAGCCAGCCTTCATCTGTAACATGTAGAGTAACTAGGTCTCAGTTTCCTCATTTTACAAGTGAGAACAAATGCATCTACAGACAGTTAAGCATGAAGAAGTGATGACTCAACATATGCCAACTCTGCCATAGAGTTTGGCACAGCTGTCACTGTATGTCAGCTGCTGTTGCAGCTGTTCAGAAAGTCCTGGACTCCTGAGCAGAAGACCAAGGGCTCATATCCCCTCAGAGGCTTAACAATCATTCCTAGTTGCCCATCAGGAACAGTCCCTTCAAGGCACTTGGAGCTATGGAGGTGAACAGAAAGACAGAATCCCTCACCTCAGGGAGCAGATATTCTAGCAGTAAGTTACACACAGACACCTGTGAAAGCCGGTGCACACACTCAAACCACCACCAGGCTACAGAGCTGACGAGACTCAGCTGCCTCTGTTGAAAAGTAAGGGCCAGAATAGCAGGGGCTATTGGGAGCACTAAGTGGGAAAAGCCACAGAACAAGGCTGGCCAAAACTCACTGGCTTATGTCTTGGGAGGGACCACGACATGACCCATAGAAAGCATCTGGACTTGCAAGTTTAAAGGTACTCCCTCCCCATCCATGATGGCCCCAGGACCCTTGAAAGTTGCTGTTCTGTGGTTTGTTTTCTTTGTTCTTTGTGTTGTTTTGTTTCTGGCTAAAGAGCACTTGACTTTCGTCTTGTGGTCCAGGGCAAACTCTCCATAACTAAGTGTGAGACCTAGAGCTCCACATCTCTTTCCTCCCCCCACCACTTAGTACTGGGATCAAACCCAGACCTCAGCACTGAGTTACATCCATTTTTTTATTTTTTGAGACAGAGTCTTGGTAAGTCACTAAGTGTCCAGGCTGGCCTTGAATTTTTGATCCTCCTGCCTCAGCCTCCCAGACTGCTGGGATTACAGGCATTTGCTGCCACACCTAGTTTAGAGTTCACACTTCCCAGAGCACTTCACCATCCAGGCCCATATGTCCCGCATGCTCTCCTTCCCCCATGCTCTCCTTCCCCCATCTTAGCACTTCTCCAGAGTCCAGATAGGAGACTGCCCTTCCCCGCCTGTGTTTCTTCCTCTCTCCACTCTGCAGCCCAAAAATTTATTTATTCCACTCCTACATGTGCAATCTGCTGTACTAGGGGTGAGAGGGATAAAAATCTCAGGAACAGGATATTAGGAAAAGTAAAAAGAACTGGGAGGGAATGATTGATGAAGTCCTCCCATTCATTCACTGCTTACATATTTTCTGTGAACCTACTCTTTTAGGAATAGCACTAGTCATTACAGATACACGTTTGTTTTCCAGGAGCCTATAGAAGCCTGTAGCTCAGACTTGCTAGCATTATTAACCCAACAAGCCCAAAAGAGAGGCTCAAGTTCCCATAAAAGCTGGCTCAGGGGGCTCTAAGGACCCTTCTGAAGTCCCCTCAGGAAAGTGAATGTTCAACAAAGAGCTGAACCTACCAACAGTTTCCCAACAACCCTGCTCCTATAGGCTTCTCTCAGTGTCAAGCCCCAAAACCAGGGTTGGGATATTAATTTCATGATCCAAGACTCCAAAGTATTCTACCCCTGCAAGGGCAGAGGAGGTATCAGGGAGCTCATCACTGAGTCCCCAAACGTCCTTACAGATTTCGGACTCAGAGGTCTCTGTTCCTCTCACCATCCCTGTGAGGTAGAATGGACTCCTACCACTTCACATAAGCAGAATGTTCCAGAAAGATCAAATAGTACCACAGGTCACTCAGCTAACAAGTGGTAAAAGCAGGAGTTCCAGAGCTTCACAATATACCTTGGCTCAGGCAAAGACCACCACTGTAGTACAAGAGTGGCTCACACAGCCCTCAAGGAAGTACTTTCTCCTGCATTCTACTGGGTTCCAGGAGAAACTAAAAAGAGATGAATTAACACCTATCAAAGAAGCCAGATACGGTGGTACACACCTGTAATCCCGGCACTTTGGGAGGCTGAGGTAGAAGGATCACAAGTTCGACCCCAGCCTGAGTAATTTAGCAACTTATCAAGACCTTGTCTCAAAATATAAAAAGGGTTAGAGATATAGCTCAGTATGAAGGCCCTGGGTTTAATCCCCAGTACCACAAATAAATAAATAAATAAGCCCTATCTAAAGAGGTGACCCGACTTAGGCGAGGGGCAGGGAAGTTCCTGAGTATTTAATGTAGAAGCAGACACCTAAAGAGGAGCTGCTCATAATGACAATGGGGAGAAAGGTACCCACTGAATACTTTAAATACTTGATAATACATTGTTTTAAGAAGAGAACGGCAGGTGTGGTGGCACACGCCTGTAATCTCAGCACTTGGGAGGCTGAGGCAGGAGGCTGCCACAAGTTCGAGGCCAGCCTGGGCTACAGAGTGAATTCAAGGACAGTCTGAACTACATTTCAAGACCTAGTCTCAAAAGACAAAAATAAAAAATAAGAAAGAGAATAAGCTGGGTGTGGTGGCATATGCTTGTTATCTCAGGGATTTGTGAGGCTAAGGCAAGAGGATTACAAGTTAAAAGCCAATTTAGGGAGACCTTGCCTCAAAGTAAAAAATAAAAAGGACTGGGGATGTACCCCAGTGCTGCTGGAGCACTTACTTGCCTGGCATTCATGAGGCCCTGGGTTTAATGTTTAGTTACTGGGAGGGAAGGAGAGGGAATGGGAGGGGAGGAGAGAGGAGAAGAAGGGGTGGGGGGAGAAAAGAAAAGAGGCAAGGTCAAGGGGCTGAGAGTATACCTCTCTGGTATGCTTAGCATGAACAAGACTAAGTTAAATTCAATTCTTGGCTCCACGAAAGAAAGACAGAATGAAAGAACAAAAGAACGAAAGAACGAAAGAACGAAAGAAAGAAAGAAAGAGAAAAGAAAGAAAGAAAGAAGGAAAGAAGGAAAGAAAGAAAAAGAGAACCAAAAAGAGCTTGAAATATTCAAGTAGCAGAAGAGTCAGAGAGGCTAGAATAGAGTGGGAAGTGCAAGATAAACCAGGTCAGGGCGAGAGAATGGGACTGCTTGGAATTTTATTTTAATGCTAAGAGAAGTCACTGATGGGCAGTGGCACGAGCCTGTTGGGCTACATGCTACACGTCACCCTCACCTGTGCTACTGGGGAAGAAGGACCTGCTAGGAAGACAGTGAGCAGCAGAGGCAGTCCAGGACCTGGACAGGTAGATGGAATGTAGGAGAACTAAGAAGTCCAAAGAGATTCTCCACACAGGCTGTCTAGGTAGGGCTCTCTTAACCAGCCCCAACTCAAAATTGTTTTTTCTCACTGGGAGTCAGAAGGTCAGATTATCCCATGGTCTGTCCTCAAGAGGCAGGGAGAGACAGCAAATTGACAATCTGACACTTTCCTTTCAATTTAAACCTCTAAGTTCTTTGCTACATTTTTTAAAAAATTTATTTATTTGGTGCTGGAAATCAAACACAGGGCTCCACGCACATTGGCAAGCATTTTACCACTGAGCTCTATTATCCCCAGCTCTATTCTTTCTTTATTTCTTCATCAACTATATAAATCACTTCAGTTCGAAGCACTTCCCAAAATGACCAACAACAGCATAAACACCAGAGCAAGTTAGAATTAAAGATGTGTAGAAGACCCAAATGCAAATCTTCTCTTTTAACCCTGTAAACACAATATACCAAGGCACCAGGAAAGTGAAACCTAGAGAGAAAACAGATAAACCTGAGAATTGAAAACACCCACATCACATTAAGAAGGGAACCTCTGAAACTGCTCACCCAGTTGTGGTAGAAGATTGTCCCTCCCGCAAAAGATGCAGGCTCTAATCTCTGGAAACTGTGAATATGCTACATTATGTGGCAAAAGAACTTTGCAGGTATAATTAAGGATACACACTTTATAGAGATTATCTCGGGTTGCCAGAGTGGGCCCTATTCTAAACTGAGCAGTAAAAACCAGAGAATTTTCGCTAGCTGGAGCCAGAGACAAGGCAAAAGAACTGGATGCTGCTAAAAGGAAGCACATAGAAAGTATGAGAAGGAAACAACCTCTAGGAACAAAATAATGACCAAATGACCCTTAGCAAACGATCAGGAAAGAGGACAGCTTAGTTTTCTAAGTGCAAGGAACTGAATTTGGCCAGCAACCTTAATGGGCTTGGGAATACATTACATCCCAGAGCCTCCAGCAAGAAATGCATCTTGCCAACCTCTTGATTTTAGCCATGTAAGATTCGAAACAGGAGACTCAAGCCTACCTGAAACTCAGATCTACAGAAATGAGTGGGTAATAAAACTGTTTTGTTTTGTTTTGCTTTATTTTGTTTTAAAAGACAGTCTCACTGAGTAGTTCAGGCTGGCCTTCAGCTCACTATGTAGACCGGGCTGGCCTCCAGCTCACTATGTAGACCGGGCTGGCCTCGAACTCACAGCAATCCTCCTGCCTCAGCCTCCCAAATGCTGAAATTACAGACGTGCACCACCACCCTGGCTAAATCTGTGTCATTTTAAGATGCAATATGTGTAGTAATTTGTTATGACAGCAACAGAAAAACAATGCACAAGCAAAAAAGAAAAAAAGGACTCAGTTCTCCTAGAAGCACAAAGAAGCTGAATTATGAAGTACCTGGTCAGCCTCAAACACTCAAAACTCTTCAATATTTCCTCCAGCCCTCTGACACTTCTCCAGTCTTTCCCCATTGTCTTGTGATAACAACACATTCTTCTGGTTCTTTATTACAGGGCTTTCCCAAAGAGGAATCTTTGCCCTAGAGGCTTTTCTAGCAAGAGTCCTCAGGTGGGTTATCCTTCAAGATTTCACCTAGAGATGACTCAAGTGCATCAACAAAACACTGTTCACTGATTCTGCAATGTACAGAGTTGTCCAGATGCTATTCCATGGCAGTGCCCAGAACCACTAATGTTACAGTTCCTATTCCTTCCACTATGGCTTCCCAGCATTCGGCCCAGCTTTCTTCCTTCCACACTGCTTCACCCCACCCCCTCCATCCAGTTAGTCATCAAGAATTGTCTGCACTCTCCCCTTTCTCTAGAATCTGTCTTCCTCTTTCAGTTTCTACCAGGTCTAAAGCGGGCCTTTATAATCTTTTGCCTAGTCATTCCACTACAATTTTATGGAAGTAACATGATAAAGCAGAGATCTAGCAGTGGAAATACAACGATGAAAAGGGACAGCTCCCTAAGCCGCAAGAGCTCAAAACTCCCCAAATGACCTAACTGGTCTCTCAGTCCTTGATTCATCTCCAGGGCCTTGGAAGATCTTCCTAACACTGGTATTTAACAAACTCAAAGCAGGCCACATGCCAAATACAGGCTCAATTCCTTAGTACAACATCCACTAGAAACGTGCTAGCACCTGCTCACCTCCATTTCATTATATCCCTGAACTTCCTTACTCTTTAACTCCAGAACTCTCAGCCTATAACAAAGGTCCTTCATGCAGTAAGTGCTCTCCAGGCCTGCTCAAGCTGTCTCTTTGCAGGAAGCACCCCCCCCCAGCACCCTCAACATCACAGAGTACTGCCAACATCGTATTGTGTTTGTTCCTTAACCTATAGTGCCATCTCTCAGGGAAGGGGCTGCCTCAGGCAATTTTGTGACGAACACAACAGAACAGTAAGCTCAATAGAAACTACTACGTGAAACAAGCAGTGGACAAACTGGAGTTCTGTTGGGAGGGGCGTTAACCCCAGATCTTCCCTCCCTCCTCCAGAATCCATGATCGCTTCCTGACAGCCGCTTCCTGCTACCCTTTAGACAAGCCCACACTCCGTTAGATTTTCTATCCCTTCGGCTCACAGCCCAAACACCTCCCATATTCATCTTCCATTAACCCTCTTCCAATTTCTTTTTCTCATCCTGATGCGCTTCTTAAAGAAGCCACAAAGCATCCAGCTTTGCTAAAACCACTATGGATGGCTTCCTTCCCTTTCCGTATTCCGTGTGAATCAAAGCCGGAGAAAATCTGCACCCAAGGCACACAAATGACGAATGAGAAAGCTCTGGACGATGACTCATAAGCTACAGCTCCTTGGTTTGCAGAGTTCGGCCCTAAGAAAGCTAACAAGCAGTCCTTGTCCGCCGACAACGAAGGGGACAACCGGGTAGGACCACGCCCTAGAACTCACGCAGGTCATGGGCGCCCTGGAGACCCTGCCAGGTTTCCCCGCCGGGGAGTCTACTTCAGGTCCAGCCCCGGCCTCGCCCGCCGCGCGAGGACGGAAGGTCTGGTCATCCTGCCATCCGTTCCGGCCCCTACTCACATTTGACTGACCAGCTTCTGTCTGAAAGTGGCGCTCCGCCAGTCCGTCTCCTGCCCCGAAACGTCCATGCCGGTAGCCCAGCCCCAGCTGCCCCAGTCCTACTCGGCCACCGCCGCCTCTACTACAGCCAGGCCCAAACCCGGAAGCCTTCCACGGCTCCCTGGCCGCGCCGGAAGTAGAGGAGGAATTCTGGGAAATAGAGTCACGCGCGCGGCCCTGTGGGAAATAGAGTTCCCGGGTCGTGCGCTGGCCGGTCTCCTCCTGCCTTTCCGGGGTTCGGCTTCCAGGTTCCGGCTCTCCCTGCATTTTCGCTCTCCTCACGCGATCACTGTCTTGCGTGGCCTGGATCCCACATGTGCAAGGCTGGGGAGAGTGGTGACTGCGTGGAGTTCCTGGTGCTGCGACAGGAGTTGCTGCTGTCCCACATTTCCTGTGACCGTTCTGTGTGCTAGTCTCATTTAGTCCCTGAGGGGACTGGGCCAAGTGGCCACTTATCTACAGGGATGCTAGAAGATTTTTTTGTTTTTTTGGTTTAAATCAAGTATAGATGAGCACACCCTGTGTGCGAGGTATAGTGCCCTGCTTGCCTGCTGACGTCGCATCGCATGAGTGACCAGGTAGACTGTCATCACCTCTTCTTCCGTTAGACTTGGGACTCTCAGACCCCACCCACGGTTGTACTTTGGGAGGGTTGTGGATATTAATTCTTTTTCTTTTCTCTTTCTTTCTTTCTTTCTTTTTTTTTTTTTTTTTTTTTATTTTTTGCTGTGCTGGGGATCGAACCAAGGAGCACTCTACCACTGAGCTACAGCCCTAGCTCTTTAATTTTGAGACAGGGTCTCGTTATTTGCCAGGACTGGCCTCAAACTTGTGATCCTCCTGAGTGATCCTCCCTCCCGAGTAGCTGGGATTACAGGTGTGCACCACCGCGCCCGGCCGATGTTTATTACTTTTATGGGCTTTCCTGTTGTCTTTCCACGTTGTCTACTTCGTAGAGAACACAGCCCAGATGATCGCGGAACGCTGGATATCAAACTTTTTTTTTTTCCTTTAAAAACAAGGTCTCGCTATGTAGTCCAAGCTGCCCTTGAGTTTGGGCTGGCTTCAGACTCGCGTTGATCCTCCTACCTTAGCCTCCTGAGTGCTGGGATTACAGCACCATGCCTGGCATTAGACAGACTTGCTGAGTGAAGGCAAGTGAGCTGGATTCAGGACGGAGGGTTCCAGAGTCTGAGGATATTTTTAAGAAGGCTGTGTACACCCTTTGTCCCTTAGCACTAAATAGGAGATGAGGGAGGGAGTGACCAGGTTCCCCAAAGGGAGGCCCTCTTGCTAACAGGGTCTTGCATTGATGTGAAAACTGTCCATGTCTTCAAACATTTTTGCTGTTATTCTCCCAAAATAGCGTTTAAAAGAAACTCTACCTAGGCTGGTCAATGTGTTCTGGTTTGCCCAGAATTTTCCGGGTTTTAGCTGTGAAAGTCTTGAGTCCCTACAACCCTCTCAGGCCCAGACCAACCAGAATAGTTGCTCGCACTATCTATACTTCTTTTGTACATTTTTATTTTTGTATAATTCACATACTATATAATTCACCCTTTTAAAGTGTCCAGCAGTTTCTAGTCTTTTTATGTATCATAAAGAGGTGCAACTTTTACCACTCTTGCACATTTTTGACATCTAAAATATTACTCTGAATTGCTGGGGGTATAGCTCAGTGGTAGAATGATTGCCTAGCATGCACAAAGCCCTGACTTCTAGCCCCAGCACCAAAAATAAGAAGAAAAAAAATCATTTATGCCATGTTTGGTGGTACATCCCTGTGACCCCTGGACGCAGGAGGCTGAGACAAGAGGATCGAAAATTCTAGCCTAGCCTGGCTAGAACTTTGTAGTGAGACCCTGTCTCAAAAGAAGAAAAAGGAGTGATGGTGGTGGGGATGTAACTCATTGTGAAGGCCCTGCATTCAATAACCAGTATTGAAGAAAAAAAAAAAAAAGTAATAGCCTGGGGGTGGTGGCACACACCTGTCATCTCAGCACTCAGGAGGCAGAGGCAGAAAGATTGCTACAAATTTGAGGCCAGCCTGGGCTACATAGTGAGTTTAAGGCCAGCCTGAACTACACAGCAAGACACTGTCTCAAAACAAACAAAGAAAAAAGTAATAACTATTTCTCTGTGATACATTAGAAGATGGTAACTGCTGGTTTATCTTATATTGTATATGGGCTTCACATGCATGTTTGTTTGCAAAAGATTCCTGCTATGTAGCCCAGACTAGCCTCAAACTTGCAGTCCTCCTGCTTCAATCTTCCAAGTTCTGGGCAAGCACCACCATGGCAGGCTTTTCAAATCCCCTCCCCCCTTTTTTTTTGAGATAGGATTTCACTATGTAGTTCAGACTAGCTTTGATTGCTGGGGTTTCAGTCATGTTCCACCACGCCTGGCTTTTCTCAAAGGTCTTTTGTTAGATCCTTGTCCTTACAGGTTATATTCATTGACATATGGGAAACATTGGGATCATAGCCAATCCTCACTGTCAAACCCGTTGGCAAATTAAACTCACCAGGGATTTTGAAAAAATAGGGTAGACATCTTGTGTGACTCAAAAGAGCATGTTAATAATGTCCCCAGGACAACCTTCCCCTTTATGCACTTTGGTTTGAGGAAAACAGCAACAGATACAAAGATTCACAGACAAAAGAGACAAAGTCCCAGAGCCATGTCAGTATTTGTGGCTATGATCATATATTTTAGTGATGTTTTCCTGTTCTAAAATAGAACTGAAAAAAAAAAAAAAAGATTAAAATAGAACTGTACCCTCTCATGAGGGTTAATTAAGGAGCTGTTTTTCAGATAAACAACTTCTCAGGAAGTTCCTGAAAGAAACAATACATAACCAGGGCCTGGTGGCATATGCCTATAATCCCTGGCTCGCTGGGAGGCTAAAGGCGGAATTGCAAATTTGAGGCCACCTTGGACTACCTAGTGACCTTGTCTCAAGAAAAAGCAAAATAAAACAAAAAAGCCAATTATTTGCAATCTCATCTTTGCAATAGTCAAATTCTGATTGCTGAGTATAGTGTAATAGTAGGTTATCTCAATGGAGACCGAACCTGGCTTGGTGGCACATGCTTATAATCCCAGCACTGTGGAGGCTGAGGCAGGAGGACTGCCATGAGTTTGAGGCCACCCTGGGCCACATAGTGAGTTCAAGGCCAGCCTGAACTACATAGTGAGACCCTGTCTCAAAAGAAAAAAAAAAAAAAATCAATGGAGACTAAGCCATCCTCAGTCATCAAAGCTCTGTTTGCTTTTTCATAAATGATACAGTATGTATCTTTGTGCAACTTGTCCTTGTCACTTAATATTTACTAAAGTTTGTTCTACATCAAAGACCCTAGGCCAGTGGTGGCAAACCTATGACACATGTGCTGCAGCGGACTGTTTGTATCATTGAAAGCTCTTAAAAGTTTGCCATCACTGCTAGACTATGTGCAGCAAGTCATTCCACAGTATGCATGCATGTGGTTCGTTTATGGACATTTATATTGGTTCTGCTTTTTTTCACAATAAAAAATATACTGCAAACCAGATGTGGTGGCCCATGTTTGTAGTCCCACCTACTGGGGAGGCTCAGGCAGGAAGATTGCAAGTTTGAGGCAGCTTGGGCAATTTAGCAAGACCTTGTCTCAAAAGATAAAAAGGGCTGGGAAGTAACTCAGAGGTAGAGCCTTGGCCTACTATGCATAAAGACTGGGGTTTGACACCCAGTACTATAAAAAAAAAGAATATATACATATATATATATGTATATTTCCCACTATACTGTCTTCATTCCATTTGGAAGTATTTCTCCAGCCAGGTGTGGTGGCACACACCTGTAATCCCAGCACTCGGGAGACTGAGGCAGGAGGGATCGCTGCAGGTCTGAACTACACAGCAAGACCCTGTCTCCAAACAAATGAGTTTGAGCTCAGCCTGGGCAATTTTGTGAGGCCTTTTTCAAAAATAAATAAATAAGGGCTAGGGATGTAGTTCAGCATGAATATCCTGGGTTCATTCCCCAGTACTGTGGAAGGAAGGCAGGCAGGCAGGCAGTGGCCCATTCCTGTAATTGCAGCACTTGGGAGGCTGAGGCTGGAGGATAAATTTGAGTCCTCTCTTGGTGTCTTCATGTAGTGAAAGGAGTGAGTGAGCTTACTCACAGCTCTTTAATTGATTGATTTATTGTTGCTGGGGAATGAACTCAGGGCTTTCACTTTGAGCTATATCCCCAACCTTTTATTTCTTTTTTCTTTTTTTTTTTTGTTTTTTTTTTGAGACAGGGTCTCACTTTGTAATGTAGGCTGGCCTTGAACTCACTATGTAGCCCAGGCTGACCTCGAATCGCAGCAATCCTCCTGCCTCAGCCTCCCAAGTCTTATTTTTTATTTTGAGACAGGGTCTCATTAAGTCTCTGAGTTGCCCAGGCTGGGCTCTAATTTGCAATCCTCGAACTGCCTCAACCTCCCAGAGTGCTGGGATTACAGGTGTGCCCCACTCTACTGGACTTTTCACACCTCTTTCATAAGGGCACTAATCCCATTTATGAGGGCTTCCTACTCACGACCTGATCACCTCCTGCTCACCTTCTGATCACCTCAACTCTTGTTTTTTTTTCATTCTTAAAAATTTTTATTAGTACATGTTTGTAATTCATGCAGTTTACAATCATCTTGGGAATGGTTATATGTACATATTATAGGTTGTTTGTTTTTATTTCTCCCTTCCCTGCCCCTCCCCCTTCTCCACTGGCTCACCTATCCCCTTTTTCATATTTGTTGATATTATTTGTCTTAGCTCATGTTATAGCATATAGTGTTTACATTAATTGGGGTTATTAGGTTCCTGTACATGACATATCTTGATTCTTCTTACTTCATCTTCTCCTCCTCCTCACCCTTCATCCTAGTCCCTTGGATTGCTTCCCTATTGCAAGAGATCCATCCCACTGTCCCTTTCTATCAATCCTATATCATTTTTTTTTCTTTGTATTATGCCTCACTCAGGTGGGAGATACCATACGGTATTTAAGTTTGTGTGTCTGATTTATTTCACTTGATATTATATTTTCCAGGTTCATCTGTGTTCCTACAAATGTCTCAAATTTGTTATTCTTTATAGCTGAGTATTATTCCATTATATATAGAATTGAAATTAGAAATTCCATATGACCCAGCCATCCCCCTGCTAGCTATTTTCCCCAAAGAGCTTAAGTCAGCATACTACAGTGATACATGCATACCAATGTTTATAGCAGCACAATTCATAACAGTTAAATCGTGGAAGCAGCCTGTATACCCATCAGCAGATGACTGGATAAAGAAAATGTGGTATCTACATATAAAGGCCTTACCTCTTAATACTAGCCTACTGGGGATTAAGTTTTTATTTGTTTGTTGTTGTTTTGAGAAGGGGTCTCATGAGTTCGGGCTGGCCTTGAACTCACGGCGATCCTCCTGCCTCAGCCTCCCCAAGTGCTGGGATTACAGACATGTGCCACCATCCCAGCTGGGGATTAAGTTCTAACATATGAATTTTAAGGGCACAACATTCAGACCACACAGCAGACTCTTTGCACCTCTAAGACTTCTCCTCCTGTCTCCTCTGGTCCTATTGGGCATTGCGCTTTTTTTTTCTTTTTTCCAGTGCTGGCGATTGAATCTAGGGCCAGGTGTTTGCTAGGCAAGGCCTCTGAGCTACACCCCCAAACCCCAGTGGGTCTTTTTATTTATTTTTTGTGTGTGTGGGTACCGGGGGTCGACCTCAGGACCTCGTGAACCAGCAGGCGCCCGTGCCACTGAGTGACATTACCGGCACTTTTTTTCATATGTGGGTACCAGGAGTCGAACTCAGGACCTCGCGCTTGCCAGGCAGGCACTTATGCCTCTGAGCCATCTCACCGGCCCCGCAGTGGGTCTTTGAGATTAGCCTTTTCCTGTTCGCTTCGTGGATTCCTGTGCTTGGGATGGTGCTGGAACACTGTTCCTCCTCATGCTTCTACCCTTAGTCATTCTCCTTTTCCACATACTTGTTCTGGCTTAATATTCCACCTCCAGCTATGGTGTATTATATGCCAATGACCCCATTCCAGCCTGACCTCTTTTGCCAGAAAGGCCCTCGGTAGGGCACCTGCAAGGCTCCTCACTTGACCTCTGGTCACACTGGGCCTTGTCTTCCCCAGAGGTCACTCTTGCTCCGGGCTCACTGACCCTAGCCATCTCTTATGCTCACCTGTCTTCATCCTTCAGTTGCCCGTACTGTAGAACCCACCTCCTTCCCAGGTATATTAGTCAGCTTTGTGTTAGTATGATGCAACCGACTTAATAAAGAGAAATGGTTTATTTAGCTCATAGTCTTGGAAGTTAAAGACCAAAATCGGGCAGCCCCATTGATTTGGACTTCTGGTCAGATAGCAATGGCAGAACCACGATAGAGCAGGGGGTAATATCTCCAGCTGGGAGCTGAAGACTGGGATCCTGCAATCCCCTTGGCAGACACAGCTAAGGACCTAAGGGCTTCCCACTACCACCACCCCCTGCCCTGCTTCTTCTTTCTGCAGCACTAGAGGTAGAACACAGGGCCTTGTAGCATGCTGGGCAGACTCCACTGCCAAGTTACTTCCCTGGCACTTTTTGTTTTTTGTTATTTAAGACAGAGTCTCAGGCTGGTGAGACAGCTCAGCAGCATAAGCGCCTGCCCAGCAAGCGCGAGGTCCTGAGTTCTACTCCCAGAAGCCACATAAAGGGAAAAAAGGGCCGGTGATATTGCTCAGTGGCACAAGCACTTGCTGGCAAGTGCGAGGTCCTAAGGTTGACTCCCGGTACCCACATAAAAAAAAAACACAGAGTCTCACTGTGTAGTTCAGGCTGGCCTTGAACTCACTATGTAGCCCAGACTGACCTTGAACTCGCAGCAGTCTTCCTACCTCAGCCTCCCAAGTATCCAGGATTACAGGTGTACCATGATGCCTGGCAGTCCCGTCTTTCTCTCCCCTCCTCTCTCCCTGCCCCCCGTACTGGGGATTGAACCCAAGGCATTTGCACTGAGCTACATTTCCAGCCCTTTCATTTTTTATTTTTATACAGGGCCTTCCTAAGTCAGTAAGTTGTGCAGGCTGGGCTCATATTTGTGATCTTGCTGCCTTGTCTCCCAGTAGCACTGGGATCACACACATGTACCATCGTGCCCAGCTCAGCCCTAGCTCTTAAAGGTCTACAGTGTCTCCCAATACCACCACCTTAGGAACCAAGCCTTCATGTGTGGACTTTGGGGGACACTCAAGCTACACTCAAGTCATAGCAGCAGGTTTCCAGCCCACTTTGCCCTCCATTCTTCCTGGCTTCCCAAGGTCACAGCCTTGCCACCACCTCCCTGCTCAGCCCTCCTCCTCTGCTCTCCAGTCCAGCTTGTGTCACCCACATTGGCATCTGCCTACCCTGGCTGAAGACTGTCCAGGGGCTATGTCTAGCAGTCAGCAGACGTCCCATCAGGCTCAAAAAATCCTGGTGATCTTCATGTTGCTGGATTTCACTTCCATGCTTTTGCTGACAATGTCCTCTTCCTGTAATGCTTTTCTTGCTGCCTCAAAGTTCTCCTCTGGGGGGACATCACTTCTAGAAAGCTTTCTGGAAAGGACCCCACTCCCACCAGGCACCTTTACTCCCAAAGTTGGCCCTGCTCTTCTGGCCGTTCACACTGAGCTACATTCTTAGCCCCTTTAGTGTTTTTTATTTTGAGACAGGGTTATGCCAAATCATTAAGTTGCCCAATCTGGGCTTGAACTTTTGATCCTTTGCCCCCAGATTCCCAGAATGCTGGGGTAAAGGCATGGACCACTAGCTACTCTAGGCTCCATCTTTCTTTTTAACCATAAGCCATTGCAGGTCACATCTTCCACCTATTTCTCTTCCCACATAGCCACTCTCAAAATCCCACAATGTGGGACACATCATCCTGCCCTCATCTATGATGAGCCTTTGCAGTTCTAACCTTGGGTGCCACCATATTAGGTGGGCCTCTGCAAATAGAATTCTCTTGGAAATGAGGCAGAGAAAAGTAAATGCCAAAAGCCTCCTCAGAATGGCTGGGGGCAGTTTGTGCAACTAGGAATTGGGTTTACTCCACAGTCTCAGAAAACAAGAAAATCAGTACCTCATTCCCAAAGGTTTTGTCTTTTTTTTTTTTTTTTTTTTAATATGCGGGTACTGGGAGTCAAACTCAGGACCTCGCGCTTGCCAGGCAGGCGCTTATGCCGCTGAGCTATCTCACCGGCCCTTGTCTAACTATTCTTACACTGGCAATGGGGTGTGTGACCTTCAGGGACTGTCTGCTAAATATGAAGGGAGAAAGACCAAGGAGAGGATGAGCAAGATGAGGATGGAAAGAGGGAAGGAATGAGTGAGGGAGAAAGGGAATGAGTGAGTAAATGAATAAGCAAGGGAAGGAGGGAATGAAAAAGTGACAGAGTGAAGGAATGAGAATGACTGAAGGAGGGAAAGTTAGTGAATGAGTAAGGGAGAGAAGGAGTGAGTGAATGAGTGAAGAAGAGAATAAGGGAGGGAGAGAGTGAAGGAAAGAAGGAATGAGTGAAGGAGGGAATAAGTGAATGAAAGGGAGAGAATGAGTGAATGTGTGAAGAGAACCAGTGAGTGAAGAGGGAATGAATGAATGAATGAATGAGGGAGGAAGGGAATGAGTGAGTGAAGGAGAAAGGAAAAGAATAACAGGGAATGAATGAAAACAGAATGAGTGAAGGAATTGTTACCAGCCACTTAGGTTCATATGCCAAGGTTTAAATCCAAAATGAGGCCATATATTTTGGTAAAAAGGAAAAAATGATTTATTCAAAGCTAGTTCCGGGCTGGGGATATATTTCAGCAGCAAGCACCTGCCTGGCAAGCACAAGGTCTTGAGTTCGATTCCTGGTACCAAAACAAAAACAAAAACAAAGCTAGTTCCACTGGATGTGGTGGCACACACCTGTAACCCCCGCCCTCAGGAGGCTGAGGCAGGAGGATCACTGTGAGTTCAAGGCCAGCCTGGGCTAAAAAGTGAGTTCAAGGCCAGCCTGACCTGCATAGTGAAACCCTGTTTAAAAAATAAAAAAAAAAAAAAAAAAAAAAAAAGAAAGAAAGAAAGAAAGAAAAAATGTAAAGATAGCCTTTGTTCTTGGGTAGGAAGAACCAATATAATGAAAATGGCCATACTTCCAAAATTGTACAGATTTAATGCAATCCCAATCAAAATTCCCAGGGCATATCACACAGAATTAGAGAAAACAATCCTAAAATTCATTAGGAGGAGACCTAGAATAGCAAAGGTAATTCTGGGCAACAAAGGCAAGGCAGGGGGCATCACAATCCCTGACTTGAAATTATACTACAAAGCTACTGTGAAAAAACAGCATGGTACTGGCAAAAAAAACAGACCCAAGATCAACAGAACAGATTAGATGATGCAGAAACAACTCCAGACATACTCAGCTACCTTATCTTTGACAAAGGTGTCAAACACCTTCAGTGGAATGAAGATAGCCTCTTAAATAAATGGTGCTGGAAAAACTGGCTCTGCACATGCCGAAGATTAAAACTAGATCTATAGGGCTGGGGATGTGGCTCAGGGTAGAGTTCTTGCCTTCAATGCACAAGGTCCTGGGTTCAATCTCCAGCACCACCAAAAAATAAAATAAAAAATAAAACTAGACCCATGTCTTTCACCGTGCACTAAACTAAAATTGAAATGGGTCAAATATTAAAACAGAAACACTAAGTCTGCTGGAAGATAGAATAGGTAGAACTCTTGAAGACATTAGTGTAGGCAAAGACTTTATGAACAAAACCCCAGCTGCACAGGAACTATCACAAAGAATTAACAACTGGGATCTCATTTTATTAAACAGCTTTTGTACAGCAAGAGAAACCACCAACAGAGTGAAGAGACAACCCACAGCATGGGAAAAAAATGTTTGCCAGCTGTTCCTCAGACAAAGGAGTACTATCTAGAATATATAAAGAACTCAAGGGGCCAGTGAGATGGCTCAGCGGCACAAGTGCCTGCCTGGCAAGCGCAAGGTCCTGAGTTCGACCCCCGGTAGCTACATTAAAAAAAAAAAAAAGAACTCAAAAAAATCAGACCTCCCAAATTTAAAGACCCAACCCAAAAATTTGCATCTGAAATGAATAGATACTTCTCAGATGAAGAAGTAGCAACAGCAAATAAATATATGAAAAACTGTTCAAAATCACTGGTCATTTGAGAGATGCAAATTAAAACAATGCTGAGATTCCATCTCACCCCAGAAAGAATGGCTACTATCAAGAAATCCAGCAATAAAAAACACTGGCGGGGCTGTGGGGAAAAAGGAACCCTTCTCCACTGTTGGTGGGAGTGTCGACTGGTACAGCCACTGTGGAAATCAGTGTGGAGATTCCTCAAAAAATTAGGACTAGAGCTCCCATTTGACCCAGCTATTCCCCTTCTGGGCATCTTCCCAGAAGAATTAAAAGCATCATACCACAGTGATATATGCACACCCATGTTTATAATGGCCCAGTTTGTAATAGCCAAATCTTGGAAACAGCCCAAATGCCCATCAACTGGTAAATGGATAAAGAAGATGTGTTTTTTTATACAATGGAGTACTACTCTGCCATAAAGAAGGATAAGCTTGAGATATTTCTTGGAAAATGGTCGCACGTTGAGACCATACTCTTTTCCTTTTTTTTTTTTTTTCTGTTTTCTTTTTTTGGTACCAGGAATCAAACTGATGACCTCGTGCTTGCCAGGCAGGCTCTGCGCTGCTGAGCTGTATCCCCGACCCCGAGACCGTATTCTTAACTGAAATAAATCAGACATACATGTGTAAATACCACATTGTTTCTCAGGTGTGAGAAACCAAAAGTGTAAATAAGGACCAAAATGTATAATAGATATTGTAAAATAGGAAGAAAATGTTCAAATGGGAAGGGGAACTAGGGAGGGGGAAGGAGGAAGGGAAGGAATGGAAAAGAAAAAACTGAGAAAAGAAGGAAAAAATGGAAACAAAGCTTTTGTAAATAAGGAGGGGAAGAGGGGGTTGAAGGACAGGTAGGGGAATGGGAAAAAAATCAAGTTATATGTATAGGTACAAATTCCCTATGATGAATGTGATAATTATGTATACCTAAAATGTACCAATAAAAACTTAATTAATATGAAAAAGGAAAAGTGGCTCGAGTTTATCTAGAGTTCACTATCAAGTCTAATACTTTCTATTTTGTAGTTAACACCCTAAAATATTAGAACTTTGACAAATAGTAAACCTTACAAACAAGCATAAAACAAGCCAATAAGAGCAAAGGAAATCTAGTGTGTAAGTAGACTTGAATTAAGAAACATAGCGACCAAGTTAATGTTTATTAGTGTTTTCATACAGGGTTTTGTTTTTTTTTTTTTTTTTTTTTTTAGGCAAGGTATTACTATGTAGTTTATCCAGGTCTTGAACTTAATTTGTAGCCCAGGCTGGTCTCAAACTTGCAGTGATCCTCCTGCCTCATCCTCCTGAGTGTGAGTGCTGGGATTACCGGTGTGCACCACCATGCCAGGCTTCCTAGTTAATTTTAAAAAGCCAATATTGCTGGATGTGGCAATACAACATTTTTTAATACAATGTACCATACAAGGAGTAATGTCTGTTTTTCTAAGGACATACATTTTTTAATAAAACTCTATTTACCAAGAGGAACATGGCTTTTGCCAATTATATGACTACCAGTGTAAGCAATATACAAGGAAGCAATTTAGCAAAACAATTTAGTAACTTCTACAGTATATTAAGATGACAATCATGACTGCCTGCATTATAGGACAATTATATGTTTTATTCAAAAGTTATACTGTTGGGCCAGTGAGATGGCTCAGCGGCATATGTGCCTGCCTGGCAAGCACGAGGGCCCGAGTTCAACTCCTGGAACCCACATATGAAAAAAGGGCCGGTGATATCGCTCAGCGGCAGGGGCACCTGCTGGCGCACAAGGTCATGAGGTCGACCCCCGGTACCCACCAAAAAAAAAAAAAAAGTTATACTGTTAACTTAAATCTTCAACTTACAACAAAAGTGTAACCTTTACATTATTACAAAATTATGACACACCACACATAGGTTACCAGTAGTTTTAAAACTCATCGTTTCATATTTGTGTCCCAATCTATGTCATATATAGATGTAAGCACTGTACATATAGAAAGGAACACATAACATATTTGAGATGGTGAAACTGCTATCCCTGTATAAACTATGTAAACCCCAGCTCATTGTCTCACAAAGTTAATGAAATTGTGGACAAAAAGGAGGAAGTTAGCAGAGTGCTTATTAGAACTATAAGAGAAATAATTCCCAGTTGGGAGGGGTCCCAAGAAGGTCACCATGTCCAGAACTTCTTATGGATAAGCAGAGCACCAGAACTGATTGATTGTTTAGTGGCCACCTATCACAGGTGGCTCTGTGGGTTTAAAATGACCAGTTGGACCTCAGGCTCTCTAAACCACTTACTCAGCATGTACACTTTAAAAGAAATTGGGATTTTGAAGAAAAACCAGTTATTCTGCACTAAATTCCTTGAAACTCAGGAACTTAGTAGGGAGGGACTACAACTCACTTATTAGGAGACATTCTTGGGCCATTTTTGGGCCAAAGGCCTAGTCCACTGCCTAATCTTATTTTAATTCTTATCAATGTAGCTGATCAGAAAATGGAAAGATATCCCTTGCTCTTGGGTAGGAAGAACTAATATAGTGAAAATGACCATACTTCCAAAATTGTTATACAGATTTAATGCAATTCCAATCAAAATTCCAACAACATATCTCACAGAATTAGAGAAAACAATCTTAAAATTCATTTGCAACCAGAAGAGACCTAGAATAGCAAAGGTAATTCCGGGCAACAAAGGCAAGGCATGGGGCATCACAATCCCTGACTTGAAATTATACTATGAAGCTACTATGATAAAAAAAAAAAAAAACAGCATGGTACTGGCAAAAAAAAAAAAAAACAAACAGACCTGAAGATCAATGGAACAGATTAGAAGATGCAGAAACAACTCCAGACATACTAAGCCACCTTATCTTTGACAAAGGTGCCAAACACATTCACTGGAAGAAAGATAGCCTCTTTAATAAATGGTGCTTGAAAAACTAGCTCTGCACATGCCAAAGATCAAAATTAGGCCTGTATCTTTCACCGTGCACTAAACTAAAAATGGATCAAACATCTAAATATTAAAACAGAAACATTAAATCTGCTGGAAGATAGAATAGGTAAAACTCTTGAAGACATTAGAGTAGGCAAAGACTTTATGAATAAAACCCCAATTGCACAGGAACTATCACAAAGAATCAAGAACTGGGATCTCATTTTATTAAACAGCTTTTGCACAGCAAGAGAAACCACCAACAGAGTGAAGAGACAACCCACAGCATGGGAAAAAAATGTTTGCCAGCTGTTCCTCAGACAAAGGATTAGTATCGAGAACATATAAAGAACTCAAAAAATGAGACCTCCCAAATTTAAAGACCCA
The DNA here is from genome assembly GCA_028451465.1 of Erethizon dorsatum. Classification (NCBI taxonomy): domain Eukaryota; kingdom Metazoa; phylum Chordata; class Mammalia; order Rodentia; family Erethizontidae; genus Erethizon; species Erethizon dorsatum. Next base: position 99,459,382 of record CM051830.1, on the reverse strand, counting down.
ATCCAAAAATGGGCATCTGAAATGAATACACATTTCTCAGATTAAGAAATAGAAATGACAAATAAATATATGAAAAAAATGTTCAACATCACTGGTCATTTGAAAGATGCAAATTAAAACAACACAGATACCATCTCACTCTAGAAAGAATGGCTACTATAAAGAAATCAACCAATAACAAATGCTGGAGGGGCTGTGGGGAAAAGGAACCCTTCTCCACTGTTGGCGGGAGTGTAGACTGGTGCAACCATTGTGGAAATCAGTGTGGCGATTCTTCGAAAAACTAGGATTGGAGGTCCCATTTGACCCAGCTATTCCCCTTCTGGTTATCTTCCCAGAAGAATTAAAAACATCGTACCACAGCGATATATGTGCACCCATGTTTATAGCAGCACAATTTATAATAGCTAGATCTTAGAAACAACACAAATGCCCATAAACCGAGGAATGGATAAAAAAGATGTGGTCTTTTTATACAATGGAGTACTACTCAGCCATAAAGAAGGATAAACTGGAGACTTTTATAGGTAAATGGGTGCAATTTGAGACCATACAAGTGAAATAAACCAGATGCACATATGTAAACATGGTATTGTCTCCCTAGTGTGAGAAGCTGAAAGAGTAACTAAGATACAAAATGTACAATAGATATTGTAAAACGGGAAGAAATTGTTCAAAAGGAAAGAGAAACTGGAATAGGGGAATGGAGAAGGAAGGGAAGAGGAAAAAAATATATATATATATACAAAAGATAGTTAAGATAGATACACAACTAATTTCTCTTAGTTCATTGAAAAGAAAGTTTTGTGCTAATATTCTTTGGACAATCAAATGCCGATATCTTGTACTCTGAGTAACTAAAGATAACAATACGCAATGTATTAACCATTGTTACCCTCCTATTATGTTATTTTGCAATTTTGTTCCACTTTTTTCTCTTTAAAATAAATATTAAGGGCCAGTGAGATAGCTCAGTGGCATAAGCGCCTGCCTGGCAAGCACGAGGTCCTGAGTTCGACTCCTGGTACCCACTTAAAAAAAAATCATCCTTTTTCTCCAAAAGGTATTTGTACATTCTCTAATGCTTGAGTTTGTTAATACATGAGAATGTTTACTTGTTGTCTTTAAAAAAAATAAAAATATGGGCCGGTGAGATGGCTCAGCGGCATAAGCGCCTGCCTTGTAAGCGCGAGGGCCCGAGTTCGACTCCCGGATCCCACATACAAAAAAGGGGCCGGTGATATCGCTCAGCGGCACAGGTGCCTGTTGGCGCGTGAGGTCCTGAGGTCGACCCCCCGGTACCCACAAAAAAAAAAAAATAAATAAAAAAAAAAAATAAAATAAAAAATAAATAAATATTAAAAAATAATGTAGGGGGCCGGTGAGATAGCTCAGCGGCATAAGTGCCTGCCTGGCAAGCACGAGGTCCTGAGTTCAACTCCTGGTACCCACATACAAAGGAAGAAAGGGTGGGTGATATCGCTCAGCGGCACGGGTGCCTGCTGGTGCGTGAGGTCCTGAGTTTGACCCCTGGTACCCAGAAAAATAACAATAATAATAATAATAATGTAGCTGATCATTCAACTCTATCTCAGGTCCTTTCCCTAGCTATCTGCCTATTCATAAGCTAGGTAACTAAACTGTCTTTTACAGTGGGAACAGCCCAAAGTCTTTGTTTCTGAAGCTTCCAAGGCTTCTCTGTAAAAACAAAATGAGGGCCGGTGATATAGCTCAGCGGCATAAGTACCTGCCTGGCAAGTGCGAGGTCCTGAGTTCGACTCCCGGTACCCACATATAAAAAAAAATGATTTTTAAAAACTCATTTCAAGGGCCGGTGAGATGGCTCAGCGGCTTAAGCGCCTGCCCGGCAAGCGCAAGGGCCTGAGTTCGACTCCGGGATCCCACATACGAAAAAGGGGCCGGTGATATCGCTCAGCGGCACGGGCACCTGCTGGCGCGCGAGGTCCTGAGGTCGACCCCCGGTACCCACAAAAAAAAAAAAAAATCATTTCAAGGTACTTAATTTAAGCAGACTAGACAGTAAAATAGCAGTTTATGTACTACAGAGAGCAAGCAAGGCTTTTTTTTTATCATCTCTTAAAACTATTAGCATTAAGTCATATAAATAAACCCAATCACAGACCAGGTAAGTTACAGCTTACCTTTTTGTGTGTGTGTGTGGGTACTGTGGGTCGACCTCAGGACCTCGCGTGCCAGCAGGCGCCCGTGCCGCTGAGCGATATCACCGGCCCTTTTTTTGTATGTGGGTTCCGGGAGTCAAGCTCAGGACCTCGCGCTTGCCAGGCAGGCGCTTACACCACTGAGCTATCTCACCGACCCAGTCACAGCTATTAACTCCTCACTGCAAAAGATTTTTTTTCCTTAAAACCAACAGTTACTAGAATTTTGAGTGAGTTGTGCTTATATAGCTTATTAACTTTAGGATATCTTAAAATGGTGAACAGATACAACCCTCAGTCACTTAGAGATTTATTATTTAAAGCTCTTTTTTGTTTGTTTTTGTTTTTGTTTTTTGAGACAGGATCTCACTATGCAGTCCAGGCTGTCCTTGAACTCACTATGTAACTCAGGCTAGCCTCCAAGTCAGGGGGATCCTCCTGCCTCAGCCTCCCAAGAGCTTGAATTACAGGTGTGCACCACCATGCCCCAGTCAGAGTGACTTATCTAAATGAGACATAGGAATATAGACATTCCTTGTTTAATGACCAAGTTCCATTCCTGTTCCTGTGTCTCGATCAATAAGTGAATTGGTTGCTAAATGAATTGTATATAGTATGTACATTACAATATTCAGAACAAAGAAATTGTAAGGGAAATTCCAAATTGATGACTTTGCTTTTCTTTGCATAACTCTTATATGCAGTACTGTAAAATTTAACTGAACATAATACTATAGTACTATACAGTACACTCAGAAAAAATTACAGTACTGTATAAACAAGCTGTACTATACAAAAAAAAAGACATTGAAGTTCTATAAACAAAATGTATCAAACTGTTAAAAATAAAAAGGCAGGGCTGGGGATATAGCTTACTTAGCAGCACAAGTGCCTGCCTGGCAAATGCAAGGTCCCGAGTTCGATTCCCAGTACTAAAAAAAAATAAATAGGGGGCCAGTGAGATAGCTCAGTGGCATAAGCATCTGCCTAGCAAGCATGAGGTCCTGAGTTCAACTCCTGGTACCCACATACGAAAAAAGGGCCGGTGATATCACTCAGCAGCACGGGCGCCTGCTGGTGCACGAGGTCCTGAGTTCGACCACTGGTACCCACAAAAATAAATAAATAAATAAATAAATAAATAAATAAATAAAAAGGCAGACCATAAGTCTGACTGGCAGTTGTAATTCTGAACAGCATGCCTCAGTACTAATTCTGAACAGTTGTTAAACAGATAGGTTCTTAAAAAAGGAGTATGTGGGGCCAGTGAGATAGCTCAGTGGCATAAGTGCCTGCCTGGCAAGCAGGTCCTGAGTTCAATTCCCAGTACCTACATAAAAGGAAAAAAAAGGAGTATGTGTATTGGGTTCCATCTTTTGAATATTATCATCTTTCAATAGTCTGAAAAAGAAGGCAAAGACATATGAGACATTAGCCCACAACAATAATTAATCATGCAACAGAAAAGAATTCCAATGCACAGTATCATACACAAAAAATGGGAACTTCCTCCCAGGTTGTTCCAGAGAACCAGGATACTAGCCAGTCATTAAAGCTTGCATCAGAGTCTGACATTGCACTGATTAGTAACTATATATCTTGAAATGCAGAAGAAATATTGCAGAGTTGTCAGGAATGTACACACAACATTCAATTTTGACACCAGTTTCACCATGTGTTGCTGTTAGAATATCTAGGGCCATTCAGGTTTTGTAGGATGGCTTTTTTTCATCATTTTTAGTTCTGAATTTAGTAATGAAATACCCTCTACAATATCACTTACAGCTTTCTGTGTACAGTTAGTAAGAGATTCAGTGTGCCACAATACATCTTCATGTCCTGTTTGGGGAATAAAGATAGCAGCCAGATGCTCAGACTAGTGGAAAACTGATCTGGTCCATCGATGCCTCAAGACTGAGAGGTTAGCTGGTTGATCTATGGTTTTAACCCACTGTCCTTGGACCTATGGATACCCTAGTGTACATCTTCCTATCCACTGTGGAGGCACCCAAGGCCATAAGTTTGTGCCACAGAGTCATTGGGTACCATTTGGGGCTGGCCATCTTATTCCTGCTCTTGCCCTCCAGTTAGTAGCAAACATGCCAGCATCTCTTAGTGTGATTACAGCCTCAGGTGGAATTTATCCCATATTTCGGGTGGCATTGTTCCATTTATCATAAGTATATTTGTTGTTGTTGTTCCCAACAAAGGGGTACTAGTTGGCTGAGTTGTCCCCTTTGTATATTTAACCAAACTTATTTTTTTTAATGTGGGTACCAGGAGTCGAACTCAGGACCTTGTGTTTGCCAGCAGGTGCATATGCCACTGAGCAATATCACTGCCCCCCACTTTTTTTCCCTTTATGTGGGTACAGGGAGTCAAACTCAGGACCTCACGCTTGCCAGGCAGACACTTATGCCACTGAGCTATCTCACCAGCCCTTAACCAAACTTTTGACTTAATATTATTACTACTCTTTGTAATTTTGGTTATACTTTCCCTTTGGGTGTTTAAGACCAAGTCAAAATAAGACCTGTGTTAATAAAAATTAATTATTTATCTATCTATCTATTATCTATCTTGAGGTCAATTAAGGCTCCTCAGACATTACCTTTGGGGCCATGGGCAGAGTCTCTTAACTCTTCTAGTTTTTCCTCTACTAGTTGTGTCATCTACCAGTGTAGGTCATAGTCTTTGCTAAACTATGTGGCTTCCCTTGGAAACATGAGAACATTTCATTCTTTAGTGACCCTCTGGTTGACTTCTGTCCTCTGGGGTCCATCAATCTCCCTGCTCACAAGGTTGGGTGATTCACCAGAGTTGTAAGATCCTATAGAGAGGTTCTCTCATGTCCTGGATCCTTGTTGACCTTGGAGGGCCAGGACCAAAATATGGGCTATCCTCCTAGCCCACCTGCCTTTTTAACTTTGGTCTCTAAGCCTTAGTTGTTGAACAGCCAGGAGGTCAGTTCCATCAGTGTTGAAGAGGGAGCTGTAGGTTTAACTATCATAATCTCATCTGGGTATTGAGCACTTTAAAATATAAAGTATAGCCAGAGAACTGCTATTTTTTTTTACACAGTCATGATTATCTTAGAAGTCAAATTCTTTTTTTTTTTTTTTTTTGTGGGTACCGGGGGGTCGACCTCAGGACCTCGCGCGCCAGCAGGCACCCGTGCCTCTGAGCGATATCACCAGCCCCTTTTTCGTATGTGGGATCCGGGAGTCGAACTCGGGCCCTCGCACTTGCCGGGCAGGCGCTTAAGCCGCTGAGCCATCTCACCGGCCCAGAAGTCAAATTCTTGTAGAATGTTAACAGCAAACAGTTATAAAGTTTTATTGAAAAATTTAAAATCAAGAGCAAACATAACATCTTAGGATAACAATTACCCTGGCATTATTGTATTAGAATAATTGTTGTTCTTTTTAACCTCTAAAAATATACTTAAATTCCCATTTTAGTATAAAATACCTTTTAGTCAGTCACCTTTGTCCAATTACAAACTACTACCTGATGTAATCCCAGCACTTGTGAGCTGAGGCAGGAGGATTGTCACGAGTTTGAGAGCAGCTTGGGTTACATAGTGGGTTCAAGGCTGGTCTGAACTACATGGTGAGACACTACCTCAAAACAAAACAAAACAAAACACCAAAATGAAAATACTACATAAAGAAACTTATCTAAATTTGTTACCTTTTTTTGGTACCAGGAATCGAACTCAGGACCTCGTGCTTGCCAGGCAGGCGCTGTGCCACTGAGCTATATCCCTGCCCTAAATGTGTTACCTTAGACTGCTATTTAAGTAGAATATAGTTGTCTATAGATGCATTGTACAGGTTATTAATGCCTAATCTCCAGTAATTATAATGACACTTCCTCAACTGTATAATGTATAGGCACATCTAACTATCATAACAATTATATAACAATCTCATAAACATAAACCTGAAAAAATCCATGATCATGAACAACTTTAGTTTGGAGGTCATCAGTATGATAAGATGTCTTTCTCAAATCTTGCATCTTAAAAGACCTATAGGGCCAGTGAGATGGCTCAGCAGTGTAAGCGCCTGCCTGGCAAGCGCGAGGTCCTCAGTTTGATTCCCAGTACCCACATAAAGGAAAAAAAGGGGCCGGCGATATTGCTCAATGGTACAAGTGCCTGCTGGCAAGCACGAGGTCCTGAGTTCAACTCCTGGTACCTACATAAAAAAAAAAAGACCTATACACTTCATAAAACAAATGTATTTAATATAGCATGAGGTTAGCAATAATTAGCATCACAGCTATATAAAAATCTTTACATATATTTAATTAATTTTCACTTGTAAAATTTAGATTCCTTTAACATGTTTACAGGGTATAATTATATTGAGAACTAAAACTGTCTTTAGGGCTGTCATGAATTTAGGCAACAGTGTTAATGACCACAGATAGACTTATTACTCAGTATATGTGTATCTCATTTATACAATAACAAAATGCTTATTTAATCAAAGCCAATAGATGTAGATAAAGTTTTAAATGATGAGACCAAATTTAAACAGATGCGAAAAATTTCATCTTATGTTTAATTTCAAGACATATAGTGTATAAAAGAGAGCACTCACCAGGGTGGCACATCCCTGTAATCCCAGCACTTGGGAGGCTGAGGCAGGAGGATAGCTGTGAGTTCAAGGCCAGCCCAGGCTACGCAGTGAGTTCAAGGCCAGCCTGAACTACATAGCAAGACCCTGTCTCAAAAAAAGAAAAAAAGAGAGACAGAGCAAGCATTTATTAGTTACTTTGTAGGTATTGAATTTATGTAGTCTTAACTCCATATGAATTTAACTTTGAAACAGACTCACTGTATATCTTGTTTTCTGATGTACCTCTAGTCCCAGATATATAGATTGAATCATAAACTAAGATAATGATTGGCAACTCTGCCGTGTTATCCTAGAGTCAGAACTGTCCAAGGGAGCAGCTCTGCTCTGTTTATTGTCATGTCCAGAACAAGTGTCCTTCACTATTCCAACAATAGATCAGGGAAGCAGAAAAAGCACTTGTACACACAACAGCGGGGCTTTACTCAAAAATTTACCCCAATAATCTTTATATCTAGAGACCTGTAACAATATGAGGAACTCATAGAGGGTCTTAAAAGTCTGGAGATTTTATTTAACGACTACAGATCATGTATCAAGGAAAACAGAATCCATGAGCTTCCCCCCCCCACTCCCATGTGGTGTTCCCTACCTTTCCCTAGTAACTAATATCAGGGGAAAAAGTTAAAGGGTTTGAGTTTTCTGACAGATGAAAGCCTGAATAGGAATAGGAGGGGATTGGGGCTTTCTTTGGGGAGAGAGGAGGAAAAAATATCAAATCACTGGGCTCCTTCTCAGTCTGAGTCCATAGACTTCACCAAGTCCCATGGATAGTGTCAGCTATCACCTGACGGACCACTTGAATCTGCATGGCTTAGGACAGTGGTGGCAAACCTATGGCATGTGTGCTATAGCAGGCATGCAAAACCCTATTAGCAGGGGTCGGCGAGATGGCTCAGCGGCTTAAGCGCCTGCCCTGCAAGCGCGATGGGCCCGAGTTCGACTCCCGGAACCCACATACAAAAAAGGGGCCGGTGATATCGCTCAGCGGCACGGGCGCCTGCTGGCGCGCAAGGTCCTGAGGTCGACCCCCCGGTACCCACAAAAAAAAAAACCCTATTAGCACATGACTCAAGTCACCCCAGCAGCTGCGCATCAGATGACAGTTGTTTCATTGTTGTTTTTGGAGACAAAGGGTCTGACCTTGAACTCATTATGTACCTCAGGCTGGCCTCAAACTGTGATCCTCCTGCCTCAGCCTCCCAAGTGCTAGGATTACAGAGGTGTGCCACCATGCCCAGCTACAGTTATTTTTTTCTAAACTAAAACCTCAGTATTCAGGTTTAATTGTAGTGTTGGCACATTGCAGTACTTGGGTTTGGGTTCCAGTTTGGCCACTTAGTCTCTAAAAGGTTCACCATCACCGCTCTAAGATATGTTCCCAGAACACCCAAAAGGGTGGCATCAGGCAGAGTGAGCTTATGCCCTTTGGTTTTTAGAGAGAGGAGAGAGATCAAAAGAGCAGTTTAGAGAAACTCCCTCCAACTAGAGTATGTTTAGGTCTCCACAGATGTACATGCTTTTGGAAATTGTTTCCTCCAGTATGATCTTAAGGCCAGTTCTCTCCACTGTGCCTCAGGATTGAGTCTCCAATGCTGGTTCCATGAGAAACTTTGCTCAAAACACTGGATGAGGGGTTTATCCTTATTTTGTGTCTCCTTGGACGAGCAAGATTTTTCAGGGTCTCATCTAACCCAGGGGTGGGGTGAGATGCTAACCTAAAGGAATAGTGAGGCTGCTCCATGTCTTAGAGTGTGTCTCCTGACACCTTTTCCCATTTCTAATCAGAGGGAGCAAGTGCCTCTTGTCTTCAGTGCTTTTATGTACAAGCACTCGTTTTCTGTGAGTTAGGTGTATCTTACCTGCTGGAAAAGAAATAAAAAGATCCTATTGTACAGTTGAGTGGGCCAAAAATACTCCAGGTTCTTGTGTATGATGAGGAAAGAATTGTCAAGCATAAACCTCTTAGTATGTAGTAGGTAGCTACGCTTATTGAAGGTCATGGTATGGTAGCAGCAGGAAGAAGCAGAAAGGCAAAGGGAAAAAGAGTGAAGGGGGAAAAAAAAGGGACTCAATAACTCACGTTTCCAGTGTTTAAAGGGTCAGACACCCCTGATCCTAGTCATCTCCCACTGTCTCTCTCACTGATATTAGTAATCTGCTGCTTCGGGGATTGCAACCTCCTGAACTTAATCCTGGATAACACCTGGGTGGTATTGTGTTTACAGTTGAATGAAGAGAAGGGAGTGACTCACACAGTGTCCGTTTCTAACTGTACTATTCCCCCATGAAAGCCTTGGTCCCCAAAAATCTTTGAGAGGAGTTGAAAGAGGAAGTTCCCTCTCCTGTAGCTAGCTCCAGCTAAACAGTGGTGTTGGCCCTACCTATGCGGAGAGCAAGGAACTCTCGCCCTGACTGATGTAGGAGTTCAAGGGAGCTGAGCCTTTGAAGATTTCTTGATAAACCTTGGGCATGGAAGCAGGTTCTGATCTCAAATTATGGTTACCACCGGTAGTTTGATATTTTAGACCTATTGACAAAAGAAGTACATTCGTCTTTTAGGAACAAACAGCCCGTTTTAGCTGTTAGGAGATCTAGTCCCCTCTGATGTTGTGTGGCCACTGCTGCTAGTGAGTCTGTCTTGTCTTAAAGGCGGGTAATACTCTGGGCAAGTTCATCTAGGCTGTCTGTCAAGTTCTTAGGTAGCTGTTGATGATAGGAGAAAGATGAGGTTAGCTTTAAGGTCTCATGTAGGTGGTCACTGTTTATTATCTTTATTAGAGGCAGTATTTGAATAATCCAGGATGATCCCAAAAGAAACAAAAAAGACCCAAAAGATGTCGTGTTATAACTTGGAAGAGGAACCTTGTCTGGCACCTTTACCGTGGATTTCATCTGTTTGATCACTTAGGGTTTGGTAGTCTCTAGGTGAGAATAAACAAACTTTACTAAGAGATTAAGGCGCATATGACCAAAGCATGAACACTAGAATGGAAAGGTAGACTGGAGAAGGAGCTGTGTCAGATGCTGTTCCTAAGGGATTGGAATAGCACTTGTGATTAGCTGGCTCCCAGATCTGTCTATAGGTGTAGCTAGAAACTGTGAGCAGGGGGCAGCAATTGGAGCCCCTTTTTATGTTTAGCCTATATTGCTAGCATTGTTTAGCAGTGTTGATTGGGATCTGTCTCCCATAAATGATACGGAAATAATAGGGGGTGCCATTAGTGAATAAAGACTGGAATAGATGTTTTTATTCACCAGGGGGAGTCTTGCCTAGCAGTTTTCTGAAGCCCAAGGAATTCCCATTTAGTTATCCTAACAGACTATCTTTTGTTTTTAGATGGCCTGTGAGAACCATATCATAACAATTAATACATTATTTTTGACCAATGAAAGACTCCCAAGTTATTGCACACAGATAACAATAGGCATTACATTTGTAAAATAACTCTTGATATCATTTTGATTGGCTAGCAACCTGGATGGAAGCATGTCCTTAACTTTTAGGACACTTATCTAAGGCAATTTAAATTGTAGACATAAATATTTTAACTTATATAAACTGTTTTCCATTGAAATCCCAAAAAAGACAACAAGAAAAAAAAATTGTGCTCAAACAAAACAGGTGCAGGTATTGCAACCGGCCATTAGCACAAATTGGACAGACAGGTGGACAAGCACACATAAGACATTTGTTTATAAAGCGGAGTGCACTCAGATGTATTTGACCGTGGCTTTTTTATGAGTCAGGCACAACTATGATTTTAGTAAATGTAGTAAACAGGACAGTAATGAGACTGTTGATACAATCTACTTAGAAGAGGGCAAACTGTTGTATCCATCTGGTTCATCAGAATAGTTGTTTTCTTTTCTGAAAAAAACACTTGAGGGTGTCTATTGTTCACAGGTGTATAAAGTATGTGGTCCTTCTTTGTCTTCTAGTATCTCAGGTGGTTTGAATTTTACACTGGCGCGGTGAATCCAGTGACTTCTTTCCTGTATCTTAATTACAAAAGAAGTGGTTAATAGGATTGTGAGATCTTGTATTAGGCAATATTTTACCGATGGCTTGACTATGAGTAAAAATGGGTATATTGCACACAGGGACTGCCATGGCACCAGTAATCCTGTAGCCAAAAACTTCTCAGTAATGGGCTTTAGCCCCATCTAGCTTCTTCCCTAAAGAAGTACTGTCTTTTGTGAGGATATAGATTAGAGTCCTTTAGCTGAATGACTCCTGGAGTGACCTTGATAGCCTTTCCCGGGGTGCCATCATACTATGCTTAAGGATCTACTCCTGGCAGAGACATCAGGTTCTGTGAGGTCAGGCTGGCTGAGTCCCTAGAAACTAGGACTCGGGTTGCTAGAGGTTTGAGTATCAGAGTGGACCTGATAGGAAGAGGATATCTCTTCCAATTATTGGTATGGGACACTCCAGTATCACCATAAAGGTAGCTTGGAAAAGGAAATCTTCCAAACAGCAGTTTAGAGTAGGGGTAGAGAAAGCTGTCTGGTTAACTCCCTCAAGGCCCACAACAACTTTAGAACGGGATAAAAGCTCACCTCAATAAGAAACTGGAACTGAATAAGTCATACCAGTATCACAGAAGAATATAAATTACTTGTCCACCATGTCTAAAGTTGTCCTGGGGCTGGTGAGATAGCTCAGTGGCATAAGCAGCTGCCTGGCAAGCGCGAGGTCCTGAGTTCAACTCCCGGTACCCACAAAAAATAAAAAATAAAAAAATAAAGTTATCCTGGCCATCATGGTGAGGGATGACCTCATCCACATCTCTGGGAATGAGGACAGTCTCTCTTCCAATGACAAGGGTCTTCTCCCATGTTCTGACATGTCCAACAGGGGCTGGGTGGTTTCTGAGGGCATTCTTTGCATAGTACCTGTTCATTTGCACTTGAAGCACTGTGACTTGCTCCCATCACTCTTTGGATTACCTTGGGTTCCCCTAAAGTTGTGGACTTTGTCATGGGCCTTATCAAACAGGGCAAGCAGAGATTTAGCCTGCCTTCTTTCCTTATCCAGTTGTCATTTGTCCTCTACTTTATCACAGTTATTGAACACCAAATAAGCTTCATCGACCAATTGGCTTATTTTGATTTGTGGGCCCAGTTGGAGTTTTTGGAGCCTTTTCCTAATATCTGGAGCTGACTGACTGATAAAGTACTGCCTTAGGTAATCTGACCTTCTCTAGACTCAGAATCTAAATTAGTATATTTACGGAGGGCTTCTTCAAGCCAAAGCTGAAAAGCAACTGGGTTCTCTTGGGGCACTGACTAATAGACCTGAGCTTATCATAGCTCATAGGATTGGGCATCCCTTGTCGCATACCAGCTAAAATGGCTCTGATGTGTAACTTTTGTTTGGCTTCTCTGCCCCATTTTATAATTTCATTTAGACCCTTCTTAAGACCCCAAAATGCCACAGTTGGCTGATTATCAGAGGGCGAAGCTACAAAGGCTTCATCACTGGCCTGCTTTACAGTCTTTATAATCCCTTTCTACTGCTGTGCAACAAGAAATGAGGATGAACTGGACATCTTGCCAGGTCAGGTCAAAAGTCATGGTTTGGGTTTGGAAACCATCAGCAAACTTTTCAGGATCCTCAGAGAATCTACCCAATTGTTCCTTACACTGCTGCATATACATAACCGAAAATGGAACTACCACACAGACTACCATCACTGCCTGCTGCTTCTTGAAGGGGTAGAGCAGTGGTGGGCTTAGATGTTGAATTCCCTGAGTCTAAGGCCTAGTGATAAGTAGACCCAGACCTAGTATGGGGTGGTCTCAGGAGATGGCCATTATCTTCTGAGGGTACTGACTGAGCAGGTTGTTGAGGAGGTAGTCTGTGGGAAGGGGGAGCTGACGGGAGGATGTCCTCTAGAGCATCAGCTCCTGAGACATGATGGCTTCTAGGGTACAGGTCAGGGCTCTGGTATAAATATAAGGCACTTCTGACCATTTGTTTTTTTCCTTACAATAAAGATATAATTGAAATATGGCATTATATTTTAGGCTGCCAAGGGGTGGCCATGTCTCATTTTCCCCAAGTGGATACATAGGTCATTTGTTATTACACAGGGATATAAGATGATCTTTTAAAGGGTCTTAGAACTCATCCCAGTGGTTAAGAGGACATCCAAATGGGAACTCAGAAGAAGTTGTTCCCATCTGTAGATAGGAGGATTAAAAATTAGGATCTAGGATTTTAGCAGGGATACTAAGCTTTTCCACCCCCTAGGAGTTTAACCTGGCTCTGCTAAATTCCTTTGGGACTGGCTGTCTCCAGCCCTAAGTGAGCACCAGTGCTACTTCCTTGGACCCATTGGATTTCCCCTATAAACATAACTCATCTTCTGGTTCAAGAGCCCATTAGTGGGATGTCTTACTGGTTAGATGTCCTTTAGCCAATAAAAAGGGAATGAGACCCATCACTAGAGAAAAATTATACTCACTAGATTAAGCCATAAAACATATGCATCTAATGACAGAATCTCAAAATGAAAATCAGGCACTATGTTTTTAGTTTTGTTTTGGTTTGGTTTTGGTACCTGGAATTGAACTCACGACCTCACGCTTGCCGGGACAGCACCGTGCCACTGAGCTATATCCCCAGCCCAGGCACTATGTAATTTCAGTCAGCAAAATACAGGTTACACATCCTTTCAGACAGTGGCATACCACAGGAAGCAACAGCTGTAGGTGGGGTTTCAGGACCAAGAGGAGATGAGTCAGCTAGAGCTGGCTCCCTTGCTTGCTGGCTCACACAGAAGCAGTGCCAGGAAGTTTACACAGACCAGTTTTTCTCTTCTGGTGCAGGAAGATATTGTACCTCTTAACCCTGGTTTTTTGTTTTTTGATTTTGTTTTGTTGTTTGTTTTTTTGAGGTAGGGTCTTGTTATATATTTCAAGCTGGGCTTAAACTCACTGTGTAGTTCAGGTTGGCCTCACACCCATGGCAATCTTCCTGCCCCAGCCTCCTGAGTGCTGGGATTAGAGGTGTGCACCACAATGCCTGGCTTGAAACGGGTTGTTTTGAGTTATCCAAAACCAACAACTAAACAAATGGAACACTCTGATACCTGAAAGACTGAGGGGGAGAGTGGATCAGAAAAGGAGAAGGAAAATTACTAAAAGCTATGGAAAGGAAGCACTCCGTGTGAGTCCATGATCCATGGGGATGCACAAACATCCTTGCCACTAAACAAAGAGCTGCCCAAGTTCAGGCCAAGTTACCAAGAGCTCCACAGAGAAAGGTAACCGTCCAGGTTCATATTTCCTGGTCCCCTGCTGTGGGTGGCTATGCCAAAGCATTTGTCTACCAGCAGCCTTCTCCCCTGCTCTGCTTGGCTTACACATTCCTCCAATGAGGCATGTGCCACAGCCTTCAAGATAGACTTCCCACACTGTTGTCAATCAACAAAAGAACATAACCCCAACTGATCAGCAGGGCCCTGCCAGTACCCCATGAAGACAGAAGCCTTTTGTCCCACAGTCTACTCTTACCATCTGGCAGTAGGTCTGCCTGTCCTCCTGGGAATCCATTTTCTCATACAGGAAGGGAAAGAGAAGGTCTCCTGATGTAATGGGGAATTACCTTCCTTGCTGGTTGGGTTGTCCAGTTGCCCGCTTCTACTGAGGTCTCTGAAGGTCTCTGGGTTGCTGGCACCTCCTGTATCTGGTGAGGTTTCTGGGCTGCTGATGCCTCTGATGTCTGGTAAGTTCTCTAAGCTGCAATAAAGTGCCTTGCCTTGTTGTCCAGTGAGGTCTCCTAAGGTTTGGTAAAGTTTTCCTGGCTGGCTCACCAGATGTTACAGTTGAGTTGTTGCGGAAAAGCAGGACAGAGCCAGAAGGAAGACACTTAGCACCGAGGAACTTGGAAAGCAAACAGCTTTATTATGCCGGCGGACTGATGGGAATCTCAGTTCCAAATCATCAGTCTCGTCTTGGGGTTAATAAAACGCTTACATATATTGTTAACAGGAGATACAAAAAACCAACAGGAAATACTAAGAAGGCTGATAACAGGACTTTTTATAGTTGATTATATATTGTCTTGTCATATGTTGCTGGGCAGGTTTGCTTCAGGCAAGTTAATTGGGGCTTTTATCCTATAGTAGGAAGGTCGAGGCTAGGGTAAGCGGGAGGAATCAGTCACCATCTTTGACTGAGCCGAGCTGTCTCTGGGTGATACCTCCCTGAAACCTTGGAATGGGATAAGACAACAAGACGCACTTTTGTCTGAGTTATACTTATATGCTGCAGCTGGTGTTGGAATGCCAAGGCTAGCTGAGTTTTACCATTCTCTAATTATGGAACTGGCTGCTCCTGCCTTTTCTTGTCTTTGAATAAAGTGGCAAGCTTGTAAATTTTAAAATTTCCTTTACAGAGTGAGCCAAAAATACTCCAGGTTCTTGAGTACAAGGAGGAAAGAATTGCTAAGTGTAAACCTTATAGTATATAGTAAGTATCTATGTTTATTGAAGATCATGGCATGGTAGCAGCAGGAACGAGCAGTACAAGGTGTGAAGGGGAAAAAAGGGGGCCTCAATAATTCAAGATTCCAGTATTTAAAGGGTCAGACACCTCTGATCCTGGGTGCCTCCCACTGTCTCTCTCACTAATGTCAGTAATCTGCTGCCTGTGGAATCATGACCTCCTAAATTTAACCCTGAATAATCATTGGGGTGGTGTTGTGTTTATGGTTGAATGAAGAGAAGGGAGTGGCTCACACAACTTCCCTGTTTCTAACTGTACTTCTGTGGCTGCAGAGGAAGAGGAAAATATAAACTATGCTTCAGAGAAAGACTGTGCTTCAGAGATCGAAGGGATCGGGGAAAAATCAGGATGAAGAAATAAAATAATTAAATAGGCTGAACTTACCAAATCAAAGTTGAAATCTCCACAGTTTCCATGTCTCTTTTTAAGTCAGTCCCTTCATGGTCACCAAGATAAATGTCACCTGGTTGGGTGTGGTAGTCTCTGAAGCTGAAATAAAGAATTTAATCCACCCTTTTAAAATAAGTTTGCAGATACATCAGTAAAAGAGACATGAGAAGGATTTATTAGAGGTATGTAGATATAGGATGCACTCAAGAGCAGAGTGCAGTCAGTTGCTCAGTGAAATGAGGCACAATACAGTTGGGAACTGGAGATTTTTTATGTGTTGTGGGTGGTGAAAATCTGTGGAATTTGATAATCTATAGTTTTAGCCTCATCTAGTGGATGAGAGAGGATGGCCCACCCATAGTGAGATAATGGTCCATTTATATGGGAAATCCTAAAAGGTGATCTATTCATAGATGAAAGAAGACCATTTACAAGTAAAAGGGAATGGATGAACCCATTTGTAGATGAAAAGGAGTTACCCACTTGTATTATGTTTTGAGATAAGAGAAATAAGGAAAAAAACCTGGGCTTAGCTTGTGGCCTGCAGCTGCTGTTTTTCTTGAAGTTACAACCTTAAAATCTTGATTTCCTTGTGTCCTTTTTACCTAGTTTTCATTTCTTCTGTCCTACCTCAGTCCCTCTAGAATTGTTAGGGTCGAGACGCCCGCCGCGTGAAAGAAGACTCCAAGAAGCTTTCTCTCATGCAATGGGCAAGGGGTTTTATTATCCAAGCATGCGTGGGGCTCACTGAACGCGCAGGAACAGTGGGCCACGAGGTTTGTCTGTGTAGGGCTTATATGTCTATAGGACAAAGGGAGGAGGGGTCTTTGCAAGCGCGGTTACAGAAGCAGATAGCATTGGTTAGTTTAAACAGCTTTTTACATTCATTGGGAGAAGACACTCATATGGGAGTTTTTAGGCTGGCCAACGGAGCGGGGGAGGATGTTTTCTAATTTGGACAGCAGATGGTCCGGAACAGCACATTCCGCAAATTCCTTAGCCCTGGGATAGCCATTATCTTGCAATCTAGTCCCCCAGTCGGTGGTCAGCTCTGTTCCGGGATTTATCTAACTTAGCAACTTTAGATTGTAACAGCTCTATTCCCGGAGCACCTGAAAGCGGGGGAAGGGACAGTACAATCCTTGTGTTCTCAGAATGGCAAAATTTCCCTTACAGAATAGTTACTCTGAAACTTATTAAAAGATTATTGTAGAGGAACAGACCAATAATCCAAGCTTTTATGTATAACAAAGAAAGAATTGCCAAGTGTATACCAAGTAGTAAGTAGCAAGTGCTACATTTATTGAAGATTGCAGGAGGTTATGCTCAGGGAAAGTCAGTGCCAACAGAAGATGTAACACAGACTGAGAAAGGTTCTTGGGTAACAGAAAAGGCACAGCATGTGACAGCAGCAGCAGCAGCATGCAGCATGCAGAACATGGTTAAAACCAGGCTTTCAGAATTTAAAGGCCAGGCACTTTCACTTAGGTGCCTCCCCCTTTGGATCGGTAGGTGTGATTGACAAGAATGATTGACAGGGCGCCATATTATCTCAGGGGCTCCTAACATGCATATTCATCCCCGAATTCACTCTGATCTTAATTAATGCATGACATGTACTGCATATTTATGATCCCAAACTGGGGGGGGGTAGGGTGAAGGAGATCCAATGCACATGTCCTCTCACCTAGAGCATTCATGATCTCCTGAGCTTTTGTTATTTCATTTTCTTAGAGCTTGTTTGGAGGTTCTAACTGGGGAGCGCAGCTACTCATATACCCTTGACCAAGGAAGTGGTCTTCCTCTATCGGGGTGGTTGTCCTCTTGGACCAAGTGTGCAGCTTTGAGAGGAACATACATGGAACAGTGAGGAAGGAAAGGAACACCCGCCTAACCAGCCAGATCAGCCAAATCAACCCTGCTGTTCAATGTGGTAACATACGTTGCAACCAGATCGCCCTCACATCCTGCTTTTCATTTGCTAACCCTCTTAGTACAAGGGGAGGTGAAATTACCCTAGAGCATGGTTGAAATGTAGGTGGATAGGAGGAAGTAACTTCCTCAGCTCCACCATTTCTAACTGTATTAGGATCTTTTGATTTCATGCCAGTATCATACAGATACATATACCAACAATCTATTAAATACATTTAATAGACTTAAATGTATTACTGTTTATAATTTTTAAGAGGCAAAGAATTCATGTCTTTAGTACTTTAATTTAAATGTAAATAGGGACCGGTGAGATAGCTGAGCGGCATAAGCGCCTGCCTGGCAAGCGCAAGGTCCTGAGTTTGACTCTTAGTACCCACATATGAAAAAAAGGGCCGGTGATATCGCTCAGCAGCACGGGCACCTGCTGGCACGTGAGGTTCTGAATTCAACCCCTGGTACACACACACATACACACACACACACACTATATATATATATATAAATAACTTAGATGTTTCACTTAATATTTATATAATTTAGGGCCGGTGAGATGGCTCAGCGGCTTAAGCGCCTGCTGGGCAAGCGCGAGGGCCCGAGTTCGACTCCCGGAACCCACATACGAAAAAGGGGCCGGTGATATCGCTCAGTGGCACGGGTGCCTGCTGGCGCGCGAGGTCCTGAGGTTGACCCCCCGGTACCCACCAAAAAAAAAAAAAAAAAATTTATATAATTTAGCCGAGGGTGCTGGTGCACACCTGGGATCCTAGCACTCAGGAGGATCACTGAGAGTTCGAGGCAGGCCTGGGCTACATAGGGAGTTCAAAGCCAGCCTAAACTACACAGTGAGACCCTCTCTCAAAAAAACAATTATCTAATTGTAATTTTTTAAGTAATTACCTCTACATTGCCCACAAAAATGTAAAATATGCTGGGAGTGGTGGCACATGCCTTTGATCCCAGCATTCATGAGACTGAGGAAGGATGATCACCACAACTTTGAGGCCAGCCTAGGCTACATAAGTAAGTTCAAGTACAGCCTGGACTACATAGCAAGACCCTATCTCAAAAAAAAAAAAGGGCCAGTGAGATGGCTCAGTGGTGTAAGCGCCTGCCTTGCAAGCGCGAGGGCCCGAGTTTGACTCCCGGAACCCACATATGAAAAAGGGGCCGGTGATATCGCTCAGTGGCACGGGTGCCTGTTGGCACGCGAGGTCCTGAGGTTGACCCCCCCGGTACCCACAAAAAAAAAAAAAAGGTAAAACATTTGACAAGCACAAATTAATATCCCAAAACAAATTTTTGTTTGCTGAGGGAAAAAAAACTTAAAAGTTGTAGTCAATACCTCTCTACATGCTACAACAGAATGCCATTTTAAAATTTTTGGGCTGGTGAGATAGCTCAGTGGCATAAGCGCCTGCCTGGCAAGCGCAAGGTCCTGAGTTTGACCCCCGGTACCCACAAAAAAAAAAAAATATTGAGAAGTTTTCTGGGGCTTTTGAACTTGCATATTTACATTGACTCCAATGAATTATTTTCCAACCAAATTTTCTTTTCTCTTTTTCTTTGTTTTTTTGAGACAGGGTCTCACTATGCAGTTCAGGCTGTCCTTGAATTCACTATGTAGCCCAGGCTGGCCTTGAACTCATGGTGATCTTCCTGCCTTGGCCTCCCGAATGCTGGGATTACAAGTATATGCCACCATGCCTGGCCTCAATGAAATTTTCATGTTACCAAAAGAAAACTGTCCTGAATAATTAGGATATCCATAAGTGAATTTACTTGGAAAGCCATCAAAGGAACTTATGTGTGAGAAGCCCACCATCCAGACCCCAAAATTATGAACTCAGAGACCTGAAGTAAAGTGGAAATGAAACTTCTAATAATATTTCTGCAGAAACAGGTATCTGTCTGAAGAAAGGCACATGCAATTCAAATGAGCTGTGACCTTTATAACCCCTATCCTGTAAGGTCCCTTCCCCTGTCACTCATTGGCTGACGTTAAGGGAGTACAATCTTTCATGATTACCAAGTAATTTCCCCCAGTTTCTTGCAAAACCCCCACCTTACTTTCCCCTCCTTTGTGCTGTATTTTTTTAAAGGGGGAAAGGTTTATTTAGCTCAGAGTTTGTAGAGGTTTCAGTTCATAATCAGCTGTGTCCAAGGTGGGATGGCTTGGTAGAGGGGCATTCCAGAGAAGAAACAGTTCATGGTGGCAGAAGACAGCAAAAGCAATCAAGGGAAGAGAGAGGAGATGTGCTATATTTTTGATTGTAAAACTTTACTTGTTTAGCCACTGTCTAATGTGGATATCTCATTATGGGAATTTGTGGTTGGGAGTTATTCTTTGTGGTTAAACTTGACATAACTGCCTTAACTGTCTGTGCATCGGTTACTAAATTTCCATCCAAAGCTAAATTAAAATGGACCATTTATCCTTCTATTTCTTACAATTTTCTCCTCTTTCTGTTTTGAGACTTATTGGTGTCATTTTCAAATTTTTCTAGGGCTAAATGACTTAATTGTATGATACTAAACTCATTTTCCTTAACAATAAGAGATTATTTTATTTTCAGCAAAGTGGTGCTAGTTGTCCGAGTTGCCCCCTTTTTATATTTAGCCATGCTTTTAGTTTAATTATATATATATATAATTTATATATATAATGTACATATTAAATATATAAAGTGTATGTTAAATATATAAAAATTTTGGTTATACTTTCTCCTGGGTGTTTAAGATCGAGTTAAAGTGAGACCTGTTAGGAATAATATCTATCTAGATATCTATGTCAGTTCAGTTCAGGCTTCTCAGGCATTATTTTTCCTTTTTTTTTTGAGACAGAGTCTCACTGTGTAGTTCAGGCTGGCCTTCAACTCACTATGTAGCCCAGGCTGGCCTTGAACTCACAGTGATCCTCCTGCCTCAGCCTTCTAATTACTGGGATTTCAGGCATGTGCCACCACATCTGGCTTCTCAGGCATTAATTTTGGAACCATGTACAGAGCCTCTCAGCTCCTCTGTCAGAGTCAGCTGCCAGGATGGGTCACAGTGTTGCTTGATCATGTGGCTTCCCATGGAAGCATGGGAGATTTTTCTCTCTGTGTCCTCCCTTTTTAACACACTGTACATTGATTGATTCCAGTTTTCTGGGGTCTAAGAATCTCCCTGTTCAGAAGGTTGAGTGGCTCACCAAAGTTGTAAGCTCCTGCAGGAAAATTCCCTTCATGTTCCAGCTCTTTGTTGGATGTCCCCTTAGCCCAGTTATCTTTCTTAGCTTTGGTCTCTAAACCACAACTGTTGAACACCCAGGGACCTGTTACACCAATATTGTAGTGGGAGCAGTAGGTTTAATTTTCATGGTCTTATCTAGATATCAATCACCTTGAAATATAGACTATGAACAGAGAACTCTTGTTTCTCTACCAATTATGGTTGTTTTGGAAGTCAAGTCCCTCAGGAATGTTAACAGGTAACAATTATAAATTTTACAGAGAAAATTTGGGATCAATGGCAACATAACATTTTAGCATAATAATCATGATGCACAGTGTTTAGGTATTTCTGTTATAACACAATTATATAACAATCATATAAACATAAACCTGGAAAATGTTTTGTTTGTTTTTTTGAGACAAGGTCTCACTATGTAGTGCAGGCTGGCCTTGAATTCACTTATGTAGCCCAGGCTAACCTCAAACTCATGGCTATCCTCCTGCCTCAGCCTCCTGAGTGCTCGGATTATAGGCATGCACCACCACGCCTGGCTAGTTTTTACCCTTAAGGCAAAATTCAGATTACTTTAATAGGTTTACAGGGTGTAATTGTACTGAGAAGATTAAGGACATCTTTAGAGCATTTATAAATTCAGGAAGCAGTGCTAATGACTGTGAATAGACTTATTACCCAATATACAAGTGTGCCTCATTTATACAATAACAAAATGCTCATTTAACCAATAGTGCCATGTCCTGTGAGGCCTCCAGGGTCCTGAGAGGGGATGATGGGACATTAGGAAAAGACAAGACAGATAATAAAAGGAAAGCTGGGACCGGATGGGACACAACTTCTCTGATGGAGAGGTAGCAACAACATAGCGTGGTCTGCATCTTTATTTATTCACAGTAAAAAGGGGAAAGCAGGTGACAGGGTCAAAAGTGCAAGGTCTCTGTCCTCGTTACTTTTCTCTTGTTGCTGTGACATAATACCAACACCCAAAGTTAAAGGAGGAAAGGTTTATTTAGCTCATAGTTTGTGAAGGTTTCAGTCCATCCGTACTCAGCTGTCTCCAAGGCAGGGTGGCATGGCAGAGGGGCAACAGTTCATGGCGGCAGAAGATAGTAAAAGCAGCAAGAGCAAAAATGGGGAGAACAAGCCTCTTTTCCTCCCTTATATTGCATGCAGGCTACCCACTATAGGGTGGGTCCTTTACACCCACACCATCTCAGTGCCCTCTTGCACAGGCTCAGGATGTTTACAAAGCGAGGACCCTGGCCTCCTGCTGAGTCACTTAGTTAAACTTCTAAACTTCTCAAGTGGACAGAATGAATCAACCATTACAACATCTTGGAGCATAAACAGCCATCCTAGAGCATGTCCTCTATACCCCAGGATGTAGAACTGCGTGAGTTACTTAGTTAAGCTTCTAAACTTCTCAAGTTGACACAATGTATCAATCATTGCAGTCTCAGTATTTTGCTGAGAACAGGGAAAGGGACACATTTTGAGATCTATCTGTGCTGTAGTTAATGGGGAGGAACACTAAGGCCAGACACCTGCTGATATGCAACTAGAGGTCAACTTGTTTACTCTGTCTGCCTCTGGCATTGCACTTTCCTAGGACTGGCTTTTCTGTAGTCCCAAGGAGTTCGCAGACCTCTGGCTCACCTCTGGCCCCCGCTCAGCTGCTTCCCACACAATAGATGTACAACAAGTTTTAAATGGCAGGGTCAAATTTAAAACAATGTCAAAGGGGCGGGTGAGATAGCTCAGCGGTGTAAGCGCCTGCCTGGCAAGCACGAGGTCCTGAGTTTTACTCCCGGAACCCACATACGAAAAAAGGGCCAGTGATATCGCTCAGCGGCACGGGTGCCTGCCAGCACGCAAGGTCCTGAGGTTGACCCCGGTACCCACAAAAACAAAATAAAAAATAAAAAAAATAAAACAATGTCAAAAACTTTGATCATCTCATATGTCTAAAGTCTATGTGTATATTGTATAAAAGAGCACTTGTTAGTTACTTTGTATGTATTAAACTTACGTGGTCTTAACTCTATAAACTTAATTTTTTTTTTTTTTGTGGGTACCGGGGGGTCGACCTCAGGACCTCACGCGCCAGCAGGCGCCCGTGCCGCTGAGCGATATCACCGGCCCCTTTTTCGTATGTGGGTTCCAGGAGTCAAACTCGGGCCCTTGCGCTTGCCGGGCAGGCGCTTAAGCCGCTGAGCCATCTCACCAGCCCATATAAACTTAATTTTAAAGCTTAGACAGCATAGCTTGCTTTAAATGTATACATACGTATATTTCCAAATATGTGAGTTAGGCCATAAACTAAGATAATAGTTTTTTATTTAACTCATCATAATCTGATTTTTTGTTTTGTTTCGTTTTGTTTTGTTGAGACAGGGTCTTGCTATATAGTTCAGGCTGGTCTTGAACTCACTATGTAGCTCAGGCTGGCCTCAAACTTGAGGCAACCCTCCTGTCTCATTCTCCTGAGTGCTGGAATTACAGGCATGCACCACCACACCTGGCCTAAACTGATTATTGAAAACATTTACAAGCCAACACTTAAATAATCTTTAACTCTTAAAACTCAGTTTTTAGGAACCAAAGGCTAATGATGGAAAACACAAGAGACTATTTTAGTAAAATACAGAACCTTTGGTTTTAAATTTAGTTTTGTAAGTTTAACCAAGAGCATCTCGATATCTTAAGAAAACCACACTGTTTTAGACATAGAAAAGTTAAACTTTTAATTACACACAAAACAATAATTTAGATGACTCATCAAAATGTTAACCCTTTTTAAAGCTATATATATTTATTATATCTGACCAAGGAAAACTCCTAAGTTACGGTACACAGACAATAATAGACTGAATTTATAAAACTGACTTTTTATATTACCTTGGTCATCTAACAACCTGAATGAAAATATGTTACCAACTTTAAAGACATCTTTACTCTTATCAACCTATTTAATTAGCCTATTGTTAAACTATATGAACCATGAGCATTCGAGCCAGTAGAACTTTTTGAGGATAATGTATACCTGAAAGTTAACACGCAAAAAAATATACATATGGCCTAAATCATATGTAACCTTTATGTTATCAAACTTTAAGTCTTTTATTAGTAAGTCCTATGTAAGCCTTGAGCCTGTGCTACCCTGAAAATCTGTACAGTTTTCCATGAAAATCTCAAAAAAGACAAAAGAGTGAAAATAAGAAAATGTTGAGCTCAAAAAATATTTTTCCACCAGGCATGGTGATGCACACCTGTAATCCCAGCACTTGGGAGGCTGAGGCAGGAGGATTGCACTGAGTCTGAGGCCAGCTTGGGCTACATAGTGAGTTCAAAGCCAGCCTGGACTACATAGTGAGACCCTGTCTCAAAACAAAATAAAAAACAAAAGCGAAAACAAAAAGGTAGGGGGAAGAAGGCCTGCCAAGGCTGCAATCTGCCCTGGTGCAGATGTCTACCTACAGCAGTTTCTTCCTGTTTTGGACCTTGTCCAGTGCCAGTGGCGGTGAACTGGAAGTGTGAGGAAGAATCCACAACTGGATTTATATGCTTTTACCATGTGCCTGGGCCATCTTTCTTGCGATCCTGTGACCCTTTGGATCATATCTAGCTATAGGCTTTTAACAGTTGCTGCCCTGACAAGATGTTCTGTGACCAGGAGTAGATTCCTGAATGTTCTTGATTATCAAATCCCTTTGGTCCCACATATGCTCCCCTTTTCATTTGAACAAGTTCTTCTTACTTCCTAATATCTGTCCTTCATTTTGCTCCTTATTTGTACTTCGGGTTTCTTACACAAGAGAAACAATGCAATGTAATACTTAAATTTGTGTGTTTGATTCATTTTACTTAAAATTATGGTCTCATTGTGTGCATCCATTTACCTAAAAGTGCCTGTGGTTTACCCTTCCTTATGGCAAAAATATCATATTTTCTTTATCCACTCATCTGTTAATGGCCATATGGGCTGTTTCCAAGATTTAGCTATTATGAATTGTGCTGCTATAAAAATGGGTGTGCATATATCACTTAAAAGCATCACTGTATGATGCTTTTAACTTTTTTGGGAAAATGCCTATTTGGGTCAAATGGAACCTCTAGTTTTATATTTTTGAGGAATCTCCACACTGATTTCCACAGTGGTTATATGAATTTATACTCCCACCAGCAATAGAGAAGTGTTCCTTTTTCCTCGCAACCTCAAACATTTGTTATTGGTTGATTTCTTGATGAAAGCCATTCTTTCTGGAGTGAGACAGAATCTCAGCGTCATTTTAATTTGGATTTCTTTTTTTTTTTTTTTTTTTGTGGGTACCGGGGGGTCGACCTCAGGACCTCGCGCACCAGGAGGCACCTGTGCCGCTGAGCGATATCACCGGCCCCTTTTTTGTATGTGGGATCCGGGAGTCAAACTCGGGCCCTCGCGCTTGCAAGGCAGGCGCTTACGCCGCTGAGCCATCTCACCGGCCCTTCTTCAGTGTTTTTATCATGAATGGATGTTGGATTTTGTCAAATGCTGTTTCTGCATCTATTGAGATGATCATGTGGTTTTTGTTCTTGCTTCTGTTTATGTGGTATATTACATTAATTGATTTGCATAAGTTGAACCATCCCTGCATCCCTGGAATGAATCCTACGTGGTCATAATGTATCTTTTTGATGATTTGCTGCATTCTGTTTGCCAGTATCTTATTGAGGACTTTTGCACCTATGTTCATTGAAAAGATTGGCATATAGTTCTCATTTTCTGGCTTTCAAATCAGAGTAATACTTGTTTCCAGGAATGAGTTTGGGAGTACTGCTTCCTTTTCAATTTCATTAAAGAGTTTGTGGAGTATTGGCATTAGATATTCCCTAGAGTTCTTATAGAATTTGGCAGTGAAGCCATCAGGACTTTGGCTTTTCTTAGTAGGTAGTATTTTATTACTTCCTCAATTTCATTGACTGATATTGGATTATTCAGCATTTTTATATATTCTTGGTTCATATTTAGTAGTTCATATGTATCTAGGGATTTATCCATTTCTTCTGAATTTTCCATTTTATTAGAATACAGATCTCAAAGAAGTTACCAACCATCTTCTGGATTTCAGCAGAATCTATAATGATTTTGTCTTTTTTGTTTCTAATTGCATGGATTTAGGTCTTTTCTTTCTTTATTTTAGTAAGATTGGCTAAGGGTTTGTCTATTTTGTTTAATTTTTTTTTATGTGGGTACCGGGAGTTGAACTCAGGACCTCGTGCTTGCCAGCAGGCACTTGTGACACTAAGCGACATCACCGGCCCTTTTTTTTTCTTTATGTGGGTACCGGGAGTCAAACTCAGGACCTCACACTTGCCAGGCAGGCGCTTATGCTGCAGAGCTATCTCACCGGCCCTTGTTTAATATTTTTTAAAAAATTGTTATTAGTACATATTTGCCATACATAGTACTCACATTCATCATAGGGAATTTGTACCTGAAACTAAGATACTTTAATTCTTCTCTTTTTTTCCTATTTCCCTCCCCTCCCTTCAGTCCTTCTTTCCCTTCCCATTTATAGAAACTTTGTTTCCATTTTTTCTTTCCATTCTTTGCTTTTAAATCCCTTTTTTCTTCCTTCCCTTCCCCCCACCTTGTTCCCCTTCCCATTTGAACATGTTCTTCCTACTTCCCAATATCTCTCCTCCATTTTGCTCCTTATTTACCCTTTGGGTTTCTCACACAAGAGAAACGGTATGGTTTTTAAACTTGTGTGTGTGTGTCTTAATTATATCACTTAATATTATGGTGGGGTGCATCCATTTACCTAAAAATGCCTCAAGTTTATCCTTCTTTATGGCAGATATGCCACATTTTCTTTATCCACTCATCTGTTGATGGCCATATGGCCTGTTTCCAAGATTTAGCTATTATAAATTATGCTAATATAAAGTGGGTATACATGTATCACTGTGATGTGATGCTTTTCACTCTTTTGGGAAGAAACCTAGAAGGGGACTATCTTGGTCAAATGGAACCTCTAGTTTTAGTTTTTTTGTTTTTGTTTTTTTAATGTGGGTATTGGGAGTTGAACTCAGGACCTCGTGCCTGCCAACAGGCGCTTGTGCCGCTGAGCAATATCACCAGCCCTTTTTTTCCTTTATGTGGGTATCGGGAACCGAACTCAGGACCTCGCGCTTGCCAGGCAGGTGCTTATGCTGCTGAGCCATCTCACTGGACCTAGTTTTAGTTTTTTGAGGAAAACATACTGATTTCCATATTGGTTGAACCAATTTACACTCCCACCAACAATGGAGAAGTGTTCCTTTTTCCCCACAGCTTTGCAAACATTCATTAATTTGTGAGGTTGATTTCTCATTGATAGCCATTCTTTCTGGAGCAAGATGGAATCTCAGTGTTGTTTTAATTTGTATCTCTTGAATGACCTGTGATGTTGAACAGTTTTTCATATATTTATTTGCTCTTTGTACTTCTACATCTAAGAAGTATCTATTCCTTTCAGATACCCATTTATGGATTGGGTCTTTAAATTCGGGTTCTCTAATTTTTTGAGCTCTTTACATATTCTAGATATTAATCCTTTGTCTGAGGAGTAGCTGGTAAAAAGTTTTTCCCATTTTGTGGGTTGTCTCTAAACTCTGCTGGTGGTTTATTTTGCTGTGCAAAAGCTTTTAAATTTGATATGATCCCAGTTGTTGATTCTTCGTAATATTTCCAGTGTGATCAGTGTTTTGTTCATGAAGTTTTGCCTACATCTATATCTTCGAGTTTTACCAATTCTATCTTCCAGCAGGTTAAATATTTTTGCTTTTATATTTAGATCTTTGATCCCTTTCAATTTTAGTTTAGTGCATGGTGAGAGATATGGGTCTAGGGTCAGTCTTTGGCATGTGGGAAGCCATTTTTCCCAGAACCATTTATTAACCGAGGGGCATAAGACTGGGTCCAATGGACCCATCCCTTACTTTTCTACTGTAAATTTGTACTTTAGCATTATAATAGCCAGCTGTGCATCTCAGTACCTTTCCCTGAGGGATACAGGAAGTAATCTATGTGTTTATCCATTTGGCATGAGGAACAGCAAGGAGTGTGCACATGTGCAAAAGTGGCAGAATGGGATTTGTACCCACCTTATGCTCCATCTAACTGGTTTTGCATATGTTTTTCCAAGCATCACAGAGGGTCCAATAGACCCACAACAGTCCAGGATTTGTTAAAAAAAAAGTCTTATTTTGATTTTTCTGGTACAAGTAGCCCAATTCTGTACGATGGCAATGAAAAGCCAGATTTGCAAGTTTTGGAGGAGGTGAAAAGTGAAACAGATTAGTCATGCATGGATGATGAAGATGATCCATTATGGCAAAATACATGTTTTTATAAGAAGAGTGGTGTGGATGAAAGGGGATTATGATGATGATGATGATGATGATGGCAATCACTTTGATATTGGCCATGTGAGCCAGAGTTCCTATGACAGTGAAATGGAGCAAGAATTGACTGATACAGACACAGAGAATGCAGATCTTGATTCAGATGACAAAGAAAACAGCAGTATAAGTATATATTTGACTAGTTGAAATGTTGCAAAATGGCCACACAACCAAATAGAACAAGCAAATGTTAGAACTAGGTCCGAAAATATAGTGAAGTTCTTGGCAGGGTTGAAAGATATTGGACAAAATGTCAGCACTGCCATTCAACGTTGGAAGTTATAACAGACAAAATGCTAGAAGATGCTGTGAAATACACAAAGGCTGAAATGCAAGTAAAACGTTCTGTATGCACCAATAGCCTTATTCAAAAATGTGTTTACTACGACACCTGACTAGCTGAACTGAAAGCATTCGTAGGTCTGCTATACTTAGCACAGATTTCTCATGATCTCAGGAATGTAAATGACTTATGGAAAAGTGATAGGTCAAAATATGGCATAAAAATATATGCCCTTGTAAATGCGAGGACTTATTATGCTGTCAATTTAGACATTAATCGAGGAACTCAGCCATTATGTCTTTATTTGTATACTAACAAACTAAATTATGTTGTGAACAGACTTGTTGCTCCCATCTCCCAAACTAATCAGAATGTGACACTGGCAATTGGTTTACCAGTTTCCAATTGATGTTACATTTACTAACAGAGCAGGAACTGTGGTTGACCAGTGCAGGAACTGTACATAGGAACAAAGCAGAAATTCCAAAGGAAAGGTTGCAATTTCAAAACAGAGAATTGTATAGTATAATCTTTGGATTTCAGAAAGATATAACATTGGCCTCCTATATGGCAAAGAAAAACAAACTGGTACTGCTGATGTCAACATTTCACCGTAATGGAAATATTGATAGGGAAACCTCAACAAAACAAAAGCCTGAGATGGAAACTTTCAACAACAAAACCAAAGGTGGAGTAGATGTTGTTGATGAGTTGTGCAGCAACTATTATGTCCCTTGAAACACAAAGCTTTGGCCAATGGTTGTGTTTTACTCGATCCTAAACATGTGTGGCATAAATAGTTTGATAGTTTACAAAGAAAATAACAAGTGCAAAATCTCACCAACAAATTTTCTTAGAGGATTGGGACTGGAGCTCATAAGAGATCATTTACAGCAGAGGAAAACAAAATGTTTCTGCCCAGGGAACTACGCAAAAAAGTTGTGGGCCACACTAGTGAGCTGACAGGTGAACAGGCAGGTGCAGCATCACAAAGACTTACTATGACAATAGGAAAACAAAAACGATGCCAACTATGCCTTACAAGAAAGTGCAGGAAAACAAAACTTACATGCTTTTAGTGTAATCAATACTTGTATATGGAACACGTAGTTGTCATGTGTGAAGACTGCCTTGGGTGTGACAGTGGAAACAAAGCTTATTTCTGTTGTAGACTTTTGTTTGTATTTACACATAGGTTTTTATGTTTTTATTTATTTATTTATTTATTTATTTATTTTTGTACCGGGAATCAAACTCAGGACCTTGCACTTGCCAGGCAGGTGCTTGTGCCACTGAGCTATATCCCTGGCCCTAGGTTTTTATTTTTGATGTTATCTTTTAGGTTTTGTAAGCAAGTAAAGAGCTCATGTGAAAATGGTGATGTCTATTCTAAGCACTCATTACATAATTGGTATTTTATTTTATTGATATCATATTTCCCTGCAAAGTGCATGTTGTACAATGTATTAGGAAGATCCTGATAAAACAGGAAGAGAAGAGAGCTGACAAGGCTACCACATCGGAAAGGAAAGCACACATGCTGTCAGTGTAAGCAAAACGTGTGCATGGAACATGCAGTTGCCATGTATGAGGACTGCCTTGGATATGAAGGTTGAAGGAAAGTTTATTTCTGTGCTAGACTTTTGTTTGTGTTTACATTGTAGCTCACATAGGTTTTTATTTTTGATGTTATCCTTTAGGTTTTGTGAGGAGGTACATAACTGATGTGAAAATGTTAATGTTTATTGTAAATGCACAATGCATATTAAGAATTAATTTTTTTTTGGTACTGGGAATCGAACTCAGGACCTTGCACTTGCCAGCCAGGCACTGTGCCACTGAGCTATATTCCTGGCCCCACTAAGAATTTAATATTTTATTTCATTGATATTTTATGTTTCCGTTAATGACACATTGTATAATATAATAAGAACCTCCTGATAAAACAGTAGATCACAGAGATGTCAAATATGTCTTACAAAAAGGCCAGGAAAGCAAAACACATGTGCTGTCAATGTAAGTGATACATGTGTATGGAACATGCTATCGTCATGTGTCCAGACTGCCTTAGGTATGACAAATGAAGTAAAGATTATTATTTTTGTAGAGTGCTATTGGTATTTTTATTGTAGTTTATACTATTGCAGTACTGATAGTGAACCTAATGGAAAATGCTATGCACCAAGGAGTTGGAGGGCACCTTTTTATTAACACCAGGAGGCTGGTGTGAATCAGTTCCAAACACCAGCTCTGACTTTTAGAGTAAAACAGCAACTTATATACACTTTGTAAGCAGGAAGTACACAGCTGATAGTGGGTTATTCTATAATTGGTTACATAGGTTAGATCATATGTTGTCAGGCAGATTTACTCTGGGCTGGTTTCCTTGGGGGAGGGAAGTTGAGGCTGAGCGGGTGGGTAAAATCAAGCATGTCCTTGACTGGGCTAGTCTGTCCTGGGAGAAAGTCCTAGGAACAGGTTAGCAAAACAGGATATGTTTGCAGGCTATAGTGCAGCTAGCTGGATGCTGTAGGGAATGGCTAAAGCTGGAAATTGATCACAGTGCAGGGTAGAGGCAAAACCTGTCAGAAAACAAAGAGTGCGTGGGGTGGGCTATGTAAACAATCTGCTCCAGGTCAAGGTTGCTAGGCAAAGGGGTGTCATGTGACACCAACTTGCAAAAATGTACAAATAAACTCACTGTGGTGGTTGAGCAGTTCCTTTTCCTCTCAGCCTGAGAGAGGGCTCCACCTGACCTCAGCTTTATGTATACTGTCTCTTATTTTTATTTTTCCATCCTCTCACTATCCTCCCTCCCCCAACCCCGGGAACTTCAAGAGCTTCACTGGATGTGGCAGGATGCAGTCAGACAGAGCTGAGTCAAATTATCTCTGAGTTGCAGCTGGGTAGTCACTCAAGGCCAACTGAGTCTGATGGTCCAATTATGAAGCTATTAGTTTTAAAATTCTCTGTTACAATATAAGAATTTATTTATGCTGCTCTTTTTTAGACTTAGTGTAACAAAAAATCCCCCCCCAAGCCAGTATACTTCAGTTTCTTAGTTGCCCAGGTAATAGTTCCTGTTCCAGTTCCGGTTGCTTCAGTCTCTTAGAAACAGCTGGTCACTGTGATGCATAGCTGGTCACTATGATGCACGTTGTATAAACCAATTCCCAATTGACAAGCCATTCTGCCTCTATACTTACAGCTTGCTTATCTCATATAAGCCCTAGACCACCAGAGATCAGGGCCTGATATTCTGGGAATGATCCCAATCAGTGCCCATGGATGTAAATTAAATCTGCCTCCAAATCCTGGGTGTCATTTTGGTGTTTCTGCTTGCCATTGCATCAGTACTGAAAATGCTGAAAATTTTGATGCTTTTTTTGTAAACAATAAATATTAAAAACTCAATACTTTTTTGTGATTTTTTTTCCTCTTAAGTACTCAGTGTTTAAAATAATAAAACTCATAAAATTAAAATTAATGATTAATCAATAGGAATATTCTAAAGAATAAGCACGGGTCTGACAGACCCATGTTTATGCGCCTTGATGACAAAATTAGTCTTATGTCCCAAGTTAAAGAGGCTATCAGGGACAGGGATATAGCTCAGTGGCACAGCGCCAGCCTGGCAAGCATGAGGTTATGAGTTTGATTCCTGCTGCCAGGAAAAAAAAAAAGCTATCTTTCTTTCAGTGAAGGTGTTTGGCCCTTTTGCCAAAGATAAGGTAGCTGAGTGTACTTGAAATTGTTTCTGTATCTTTTATTCTGTTCCATTGATCATTGAATCTGTTTTTTTTTTTTTTGCCAGTACCATGTTCTTTTCACCATGGTAGCTTTGTAGTATAACTTCATATCAGGGATTGTGATGCCGCCTGTCTTGCTCTTGTCACCCAGAATTGTTTTTGCTATTTGGTCACATTTGGTTCCATGTGAATTTTTGGATTGTTTCCTCTAGTTCTGTGAGGTATGCTATTTGTATTTTGCTTGAAATTGCACTAAATCTGTACAATGCTTTTGGAATTATGGCCAGTTTCACTATATCGCTTCCACATATCCATGAATAGGGGTTATCTTTACACCTTCTGATAGCCTCTTCAATCTCCTTTTTCAGAGTACTATAGTTTTCAATGTAGAGGTCTTTCACTAACTTCATTAGATTGAATACTAAGTATTTCATTTTTCTTGATGGTGTTATGAAAGGTGTTGTTCCCCTACTTTCTCATTCAGTATGTTGTTCATGTACAGGAATGCTATTGATTTTTGAGTATTGACTTGCTATGCTGTTGAATTTGGTTATTAATTCAAGGTGTCTTTGGTGGAGTTTTTGTGGTCTTCTATGTAGAGTGTCATATCATCAGCAAATAATGATAATTTAACTTCTTCCTTTCCTATCCATATTCTTTTTATTTCTTTCTGTTGTCTAATTGCTATGGCTAAAGTTTTTTTTTTTTTTGTGTGGGTACCGGGGGTCAACCTCAGGACCTCACATGCCAGCAGGTGCCCGTGCCGCTGAGCAATATCACTGGCCCTTTTTTTCATATGTGGGTTCCAGGAGTCAAACTCAGGACCTCGCGCTTGCCAGGCAGGTGCTTATGCCGCTGAGCTATCTCACCAGCCCCATGGCTAAAGTTTTGAGAACTATATTAAACAGGAGTGGTGATAGTGGGCATCCTTGTCTTGTTCCTTATTTTAGAGTAAAACCTTTTAGTTTTTGCCCATTTAGTATGATATTGGTTATTGCTTTGTCACAGATGGCTTTTATCAGATTGAGATGAAGCCCTCCTATTCCAGTTTTCTGTAGAGTTTTTATCATTAATGGATGTTGGCTTTTTCAAATGCTTTTTCTGCATCTATTGAGATGATCATATAGTTTTTGTCCTTCATTCTGTTAATGTGATGTATTACATCTATTGAATCATATATTTTGAACCCTCCCTGCATCCTTGGGATGTATCCTACTTGTTCATGGTGTACAATCCTTTTGATGATTTGCTGCATTCTGTTTGCCAGTATCTTACCGAGGAGTTTTGCATCTATGTTCATTAAGGAGATTGGCCTGTAGTTCTCTTTTTTGGTCAGAGCCTTCTCTGGTTTTCGTATCAGGGTAATGGTTGCTTCCAGGAATAACTTTAGGAGTACTGCTTTCTTCTAAATTTCATTAAAGAGTATGAGCAATGTTGGTATTAGACCTTCTCTAAAGTTCTTGTAGAATTCAGCAGTGACTCCCTCAGGACCTGGGCTTTTCTTTGTTTGTAGTTTTATTATTATTATTATTAATTCTTCAATTTTATTAACTGATATTGGATTATTTAGAATTTTTATATCTTCTTGATTTAGCTTAGCTAATTCATATGTGTCTAGGAATCTGTCCATTTCTTCTGAATTTTCTATCTTATTGGAGTACAGGTTCTCAAAGTAGGTACTAGCAACATTTGGATATCTGCAGGATCGTGATTTCACCCTTTTCATTCCTAATTGCATGCATTTGAGTCTTTTTTCCTTCTTTTCATAAGGTTGGTTAAGGGTTTGTCTATTTTTATTTAATGTCAAAGAGCCATCTCTTTGATTCATTGATTCTTTGTATTGTTTTCTTTGTCTCAATTGCATTAATTTCTGGTCTGATTTTTATAATTTCCTTCCTCGTACAAGATTTGTGTTTAGGGCCAGTGATATAGCTCAGTGGCATAAGTGCCTGCCTGGCAAGCGCGAGGTCCTGAGTTCGACTCCCAGTACCCACATTAAAAAAAAAAAAAGATTTGTGTTTAACTTGCTCTTCTTTTTCTAGAACCTAGAGGTTCAATGTTAGGTTACTTACTTGAGCTTGCTATTTTTCTGATGTGGGAATTCACCTCTATAAACTTCCCTCATAGTACTGCCTAGCACCCAGTTCTTTGGTGCTGCTTTCATTACATCCCATAAGTTCTGGTGTGTCCGATTGAAATTATCATTTAATTGTAGAAACTGTCTAATTTCTTCTTTTTCATCTGTGACCCATTGGTTGTTCAAGAGAATATTACTTAATTTCCATGTGTTTACATAATTTTTGTGGTTTCTTTTGTCATTTATTTTCAATTTCATTACACTCTGATCTGATAATGTGCATGGGACAATTTCGATTCCTTTGCATTTACTTAAGCATGTTCTGTGAGCTAGTATGTGGTCTATTTTGGAGAAAGTCTGGCGTGTAGCTGAGAAGAATGTATATTCTGTTGTTGAGTGGAACACTCTGTAGATATCTACTAAGTCCATTTGTTCAAAGTTTTGGTTCAGCTGTGATTGTTCTTGTTGATTTTTTTATCTAGTTGATCTATTTGTGACAGTGGAACGTTGAGGTCTGTATTATAATTGTATTACTGCTTATTTGATTTTTCATGTCCATTAGTGTTTGTTTTATATAGTTGGATGTGGTGGTATTTGGTGCATATATACTTATGATTGTTATTGCTTCTTCTTAGAGTGTTCCTTTAACATATATGACCTTCTTTATCTCTTCTGATCAGTCTTGGCATAAAATCCACTTTGCAAATACAATAGCTACCCCTGCTTTTTTCCAGGTTCCTGTTGCATGAAGTATTATTTTCCATCCTTTGACTTTCAGTCTATGAGTTTCTTTTTGAGTTAAATATGTTGCTTCTGTCCAGTGTATTGTTGGATCTTGTTTATTGATACATTCTGCCAATTTGTTACTTTTGATTGGTGAATTGAGACCATTCACAATGATGGTTATAACTTATAGGTATTGATGTGTCCTTGTCACCATATTATTTTCCTGTTTTTGATTCTTTTTCTTTTCCTTCTATTCAATTGCTTGCCATGAGTGATGGATTCATTCTACTGGGATTCTTGGAATTGTTCTCTTAGCTGTCTTTTTTTTTTTTTTTTTCTTAGTTGTCTTTTTCTAAAATACTCAGAAATTTTTGGAGTGCTGGTTTGGTGGTCATGAATTTCTTGAAGTGTTCTTTATCATGGAAGTATCTTATTTCTCCATCAATTTTTTTTTTGTGTGTGGGTACCGGGGGGTCAACCTCAGGACCTCGCACGCCAGCAGGCGCCCGTGCCGCTGAGCGATATCACCGGCCCTTTTTTCGTATGTGGGTTCCGGGAGTCGAACTCGGGCCCTCGCGCTTGCCAGGCAGGCGCTTAAGCCGCTGAGCTATCTCACCGGCCCTCTCCATCAATTTTGAAAAATAATTTTGTGAAGTTCATCAATCTGGGTTGGAGATTGTTCTCTTTTAGGGCTTAAAATACATCACTCCATGCTCTCCTTGACTTAGGATTTGTGTTGTGAAATCAGCTGTGATTGTGATGGGTTTTGTTAATGGGTGACATGTTTCTTTTCTCTAACAGCTTTTTGTTTCAGGGTTTTGTTTTGTTTTTTTTTGAGACAGGGTCTCACTGTGTAATAATTATTTGATTTGTTTGTTTCTAAAGAAGCATTCTTCTGCTTTGCTACTTCCACTGCTATCATTTCAGAAAGTTCAGCTGGGTGGCTTTTGATTTCTTCCATGTCATTGCCCCCTGATTTGCCTTGGGGGAGTTGAAGGTCTAGGGTTGCATTTTGTTTCCGTGTTTTCTCATTTTCTTTTGTTTATTTGTTTTCTGCATTGATGCTTATAAATTGTTCATGGTAGGTAGCCTTATTACTAGTATTGAGACCTCTCTAGGAAATGACTACATTTCAGAGATGTCTTTAAGGTGTAGCTGGCTCTTGGCCATTGAATCTGTCCCAGTATCCTACTTCTTCTGTTTATTAGGGATCAGATGTTGTTTGGCCTAGCACCCAGTTCTTTGGTACTGGACTACAGTATTGCTTATGTCCCCCAGATAATGTAGGTATTGGCATACAAGGAAGATCATTTGACACACAGCAACTATGTCACCTTGGCTAAAGTAGTAGAATAAAATACAGACTGGAAAAGGACAAACTGTGATAACTAATAATTTGCCATTTTTAACCATATAAGATTTATAAGAGTTATAGTTACATGAAAAAGTCTGGGGCCGGTGAGATGGCTCAGCAGCGTAAGCGCCTGCCTTGCAAGCACGAGGGCCCGAGTTCGACTCCCGGAATCCACATACGAAAAAGGGGCCGGTGATATCGCTCAGAGGCACGGGTGCCTGTTGGCGCGCGAGGTCCTGAGGTCGACCCCCCGGTACCCACAAAAAAAAAAAAGAAAAAGTCTAAGACCAATCAAAATTATATACAGTAAATATCTACTCAATCAAGCAATTTTATCCTAAGGGGAGAAAATTGAAGGGGAGAAGATAAAAAATTAGAGAAATAGAAACAAGACTGAAGGACAGAGATAGATTACCCAAGTTTAGGAAACTGGTGAAGAAGACAGAAGGGAAAGAAAGAATGAAAAAGCAAAAACTGGGGCAAAACAAAACCAAAAAAAACTACAAACAATATTCAGCCTCACAAAGAAACAAAAAGAAACAATCATAGAAAAAAACCTGAACAAATACAAACAAAAAAAGTTTCTCTGTGATCTCAAGCTTGTGGATATCTTCTGGGGTCTATAGTTTTGTGGCAGTGTCCAATTCAAAGCGTGACTCTGCTCTTGCTGGTAGACAAAGGAGGAGTTCAGAGCCCACGTCCATGCTGGATAATCCCAGGAAGCCAGCAGCAGGTTTACCGTGTGGTGTTAGTTCTGGGACTTTCAATTCCACAGAAATTCAGGGTGAACCTGATATCTAGTCATAGGGTGGGGCCTGAGTCTTTTACCTTATAACACTCTGGGTGTTTCTTGTTGGCCTGCCCATAGCTCCCTGACCATAGATGTCTCCTGTGATTGTCCCTTACCCAGTCACTGTGGTAATTTAACACTGGGAACCCTGAAATGAAGCCAACACATGGCTGCTCTGAGTCCTGTGCCCAGTTGGCCCTTTCCTAAAATGGTACCTGACCAAGTACACTGTTGTAGTCAGGGTTTGCAAAGGAAACAATTTAATACGGGGCACAAAATTTATAGGATTATTTTATAGTAGTCACCCAAGAGTCAAATATAAGAGTGCAGGAAATCTGTCCACACACTGAAGACTCAAAGAATCCAGCTGAGGGCCTGGATCCCACAACAGTGTCCTGCATGAGTCCAGCTGAAGACCTAGAGCCCATGGCAATGCTCTCATGAGTCTAGATGGAGGCCTAGAGCCCACAACAATGTCTCATGCAAGTCTGTTTCATGGATCTACACTGGGAAGGCCCAAGGGTTAGTGGTGGAAGCTAGAAAGTCTGTACCAATGGGATGAAGGCTCTGCACCAGCAGGCTGAGGGATCTGCACTGGAGCCAGGAAGCAATGCTCAAAGTAAGGAGCAGAGCTCCACCGAAAAGTAACATAGCCATCCTCCGTGACGAGGTCCCAAGCTCCTCCAATGATGTGAACAGCCGAGTTCCTATCAGGAAAGCCAGCACAACAAGCTCCTCCAGGAGAACCAACAGCACCACCTCTTCCTCTCCAGTTCTTTTTTTTTTTTTTTTGTGGGTACCGGGGGGTCGACCTCAGGACCTCCCGCGCCAACAGGCACCCATGCCGCTGAGCGATATCACCGGCCCCTTTTTCATATATGGGATCCGGGAGTCGAACTCAGGCCCTCGCGCTTGCAAGGCAGGCGCTTATGCCGCTGAGCCATCTCACCGGCCTCCAGTTCTTTTTATGTGGTTGTCAACAGTCCTCAGGTGGGCCTTCTACACCCAGCACCACACTGATTCAGTTCAGCTGGGTGTTATAAATTGACCACCAGTTGCCAATCCACCACACACACTTTCCAGGAGATATGGCAGTTACTTGAATCAGAGTCACTCACCAGCTGTTGTAGTGCACAGCATTCCCTGCTTCATTTTGCTGGTGAGTTTCTCCCTGCAGGCCTCTAACCTGCTTTTACTCTGTCTCTGTGGATTCCATCTTCCTTTCTCATGCCATGCACCAGGGAGAAAAGTGCTGGTTGCCCTGTCCTTTTACTGCATTGTGGTGTGTCCCTTCAATTTCTCTATAGGCTCCAATTTTCCCTTTAGGTCCTTTCTGGGTCCCAGAGATCCACCTCTCTCCTCCTTTCTTTACCCAAGTTGTTGTTTTCCAGTGTCTTTATATTGAATCTTGGAGAGGCTGATTTGTTGCTTCTTACTGCTCCACCATCTTCCTGGAAGTCC
Organism: Erethizon dorsatum; assembly: GCA_028451465.1. NCBI lineage: Eukaryota > Metazoa > Chordata > Mammalia > Rodentia > Erethizontidae > Erethizon > Erethizon dorsatum. The sequence goes on along the minus strand of CM051830.1, from coordinate 99,420,618 downwards.
TATTTTGCTTAATCTTTCAAATAACCAAATTCTCAATTCATTGATTCTTCGTATTTTTATCTCAGTGTTATCAATTTTTGCTATGATCTTTATAATTTCCTTTCTCATTCTAGTGTTAGGGTCGAGACACCCGCCGCGTGAAGGAAGACTCCAAGAGACGCCTTCTCATGCAAAGGGCAAGGGGTCTTTATTGTCCAAGCATGCGTGGGGCTCACTGAACGCACAGGAACAGAGAGCCCCGAGCCAAGCCTGAGCAGCGCTTATATGTCTATAGAACAAAGGGAGGAGGGGTCTTTGTAAGCGCAGTTACAGAAGCAGATGGCATTGGTTAGTTTAAACAGCTTTTTACATTTATTGGGAGAAGACAATCATACGGGAGTTTTTAGGCTGGCCGATGGAGTGGCGGAGGACGTTTCCTAATATGGGCAGCAGGTGTTCAGGAAAGGGATACTTTGTAAATTTTTTAGCCATGGGGTTGTTCTTATCTTGTAGCCCAGATCCCTGGTCGCTCTGTTCTCATTTTTATCTAACTTGGGCAACTTTAAATTGTAACAGCTCAAAAATTCCCGGAACATTGGGAGGAGGGGAACAGCAAAGACCAAGCATTCAGAATGGAAAATTTCTCTTACATTCCCCCCTTTTTGTTTTTGTGAATCTCTAATCCTAGAGATTGGAGTGTCCGTTTTTGGGATCATCTAGAGCTGCATATTGTTGTCTAATGAGCATTAGTTTTACATTGTCAATCTGGTTATATATTTGAAGCTAGGAATAGGTATGGGTTTATCTCCTGAAATAATGTCTAAATCAGGCAAAAGGGAAGTTAAGACACATAACCCAGTCCAGTTTACAGGAAGGAGAGTGAAAGCCAGATTTTCTCCACAAATGGTTATATGACCTCTGGGGGGGCAGAGAGGGTCAGAGCGATTTTGTATGTGGCTCATTTATGAGGCTTTCAGGCCATTTATCACAGGTGGGGGCAGCAATATTAATAACATCAGTGACATTAACACATACGTGGTCAAGCAGAACATTTTTTTAGCTTAATCTTTAGGGTGTTGGTTTCCCTTTCCACCGTCCACTTATCTGGTTCTGTGGGTGGAGAGACTGAGGTCGGCAGCACTTTGAAGTGGCTATGGTGGATCCAGGTGGTCTTTCCAGCAACCTTGATAGCGGTAGGGGTGCTGAGAATGACGGTGTACGGTTTTTCCCATCTGGGTTCGAGTCTGGCTTGGTGAAATCGCCTGAGGAGTACCTGGGTACCTGGCTCCACCGCTTGAGCGGGTTCTGTGGTCAGTGGGTCAGGTGGTGGGTGTTTTTGGCGGAACACCTGATGGATGGAGGACAGCACGGGCTGTAGAGCCTGAAGGGACTTAACCAGATCCTGATTAGTAAGTTCTGTAATCTCTAGTTTAGGTAACAGAGGGGGAGGTCAGCCAAACATGGCTTCAAAGGGGAAATTCCCGATACATAGGGAGTGCATCTGGCCCGGAGGAGGGCAAAGGGGAGGAGGCTACACAGGGTGAGGGCGGTGACCAGAGTCATGCTGGTGTTTAGCTGCAGCAGCTTTTGCTGAAGTCTCTTGGTGTATCGAGGTCTGAAGGTCTCTGGGGCAGACGGTCGCACTTCTGCAAGCTCAGGTGTCCATGTCTTGATTCGGGAGCATTGGATCCATGGAGCACAGCCTGTAACTTTAAGAGCAGTGGGCATGGTTAGGATCACCTTGTGGGGTTTCTCCCACTTTGGTTGGAGAGGCTGCTCTTTTAGGCTCTAATCAGGACTTGGTCTCCCGGTTGAAGGAGTGGACTGGCGTGGGCATGGGGCTCAGATGTCTCCATAACAGTCTGCTGAAGTTTTTGAAGCATCTGGTACCTCACCTTTATCTGTTGGTGTAAGTTCAAAGTTTTTATCCCCTGTAATCTATTTAAAACAGGTGTCAGTGGGGGAGGCTCCCAAACATTATCTCGAATGGAGTTAGTCCACCTTGGTACAGTGTGCACCGCAACTGCAAGAGGGCTGCTGGGAGCACAGTAACCCAGTTAGCCCTAGTCTCTTGGCATAACTTTGCCAGGGTAGTTTTAAAGTACAGTTTTGTCCTTTTATTTGACTTGAGCTTTGTGGCCAATATATAGTATGGAGTTTTTATTTTAGCCCCAGCACTGCTGTAAGGCTTTTGACCATTTTACCCACAAAACCAGATCCATTATCTGAACCTACCATTATGGGTAGCCCATACCATAGAATGATCTGCTCCATCAAAGCTTTTATCATCTCTCTCGATGTTTTAGTCTTAGTGGGGAGGCCTCCATCCATCCTGAATAGGTACAGATCAAAATGAATAAGTGTCTCTTATTTCCATTGGTGGGTTTAATTTTAGTAAAATCCACTTTAACATCTTTAAATGTAGAGTTTCTTTTCTCCGGACATCTAGTTGTTGTGTTGTCAGGAGACAGGGTTGTTGTGGGCTTAGTGTACCTCTCAGTCACTGAAGCACATAAAGTCCATATCTGGAAATAAAGAATTAACAGCCAAGCAACATTGCCATAGAGTCTTTTCCAAGCTGCTGTGGCTATGCGAGTCTTATATTACAAAATATCCCAGGAGGCAGAGCCTCTGTCTGGATGGTTTACTCTAAGGTGACAACCGTTGTTCTCACCCTCCAAACCCCATCAATTACCATGTTGCTGTCATCTGAAAAGAGGGTCAGGTCCCGGTCCTGAAGGGGCACATCCTGCAAGTCTGGTTGGGCCGAGTACACCATCTTAATGGCTTCAGCACAGTCATGTTTAGGTGGCTCCAGGGAAGTGGGCAAAAGAGAGGCAGGATTAATAGCTTGTACAGTCTTGATAATTAACCTGGGGTCTTCTAGCAAGGTCCCTTGGTACTGGGCCAACCTGGTTCCTGAGAGCCATTTATCTCCAGGTCCTCTCAATAAAGTCTCTACTGTATGGGGCACAAACACACTTAGTTTTTGTCCCAAAGTCAATTTGTTAGCTTTTTTACTAGAATGGCTGTGGCGGCAGTCGAACGCAGGCAGGAAGGCCATCCTGCTGCCACGGAGTCCAGTCTCTTAGATAAATATGCCATGGGGCGTTTCCAGAGTCCCAGTGTTTGTGTAAGAACACCCCGAGCAATGTCGTCCTTTTCATGGACAAACAGCTGGAAGGATTTCGTGATGTCAGGTAGTGCCAAGGCGGGGGCGCTTACCAGTCTCTCTTTCAAATCCTCAAAAGCAGCCTGTCATTCAGGATTTCACTCAAACAGAGGGCTATTTCCTCCTTTTAAAGCCTCATAGAGGGGCTTCGCTATTGCTGTAAAATTAGGGACCCAAAGGCGACAGTACCCAAAGGCGACAGTACCCAATGGTGCCCAGAAATTCCCTCAACTCCTTTTTGGTCACCGGCACTCGGAGACCCTGAATGGCCTGAGTGCATGAGATTGGCAGAGAGCGTGTTTCATCCTTTAATATAAATCCTAGAAACTTAGCAGTCTGCATGCAAATTTGAGCTTTTTAGTCAATTATCTCTATCTAGTACATAAGATGTTTTTATCTAATTTGTCTTTTAATAGGACATCACTGAAGAAATTTTATGACATCTGGACTGTTTAATATCTAGGCATCTCTAAGTACTGTGGCATATATAGCATATACATCACATAGGTCTTTTTGTTAAAAATTATCATTTGACTGGTGACCTTATATTAGCATGAACCTCTTATCATAAATATCTGGAGCACAAGCAAAGGCAGGTGTCTGAATCTGAAAGAAAGAAAGAAAATGTTATCTCTGTAAACAATCTCAGTTTTTACATTTCAGAAGACCTGTACATCTGGAAGGTATGAATACACTTAATATACTATGAGATCAGCAACACTGAATTGTCATAGCCATATAAAAACTTTTGTTTCTTAATTTAGTTTTGTACCAGAGCATCTTTAAATCAGAAAACCTCATTGTCCTGTTTTAGAAAATTTAACCTGTTGATGATGAACAATGTAAACATATCACAATAATACAATTTGTCTAACAATTTTTGATGACTTATGAAAACCAGATCACTTAACACATTATTTTGAACAACAAGAAACTCTCAAATCATAATACAACAATAAACAATAAACAAAACATGTATTACATTTATAGAACCGATTTTAACATCATTTTGGCCAGCTGGCAACTTTTGGTGGAAGCATACCAGACAAACGTTTTAAAAATCCAAAAATGTAAAAAGAAAATTCATTGAGCTCAAATAAAACAGCTGTTTACAGGTTGGGCACACAGAAAAACAAAACATACAGACAAATTTATTTAAAAAAAATCAGTGCACTCAGAGGCCAAATTAAATTATAGTAACTCTTATAATTTTAGAAGTTTATAATTACAAATAGACTAGTCAGAATTATTTGTAGGTCAATAGCAGAGATCTCTTATAAGAATTTGGAAGAAACAAAAAATAAATTCCTTTATAAAAATACTGACAACTTTCATGTTTTCCTTTTATGTAGCTTCCAGCTCAGTCATCTCCATACTCAAACCTTTCTTTTTACTTTCTTAGCATTCTCTCTGTAAGAATATCATTTATATAAATTTCCTTTGATATATCTTTGTCAAAACTTATTTTGACCCCTTGTTCCTGGGTTATTACAATTACACCCAGTTTCCCGCTAGCTGCAAGTGCTGCAGCCATTTGTGATTTAAGATCAGAGACCCTCTTTGTATGCGGAGAAAGAGAAAAACACGCTTCAGGATAAGGTTTTTGTCCCAGGTGTTTTGAGCCAGGGCACCCAGCTTGTGTTTCCCACTGTGGCTTACTCAGCTTACTCCATGTTTTGACAAAGCAGGCATTTACATTTCTCCTGTAAAACTTTCCTAGATGCTTGCAGGCAGCGCCAGGCTGGTGATGTCCAGGTTGGCCATTGGGGCAGCACTGGCACCGCATACAACCAGGAGTTTATATATGGAAACTAATTTGGGTGCTCAGGCTTTCCGGTGACAATATTTCATACTTTATTGATTACCTGGGGGTGGAGCGACCCTTTAGCTAATCATCCCACATTGAATGTGGGCCACTCAAGCTCACAGAAGTTTTGGAGCTTTACTTTTTATCTTAATTCCATAATCCGCTTTGAATTCATCAAAATTGTTAAGCATATATTTTAAAATAGTTGACTTACTGCCAGCACAACCCATTATGTCAATGACTTGGACAATACAGTAACCCACAGTTACAATTTATCTAAGCAAGTTCTGTTTCCCCCACTCAATCTGAAATGTAAATGAAATTTGAGACTAACAAATGGTCTCCCGCCAGCAGGTTGAATTCCTCTGGTAACAGTGACTTGGAAGTGCAGGCTGGGGGGGGGGATGACAGATATAACACAGGGGAGAAACACACAAACAGACAATCCCGGGAACAATAACCATATCGCTCCCGACCTCAAATTTAGAGCCTTGTGTCCTGCCTTGCAGCCGATCTGGGGGGGCCAGCTGAAGATCAGCATTTTGGCGCCTTGGCCCCCCAAAGGTTAGCTGCCAGGCAAGGAGGCACCGAGGCCCCCTCCTTATTGTCCATGGTGGGTGCTGTGGAACAAAAGAGGTTAGTGGTGCCAAACAAACAAAGACAGACAAACACTAAAACCAAGACAATAGACAAATGCCAGCATACAAAACTTCTCCAAAAGAGGAAGTGAAAGAATTACAACCAGGGAATCCCCTGCAGAACCGGCCCTATGGACCTATAATCCCTGGGGCATCCCCCGAGGAAGTGACTTGTGACTCAGACGCCCAGAGGCAAGTCACTTGGACCAAGAGCTCACGCGTCTTGGTGCCAGTCACCACAAAAACTAAGCGATCGCAAAGTGAAAGTAAGACAAAAAGAGACAGAGAGAGACGGCCGTACTTACCCCGAGAGGTGGCTGTTGACGTCCTCCGACGCAGGGGGCAATCCCTTATCTCGGTGGGACCTCCAAAATGTTAGGGTCGAGACGCCCGCCGCATGAAGGAAGACTCCAAGAGACCCCTTGCCCTTTGCATGAGAAGGCGTCTCTTGGAGTCTTCCTTCACGCGGCAGGCGTCTCGACCCTAACACTAGCTTTGGGTTTGAATTGTTCTTGTTTTTCTAGGAGCTTGAGGTCTATGATTAGATTATGTACTTAAGCTTGCTCTGTTTTCTTGATGCAGGAATTCGCTGCTGTGAACTTCCCTCTTAACATTGCTTTCATTGTGTCCCATAGGTTTTAGTACGTCTTACTGACATCATTTGATTGTTGGAAATGTCTAAGTTCTTCTTTAATTTCATACGTGACTCAATGGTTATTCAAGAGGGTAGTATATAATTTCCAAGTATTTGAACACTTTCTGTGGTGTCTTTTGTCATTGATTTCTAGTTTCAGTTCTTTTGCATTTATTTAAGCATGCTTTATGGGCTACTATGTGGTCTATTTTGGAGAAAGTCCTATGTGCTACTGAGAAGGATGTGTTTTATTTCATTTTGATGGAATACTCTCTAGATATTTATTAGGTCCATTTGTTTGAAAATTTGGTTCACCTATAATATTTGTTTGTCAATTTTTTATCTACTTTGATATATCCATTTGTGATAGTGGGCTATTGAGGTCCCTCATTACAATTGTATTGGTGTTTATCTAATTTTTCATGTCCATTAATGTTTGTTTTATGAAATTGGGTGCACCACTATTTGGTGCATATATATGTATAATTGTTATCTCTTCCTGTTGAATTGTTCTCTTAACTATACGTAGCAACCGGTCTTTCTCTCTTCTGATCAATCTTGGCTTGAAATTCACTTTGTCTGAAATTAAGATAGCTACTCCTGCTTTCATCCAGGTTCCCATTGCATGGAATATTTTCTCCAACTTTTGATTTTTGATCTGTAAATTTCTTTTTTAATTAAATGTGTTTCATATATACTTCATTTTGTTTTTGTTTTTGTTTTGTTTTGTTTTCTTGATCCATTCTGCCAATCTGTGTCTTTTGATTTGGGAATTGAGACCATTCACATTGAGAGTTATTACTAAGAGGTATTGATTTATTACTGCCATTCTGTTATTTTCCTGTTACTGATGCCCTTATTTTTTCCCCTTTTGCTTAGCTGCTCATCTTACCAGTGTATTCATTCTTTTTGACTTACTGGGTATGTTGGCTTTATTCTCTCTTTCTAGGTAAATTCTTGAGAATTTTTTGTAATGTTGGATTTTCAGTCATGAATTTCTTGAATTGTACCTTGTCATGGAAATACCTTAGTTTTCCATCAATTTTGAAGGAAAGTTTTGCAGGATACATAAGCCATGTGTTATGGTTGATACATTGTGTCAACTTGAGAAGTTTAGAAGTCTAACCAAATGACTCAGAAGGGGGCCAGGGTCCTCACTTTGTAAACATCCTGAGCCTGTGCAAGAGGTGGGTATGGAGATGGTGTGGGTGTTTATTATAGCTAAATAAACCTATCCCTCTTTAACTTTGGGTGTCAGGTATTTTGTCCCAGCAACCAAAGAAAAGTAACCAAGACAGAATCTCCTATACAGAACAGCCTAAGGCGTTCCAGCTCTACTCTTTCAGGGGACATCTCCAAACCTTTCCAAATTCTTCCCACAAGCCATTCCCAAAGGCTCTTGAACTACATGTCCAGGTACAGTCACAGCAATGACCCCACTCCTGTACCAAATTCTGTCTTAGTTACTTTTCTCTCGGACACCCAAAGTTAAAGGAGGAAAGGTTTATTTAGCTCACAGTTTTTGGAGGTTTCAGTGCATAATGAGCTTGCTCCAAGGTAGGGTGGCAGGGCAGAGGGGCAACAGTTCATGGCCGTGGAAGACAGTAAAAGCAGCAAGAGCAAAAACGGGGAGAACAAGCCTCTTTTCCTCCTTTACATTGTATGCAGGCTACCCGCTATAGGGTGGATCCTTTACACCCATACCATTTCAGTGCCCTCTTGCACAGGCTCAGGATGTTTACAAAGTAAGGACCCTGGCTCCCTGCTGAGTCACTTAAACTTCTAAACTTCTCAGGTTGACACAATGTATCAACCATAAACCAGGGTTGGAAGTTTTTATCTTTCAGAGCTTGAAACACTTGGGTCCGAGCCCTCCTGACCTTTCAGGTTTGTTTAGAGAAGTGTGATGTAATTCTGATGGGCTTAACTTTGTATGTAATTTGTTGCCTTTAACAGCTTTTAAGATATTTGTCCCTGCCTGTAATCCCAGCATTCAGGAGGCTGAGGTAGGAGGATCACTGCCAGTTTAAAGCCAGCCTGGACTAGAAAGGGAGTTCAAGGCCAGCCTGAATTGCATAGCAAAACCCTGACTCAAAAAAAAAAAAAAAAAAGATTTATGTCCCTGTGATGAAGTTCTGGTACTTTGAGTATAATGTGGTGCAGAGATGTTCTCTTTTAGATACGGCCATTTAGGATTCTATATGTCTCGCTTACCCATATGTTTATTTTTTCCATGTATTTGGGGAGTTTTCTGCTAGTATTTATGTGAATAGGTTATTTTTTAATGCTATTTGTGGTGTCTTCTGATTTTCACTTATTCCAATTATTCTTAGATTAGATTTTTTTTGCATCATCTAGCAGTTGTTGGATCCATTTTTCATGTGTTTTTGTTGTTTTTAAGGTGTCTGTGAGTGATTGGTCTTTGAATGCATCATTTTCTTCTAGTTTTGATATTGTGTCTTCACATGGGTCACTTTTGCTTCCCATACTTTCAATGTAATTTTTCTTTTTTTTTCTTTTTGTGGCTACCCCGGGGTCGACCTCAGGACCTCGTGCACCAACAGGCACCCGTGCCGCTGAGCGATATCACCGGCCCCTTTTTCGTATGTGGGTTCCGGGAGTCGAACTCAGGCCCTCGCACTTGCAAGGCAGGCGCTTACGCCACTGAGCCATCTCACTGGCCCTCAATGTAATTTTTCATATCCTAGATTTCTGATTGAAACCTTTCCATGGACTCTAATTTTTTGAAACACTGTAATTTATGTCTTATAACATTTTGTTTACCTCATCTAGCTTTTTACTACTGTCTTCTGAAAACTGCTGCATCTTTTTGGTTTTTACTTACATTATCTGTTTAGTTATATCTCCTCTGATTCAGAAGAGTGTCTCTTTGATCTGTTTCCTAACCTCCTCTTTTATCCTTTGGAGTAATCTGGGTGTACAGTTTATGTTATTCTTCCCCTCTGTGCCCCCTGGATTGGTTTCAGTGGAGTTGGGAGACTTGGTAGGTATTTTGTTGCCTTGTCTTCTCATGTTTCATGGTTCTTATTTGTTTTTTTGTGTGTTGTATTGTGCTGAAGTTTGTGGATGTTTATAGTTTAGAGACTTTGTTTTTAGTATAGACATCTCTTTAGTTACTTTTCAATGATGTACTTTGGGTATGCCTAACTATAATTCTTTGCCACAGCTCCAAGATCTGAGTACCTTGTTTAATTTGAGGGAGGAGAAGGCAGTATAATTAGGCCAACAACCAAGTACTCTGGGAATATTATTAATGTCACAAAAGTAGTTTAAGTGTTAGTATAGAGAAATAGCAACAATTATGTGAACTTGTTAATATGAAGTGAATCTACAGCATTATTGTCCAAGACAAATTGGATATTAACACACTGGGCATGATGGCACACGCCTGTAATCCCAGCACTTGGGAGGCTGAGGCAAGAGGATTGCCATGAGTTTGAGGCCAGCCTGGGCTACATAGTGAACTCAAGGCCAGCCTGAACTACACAGTGAGACCCTGTCTCAAAAACACAAATTGGATATTAACATACCATAAGAACCAGTTATGTACCAACCTCAGTTCTAGAGAAGAAATCTGCAATTACAGTGTAAACATTAAGACAACCTTAACCATAACCTTAACCCCAGTAAACTGGTGCAGAAGAAATGAGGAAAGGAAAGAAGAGGAAAAGAAGTAAATGAAAACAAAACTAAAACTAAAAATAATACACAAATACACTCACACAAAAACAAAAATGAAAAAGAAACAAATAAAAAAATGAAATTTCTTTGTGATTTTGAGTGTGTGGTTTTCTTCCAGGATCTATAATTTTGTGGTAGTGTCCAAGTCAAGACATGTCCCTGCTCACATTAGTCAGATCCAGGTCTGTGCTGGATGCAGTCACCAGAAGGCAGCAGTATTAAGAGAGTGCCAATTCTGCCACTTTCAAATCCAGAACACCTCAGTCTGAGCCTGGTCTCTGGCCATTATGGTGGGACCTGTAGCCTTTACTTAAACCCCTCAAGGGGGTCTCTTGCCAGCCTAACTGCAGATCCCTGACTATGGCTGTCCCCATGACTGTCCATCTAGTCACTGTGGGACCATGACACTGGGAGCTCTGAAATGAAGCCAGTACATGAGTGCTCTGATTCCTGGGTTCAAACAATAAACCCCTCCCTGGAATGGCATTTGACCAAGCACTGTCTCCATGGAATATAATGGGTTCTTGGACTGGAATCTCTCACCAGCTTTTGCAGCTCACAGTGTTTGTGGTCCAATCTACTGCTTGTTTCTCCCTGATACTTTCACTTTGTCTCTGTAGATTTGGTCTTCTTTTCTATGGAGCCAGGAGCCAGGAGCCGGAGTGAAAGTGCAAATAGTTCCTTCCCTTTTTTGTGTTGTGTTCTGTCTCTTCAATTTCTCTGTAAGTTTTAATTTTCCTGTCATATCCTTCACTATTCCTGGGAATCTACTTCCCTCTTTTTTTTTTTTTTTTTTTTCTTCCCCAAGTTGTTATTTTCTAGTGTCTGGAATCTGAATCTGAGAGAGGCTGAGTTTTTGTTGCTCACCACACTCCATTTTTCTGAATGTCCCTCCATAACACAGTTTCCTTTTTTCACCTTTTCTTTTTTCATTCCCTTAGCTCTTTCCCCTTCCTCCTCCCTCCCTCCATCTCTTGATCACCTTCTCTTTTTTGTTTTTTGTTTTGTTTTGTTTTGTTTTTTTTTATTTTTTATTTTTTTTGTGGGTACCGGGGGGACGACCTCAGGACCTCACGCGCCAACAGGCACCCGTGCCGCTGAGCGATATCACCGGCCCCTTTTTTCGTATGTGGGTTCCGGGAGTCGAACTCGGGCCTTTGCGCTTGCAAGGCAGGCGCTTAAGCCGCTGAGCCGTCTCACCGGCCCTTGTTTTATTTTTTAAGACAGGGTTTCACTGCATAGTTCAGGCTGGTCTTGAACTCACTACATAGCTCAGGCTGGTTTTGAACTCACTGCGATACTCCTGCCTCAGCCTCTGGAGTGCTGGGATTACAGGCATGTGCCGCGATGCCCAGCTGTGATGCTCCTTTTAAACCAAATCCTCTCCAATTCAGAGAGCGAGGCAGCTCTGACAGCAGCACAGATTTATAGGGATGAAATATACCTTGCCCAACTGAAACCCATATCCAGCTGGGGGTCATAGCAGTTCCCCAAAAGGAGCTCCAATGGTACCCTAATGCCCAGGTGGGATGGGGCCTCTGGACACACAGAAATTTCCTTACCTAACGCAGAAGTTAGAGGCCTCTATAGGACCTGAATCAAATATCTAAAAATTCCAAACTGTCTATGGTGATCCTAGAAAAGGGAGAGAGTCCATTAGTCTTTCTTGAGTGACTCAAAGAAGCCATAATCAAACATATTTCCCTCCAACCCAGGTTGCTTAAAGAACACCTTGTTTTACAAGATAAATGTATTACCTAGTCCACCCTCAACATTTGGAGAAAGCTACAGAAGTTAGCTATGCAATTAGATCACACTCTACATAATCTACTAAGAATAGCCACCATGGTCTTTTTCAATCAAGATCAATAGGAGACCAAGGAGAAGGACCAAAGGGATAGGAAGAAGGCTGCTTTAATAGTGGCTGTCCTGCAGACCCACCCATCGGGGTTTCGGGGAATCTTCCATGGGTAGATGTTATAAATGTGGAAAGCTGGAACACTTCAAAAAGAAGTGCAGGGCCAGTGGGATGGCTCAGCGGTGTATGCGCCTATGTGGCAAGCACGAGGGCCCGAGTTCGACTCCCGGAACCCACATACGAAAAAAGGGCTGGTGATATTGCTCAGTGGCATGGGCGCCTGCTGGTGCACGAGGTCCTGAGGTTGACCCCCGGTACCCACAAAACAAAACAAAACAAAAACACAAAGGGAAGCCATCTGTAGTCAAATTTCTCTTTTTTTTTTTTTTTTTTTTTTTTTTAAGGAATGGAGGTGACAGGAGACAAAAATAAATTTCCAGCAAACAAATTTTGACAAACATTTTGAAACACAACCAGTTTAGAATGAACCAAGGACTTTAGACAAAATGAGAGGAAATTTAAACAAGAAACTCACCAGGGTGGTGGGGGGGTGTTGTAGCTCAGTGGTGCAGTGCCTGCATTGCAAGCATGGTATCAAAAAGAGAAACAAACAAACAAAAAAGAAACAAAGGAACTCAAAGTAAGCCAAGTAACTCCACGGTCAGTGGCACAGAAGGCACTTGCCTATATTTGCCACTAATCCAGAAAAGGGCAAGGAAAGCAGCTCTGTATAGTATCCTGGCCAACGTTACTCCACAGAATCTTCTTTTTTTTTTTTTTTTATTTTAAAGAGAAGAAAAAAACAAAACAAATCAAAAGAAGAACAAATTTTCAAAACAACATAATAGGAGGGTAACAATGGTTAATACATTACATATTACTATCTTTAAGTTAGTTATTCAGGACACCAGACATTAGCATTCAATTGTCCAAACATTATTGGCACAAACCTTACTCTTCAATGAACTAAGTAAAAATGGTAGTGTATCTATCTTAACCATCTTATATATATATATATATATATATATATATATATATATATATATACAATTTTTTTCCCTTTCCCTTCTTTCTTTTCCCTATTCCAGTCTCTCTTTCCTTTTGACCAGTTTCTTTTTGATTCACCATATCTATTGTACATTTTGGATCTTATTTACTCTTTCAGTTTCTCATACTAGAGAGATAATACGATGCTTACACATGTGCTTCTGGTTTATTTCACTTATGAGTATTTTCTCGAGTTGCATCCATTTACCTATAAAAGTCTCCAGTTTATCCTTCTTTATGGCTGAATAGTACTCCATTGTATAAAAATACCACATCTTTCTTATCCATTCCTCAGTTGATGGGCATTTGGGTTGTTTCCAAGATCTGGCTATTACAAATTGTGCTGCTATAAACATGGGTGCACATATATCGCTGTGGTACGATGTTTTTAATTCTTCTGGGAAGATGCCCAGAAGGGGAATAGCTGGGTCAAATGGGACTCCAACCCTAGTTTTCTGAGGAATCTCCACACTGACTTCCACAGTGGCTGTACCAGTCGACACTCCCACCAACAGTGAAGAAGGGTTCCTTTTTCCCCACAGCCCCTCCAGCATTTGTTATTAGTTGATTTCTTAATAGTAGCCATTCTTTCTGGGGTGAGATGGTATCTCAGTGTTGTTTTAATTTGCATCTCTCGAATGACTAGTGATGTTGCACATTTTTTTGTATATTTGTTTGCCATTAGTATTTCTTCATCTGAGAAATGTGTATTCATCTCAGATGCCCATTTTTGGAGTGGGTCTTTAAATTTGGGAGGTCTGATTTTTTTGAGTTCTTTATATGTTCTCGATAGTAGTCCTTTGTCTGAGGAACAGCTGGCAAACATTTTTTCCCACATTGTGGGTTGTCTCTTCACTCTGTTGGTGGTTTCTCTTGCTGTGCAAAAGCTTTTTAATAAGATGAGATCCCAGTTATTGATTCTTTGGGATAGTTCCCATGCGGTTGAGTTTTTATTCATAAAGTCTTTGCCTACACCAATGTCTCCAAGGGTTTTACCTATCCTACTTTCCAGCAGATTTAATGTTTCTGTTTTAATATTTAGATCTCTGATCCATTTTGAATTTAGTTTAGTGCACGGTGAAAGATATGGATCTAGTTTTAATCTTCGGCATGTGTAGAGCCAGTTTTTCCAGCACCATTTATTAAAGAGGCTATCTTTCTTCCAGCGAATGTGTTTGGCACCTTTGTCAAAGATAAGGTGGCTTAGTATGTCTGGGGTTGTTTCAGCATCTTCTAATCTGTTCCATTGATCTTCAGGTCTGTTTCTTTGCCAGTACCACACTCTTTTTATCACAGTAGCTTTATAGTATAATTTCAAGTCGGGGATTGTGATGCCCCCTGCCTTGCCTTTGTTGCCCAGAATTGCCTTTGCTATTCTAGGTCTCTTCTGATTCCAAATGAATTTTAGGATTGTTTTCTCTAATTCTGTGAGATATGCTGTTGGAATTTTGATTGGAATTGCATTAAATCTGTATAACAATTTTGGAAGTATGGCCATTTTCACTATATTGATTCTTCCTATCCAGGAGCAAGGGATATCTTTCCATTTTCTTTATTTTATTTTTTTTTTTTGTGGGTACCGGGGGGTCGACCTCAGGACCTCGTGCGCCAGCAGGCGCCCGTGCCGCTGAGCGATATCACCGGCCCCTTTTTTGTATGTGGGTTCCGGGAGTCGAACTCGGGCCCTCGCGCTTGAAAGGCAGGCGCTTAAACCGCTGAGCCATCTCACCGGCCCTCCATTTTCTGATATCCTCTTCAATCTCCTTTTTCAGAGTACTGTAGTTTTCAGTATAGAGGTCTTTTACATCCTTCGTGAGGTTGATTCCTAGGTATTTCATTTTTTTGGATGTTATTGTGAAAGGTATTGTTTCCCTAATTTCTCTTTCAGTAAGTTTGTTATTTGTGTACAGGAAGGCTATTGACTTTTGAGTATTGACTTTGTATCCAGCTACACTACTGAATTTGCTTATTAAATCTAGCAGTTTTTTAGTGGAGTTTTTGGGATCTTCTGTGTAGAGTATCATGTCATCTGCAAATAATGATAATTTAACTTCTTCCTTTCCAATCATTATTCCTTTTATTTCTTTCTCTTGTCTAATCGCTCTGGCTAAAGTTTCCAGAACTATGTTGAATAAGAGTGGGGACAGTGGACATCCTTGTCTTGTTCCTGATTTTAGAGGGAAGGCTTTCAGTTTTTGGCCATTTAGTATAATATTGGCTGTTGGTTTGTCATAGATAGCTTTTACCAGATTGAGATAAAGACCCTCTATTCCAATTTTCTGTAGGGTTTTTATCATGAAAAGGTGCTGGACTTTGTCAAAAGCTTTTTCTGCATCTATTGAGATAATCATGTGATTTTTGTCTTTGGTTCTGTTAATATGCTGTATTACATTTATTGATTTACGTATGTTGAACCATCCCTGCATCCCTGGGATGAATCCAACTTGGTCATGGTGTATAATCTTCTTGATGATTTGTTGGATTCTGTTTGCCAGTATCTTATTAAGGATTTTTGCATCTATGTTCATTAGGGAGATTGGCCTGTAGTTCTCTTTCTTAGTTGGGTCCTTCTCTGGTTTTGGTATCAGGGTAATGCTTGCTTCCAGGAATGAATTTGGGAGTATTGCTTCCCTTTCAATTTCATTGAAAAGTTTGAGAAGTAGGGGCATTAGGTCTTCTCTAAATTTCTTGTAGAATTCGGCAGTGAATCCATCAGGGCCTGGACTTTTCTTTGTTGGGAGGTTTTTAATTACATCTTCAATTTCATTGGTTGATATTGGTTTATTTAGGATTTTTAAATCTTCTTGATTTAGCTTTGGTAATTCATATGAATCGAGGAATCTGTCCATTTCTTCTGCATTTTCCATCTTAGTAGAATATAAATTTTCAAAATAGGTATAGATGATCTTCTGGATTTCTGCAGGGTCCGTCGTGATATCACCCTTTTCATTTTCAATTGCATGGATTTGAGTCTTTTCTTTTCTTTTTTTAATAAGGTTGGATAAGGGTTTGTCAATCTTATTTATTCTTTCAAAGAACCAACTTTTTGCTTCATTGATTCTTTGTATTGTTTTTTTATTTTCCAATACGTTAATTTCTGCTCTGATCTTTATAATTTCCTCCCTTGTACGGGCTTTTGGCTTAACCTGCTCTTCTTTTTCTAGAAGCTCGAGGTTCACCCTTAAGTTGTTTATTTGCACTTGCTCTATTTTCCTGATATAAGTATTTAATGCTATAAATTTCCCTCTTAGGACTGCTTTCATTGTATCCCATAAGTTCCGGTATGTTGTACTGTCATTGTCATTCAGTTGTAGAAAGTGACTAATTTCTTCTTTAATTTCATCTGTGACCCATTGGTTGTTCAGGAGGATGCTGTTTAATTTCCATGTGTTTAGGGAGTTTTTGTGGGATCTTTTGCCATTGATTTCCAATTTCATTGCACTATGGTCTGATAATATGCATGGGATAATTTCAATTCCTTTGCATTTACTTAAGCAGGTTTTATGAGCTAGTATGTGGTCTATTTTGGAGAACGTCCCATGTGCAGCTGAGAAAAATGTGTATTCTGATGTTGTGGGATGGAACACTCTGTAGACATCTACTAAGTCCATTTGTTCAAAAGTTTGGTTCAGTTCTACTATTTCATTATTGATTTTCTGTCCAGTTGATCTATCTTTTTGTGACAGTGGAGTATTGAGATCTCCCAATATAATTGTATTAGTGCTTATTTGATTTTTCATGTCCTTTAGTACTTGTTTTATATAGCTGGGTGCATTGGTATTTGACGCATATATATTTATGATCGTTATCTCTTCCTCTTGGATTGTTCCCTTTACAAGGATGTAATGACCGTCTTTATCTCTCTGAATCCTTCTTGGCTTGAAGTTCACTTTGTCTGCAAAAAGAATAGCTACCCCTGCTTTTTTCTGGGTTCCTGTGGCATGGAGTATTGTTTTCCATCCTTTGACTTTCAGTCTATGAATTTCTTTCTGAATTAAATGTGTTTCTTGTATACAGCATATTGTTGGATCTTGCTTCTTGATCCATTTCGCCAGTCTGTGCCTTTTGATTGGTGAATTGAGACCGTTAACATTGATGGTTAAAACTGATATGTATTGACTTGTCATGATATTTTCCTGTTGTTGGTTCCCACTCTTTGTTTTTCTGCTTTCCGGCTATTTAATTATTTGCCCTGCCTGGTGGATTCCTTCTGTTGGGGTTCCTATCTCTTTCTAGAATGTCCTTCAGAACGTTTTGGAGTGCTGGTTTGGTGGTCATAAATTTTCTCAGATGTTCTTTGTCATGAAAGTATTTTATTTCTCCATCAATTTTGAAAGATAGTTTTGCAGGGTACATCAATCTGGGCTGAAAATTATTTTCCTTTAGAGCTTGCAATACATCATTCCAAGCTCTTCTTGAATTGAGGGTTTGTGCTGAAAAGTCAGCTGTGATTCTGATGGGTTTTCCTTCATAGGTGATTTGTCTCTTCTCCCTAACAGCTTTTAAGATTCTGCCCTTCTGTTGAATTTCTGGGATCTTGACTATAATATGTCTGGCTGAAGTTTTTTTTTGATCATGCCTAGTTGGTGTTCTAAAAGCTTCACTTCTAGGGGTGTCAAATTCCTTTTCTCTTCCAGGAAAGTTCTCCCTGATTATGTCTTTGAACAAGGTTTTAATGTCGTTGATGCTATCCCCTGCTTTTTCATTTATTCCAATTATTCTTAAGTTGTTCATCTTTGAGTCATCTAGCAGCTGCTGAATTGATTTTTCATGGTCCCTTGCTATTTTTAAGAATTTTTCCATTTCATGATCACTAATTGCAAGCCTGTCTTCTATATCTGAGATCCTGTCCTCGCATTGGCTTATTCTGCTACAAATACTTTCAATGGAATTTTTTATCTCTTGGGTATCCGCTTGAATCTGCCTTATGGATTCCATTTCTTTCCTATGCTGAGCATTCATGGTTTCTATAGTTTTCTTAAGTTCATCTATTTTTTTGTCTGTATCAACTATAGTGTCCTTAGGCATGGTCTTCATTGTAGACATTATCTCTGCAGTTATCTGTGAGATTATTTCTGTTTTAATTTTTTCCAGAACCTCATTCAGTTGCTTTGTTGTTACCACTTCAGATAGGCCAGGTGGGTGGCTTTCGGATTGTCCCACCTCGTTGCTCCCTAGGTTTGCCTTTGGTGAATTGGATGTGTGGGGTTGCATCTTGTTTAAGTGTCGTCTCATTTTTTCTTTCTTTAATTCCTGGGGTGATGTTTGCAAATTACCTATAGTAGGTTACTTTATTGCTAGTGTTTAAGATCTTTAGAAGATGACTACTTCTCTGCAGTATCTTCCAAGTGGAGCTTGCTTTTAGGTTTTGAGCTTTCTGCCAGATCCTACCTCTTCAATTCGTTGGGTATGCGAAGTTGCTACCTGTTTGGCCCAGTCCTTGATTCTTTGGTACTGTGCCACTGTATTTTCTGTGTCCCTTAGTCAATCTCAATCACGAAATATCAGGAAGGAAAGATGTTTAGAACAATTATTTCACATTTGGCTATAATGTTAACTAAAGCATCAAACACAGCCTAGAAAATGACAGACTGAGCTAACCAGTTATTTACCACTTTTAGCTGTATAGAGTTGCAGTTATATAACAAAATCTAAAACACACCAGAAAAATTATATGCAGTATACAAGTCCTGTGTATGTCAATTTTCCCCTGAGGAGTTTAAATTTAAAATGAGTTAAGGAGGAAATAGAGTGTTGGGAGAATAGGAAGGAATTAGATGTAAGGTTAGAGGACCAAGAGGGATCCCACTAAAATTGGGACACTGGTGCAGAGGACTGGTGGTAAAAAGAGAAGGAAGGGATAAAAGGAAGAACAGATCACAACCACAATCACAAAGAAGTTAGAGGCGCTGTTTACACTCATATAAAAAACCAGAGAGAATAATGAAGGAAAGAGCAAATACACATACAGAAACAAAAACGAAGATAAAAACAATAAAACAGACAGATCAAAAATATAACCCCACCAAAAAACAAAACAAAACAAAACAAAAACAAAAAAACCCTTCGCCAGAACAAAAAACAAATCAGTGAGAAAAAAAAATAATAAAAAATAAAAATAAAAATAAAAATAAAAAAATAAAAAGAATCAGTTCCAGGTGTTGACTCTGCTGTAGGCAGTTACCCTGTGGTGACAGAGTCCTGTTCTGTGCAGGTCCGTTCCAGTAAGCCAGGAGCGCCCTCTGGCGGGCGGTGAGCAGATGCGCATACTTTCAGGCAGAGACCAGTCTAGCTCGCCTCCGCTCTCAGCGCCCTTTCACGATCCCTGGGCCTGAGAGGCTCAGCGCGCTGTCCGGAGCGCGGGTTCCCTGCACTGGTTCCTGCCGCTCTGGTTTTTCGCCACGCCCCCCACAATGGCGCCGGGCCAGTCGCTCTCTGGCGCGGGACAGGTGTGGCTGAGAGTCCAGTCTCGTTCGCCTGCTGACCTCAGCACACTTTCGTGGGCCTGAGAGGCCCCGTGCTGCCCTGTCCGGAGCACAAGTTCCCAGAGCAGTTTTCGAGCCGCTCTGAGTTTCGCCACACCCCCCACAATGGCGCCCGTCCGGTCGCTCTCTGGCGCGGGGCAGCTGTGGCTGAGAGACACTCACCGCTGGTCAGCGCCGTTCTCCGCCGCTCCCCTGCCCCGCCGCTGTCTCAGGATCCTCCGTGGGGGCTCCCTGGGCACCAGCTGCCACCGTGTGTCCGTAGAATTGAGCCTCTGCGGCGCTGCAACTCCCGGGATAGTGGAAGGTGCGCGCGCGCGGTCTGCTCCTTCTTTCCTTCTTCTTTGTTGGAAGTCACCCATCACTGGTGCGGGGGGTCCCAGATTGCGCTTCAGAACTTCTCTGGGTTTCGGGGAGGCATCTCCCCCCCTCCTGCGCTTTCCGGGTCGCTATATTCCCATGTTCCAATGGTAACTTTTAGAGAGAGTTTCGCTGCCTGCTTCTTACTCATCCGCCATCTTGAGGTCCTCCCCCACAGAATCTTCTTAAGAACAGCTGCAGGAAATCGGAATATGCTTTTAGTTACACAAGCCATGTCGTCTCACAATAAAAGCTTTTCTTTTTTTTTTTTTTTTTTTTTTTTTGGGGGGGTACCGGGGGTCGACCTCAGGACCTCGTGCGCCAGAAGGCGCCCGTGCCGCTGAGCGATATCACCGGCCCCTTTTTTCGTATGTGGGTTCCGGGAGTCGAACTCGGGCCCTCGCGCTGCCAGGCAGACACGTAGGCCGCTGAGCCATCTCACTGGCCCCAATAAAAGCCTTTCTAAAATCAGGTAACTAGAACTTCTCTAGGGAGTTACAAAATAGCAGAGGCACTCTTATTCCTGAGCAAATCACAACAGAGCTCCTCAAACATACCACTAGTGTTTCTATCCTCTTAAAATCTCTTAATCCAATCTTTTTGGAAACAAATGATTCAAGAATCTTGAACTGTATATTGGGTCATGAAGAAACCTCAGAAAGGCTTAGAGCCCTGAATAGAACATCCAAAGACAAGGAAAAGTAAGGACAAAGCCTAGAGTCTCTGTAGGATGAATTTAACCTCTAACTGCATACTACCTCAGAGGCTATTGTCCTGTCCAAAAAGAAGAAGCTCCCTAGCCAAACTGAGCACTCCTCTGGGTCCTAAAGTGGGAGTCCTTTCCTACCTTACATTCATATTGTGAAGAAGACACAGTTTGGGTGTCCCCTTCATTATAGAATACTGGCCATAACTCATGCAGTTAGAATGCAGCTCCTACAACATACTGAAACCCTGCTGCCCATCCTAGAATAAAGGTAGTTATAAGAAGAGAAAGAGGGCCAGTGATATGGCTCAGTGGCATAAGCACCTGCCAGCAAGTGCAAGGTCCTGAGTTCGACTCCCAGTACCCCCATAAAAAAAAAGAAGAGAAAAGAAACCAAAGCAAACTGAAACAAATGGTACACTAAACCAACAAAGCAAATGTCTAGAATTTTTTTTTTACTTCTGAATCCCTTTACACACCAGTTAGTGCCCCCAAATGACCTGCAGTAGGTCCAGTTGGCCATAAATGGTAAAGATCCTCTCTTCACCCAGTGGCACTGCCTAACAAGCTAAAAGAAGGTCTAAATCAGTGATGAAAAAACTTTTAGAGCTTTCAATAACAGAGAACCAGCAGTGGCACACTTGCCATAGATTCACCACCACTGGTCTAAACGGTGGAAACAGTAGAGCCTTGAGTGCACGTTCCAGTGGGAAAACAGGTGGAGATCACCTCTCCCCAAACACCCCCTTTCCATTTATTCATGAAGGTGTTTAAAGGCAGCTGAGGCCACGAGCAGAAGGGAGATTCCCAGGTGCAAAAGTATCCCCAGCAAGTGCTGGAATGTCCCTTGAGTCCTGACCATGGGTTCAGCTAGCCACAAGCAGTCAGTCCCTTTTACTAAGCGCCTGCTGGGAGGTATGCCTCTCAGGATCTGAGACGTACCTCCTGCCTAGCTCGCCAAAACCGTTACTGGCCAACTGGATTTATACACTTAGTTTGCTTTCTGCTGGCCAGATCAAAGGAAGCCATGTATTTTGGTGAAAAGTTCTTATTCAAAGCTAGCTTTGAGGAGATAGTGAAGACCCATTTGCCTCAAATCAATTGTCTCCCCTGAAGCTGCCCACACAGCTAGAGGCCGACAGGTGGGTAAAGGTCCTTTATGGTAAGGAAGGGGGGGACACAGAGAGACAATGCAATCTTTATACTTCCTTTACCATTTCCTATCATTTTCAACTCATCTTACTTTTTCTTGTGGAAAGGAAACTGGGTTCAGGCCTCCTAGGCCAGCATCTGCCTATTCTATCACTTCTGGTCTGAGGAGAGGAGGGGTTGTTAGCTATGTGCCCACTGGAAGGAAGTTTGGAGAAGCTGCTTATCTTTAAAAGAAAAAAAATCTAATTTATAAAGTTCAGTTGTGCAGTGCCAGTTACAGAATGAGTGAATAAGGAGGACATGAGTGAGTGAAGGAGGGAAGGATAGACTGAGGGAATGAGGGACTGCAGAAATAAACGTGTGGGAATGAGAGAATGGTTGAGCAAGGGAATGAGTGAGTGAGGCTGAGAATGAGAGGGACCCAGGGCAGGAGAGAGGGAAGGAAGGAGGAAATGGTTTTACATGGGGTGACCCTCGCTAAATGGGCGTTATCCACTCATTCATTCGTTCAGCCCCGTCAGGCGTCAGGAGCAGAGAAAGGTGGGATGCGGCCTTGGCAGTGCTCGCCCTTCTGGAACACCTCAGGACGGACAAGAGCCGCCTGGCTGGCAATCTGCTCCCGGAAGCCAGAGGGGCACGCTCCCACGCTCCCGCCCCGCCCCGGGCAGCCCCTCCGGCCTCCGCGGGCACCTGCGCGCCTGCGCGGCGCGCTCACGTGACGCCCAGGGCCCTGCCCCCTCCTCCCGCCTCCCGTGAGTGCGGCCTCGGCTAGCTGCGGCACCAGGTCAGCTGTAAGGCGTGGGCTGTGGGAACCCGCGGGCGGCCCGCGGCAGGCTGTGGGCTGCGGGCAGGCGGGCGCGGGGCCCAGAACGAGTGAGTGGCGTGGGAACGCGAGGGTAGGCGCGGGCCAGAGGCTCAGGACAGCGGCCAGAGGCGAGTCCGTGTCCTGACGTGGCGGGGGCGCGCCAGACAAGACCCCCGTGCGCGGCCCCGGCTGGAAACTGGCCCTTTGCGGCGGGCTGGGGCCTGGAGTTTTCGCGCAGCTGCAGGCCGAAGGGCCACGTCGCTTTCTGACCTGCCTTATCGCTCGCGGCAGGCCGAGTGTGGCATTCCCTGGCCGTGACCCTTGGCGCTGCGCGGGTTGGACCTGCAACAGGCGGGCGGATCAGGGTGTGGATGCTGCCAGCCAGCGTGACTTCGGCCTGCCGCGCCTCAGTTTCCTCCGCCGCGCATCCTGGGCAGGGGTCGAGGTTTCGGAGACTCCAGCGGTGGGCGCCCAGCCTCGCCAGCTCGCCCACTTGCCCGATTTCCTGAGAGAAGGCAGAGATCGCGCTGTAAATACCAAGTCTCCGGGTTTCGAAGCGTCCGCTTCCAGGTCCCACTATTTTAGTTGTTAAGCGGACGGAATAGAATGGATCTGTGCCCGCGCAAGAGGGACGCTGCAACCTTCTGCCCCTATTTCCTCCCCGGAGTCCCTCGCTGCGGGCCTCCATAGGGTTGGGCCTGGAGCATCGAGATGCTGCGAGTCTGCGCTCTAGGAAACTTAATCCAGAGCTCATGGTCTCGGCATCCTGTGAAAGATCCCCATTTATAAATTGGGGTCCACTCCGTCCTCAGTTCTTCCCAAACTGTCCCTTTTGCCTTCGTTGCAAATCTTCATACTGTCAGGGATTGGGGTTCGTTGGGGGTTATGTTGAGGTCCTACAGAAGAGTGAGAACGGTTATTCAGTAAATGGTTGTTGAGCTGAAAATTTTTCTAGAATGTTGACTGTCATTTATACGTTCATAAAAATTCATTTTAGGGCCGGTGAGATGGCTCAGCGGCGTAAGCGCCTGCCTTGCAAGCGCAAGGGCCCGAGTTCGACTCCCGGATCCCACATACGAAAAAGGGGCCGGTGATATCGCTCAGCGGCACAGGTGCCTGTTGGCACGCGAGGTCCTGAGGTCGTCCCCCCGGTACCCACAAAAAAAAAAAAAAAAAAAAAAAAAATTCATTTTACATCTTTAACTTTGTACCTATTTGGGACATAAAGCTTGCTTTCTGCCCGCTCTCAACCCACGGAATGGAGGGACCTTGATTGTGAAGGCTAGACTTGAGGATCTTAGGGACTGGGATGGGCAGAGGACTAAGGAGGTGTTTCAGGATAATGTATCCTTTTGGCAAATGAAAAGTCAGGATTCCAGTGATCGAACTCTTTAAGAGCATTTTTTTTTTTTTAATTACAGAAAAACGCGGATCAGAAAGGAATAATGAGGGCTGGTGAGATAACTCAGCGGCATAAGCGCCTGCCTGGCAGGCGCGAGGTCCTGAGTTCGACTCCCGATACCCACAAAAAAAAGAAAAGAAAGGAATAATGAGGGATATGCTACCTATTCTAATTCTTTTAAGGAATATTGTCAGTTACATTAATATAGACTCTGAAATGGTATTTTTAGCGAAAATGTAAAAGAAACATTCTTGGTGAACTAAACAGTGGCCTGAATCAGGTTCTTATTATTTGTGGGTGAAAGAATAAATCGGTATAACCTCTGTGAAGGACAATTGGGCAGTGTCCATTGAAATCACAAGTATAGATCCTGACACGGTGGTGCATATCTGTAATCTCAGCACTTGAGAGGCTAAGGTAGGAGGATCTGTATTTTGTTTCTGGTTTTCTTTTCTTTTCTTTTTTTTTTTTTTTAGACAGCGTTTCACTATGTAGTTCATGCTAGCTTTGAAGTCACTATGTAGCCCAGGCTGGCCTCGAACTCAAAGTGATCCTCCTGCCTCAGCCTCCCCAGTGCTGGGATTATAGGCATGCACCACTACACCCAGCAGGTGGATCTTGAATCTGAGGCCAGTCTGGGCTACATAGTGAGACCCTGTCTCAAATAAAACAAAACAAATATGCATTAAAAACAATGACACAGAAATTCTCCATCTAGGAAATTTTCCACATCTAGGAAGATGTGCTTCATGTATGGCACATCTAAATGATTTTCAGTGCCTAACTGCAGTAGTGAACAATGGGAGGAAACCCAGATGTCTCTTTAGAAATGGTTAAGTAAACCGTGTTTATCCATAGGATAAGCTGTGGGAGGGGTGATGAAGATAAGAGAGCTCATGGAAGAGGGGAAGGAAGGTTGTAGATTTGCATATTTGCCTGAGACTCTATAGAGCCTTCTGGAAGGGTATCCTAGAAAGTGAATAGTAGTTTCCTTCGGAGAGGATCTGGTTGGGTCATAGTGGAATGGCAGTTTAAGTTTTATAGAATACCTCTCTTTTGAATATGAATCATGTGAATGTATTATGTATTAAAAAATACATTTGAGAATTTTGCTACTAAACATCTCAAACCTATCAAAGTTCATGGAATAACATTCCTATCACGTCTTAATTTTTCGTGTATGGGAGATGGCGGAGATCAACCGGAGGGCTTCAAGGATGCTTGTTGAATGCTTTATTACTGAGCTACACCCCCAGCCCATTTTTTTTTAATTTTTTTTAATTTTTTTTTATTTTTTTTTTTGTGGGTACCGGGGGGTCGACCTCAGGACCTCGCGCGCCAATAGGCACCCGTGCCGCTGAGCGATATCACCGGCCCCTTTTTCGTATGTGGGTTCCGGGAGTCGAACTCGGGCCCTCGCACTTGCAAGGCAGGCGCTTATGCCGCTGAGCCATCTCACCGGCCCCCATTTTTTTTTTAAAGAGAAGAAAAAACAAAACAAATCAAAAAAGAACAAATTTTCAAAACAACATAATAGGAGGGTAACAATGGTTAATGTATTATGTATTGTTATCTTTAAGTTAGTTATTCAGGATACCAGATATTAGCATTCAATTGTCCAAACATTACTGGCACAAACCTTACTCTTTAACGAACTAAGTAAAATTAGTAGTGTATCTATCTTAACCATTTTATATATATATATATATATATATATACATATACAATTTTTTTCCTTTCCCTTCTTTCTTTTCCCTATTCCCCCATCCCAGTCTCTCTTTCCTTTTGACCAGTTTCTTTTTGATTCACCATGTCTACTGTACATTTTGGATCTTATTTACTCTTTCAGTTTCTCATACTAGAGAGACAATACGATGCTTACACATGTATGTCCGGTTTATTTCACTTACTTTTTTTTTTTCTTAAAAATTTCTTTTTTCCTCCCTGGAGATAATGATAACACTGAATTTGGCATTTTGTATTCCTATAAATGTGTTTAGATTGTTTTATGCCATATCTATAAGCAATATTGGATAGTATCATTTTGCATGTCTTCAGACTTTTTAAATTGAAGGTATTTACAAAAGTTGTATTACACCATTCTACACTTTGTTTTCTCTCTGCATGACATTGAGATTTTAAGACAGATAGCTGTACCCTAGGTTCTAATTTGCTCATTTTAACTGTTGTCTATGGTTCTGTTGAAACACTGTGCCCCAACACCCATTCTGAGGATGAACATTTTGGCGGTGGTCGTTGCTTGCTTCATAAATGCAGTCTTGAATGTTGTTGACTCTGGGCTGTGATTCTTCATAACAGGGAATTGGTTCTTTTGTCTTTGCATGCCCCTCAGCACTTAACTGAGTTCCTTTAATTGTGCTTGATAAATATGCTTTGCCTGCCCAAGGAAGCAGTCTTCCTGTTTTACTGTACTCATTCTTGGGGTCGGTGTTTAGGGGTAGCTGCCGCCCATCCCTTCCCAAGACGGTAAATGGGCTGCTGTGATCATAGCTATGGGGACCCTTCACTTGAGGGCTTGATGTCTGTTGAAGCAATCAGTCCTTACAGTCACCCCCACAGGAGGCCCTCTTGATTCCATGGTGGTGATTCTAACTATGTAAGCAGCAGAGACCACCAGCCTTGTGTAAAGGCAACATGGCATGGAATTTATTGTATCCAGGCAGAGTCTGCCCTGAACAAAGAGAAGTGTGTCTCTGTTATAGGGATGGAGAGAAGGCAGGGGATGTTAGGCAGGAAGATCCCAATGAACATCTGTGTTTAAAGTTTTCTGGCAATCTTGAATTTCAGTGGGCAAAGTCCTTTGAAGTGTCCGGTGTAAATTTTAGGGTGTCTCCAGATGTCCCCAGGACTTGCAGAGTTCCTTGTCCTATCTTACCTCCTTTCCTGTGCTTGTCGATGACAGCCTTGGGTGCAGAGCTAAGAGCTGAGTTCCCTGCAAGACGTAGTGCTTCTGCTGGCAAGCAGGTTGGGGCCTAGAAGAGTCAGGTCTGGTTGGAGACTTATAGAGTTGAGGAAGCTGAGGTTTAGAGAGAAGAGCTAGTGTCCAGAGTTAGCAGTAGTTATCAGTGATACAGGCATTCTCAAGAAGCCTAAATTTTGTGGGCCAATAAGTTGGTTTCCATTGTTTGGGCATGTTTGTCATGTTCATAATAAGGTGATACAGGTAAAAGTGATCAAGCTAGACCATGACCAATATAGAGTTATGAGAGACAGACGGCCTAGGAAGGAGACTGAAGGTGTTCAGAGGATGACAGTTATCCCTTATGGTCTAAGAACCAGTGACAGTGCAGGGGAAAGGAGGCCTGGAGAGTTTTGAGCCAG
Organism: Erethizon dorsatum; assembly: GCA_028451465.1. NCBI lineage: Eukaryota > Metazoa > Chordata > Mammalia > Rodentia > Erethizontidae > Erethizon > Erethizon dorsatum. Next base: position 99,393,532 of record CM051830.1, on the reverse strand, counting down.
ATCACAGGGGAGCCCCAAGTGAGAGACAGTAGGGGGCCCAGCACTTGAGAAGTCAACATACTTGGGGCATTTTACAACCTTTGTGTGGCCTGGACAGGAGCCTAGTCAGAATAAGCAAGAGGTAGGGAAACCGGTTGAGGCATTATTCCTGTGATCAGACCCAAGGGTGGCTGTGGAGGAGTAAAGGGGTGGCTAAATCAGGGAGAGGTGCAGGAATCAGAACCAGAGGGTCTGATAAGGAAGAGACTGTTAAGACCAGAAAGTTTCTGATGTGGGAATGGTTAGCTGTACCAGTGACAAAATAGACCAGTTGGTAAGGCTTCTGGCTGAATTAGGTTTTGAGCTGGAGGTGCAATTGTGAATGCAGGCCTGGAGGAAGGGGTAGCTGGAGCAAGGTGTGCCTTAGGAAAGGTAGGAGTCAGAGAAGGGGGAATTGCCATAGGGTAGAGTTTCCAGGCAAGAGAGAATCCCGAGCCAGAGGTGGTCAACTGGGGCTAATCCTTAGTTCTAACCATCTCTGGGGTGTTGGTGAGAAAGATGAGCCAGTCCAGGGTGGGAGAAAGGAGTGGGTAGGTGGGCCAAGTGTAGAAGGCAGACTGAAGAGAATTGAGTGGGTCTGATGGGAGACAGAGGGTCCAGAGCCCACAGGTCTCAGAAGAGGAGGAGGTAGGTGGTGGGAGGGGTGCTCCTGAGCCTCAGCAGTGAAGAGGGAGACCTTGTCTTTTAGGCCAGTTTTAAGATCATTTTTCATTTTGCTTTTAAAGACATAGCAAGGAATTGGAGAAGAGATACATTTTGGGGAGGGGAAAATGGGGTGATGCAAGGTGGAAAAGGCAGATACTTATGGCCCTGTGACTGACTGCTCCATGGCTGAAAGCATGTGCAGTTTGGCCACATCTCACGTGCGGACGGGAGACTCCTTGTCTCAGGGCAGTTGGCTGTTCGTGGTCATTTTTGGTTCATTTACAGTCTGTGTGTGGCAAATGTATGTTTGCAGTAGTTTTGTTTTCCTGGTTGGCTTTCTGCAGCTCTCATTCCATCAATTTGCAGTTTTCAGGCATACCAACTCAATTATTAGAAAGTAAGCTTGAACTTAAAATGTGATGTGATGATCTTGAATCCACCAGCCCTAGTGCATTCAAGTTACCATGCTTGATTTCAAACTTTTTTTTTTTTTTTAAACTCCTGATAAAAGAAGCTAAGACCTGGAAACAGCACCCTGGCTCCCACCTCCCAGGGAAGGGGTTCTAAAAGCTGACCACCACTCAGGCCTTACCTCATTTCTTCCCCTCCTCTCCCCTCCCCTCCTCTTCTCTCCCCTCCTCTCCCCTCCCCTCCCTTCCCTTTCCCTCCCTTCTCCCTCTCCTGTCCTTTCCTTTCCTTTCTTTGCTTTCTTCTTGTTTTTTCAGGGCTGGGGATCAAACTTGGGTCTTTGTGCATGCTAGACAAGCATTCTACCACTGAGCTGTACCGCCAGCCTCTGGGTGGGTACTTTTGACTTTGTTTTTACAGTTGAGAACCCCAAGGCTCAGGTTGGTGTTGTTGTGAGTACTTGGGTGGTGGGTCTCCAACCCAGATCAGTCTGTCTCCCCAAAACCCTGTTTCACTGCAATGCTAAAGGAGACAAAATAGGATGAAGATTCTTGTGGATGAAGGGACACAGGTCATCAGGAAGAAGGCCAAGTTGTAGCAGAGGTGAAAGGGGGCAGGGAAGTAGAGGGCATGGAATCAGAGGGCAGGCACAGGAGTAGAGTGAGCAGCAGCTACCACAGGGCACACAGCAGACCAGTCTCTGTATGATAGTGTCACCTGCCTGCTCACTCATTGTCCTTTCTGTCTTGCCAGCAGACAGATCACAGTGGTGGGGGCTGGTGTGGCATTCAGGATGGCAGAGGAGCAGGAGTTCACCCAGCTTTGTAAGTTGCCCACACAGCCCTCCCACCCACACTGTGTCAACAACACCTACCGCAGTACAAAGCACTCCCAGGCCCTGCTCCGGGGGCTTCTGGCTCTCCGGGACAGTGGAATCCTCTTTGACGTTGTCCTGGTGGTGGAGGGGAGACACATTGAGGCCCATCGAATCCTCCTGGCTGCGTCCTGTGATTACTTCAGGTAGGCTGCTTAACCTGTTTTTTTTTTTCAAGGACAATAACACAGGTGATCTCGGCTCTACTAGGCATGTGTGCTGGCACTGAAGGTGCCAGGTCTCAAACTGACCTTGGAGCCTCTTCATTGCCTATTGTGGAGACTCTTGCGACAACTGTGAGACTAGAAGAGTTTTAGAGTGTGTTTTTCTTTCAGCTGTCCCATGTCTTAGTCATCTTTTTTCAAAAGATAATTGTGCTTGGGCTGGTCATGGTACACACCTGTAATCCCAGCACTCAAGAGGCTGAGGCAAGAGGATTGCCACAAGTTTGAACATATCAAGACCCTATATCAAACAAAACAAAACAAAACAAAAAAGAATTATGTTTGGTTTTATTTGTAATGTCATATTTTATAAAATGAATCTGGGGCCGGTGATACAGCTCAGTGGCATAAGTGCCTGCCTGGCAGGTGCGAGGTCCTGAGTTCAACTGCCAGTACCCGCATATAAAAAAATAAAAAATTAAATAAATAAATAAATAAATAAATATAAAATGAATCTAAGACTGCTATTACAATATCTTAGTATAAAACAGATTTGTATTTTATTGTACTTTGGGTTCCATTCCCATCCCATTTTCATTTTGAAGAATTTGAAATCTATGTAAAAGTCAAAAGAACTATATGATGAATACCTGAATACATACCAACTGTGAACACTCTGTTACATTGCTTTCTCTCTTAAACTCAGACCCTTTATTAAGATGTTAAGACACTTAAAGGTAGGTATGGTGGCATACACCTGAAATCACTGCACTTAGGAGATGAGGCAGGAGGATCAAGAGCTTGAAGCCAGACTGACCTACATAAAGAATTCCACCCAGCTGGCTTTTTTGGGTGAACTCTGTCGGAAAACAAAACAAAAAAACACATGATGACATTTTAATCCCCACCCACCCATTATTGTAATGCCAGCTAGGAGATCCATGTGAGCCCTGGTCATTCCTCTGCCACCCTGCAGGTGCTGAAACACAAAGCCAGGTGGTTATTACTGTATGCACACTGTCCACACAGCTACATGATATTTGGAGTTACCCCTTTTCTGGCTCACTATTCTCATCCTTGGGTATCAGCCTCTGGCCCTCCCATTGGGCTCTGTGGCCTCTCCAGCATTTCTCATGGCTCCCTGCATGACCTCATATTAGCACTGGAAAGAACTCATGGCTTGTTTCTCTGACATATGGGGTTGGAATCTCTTATTCTAGTGTCTAGCATGTTGTATTGGGATTCTCAAAGAGAGACAGAACCAACAGTCTATAGATATGTGAGAGGAGATTAGAAGGATTGGTTCACGTGATTCTGGAGGCCCAGAGTGTGATGATAAGCCATCTGTAAGCTGGAGTCCTTGAGATGCCAATAGCATAGCTCAGTGTTTTATTTTCCTTCTTTTTTGGTACTGGGGATTGAACCCAAAGCCTTGTGCTTTCTAGGCAGGTAGTTCACCACTGAGCTACATCCCTAGCCTGACTCCTAATCTGAAAACCTCAGAACCAAGAAGACTTATGATTTAATTCTCATTCTGAGTCCGAAGGCCTGAGGATCTCAGGGGAGCTGTTGATGGGAGTCTTAGAGTCCAAAGGCTAGAGAGCCTGAGTTCTGATATCCAAAGGCAGGAGACAAAGAGTGTACCAGATACAGGATGGGAGAGAGAGAGAGAGAGTGAAGTAGAGCGAGATAGATAAGGAGACAGGGAGATAGATAGGGATAGGGAGGGAAGAGAAGAGCAGAGGGGAGAGGAAGAGAAGAGAAATCTCATTCTGTCCGTGCTGTTTTCCTTCTCTGTGGGCCTTAAGTGCCTAACCACACAGGGACTTGATGGATTTTCCCCCTTCAGCCCACCAACTCACATGCTAACATCCTCTGGAAACACCCAGAAAAAATGCTTTCCCAGTTATCTAGGTATTTCTTACTCCAGTCAAGTTGACACCTAAAATTAGCTGTCACAAGTGGTTGTCACATGGATATTCAAACAATAGCCATGACTTAAATCACTTTCTGTACTCTATTTCCCCTGTTGTCTGGGTGGCTATGCACCCTGAAGAGGAGGGCTCCACTACCCTCCTTTCGAAGAGTCTGAGCCTCAGAAGGAGGGAGGGCCCCCAGTCAGGATGGCAGGACTCATACCCCAGACATTCCATGCCAGTTCTGCTTAATTGTTTTGTCTTCCAGGCTCAGTAGTAGTTCCCATCATTTTTATCATTTTAAGCATTATTAAGCAGAATACTTCCATGTGTTTTAAGTGCCTCATAGTGAATGTGACAGAGGTGTCAAGGAGCAGCAGCATTAGGGGATTTAGCTGTAGTCTTTAATAAATTTAACATCATGGCCAACACCTATAATCCCAACACTCTGGGAGGCTGAGTCAGAATGATTGCAAGTTTGAGCTTAGTCTAGGCCACTTAATACTTAGTAACATCCTCTGTTAAAAAAAAAAAAAAAAAAAGCGGTGGCGGAGAAGTCCAGAGCGCAGTTGGCGGCGGGATCCACAGCAGCAGCAGCAGCAGCCACAAGCCCGGCGTTCCTCCCGGCAGCCGCGCTGCTCGCTGCTTGCTGAGCCCACGCACCCTCACGCCATTGGCTCCCCCGGCTGTGCTCCGCCTCGCCTCCCGCGCCGTCAAAGCCCGCGCCGTAACGCCAGCCTCAGCCCGCGCCGCAGTTCTGCGCCGATGCCCTGGAGGTGCAGACGCTCCAGTGCAAGATCAACTCCTCGCCCACCAAAGCGCCGTGCCCTGCGGCGCCCTACATGCCACCAAGCTGGCGCCCGGCAAGGACAAGGAGCCCCTGGAGTCGCAGTAGCAGGTGGGCCGGCTCCTGGGCAGCGGCAGCTTTGGCTCGGTATACTCAGGCATCCGAGTCACCAACAGCTTGCCGGTGGCCATCAAGCACGTGGAGAAAGACTGGATCTCTAATGGGGTGAGCTGCCCTGTGCAAGTGGTTCTGCCGAAGAAGGTGAGCTCGGGCTTCTCTGGCATCATCAAGCTCTTAGACTGGTTGGACAGTCCTGACAGTTTCGTGCTGATCCTGGAGAGGCTTGAGCCGGTGCAAGACCTGTTCGACTTCATCACAGAAAGGGGGGCCCTCCAGGAGGAGGTGTCGCAGCTTCTTCAGGCAGGTACAGGAGGCCGTGCGCCACTGCCACGACTGCGGGGTACTTTGCGCAACATCAAGGACAAGCACATCCTCGTGGACCTCAGCCGCGGCGAGCTCAAGCTCATTGACTTCGGGTCGGGGGCGCTGCTCAAGGACACTGCCTACACCGACTTCGATGGGACCCGGGCGTACAGCCTTCCCAAGTAGATCCGCTACCATCGCTGCCATGGCAGGTCCGCGGCCACGTGGTCCCTGGGGATCCTGCTCTAGGACATGGTGTGCGGTGACATTCCTTTTGAGCAGGATGAGATCATCCGGGGCCAAGTTTTCTTCCGGCAGCGGGTCTCCTCAGAGTGTCAGCGTCTTACCCGCTGGTGCCTGGCCCTTAGGCCGTCTGATAGGCCGTCCTTCGAGGAAATCCAGAATCACCCGTGGATGCAGGATGCGCTTCTGCCGCAGGAGACCGCTGAAATCCACCTGCACAGCCTGTCCCCGAAGACCCGCCAGACCTGCCAGGAAGGGAAAGCCCCATCTGCAGCTCCCTATTCCCAGTGATTTCCAGTGACACTTGGCCGTCTGGCCGAGCAGGACAGTGCTTGACACAGGAACAATTCACAACTCATTCCAGACCCCAGGGCCCTGTGTCCCCTCCTGGCGGGGACAGGGTCCCCAGGCTCAGCCCCTGTGTAGACGCGGCCTCCCTGGGGCCCTGCTGGACTGCTGGGAAATCCGCGGTGGGGTGGGGGACCTGCTGCGATGCTGAAGCTGTCACCTTCTGCTGAACATGAGGTGCCTCGGGTGGGGGAACAGGCTGGGGTGGGGTAGGACTAGTGTCATTTGAAGGCCCTGTCACCTGTCATTTGAAGGCCCTGTCACCTCTTCGGACTCTTCTGAGTGCCTTCTGCGGGGACTCCGGCTGTGCTGAGAGAAATACTTGAACTTGCCTCTTTTATCTGCTGCTTCCCCAAAAAATCTGCCTGGGTTGGGTCCCCTGTTCCCGCCCCTCCTTCATAGGGAAGGTGCCAAGGAAGAGGCTGCGGGGCCAATGGCTGAGCCGTCCGCCCTTCTTTCTGCCTCGTTTAGTAAAACTCCAGTGAACCTGTCTCCCTCTTTGGTTTTTACTTAACCAGCTTTCAAGCCAGGACCTTGCGCGGCACGCGCGCACACGCACATGCACACACAATGCACGAACAATGCAAACGGAAAAGCTGTAAATGTGTGTACAGTTGGCATGGTAGTATACAAAAGGATTGTAGTTGATCTAATTTTTTTTTTTTTAAATCTTGCCTTTTAAGTTATTTTACCTGTTTTTTTTTTTTTTTTTTTTTTTTTCTTTCTGTTTTTAGGAGATGCTCATTCTAACCTAGAGGTCAATGTTATTTATTTATTTATTTATTTGGTTCCCTTCCTGCTCTGAGTCACAACTGGTGTTCTTGGTTTTTTTTTGGGGGGGGTTGTTTTTGGGTTTTGGTTTTTTGGTTTTTTTTTCTTCCTTTCCTCCTTTGACTTGGGGACCTCTTGGGGAGGGCTGCAGCGCTTGCCGTGTGTAGGGTGACGGGACCCAGGTGGGACAGCCACTGCAGCTCCCTGGCTTCCGGGGTGTGGGGGGTGTCTGACATGTACATAGGACAGAGGTCAGGACGCAGCTCTGGACGGTGTGCGCCTTGCGGGTCCTCCCTGGGGCTGTGTTTTGAGCAGCATGTGACCTGCTGGTTTCATCTGAGTGAAATACTGTACAGGGGAATAAAAGAGATCTTATTATTATTATTTAAAACATAAAAAAAAAAAAAACATACATGATGGTGGGCAGGGTGGAGGATCGGAGAGCCAACTGTGGAGAAGAGTTGAGAGATGCAGCACAGGGGCATACCCAGCAGAAGGACCAATCCATTTAGGGCCTGTGCAAGATTGGCTGGCAGGGGGCTACAGAGCCAGGGGATCTCCTGGGCTCACTCTCACAGCCCTTCGTGCCCAAATTCTTCCCACTCAGGCTATCCTCACTGTCCCTATCACACCGCTCTTCCTAAAAAGTACAGTGTGAGTTCTGCCTTCCCCTAATTGAGCAAAAGCCTTCTGAGGCTTTCCACATCTTCTACAAGTGATTCCTAGCCCTTCCCACAGCCCACCTTGGGTGGGCCTCTCTTGGGAGTTATCTCCTTTCCCAGCATGGTGTGGCTGACCATGTGAAGGGAAAGGGAGAGTGATGTTGGAGAGGTCAGTCCCAGCCCAGATATAGATATGTAAGAAATAGATTATTCTCAAGATGCATCATGTCTATTATTCAGGTTATCTGATTCAAGTTAAAATGACAAAGAACTGCTGGGCATGGTGGTGCATGCCTGTAATCCCAGCTGCTGGAGAGGCTGAGGCAGGAGGATTGCAAGTTGAAAGCCAGCCTGAGAGACTTAGACCCTTGACTCGAAATGAAAGGAAATGGAAATGGAAACGGAAATGAAGGACCTGAGGTTATAGCTTGGTGGTAGAGACTTGCATAGCGTGTGTGAGGCCCTGGATTTGATTCCCACTACCTTTAAAAAAAATTGTAAAAGACAGTTTTTCCCCCTTGGGAAGACTTTGAGGGTGTAAAAGGATTGTAATGTCTGATGTGGGCAGAGGTAGAGAAAAGGGCATGTAAGAGTGAGTTGGCATCCAGCCTGGGGTTGCTACAGTTGCCCTTCAGGTGTCTGTCCTATGGGATGATGTACCCAGTGTAGAGATGTGCAGGGGAGGATCAAAGGTGGCCATTCCATTCTGTGGCTTCCAATGCCCTTTTTGTAGGAGGGGTGGAGTTTGTACTAATAGGGAGGGGAGAAGCTCAGGACCTGGCAGAAGATGATCTCACCAGGAAGATCTGGAAGGACACATGCTGAACTGTGGGGCTCAAAGGAGGAAGGCCAACTTTGTCCCTTTTACTGGATTGTTTGAATTATTTCGTGAAGAACGGGAGTCACTTTCATACTGTAGGGCTTTTGTGCATGAGACTTCTTATAGCGGGCAGGCAGCCATAGTGTGTGGTGACCCAAGATTGAGAGTTGCCCAAGATCTTGGATGCTCATGGCCACCTGGCCCTCCAAGGGCCTCACTGTTGGCCTAATGTCTTCCTCAGCTACATGCACTATGGTCCCAACCTTCTCCTACCACTCTTTCCTCTGTAAATCTGGCTGTTATTTCAGCCTGGCCTGCCTTCTTCTGCCCTTCCCATGTGAAATTTTTTTCTGAGGCCTATCTAAAGTGCCACCTCCTCTGGGGGACTTTCTTTTTTTTTTTTTTTTTTTTTTTTTTTTTTTTTTATTTTAAAGAGAAGAAAAAACAAAACAAATCAAAAGAAGAACAAATTTTCAAACAAACATAATAGGAGGGTAACAATGGTTAATACATTACGTATTACTATCTTTAAGTTAGTTATTCAGGACACCAGACATTAGCATTCAATTGTCCAAACATTATTGGCACAAACCTTACTCTTCAATGAACTAAGTAAAAATGGTAGTGTATCTATCTTAACCATCTTATATATATATATACAATTTTTTTCCCTTTCCCTTCTTTCTTTTCCCTATTCCAGTCTCTCTTTCCTTTTGACCAGTTTCTTTTTGATTCACCATGTCTATTGTACATTTTGGATCTTATTTACTCTTTCAGTTTCTCATACCAGAGAGATAATACGATGCTTACACATGTGCTTCTGGTTTATTTCACTTATGAGTATTTTCTCGAGTTGCATCCATTTACCTATAAAAGTCTCCAGTTTATCCTTCTTTATGGCTGAATAGTACTCCATTGTATAAAAATACCACATCTTTCTTATCCATTCCTCAGTTGATGGGCATTTGGGTTGTTTCCAAGATCTGGCTATTACAAATTGTGCTGCTATAAACATGGGTGCACATATATCGCTGTGGTACGATGTTTTTAATTCTTCTGGGAAGATGCCCAGAAGGGGAATAGCTGGGTCAAATGGGACCTCCAACCCTAGTTTTCTGAGGAATCTCCACACTGACTTCCACAGTGGCTGTACCAGTCTACACTCCCACCAACAGTGAAGAAGGGTTCCTTTTTCCCCACAGCCCCTCCAGCATTTGTTATTAGTTGATTTCTTAATAGTAGCCATTCTTTCTGGGGTGAGATGGTATCTCAGTGTTGTTTTAATTTGCATCTCTCGAATGACTAGTGATGTTGCACATTTTTTTGTATATTTATTTGCCATTAGTATTTCTTCATCTGAGAAATGTGTATTCATCTCAGATGCCCATTTTTGGAGTGGGTCTTTAAATTTGGGAGGTCTGATTTTTTTGAGTTCTTTATATGTTCTCGATAGTAATCCTTTGTCTGAGGAACAGCTGGCAAACATTTTTTCCCACATTGTGGGTTGTCTCTTCACTCTGTTGGTGGTTTCTCTTGCTGTGCAAAAGCTTTTTAATAAGATGAGATCCCAGTTATTGATTCTTTGGGATAGTTCCCGTGCGGTTGAGTTTTTATTCATAAAGTCTTTGCCTACACCAATGTCTCCAAGGGTTTTACCTATCCTACCTTCCAGCAGATTTAATGTTTCTGTTTTAATATTTAGATCTCTGATCCATTTTGAATTTAGTTTAGTGCATGGTGAAAGATATGGATCTAGTTTTAATCTTCGGCATGTGTAGAGCCAGTTTTTCCAGCACCATTTATTAAAGAGGCTATCTTTCTTCCAGCGAATGTGTTTGGCACCTTTGTCAAAGATAAGGTGGCTTAGTATGTCTGGGGTTGTTTCAGCATCTTCTAATCTGTTCCATTGATCTTCAGGTCTGTTTTTTTGCCAGTACCACACTGTTTTTATCACAGTAGCTTTATAGTATAATTTCAAGTCGGGGATAGTGATGCCCCCTGCCTTGCCTTTGTTGCCCAGAATTGCCTTTGCTATTCTAGGTCTCTTTTGATTCCAAATGAATTTTAGGATTGTTTTCTCTAATTCTGTGAGATATGCTGTTGGAATTTTGATTGGAATTGCATTAAATCTGTATAACAATTTTGGAAGTATGGCCATTTTCACTATATTGGTTCTTCCTATCCAGGAGCAAGGGATATCTTTCCATTTTCTGATATCCTCTTCAATCTCCTTTTTCAGAGTACTGTAGTTTTCAGTATAGAGGTCTTTTACATCCTTCGTGAGGTTGATTCCTAGGTATTTCATTTTTTTGGATGTTATTGTGAAAGGTATTGTTTCCCTAATTTCTCTTTCAGTAAGTTTGTTATTTGTGTACAGGAAGGCTATTGACTTTTGAGTATTGACTTTGTATCCAGCTACACTACTGAATTTGCTTATTAAATCTAGCAGTTTTTTAGTGGAGTTTTTGGGGTCTTCTGTGTAGAGTATCATGTCATCTGCAAATAATGATAATTTAACTTCTTCCTTTCCAATCATTATTCCTTTTATTTCTTTCTCTTGTCTAATCGCTCTGGCTAAAGTTTCCAGAACTATGTTGAATAAGAGTGGGGACAGTGGACATCCTTGTCTTGTTCCTGATTTTAGAGGGAAGGCTTTCAGTTTTTGGCCATTTAGTATAATATTGGCTGTTGGTTTGTCATAGATAGCTTTTACCAGATTGAGATAAAGACCCTCTATTCCAATTTTCTGTAGGGTTTTTATCATGAAAAGGTGCTGGACTTTGTCAAAAGCTTTTTCTGCATCTATTGAGATGATCATGTGATTTTTGTCTTTGGTTCTGTTAATATGCTGTATTACATTTATTGATTTACGTATGTTGAAACATCCCTGCATCCCTGGGATGAATCCAACTTGGTCATGGTGTATAATCTTCTTGATGATTTGTTGGATTCTGTTTGCCAGTATCTTATTAAGGATTTTTGCATCTATGTTCATTAGGGAGATTGGCCTGTAGTTCTCTTTCTTAGTTGGGTCCTTCTCTGGTTTTGGTATCAGGGTAATGCTTGCTTCCAGGAATGAATTTGGGAGTATTGCTTCCCTTTCAATTTCATTGAAAAGTTTGAGAAGTAGGGGCGTTAGGTCTTCTCTAAATTTCTTGTAGAATTCGGCAGTGAATCCATCAGGGCCTGGGCTTTTCTTTGTTGGGAGGTTTTTAATTACATCTTCAATTTCATTGGCTGATATTGGTTTATTTAGGATTTTTAAATCTTCTTGATTCAGCTTTGGTAATTCATACGAATCTAGGAATCTGTCCATTTCTTCTGCATTTTCCATCTTAGTAGAATATAAATTTTCAAAATAGGTATAGATGATCTTCTGGATTTCTGCAGGGTCCGTCGTGATATCACCCTTTTCATTTTCAATTGCATGGATTTGAGTCTTTTCTTTTCTTTTTTTAATAAGGTTGGATAAGGGTTTGTCAATCTTATTTATTCTTTCAAAGAACCAACTTTTTGCTTCATTGATTCTTTGTATTGTTTTTTTATTCTCCAATACGTTAATTTCTGCTCTGATCTTTATAATTTCCTCCCTTGTACGGGCTTTTGGCTTAACCTGCTCTTCTTTTTCTAGAAGCTCGAGGTTCACCCTTAAGTTGTTTATTTGCGCTTGCTCTATTTTCCTGATATAAGTGTTTAATGCTATAAATTTCCCTCTTAGGACTGCTTTCATTGTATCCCATAAGTTCCGGTATGTTGTACTGTCATTATCATTCAGTTGTAGAAAGTGACTAATTTCTTCTTTAATTTCATCTGTGACCCATTGGTTGTTCAGGAGGATGCTGTTTAATTTCCATGTGTTTAGGGAGTTTTTGTGGGATCTTTTGCCATTGATTTCCAATTTCATTGCACTATGGTCTGATAATATGCATGGGATAATTTCAATTCCTTTGCATTTACTTAAGCAGGTTTTATGAGCTAGTATGTGGTCTATTTTGGAGAACGTCCCATGTGCAGCTGAGAAAAATGTGTATTCTGATGTTGTGGGATGGAACACTCTGTAGACATCTACTAAGTCCATTTGTTCAAAAGTTTGGTTCAGTTCTACTATTTCATTATTGATTTTCTGTCCAGTTGATCTATCTTTTTGTGACAGTGGAGTATTGAGATCTCCCAATATAATTGTATTAGTGCTTATTTGATTTTTCATGTCCTTTAGTACTTGTTTTATATAGCTGGGTGCATTGGTATTTGATGCATATATATTTATGATCGTTATCTCTTCCTCTCGGATTGTTCCCTTTACAAGGATGTAATGACCGTCTTTATCTCTCTGAATCCTTCTTGGCTTGAAGTTCACTTTGTCTGCAAAAAGAATAGCTACCCCTGCTTTTTTCTGGGTTCCTGTGGCATGGAGTATTGTTTTCCATCCTTTGACTTTCAGTCTATGAATTTCTTTCTGAATTAAATGTGTTTCTTGTATACAGCATATTGTTGGATCTTGCTTCTTGATCCATTTCGCCAGTCTGTGCCTTTTGATTGGTGAATTGAGACCGTTAACATTGATGGTTAAAACTGATATGTATTGACTTGTCATGATATTTTCCTGTTGTTGGTTCCCACTCTTTGTTTTTCCGCTTTCCGGCTATTTAATTATTTGCCCTGCCTGGTGGATTCCTTCTGTTGGGGTTCCTATCTCTTTCTAGAATGTCCTTCAGAACGTTTTGGAGTGCTGGTTTGGTGGTCATAAATTTTCTCAGATGTTCTTTGTCATGAAAGTATTTTATTTCTCCATCAATTTTGAAAGATAGTTTTGCAGGGTACATCAATCTGGGCTGAAAATTATTTTCCTTTAGAGCTTGCAATACATCATTCCAAGCTCTTCTTGAATTGAGGGTTTGTGCTGAAAAGTCAGCTGTGATTCTGATGGGTTTTCCTTCATAGGTGATTTGTCTCTTCTCCCTAACAGCTTTTAAGATTCTGCCCTTCTGTTGAATTTCTGGGATCTTGACTATAATATGTCTGGCTGAAGTTTTTTTTTGATCATGTCTAGTTGGTGTTCTAAAAGCTTCACTTATAGGGGTGTCAAATTCCTTTTCTCTTCCAGGAAAGTTCTCCCTGATTATGTCTTTGAACAAGGTTTTAATGTCGTTGATGCTATCTCCTGCTTTTTCATTTATTCCAATTATTCTTAAGTTGTTTATCTTTGAGTCATCTAGCAGCTGCTGAATTGATTTTTCATGGTCCCTTGCTATTTTTAAGAATTTTTCCATTTCATGATCACTAATTGCAAGCCTGTCTTCTATATCTGAGATCCTGTCCTCGCATTGGCTTATTCTGCTACAAATACTTTCAATGGAATTTTTTATCTCTTGGATATCTGCTTGAATCTGCCTTATAGATTCCATTTCTTTCCTATGCTGAGCATTCATGGTTTCTATAGTTTTCTTAAGTTCATCTATTTTTTTGTCTGTATCAGCTATAGTGTCCTTAGGCATGGTCTTCATTGTAGACATTATCTCTGCAGTTATCTGTGAGATTATTTCTGTTTTAATTTTTTCCAGAACCTCATTCAGTTGCTTTGTTGTTACCACTTCAGATAGGCCAGGTGGGTGGCTTTCGGATTGTCCCACCTCGTTGCTCCCTAGGTTTGCCTTTGGTGAATTGGATGTGTGGGGTTGCATCTTGTTTAAGTGTCGTCTCATTTTTTCTTTCTTTAATTCCTGGGGTGATGTTTGCAAATTACCTATAGTAGGTTACTTTATTGCTAGTGTTTAAGATCTTTAGAAGATGACTACTTCTCTGCAGTATCTTCCAAGTGGAGCTTGCTTTTAGGTTTTGAGCTTTCTGCCAGATCCTACCTCTTCAATTCGTTGGGTATGCGAAGTTGCTACCTGTTTGGCCCAGTTCTTGATTCTTTGGTACTGTGCCACTGTATTTTCTGTGTCCCTTAGTCAATCTCAATCATGAAATATCAGGAAGGAAAGATGTTTAGAACAATTATTTCACATTTGGCTATAATGTTAACTAAAGCATCAAACACAGCCTAAAAAATGACAGACTGAGCTAACCAGTTATTTACCACTTTTAGCTGTATAGAGTTGCTGTTATATAACAAAATCTAAAACACACCAGAAAAATTATATGCAGTATACAAGTCCTATGTATGTCAATTTTTCCTTGAGGAGTTTAAATTTAAGATGAGTTAAGGAGGAAATAGAGTATTGGGAGAAGAGGAAGGAATTAGATGTAAGGTTAGAGGACCAAGAGGGATCCCACTAAAATTGGGACACTAGTGCAGAGGACAGGTGGTAAAAAGAGAAGGAAGGGATAAAAGGAAGAACAGATCACAACCACAATCACAAAGAAGTTAGAGGCGCTGTTTACACTCATATAAAAAACCAGAGAGAATAATGAAGGAAAGAGCAAATACACATACAGAAACAAAAACGAAGATAAAAACAATAAAACAGACAGATCAAAAATAAAACCCCACCAAAAAACAAAACAAAACAAAACAAAAACAAAAAAAACCCTTCACCAGAACAAAAAAACAAATCAGTGAGAAAAAAAAATAAAAATAAAAATAAAAATAAAAATAAAAAATATAAAAAGAATCAGTTCCAGGTGTTGACTCTGTTGTAGGCAGGTACCTTGTGACAAAGTCCTGTTCTGTGCAGGTCCGTCCCAGTAAGCCAGGAGCGCCCTCTGGCGGGTGGTGAGCAGAGGCGCGTACTTTCAGGTAGAGACCAGTCTAGCTCGCCTCCGCTCTCGCCGCCCTTTCACGATCCCTGGGCCTGAGAGGCTCAGCGCGCTGTCCGGAGCGCGGGTTCCCTGCACTGGTTCCCGCCGCTCTGGTTTTTCGCCACGCCTGGGGGACTTTCTCAAACTGTTGCTCACCTTTTTTCAGCCAGAGGGATCTCAGATCTCCTCCATACAGGATGCTTCAGGCCCTGGAGGGCAGAGGGTTGTATTGTCTGTGCCCGAGGGCAGCTGCATGATTTAGGAGTTACATGGTTACACTACATCTGTAGATCTTTTATATTTCTGTCTTTTTTCGACTTTTGTTAGTAATTTCCCACTGCACATCTCTTTCAAATCCCTTGACCTTACTCTCACCTGCTTCACCTTGTTTGCATTTGAGCTGGTTTTTCCTCCTGTCTCAAACCCCTGTTTGGGTCTGAAGGACCCAAGCACTCTGTCCTATATGCAGCCTCCCACGGTCATTGCATCCTGCCATTGTTTTCATACCATCTGTGAATTGTAAAGGATGGTTTTGCTCAAGTTAGTGCTTGTAATTTTGACAATTTAGCTAAAATTGATGATTATCTAGAAATTATAAATTGGGAGGAATTCACCCGAAGAAGAGAAAAAAATTCTTACTCCCTGCAAAAGCACAAAGCACAGAGGTTTTCCAGCATAGTTGTTTTAGGAACAGACACCAAAGCCATTTAAATTTTCTCAGACCAATAAAATAGTATTCCTCAAAGCACTTTCAGCCAGGTGGGCATTGATCTCAGAAAGAAAGATTAGTTCTACCATAGGGAACTTACAATTCATGTTGTTAATTCCTTGACCACAACCTAGGATGTGTCTGCATACATATTTACATAGCACATCTACGGGCACAGTTAGCATGGGTGTGATAACATTGAGCATCCAGTTCCACAGTTAAAAACTTTTTGAGTGGGGCAAGGTGGCGCATGCCTATAATCCCAGCAATCTCAGCACTTGGGAGACTGAGGCAAGAGGATTGAGTTTGTTACGGCAAAATCACAAGATAGATTCACTCACAGGAAGACGAGATTTGAGAAACAAATGAATTCTTTAATTGATGCCGGCCGGGGACAGCAGAAGCTGACCCCGAGCTTTTGTGTCCTCCTCCTTAAATACACTTTTGGAGGTCTTACAAAGTCCTTGGTTGCCATGGAAACTGTAATTTTTACTGTATCACCTCTCCGGAAAGTTTTCAAGGTTCTTTAACATCTGGCCAATTAACACTGGGGATGGGGTAGCAGGTATCACCCGTGCTACTCCTTTCTTGTGGTTTTATGGCCGTAAGATAGTGATAAGAAAACCCGTTTTGTGGGCCGGTGAGATGGCTCAGCGGCATAAGTACCTGCCTTGCAAGCGCGAGGGCCCGAGTTCGACTCCCGGATCCCACATACGAAAAAGGGGCCGGTGATATCGCTCAGCGGCACGGGTGCCTGTTGGCGCGCGAGGTCCTGAGGTCGACCCCCCGGTACCCACAAAAAAAAAAAAAAAAAAAAAAACCCGTTTTGTTTGTGATAGCACCATCTGTTTCTCTTCTTTGAAGTTTATGGCTACAGAAAGGGCAGTAGGACTAAAGTTCAACTAAAGGTTTCTACCTATTAGTTAAATTCAGAGGTTAAGAAACTAAATGAAAATACTCTTGCCCTAATATTCCCCCCTCAAGGACATATTTTCCTCTTCAGGACATGTATAGTCCTTCATGTGGCGGTTCATAACCAGGCTGATTCGTAGAGATATCAGCCAATACCATCATCTGAACCTGACTTATACTGCTTTGAATTTTGTCTTTTACCCAGTTAATCAAACACGGTCCGAATGTCAGGATCAGTATTATAATAACTATTGGCCCTGTGATTTCAGCAATAATAGAGGCCAGTCCAGGGTTCCAATTAAGCAGTGTCTCATACCACCCCTGATTGTTGTAGTATGTTTTTTTCTCATTCTTTGGCCTCCCGTTCTAATTTGTCTAGGGTCTCTATTATGACCCCTGAATTATTTGCATAGAAGCAACATTCCTCTCTCAGAGTGGCGCAGAGTCCCCCTTGTTTCATAAAGAGCAGGTTAAGACCTCTCCTGTTTTGCAGCTTCTGCCAGGGAGTTTAGCTGGTCATGTAATTGTTTAACCACATTTCACACTCTTGCCACACTTTGTTCTATGCTGTGAGTTATTCTGTTGAGCCTCTGGAGACCTGTTTCTGAGTGGGCTATTGCTCCTGCACCCATCCCAAGAGCTCCAGCTATGTTCGCCCCGACTAGCACTGACACAATTGCCTCTCGTTTATATCGTGTCTGATGGTTGGCAGGCAGACTTTGGAGCCCAGGATCTCCTTGGAGAGCTGTTACTCTGGGGAACGAGCATTGTTAAAAGGCAGGGGCCTGTCTGTGTAAACTTTTGCCTATGATCTAGACACTTAAACAGTCCATTAGAACAGAAAAACCAGGATCCTGGAGGTGCCCGGTAGGTAGAGTCTTGTGGCAGGGTCTTGTTGCAGACGACCTGGTTAAGACCCTCCCCAACACAGAATCCCTGCCCATAAACATTTTCTATCATGAGTAAGGGCAGCGGCTCTTCCTCCTCTGGGGTGTAGATTATGTGACTGGGCGCGACCTCAACTACAGAAGCTATAGCTTCATAAAAGGGTGGACTCGGCCTAATACACATCCAACAGCTTTTGGCTAAATCAGGGTTTGACATTTTGAGGAGTAGGTGAGTCTCATTGAGCATTTGGTATATCTCAGATTGTATGCTCACCTTGTCTACGTTGGCTTGGACATTTTCCGGGCTTGAGACATTACCTTTTGAAAGGGTCTTGGGCAGCACCTTTGGCTTGGAACTCTCAGGGCGATGTAATTCACCAAAAAGAGCGGGAAAAGGGGCAGTAGGTTTTTGGGGCATCACCTCTACCCTTGATATGTGGATAAGGATCCCCGGATCTGTCCATCCCCCTCATCCTTTGTAACCTCATACGGACTCCCCAACTAAGCCCTGTTGCCCAGATTGGATCATAGACATCCTTGAGGATAATCCTGACCTGTAAACAAAACCGGCCCGATGGGCCGGTGAGATGGCTCAGCGGCGTAAGCACCTGCCTTGCAAGCATGAGGGCCCGAGTTCGACTCCCGGAACCCACATACAAAAAAGGGGCCGGTGATATTGCTCAGCGGCACGGGTGCCTGTTGGCGCGCGAGATCCTGAGGTCGACCCCCCGGTACCCACAAAAAAAAAAAAAAAAAAAAACCGGCCCAAGTACCCAGTTTTGCAGTCTTTCTACTTTTCTCTATATACTTGGATGTATTTATCATTTTGGGCCCACCAATGGGTCAGAGGATCTGGGTCTCGTGACACTGGGGCCCCGCTAAATCAGCTCCCCTGGAGCCCTATGGTTTCACAACCCCAGTGTGGACAGTATGTTGCCCTTTCATTGTCACAGCCTCCCCCTTTTACTTTTGGGCATATATATAGCCCAAAAGTTGCCAGGTCTATGTTTGAACTTTCTTTGCCAGTTGCCTTTTTCTGGACTTCACATGCAGGGAAGAAGTCTGTGGGCCCTTTGTCCCACCACCAGTGGGGGTTCCAAAAGTAGCACATGGGGATGACAAAGACAACAGTCTGCTGGTCACAGGGGATACGTTGTGATGCCGTCACAGCCTGCTTAAGTCTAATAGAGTCAACCTGCAGGCGTTTAACTGTATAATTATAGAGATGTTCCCCAAATCTGTTGGGGCCAATTGTTCTTATCTGTGAACTGGTCTTCCCCAGGGGTAGCAGAAGAAACAGCAGCAGAGCTGGAAGTAGAACAGTAACAGGAGTCATAACGTGGGCCCAGTCACAGTTAGCCTCTGCTGGAGTCTTTGAGAGCGATGCAGTGAGCAGGTCCCTGGCACAGGTGGTGGCGGTGGTGGCGCTGGTTCCTCAGGGGCCCACTTTTTAACTCTCGAGTGATGAATCCACGGAGCACAACCTGAAAGTTTAAGAGCAGTGGGCGTGGTTAGGATTACCTCATGGGGTCCCTCCCACTTTGGTTGGAGAGGCTCCTCTTTTAGGCTCTAATCAGGACTTGGTCTCCTGGATTTGAAGGAGTGGACTGGCATGGGCATGGGGATCAGATGTCTCCATAACAGTCTGCTGAAGTTTCTGAAGCATCTGATGCAGCGCCTTTATCTGTTGGTGCAAGTTCAAAGTTCCCATCTCCTGTAATCTATTCAAAACGGGTATCAGTGGGGGAGGCTCCCAAACATTGTCTCGAATGGAGTTAGTCCACCTCGGTACAGTGTGCACCGCAACTGCAAGAGGGCCGCTGGGAGCACAGTAACCCAGTTAGCCCCAGTTTCTTGGCATAACTTTGCCAGGGTGGTTTTAAAGTACAGTTTTGTCTTTTTATTTGGCTTGAGCTTTGTGGCCAATATATAGTATGGAGTTTTTATTTTAGCCCCAGCACTGCTGTAAGGCTTTTGACCACTTTACCCACAAAAGCGGGTCCATTATCTGAACCTACCGTTATGGGTAGCCCATACCATAGAATGATCAGCTCCATCAAAGCTTTTATCACCTCTCTCGATGTTTCAGTCTTAGTGGGGAGGCCTCCACCCATCCTGAATAGGTACAGATCAAAATGAATAAGTGTCTCTTATTTCCGTTGGTGGGTTTAATTTTAGTAAAATCCACTTTAACCTCTTTAAATGCAGAGTTCCTTGTCTCCGGACATCTAGTTGTTGTGTTGTCAGGAGACAGGGTTGTTGTGGGCTCAGTTGGTGCACCTCTCAGTCACTGAAGCACATAAAGTCCATATCTGGAAATAAAGAATTAACAGCCAAGCAACCTTGCCGTAGAGTCTTTCCCAAGCTGCTGTGGCTATGCGAGTCTTGTATTACAAAATATCCCAGGAGGCAGAGCCTCTGCCTGGATGGCTTACTCCGAGGTGACAACCGTTGCTCCCACCCTCCAAACCCCATCATTTACCATGCTGTTGTCATCTGAAAACAGGGTCAGGCCAGGGTTCTAGAGGGGAGTGTCCTGTAAATCCAGTTGGGCTGTCACCAATCTTTCTTTTAGGACTCCGAAGGCTGTCTGGTACTCAGGACTCCATTTGAGCGAAGGGGTTGTTTCCTCCCTTTAAGGCCTCATATAGGGGTTTTGCAATGGCTGCAAAACTTGGAACCCAAAGACAGTAGTATCCAACCATTTCCCAGGAATTTCCTTAAGTTCATTTTAGTTGCAGCCTCCTTTTAGGCCCCAAAGGGCCTGGATATGTGAGACTGACAGGACGTGTGTCCCATCTTGTAACACAAACCCTAAAAACTGTACAGTCAGCATACAGATTTGAGCCTTTTAGTCAATTATCTCTATCTAGTACATAAGAAGCTTTTACCTAACTTGTCTTTCAATAGGACATCACTGAAGATATTTTATGACATTATCTGGACTGTTTAATATCTAGGCATCTCTAAGTACTGTGGCACGTATATAGCATATACATCACATAGGTTTTTGTTAAAAATTATCATTTCATTGGTATGAAACTCTTATCATAAATATCTGGAGCACAAGCAAAGGCAGGTGTCTGAATCTGAAAGAAAGAAAATGTTTATCTGTATAAACAATCCCAGTTTTATATTTTAGAAGATCTGTACATCTGGAAGGTGTGAATACACTTAATATACTATGAGATTAGCAACACTGAATTGTCATATCCATATGAAAACTTTTGTTTCTTAATTTAGTTTTGTACCAGAGCATCTTTAAATCAGAAAACCTCATTGTCCTGTTTTAGAAAATTTAACCTGTTGATGATGACCAATGTAAACATATCACAATAATATATTTTGTCTAACAATTTTCTGTGACTTATGAAAACCAGATCACTTAACACATTATTTTGAACAAATAAGAAACTCTCAAATCATAATATAACAATAAACAATAAACAAAACATGCATTCCATTTATAAAACCAATTTTAACATCATTTTGGCCAGCTGGCAACTTTTGGTGGAAGCATACCAGACAGACGTTTCAAAAATCCAAAAATGCAAAAAGAAAATTCATTGAGCTCAAATAAAACAGCTGTTTACAGGTTGGGCACACAGAAAAACAAAACATACAGACAAATTTAAAAAATCAGAGTGCACTCATATATATTGGCCAAATTAAATTATAGTAACTCTTATAATTTTAGAAGTTTGAAATTACAAATAGACTAGTCAGAATTATTTGTACAATAGCAGAGATCTCTTATAAGAATTTGGAAGAAACAAAAAATAAATTCCTTCATAAAAATACTGATAACTTTCATGTTTTTCTTTTATGTAGCTTCCAGCTCAGTCATCTCCATACCCTCTGTCACATACTCAAACCTTTCTTTTACTCTCTTAGCATTCTTTCTGTAAGAATATCATTTATATAAATTTTCTTGATATATCTTTGTCAAAACTTATTTTGACCCCTTGTTCCTGGGTTGTTACAACTACGCCAGTTTCCCGCTAGCTGCAAGTGCTGCAGCCATTTGTGATTTAAGATCAGAGACCCTCTTTGTATGCGGAGAAAGAGAAAAACACGCTTCAGGATAAGGTTTTTGTCCCAGGTGTTTTGAGCCAGGGCACCCAGCTTGTGCTTCCCACTGTGGCTTACTCAGCTTACTCGATGTTCTGACAAAGCAGGCATTTACATTGCTCCTTTTAGATACTAATTTTGATTAGTCATCACTCAGGAGTTTGTAGTGCACAAGAAAAGTTTTATGTACATCAGTTTAAACTGAAAACCAAAAGTATAAGTGCCAATTAGTCAAAATTTGTAATTAGATTTCTCCTGTAAAACTTTCCTAGATGCTTGCAGGCAGCGCCAGGCTGGTGATGTCCAGGCTGGCCATTGGGGCAGCATTCGCACCGCATACAACCAGGAGTTTATATATGGAAACTAATTTGGGTGCTCAGGCTTTCCGGTGACAATATTTCATACTCCATTGATTACCTGGGGGTCGAGCGACCCTTTAGCTAATCATCCCACATTAAATGTGGGTCATTCAAGCTCACAGAAGTTTTAGAGCTTCACTTTTTTTTATCTTAACTTCATAATCCCCTTTGAACTTATCAAAATTGTTAAGCATACATTTCAAAACAGTTGACTCACTACCAGCGGAACTCATTATATCAATGACTTGGACAATACAGTAACCCACAGTTACAATTTATCTAAGCAAGTCCTGTCCCCTCCACTCAATCAGAAATGCAAACAAAAATCCAAAACTAGCAAATGGTCTCCTGCTGGCAGGTTGAATTCCTCTGGTAACAGTGACTTGGAAGCGCAGGCGCAGGGGGGATAACATAGATGCAACACAGGGGAGGAACACTCACACACACAAAAAAAACAGACAATCCCGGGAATAATAGCCACACCGCTCCCGACCTCAAATTTAGAACAGATTCAGAGGACGACCTCTGACAGACGGCAAAACACCGCGTCTGGTGGCCTAGCTCTCAACAGGTTTAAACAGAACAGACGCTAGCACAGAACAGATACCTGGACGAGCCTTGGGCAAATTGCCAAACCAGAAACCGAATTACAAGCACGCTTACCTTGGTTGGGAGGCGGGAATTCAGTTGTCTCTGTCTCGTAGCCTTGCGTCCTGCCTTGCAGCTGATCTGGGGCGGCCAGCTGAAGATCAGCTTTTTGGCGCCTTGGCCCCCCCAAGGGTTAGCTGCCAGGCAAGAAGGCACCCAGACCCCCTCAAATGAGGATCTCCCTGTGAGGATCTCGCTGGGGCCTCCAAAATGTTACGGCAAAATCACAAGATAGATTCACTCACAGGAAGACGAGATTCGAGAAACAAATGAATTCTTTAATTGATGCCGGCCGGGGACAGCAGAAGCTGACCCCGAGCTTTTGTGTCCTCCTCCTTAAATACACTTTTGGAGGTCTTACAAAGTCCTTGGTTGCCATGGAAACTAATTTTTACTATATCACCTCTCCGGAAAGTTTTCAAGGTTCTTTAATATCTGGCCAATTAACACTGGGGATGGGGTAGCAGGTATCACCCGTTGTACTCCTTTCTTGTGGTTTTATGGCCGTAAGATAGTGATAAGGAAACCCGTTTTGTTTGTGATAGCACCATCTGTTTCTCTTCTTTGAAGTTTATGGCTACAGAAAGGGCAGTAGGACTAAAGTTCAACTAAATTCAGAGGTTAAGAAACTAAATGAAAATACTCTTGCCCTAATAAGTTGAGTTCAAGGCCAGCCTGGGCTACATAGTGAGTTCAAGGCTAGCCTGAACTGCATACCAAAACCCAGTCTCAAAAAAACAAAAAACTTTTTGAGCTGGGTGTATGCCTGTAATCCCAGCTACTTTAGAGGCAAGAGGATTGCAAGTTCCAGGCCAGCTTGGGCAACTGAGTGAGATTCTGTTTCAAAATAAAATTTAAAAAAAGAGCTGGGGGTTTAGCTCAGCTTTCCCTGTGTTCAATTCCCATTACCACAAAACAAACTGAAACACAACTTTTTAAATAAGTGAAAATGTATATACCTAGGAAGTCACCAGTTTACCTTTACCTTGCCTTTCCTTCGTGCTGTGGTAACCAGTTTTTGTGTTGCCCCACCCAGCACACACACACCACACTGGGAATGGTACCCCAGGCCTTACCTAGGCAGGTACCCTACCACAAAGCTACATCACCAGCCCTTTACCATCCTATTCAAAGTTGTGATTTAAACACACACATTTCATAACTGCAGATCTAAAACTTTGTAACTTTTAACTCCAATTATTTCTTACTCTCTTCCCCCAGGCCCTGGTAACCAGTATTCTACTTTCTGTTCCTACAAATATGACTACTCTAGGTACCTCATAAATGGAATCATACAGTATTTGACCTTTTGTACCTGGCTTATTTCACTTAGCATAATGTTCTTAAGATTCATTCATTTAGTAGCACATGATAGGATTTCTTTTTTCTTTTTTTGAGACTGTTTCACTGTATAGTCATTTCATAATTTCACCTGATATTGAGTCCATATTAAGATTTTACTAGTTATCACAAAATATATATCCTTTCCCCCTCTATTTGGGGCCCAGGCTGGCCTTGAACTTGTGATCCTTCTGCCTTAGCCTCTCAAGTGCTGGGATTACAGGTGTGCACCACCATGCCCAGGTTAAATTTTTATTTGGACACGATTTTTTTTTTTTGGAGGGGAAATGAGGGTCATAAAGAATTGAATATCCATTCTTGATTAAAAATAGAAAAGAGGGGCTGGAGAGATAGCTCAACAGCACAGCGCCTGCCTGGTAAGCATGAGGTCCTGAGTTTGATTCCTGGTTCCCAATAAATAAGGGCATATAGATGTTATTTTTCTTTTTATTTCCTATCCAATTTTTATTTTAAAATGTTGCTCCTACAGTACATTTGAAAGATAAGGTTAGTGAGTATCTGTGCCATTGGCCTGGATCAACATTTTGTAATTCACTTCAGAGGAATTGCAGGCAACATGACACTATCCCTACTTCAGTGTGGCTCTAATAAAGACATTCTCTAACATATATTTCGTGTGTGTGAGGTACTGGAGATTGAACCTAGGGCCAACTGAACTATATCCACAGTCTTTTTTTTTTGTGGGTACCAGGGGTCGAACGCAGGACCTCGCGCTTGCCAGGCAGGTGCTTACGCCGCTGAGCCATCTCACCAGCCCGATGCTTTCTTAAGATGTTAATATATGCATCAGTCCAAGTGCCCATGTCCTGTTCAGGGGATCAGTGCTCACATGTCCCTATCCCTACTGTTGCAGCATGGATCCTGGAGTTGCTGGACAGAGGAATCAAACAAGGGAAGTACAAGCAATAATGCAGTTCTGGAAGGTCCGAACTGCTACAAAGTACATTGGAGAGTGTTTCAAGGGACTAGCAACATGTTTGGTAAAATGTGTAGGAATAAATTTACCAGATATGTGCAAGGTCTGTAGGAAGATGACTTATGAAACCTCCAAAGACACCCCAAGGATGGTTGGACACGTAGAGGTTCACTGTGTCTATTGCAAAGAGGCAAACTTTTTCTACATTAATCTAGATGTTTAATGTGTTCCTAAAAGGGTTTATAGGGAGGAATTACATGAACTGATTCCAAAGTTCAGATGAAAAAGTAAGCTGTGGGGCTGGTGAGATGGCTCAGCGGCTTAAGTGCCTGCCCGGCAAGCGCGAGGGCCTGAGTTCGACTCCCGGAACCCACATAACGAAAAAGGGGCCGGTGATATCGCTCAGCGGCACAGGCGCCTGCTGGCGCGCGAGGTCCTGAGGTCGACCCCCCGGTACCCACAAAAAAAAAAAAAAAGAAAGAAAAAGTAAGCTGTGGTGCCAGGCGCAGTGACCCACACACATGATCCCAGCTGCTTGGGAGATTGAGGAGTGGGGGGGGGGTCACAAATTCAAAGCAAGCCTGAACAACTTAGTGAGACCCTGTCTCAAAATTTTAAAAAGAGCTAGAGAACCAAGGCATGGTGGCACATGTTTGTAACCCCAGCACTCTGAGAGGCTAAGGCAGGAGGATCATAAGTTCAGGCCCAGCCTGGGCCACTTAGTAACTTAGCAAGACTCTGTCTCAAAATAAAAATTGTAAAAAAATTTTTCTTTTTCTTTTTCTTTTTTTTTTTTTTGCTACCAGGAATCAAACTCAGCACTTTGTGCTTGCCAGGCAGGCACTTGTGCCATTGAGCTATATCCCTGGCCGCCAAAAAATTCTTCTTAAAGAGCTGGGCATGCTGGGCATGTAGCTCAGTGGTAGAGCACATGCAAGTGAGACCCTGGGTTTGAGTCTCAATATCACACACACACACGCACAAAAGCAGTGGTCAGGAAATTGTTGGAAATGAAGGTAATCCTGTATTGGACATATTGTGACATTATAGTATTTTAAACTGCATCTTGCTGGGATGACATGGAAAGATTATAGAAGAAAGCTAGGAGATTCATAAACATCACAGACATCAGGAACTCTGTAGGTGATTCTTTAAAATTGGCATCATAAATTGTGGAAGATGCAGAAATACATCTGTTGCTATCTGAAAAGACATAAATTTAGATTTTTGCTTCCTATCTTACGCCAAAAATAAAAACTAGAGGAAAACATGAGTAAGTGTTTTCTAATCTCAAAAAGAGGATTTTCTAATTTTGACACAAAATTCAGAGGCAAGAAAAGAAAAATGAAAGCTTGGCATGGTGCCACCTGTATTCCCACCACTTGGGAGGCTTAGGCAGTATTGCCATGAATTCGAGGCCAGCATGAACTACATAATGAGACCCTATCTCAAGAAACCAAAAAAGAAAAAAAAAAAAAAAAGAAAGATAAATCTGACTACTTTAAAAAACAAAGACAAATATCTGCATGGCAGAAATCATAAAAATCAATAGGTGGGAAAAAATTCAGCTTATCAAAAAAAAAAGGGCATGTTTCTTCCAATGGGCAAAAATGTCTAATAGAAAACTGGCCAAAGATTCTGGACTGTTCAGAAAAGACACAAGTAGCCAGGTGTGGAGGTACATGCCTGTGATCCCACTGCTTAGCAGGTTGAGGCAGGAGTTCTAGGCCAGCCTGGACTACATAGTCAATGTCAGTTCAAGACCAGCCTGAACTACATAATGAGACCTTGTCTCAAAAAAAAAAAAAAAAAGTATTATGTATGTCTCTTACACATGTAAGAGACACGTGTAATATGATCAGATTTTCTGTTTTGTTTGATTTTGTTTTTTGAGACAACTATGTAGTTCATGCTGGTCTTGAATTGACACTATGTAGCCCAGGCTGGCCTTGAACTTGTGGCACTGCTCGTACCTCAGCCTCCTGAGTAGTGGGATTACAAGTGTGCACTACCACACGCATGGCTGTATCTTGTTTGTGGTGGCAGAGTTAGAACTAGTTCTTTCTGGTTTATGAGGTAGGATGGGAGGCAGGCACCTGGCCCTGCTATGGGGACTTATATAAGAAGGCAGGCAGGCAACACTGTCAAAGTGTGAATGTATGTCCCAGTGGCTGTGTTCATGGGAATTAATCCTGACAGTCACAGATGCAGTGTCATGGGGGTGAGGCTATTATATGAAAAACAGGAAGAGTAGAAGTAACCTGAATGGCTGGATGTGGTGGCTCATGCCTGTAATCCCAGCACTGGGGAAGCTGAGGCAGGATGATTGCTGGGAGTTCAAGGCCAGCCTGGGCTACATAATAAGTTCAACAGCCAGCCCTAAGTACACAGCGAGACCCTGCCTCAAAAAAAAAGGAACCTGAATGTACCCCAGTAGGAGCAGGTTAAATAAGTGATGACAGCCTTTACAAAGAGTGAGGCCGCTCTGTGTACTGGGGTAGGAATCGGTTTCCAAGATGTATTGTGAAGTAAAAACAAAAGACGCAGAATATGACCATTCAAGGGGATATGGGTATCCTTGGGAGGGGAACCAGCTGAAGGTTGGGAGCCAAGGTATGAAGGAACTTTCACCATTATTTTTCATTGATTTTACATCTTGTACCATATGCTGGGCATGGTGGCACATACCTGTAATCCCAACACTCGGTAGGCTGAGACAGGAGGAATGCTGCAAGTTCAAGGCCAGCCTGGGCTACATAGTGAGTTCAAGGCCAGCCTGGATTACATAGCAAGACCCTGTCTCAAAAAAACCAAAAAAATTAAATTAAATTAAAAAATCTTGTACCATGTATGCTACCTAGTTGAAATACAAAATGTAAAAGTAGTTTCTCTACTGTCTCCAAGATGCTGACTATCAGCCCCTGGGGATGGGGGTGTAGCTCAGTGGTAAAGCACTTGCTTAGGATGCAAGAGACCCTGGGTTTAATCCCCAGTAACATAAAATAGCTAATATTTAATTAATAAAACATCTTCAGCCCTGGCCACAAGCCTCTCATCTCCCAACACCTAATCAGTGTTTCCACTTGGATATTGTATCAGTCAGTGTTTTACTAGAGAAACATATAGCACAAAATATACAAATGTATAAGAATTTACAAGATTGGCTTACAGTGGCCACCCACAGAGTCAGGGAAGAAGAGTGCAGAGGGTCTGTCTGAACACTGGAGAAGGAAGGATTCAGGCCAAGGTCTGGAGCTCACTGCAGTGTCCTGTGCAAATCAGTACTAGGAGGCCTATGGGTCTGTGATGGAAGGCCGAAGGATCTGCACCAGAAGCTGAAGTGTCTGCGCTGGAAGCCAGGAGATGACGTCCAAGGGGAAGACAAAGACAGGAGCTCTTCTGAAGAAATAGAAGCAGATCCATCCTTCCTCATTTCCTCTTTATACCATCCAGGCGAGGAGCCGCTCTAGGGTGTAGAATTGCTGAGTCAATTCAGTTGGCTTCTCTTAACTAATCTTCTCAAGTTGATACAATCAGTCAATCATCACAGAATTTGCTTGTGCATTTTACACTGGCCATGTCACGGTGGAACTCTACCCTTTCTAAACCAGTTCCTCCTAAATTTTACCCCATCCGTAGAAGGTCCCCATCTGCCCATATGCATCACTCTGCAGAGGGCCACAAGTCCTCCAGGGTCCTTCTGGAATCAGCCTGTCAGCAGGTTCTTTTCTGCTGTGCCCCAGCATCAACTCAGCTGCAGCTCTTCAGCTACTTCACCCTCTCAGGGCCAGAGTCACCCTCAGAAGCTTCTTGCCTAGCTGGTTTTCCCACCCCAGCTCCAGCCCCATCTTCATCCTCTCTCCTTTTGGGCAACAAGTTGTCTTCAGTTTATGCTATTAAATCCTACAGCTGTGCTTTATTATGCTTGGATTTCATTGTATCGTCTATCTTGCCCTAGAGGTAGGCTGCCTGGCTCTCCTTCACCTGCTCACTTCCCCTGCCTGCCATGAGCTCCAAGTTTTTTGCTCACAGTACCTGTGTACCTATCCCTTTACCTAGGATGCCCTCCCTTGCAGCCTCACCCTTAGGTCTCAAGTTCCTTGGAGGGGTCTGTGCCTGCCCCTTCTAGTACACCATCCCGGGTCAGATGCCCTCTCGAGTTCCTTCCTAGCATTTTCCTCATCCAAAATACCTGGTCGGTCGGTCGGTTTGTTTGTTTCTTTTTCCTTTCCTTGTATTGTTTGTCCTACTTGTATGTAGGAATTGTACCACCATACTTCATTGTTTCTCCTGCTCTGTAAATGATACTTGGCATTTGGTAGATCAATAAATATGATGACTGCAGTGATTTATTACTTCTTTCCCATTAACATATTTCCTTCCTTTCTTTCTTTCTTTCTTTCTTTCTTTCTTTCTTTCTTTCTTTCTTTCTTTCTTTCTTTTTTTCTTTCTTTCAGTACTGGGGATTGAACCCAGGGCCTACATCCCCAACCCTCTTTCTATTTTATATTTTGAGACAGGGTCTTGCTAAGTCACTAAGGTGCCCAGACTGGGCTTGAACTTGCAATCTTCTTGCCTCAGCCTCCTAGAATGCTGGGTTACAGGCATGTGCCACCACTCCCTGCTAACATACTTCTTTTCAGACATGCTGTGGAGTTGCTGCTCCTCTGACCTGGGACCTCAACTAATTGATGAAGCAGCAAATAAACAGGACCCAGGCCTGCCCTTATAAGGCACATGTGGGACTCTTGGGGCCCATGAAAAAGGAGACAGCAATTTCTAGGATGGCTGCCCAGTCTTGATCAGGCGTCTTCTATAGGCTGACTTCTGTGTGTAGGCTGTTTACTTAGAGCATGGAGTAGTGAGCATTCCAGCATGCATACTACTGGCTAATCTCCTGTACCAGCCCTGTCACTGCTGCTTGATTTCCTCTGAATGTTCTTTTCAGCCTGGGCTGGTGTCCTGACCAGTATAACTCCATTGCATTGTCTCTTCACTTTGCAGAGGTATGTTTGCTGGGGGATTGAAGGAAATGGAGCAGGAGGAGGTCCTGATCCACGGCGTGTCCTACAATGCCATGTGCCAAATCCTGCATTTCATATACACCTCCGAGCTAGAGCTCAGCCTCAGCAATGTGCAGGAGACGTTGGTTGCTGCCTGCCAGCTTCAGGTGAGGCTCATCTTGTTCAGCAAGGCAGATCCACACTCTCAGATACCCAAGATGCCCACTGAGCAATGACAATGGAGTAATGTGGGTCCAGAGGGCCAGGACACCAAGCAGTGAAGGAAGCCGTGGAGTGGGGAGGGACCCTGTGTCAAGCCCTGGGAGTTTAAGCAGAATGGTTCCTGGTGCCACTTTGGGGTTGGTCTCCTGCCACTTCCCTTTACTTTTTGGCTGCTTCCTTTTCCTGGCTTGGCCACTCTGCCAGGAAGAAGATTCTACACAGAGCCAAGTGGACCAACCCAAGGCCATATGTGTGTAATGGCCTGTGTGCTGTGGGATTCGGGCAGCTCTGAGCATCCCTGGCCTTGCAGCACACACACTCCCTTTCTGTCCACTCTCTATTCTTGGCTCCTCCCACCTCTCTCTTTCTTTTATTTATTTATTTATTTATTTGTTTGTTTGTTTGTTTTTTGAGGTAAGGTCTTGCTATGTACTGCAGGCTGGCCTTGAACTCACTATGTAGCCCAGGCTGGCCTTGAACTTGTGGCGATCCTTCTGCCTCAGCCTCCTCCTGAGTCTGCGATTATAGGCTTGCACCACATCTGGCCTGCTCCCATCTCTTTAGAACTTTTTCTTTTCAAATACTTGTTTTCTTACAGAAGTCCAAGTTTTCTGAGGCTGCTATGGGGGCCTCCCATGGCCCTGCTGTTTCAAGTGGGGATTCCAGACATCCTTAAGAGGCCTGGGCTTCAGAAGGTCCAGTGGAATCTCTGTGGTATGAGTTCAGTTACACAGGGCTGAACCTGCAGGTCCTTTTCAGCTCCCAATCAGAAGTTGATTTAATATGTTGAGTCACTTCTTCCCACCTTTCTTGAGAGTGAAATGAAATGCTATGCTAAGTTCACCGTTCTGATTCTTGTCTTAGATGAGAGCGTGTTTGGGGCAATTGGAAAAAAATTCAGTCATAAGAAAACCTATTTCAGGGGTCTTTCAAAGCCTCACGTGGCATAGTGCCCCATGCCCTGCTGTCCTCAGGTTGGCTTCATATGTAGGAGGTATTCCTTACATGCTTGTTGGGCTAATCTGAGCACAACTTGCCTTAAGGTACTTGCATAAGGGTAGGTCGAGTTGAGCCAGGGTAACTTTTACAGCAAAAAGTTTTCCCCATGTACTTTGGTTTAGAGATCTGTCCTTACCTCCCTGTCACTGTTGATTTGGAAACCTTCATCTGGGTTTCTGACTTCCTAACACTGCCTCTCAACTGCCTCGGAACATTACCCCCACCGCAGCATGGCTGTCCCTCTCCACACCTGCCACCTTCCTGGAGCCCCCCTCAGGCTCCCTGTTCTGTGTGTCCTGTGACCACTCTGACAGTGCCCTGAGCTCAGAACCTTGGGCCCCCTGGGCTTCTTTACCATCTTCATTTCCTGTGTTAAATTTAGGACAAGTCAGCCTCTTCAATCTTGCTTGTAGCTATCTCTGTTCTCTGGTTCCACTTTCTTTATCTTTGTCCTGGCTTCTGTCTCTCCATTTCTGCCTCCCAGCTGGTTTCTCTTTTCTCCCTTTTTTTTTTTTTTTTTTTGTTGTGTGTGTGTGTGTGTGTGTGTGTGTGTGTGTGTGTGTGGCACTGGGGATTGGACCCAGGGAGCACTGAACCTACATCCCAGCCCTTTTTAATTTTTTTTTTTTTAATGTGGGTACCAGGAGTTGACCTCAGGACCTCGCGCTTGCCAGGCAGGCGCTTACGCTGCTGAGCTATCTCACTGGCCCCCTTTTTAATTTATTTTAAAATTTTTGAGGGGCCGATGAGATGGCTCAGTGGCGTAAGTACCTGCCTGGCAAGCGCGAGGTCCTGAGTTCGACTCCCGGTACCCACATAATGGAAAAAAAAGGGCCGGTGATATCACTCAGCGGCACAAGCACTTGCTGGCAAGTGCGAGGTCCTGAGTTTGACTCCCAGTACCCACATTAAAAAAAAAAATTTGAGACAGGCTCTCTGTAAGTTTTTCAAGCTGGCCTTGAACTTGTGATGGAGCAGGTATTATACTGACACTAAATCATCTTCCCAGCACCACTTCCCCTCTCACCCCTCAGCTCAGAGACATGCAGTCTCTCCTTGGTTTTGCCATTGCTCCTGGGAGTCCTGGGCCATTCCCAGTGCTGCAGAAGCCATCTTGGTGGGAGCAGCTGGCTTTGTTTTTAACATATTGCATTTTTCACACATAAAGCAAATTCTACTTGGCACAGCAATATGAAGTCCATAGGCCTTTTAATACATAAAGCAAATTCTACTTGGCACAGCAATATGAAGTCCATAGGCCTACCAGATAGTATTTTGTTCCTGCAGCCAGTTACTGCTGGTGTCTTGCTCCTGTGTGCTATGCCCTGTAGTAGCCTAGGATCTAACTCTTTTTGTGTCTCCAGAGACCTGCATCTGAATCCCAATGAAACTGTTCTTGTTGGGTCACCCCAAGCAAATGTGTTCCCTTCTCTGACTTTTTGTTTGTTTGTTTTGTTTGTTTGTTTTTTGGTACTGGGAATCAAACTCATGACCTTGCACTTGCCAGGCAGGTGCTGTGCCCTTGAGCTGTCCCCGGCCCCACTTCCCTTTCTCCTGAGGCTTCTGCATTTGTGGGCCTTGGCTGGTTCCTCAGTGAGATTCCACCCAGCACAGGGCCCTCTGCTCTAAAAACAGGACAGAAAGTGCAGAAGCCAGGTTCTTTTCAGGGTGCTGCTGCTCAAGCCCACTTGGGGCTCTTAGCTCTCACATTTTGCCTGGTCTTCAGGGCCCAACCATATGACACATAAGAAACTGGATTTTAGGAAGAAGAAACAAAGCAGAAATGACTGTTATGGGATAAAATGGGCAGTCAAGCAAACACTTTTAGGACCTAACAGCACCCTGGGGACATCTCAGATGGGGCACACCTCTGACAGTTTGCAGGTGTCCATTATCCTTTAGTGTATGACCTGGCAAGCAAGTAGGAGCTGTCTTTGGAACTAAAAAAAAAAAAACAACACATTTTAAATGTTTATTGATCAGCTTCAAATACCAGCAAAATTCCTATATGTGCAATTGTTAGTTTGTTAATGATACTGGATAAATCAAGTACAGTCACCCTTCAATATCCTTGGGAAACTGGTTCCAGGACTCCCTTTGGATACCAAAATCCAAAGATGCTCAAGTCTCTTACAAATGGCATAGTATTTGTATATATCCTACCACATAATTTTTTTTTAAAGTTATTTTTGAGCTGGGATCTCACTAAGTGACCTAGACTAGTTGAATTCTTATCCTTCTGCCTCAGCCTCCTGAGTAGCTGGGATTATGGGCACGTGCCACTGTGTCCAGATCTGCAGTAGGTTGAATCCTTGTATGTGGAACCTACATACAGATAGGGAGGGCTGACTATATTCCCATTTTTAGAGAAACTCTAAAATCTTATTTTCCTCTTTTTTTTCCTCAGTACTGGGGATTTGAACCCAGGGCCTTGAGTATGCTAGGTAAGCATTCTACCACTGAGCCACATTCCCAGCTTTAAAAGCCTGTTTTCCTAAAGAACTAGTCAGCACCTAGTTTGTTATCCCAGGCAGTTTTCCCTAGAGCCTTTCTCTTTGTCTCCCTTCTGCCATGCTTTGCTGATTAGATCCCAGGGTGTCCTTGGACCACCTTCAGGGCCCTGTAGCCTGATTCTCCGCTCTGTCCCACTTCCATGCTACTCTCCCACTTGCCTTCCTGCCCATCCATCAGTGCTTTTGCACAGCTGGGGGCCCTATACTTGTAGAGTTCATTGGGTCTCTTGACTCAAGCAGGGAGCCTCAGAACAGTGTGCCAGCTTTGCAAGAATTTTGAGTGAGGGTCTTGGGATGCATGCTAGACAAGCATCTGGAGATACTGTGCGGGCAGTTCTGAGTATGTAGGTGATGGGTGGCACATGGCCTGGCCTGGTGAAGCTTGAGGGGATTGCTGGGCCTGTAACTTCCACTGGCACCCTTGTGAGAGTTCTGGCAGGAGAAAACGGCTGGATGTGTTTTCAGTCCCAGCACTTTTAGAGAGGGAGACTCTTCTAGAGAGGCCTAGGGTGGGGGCAGGAAGAGGTCCCAGGCCCCTTCCACACCAGGGGTGTCTGACACAGTCACTGTTGATGCTACTTCCTGCTTCTCTGAAGAGCCAGTACTTTTGATCTAAAAGGCTGTTGACATTTATCAAGGGTATGCTCTTAAGTGCCAGGTAGTTCCTGTGTACTTGCTCATTCTCAACATATTTCTCTCCACTTTATTCCTATTTTATAGATGAGGAAATGGAGGCTCAAAGAGGTTAAGAACGTGCCACGCATGGCTTATTTGGCACATATGCAAGCCAGGATTTAAACTCAGTCATTCTGCAGTAATCCTGTCATCTGTGTTGGGAAAGGTTGCGGAGGGGGGGGTCTGCTTTTTCCCCACCCCAGGGTACCAGCTGCAGGGCCCAGCCATGTAAGCCATATTTCTATTGTCATACTGCTTGAGCCCACCATCAGTCAGCTTGAATGAGTGTCCTTCTCTTTGCAGATCCCAGAAATTATCCATTTCTGCTGTGATTTCCTCATGTCCTGGGTGGATGAGGAGAACATCCTTGATGTCTACCGGTTGGCAGAACTCTTTGACTTGAGCCGCCTGACCGAGCAGCTGGACACCTACATCCTCAAAAACTTTGTGGCCTTCTCAAGGACTGATAAGTATCGCCAGCTTCCCCTGGAGAAGGTCTACTCCCTCCTCAGCAGCAATCGCCTGGAAGTGTCCTGTGAGACAGAGGTGTATGAGGGAGCCCTGCTGTACCATTATACCCTAGAGCAGGTACAGGCTGACCAGATCTCACTGCACGAACCCCCTAAACTCCTTGAGACGGTACGATTTCCCCTGATGGAAGCCGATGTCCTCCAGCGGCTGCATGACAAGCTGGATCCCAGCCCACTGAGGGACACGGTAGCCAGCGCCCTTATGTACCACCAGAACGAGAGTCTGCAGCCCAGTCTACAGGGTCCGCAGACAGAGCTACGCTCGGACTTCCAGTGTGTTGTGGGCTTTGGGGGCATTCACTCTACACCATCCACAGTCCTCAGTGACCAGGCAAAGTATCTGAATCCCCTGCTGGGAGAATGGAAGCATTTCACTGCCTCTCTGGCCCCCCGCATGTCCAACCAGGGCATCGCAGTACTCAATAACTTTGTGTATTTGATTGGAGGGGACAACAACATCCAAGGATTCCGAGCTGAGTCTCGATGCTGGAGGTATGAAAGGGCACTTGGCAGAAACTTTGTCTGCAGGTGACACTCTGGTGCGAGAGTTGTGGGCTAGAGGGGTGGTCAGGACATGTTCTGGTGGTCACTTCACCATAGACCTGGTTCCCACATTAGCTTTTTATATGAAGTTCACAGTTTAGGTGTTCACCTGTTTTGTGGAATAGAGTCCAGGTGAATTCAGAGAATGTAGACCATAGCGAGATAAGGGAGATGGGCACCAGGAGTCTTCATTTCCTTCTGTCCCTGTTCCTTCTCAGAAACCCACTCATCCTGGAAGCCTGCCCATCCTTGCCAGGGAGTGCTGAGTTGTGCATACAGAGTCACATGGCTGGCCGAGCATAAGGAGTGAGGCATGCTGGACAGGGTAGCTACTCTGTCTTGCTCTCTCTTGAGTTTTGCTGTGTCTTGTTTCTACTTCCCTGCTGGTCTGCTTTGCTCTTTCCTCTCTCTTTTTTCTTTTTTTTGTGGGTACCGGGGGTCGACCTCAGGACCTTGCACGCCAGCAGGCGCCTGTGCCGCTGAGCGATATCACCAGCCCTTTTTTCATATGTGGGTACCAGGAGTCGAACTCAGGACCTTGCACTTGCCAGGCAGGTGCTTATGCCACTGAGTCATCTCACCGGCCCTCTTTCCTCTCTTAACTGCCAGTCCGTGATGGAGGATGGCTTACTGCCCACCTGAGTATACAGCTTTGCTCAGGGAAATGGGAAGGGCCAGCAAGCTTCGCTGAACCTCTTACCAAATCCCTCCTGGCTCTATAGTCAACGAAGTGCTGGGTACAAGGTTTCGTGGAAGGAGGCAGTTTTCTGAGATGGGTTTTGTGGGTTGCTGTGGTCTGCAGGATGCCTCCAACTTTATCAATCAACTCATCTGTGTTCCCAGAGACCCATTTCTTTCGCAGAGCAAGGAACAGTAGGTCAAGTACTCATGACTTCAGCTACCACTAGGTTTCCAGCCCCACCACCACCATACTTTGGTATGAGTAGGAAGTCTCCCCACCCTGCAGGACAAGATACGACATCACAGAGATTGCTATCTTCTTCCGGCACCCCGAGCTAGCTGCTGACAGTACATGTTCATGTTCACGTTCATGTTCTGTCTTCTGGGGTAAGGGTTGGGGTGGTATCTGGCCTGGCCATGCCTTTAGGAAGCAAGTGTAGTGATCCTGACTCAGGAGGAGACGGCCATTCCTCTGGTATTTCTGCTATCCTAGCCCGAAAGAGCAGTCACCTTTGTTAAACTGATGAGATTCAAACAGGGCTTGCTGTAATATGTTGTAGTTAAATGTGGGAAACAGAGTTCAGAAAGAAGAAAATAACTTCCTTCATTTCATGTCTAACCAAATACTGTACCCAGTAGATATGACTATGGCAGATTCTGGCTTCCCTCTGGCCCAGTCTCAAATTTTTTTTTTTTGGAGGGGGCTCAGTTTCACAGCTGCAGGGCCAAAGCCAGGCCTCCTTACCTAGAGAAACCCACAGAACTACAAAGCAGAGCTCTCCAGAATGTTTCACCTCTGCCCCGCAATAGAAGGTAGACGTAACTGTATACCTAGCAGGGAGGCTGGACTTTTCTACAAGGCTGTCCCTGGGTGTCACACTTGGAGACTCTGCCTGCCTCTGTACCCTGGCCTCCTGTTATGTGTTGTTGATCTTAGTTTCATTCAATTCAAAACACTGGTCCAAATCCCTTCTTATAGACATGTGCTATAAGAATAAAGCCAAACTCTCGACAAAGCTGATACTGCCCCTGTGATCAATAACCCCGGTCTCAAGCTCTGGTCTGGGAGTTGGATGGTGATGACAGGTGGAGATGGCAAGACCTGCCTCACGGAGCAGGCACACCCACAGGGTAGAGCGGGTGGGGAGGGCCCAGCCTGCTGACCTGCTTGCCACCTAACCTGGTGTCTGTCCTCTCTATGGAAGGAAAGCTTCATTCATCTTCAGTGAACAAAACTTCCAAATGAGTCTCTGATTTTTTTTTTTTTTTTTTTTTTTTTTTTTTGTCTCTTGTTGGAACCATACCCAGGCCTCACGCATGTTAGGCAAAAGTTCTACCGCTAAGCTATGCCCCCAGTCCTAAGTCCTTTAATTTGAATGTTCTAAGAGTTCAGTTCTTACTCCTCTTTCCTTTTTCTTAGCTCACCCACCTTAGAACCTGTAGACCAGTTGTGGCAAATCTATGGCATGCATGCCGCAGCTGGCTATCATTAAAAGCTGTAAAAAGTTCCCCATCACTGCTATAGACCCTCAGAGTATAAGAAGAGAAGTTTTTGTAGTAAATTAGGGTTCATAGTCTAAGGAGTTGTACCTACCAGATTGTATCATAAAGCTGTGATACAGAAACCCCATGTGAAGTTTCCTTTTTTTTTTTTGAGACAGGATCTCACTATGTAGTTCAGGCTGGCCTCACCTGTGGCAATCCTCCTGCCTCAGCCTCCTGAATGCTGGGATTACAGGCATGGGCCACCACACCCATGAAGTTACCTTTTTTTTTTTTTCTTGGTAGCAGGCATCAAACTCAGGACCTTGCACCTGTGGCACTGAGCTATATCCCCGGCCCAAAGTTACCTCTTGAAGTAAATTATATTTGCCTCCATGACACCAGTTTCTTTTATTTTTTCTTTGATTGCATCTATATTGCTGTATCAGTCATCTTCGTATTACAATGAAATACCTGAGACAACTAACTTATAAAGAAAAAAGTTTTATTTAGCTCGTAATTTTGGAGGTTCAAAATCTGTGATCAGGTGGTGTGAATGCGATGACCATTGGTTTGGCCTCTGTGAGGGAAGGTGGCAGTAATGGGAGTCTGTGTGGGTTATATCTTGAACCAGAGACAGATGGACAGGAAGAGACCAGGGTCCCGCATTGATACCATATCAGTTACCCACATTGTTCTTTGTGCCTTTTCCATAGCCACAGCCCTATGAGTATGAAACACCGACTGTGTGCTATACCTAGAAGTAGCCAGTCTTACCTTGCCATGATCCCTGACTCTACCTAAAATAATAACTTGGTTGTTTCCTCAGGCATTTCCATCACTATTAATATAACTTGCATTTAAATTTTAAAAGGTTTTAATAGACTTTAAAGCATTAACAGTCATGGAAATATTTAAGTTGTGGACATACAGAAGAAGAACAAACTACTAAATTTAGGAAAGAACACAAAAACATTTTCGTACCAATTCTAGATTGTATCTCTGAGTTTGCAGTAGTTTTGCAGGCCAAAATCTGGATTAAAGTTACTATCTTAGTTAATTCAGGCTGCTGTAACAAATACCATAGACTGAGTATCTTAAATGCATGTATTTCTCACAGTTTGGTTACTGGGAAGTCTAAGATCATGGTGTCTGCCAACCCAGTCCTAGTGAAGGACTTTTCTTGCTGTGCCTTCACATGGTAGAGAGCGAGCTCTACTTTCTTCCTTTTATTGTTATTTTTTGTTGTTGTCTTTTGAGACAGGGTCTTACTATGTAGCCCAGGCTGGCCAAGAACTTGCAGTCTTCTTGCCTCAGCCTCCCAAGTGCTGGAATTACAAGTGTGTACTGCCGTGCCCGGCTCTAGTCTCTTCCTTTCGTAGGAGCACTAATTCTGTCATGAGTACTCTACTGTCATGACCTCATCACCTCACAAAGGCCCCATCTCCAAGTACCATCACATTAGGTATTAGAGCTTCAATACAGAAGTTTTGGGTACGTACATTTAGTCCAGGGCCAGGGATATAGCTCAGCAGCAAAGCGCCTGCCTGGCAAGCGTGAGGTCGTGAGTTCAATTCCTGGTACCAAAAAAAAAAAAAAAAAAATTCAGCCCATAGCAGCGACTAAAGCTGTTTATATTTTTATATGAAATACTAAACTAGCTGGGTGTGGTGGTACACTCTTGTAATTCCAGCACTGGGGAGGCTGAAGCAGGAGGATTACCATGAGTTTGAGACCAGCCTTAGCTACATAGTGAGTTCAAGGGCAGCCTGAACTACATAGAGAGACCCTGTCTCAAAACAAACAAACAAACAAAAAAAACTAAACCAAAGCTTTGTATTGTTTAGAGAAAATACTCGTTGAGGCTGTGTTCCAATAAAATGGAAAATTAATCCAATAAAGCGGCATTTAGGGCTGGAGGTGTATCTCACTGGTAGAGCACGAGGCCCTTTGTTCTGTCCCAGCACCACACACACATGGAGAGAAATGAGAAATCCACAAAACTTGTGTTCCATCTAAATTATTGACCAATGTTGTCAGTGTGTATGTGTGTGGTTCCTTAAATATGAAGCCATAAAATCCAAATTAACTCGGCCTAAGAAACTGAGGACAACCAGCCGGGCATGGTTGTGCATGCCTGTAATCCCAGCCCTCTGGAGGCTGAGGCAGGAGGATTGCCAAGAGTTCAAGGCCAGCCTGAGCTACATAGTGAGCTCAAGGCCGGCCTGCACTACATAGCAAGACCCTGTCTGGGAAAAAAAAGAAAAGAAAATGAGAGCAGACCAGCAGGAAGCAAGTGGAAGCATCCAGAGAGTTTTGTCTCCCTCTGGTGGGAAAAGCAGATATGGTCTGGTCTGAAAATAGGACAGGGGCAGGGAATGGGTTACTGAAAGGAGCACAGTACATCTGCTGAATGGCAGTGACGCTTCCCCCCATCCATCTAGCCAGGTGACAGAACCTCTGTGAGCCCCGACTGCTGGGCCCAGCTGCACCTTCCACTGATTCGTTCCCCCTGATTCAAGGCTCAGACATTGCCTTCTCAGGAGGCCTTTGCTGGTTGCTGAAAAGGGCTGCTCTTCCCAGCCCCCACTGACTGTCTGGTCACTATCTGCCTGCCTCACTTGTTTGTTCTTGGGATCTGGTATTCTGTGGGGCACTTGTTTGCTGTATTTCCCTGTTTCCCCTTCTGCAATGGAAGTCAGCACCCTGGCCCTCTGGAGTCCCTGCACGGAGCACTGGTATTTGTCAAGTGAATGAGTGAGCGCCTTACTGGTAGTCTTACTCCTTTGCTTTCCTCACTCAGCAAACAGTACATGACTACCTGCACCAGATGGTGCTGAGATATAGGACTGCAGCAGTGAACACTGGTCTTTTAGGTACCTACCCCCAACAAGTTAACAAGGAAGCTTTTTATGCTCCTTGTCCTTTGTGATTCTTCATGACATGTTCTAGGCCACTAGGCAAATGTAGAAGCCGAGAAATTAAAAGTGATGCCCAACTACACCCAGGTAGATGGGCATGTCAGTGTGACCCAAGTGTGTGTCCTCTCTGCTGGTGGTGCCACCTCCTGACAGACATGTTTCCTGTGTTCCCAGGGGCTGGCCAAGGGCCGGGGCAGGAAAAAGCAGCTGTAGACCATGTCTAACTTGGGCTTTGGGTGAAGAATGAAACTAATCTCTTCACTGGATATAGGCCAAAGAGAAAACACTTACATGAAAAAAGCTGTAACTGTCCATGTGCCCTTGACCAAGGACTGTCAGAAGCAGAGCTGGGCAGATGCTGGCACCTGGGCAGCTGCTCCAGGGGAAAAGAGCACACATGGGTTGGGAGAAGAATGAGGGCTTCAGGCTCATGGGTCCTGGCCACTCGTTGGTCTTGGGTCGTCTCTGTTCACCCAGCAGGACGGCTCCCTGCATATTCTACGTGGGCCCTGCAGAGTGCCAAGCGTGGACATGGAGAGAAAGGGAAGAGCCCCCAGGGAAGTGAGGCAAGCATGGGGTTGGGGAGGGAGTGCTAGAAAGGCAGACTGTGGACTGTGAGGGGCTTTGGATGCTGGGCTCAGGCATTTGGATTTGGGAATGTGAGCTTGGACCTCACTGGTACAGATGGGAGCATTGAGCTCTGTGGGGGGCAGGTGAGCAGCCAAGTGGAAGCAGCTGGGAGGCATTAGCAGAGTGGGTCCACAGTGCAGGAGAAACAGCGAGTGACAGTTGGCAGAGCTGGGCAGCTGAGATCGTTGCTGTGGAGAAGCAGTGGAAGTGCTGTGCAGCCAGAAGGGGGCCATCACGAAGGAGTGGAGGGGCAGCCTGAGCAAGCAGTGGGGGTGGGCAGTGAGAAGACACTTGACTCTGTGCAGAGGAAGAGAGTGAGGCCCACTGCTTGGGGATTAGACCTTTTTACGAAAGTTGGCAAGGAGAGAGAAGAAAGGGCTGTGACTTGGGGACAGTTGCACTGTGAGTGGGGCATGAGGTGGCCTTGCTGTCAGGAGAGTGAGCTACAGTAACAGTGCTTGAGAGGTGCTGGGCTCAGCAGAAGTCAGCAAAGGTCAGTGTCCCTGCCTCCTTGCCTGGAGCACCCTCCCCTCTCCACAAGCCTTGGGCTTGAGCTGCTCAACACTGCAGCCTGTCCTGGGCAGCATCAGCCCAGCTACTCTCCTAAGCCCAGGGAGACTCCTCCAACCTCATGGGCCTCCTGCAGCTATCCTGTGTCTTTCCTTCCATGGGGTGTCCCTGGAATCCCATGGGACCCTGCACTCATGGTGCCCACAGTTCAGGGTAGGAGGGCTCCCCCTTCCATAGGAGGAAGACTTTGGGGGTGAGCGAGGATGCCCTGGTTGGGGAGCCTAGGAAAGCTGGAAGAAGAAGCAAGACAGTTATTTCAGATTCATGAAGCAGGGCTGAGGGGAGCCTGGCCTATGCTGGATATTGACAAGGCTAAGGACGTGATGGTTACTGTGGACGGGGCACATCTGAGCAGCACCACGTGATGGAGTGTTGTGGGGGACTGAGATGCCCATCCAGTTGAGATGATTTACCTGGAGTCTTCCTGAATGGGGACAGATGAGATAGAGGTGTGCATAGGAATAGCAGGTAGGCAGCCTGGGGTGCACTATTGGGCTAGAAACTATCCCAGAGGTTGCACCTGGAAGGGGCCAGCATCTTGGACAGAAACCCAAGAGGCTTCTAGCAATACCTTCTAGGCTGCCTCGGCGGGGGACATTCAGGCTGGGCTGCAGCACATGGGGGGAAGGGTGGGAGCAGGCAGTGTGGGCCCAGAGGGCAAGCGGCTTGTCTGGTCAGTTACATTTTGGCGTCATGTCCCCTCAAAGGTACGACCCACGGCATAACCGTTGGTTCCAGATCCAGTCCTTGCAACAGGAGCACGCAGACCTGTGTGTGTGTGTTGTGGGCAAGTACATCTATGCCGTGGCAGGACGCGACTACCACAACGACCTGAATGCTGTGGAGCGCTATGACCCTGCCACCAACTCCTGGACCTACGTGGCCCCGCTCAAGAGGGAGGTAAGGAAGCGCTCCAGGAGGGCCTTCTGGATTTCCTTCCTTGGATGTTCAGGGAGTTGGAGGCCCAGATGTGAAGGCCCAGCTCAGGAAACTAGGTCCAGGGAGCAGGGCCCACGTTGCTCCCAGTATCCTGCAGAGTATGTTGATAGGGTCCCTGAAGTTCAGCCAAGCTATCTGGAAAGGGCACACTGAGGGTCCAGACCCCATTCTTCAGACTGTACCCCTCCTGAGTCTCACATGCTGATCTTTGTTTTTGTTTTTGTTTTGAGACAGGGTCTCACTATGCAGTTCAGGCTGGCCTTGAACCCACTAAGGAGCCCAGGCTGTCCTCGAACTCACGGCGATCCTCCTGCCACAGCCTCTCAAGTGTTGGGATTATAGGCATGTGCCACCATACCCAGCAAAATGCTTAGATATGCTGATCTGTGTCATGCCGTCCTGGGCCCATAAACTGCTTTAATCCTGTAGTTCAATGTAGACAGAAACCCATTTATCTGTCCTCTAGCCCAGCTGAAATGAACTGGGACATTTCCAAAAATGTCAAACAAGAGGGACCCTGAGGGAGAGGAAAGCTCTCAGCAGCCTGGCTCAGACTTCTCCCTCACAGGCCCCCTGGAAGACAGGGCCTTCCAGAAGCCAAAACTGCTTTCAAGGTCCTATTCTTTATATTGAAAATAAAAACCAGGTGCATTTACACAGTAATACTTTGATTTATTCCAGTTTGAAGTTGTTTAAAGTTATATTCATTATGCAGAGGTGATGTTTAGGGAGGCAGCTCTCCTTCTTCCTATGGCTCTGCAGTAGTTGGACCTGGCCAGAAAATAAGCATGGGCCCCAGGGGAAAGAAGAAGCTTTGCTGGCCCTTGCTTCCCAGGTCTCAGCCTCTGAGGACAGGGTATGCATCCTGCTAGTGCCAGCATTGCTGTTTGCAGAGCACCTGCTATCTGCTGATGGCTTTGAGGATCCCTGAGCACCCCAGAGGTAGAGGGAGGATGATGTTGAGGCCAAGGCCTCTGTCCCATGCTTGCTTGGCCTGCACTCTCTCTGGGACCTTTGTAGGAGCCTTTGTGAACCTCTTCCCACTGCCTGCCATTTCTCTGTCACTCCTCACCCCAAAACTGAAACTTTGACCTCAGAGTATGAGGAGTGGGGTCTCTCTGATGGGTCCTGCTCCTGTCTACCCGAGTCACTAGCACAGCCAACACAGAGTCCTGTCATCCTTCCTCACAGACAACTATGTGCTTCCAGCTGTGGCCTGCTGCTTGCTCCTCATCTTTTTGGGGGGAAAGGAGCCTCTTTGGAGGGCACTCCCTATCCCAATCCTAAAGAAAGGTGAAAACATTTCATGGTAAAGATCAAGGGGCCCTTGAGACCTGGTGAATGAGGAGGGCTCTTGGATCCCATTTCAGGCCTCAGAGAAGTGGGGGCGGGGGTGGGCAAGTCTTTGTCTGCGGCAGCCCGGAAAGCCGCAGTTCTCCAGCTTGGCCACAGGAAGGCAGCCTTGGTCCTCAACTAGCATGGCCACGTTGAGCGGTTTACTTTGCTTTCTGCTTGCTTGCTTTCTGTTCTTTCTGCAATTACTAATTGCCTGCTATGAGCCAAGTCCTGGGATCCAGTTATGACAAGAAGAGGCAAACTTTATCCCTGAAGGTGTTTACAGCCTTGGGAGAGAGCCATGATTTGACCATTCTACAAGTCAGTGAAGTAGTTACAGTTGTAGTAAGTGGGATGAAAGAAATGAAGAAAGGTGGTAAGGGGCTCTTGCAGGACATGTGGAAATGGACTATTTGGAGAAGATCTGTCAGAGGAGGTGTCAGTGAGCCTGAGCCTGAAAGAAAAACAGGCAGCAGATTGCAGGGCCAGGTAGGACCTTCTGGGGTGGGAGGAGCTGGACAGTCTATCTTGAGCAGGAGGAAGCTTGGGGAGCATTGTGAAGAGAAGATGGCCAAGAGGAGCGTGAGCAGAAGCACATGGCCGTGCTGGGACCTGTGGAGGTGAAAGGGAATGAAGGACTAACATGTGGTTTTGGAGGTGAATCATGGTTCATAGACATAAATGTAAAATGTAAAGCTATCAAACTTTTAGGAAAAAAGCTTCAAGGTCTGGGGCCAGGAGAGTTTTGAGACTTCACTTCAAATGCATGTACCATAAAAAGAAAAATTGGTAAGTTGGAACTGTTTAAAATGAAAAATCTGGGCGAGGCATGGTGGCGCATGCCTGTAATCCCAGCACTTGGGAGGCTGAGGCAGGAGGATCACAAGTTTGAACCCAGCCAGGGCAATTTAGCAATTTAGTGAAACTCTGCCTCAAAAAATAAAAACAGCTGGGGATGCAGCTCAATGTGAAGGCCTGGGTTCAATCCCCAGTACCACTTTAAAAAAAGGACAAAAGACTTGAAAAGACATTTCATTGAGGAAGATACACAGAGGCAAATAAGCACATGAGAAAATATGGAACCACCATCTCTGAAGTGGGAGTGTTCTCTTGTCATCCTTTGGTATCCACAGAGGATTGGTTTCAGGGCCCTCTGA
This sequence comes from Erethizon dorsatum, assembly GCA_028451465.1. Classification (NCBI taxonomy): domain Eukaryota; kingdom Metazoa; phylum Chordata; class Mammalia; order Rodentia; family Erethizontidae; genus Erethizon; species Erethizon dorsatum. The sequence continues at coordinate 99,348,627 of CM051830.1, read as the reverse complement.
AGACACCAAAATTCATGCAGCTCCAGTCCCTTGTATAAAATGGCATAGTTGCTGGGCATGGTGGTGCACACCTGTAATCCCAGCACTTGGGAGGCTGAGACAGGAGGATCACTGCAAGTTAAAGGCCAGCCTGGCCTACAGAGTGAGTTCAAGGCCAGCCTGAATTGCACAGTGAAACCCTGTCTCAAAAAGACAAAAAACAAACAAACATAGGTTTTGCACAGAACCTTACTTAAATACCTACTACAATGCAAATGCTGTGTGAATAGTTGTTACATTCTGTTGTACACAGAATAATGGCAAGAGAAAGCCTGTACGTGTTCAGTACAGACACAATATTTGAGAATATTTTCCATCCACCATTGGGTGAACCTACAGATGCAGAGGGCCAACTGCATTTGATTTTTTTTTTTTTTTTTTGTCTTACTCTTTCTTGCTCACATAAAGTATTATCAGGTAGGTACTGTCTGCAAACAGATATGGAGGGCTGGGCAGGTCTGTAGGTTTGCTTGGTTGGTGGGTGCAAGGGAGGGGTTGAGGTCACTGTATGTGGGACACCTTTCCCTTGTGCTGTGGCCTTTTCCCTGACTAGCTTTGAAAAGGATGCCTTGGTTTTCTTGGAATTCTCCCAAGCAGATTTTTCCGTTAGGGGCAAAGGAAAGACAAAGATGGGTTTGACCTCTGGGTCTATAGATGTGTCCCCTATTAGGCAGAGGTCAGGGGTCAACAAGTAGAAGAGTCTGTCTGTTTAGAACCCAAGGAGGAAGTCAGCAAGTGATGAAGCCTCAGGAAGCAATTGAGGCAGGTTTGGGACAGGGAGTGGCCTCAGCAGAGGCTGCCTGGCCACCCTTCTCACCACCCTTTTGCACTCTCTTTGCTGACTGCTGCTCTCTTCACTGCTCCACTCAGGTTTATGCCCATGCAGGTGCACCACTGGAGGGGAAGATGTACATTACTTGTGGCCGCAGAGGGGAGGACTACCTGAAAGAGACGCACTGTTACGACCCAGGCAGCAATACCTGGCACACCCTGGCTGATGGGCCAGTACGGCGAGCCTGGCATGGCATGGCCACCCTCCTTGACAAGCTGTATGTGATCGGGGGCAGCAACAATGATGCTGGCTACAGAAGGGATGTGCTTCAGGTGAGTCAGGGCCACAGCTGCCCACTCAGGCAGCAAAACTGATCAGAAAGCCAGGCATGGTGGTGCACGCCTGAATCCCAGCTACTCATGAGGATTTAGGGGGAGGATTACAAATTTGAGGCCAGTCTGGGCAACAGCTTAGTGAGATTTTGTCTCAAAATGCAAAAGGGCTTGGGATGTAGTTCAGTATTCCCTGGGTTTATCCCCAGTAGTGCCCCCCCGACCCTACCTTTTTTTTTTTTTTAGAAGTCACAGAGAGTTCCAGTGTACATCCTATCCCACACACTAGGCCAGCACACTGCTGTAATGTTCCTGTAACAATCACTACAGCAGTTAACATATCACAGTTCTGTAGGTTATAAGTCTGGCAGACTTAAATCGAGGTGTCATCAGGTTGGACCTTTTTTTACAATGAAGCCCTAGGGGAGGATCCCTCTCTGTTGTTGGCAGAATTCAGTCCCTGGTAGTTGTAGAGTGGAAGTCCCTGTTTCCTTGCTAGTTGTCAGGTGAAGGCCCTCTTGGCTTCAGAGGCCACCATCCCTGACTCACAGACACCTCATCTTCAAAGCAGTAGGCATAGGTTGAATCCTTCCATCTGTCTGTCTGTCCCCGTCCTTTTTCAAGGTCTTGTACAATTATAGATGCTCCTTCATTTACAATGGGATTATGTCCTCATACACTTATGTTAAATTGAAAATATCCTAGGTCAAACAATGCATTTAACTCCCCTAACCTACAGTTCAGCAGTATGGTACGCTGTCAAAGACTCAGTTGCTCACTCTCGAGATGGAGTGGCTGACCAGGAGCTACAGCTCACTCACTGCCCAGCATCACAAGAGATGAACATACCATGTATCACTAGCCTGGAAAAGACCAAAATTCACAATTCGATGTGTAGTTTCTACTGAGTGTATATCACTTATGTACCATTGTAAGGTAAAAAAAAAAAAAAAAATTGTAAGTTGAACCATTTTAAGTCAGAGATCTTCTGCAGTGGGTCTACCTAGAAAATTCACAAAAAAACAGAACAAAATGACCTTCCATGCCCTTAATCTCATCTGCAAAATCACTTTTGTCATGTAAAATAACATTCACAGGGTGCAGAGATTAAAGCCTGCACATCTTTAAGGGGCCGTTATTTTGCCTACCAACCTAGAGAATCAAAAGTGATTAATCAGTCAAGAAGATAAAATTTTGCCAGGTGGGGTGGTGCATGCCTGTAATCCCTGCACTCAAGAGGCTGAGTCAGGGGGATCACCATGAGTTTGAGGCCAGCCTGGGCTACATAATGAGTTCAAGGCCAGCCTGAATTACATAGTGAGACCCTGTCTCAAAAAAACAAAACAAAACAAACAAACAAAAAAGATGTATGGTTCTTAGTACATATTGCCAAATTCCTTTCCTGATACATTGTGTCAAACTGAAACATACAAGTGTGGCTTTACCATACCTTCATCAGCATTGGATTTCATGATTTTTTTCCCTTCCCCCAGTGGTTGTTAAGAGTTGACATTTTGGTTTTGCATTTCTTTGATTACTAGTAGGTTGAACATTTTCCCATGTCTTTGTTTACTGTTTTAAAGACAGAAAACACTGATGGTCACGATTAGTCAGCAAGTAACTGCTTCCACATTGTGTTCTCCACTAGTGATGGGTATTTGGGGGGTGGTCAGCTTCAGTCTTGTGGAGAAGAGGGAAATAATACCCTCAAACGTGTAAAATGACAGATGCTGAAGGGGAGGCACCTGCATATGGGAGCCAGAGGCTGGCCTGTGCCCAAGTGAGGCAGGAGGGAGTGGCGCTCTTCCAGGCAGGGGGTCTACAGTGACCCTGCTGAAGACCTGACTGTGTTTGGGCAGGTCAGAGTGTCACCTGGCCCATAGATGAGCTGTTTCAATGCTGGCCCTGCATCATTTTTCTAAGGGCTTGTCAGAGTGGCAGAGTGGCTATTCTGGTCAGCTGGCCTGCAGTGGGCTGGCATCCTTTCCTAGCAGGTGCCCACCCTTGACCCTGGCCTTGGCTTTGCAGGTGGCTTGCTACAGCTGCTCCTCTGGACAGTGGTCATCTGTCTGCCCACTCCCAGCTGGGCATGGCGAACCTGGCATTGCCGTGCTGGACAACAGGATCTATGTGCTGGGTGGCCGCTCTCACAACCGTGGCAGCCGCACAGGCTATGTGCACATCTATGACGTGGAAAAGGACTGCTGGGAGGAGGGGCCCCAGCTGGACAACTCCATCTCAGGCCTGGCAGCCTGCGTGCTCACCCTGCCCCGCTCCCTGCTCCTTGAGCAGCCCCGCAGAACCCCTGACCGCAGCCAGGCCGACCCAGACTTCGCCTCAGAGGTGATGAGTGTGTCAGACTGGGAGGAGTTTGACAACTCTAGTGAGGACTAGGGCTTCGGTGCCTGGCATCGGAGGGAGGGTCGGCTGAGGCTTCAAGGGCAGTGCGGTCCACAGGTCTAGGCCAGCACACTTGGTCCTAGGGTTGAGCACTTCCCCTGGAACCTGTGGCTCACCAGCTCCAGCCTCTCTTTCTTTATTCCACCCCTTGGCATTTGAAGGGCTGGTGTAGACTTTGTAGTTGTGGTTTATATTACACTTGGAAATGTTCCCAAAAGGCCATGGTCCTCTGAGGGAATGACCAGGCCCAGTCCTCCTTGGTGAGCCTTGGAGGTCTTACGTCACCGACTGTCTTAGCTGCCCCCACCTTCCCTGGATCTGATCCTTGATGGGCTAAGAAGGTCCCTTCAACAGGACCTGGGGACTGGGAGTTCGGGCAGAGGTGCTGAGGCACATGGCACCTACCCTTCTTTCCATGAACAGGGCAAGGCTCCATGAGCGGCCGGGTCTTGAGTGTTGGGAGCTCCCAGAGTGCAGAGAGGGAGCAGAGACACACGAAGTTGCCTGGGACTGGTTCTAGTGATGAAGAGATCCCCTGCCATTGGGTTTTTCTGACCCTGTGTTGTTGATAAATGGAATAAAGTATTACACAAAAGATGTTAATTGTTTTCCTGTGGCTGTGGCCTCAGTTCGTTTCCACACAGTGTGTCTGAGCAGCATCCTGGAGAAGGGTAGGTTTCCAAGGTCACAGTTATCTTGGAGGCTGGCTGTGTTGTGAGAGCTGAGCTCTCACCCAGAACTGAATGGTATGGAGTGGTCAGCAGGCAACCAGGAACCTGCCCTGGTCTGGTGGCAGGTGGCTGCCCCAGTTGCTTCAGCAACCTCTCTCAACCAGGGCCCAGTGAACTTAAGTCCAACTCATTAGAAATCACTCAGGGCTAGAGGTGTACAGTGTTTGCCTAGCATGCATGAGGCACCTCAAAAATAAATAAACCTGGAGGAAAAGGGGCCCAAGTAAACTCCTGGCTGCAGAGTCGGGAAACAGGAACCTCAGCACCTAGGGAGGGAGGCAGTGTCATGTCACGGGAGGGGACCATGAGACACAGCCTTGGTTGTGGGGGTTGCCTATGCCTGGCCCCTCCTCACCTCCTGTCTGCATTTCCCAAAAGTTCACCAGGTGACTCTCAGGCATGTTGTCTGAAAGGACATGCTGGCACAGTGATGGAAGGGACTTTTCCCTATCCACCTATACCTGGGTCTGTCTCACTCTCCTGGAACCATCAGCCATAGCCAGTGGCCCCACGTGGATAGGCTGGGGACTGCAGTAAACTCATCACTCGGCCCAGCTTCCAGGCCACACAAAGCTTTATTCCACCTGAACACCTCCTTCCTGCCTGCTTCAGGGTCTGCACCCACTAACTCCAGCCCTGCCTGCAGGAGCTGGTTCTGCAGGCAGACTGGCACCTCCTAAGGCCCGGTCTTGCAGCCAAGTGGGCCAATTGTGGGAACCACCAGATTTTCTCAATGGGGCCCTGGCATGGAAGAAAGTGGAGGGACAGTCAGTATGTGCCATGATGGGACGAATTGGAGAAGGGAAGGGGCAGACGATCAGCTGCTCTGGGCTATCCTTTCTGAACCTCCTAAGAACTGTAGGGTACAGGCCCTGAGTTGGTGTTTAACCCCAGGGTGGTGCTTGTGACCTTCACTGTCTTGGGGCCTAGGGACCTCTGAGGAAAAGACATCACACACAGACAGCTCAGAGTGGCAAATCCAGTGTGGATCCCTAATGGGTCACTTCCAATGGGGTGGTATGGCCACATCCTCTAGTGTCATGTCCCCTGCTCCTAAGGGTAAGGTGGGAGGATACAAGCTTAGAGTAGGAACCCCATTCTGTAAGTTCCAATTACCCTGCATATCCTGTTTGTGCCACCACCTGGTAGGCCAGGGTAATAATTCTGCAGAGCCACACAAGTTTCTGGAAAGGAAATGTGCCTGGAATGCCTGGCTACTCCATCTCCTCAGACTGCCAGCACTACCCCCACCCAAGCCAAGTGTGGCCCCAGCTTCTGATCTGCAGAGGGGAAAGAACGGCCTATGGAGGTCTGAGTAGTATGGGAGATAGTGTGCTCTGGCAGGGGCTGGGCCTGCCTCTGTCTTACCTCAAGGGCCCACATAGCATATGTGGCCGTGCTGTGCCCAGGCAGCCCAGTCTGGGCCCTCCACTGTGGCTGTGCCCTCAGGCCCTGCTCTCATGCTAGTTCCTCACCTTTCCAGTCCACCTTCAGGAAGCCACCCTGGCCAGACCTAGTCAGCCAGAACTGGGCTTCTCAGTTTGCCTGCACAGCGGTCCGTCATCTCGTGGGTGCCTTTGAATCCACAGCTTCATCCTTCATTCCCCACATAGTTCTTGGTCTGGGATAGGGGTTGCCTTGGTGACTGGGACAAATGAGGGCCCTTCCTGTGACACCATACACTGCAGTCACCATACACTGCAAAATCCATGGGCCACATGCAGGATGCTGTGAGGCTGAGAGGAGACGGGACAGTCCTTATCCCGAGGCCGGGGGCAGTCAGATGTGAATCTGAAAGACTCATCTGGGTGGCACACTGACAGGGGTGATTAGAGATTTGAGATATTTAGGAGTTCCTAGGGATGGGTGTGGGGTTGGGGACATCATCCAGGTCATCAGAGATGGGGTGAGGAGCAGGTCTAGGGGGAGGGGAAAAAGTGTATGGAATTGGAGATGCCTGTCCCTGAACTTGGCCCAGCTGAGGTGAGTGTTTCCTCCTGCCTAGGGGAGGCTCAATGCCTGTCAAGCCTCGAGCTGGGCTGGGACAGACACTATAGCCTCAAGGACTTGTGCTGGACTGTTTGCAGCAGCCACAGTGAACCTCCATGGGAGGGGCCTCCAGCACAGAGAGGGCACTGCTGAGGTCAGGGCAGTGCCCAGGCTGAGCTGCTCAGAAGTGGTTGGCCTCTTTACTTGTCCCCAAGAAGTGTTTGCATTCATGACCACATTGGTTGGACTTCCCCTCCTGCCCAGCCCCCTCAGCATGGCTGAGGGCTGAGCCAGAGCTCCTAGCTCCTAACCTCCCACCCTGCTCCTCCTCATCTCACCCTCCACCACCAGCCTGCTACCCCTCAGGCTCAGGCCCTCCCACCTTCAGTCCCCAAAAGCAATCTTGCTGGGACCCAGCTGCCCAACCTCCCTGTACCAGGGCCCTGGAGTGGAGCCTGGCCCTAACTGCTCCCTAAACCCAGGGTTACTTCTTCTTGGCTCCCTGGACCTGGGCCTCTTCATCCTGTTCCTCTCTCCCATTGTCCCTTGGCTCTGTACTATTGTAAACTCAAATGATTTGGTTCTTTTGCTGCCTGATGAAGCCAATAACTCAAGAGAGTGATGGGAGAAGAAAGAGCTTTACTGGCAATGGGCAGATAAGCTGAAAGATAGAAGCCCTCACCCTAAAGTTCCATCTTGCCTAGGGGTCACAAGCCCTAAGTTTATACAGTGATTTGGGGGAAGTATTTTTTAGCCAGAGCCAGGTGGGCACCAGGGTGGTTATTAATTCTGTAGCAACCAGCTCTTTTGAGGAGCATCCTACTGTCATTTTAAGGGCACCAGACATTCCTGGTTCCTGTGAATCTAAAGAAAAAATACTAGCCAGGTGTGGTGGCACAGGCCTATAATCCTAGCACTCAGGAGGGTGAGGCAAGAGGTTCACTAAAAGTTCCAGACCAGCCTGGGCTACATAGTAAATTCGAGGCCAGGCTAGCCTGAACTGCATATGAGACCCTGTCTCAAAAAAAAAAAAAAAAAAAAAAAAAAACCTGATTAAAGAGATTTTATAATTCATGTTTTTCTTGTTTCCCTTTTCCTAAGAAAGATGACTATAGCTGTAATTCCAGCTCTGGGGAGGCTGAGGCAGGAAGATGCCCGTGAGTTCGAGGCCAGCCTGGGCTGCATAGTGAGTTCCAGGCCAGCCTGAACTACATAGGGAGACCTTGTCTCAAAAAACAAACACAAAATAAGATGACATTAGCAGTTAATTATTTAGAGAGAGAGGTACAGGGGAAGCAAAGTGAAAGAAATGCTGGGGACAAGTTAACCCATTCATCTGGTCTGATATAGGGGTTCCCACTCTCCAGCCCCGGATCCACCGTCTGGACTTTTCCCTCTGCGTTTCCAATAGCTTCTCAAGCAGAACCCATCTCCAAGGCTCCCCGGTTCCTTTTCACCCCGTACTAGGGCCGCGGGGTGTCATTCTGATTTCTATATTGCCCTCTGCTTTTACCCCCATGTTCTATCAGAGCCCATGCGTGGGTATTTCTACCTCCATCTCTCCATCCATCCCTCCAGCGACGCCCTGACCCCGGCCCCTGGTGCACACAGTGTATCCACAGGCCTCCAGCATCCTGCTCACGCAGTCCCTGGAGCGCTTCGATTGCGCCAAGCGCGCAGGAGGAGGTGAACGCACACTGTCCAGGAGCCTGCGACCGGCTTGTGGCCCAGGGCCGTCTGGTCCAAAGCGGTTACAAAGCTCTGGAGTGGGGCTAAGGGCGTCGAGCCCTGTCTCCCATCTTCCCGCCGTGGGCCTGGCCGGGCAAAGAACGCTCAGGGGCGGCTCCTCCATGGATGTCTGGGAAGGGGAGGCAGGCGCCGCTTTCCTTCCTTCAACACTCCGAGGGCCTCCACCAAGTTCGCCCCAAGTTTGTGAGCGGCCAGGTGGGGGCGGGGGCCGTGCGCAGGGGCGGTGGCGCGGCCGGAGGGTGGGGTCTGGCGCACGGGGCGGGCGCTCCGCCTGGCCGGCCGCTGCTGGCCCCGGATCAGGGAGCCGATGTGGAATTTCCTGCCCGGCCCGGCGCCCCTCCTGCCGCCCCCCGCCCGGCCTCGCACTCCGCTTCCGGCCGCTCTCGCTGCGGCCGCACCCGCGCCCGCGCCCACCCGCGCCTGCCCCGCGCCGCATGGAGGGCGCAGGGCCCCGGGGGGCCGGGCCGACGCGGCGCCGGGGATTCGGGGGTCCGCCGCCTCCGCTCTGGCTACTCCTGCTACTCTGGCTGCTGCCCGGCCCCGCGATGCCCCAGGAGCTGAACCCGCGCGGCCGAAACGTGTGCCGCGCGCCCGGGTAGGAGCCAGGCCTGGCTGGGGGAGGGGACCGAGCTAGCGGGCCGCTCGGGGACAGGGGATGGCGACGCCCGGCACGGGTGGGGGCGCCGGGACCTCCCTACGCTAAATGCAGGGGACTCTTTGGCCGCCCTCGCCGACGCCCGCTCCGTTCCAGGCGGATCCTGGGCCCCTGGCCACGAAGGTGCATCCGAGGATACCCTGACCAGCAGTCACCTGGGGGTATAACGGGGGGGGGTGACACATGGTGTCCGAGACTTAAGGAAAGACCTGTAAAAGGTGCCCTTGGATTGGATTGTGGAGGCCACAATGAGAAGCCAAGGAAGGGAGTTTCAAGCAGAAGGAACGGCATATGCAAAGGCCCGGAGCACTAGTAGCTCGGGCTGGAGAGGGGGTGTGGAGGAAGGTCCAAGGGAAGAAGAGGCTGGAGTCAGGGAGGTCTTCAGGCGGGCGAAACTTGGAAGGTCAGATTTGTTTTAGAAAGAGCGCTGGTGGAAGGAGGATGGTGACCAAAGTGAGAGCTTCGAGGAGCCAGCGCTCAGAGTGGACCAGAAACCAGAGTCAAGTACGATGACGGGCACGGGGATGGGAGGATGTGGGGACTCCGGGCGTCTTGCGGGGGGTGGCGATACTGAGTGTATGGAGGAGCAGCGCAGAAGTGGGGCGCCACGAGGATCCGGCTGGGGAAGTTGGTGTGGGACAGGTAGGGGACAGGCCTGGCAGGAGGGCAGCGGACCCTGGAGCTTGCTCTGAGGGCGAAGAACTGAGGATAGGACGCCAGGAGTGGGCGGGGGCGTCAAGGGACGCTGAAGTTGGCGGGTCTGAGGCCACAGCGAGGTCAAGGACACCTCTACGTGCGGCGAGGAGCGGGCGTGTGGGGACATCTTGGCGGTACTGGGGGTGGAGGCCGCCGTATTGGCGGGCAGCTGGAGACTCCGGGACTCCGGGCTGGTCCCCCTGGGGCGCCTTGGGCTGTAGTGTCGAAGAAAGCTGAGTCCAGGTCGTCGAGGGTCGCCATAGACAAGGGGCAACCAGACGGCCGCGCTGGGTTTCCGAACTCGGGTCCGGGTCCGGAACGTGCAGACCCCTCCCCGCTGCGAGCCCCGCCTCCCGGGCGAGGGCCGGCCCAGCCCGCCATCTGCTTCGCATCGACGCCGCCGCCCGCAGCCGCCGCCTCTCGGGCCGCCCCAGGAATGCAGCGGCGGCAGGGGCGGGCAGGCCGTGCCTGGAGAGGGGGAGGGCTCGGTCGCCGTCCTGCTCTGTCTGCCCGGCCCAGTCCTCCTCTCCTAACGGGGCCCGGTCCAGGGATGAAGATCCGGTGGCAGAATGGAGCTGTGGGAGCCGGAGCAGGAGAGCCTTTGGAGCCCACGCTCCTAGCAGAGCGCCCTCCTAGGGAGTCCGACTGTTTCGTTCAGATTCTGATGCCACCCCTGCCCAGCTGTGTGAACCTCAGCAAATCCTTCACTTTTCTGGGCCTGTGGCCACTTCCGTACAATGGAGTTGGTGATGGAACCCACCTCATGGGGTTTAGGGGAGATTACTGTGATGGTGTGGTTAGGGGAGGGAGAGTCGCTCAGGACACTTCCCACATGGAGTCTGGACCATTGCTCTTGTTACCCTCAGAAGAGGTCCAGGAGAGCATGCACTCACCTGGTAAAATCCTATGCACCTACTGTGTGCCAGGGCTGTGTCAGTGCAGGGACACAATGGTAGAGACCAATGCCCCTGTGCTACCCTTGTGCCTGTGGTGGGGGGAGACTTATACCCCAGAAAGCAAAACAAGTGAGTCTAGACATCTAGCAAGACCTGGGGCTGGGGGGCTGGGGGTATAGCTCAGTGGTGGAGTATTTGCCTAGCATTCATGAGACCCTAGGTTTGATCCCTGGCACTGTGGGGGGGGGAGCAGGAAGAAGGCACTGAGTAGGGGATGCTTTAGGGTAACCTGGAGAAACCCACTGAGAAGGTGGTGAGTGAGCCCAGGCCTGCAGGACAGGAGGAGGGAACCACGTGGGTGTCTGGGACAAGGCTTCAAATCCAGAGGGCACATTGGAAGCATAATAAACAGCCTTGAGTTGTGCAGAGCCCAGGAGGGCAGTGGTGGAGAACCCAGGACTGAGGCTGAGCAGGCCACAAGGGACTGCTTGCTGTTGTGAGGCCTTGGCTTCTTGTCTGAGGCACTTGGAACCCAGGGGTTTTTGCACAGAGGAAGGGTGGGATCTGACCAGGGTTGGCTGCCAGGTGGCAGATGTACTGGGAGGCAGCTAGGAGGTCAGGAGGCACCATGGAGGTGAAAGGTGGCTCTCTGGAGGCTGGTGCAGGGTAAGGGAAACTTGGCTCCACTCTAGATGTAGTTTGGAAGAGATAGCAGGTGTATTTCTTTCCGTGGACCTGTTGTGGGTATAAGAGCGTCTGATGCCTCCTGGGTCATGAGAGGACAGGGGTGACCTGAGATGGAGAAGGCTTGGGGTCCAGAGGAGGTCAAGAGTTCAGTTTTAGGTAAGTTGAGTATGAGACCCCCATGACTTCTCCCTGTGGTAACATTGTCCAGGGGGCAGTTGGATTTGTAAGTCTGCCACTGAGGGAGAGGTGCCCACTGGAGGACTCCAAGGCATTGTGAGTGACCTGATGGGGCCTGGTGAACTTCTTGAAGGAGCCAGTGTAGACAGAACAGAGCAGAGAGGAGAGATTGAGGATGGGGACAGAAACCGAAGGAGAAGGGTTCTAGGGGCAGGAGAAGGGCCAACCAAGTGTGGGGTCACAAGTAGGGCCATGGCATGAAGAGAATCTTCTTTCAGTGGATTTTAGAGAGAACAGGTCAGTGTCAAGCACAGGTACAATCAAGGGAGGATCTAAGATGGGAGAAATCACAGCAGGTTTTCATCACAGTGATATTAAGATCTTTAGGGGGAGCCCAGCATGATGGCACCAGCCTATAATCCCACCATTCTGGGAGGCTGAGGCAGACTGATCTCAAGTCCAAGCCCACCCTGGGCAACTTAGTGATTTAGCAAGACTCTGTCTCAAGAAAAAAAAAAAAAAATCTCCACAGACAGCCTGCAGCATGTTGAGCTTGTTGCTGTGGCCTGGCTCTCCAGGGTCTCACCCCACTTACAGAGCAAGTGTGGGACCTGCAGCCTCCCCAGCCATCTTTTGCTGTCTCACCTTCATGAGAGCTTGAGTTTGTGGGTTTGCCTGGCCTTGTCTGCTAGCCATTCCTGGAAGGAAAGACTTGTTCTTGGAGAACCCAAATGGGCTGTGTCCTGCTGGTGGCTGTTAGCTCTGCTGTGATGAGTCCTGGGTGCCTACTGTACTGGGGTAACGACAAATGGGACTCAAGCTTCCTGAATTCTGAGCATGGGCTGGAGAGCAGACAGTAATGTAAACCACAGCTACAGTGGAGCTCTTAGCATGTACTGAACACTGCACATATCTTGGCTCTCTGAATCCTCCTTCCAAACCCATGAGCCCTGTTCTATAGCTGGGGAGCCTGCAGCTCAGAGAGGTGAAGCCCCATGCCTGAGGTCATTCAGCAGTGGCAGGGCTAGGCATCAAACCCAGTTGAGTGTTACCCTAAAACCAGCCTTCTAGCCACAGAGCCACACACCAAGCTGCCCAGGGCAGAGGGTGGGCAGCACTTCTGGGGCTGCTCCAGCAGGCCACTGAACAAGGCTGCCTGTAGGAAGGGCGTTTGAATACGATCTCCGGCCAGAAACCAGGGCTCCAGGGGGAGGTGATGGGCTGATGGAATCGGGTCTTCCTGCAGATGGGTTCCTTGGAGCCTCTAGGTCGGGTTGGATGAATGGAGACAATGGGAACAGGAAAATCCAGTCCTATTTTATGTTCCTATCTGTGGTTTCCAGTTTTGTTTGTGGAAAATACGCTGGACCTATTCCCCCAGTTTGGGGTTTTATGGGTCTTTCTCCCTAGGTCCTAACTTTGGCCTGATGGAGAACCAGGCTCTTGCAGTGGGAAAGGGGCTCCCATGGGGCTTCAGAGTTTTCTCCAGTGTGTGGCCTTTATCTTGGGCTGGGGAATGGTTGGAAGCATCTTCTGCAGCCTGGGCAGGAGTGTGCAGGGCATGGCATTGGCCAGTTGCAGCTTTTCCTTTCAGTCTCTCCCACCCCACCAGGGTCTTCAGGATCCCTCCCAACTCCTCCCACCACCACCTCCTGGTTTTAGATTTGGATATTTCTGAAGATGCATACTCCTTTTCTCTAAAGTGTGAATAGTTGCTATATTCCTGTAGAACATTCTTTTAGGTCTAAGGGGACTCTAGGAACACCTGCAGTGTCTTAGGTACTTTCTCAGTGCTGGGACAAAATACTCAACACCCACAAGTTAAAGGAGAAAAGGTTTATTTTAGCTCACAGTTGGTAGAGATTTCAGTCCATAGTTGGCTGACTCCAAGCCAGGGTGGCATGGCAGAGGAGAAAGACCTCACAGCAAGGCAGGCAGCAAGGAGCATTAAGGGAGAAGAAAGGATGTATATATAAGAAAGGACGTATATGTACACCCTTCCAGCCCACAGTGATCCACCTCTTCCCACCAGGTTTCACCCAGCTATAAACCCAAGTGGACTAATCCAGTATCACACACCCTTGATCCATTGTCACACGCTCATGTCCAGTCACCTCCCAAAAGCCCCACTTATGAGTACATAAGGCTTCGGGGGGGGATCTAGATATAAACCATAGCATGTAGCTTCAATGGCTGTCCCTTTTCAGCTCCCCTCCCCCAACTGTGGGCACACTCCAGCTCAGTCCCTGGGCATCCTGGCATCCTTTCAGAAAGCCATTGCAACTTCACCCGGGTGGGGTCTCCATGCCTTCGTGCTCAACGCATCTGATGTACCCAGGGTTTCTGAGGCTTTACCACCTTGGGATGCTGCGTAACCTCCTAGGGCTTTGTGGTCTAGCCCAGTGGTAGAGTCCAAGGCCTAGATTTGATCCCCACAATTGCCAAAAATAAAAAATAAAAGTATCTTTTGCTAAAGTAACATCATGTACTTTTTTTGTGTGTGTGGGTACCGGGGGTCGACCTCAGGACCTCGCACACCAGCAGGCACCCGTGCCGCTGAGCGATATTACTGGCCCTTTTTTCTTATGTGGGTTCCGGGAGTCAAACTCAGGCCCTCATGCTTGCCAGGCAGGCACCTATGCTGCTGAGCCATCTCACCGGCCCCACATCATGTACTTTTAAAGCCAAATAAAATTAAACATGAGTAAAATAATTAAGTATAAACAAATACTCTGGATCTCTCCTTCTTCCACACCAAGTCTTGCTCTGATGTCCTAGGGCCTTCACGGTGTTACTTGCCTTACGCACATGAAAGACTCCCCATGTGCCCACTCCACCCCTAACAGATGGCGAGCCTCACCCTGCCGGCCCCCAGGAGCCCCCTCTGCTAAGTGGGCTGTTCCTTGTACCCACACCCACTTGTCCACCCTAGTGTCTCTGTGGTCCAGCTGGTCCTGGTGGACCGGAGGGACACTCTATCACATGATATCTGGATCCCTGGCACCCATCTGGCCACGTCCCTTATCCTGAGAGATGCTCTAGACCTCTGTTTCAGCAGGTGCTTAAGGTCCAGGGACCTCTCCCTACCCGCCAAGTCATTGCTGCTCCTCCTGGGAGTCCTAGGACCCCTTTTTTCAGGCCTAGTGGCTGGGAAGGGCACCAGGGAATAGGCGAGATGGGAGGGCTGGGAGGTTCTTGGAGGTTAGTTGTTTCTGGTGTGCCCCCTTCCCTCTGGTGCCCACGGCCTGAGTGCTGGAACTTGTGTTTTTGTTCTGCACCTCGAGTCTCCCGCACTACGGGCAGGGTCGCAGTAACCACCTCCCCAGGGTGTATCTCAGGGAGGTATAGCAGAAGCAGGTGGGGGGGGAGTGCGGTGCAGACTGGCCATCGGGAAGGGGTAGAGGAAGAGGGTGTCAGCTCTACCATACTCCCTCTGCGCACAGCTCCCAAGTGCCCACGTGCTGCGCCGGCTGGAGACAGCAGGGGGACGAGTGTGGGATCGGTGAGTAGGGTGCCCCGGGGGTCAGGGGGGCGGGGAAGAAAACATCCTCGGCAGCTCGATAGATCTGTCTATCTTGTCCTCAGCGGTGTGTGAAGGCAACTCCACGTGCTCAGAGAACGAGGTGTGCGTGCGGCCAGGAGAGTGCCGCTGCCGCCACGGCTACTTCGGTGCCAACTGCGACACCAGTGAGCCTGGGGCGGGGCTGACACTGGGAAGCGGGGCGGGGAAACTGGAGAGCAAGGGAGAAGGCCGGGGATGGGGCGAGGCCTGATTCCGAGACCGGATGACCTTGGCAGGCCAGTACCCTGAGGCGGGAGATGGGGTGCCGGACGCTGCCCACGCAGACACCGGAGCTTCCCACCCCCTCTTCCCTGCAGAGTGCCCGCGCCAGTTCTGGGGCCCCGACTGCAAGGAGCGGTGTATCTGCCACCCGCACGGGCAGTGTGAGGACGTGACGGGCCAGTGTACGTGCCACGCGCAGCGCTGGGGCGAACGCTGCGAGCATGCGTGCCAGTGCCAGCATGGCACGTGCCACCCGCGGAGCGGTGTGTGTCGCTGCGAGTCCGGCTGGTGGGGCGCACAGTGTTCTAGAGCGTGCTACTGCAGCGCCACGTCGCGCTGCGACCCCCAAACGGGCGCCTGCCTGTGCCACGCGGGCTGGTGGGGCCGCAGTTGCAACAATCAGTGCGCCTGCAACTCGTCTCCCTGCGAGCAGCAGAGCGGCCGCTGCCAGTGCCGCGAGCGCACGTTTGGCGCGCGCTGCGATCGTTACTGCCAGTGCTTCCGAGGCCGCTGCCACCCTGTGGACGGCACGTGCGCCTGCGAGCCGGGCTACCGCGGCAAGTACTGTCGCGAGCCTTGTCCTGCCGGCTTCTATGGCCTGGGCTGTCGCCGCCGGTAAGCTCAGGGTCCCCGAGGAGGAGGGGGAAGGGCAGCCCCCGGGAGGCACGTCCGGGTTCCACCTTGCTTCCTGACCCTTCCCTAGGTGCGGCCAGTGCAAGGGCCAGCAGCCATGCACTGTAGCCGAGGGCCGCTGCCTGACGTGTGAGCCCGGCTGGAACGGAACCAAATGCGACCAGCCATGTGCCACCGGCTTCTATGGCGAGGGCTGCGGCTTTCGCTGTCCGCCCTGCCGCGACGGGCATGCCTGCAATCACGTCACCGGAAAGTGTACTCGCTGCAACGCGGGCTGGATCGGCGACCGGTGAGCAGCTGATGCCAGCCTCGGCCCAGACACGCAGCCCCCTGGACTTTGCGGAGGGTTCTGCGGGCTTTGGGTCTGGTAGCCTCCCCTTCTGGTGACGCCTCCTCCCCTTGTTCCAAGGTGTGAGACCAAGTGCAGCAATGGCACTTATGGGGAGGACTGCGCCTTCGTGTGCGCTGACTGCGCCAGCGGCCACTGTGACTTCCAATCGGGGCGCTGCCTTTGCAGCCCTGGTGTCCACGGACCCCAGTGAGTTCCCTGAGTCTCAGGAAAATGGGATTTGCACCAAATACCACGGGCTCCAGCCAGACCTCAGGGTCGGACAAGGCGGGACCCAGGGCTGGGTTGTCACCTCAGTCTTAGTCCCTTACTCCAGGTACAGATTGACCACAGGCACTTTGGAGCCTGTGCTTGGACCTGAATCTGACGATTTGCTCAGTCTGTGGTCACTGGGCTCCTGAGGTGACCCAGGGCTGGTGCAGAGCGAGCAGGGACCTCCATTTACAGTCAAGGGTCTGGTCCTGCAGCCCTCTTCCCACCCACACACGAGTCATCCCCAGAAAAGGGAGTGCAGCCTGGCGGCAAACACAGCTGCAGATGGTGTTCATACTTACTTCCGAAACACTGATCACTCTGTGTGCCCGCCCGCAGGTGGGGGGGTGGGCTTCGGTCCCTAGAGAATAGAGCTAGGGAGCCGGAGCCAGGGAAGGCAACATGGTGGGGGGACTGCGGCGGCCCGCGCTGACCCCCGTATCCCCACAGCTGTAACATGACGTGCCCGTCCGGGCACCACGGCGTGGACTGCGCCCAGACCTGCAGCTGCCACGAGGACTCCTGCGACCCGGTCACCGGTGCCTGCCACCTGGGTGAGTGGGCGAGAGAACGTGGGATTAGGGAATGCAGGAGGCGTGGGCACGTGCGCTGACCTGGTTGCCCCGCGCCCCTGCAGAGACCAACCAGCGCAAGGGCGTGATGGGCGCGGGCGCGCTGCTCGCCCTGCTCCTCGGCCTGCTGCTCTCGTTGCTCGGCTGCTGCTGCGCCTGCCGCGGCAAGGACCCCATCCGCCGGTGAGGCCCGACACCGCTCCGGTCCTCCGGGTTCTCCGCGTGGTCCAGGATGCACGCTCTCTCGGCCCAGGCCCCGCCTGCCCCTGGGCATGGCCCCGCTCCTTCCAGTGTTTGGGGTCCCGCCGAGCTCGAACCGCCCCCAGGCCCTGTGCGCGCCCCGCCCCTTCGCTCAGGCCCTGCCCCCGCAGGGAGCTCTCGCTGGGAAGGAAGAAGGCTCCTCAACGCCTGTGCGGGCGCTTCAGCCGCATCAGCATGAAGCTGCCCCGGATCCCGCTGCGCAGGCAGAAGTTACCCAAAGTCGTAGGTAAGGTGAAGCTCATGGGGGTCACTGAGGGAAACACCCACCGGCGGCGCAGAAGGCTTCTGGGAAAAGGGCGTGAAGGAGTCCAGGGCTTCGTGTAGAAGTGGGAGAATTTTGAGGTTTGATGTGCGTGGGCGGGGGAAGGTGCGACCAGAGGAAAGGATAAGGGATGTTGCTATGGGTGAGGCTAGGGAGGAAGCCAGGAGACCTAGGTGCGCAGGTGGATGGATATAGGTGCATGTGTGGGAGGTATGGGTTCTGAGTGATTGCGTCGGTTTATGTAGACGATATTTGGGGCTGTAGGGCCCCAGGTTGTAAGTCTGCACTATACATCCTGGTGCAGAGTTGCAGGGGAACGCGAGGGCACATGTGCGAGGAATACTCTGACCCCAAGGGGAAGACCACCCTCTTCTTGGATCCCTAGCAGTGCCCTGACCCCTTCCTGGAAATTGGCAGGCTGGTTCCTCACCCCCTGCCCGAGAACCCCTGGGGTGGGGGCGGTGTTGCTCCTGTGTGTGCGGACACCCAACCAGGATGAACTCTGTCTCCCTCTCTTTTCTACTTGTTTCTGAAGACTGAGTGAGGGTAAAGAGGTTCAGACTTGGGAGGTAAAGGAGACAGCTGAGAAAACCCTTTGGTCCACCCAGCAGCATGGCATCTGTGGACATGGACAGGTGTGGGGGCTGGACCCCACATCCCATCTGTGGGATGAAGACCAACCACCCAGCTCTGGGATCCCTGGAGGCCAGGCCAGGGTTCGCAGGGATGCAGGCTGCTGAGATGTCCTGAGCCAAAGCACAGTCTTAGCACTGTACAGTTGGGCTCAAAAGTGCTCCAAGGCTCCTCAGGCCCCACAAGGCAGGCTCTGAAACATGGTGTGGAGATCCTGCTGGCCTGTCCCCCCAACTGTCCTCTCTAGGCAGCTCTTTCTGACCTTTCCCCAACCCTTCAGCCCAATTTTTTTTCAGCTCTGGCTGCACACACTTGCACCTAACCCTCTTTCTTTATTGGGTTCACTGCTACCTATTCTCCAGACCTTGTCTAGTGTCACTCTACCTGTGGAATTTCTTGTCCCACCTGCAGTCTTGGGGTAGGGCTGGTCTTAATCACTTCCTTTACATTTGGTCGATGAGGGCAGAGGCTGGGGCAAGGCAGGGACCCTGGTTCACTCCTCCTCCAGTGGCCCACCACGACCTGGACAACACACTCAACTGCAGCTTCCTGGAACCACCCTCAGGGCTGGAGCAGCCCTCACCATCTTGGTCCTCCCGGGCCTCTTTCTCCTCCTTTGACACCACAGATGAAGGTCCTGTGTACTGTGTTCCCCATGAGGGTGAGTATGACCTGGCTTGGGCAAGCCTCCAGTCCAGTGAAAGGACCCCACTGTGAGATCTTTGCTAGAGGGGGGAGCACGAAGCATGTGAAGTAAAGCCACAGTGACGGTGTTACATGGATGTTAGTCACAGAGCGGCTGCAGAGCTAGACTTAGCACAGCTGTCCCGCGCTGGGTTGGGTGGTGTGGGGAAATGGGTGGGGTCTCCTGTCACTAGTCACCGGCAAACTGCACTTCTGGATGAAACGGGGCAGAGAAGTTTGTGGTCCTGGACAGGGAGTGGCAGAGGCAACAAGAGTGGGATCCAGAGGGTATGAAGGTGCACCTTTTCCTGCAGCCTTGGCCCACAAACAGGAAGGAGCCTGAATGGCTGGGATGCTGGCCTCTTCTCCCTTCACCACCCTACTGGGTGACCTCTGCCAGGTGACTAACCTCTGAGCCTCAGAAGCCTTGCTTCTTAAAGGATAATGGAATCCGATTGGGGAGTGTCGGAGGGTCAAACTTGATGATGGTGGCACCTGAGGGTGTGGTGGAGAATGGGTGCAAGGTCAGGCCAAGGCTAGTCTTCGGCCTGAAAAGTGCCCGTCACTCCCCAGTTAGCCGCACACATAGGGACACTAAGTTATGGATAGTGCTATGAATGTGTCCTGGGCAACAGCGACAGCCTGGGCCCAGGTAGAGGAAGAAGAAAGGTGAGGGTTTGCTCCTGGAGGTTGGACCTTCCAGAGCTGTTCTTGCAGTTGGTGACCAGCTGACTTTTTGCTCGTCAGAGGCTGCAGCCGAGAGCCGGGACCCGGAGGCTCCCTCTGCTTCTGCGGAGGCGCCGGCGCCTTCCCCGGCGCCCTTAACCACCCCGGCGTCGGCGGAGGACGCACCTCCGCTCTCTGCGTCTTCCGACAGCGAGCGGTCGGCGTCCAGCGTGGAGGGACCCGGCGGGGCATTGTACGCACGCGTGGCTCGGCGGGAGGCCCGGCCGGCCCGGGCCCTGGGCGAGGCTGGGGGTTTGTCGCTGTCGCCATCGCCTGAACGCAGGAAGCCGCCGCCACCCGACCCTGCTACCAAGCCCAAGGTGTCTTGGATCCATGGCAAGCACGGCGCCGCTACCGCGACCCAAGCGCCTTCACCATCGCCCCCGGGTCTCGAGCCTGCACCCAGCCCCAGCAAGAGGAAACGGACACCCAGCGACACGTCGGCGCGGCCGGAGGAGCCCAGTAGCCCCCGACCCCGCGACACGACGCCGCGGCCCCCGGGGCTGGCCGAGGAGGCCCCGGCCCTCGTCGCGCCCTCACCGCCCCGGGCCCGAGCGCGAGGCCGCGGCCCTGGCCTGTCGGAGCCCACGGACGCCGGTGGTCCTCCGCGCAGCGCCCCCGAGGCTGCCTCCATGCTGGCGGCAGAGCTGCGCGACAAGACTCGCAGCCTGGGCCGCGCCGAGGCAACCTCGGGCGCGCAAGGTCCGCGGGAGAAGCCGGCGCCACCGCAGAAGGCCAAGCGCTCGGTGCCACCCGCCTCGCCCGCCCGCGTGTCCCCAGCGCCCGAGGCCATAGGGCCCGAGAAGGCAGCGACCAGCACGCCGGCCCCCGAGACCTCTCGGAAGAAGACCCCTATCCAGAAGCCGCCGCGCAAGAAAAGCCGGGAGGCGGCGGGCGAGCCCCCAAGGGTGGGCGCGCCCACCCTGTAGGGGCTCTGCCCTGCCGCGCCTGCAGCTTCCCCTGGCTTAGCAGCGTTGCTTGCCACCCCGCGTTCTGTGACCCCGGCATCTCCCGCGCGGCCTGGGCACGGGAGACCTCCCCTTGGCCGAGGCCCCTAGCGGCAAGGCAGGAGGTTGTGTCTGATTGGCTCAGGCTCCAGCAGCGGCTCCTCAGTTGGAGCAGCGCTCGGGCGGGAAGTCCCCCATCCTATTGATCGAGGCCTGCCTGGCGCTTAGCTGGCGGCTCTCTCCCCACTGGCCGAGTTTTGGAGCTCTCCGACCACCCACGTTTCATTGGCCAAGACCAGATGAGTTCTGCCTAGAGACCACCATTTACTGTACAGTATTTGGCTGGGGCTAACTTTTCATTGGCTAGGCCAGAAGCACTTATACCCGTGAGCTACCCCTCATTGTCCAGGGCCTGGTGCCTCCTGGCTGGAGGGTCTCTTCCTTGGTAGTAGCCCAAGGCTACTTCCACTGGCCGGACTCCAGGGCATCTATCTGGTTGACTGCAGCCTGGGGAGGAGGGCTGGTCTCTGCTCCTCAGGGGGCTTGGTGCTCCTTGTCTGTCCCATTCCTTTTCCTCCCTGGCACCCCAAGCTCCAGCCTCCCAGCCCCCGCCCTCAGCTGTCGAGCTGGTATTGATAGCCTCCCACCACCCCACTCGCTGTGGAAATCCCGGAGCGACTCCAGTGGCCTGAGAAGATGTATTTATACGCCCCCAGCAGGGCTGCTTACACCTTGTCCAGGGGCCCCAGGATGGGCTCCTCTTGGCAGGGCCTTGGCCAAAGCTTCTTAATAAAGTGCCTTCCTTTTTCCCTTCTGTGCTGTGATTACTGCCTGTCTGTGGACTTCCAGCAAGGATGTCTCCCTAAAGAAACTGCATGTGATTTCATGCCTCCATTCACTCACCTAATCTCCCTGGTGTGGATCTCTAGGGAGCATGTGGAAAATGGGCTGTGCCTGACCTTTGATGATCTGTTTATCAAAGTTTATGGTCCCCTCCCCTGGCTTGCCCAGTCTGGACTGGCCACCTGGGAAGAATGGCTCAGAGCAGGTCGGGGTAGGGAATCCCTCGACTGGGAGCCACAGGTGGTGGGAGCTACCTCTGTTCTGTGCCTTTCCCACGGGCTGCCTCTGTTGAACTTGGAGGTCAGAGCTGTTTGGGATGGGCCAGAGGCTGGGGCCAGGGGCCAGGGGCCAGGGGGCCGCGGGTGCAGCCTCTAGCCAGGCCTCATCCCGCACAAACAAGGTCTGCCTCTGCACAGAGCCCTGCTGTCCCCCTCAATGGGCTCCTTGTGCTCAGCCGGAAACTCCTCGCTTGACTGCCAGAGAGGCAGAGAGGATGGGGAGGGGCACCTCTCAGGCTGGAGCCCCTGCCCTCTGCTGGCCACCCTGTCCTCTGACCCAGCTTCCATCTGTGATCCTTTGTTCCCCAGCACCTTCACTGCCAAAGGCAAGCCTCCTGTGTGACCTCCCAGAGTCACATACTTTAATCTTTCCACAGTTCCAGATGTCTCCTTGAGTTCCAAGAGCTCTGTTTGGGCTCCTCCCATCTCCCTGCCTGTCTGGCAGGCTTCTTCCCCTTCTCCCCCATCTTTTGATGCCCAGTTCAAAGTCTTCTGATTTTGCTAAGATCCTCCAACCCACTCCCTACACAATCTGCAGCCCAGAGCCCAGCCGCACTGTCTGACTAACGCTGCAGTACTCGCAGCCTTTGGTCCACTTTGGTGAGCTACACAGGGGCTCAGTCACCCAAGCGGAGGTGGCATCCTGCCCCAGCGGCAGGAGACATCAGAACAGCTGATGGGCACACACACAATCCCTGTGTCTGATCTGCTCAGGCAGCACGTGGAACACAGACTGCCTGTCTCTGGGCCACATTGCTTCTCTTGGGCCGGCTGGGCACCCTCCCAGCTGTGGCCCTGTGGCTGGATGGGCTCTAATCTGTTTAGGCACCAAGCCACGCTGGCTGCTGGGGTTGATGACACAGGCTCAGAGTCAGCCAGGAGGGAAAGAAAACGAGCTGGACCAGCAAAGTCTAGGGGGATGTAGGGGTGGGCAGTGCTCTGTTTTAGTACTTTTAATGTTTTTTTGTTTTGTTTTCATTTTTTTGAGACAGGGTCTCACTATGTAGTCCAGGCTGGCCTTGAACTCACTACGTAGCCTAGGCTGTCCTCGAACTCGTGGTGATCCTCCTGCCTCAGCTTCCCGAGTGCTGGGATTACAGACATACGCCACTACGCCTGGCTAGGCCACACTCTTGCCTATGATATGCCCTCCCCCAACAGAACCATCGTGCTCCAGTGCTGCTGCTCCCTGATCCCCCAACCCCTAATTCTGGCTATCTCCCCAGCCTGGACCAGCGGGATTTGAGGAGACCAGGGGGATCTCAATGACCAAGCTTTCCTGGGCCTCTTCTCCCCCTGCTCCAGGAACCCTTCAAACATCTGAGGCCCACCCTGCAGACGTCCACACTGTGGGCACCTCACAAAGCAGGGACCACCTCTCCCAGCATGCAATCTCTGTTGCCTTCCCCCCGCCCCAGGAGGGTCCCCTCAACTCTCTTCCGCCTTTGAAGCCACCGGCTCCTCCCCACTCCCTCAGGGCTCACAGCAGTGCCAGCTCCAGGGGCAGGCGCCACAAAAGGGAACCGCAGCTGCTGGAACCTCCGTTGCCATGGGGATGGGGACCACAGGACCCACATCTGGTAGCGATTGAGGAGGAAAAATTATGAGTGGTGGAAAATGCAAATATTTTCTGTAGCACAGAGCATGAAGGAATGTGGAGACTGGAGAAGGGCCTAGGCCCAGTCTGGTTTCCAGCAGGGATGCAGCACACATCACACAAAGAGGCAAGGCTGCACACAAGCACATGGCCAAACCAGCAGCCACTTGCCCTGCAACACACACATGTTCACTGCCAGATACACACAAACAACACATTCAGCCTGAAACACACACACGTACACAAGCCACCAGAATCCCAGAAACAGAGACACATGGCCACATATACCTCCCACAGCTGGACCCAAAGAAACAGAGACATCTGCCGATGCACACACATTTGCCTTCAACACACAGGAGCACCTAGACACACACAACCCTCCGCTAGCCAGAAATGGGTACCCGCTGTGCAGCGCAAATGCACAGTTCACCATTCATAGAGGCACTGCCACACTGTGCATGTGTGTGGAGAGACACACACTGCCACTCACAGACATGTTGGCCAACCCACAGTCAAACAGGACTCAGCCTGCAGGATACATCCATGACTCACGGAAACAAAAAGTATGCACACTGCAATGTACAACATATCCACTAGACATAGGGACGTGAGACAGATACTCCCGCGACACACACACACACATACGCACTTCACCGACACAGAGAAAGGCAGAAACACATATGTATCATACAGACACACATGCACATCAGAGGTGCCAGACAGACTGAGGCACCAGACAGACATATTTCCTGTGACATACTATAGTTCATGACACACTGGAAAGAGACAAATATCCTGCAAACATACATGCAGTCTGAGCGACAGGAGCATAAGATAAACATGTCACAAAGTGCTTGCCAAACACATCCCTCACAGCGCACACACCACAGGACACAGAACATCAACACACACCCTGCTCCCCACCATGCTCACAGAAACATACACGTATCATCATCTGACACACAGAAACACTGAGGGGCACCCTCCAGAGACACACAAACACACATCACTGCCAGAGCACATTGAACAGACATGCATCTTGCAAACACACACAAATACCACCTGGCCCGCAGAAATAGACACACACATACCAAGACACACAGCAACAGACAAAAATAACACACACACATGTACTGCAGCCAGCACAGGCGCTCCACTAGAGGCAACAAAATAAGGAAATGGATACTTAACCTGTGCACATGCTACCATATCCATAGAAATGCACACACACACACACACACACACACACACACCCTTTGATGCACAGACAAGTATATGAGACACTTCAAAATATGGCCTGTTCTTTAGATATGACTTGCATGCAAATGATAGGCGACACCTGCTAGAAGCAGTGGTATGGCAGGTCTGGGGTTAGGAGAGCAGAGTTCTGAGGAACAGAAGGAACAAAGGGCAAGTGAATGAATATGTGCAGGTCAGCTGATATGTTTCAGGAGGAGCAGGAGTAGGCAAAGCAAGGGGAGTTAGGGGTGAGGGAGATCTTTGACAGGGTGACGGTGGGATGTGGGATTGTGGATGATTCCACCTGGGATGAGTGCAGTTGTCTCATGGATGATGGGCAGGGATCATCATTTTTGGGTGAGGGTATGATCAGGATGAGCCCATCTGCAGGGCTGAGGTCACTCACCTGGATGTCAAGAAGTTGGTCAAGGTTGGGCATGTGGCTCAGTGGCAGACTGCTTACTTAGCATATATGGCCCTGGGTTCCATACCAGCACAGCCAAGATGAAGAAGAGCCAGGCATGGTGGGATGTGCCCAAAATCCTAGTACTCAGGAAGCTGAGGCAGGAGGATTGCTGCAAGTTTGAGGCCAGCCTGGGCTACATAGAGAGTTCAAGGCCAGCCTGAACAGCAGAGCGAAATCCTGTCTCAAAAAGACAAAAAACAGGGCCTGGGATATGGCTCAGTGGCAAAGTGCCTTCCTGGTAAGTGCAAGGTACAAAAAAAAAAAAAAAAAAAGACAAAAAACAAAACAAAAAGAAGAAGAAGGAGAAGGAGGAGGAAGAGGAAGAGGAAGAGGAGAAGAAGGAGAAAGGGGAGGGAAAGGGGAGAGGGAAGAGGAGAAAAAGAGAAAAGAAGCTGGGGTTAGGATGAGGTCAAGGATCTTCCTGGGTCTGTAATGACCTTGGGATCAGTAATGGACCTTCAGACATGCATCAGTCAGGAAGTCACAGAAGTCTTTGACTGTAGCTGGATGATGGGGATGGAAGAGGACGCTGTCCTGGTATGTTTGGGATTCGGTAATTGTGAAGGTGCCTGTTGCCTACATCCGCAGGGGAAATATTTCAGCGGCTTTTTATTACTGACCTGTTGTGCATTTTGAGAGGCGAGCTGTGCACACAAGGCATTCATTCGAAACAACAATGGGCATACCAAGCACACTGCTGCCCTGTGGTAGGGCTCCCCTGTAATTTTACATGGGCCATTAGGAGGACCTCGTGAACACAGTAGCTTGCAGGTGAGACAGACTCGTGGTGCCATCTAGTGGTTGCTTGTGGCAATACCTTGAGTTGAAACAATTGCAGGTAAGAGTTCCTCTGAAAGAAGCCTCTCTCAGTTCTGCCTGTGCTGCCAGGTGGGAGCTTCCCAAGGGATGTGGGTTTCAGGGCACGGTTAGTTCCCAAGGTGAACATGTCCAGGTGGGAAAAACCAGAAGAAGGGCAGTGTTGACATGAAGTTGGCACTATAATTCAAGGTGCCAGACCATCGATGATGAATACAGGCCCAGTCGGGGGAGGGGGGCATAGCAATATTTCGTCTAAAAAAAAAAAAAATTTGGGCCGGTGAGATGGCTCAGCGGCTTAAGCGCCTGCCCGGCAAGCGCGAGGGCCCGAGTTCGACTCCCGGATCCCACATACGAAAAAGGGGCCGGTGATATCGCTCAGTGGCACGGGCGCCTGTTGGCGCGCGAGGTCCTGAGGTCGACCCCCCGGTACCCACAAAAAAAAAAAAAATTAAAACAATAGAATTTCAGTTGCCAGGAGCTGGGATGATGGAAGTTAGTGGTTAATGGGGGCAGAGTTTTCAGTTTGGGATGATAAAATATTTCTGAAAATAGATGGTAGTGAATGTACCTAATGCCAATGAACTAAAAAATAGATGCATTTTATGTGATATATTATTTTTTATGGGGGAGGTTTCCAGCAAAACCCAGAAAATCTACTAGACAAATTCTAAAGGAGATGTAACATTTGTGATATATGTTTTACCACAAAAATAAAACTGAACAGTCAGTCACGGTGGTCCCAGCTTATAATCCCAACTATTCAGAAGGCTGAGGAAGAAGTATGACAAGTTTGAGGGACACCTGGGCAACTTAGGGAGACCTTGTCTCAAAACAAAACAAAACAATAAAACCCCCCAAAATCCTGAAGAAAACAAAAGTGAATGTAAGCAGAGGCTGTTGCAATAGGCATTGTATAGAGCGCTGTAAGCAAACTAACCCCAAAATTGGCCCGTGGAAGACTGAATGGCTTTCATCATTTCAGTTTGTTACAGCTGGGACCTTAATGGACCACTGGTTAAGGTCACAACAAAGGAGACATCATTTGCTCTTTTGGGTTGAAGAACAGGACAACTTGGGCAGTAAAATGAAGAAACAGTGGGGATAATTATCCCTTTTCTTATCTTGTGTAATTGTCTCAACTTTTGAAGTCTCCATGTTATATTGTACCATATTAACAACTTTAGTGACTTGGGTGTGCCCTCAGGGTCCCATTTGGTAAAATCAATACTATGGGGTCAAAGTTTTTATTTAATTCCAATTACAGCATCCATCCAGTACTGTATTTGGAAACCCAAGAGAAGAGCGAGCCAGAACCATGGGAGTGTTCAGCAAAGCTGTTACGACGATGGTCAAGGTAAGCAGACTATGTCTTCATTCTTGTGTGTGGTAACACCCCAGGAACACGAGGAGGTTCTCCCTTTAATTTAGTGGAGTCTGGGGAAATAGTGCCAATTAAGGTTTTAAAATATGTTGTTTAGTGTGTGGGAACCAATGGACAATTGTCCTCAGTGGGGGCCAGGGTCTGAGGCATGTTTTATTCCATGCTGTGTAGGGTTGGAGTGGTTGCTATTGCCTGAGCTTGGGGGCTACAATGGGGATCCCACTTTTTGAGGATTGGGTTTGGGCGTTTCATATAATTTGTTTAAAAGAAGCTTGGGGCTTACTTGAAAATCTGCTTATTGGGAAATCCTAGGTTACAGAGTTGCCAGTATGAGGATGGGAGGTGGTGGATGGCCAGAGAAATTCTGAAATACTGGGTGTTGGTCTACTTTCTGTTATTTTAACAAATACCTGATATAGTTAGCTTATAAAGGAAAAGATTTTATTTTGACTTACGGTTTTAGAGGTTCCAATCCATGATCAGATGAACCCATAGCATTCAGATGTCCCAGATGGCAATGGTGGGAGAGAATTGTGGAGCAAAACCACTCATCTCATGGCAAAGGGGCAAAAGACGGGAAGCAGATGGGGCCACTGTCCCCTTGGAGGGCACGCCCTCAGTGACCTGGGGCCTGTCACTAGGCCCTACTGTTATTGGGTAGCTTCTTCTAAAAGTGGCTCACCAATCAAATGTTACCAGGTTCTGGGTTGCTCGCCTCTCCTTCTGGAATTGGATTTCAGCTTCTTCCCATT
The DNA here is from genome assembly GCA_028451465.1 of Erethizon dorsatum. NCBI lineage: Eukaryota > Metazoa > Chordata > Mammalia > Rodentia > Erethizontidae > Erethizon > Erethizon dorsatum. The sequence continues at coordinate 99,321,026 of CM051830.1, read as the reverse complement.
TTGAACAAAGAATTGAACAAAAACAGCAAAAAATAGTAGCAAAGTTTATTTAAAAATGAAGAGTGAGGGAGAAACTGGCTCTGCAGAGTGAGCTTGGGCCTAGTAAAAGAGGAAAAAGCAAGACAGAAGAACACCTGGAGAAAGCAGGGCAGGCTATGGTGAGGAAAGCCAGGATAGCAAGCTCTTCTTGATGATGTCTGTGTCCTTTTATACTGTCCAGATCTCCAGGAAACCTGCAAGAACTTCCACATACGGGTCCTGAGAGGTGGTGCGGGGATCCCAGGGCTCATGCTGAGGTCAGGTCTAGGCCATCCTATTGAAAACCTGCTGGAGTTCTCCGGAGAAGTCCACATGCAGGGCTTTGGGAACTGTTCTGTGCACAGGATCTTCATAATTAACAGGTTACACTTTCTTGCCCAGAGAGCGTTTGCCACGCTCTAATCTCCTCTGTTGCCACTTTTTTTTTTTTTTGTACCAGGAATCAAACTCACGACCTTGTGCTTGCCAGGCAGGTGCTGTGCCGCTGAGCTACATCCCCGGCCCTGTTGCCACTTCTTAAAAGTTCCACCTCCCAATTACACCATGGACTGAGTACCAAGCCTTTAACACATGAACCTTTGGGACACAGTCCAGCCTCAAACTATAGCAGGCACTTTCCGTGGTAGGAGGGGTTGGTGTTTTGGGATGAAAGAACTGGGTCTTGGGATACTCTTCATGAGCAATCTATAATTCTCGGCCATCTGAGGCCTCTCTGTCTCTGTCTCTGTCCCTGTCTCTGTCTGTTAGTGTCTCTCATTTTTTGTTTGTTTATTTTTGCTTTGTTTTTATACTGGGGACTAGACCCAAGACCTTGCATATCCTAGGCAAGCACTCTACCACTGAGCTTCATGCCTGGGCCTACCTTTGATGATTTTAATCTGTTTTTTTTTTGTTTGTTTGTTTGTTTTTTTCCAGTACTGGAGATTGAACCCAGAGCCTTTGCACTAATCTACATCCCCAGCTTTTAAAAAAAAAAACTGAGAGTCTCACTACATTGCTAAATTGACCAGGCTGGGCTAATCTTACTGCTCCAGCCTCTCAGAGTGCTGGGATTATAGACATGTGCCGGCACACCTGGCTAATCTGCACCCTTTTGTTGGGAAAAAAGAAAACACAGTCATTTCTGGGACTAGCAAATCATCAAACTTTAGGGTGGTCTTTGTGACTCTTAGCACACCATAACCCAATGAAGATTATTGTACAATGAAGAGAAACCTATCATAAACCACTTAAATGCTGCTATACACCCACATGATAATCGGTATCTCTGCTCCCAGCTATGGCCTGGTACCACTAAGGCTGATGGCTGGTAACTGCCATGGACTGGCAGGAGTGTGTCCTGATACCATTATACTAACTGGGCTCCATTCAGGAAGATGTATACTGCCATGAGAAGCATAGAGCAGGTCCATGGAGGAGACTCCATGACCATCCCGACAACGGTTCTAGAAAGGGAAGAAACGGAAATTGAAATTGAGATCTGTGATTTGGAAGGGCTGGGAGTGCAGCTCAGTGGCAGAGCCTGTGCCTAGCATGTGTGAGGCCCTGAGGCCCTGAGTTCCATTCCCAGCGCCATAAAAAAAGAAAAAAAAGATTTGTTTGGAAATTCAAAACTTATTTTAAAACTGTATTCAGGGCCGGTGAGATGGCTCAGCGGCATAAGCGCCTGCTGGCAAGCGCGAGGTCCTGAGTTTGACTCCGGGTACCCACATAAAGGAAAAAAAGGGCCAGTGAGATAGCTCAGTGGCACAAGCGCCTGCTGGCAAGCACGAGGTCCTGAGTTCGACTCCCAGTACACACACACACAAAAAAAGTATACAACTAAGGGCTGGGAGTATAGCTCAGTGGTACAGTTTGTGCTTAGCATGTGTGTGGTTCAATCCTTAGCACCAACGAACAACAAAAAGTAACTAGAATATGAAAAGTGTGCTAGCTGGCTTTTGTGCCTATATAGACTAGCTTTGAACTGACTTCCGCTGAGATATACAGCCTCGCCTATTTTGTGATCTTTGAATTAATAATTATAGAATAAAGCTGGGAGTGCAGTGGCACAAACCTATAGTCCCAGCTACACTGGAGGCTGAGGCAGGAGGATCATTTGGGCCCAGGAGTTCAAGGTCAGTCTGGGTAACATACCAAGACCCCATCTCTCTTTTTTTTTTTTTTCAAATACTTGTTGTTTTGTTTTGTTTTGTTTGTTTGTTTGAGACAGGGTCTCACATAGTGAGTTCAGGCTTGCCTTGAACTCACTATGTAGCCCAGGCTGGCCTCAAACTCACAGGCATCTTCCTGCCTCAGCCTTCCAAGTGTTGGGATTACAGGCATGTGCCGTCACTCCCTCCCATCTCTTAAAACAAGAATAATAATCATTAGAGAATCCACTAGGCTTTGGAAATGGATATGGGATTGCCACCTGCCCCAGCATCATCAGTGCACCTCCTATATTTTCCTTGCTCCAGTTGATGTTCATGGGGTGAAAAATGTTCCCCCTCAGCTGGTGTGGTGGTGCAAGCCTGTAATCCCAGCTACCTGGGACTCTGAGGCAAGAGGACTATGAATTCAAGCCAGGGTACATAGGGAAACCCTGTCTCAAAAAAAACAAAAAAGTCCATCTGGATTCTAGCCCTAATTTCTAGCCCTTGCCTTAATTCCTAACCCTTAACGATAACCCCAAGCCAGACTCTGTTATAACGCGATCCTAACTAGCACAGGTACCCCTCACCCCCACCTCCACGTAGGCAAGAAGCACTTGGAGACCATTCTTTCTCTGCTGCCTGGGGACTCTGGGAACAGGAGACAAACCCCTCTGCCCTCCTCTTACCTTCCAGCTCCCACCCGTAGCTCCCTCGGGTTCTACCTACCTGGAAGCAGGCTAGTCAGAGGTGTGATTTGTAGCACTGGTGCCTGCAGCACCCAGAGGGCTTAACTGAGCTCACACTGGCTCTCTGCCCTTTTTGCTGCTTTGCCAGTGAGGTGGGGTCTTTGGTCCAAAGAGAAATAGCAGAGACATTCTGGACCACAGCCATGTGGACAATTGTGGGTCCTCTAGCTCAGTTCTCAAAAATAACTGGCTTATTATACCGATTAAAGTAAGAAATGTTTGTAATTTTAATGTCACCAAATGAAGTGGGTTTTTGTTTGTTTGTTTGTTTGTTTGTTTGTTTGTTTTCAGGTGCTAGGGAATCAAACTGAGGGTCTTGCATATGCTGGCAGATAAATGCTCTACCACTAAGTGTGCCCCAGCCTGAACAGCGAGTTCTAAACCGTCATCTAGAAAGCAGTAGCGTCGGGTGCATCTCCCTGCAGACACCCACATAGTAGGGTCTTTCATGGGTTCCTATTTGGCCACACCACATGTGGGGGGGGTCCCATCTCATTTGGTTTTATCTGGAGAACAGATAAGAGGGAGAACAATGATAGCAGAGGCGCTCAACCAGCATGAGGCGCTGAGGGTGAGCACAGCCCTGCCCTGCCCCCACCCCCAGCTCCACGTGGGTCCCAGGCAGAAGCCACAGGGAGCTTTTGGGCTCTCTTCTGGATAATTCTGCCTGTTGTACCCAAACCCTAGAAGAATTAATAGAGTAAAAGGTTATTTTATCATTGCTAAGTGGTGTTTGTTTATTCCCAATGTAAAAAGAGAGTATCATGTTAGAAAATGTTATGTAACCAATGAAATTTGCATATTTAGGAAGGAAATCCCTCTGATTCTTTTTGGGTTATACAAAGAAGGAATTTTATATAATTTAGCATCTATTGTTTTTTTTTTTTTTTTTTTTGAAGTCTTAACGAACTCGGCCCTACAAAGAGTTCACTACCGTGGTAAGCAATCAGTCCTGGCCTTTCATCTATCAATGAGAGACCAGGTCTGACTCCTTTTGAGTCAGAAGGGCACAGATGCTCATAGTGAAGCAATTGTGAGGAATAAGAAATGGACACAATCTGTTTATTTTTCTTACATACCAAGAGCTCAGGAAGTTGTCTGTGACTGAAACAACAGCTTAAAAATTTCATCAAGGGCCCAGGATCCCTGTAGTTTTCCATTCTACTATCTTTAGTGGGTAGCTTTTGTCCTTAGTCGCCACATGGTTGCAAGATGGCTACTACACCTCCAGGCATTACATCCACAACCTAGGAAAGAAAGAGAAGGAGGAACAGTTCTATCAGGAAAGCAAGGCTCCCCCTAAAAATCTCTAGTAGATCTCACTGGAGCCTCCTTGGTCAGAACTGGGACCCATGGCCACCTGAATGCAATGGAGTCTTAGAAAAGAAAATGTTGGGCCAGTGAGATGGCTCAGCAGCGTAAGTGCCTGCCTGGCAAGCACGAGGGCCCGAGCTTGACTCCCAGATCCCACATATGAAAAAAAAAAAAAGGGGCCGGTGATATCACTCAGTAGCACGGGCGCCTGGCGCCACGAGGTCCTGAGTTCGACCCCTGGTACCCACAAAAAAAAAAAAAAAGAAAGAAAATGTGATGTAGACATGTTTTTTCACCTCAATCAAAATCCACCACAAATGACTACTACCAACAACACCAACTGTTGCTCTGGCAGTGCTAGCCAATGCTAATTTTATTTTATTTTATTTTATTTTATTTTATTTTATTTTATTTATTTTTTTGAGACAGGGTTTCACTGTGGAGTTCAAGCTGAACTCACTTGGTAGCCTGGATTGGCCTTGAACTTGCAGCAATCCTCCCAAGTGCTGGGATTATAGGCATGCACCACCAAGGCCAATGCTAATTTAAAAAAAAAGAAATAAAGTTATTCATTTGAAAAGAGGCAATTTTTAAATTTCTGAGCAATATGACTGCCTACCTAGAAACCCCAATAAACTGATAAACTATTGGAAACCATCTAGAGTAACTCAGTAAAGTTGCTAGACATTCAGTAAAGATTAAGATATATGTACATGATCGTTAGTTTTCCTATATATTTCATATAAAAAGACTCAATTTACAAAACCCACAAGCTCAGAACAAATCTGAGAATGAATATTAAAACAACTGAAGAAGGCTATATGACTTTTCTGGTGGTTAGAGGTAGGTTATTTTTTGTTTTTGCCTTGTTTTGTTTTAACTTTTAGACAGGGTCTTGCTGAATTGCCCAGGCTGGCCTCAAGCTTTTGAACCACCTGCCTCAGCCTTCTGAGTACCTGGGATTATAGGAGTGTGCCACTGTGCCCAGCAATTTTAATTTTAAAATAAGAAAAATATGAGTGTGTTAATAATGAATCAAGCCTAGACTATATTTGTCTTTTACTAACATAGTCATTAGGTATGAGGAAGCGGCCCGGGCTGTTGTGCTACAGGCCCAGAACTCTATCACGAGAAGCCAGCACCTGCCCATCCTGAGGAAAGCAACCCAGCCATCACTGTACCCTGGGCAAAGCTCCTCTGGACCAACTCCTAAAAATCCTCTCTTTAGGAGATGGATGAAATTTTCCTACCCAGGCTGGCCTCTAACTCACAGTGATCCTCCTGCCTCAGCCTCTGAGTGTTGGGAGCATAGGGGTGCACCACCGTGCCTAGCTATTATTGTCTTTTCTGAACACTCCAGAATCTCTGCCAGTTCTCTATTAGACTTTCTTGTCCATTAACAATACACTTACTGCTTTGTAAACACACAATTGTCCATTAACAGTACACTTACTGCTTTGTAAACACACAATCAAAAACTTGCTTAAAGTGTTCATTTCCTTTAACTCAAAATCCTTACTTCTAGAAATCTACTCTAAGGCAACACAGAAGTATAACACAAAAAGATGCTCAATGAAGAATGATTTGTGATTGTGACAAACTGGGAAATTACTTCAACATCCAACAAAAGAATCTGATGTTCCAGACAGATTACTCTGTAGCCATTTAAAATTGTAACCGTATGGGGCTGGCTTTGGTCCGGTGGTAGGTGGTACGGCTTTTGCCTAGAACATGTGAGGTTCCAGGTTCCATCCTCAGCACCATAAATACAAAACAAAACAAAAAAACCAAACCAAACCAACCAACCAAACAAACAAAAAAACCCCAAACCCTGTAAGGTCAGTTCAATTACTTGGGAAAAAAATCCTACTATGCAGCTAAGTAAAAAAGATAAATAATGAATACACTATTCTTAAAGCGATGTAAAATTGTTATACGAAAGAAGCAGAAGATAGTAAAGGGCAAAATACAACTTTATTAAGAATTATGGGTGTTTTCTTTTTCTTAACTTTTGTTTGTTCTTTTGAGACAGGGTCTCATTTTATATTCCAGGTTGGCCTTGAACTCATAGCAATTCTCCCACCTCGGCTTCCTGAGTGCTGGGATTGAAGGCATGCGCCACCATACCTGGCTACACTTTGAGTTTTGATCTTCTTCTGGGCTAGTAATATGCTATTTGATCCTCTCTTGAAATGTTGGGCAGTGGCAGTGAGCAGCTCCCAGGCAGCCCCATGATCAGAAAGAGAAACAACCCATATCCTACAGTGCTAAGCTGTGATGTTTGAAAATATTCCATTTTCAACTTATGATATTTTCAATTTATGATGGGTTTCTCAGGACATTACCTCATCTTAGGTAAGGAACACCTGTACTGTCTTTCTGAGTGTGCAGAGCCCCAGAACAGGATTTGTACAATAGCTCCATGTGGGATAGCCATGGAGCCAATCGCCTCCCTGGGCCCTGTGGTGGGGCCTCCATTCTGACCTGAGCCAAGTGGTGCTGGAGAGGCCCCACCGGGCAGCCTCTGTGGCCCACAGTACCTGGCCTGCCCAGCACTGGCCAGTGACACACCCATCGCCCCGCTGAGCCCATCTTCCAGGACCTGGCACCTAGCACGGGCACTCCCAGCTTCACACTAGGGACTAAATACTAAGGCAGGATGCTGGCAGGTCAGGATCTGGCTGCACTGATGTGGGGTTATGTTGAGACCGCTGCAGGGAAATCCTTGGTGGACAGAGCTACTCACAGAAGACTATTCGCAGGCCATGTTTTTCCAAAGGCTCACCATTCTAGATTATTCTCCCCTTCTAGAATATAATAATGTTCACATGGAAGTAAGAACTCTACTTCTTATCATTATTATTATTCTAAACATTAAGAGTTTATAGACGAGATTCCTGATTGAAACCAGGCAGGAGCCCATCCCAGGACCCGACAGTTGACTCGCCTTATCTGCAGGCAAGATGCCGCTTGTCAATGACCTCCAGACCCATCAAGGATGATGGGATGTCCTCACATGACCTCAAGTCCCTTCTCCTGAAGTGTATCCTGTCCTGGGGAGCTCTCGCACTAGGTGTCCTGGCTGGCGGATCTGAGCAGGGTCATGCGCAAGGCCCTGGCACCTGGAGGAACAGGCGGTCTGGCTCTAGGAGCCCGGGAGCGGTCACAGTGCCTCACTTGTTGGGTAGCTCAGGAGGCGCTTTCTTCTGCGAAGGCACAGCACCACACCTTAATTGTCAGGTTTGGTCCCCAGAGGGAAATTCCTGCTAGGTGGGTGCTGCACCACACACAAGAGCTTTGACACATCTAATGCATTTATTGGGTCCATGTCCCCCACCCCTGAGTCCCCTGCACCCAACAGACTGCCGGGTGTGTAGTAGGTGCTCAGCAAGCGTCTGCTGAACTGGATGGCAAAGGGCTTCTCTTCACCATGCAGCAGTCTCTGGTGTTCCAGGAGGTGCGCGCCCCAGCTGAACATCTGCCCACATCTGTTACACTTCAGAGATTTCTCCCCAGAATGAACCTTCTGGTGTTTAATAAGACAGTGGTTCTGGCTGAAGGCTTTGCCACACTCATGACATTTATAGGGTTTCTCCCCGGTGTGGATGCGCTGGTGCACGATGAGGGACGAGTGGCAGCTGAAGGCCTTCCAGCACTTGCTGCAGTCGAAAGGCTTCTCGCCGGTGTGGATGCGCTGGTGCACGATGAGGTAGGAGTGCGAGCTGAAGGCCTTCCCGCACTCGTTGCACTTGAAGGGCTTCTCCCCGCTGTGGATGCGCTGGTGCACGATGAGGTACGAATGGCAGCTGAAGCCTTTCCCGCAGTCCATGCATTTGAAGGGCTTCTCGCCGGTGTGGATCCTCTGATGGAGAGTGAGGCGCGAGCGGTTGTTGAAGGCCTTCTCGCACTCGGTACATTTGAAAGGCTTGTCCCCGTTGTGGATCTTCTCGTGCACGGTGAGGGACGAGTGGCAGGTGAAGGCCTTGCCACACGCGCCGCACTTGTAGGGCTTCTCGCCAGTGTGGATGCGGTGGTGGCGGGTGAGGTGTGTGCGCTGGTTGAAGGCCTTGCCGCACTCGCCACACTTGTAGGGCTTCTCGCCCGTGTGCACCCGCAGGTGCATGTTGAGCAGCGAGCTGCAGCTGAAGGCTTTCTCGCAGGCGCTGCATTTGTAGGGCCTCTCGCCCGTGTGGATGCGCTGGTGCACGTTGAGGGATGAGTGGCAGCTGAACGCCTTCCCGCACTCGCTGCAGAAGAAGGGCTTCTCACCTGTGTGGATGCGCTGGTGCTCGATGAGGTTGGTGCTCCAGGTGAAGGCCTTGCCGCACTCGCCGCACTTGTAGGACTTGGCGCGGCCATGCCAGCGCCGGTGCAGGGCTAAGGACGCGCTCTGCGGGAACGTTTTCCCGCACTCACCGCACATGAACACACCCGTCCCAGTGCCCGCCCCGCGCGGCCTGGACTTGAAGGACCTGTCTCCCGGGCACGTTCTCTGCTGGTCTCTGGTGATCACCCCAGTGGACTGTATGTCCGTGGTACGCCTGGCAGGAGAGTGTCCTCCCGAAGGGGCACTCTGCCGGGCGAACAGAGAGCACTTGAGGGGGGAGCCCTCCGTGGAGTCATTGTGTCCCCAATATCTCTGCTCTGTGGAGACGTCCCCAAGGGTGGCAGGCACTTGCTCCCACTGCACAGCCTGGTTTCTCCACACTGCTGCCGGGGCCTCCCACGCTGCACCCAGGCTGGCACTGTGAACGCTGGGCCTCTTCAGCTGCTCCGTGACTGCCTCCTGGGATAGTTCTTCTCTGCAAAATCCCTGCTGTAGAGGCTCCTCCTTCATCTCAGGTGCAGGCCCCCACTCTGTAACAGATTGAAAATAGAATTAACTGTGAGCAGGCAAAGGCAGGGCCCTGGAATGCACTGGACAGCTGACCTGGAGAAGCAGACAAGCTCAGGAAAAAGTAGGTAACAACAGGGCCAAAGAGCTGGAAGACACGAAAGCAGAGGGACAAAGAGGGTGCCCATGTGAGATACTAGATAGAAGAAGGAAGGAGAAAGAGAAAACAGGACCCACCAGAGCACAAAGACGCAGCCAAGGGAATCCCAAAAAGAGCAGCTTCAAGCGGGTACTAATGGGATCGAGAAATGGACGCAGCTCATGGAGTCCGGGAGGATGTGACTCAGTCATTGAAATGTCCACCGATTGACGACTGTGAGTCAATACCATGTCAGGTGCAGGGTAAACACAGCCTGAAGAAATGATTAAAGATTTCCCTGGTGCCAAAGGGAAAAAGGATTCTCTCTACGCTGCTTCACTCAAGCATTTCCCTCAATTTGGAATTGTAAATACTAGCCTAGCTCTGAGATGGATGGATATCTTTTTAGAGAAAAATAAGCCTCTTGCCAACTTTGCACCTGAGAACATCTTTCACGGAGGCACCCTGTGAGATGTGAACATGGAGGGGGTTGGTTTCCTATCTCCCTGTCTCTGTGGGGGTGCAGTTCAAGACATAACTTCCTGCTGGGTGTGGTGGTGCATAAGTGTAATCTCAGCACTGAGGAGGCTGAGGCGGGGGAATCACCCTGAGTTTGTGAGTTTGAGGTCAGCCGGAATTACATAACAAGACCCTGTCTCAAAAAAAAAAAAAAAAAAAAAAGTTACTTCCTGCTTGTCAAAAAAGATACAAGCAGTTGCATTTCCCTTGGAGGAAGGCAGCTAATAGCCTGTGATGGGGTGGATCCACCTGGCTCTGTAATGGGGCCTGAGATGCTGTATCACATTAAACACATTCAATAATGAAAAGGTTTTTCCCCTCTACCTCTATGGGGAGGTGTTCTGGGCTGGTGAATATTTTATTTCTAATTCTGTCTTCCCAACAGCTTCAAGGAGCCCAGTCTAGCATGGTGGGCAGAGCTGCCTTGCTCTGCAGCACGTGCCCCTGACCTGCCCAGAGGAGCTGGGCAGACAGAACAGGCCCTGGAAAGGTGAGGCAGGCAGCTAGGTGAAGTGGGTGGAGAAGGACAGCCTGCTTCTAAGGGAACCCCAAATGCACAAGCTCAGAGGCAAGAAAGAGTAAAAGAGAACGAGATGTGCAGAAGGGCACAGGGCCAAGAGGCGGACAGGTGCCATGTGATGAGGTGGCTGAGGCAGAAGGAAGACTTTCTAAATGGAGGCCGACGTGGTGATCAAGATGCATCTTAAAGATGGCTCTGGTGCTGTGTACAGAAGTTGGAGCAGAACTGGTGAGCAGGAGAACAGTTAAAGAATCCGGGAGAGCTGAGTGTGGTGGCGCATACCTGTAATCCCAGCATTCGGGAAGCTGAGACAGGAGGATTGCCCAGAGTTTGAGGCGAGCGTGTGCTACATAGCAAAACCCTGTATCAAAAAACCAAGAAGAAGAAGGAAGAGGAGGAGGAGGGGGACAGGGAGAGAGTAGAGAGTGGGGAGAGGGAGGAGGAGAAGAGAAACCAAGAGAATAATCCAGGTGAAAAATGGCATTTTCAGACAAGTGCCATGGCTGTGAGGATGAACACAAAGTGACAGGCTCAAGAAATATTTAGGAGCTGAAACTGACACCTTCTTGTTGACTGGAGTGGCAGGAGAGGAGACAGAGAGGGCAAAAACTCTGCCAACACCCAGGCCTGGGTGGATGGTGGAAGCTTCTAGAAAGACAGGGACAGAAAGCAGAAGTACTTATCTATTTCTAGGCATGTGGAATGAGGCCAGCCAATAAGACATGAGAGCAGAGGCCTACCCAATGTCTAGCAACATGGGGCTACAGCTCACAAGGTGACAGTTTGTGTCACTACAGCACAGACAAGGCCACCACCAAGCAGATGGTAGGGGGTCTGTAGAAGTTGTAAAGAAAACAGAGAGAGGCCAGGTATAGTGGTGTGTACCTACTGTCCCAGCACTCAGAAGGTTGAGGCAGGAGGACTGTTTGAGTCAAGGAGTTCGAGAGCAGCCTGGGCAACATAGTGAGATCTGAGGCCCAGATCAGTAAAAAGTAGTTATGGCAGCAATCGGAGACTGATGAAATAATAGGGCACATCCATCTAACAAGACTCTGTACAATCAGTAAAAAGCACGTGATGATACCCAGTGTCACGGTGAGCAAAGAAAGCAAGATTCCAAAGTGTACAGTGAGACCAAGGGTGTATTTTTAAAAATATCCATATACGGTCATTCCTTAATATTCTCAGAGGATTAGTTTCAGGACCTCTCTCAGACACCAAAACTCTGTGGATGCTCAAGTCACTTTTTAAAAATTGTGTGTGAGTAGTGAAATAAACCAGACGCACATTTGTAAACATCATATTGTCTCCCTAGTATGAAAATGCAATTTCACTGTGACTCTTCCATTCCTTAGTCTTCTATTTCTACCTAGCTTTTACATGGCTTAATCTTATACTGAGTAATGTTTTTCTCCAAAAGGTATTTGTACATTCTCTAATGCTTGAGTTTGTTAGTACAGCACAATGTTTACTTGTTGTCTTTAAAAATAAATTAATTAATTAATTAAAAAAAAAAAACTTTTATGGTAAAAAAAAAAAAAAATTGTGTGTGTGTCCCAGTGCTGGGGATGGAACCCAGGGCTTTATGCATGCTAGGCAAGCGCTGTACCACTGAACTATACCTCCAGCCCCCAGATAATGTAATATTTCTTATAATTTACCTACATCTTTAAATCATCTCTAGATTACTCATAACAGCTGACACAATGTAACTGCTATGTAAATAGCTGTTATATCATAGTATTAAAGGTATAATGACAAAGTCTACACATGTTCAGGACAGTTAATATTTTTTTCCAAATATTTTTGATCTGAAGTTGGTTGAATCTGCAAATGTGGAACCTGAAGATGTGAAGGGCCACTACACAGAGGAAAAACTGAGGAAATACAGCGAAATGAAATGGTCATCTCTGGGCAAAAAGTTTATAGGTGGGGATTTCAAAACTTCTCTGTATTATCCTAATTTTCAGGGTACACCTCTATTAATTGAACAAAAAGGTTTTTTTTTTTTTTTTTTTTTTTTTTTTTGGCAGTGCTAGGGATGGAACCCAGGCCATTGCACCACTGAGCCATACCCTCAGTCCACAGTTTGTTTTTTTTAACTGTAGATTGTTTTGCTTTTGTTTTTTGAGGCAAGGTCTTGCTATGTAGTTCAGGCTGCTCTTGAACTCACTATGTAGCCCAAGGTGGCTTCAAACTCATAGCCATCCTCCTACCTCAGCCTCCCAAGTGCTGGATTTACAGGTGTGCACCACCATGCTCAGCTCTGAAAATGTAATTTTTTTTTTTTTTTATGTGGGTACCAAGAGTCGACCTCAGGCCCTCATGCTTGCCAGCAAGTGCTTGTGCCGCTAAGCAATATCACCAGCCCTTTTTTCCTTTATGTGGGTTCCGGGAGTCGAACACAGGACCACGCGCTTGCCAGGCAGGTGCTTATGCCACTGAGCTATCTCACTGGCCCTAAAAATATAATTTTGATAGAAGATGAAGAGGGTAACCAAATCTGGGGCAAGAAACAAAGTCCAGGAAGTTGAGGCTATGGCCACTCTTGTACCATTGAGGTTTGGGGGCTTTGGGGTGTGGAAGAGGAGGAGGTGGGGCTGAGGAGCACAGAGGCCCTCCACACCTCTGTACCCATCCACCTGGCCCTGGCACACATGGCTCTGTATTAACTGCTCCTTGGTCTGTCTTTCCTACAGAGATCTGTGTTTTTCAAGTTTTCCAGATGCCTAATGCACTCAGCATTCACTGTCCACTAAATTAAGTTGAAATCAGTTCACTCATTCATTAATCAACTCAGAAGTTTCTAAAAGTAAAATGTTTGAGAAGAAAAGTCACACCAGCCTCCTCTCCTACTCAGGGCTTGTCCACGACCCCCTTTCAGTCAAAGAGGGCCAGTGTCCCTGCTGTGGGCTTGCTGACAGAGCCCTGCCCCTGCCTGGTGCCACCTCCCCATCTGTCTGCTCACTTCTCCCTGCCACCTCTTCTCAGGGATCCAAGCCCCGACTCCAAGTCTACACATACAGTCCTCAGCCCTCTAACACATGCCACTTGTTAAGTCTTTACCTAAACACAGATGCTTTCTGCTTCCCACCCCTCATCAGAAGGCAGGTGTTTTGGCTGGTTTTGTTCACCGCTGTATTCGCAGCACACTTCCTGGCACACAGGTGCTCAATACATGTTCAAGGAAGAAAGGAGGAGGTTGGCGGGGGGGTCTAGCAAGGACACAGGGAAAGCACAGGTGGAGCCAAGACAGTGGCACTGAGGAAGGGTACAGGAGCTGAGATGGGCAGGGCATGAGCGGGAAGGAGGGCAGTGCTGGGGTGCCACTGGGCCAAAGGACCAGCCCCATCTACCTGTGTCAACTGCTCACCTGAACAAGACCCTCCAGAGCCTTCCCTGTACACTCGCCATGGCTCCTCTCCTCGTTCCAGATGGGAGATCACATCTGGTTTGCAGACTGGAGGCCCTGCTCGTGGGGGAGAAAGCATCGAGGCTAGGTGCACTGCAGCTGTCTGGCCTAACCGTCCTCATGGGACAACCCATGAATGATGACAAGCTATTACAAAGGGTGCACCATTGACAGGGAACAGGAAGCTCTCTGGGCCCCAAAGTAGGAGGGGGTCTCAGAAGCCAAACCCAAGTGGTGGCGGATGCTCTGACACCTCCCTCTGCTGCCTGAGGAAAACTTCATGGCAGATGGGCTCCACGTTTGCCCTCTTCCCCTCAGCAGCCCTCCCTCTCTGTGTTCCCCATTCTGGGACCAGTTCTAGCTACCATGCTGGATCCTGGAGACTTTAGGTGTGGCCGAGCCCCCTGGGCAAGGTGTCCTGAGGCAGAGACCCTCTTTTCCAATTCATGCCATGTCTGGCATCAGCACTACCATGTGGAAGAAGGCCCGAGGGCAGACACCAGCCTTGAGAGCCACCCTACCCAAGGCAACAAGGTTCTGGTAGTTCTCCAGCATCACATCCCGGTACAAGGCCCTCTGAGGGGAGTCCAGTTGACCCCATTCTTCCTGGGTGAAGTCCACAGCCACATCCTTGAATGTCACCAATTCCTGAAATGACACACACAGGACAGGAGTGATTCTGTGTCCACGGTTCTCAGGGAGCCACAGATTGATTAAGGACCTTATGAGGACAGAGTTAACCCAAGTGACCTTCTCCCAAGGATGGAAGGTTGTGCTGTAGACACTGACCCCAGGAGGCTGAGGGTTGGGGCTGGTGGTGCTGAGCATTGACACGCACTCGCCCCCATCCTTCACCCCCCACTTCTGGAATGTTAAGTGAGACTGAATAGACACCATGGCACCCTGCAAAGTCCATATGTCCTGGGGCCTGCACATGGCTGCTGTACCATGTCCTGGGCAAGATGCTATTATGCTTTCTGGGGTCAAGAACTTCACATATAAAAAACTTGAAAGAACCATGAAAAGAACCCATCAACTCTATTCAAAATGTACTACTGCAGTTAAGATCCAACTGCAAACTGAAAACCATCATTATACTCTAATGAAGGAATCTTTGTATTAGCAAATTCTGTGCCCCCAGGGACCAATAGAGCAGCTACCTGGTGTCCTCACCTGACTGACTTGCACGTCTGCCTGCCTCACACCTGCCTACTCTCCATGTTCTTGTCAGGGCAAGCATCTGGTCACCACTCCACCTGGGACTTGCTTTGGTTCTTGAAAAGATCAAACTGATGCCAAGTATTTTCATTACATTCTAGGATGAATCCCAGAAATATATATATATATATATATATTTTTTTTTTTTTTTGTACCGGGAATTGAACTCAGGACCTTGCACTTGCAAGAAATATTTAAAAGAATTCCAAAAAGAAAACCCCAGCAACCAAAAAGTAAAATTTGCAATGCTAGCATCCAATCAAGTACTAAAATGAAAAAAAAAAAAAGTTAATAGGAAACAAATCACAGGAATTAAGAGAATACTAAAATAGTGTTTATTTACCTAAAAACAAAGGCATTAAGGAAAAATATTGAAGCACACAGTGAATTTAAAAGAAATTATTTGTTTGCATCCCCAATATCTATTGAGTCTTATTTTTTTAAAGTTATCTAAAATATGGCAGACATCTGAATTCCTATCAATTGTATATAGCATCTAGGGCCAACAGTGACATCAAAATTGGAGTTTAAATATATTTTACCTTACATTGTAACATAAAACAATCTCAATTAAAAGCCCATAATTTACTACTGGAAAAAGTTTTCTGAATAACTTAAGAATCATAGATAACATTGTAAAACCAAGTAAAAATTTTTTTGAAATAATCATATTTTATGTTTAATTTAGATACTAAGATACATGACATAATGCCAAAGAACATAGACTCTGACACCAGATACCTGGAATAGGATTCTAAAACTGCAGCTATTAATTACTTAATCCTCCTGTGGATTACTTTCCTTATTTTAAAAAATTTATTTATTTATTTATTTCTATTTTTAAATTTTTAGGTTTTAGTTGTTGTTGTTTTGTTATTGTTGTTTTGTTTTTTTTGAGACAGGTTGGCCTTGAACTCACTGTGTAGCCCAGGCTGGCCTCAAACTCATGTGATCCTCCTGGTTCAGCCTCCCAAGTGCTGGGATTACAGGGGTGTACCACCATATCCTGCTTCATGCACTGCCTTTGACTGTCATGTCTCTTTGAGTGTTTCATAGAACTATAGATCATTCTAACATCCCAGAAGCCAGGCATGTCTCTCAATACATATTTTACAGCTTTCTCTAAAATCACTGTTCTACCTTTCTGTAATCACATCTCATATCTTTTTTTTTTTTTTTTTTTTTGTGGGTACCGGGGGGTCGACCTCAGGACCTTGCGCACCAGGAGGCGCCCGTGCCACTGAGCGATATCACCGGCCCCTTTTTCGTATGTGGGTTCCAGGAGTCGAACTTGGGCCCTCGCGCTTGCCGGGCAGGCGCTTACGCCGCTGAGCCATCTCACCGGCCCAAAATCATATCTTTTAATTGGAAGATGAACAGAATCACAAAATCCTAAAATGCATTCAAAGGCCCTCAACCCTCCTGACCTTTCATTACCCCTTTATTCTCCTTGTCAACTATACCCTTTTAAATTCTATCATATGGTAGGGGTGGTTTTGGTGGCGGGAAAAAATGAGAAGCAAAGTTCAAAAGCTGTAAAGGAGGGGATATGGGCCCCACCTAGTAACAGAGGTGGTCCTAGGGCTAATTCCTAATTGGCCCCAAAGTTTCTTCTCTAAACCTCCAGCTTTTTCCATGAAAGCGCCACACCAGGGATTTGGTACAGATGAAAGCAGTGATGTATCCCTTACCATCACTCTTACTCCAGTACTTCCAAATGTCCTTGCCAGCCGGGCGTGGTGGTGCACGCCTGTAATCCCAGCACTAGGGAGGCTGAGGCAGGAGGATTGCTGTGAGTTCAAGGCCAGCCTGAACTGCATAGTGAAATCCTGTCTCAAAAAGACAAAAAGACCAAATATTCTTGCCTGATTCCACTCCAGCAAACACCCTCTAAACATCCCCTGGGTCTGCAACAAGCCCTGGCCAGCATATGGAGATGGGCAAAGTGACTTCATGTGAACTGGTGTCTACTTGATCACCCCTCAGAGCTCGGAGCGCAGTTCTTGGCTATACAGGTCATGACAACTGATCCACCCATCAAACTGAATCAGGCTGGGAAGGGCATTCATGAGAGTTCATCTCATGCAGATACCTGGGGTGTCACCCAGATTGTCTTCAACTGGAGCTGTTCTCACTGCCCAGAATTCCTGAGCACTCAAAAGCAGGTTCCAAGGCGGAGGTCCGTGGCTGATTGCAGATTCAAGAATAGGGGAAAAAAAAGGTGCTAACCCTTTTCATAAAGGGAGAAAAGAGGCACTTACCTCAGATCTGGGTTCCAGGAGACCCCAACCTGATTTATTCTCTGGATTCTCTGTGGGGGAAAGAGCAGAGTCCTGAATAAGAAGAGCTGGAGATGGAGAAATGAATCAAAGGGGTTGTTCTGCCACAGCCACCACCCAGGTAAAGCCCACCCAGCCCAGGTACAGACAGGAATTAGAAAAGGCAGGAACTACTCAGACGTGTCTAGTGAGGAGTGGGTCCCAATATGTGGCAGAGTCAAATACAGCATCAGAGATTAGTTCTGCCTCTTGGGGTCCCAGATATTTTAAGAGGAAACACTGCCATTCCTTTCCTCCCATCAGCATGTCTGACAGTGGGAACAAATGGTTGTGCACGGTGAAAAAGCAGAAGGCCAGTCTTGCTGGTGCTTCTGGGAAACTAGCCTGACCTCTCAAGAGTGTCAGTCTCCTCAACTACAAATCCACAAACCCAGTGACTAAAAGAGCGAAGCCGTACCTGTCTCCTCGGGCTTCAGGGCCGGGGTCTCCATGACGCCCCTCGGCAGCGCTCCCTGGCAGCTTTGCAGCCTCCAGGACCGCAGCTCAGGCCCCTAGGTGCGAGTTCTGCTTCTGGGGCTCGGGGACAGCGGCCTGCAGGGCAGCCCCGCGGGGTCGCACACGCGCTCGCGGCAGCAACACCCCCACACGGGGCCCCCTCCCCGCGCCCCGCCTGAGGCAAGCTCAGCCAACGCACCACTCGCCTCACCGGGATCGCGACCCAGCACACCCTCCCGCAGACACACCCACATCGGGGAGCGCCGCGTCCCCTTCACACACGCGCCGCGTCACCCCGTCACACACTCTTTTGGTGTCCCGCCGACCCACGCGCGGGGACCAGGCCCAGGTCCCGGGCGGATAGAGAGCCCAAAGAACGGTCCGACTGACAGGAGAGCGAGCGGACGAACCTTCTACAAAAGGACAGCGATCGCCACAAAGAGCATTCGAGCCACCGCCGCGGGAAAGTGCGCCTGCGCGGACCGAAAGCGAACTACCACTACCGAGAGCCTTTGCTTCGCGTAGGCGTAAAGCTTCCTTTCCCAAGGGCGCCAGGCAGGAGCAGGACAGACGAAGGTGTAGGACGGACGAAGGTGTAGCACACCCTTCTGGGAAATGTAGTTCCGGGGCCGCTGAGCTCTCTGGACCCGTTTGGTTCCTTGGTGGGGAAAAGGTTCTGTATCGTTATGCAGCGGCTGTGTGTGTGTGCGCACGCGTTTGCGTGTGCGTGTGCTTATGTGTGTGTGTGTCTTTGTAATGCTTGGGATATCTGGAGAGTGGTGCAGGTGGAAATTTCCTGTCAGTTTGTCCGTGTCTTCAGGCTAGTCTGGTGGGCTCCACATCTTTCTGAAAGGCTCAGGCCCCTGGCCCTAGAAATACTAGGAGAGGTTGATCGTCCTTTGAGGGGATTCCCAGGGGCTCTATCCCCGCTGCTCTCCCTGGAGCCAAACACCTGAGGGCCATGGGAGGGGCTCCCAAAGTTGACAGAACTCCCTACCTGTTCTCAGACAAGTGGCCATGACCACGGTCCACCCTCAGGCTCAGGAGTCCTCTAGGTGGCGGTCCACCTCTTGGCCCAGTGACCAACACTGCCATCATCCCTCCTTTTTTTGTTTTGTTTTGAGACAGTGTCTTGCTTTGTAGTTCAGGCTGCCCTTAAACCAACTATGTGGCCTAGTCAGTCCTTGAACTCATGGCAATCCACTTGCCTCAGCCTCCTGACTGCTGGGATTACAGGCATGTGCCACCACACCGGGTTCAGCATCCCCCATTTTGATT
Source organism: Erethizon dorsatum (assembly GCA_028451465.1). Lineage (NCBI taxonomy): Eukaryota > Metazoa > Chordata > Mammalia > Rodentia > Erethizontidae > Erethizon > Erethizon dorsatum. Next base: position 99,302,098 of record CM051830.1, on the reverse strand, counting down.
CCAGGTTCAGCTTTGGCCATAACCTCTATACAGCCACCACCATACCTGTGCCAGTGTCTCCTCTGTGGTGGCTAGCATCCAGCATGGCTCCAGTGATTTTTGTCCCTTGGTTTCACATCTCCTGTGCTATTTCCCATACTGCAAAGAACTCAGCTATGTAACAAAAATAGTATTGTATCTGTTATGGCTTGTGTCTAGATGTCCCCCCAAAGCCTCATGCAGTCATAGGTGGGGCTTTTTCAGAGATAACTGGATCTAGTGTGTGATGCTGGGATTGATTAATGGTGCAATGCTAGGATCAAGGGCACTAGGATTAAAGGTGTGAGTACTACCCGCCCTAAGTAGGGTAGTGGACCCTTGAGTTACAACCGGCCTCACATATGCGTGACTTGGGTTACGACCAGAATTTTAGGTTTAATTTACAACCAAAGTCTTGAGTTGCAACCCGAATGCCAACTGCTTATTTGATTGTAAACAAAGATTGGTAAGGCCAGAAAAGCATATGTAAGCATACATAAGTGTCAGATGCATTTGTTTGTGGATGTGATTTTAGTCAGTTTTTTTTTTTTTGGGGGGGGGATACCGGGGTCAACCTCAGGACCTCACGCGCCAGCAGACGCCCATGCCGCTGAGCAATATCACCGGCCCTTTTTTTTGTATGTGGGTTCTGGGAGTCGAACTCGGGCCCTCGCGCTTGCCAGGCAGGTGCTTACGCCGCTGAGCCATCTCACTGGCCCCTAGTCAGTGTTTTTATATAATTGCTACAATTACTGCTATCAAAATGGCCCCATAAAGCTAGAAAAGCAGCTAAGGAAGGAAGGGAAGGTAAAGAAAGCAATCACAATCAAAAAGAAGGAAATTGTGGAGAAATATGAGAGTGGTGTTTGTGTGACTGATCTCACTAATATGTACAGGATGTCGAAATCCACCATCTCAACAATCTTACAGAGAAAAGATTTGTATAAGGAAGCTAGTGTTGCTAAAGGTGTTACTCAAATTAGTAAGTGACGATCAACAGTGTTAAATGAAGTAGAAAGGCTATTAGTGTAAATTAGATAAATTACACTAATTTATTAGATAAATGAAAGGCAAATGGCAGGTTACAGCCTGAGTTTATAATTTGTGAAAAAGCTAGGGCTATAAATGCAGAACTCATAAAGGATAATCCATCAGTGAGTGATAATGGTGAAACATTTCATGCAAGGGGTGGTTTCACAAGTTTAAAGTGAGAACTGAGGTTCACAGCATAACTAGGCATGGTGAAGCAGCTAGTGCTGATAAAAGGGCTGCTGAAAATTACATACACCACTTTGAAATGATGACACAGAAATAGTGTTTCTACTGTAATGAAACTGGCCTTTTCTGGAAGAAAATGCCTAGGAGAACATACATTACCCAGGCAGAGAAGAAAATGCCAGGCCACAAGCCTATGAAGGATAAGCTAACCTTATTGCTATGTGCCAATGTGAGTGGTGATCTCAAGATAAAGCCTTTCTTGGTTTATCACTCTGAGACCCCTAGAGTGTTCAGAAAACATGAAGTCATGAAGAACAGGCTCTGGGTCATGTGGAGATCTAACGCAAAAGCCTGGGTAACAAGAGCACTTTTTCTTGAGTGGATCAGGGAGGCTTTCTGTCCTACTGTTAAGAAATATCTAGAGGACAAAGGTTTACCACTCAAGGCTCTCCTCTTCATGGACAATGCTCCTGCTAACCCATGAGATTTGGAAGAAAAATTGGCTGAAGAATTCCCATGGTTCTCAGTTAAGTTCCTCCCACCTAATACAACTCCTCTATGGCAGCCTATGGTCCAGCAGGTTATAGCTAACTTTAAGAAGCTATACAGCAAGGAACATTTCCTGAAGTGCTTTCAGATGGTCTCGGATACAGATATAACCCATAAAGAGTTCTGGAAGGAAAATTACAACATCCTTTCCTGTGTGGGGTTAATTGAGAAATCCTGGGCCAATATCTCTCTAAGGACACTGAGATCTGCCTGGAAGAAAGTGTGGCCTAAAATTATACAGGAGAGAGACTTTAAAGGCTATGTAGAGGAGCCCGAGCCTTCAATTGACCCTGTGGTTGATGACATTGTGACTATAGCAGAGTCCATAGGCTTGCAGGTAGACAGTGGTGATGTTGAGGAATTGGTAGAGGAACACTCAGAGGAACTGTTTACAGAGGAGCTTCAGCAACTTCTGACTGAGCAACAGAGAATGGCAGCTGAGGAGCTTTCTGAAGAGGAGGGGTAGTATCAATGATCAGTGCAGCAAAGTTCTTCTGAAATAAAGGAAATCCTGAAAAAATGGACAGAGCTACAAACATTTGCAGAGAAGACCCACCCAGACAGAGAAAAAGCCAATCGCTGTATTCACTTACTTAATGACAATGTCATGTGATACTATGGAACAGTGTTAAAGAAAAGACAGAAACAGACAACCTTAGACAAGTTTTTAGTTCTGGAAAGGTTGAGACCCAGTGAGCCAGAAGCAGGTCCTCGTGGGCTACAGACTCCCAAGGAGAGGAAGGGCACCAGAGAGCCAGGTTCCTGACGTTCTTCTGGAAGGGGACTCTCCTTCCACACAATACCCACCTTCCATTTCATCCTCCCTTCCTGTAAGCCAAAGCTGTCAACTTGGTGAGTACAGCATGAAATTGTTTTTTCTGGTAAACTAGGCACCTTTTATAACTTTTTCAGTGAATACACTAGGAAAATTATTGGTGTTTCTCATAAATTATGCACATTATACAACTGTTTTTTACTATGAAAAGTTTAGTTAAGGGGTGCTTTGAGAGGTTCAGAATGCATTATGGGTATTTCCATTATTTCTTATGGGAAAACCAGTCTTGACTTACAAACAATTTGAGTTAAAATCAGCCCTCATGAACGAATTGAGTTCCTAAGTCAAGGGTCCACTGTATACAGAATAGAAAGAGCTGTGGTCGTCCCTTATTGCTTTGCTACCTTCTGCCCACCATGAACTGTTTCTCCTCTGCAATGCCTGTCTGCCACGCCATGCTGCCTTGAAGTCAGCTGATGATGGACTGAAACCTTTACAAACTGTGAGCTAAATAATCCTTTCTTCCTTTATCTTTGGGTGTCAGGTATTTTATCTCAGCAATAAGAGAAATGTAACTAAAACAGTATCGCCGGATGTGGTGGCCACTTTTTAGAAGCAAGCTACCTAATAACAAATCTAGTCAAAGGTAGAAGGCCTGGAGCTCATTGTAGAGTCCCATGCGAGTCTGTATCAGGAAGCTGGAAGGGAGGAGACTGACATCCAAGGCAATGGCAAAGACTGGAGCTCTTCTGAAGAAATAGAAGCAAGCCTTCCTTCTTCTTTCCCTTTTTTGTTCCAGTCAGGTTACACACCTATTGGTTGGTGCCATTCACACCCAGGGTGGGTCTTCCATCTTCAGTAAATCCATTCAGTCACACCCAGAACTATGCTAAGCCAATCAGTTGCTCATTTCTTACTCAAATTGACACAACAGTTTACTATCACAATAGTTCATCATGTTTCTGTCCACCGTTCATTCCTTAACTCAGTGTCATGTCTTAAATTTTGTTGTGGCAACATTCTACTTACTGACACCAAATCCCATTCTGGTTATCTGTGCTGCCTAACATTTCATCCTAAACTCCTCTGTGTCAAACAACCAGTGAAGGCTACTCACGTATTCTGTGGGTTGGGAATTTGGACAGGGAATGTCAGGGCTGGCTTATCTCTGTCCATGATTCCTGCAGCCTCACTAAGGATGATTCATATGGCTGGAGTGAGTCAAACAAGTGGGGCTGGAATCATTTGGAGGCTTTTTCACTCACATGTCTGAAGCCTGGGTCAAGATCACTAGAAGGCTAGGCTCAGGTGGAGTTGTCAACTTGAAAACTTGGCTTCTCTATGGGCTGGGCTTCTCACAGCATGAAAGAAAGCAACCAGAAAGGAGGCATCTGGAAAAAAATGCATTCTAAGAGAACCAGGTGGGAGATGCATAGCACATTATGACTTAGCTTACAAAATCACGTGCATTCCTTATGCAATAATCTGTCCATTGAAGTCCTCCAGATGCAAAAAGGAGAGGACAGAGGCCGCATCTCTCAATAGGAAGACTGTCACATAGTTTGTAGCCATTCTAATTTCTACATGGGTGGAATCTATTGTCCCTCTTGAACAATAGCTGGCCTGGTGACTTGTTTTGATTGGTGGAATGTTTAGCTGTTACTCCAGCTGAAGAGAGAGAGAGAGAGACTATATAGAGAGAAAGCACTGAAGGGAAAGGACACAAAGGAGAACTGCAGCCCCTAACTTATAGCCAGATCCCAGGCTTTAACATGTCAACCAGCTCGTCTTGGGCCTCCCATCCCCACCCGACTGCTAGCTGGGTAGCTGAATGGTATATACTCAGCTGATGCCACAGGTAGCAGAACAAAACATTTCTGTTGAGTCCTACTGAAAGAGAGGAAGAGGAAGAGGAAAAGCAGAGAAGAGAAGAGAAGGAAGAGACGAGGAAGGTGAGAGAAAGAGTATCTTTTCAGCCACTAGGATGTACAGTAAATGCCTATGTGGTAATAGCCAAGATAGTATTATACCATCTGGTATTCTGTTTGTCTATTTGGTTTCTAAGTCATACAATAAACTTTAGGGAAGAGTCTGATAAAATTGAGCATCAATTTGTGATTTTAGTAGAGCAACTCTTAGTAAATAGATACTATCCCAACTTGAACCAACAGCCAATTTTATACCTACTGGTAAAACACTAGTAAATTTCCATGAAAACCATGAGCTAGACATGAGAATCTGGGTAAAATTATTAGTATTTGTCATTATTTGGAAATTTCAAGTACTTACAATAAGACACAAAACAGAACATTGCAAGATGATATACCATGATGTTAGAAAAAATTGTAGCTATTTTCAAATATGAGATTATGTATGTGGACAATTCAAGAGGATAACCTTAAAAAGATTAAATATAGTTAAAGCCAGACATGATAGTGCATTCCTATAATCCCAGAACTTTGGGAGGCTGAGGCAGGAGGATCAGTTTCAAGTCCAGCCTGGGGAATTTAGTGACTTAGCAAGAACCAGCCTCAAAATAAAAAGTGGAGAGGGGCTGGAGACGTGGCTCAGTGTGAAGTGGGTTCAATCCCCAGTACCACAAAGATATATATATTTAAATAACTCTGTGAATTTGCCAGTTAGTAAAGAAATATGAAAAACAGCCTTCCTATACTCCAGCAGTACCATTGCAAAATATTGCAGAAAAACATTCCCATTTGCAAATACCAGCTACTTCAGAAATATATTATTATGTAGGAAATCACCCCAAATTTAGTGCTCAGGATGATCTGTTTCCAACAGATCTGGGAGTTGTCTGGGCAGTTGGTGGCAATCATCTGTGGCTTCAATTGGGCTGGAACATACGAGATGGCACATTCACGTGGCGGCAGATGATGCTAGGCACCAACTGGAAGTTGAGGCCACTAAGCAACGTGTCAACTCTAGCTTTCCATGACGCATGGCTTTGTATGGCAAGATGACTGGTTCTAAGAGGGAGCCCAGGTGGGGATATAGCTCAGTGGCACAGCACCTGCCTGGCAAACACAAGTCCTGAGTCCAATTCCCGGTACAAAAAAAAAAAAAAAAAAAAACAAGTACCCCAGAAGACCCATAAGTCACTTATGACCTAATCTCTGAAGTCCTAAAGGGTCACTGTCAAGTGAACTATGGAACTGGAGCAAGAAGAGTGAAAATGGGAAAGTGAAAGTGAATTTTCAGACATCTTTAACCTATCACACCAAAAATGAAAATCTTAACAGAATAATGGGAATACAGGCATATGCCAACACACCTGGACAAAAAAAATCAATCATTTTGAAAAACAACACAGTCCTGGGCTCAGACCCTTTGAGACTGAACATTTGGAAAAAAATCACTCATTTGGATGCATAAAACTCAGTGTATTACTTAAGAATATTGGTCTTATTACATTATATTGTAGCTCATAGGCATTATAATTTTTTTTTTTCTTTTTGAGACAGGGTTTCGCTATGTAATTCAGGCTGGCCTTGAACTCACTTTGTAACCCAGGCTGGCCTCAAACTCATGGCAGTGATTCTCCTGCCTCAGCCTCCCAAGTGCTGGTATTACAGGTGTGCACCACCACACCTGGCCTATAGGCATTAATTTTTAAAAGCTGACCAAGAAAAATAACCATGTTCTATAAATGGAATAGTAGCAAAACTTTTTTTGTGTGGTTCTGAGGATTGACCCAGGACTTCACACATGCCAGGAAAGCATGAAATATGTTACCTTTAAAGCAAAAGCTCTGTGATAAGAATATTTTTGCCAAACTTGTTAATCAACTTCCCATTACTATAAAAAATACCTGAGAAAGCCAACTTATAATGAGGAAAGCTTTGTTTTGGCTCACAGTTTTGGATGGTCCAGTCTGTAACTAATTGGCCCCACTGCCTCTGGGCCTGTGGTAAGGCAGGACATCATGGTGAGGAGTGCAGGGCAAAGCCAAACCATTCATTTCATGTCTAGGAGCAAATGAAAAGATGGGAAGGGGTAGGGACAAACATCCCCTTCAAGGATATGCTCCCAGTGATCTGAAGAACCCCCACTAGGCTAACCTCTTAGAAGTTCCATAACCTCCCAATAGCACCAGGCTGCCAAGTTGCCCAGGTGGAACTCGAACTTGTGATCCTCCTGCCTCAGCCTCCCTGAGTGCTGGGATTACAGGTGTGCATTACCAGGCCTGGCTTATAAACCCTCTGATAGAAAGCTTTTTCATATTACATTCATAAGGGTTCTTCCCAGTATGAGTTCTCCAATAAAGAATAAATGATGAGTTCTGGCTTAATTGATTTTTCACATATGTCACATTTTTATGGTGTTTCTATATTTGTTGCATCAGGTGTTTAGCCCACTAAAATATTTCTCACAATTTTTACATTTACAGAGTTTTTCTCCAGTGGACAGTCTTTATTGCCAATTAGGGGGAAAGATGACTAAAGGCTCTCCTACATTCATGACATTCAAAAGATTTTACCCCTGAATGAGGTCTTTATTGTTTAATAAAATATTAACTATCTTTGAATGTGTCCACATCTTGGAGAATGTCCCATATAAACTTAAGAATATGTATATTTAGCTATTGGTTTTTTTTTTTTGGTACCAGGAATCGAACTCAGGACCTTATGTTTGCCAGGCAGGCACTTGTGCTGCTGAGCTATATCTCCAGCCTGAGAAGATGTATATTTAGATGTTGTTGGATGAAGTATTCTGTAGATTTATTAGTTTATATTATAGTTTAGTTCTAGAATGTCCCCTTAAATCCTTATGTGTTCAGAGGTGGGGCTTTTGGGAAGTGGTTATATTGTGGGGGTGTTGTACTCATCAGTGTTTTAATCCACTGATGCATTCACTGCTGAATGTGCTATCAGCAGGCAGGGTCTGGTCAGAAGAGGCAGTTCACTTGGAGTGTGACCAGGAGGGGTATATGTATCTCCTCTCTTCTCTCTCTGCTTCCTGGCCATATGATATGAGCAGATTTCCTCCATGAGACTCTTCCACCATGTCCTTTCTGCTTTGGAGCCAGCCAACCACAGACTGAAAACATGATCCAAAATAATCCTCTCCCTCTTTAAGTTGTGGGTATGAGGTATTTTGTCCTAGCAAAAGGAGGAAAGTGACAAAGATAGTCTAGTTGGTTTATATGTTCTTTAAATATTCTGCTTCACTGCTAATCTTCTGCCTTGTTGTTCTGTCCATTATTAAAATGGAGAATTGAAGTCTCCAACTCTTATAATTGAATTATCTATTTCTCCCTTTAACTGAGTCAGTCTTTGCTTTAATTGGCACTTTTATCACTACATAATGATACATGCCATTCATTGTCTCCAGTAACAGTCTTTGTCTTAAAGTCTGTTTTATCTGATATTAATGAGGAACTCAGCTCTCTTTTGATAAGTATTTGCATGGAATATCTTATTTCATACTTTTACTTGCAACCTATTTGTGAACTGAATCTAAATTGAGTCTCTTGTAGGCAACATATAGTTGGGTTATTTTTTAAATACCTTCTACCAATCTGTGCCTTTTAATTGGACAGTTTAATACATTTACATTTAGTGAAATTACGATAAGGAAGGACTTACATCTGTCATCTTGGCATGTGTTTTCTATATGTTATATACCTTTTTGTAACTCCTCATTTTTCTCTATTACTGCTTTCAATTGTGTTAAATAGATACTTTCTTTTTTTTTTTTTTTTTTTGTGGGTACCGGGGGGTCGACCTCAGGACCTTGCGCACCAGGAGGCACCCGTGCTGCTGAGTGATATCACTGGCCCCTTTTTCGTATGTGGGTTCCGGGAGTTGAACTAGGGCCCTCGCGCTTGCAGGGCAGGCGCTTAAGCCGCTGAGCCATCTCACCGGCCCTAAATAGATACTTTCTAATGTGCCACTTTAACGCCCTTTTATTTATTATACATTTTTACTTGTTTTCATAAACGATTGCCTTGGGATTTACAATTCACATCTTAATCTGTAACAGTCTAGTTTGGATAGCACTGACCTAATTAATTTCAATAGTATATTAAGACTTTGCTTCTAAATAGCCCCGTTTTCTCCCCTTTATACTGTGTCACAAATTACATCTTTATGTAATCCATGTATCCATCAACTTGGATTTATAATTATTACTTTATATAGCTGTCTTTTTTGTGGTACTCAGTGTTGAACCTAGGGCCTTCACACTGAACTACATCCCCAACTAGCCTATTTCTTCTTTTACTTCTTCCTCTTCCTCTTCCTTTCCTCTTCATCTTTCTCCTCCTCCTCCTCTTTCTCCTTCTCCTCCTCCTCCTTTTATTTCTACTTCTTCTCGAATAGAGGTCTCACTAAGTCAATCAGTTGCCCAGTCTGGGATCTGACTTATGACCTTCCTGACTCAGCCTCCCATAATGCTGGTATTATAAACATGCACCGCCATGTCCAGTTTATACAGATGTCTTTGAAATCATATGAGAATAAGTTTTAAACAAAAATACATTTATACTGAATTTTATGTTTGCTTATATAATACCTTACTCAGCATTCTTTATTTCTTTTATTTTTTATTTTTTTATTTCTTAATATGTATCATTTATTGTCTAATTTCCTTTCATTGCTGCCTGAAGTCCTATAGTATATTTTGTAGGAGAGTTCTCCTATTGATAAAATTTCTCTTGTCTAAGAATATCTTAACCTTGTCTTTATCTCTTAGACTAATTACATTGGAGACAGAATTCTCAGTTGACTCTTTCAATGTCTTCCCACTGCACTTTAGCTTTAACTGTTTCTGATGAGAAATCATCTGTTGATTTTGTTGAGGATATTTTGCATGTGATGAGTCACTTCTGTCTTGCTATTTTCAAGATTCTGTGTCTTGGCCTTTGACAGCTTGGTGATTAATGTCCTTAGGTTTTATTTTTTTTTTATTTATTTTTTTTTTTGTGGGTACCGGGGGGACGACCTCAGGACCTCGCGCACCAACAGGCACCCGTGCCTCTGAGCGATATCACCGGCCCCTTTTTCGTATGTGGGTTCCGGGAGTCGAACTCGGGCCTTCGCGCTTGCAAGGCAGGCGCTTAAGCCGCTGAGCCGTCTTACCGGCCCTGTCCTTAGGTTTTAATTTCTTTGCATTTATCCCATTTGGAGTTCACTGAGCTTCTTGGTCATGTAGACTAATGTGTTTCATAAAACAAAAAGTCTTTTTTTTTTTCAGACAGGGTGTCACCACGTAACCCAGGCTAGCCTCCTGCCTCAGCCTTCCTGGTGCTGGTACTACAGGCGTTCACCACCAGACCCAGTGCAGCTACTAAATCTTCAAGCACTCTTTTTCTGTGCTCCTTCCTTTCCTCTCCTTCTGGAATTCTCGTCATGCATATAGAGGTATGCTTGACTGCATCACATAGGACTCTATCACTTTTCTCAATTTTTTTCTTTCTGTCCCTCAGGCAATAATCTCAATTGACCAGTCTTCAAGTATGCTGACTCTTCTGCTTGCTCAAATCACCTGTTAAGCCCCTTCAGTGAAATTTTCCTTTCAGTTATTATACTTACCAACTCCAGAATTCTATTTGGTCATTTTATCATGATTTCTACATCTTTATTGATATTCCCCAATCAGTAAAAGACTTTTCATGTTTTCCTTTAGTTCTTTAGCCATGGTTTCCTTTAGTTTCCTTTAGTTCTTTGAACATGTTTGAAATGCTGACTTAAAGTCTTTATGCAGCCTCAAACTCATGGTGCTCCTCCTGCCTTGGGCTCCCAAGTGCTGGAATTACAGGTGTGCACCACCATGGTTGGCCCTCTCCCCATTCTTGGGGTGTGTTGTTGTTCTGTTTGTTGTGGTTGTATTTTTAGTGACTTCTCTAAGTTAATTCTTTAAGATCTGTATTCTTTGGGCCGGTGAGATGGCTCAGCGGCATAAGCGCCTGCCTTGCAAGCGCGAGGGCCCGAGTTCGACTCCCGGATCCCACATACGAAAAAGGGGCCGGTGATATCGCTCAGCGGCACGGGTGCCTGTTGGCACGCGAGGTCCTGAGGTCGACCCCCCCGGTACCCACCAAAAAAAAAAAAAAAAAAAAAAAAAGATCTGTATTCTTTGTCAAGTGTGGCCACTGAAGTCTCTGCTTATTTGCTTATGGACAGTTGTTGAGACAGAGATTTCCTTAAACACTTGAAACCAGTAAGTCTCCCAGTCTTTACACAGAGGCTCTGTGTGCATTTTGAGGCATGGCTTCAACACTCTGCCAGGTGATAAATAACTGTGTTTCAGCTCTCACTATCTGCTGTGCCAAGATCAAGGCCAGTCCGAAATGAAGCTTAGGACTATCTCAGGGCTTTTCTAAGTGTGCACATAGCAGCCCCGATGCACATCTGGCTTTCCAGATACTCAGAAATATATCAGAGCTTTCCCAGAGCCCCTTCGGTGAATTTATTCTACAGTTTTCCCTTTTAAGCTTTTTAATGATCAATGTTTAGCCTAACTCATTCATTGCCTGGAAAAGGCTTGTTGCACTGGACAGCCTCCAAACCAAGTCAAATATAGAAGGCCTTGCAAGTGTGGGTCTTATAGGAAACTGCCAGATTAGTTAAGCACTGATGATCCTCTGGGAATAATGCTTCAAAAGAGGTCTGGCCCCATTCTTCTTCCTTTGGTAGATACAAAACTCCTGGTGTTTATCACTAATGTGGATTATTTTTAAGGCTATTGCATACCTGGAGATAAGACCTGACAAGTCTCAATGATGTTCATTGCTATTACTGAGATTCAGCCATTATTCTTTTTTTTTTTTTTTTTTTTTGGTGGGTACCGGGGGTCGACCTCAGGACCTCGCACGCCAGGAGGCGCCCGTGCCGCTGAGCGATATCACCGGCCCCTTTTTCGTATGTGGGTTCCGGGAGTCGAACTTGGGCCCTCGTGCTTGCCAGGCAGGCGCTTAAGCCGCTGAGCCATCTCACTGGCCCCCAGCCATTATTCTTGAAAACAAAATAAAACAAAACAAAACAACAAAACAACAAAACACTTCCTAGATTGATGTAAGTTTTTGGTGAATTTCCAGAGTCTGAAACAGTTGACTCAAACAAATTTTTCCCAATTTTCTCATTGCTTTTATGGAAGCTAACAAGTCTAAGAAGGGGGCCGGTAAGATGGCTCAGCGGCATAAGCACCTGCCTGGCAAGCGCGAGGGCGTGAGTTCGATTCCCAGAACCCACATACGAAAAAAGGGCCAGTGATATCGCTCAGCAGCATGGGCGCCTGCTGGTGCACGAGGTCCTGAGGTCAACCCCTGGTACCCACAAAAAAAAAAAAAAATCTAAGAAGGTCTTCCCTCACCCTGTTACTGAAACCATGCTCAACCAATATTTATGCACACACATGTACCTAGGAGAAAACCCACTGAAGTTGTAAGGATGGCTCTCTCCAATAGGTTAGGTTGGAAAGTGAACTAAACTACCAAATTAGTAGTAAAACTAAACCACTTTTTCTATTTAGGATACATTTTTTTTTTTTTTATGGGTACCGGGGGGTCGACCTCAGGACCTCGCGCGCCAACAGGCACCCGTGCCTCTGAGCGATATCACCGGCCCCTTTTTCGTATGTGGGTTCCGGGAGTCGAACTCGGGCCCTCGCGCTTGCAAGGCAGGCGCTTACGCCGCTGAGCCATCTCACCAGCCCCCTATTTAGGATACATTTTTATACTGTCAATCTCTTCTCACAAAGTCAGGTATGGTGGCATATGCCTGTAATGCCAGCACTCAGGAGGCTGAGGCAGGAGGATCTCTGTGAGTTCAAGGCCAGCCTGGGCTACAAAGTGAGTTCCAGGCCAGCCTGAACTGCATAGTGAAACCCTGTGTCAAAAAAGACCAAAAAAAAAAAAAAAAAAAAAAAAAAAAAAAACTTCCCATAAAGTATTCCTATAATTTGCCAGGCTGGTCACGCTAGTGAGAGGGACAGGCAGACCTAGAAAGGAGCTCCCTGGGACAGCATTGTCAGTTACACAGATCCTAGCAGGGGTCCTCCTAGAAGGAGCCTGTGTTTAATTTATAATCTGGAAGGTAATATTCACAACCTAGTATGAAAGTAGAAATGATGACCCAGACTAAAATATGGTATCATATATGACAAAAGAAACATTAAGATGCACGAAGATATTCTAAGGTAATAGGAAACACATTAATTCCCAGTAGCAAAGCAAATTCAGAGGAAGCAGAAAAGAAATACAAACAGTAGATGTTTGCAAACACTGACCCTTCAGTCTAGTCATATGAATGATTATTTTGCCAACTGCAGGAGGTCAGTACTATAAACAATGCTGCCTAAGATGTAAAAGGGAGAAAAAAAGGGAGAAACTTGAAGGAGAGGTCATCCTGGGGATGAAGTGACAGCTGATCTTAACCCTAACCCTAACTTTAAACAAATTGCTGTTGTAATTATGTCATTAAAAAAATAAGGAATGCAAGTGTGTTAAAAAACCATTTAGCTCGGGGATATAGCTCAGCGGCACAAGCGCTTGCCTAGCAAGCTCAAGGTCCTGAGTTCGATTCCCGGTACAAAAAAAATTCCCATGTTATCTATGGATGAGTTTCCCGTTATTATCTACAGAAAATACTCTTTATTGTCAGGCTGTTGGTGCACACCTGTGATCATAGCTCTACGGCAGGCTGAGGCAGGAGGATTTTAAGTTTAAGCACAGCTGGGGCAACTTAGTGAGACCCTGCACCAAAATAAAAAATAAAGAAGGGCCAGGGATGCATCTCAGTGTAAACACCTTAGGTTCAATCCCCATTACGCCCCACAACACACACACTCACAACTGTAAATGTGAAAAGGAGGCAAGCTGTGTAGCTCAGTGGTAGAATATTTGCTTGATACTAAGGCCCTGAGGCACTGAGTTCAATCTCCAGCACCAAGAAAAAGAAAGAAAAGAGAGAGAGAAGAAGAGAGAGGGAGAGGGCAAGGGAGAGAGGGAAAGGAATACAGAAAGAAGAAAGAAAGAGGTAAAAAGAAAACCCAAAGAATGGAAAAAATATGTACAAATCATATATCAGATAAGGGTCTAGTATCCAGAATATTAAAAAGCAATCACAATTTAACAACAAAACAGTCAATTTAAAAATTGGTGAAGAACCAGTGTATAAATGTATTGAAACATCACATCACCCCATAAACATACATAATTTTTACATGTCAATTTAGAAATATGCTTGGGCCGGTGATATAGCTCAGCGGCATAAGCGCCTGCCTGGCAAGCGTGAGGTCTTGAGTTCGAATCCCGGTACCCGCATATTTTAAAAGAATAATAATAACATAAAAATATGCTTTGCTGGCCATGTACTCATGGTATACAGGGGGAGACAGGAGGATTCAAGCTCAGGCCCAACCTGGACAACCTAGAGAAACCCCATCTCAAAATAGAGGGAAGTTATTATTTTAAACATTCTATTAACAGATAAAGTAAATGAAAATATTATTTTTTTTATGTGGGTACCAGGAGTCGACCTCAGGACCTTGCACTTGTCAGCAAGCGCTTGTGCTGCTGAGCAATATCACCGGCCCTTTTTTTCCTTTATGTGGGTACCAGGAGTCGAACTCAAGTCCTCGTGCTTGCCAGGCAGCCGCTTATGCCACTGAGCTATCTCGCCAGCCCCCTGTAAGTGAAAATAGATTGCATGTTTAACTCAAAAGATTAAAAATAATCATAAACTTAACAAAATCAAAGTTGAACATTAATGACCCTAAAAGCATAAAAACAGAATCTAAAACTGATCAATTCAGATGAGATCAGGCGTGTTCAGGATAGTATGGCCGTAGACTAAAACTGAGCAATTCAAAAGATATATATATATTTTTTTTTGGTGGGTACCGGGGGTCGACCTCAGGACCTTGCGCGCCAGCAGGCGCCCGTGCCGCTGAGCGATATCACTGGCCCTTTTTTCGTATGTGGGTTCCGGGAGTCGAACTCGGGCCCTCGCGCTTGCCAGGCAGGCGCTTAAGCCACTGAGCCATCTCACCGGCCCTCAAAAGATATTTTTAAGTCAATGGATCAAATGCAAAATAAGAATGAACAAGTGGTAGAAAGGGAACAGGAGCTAAGCTAGGTGGTGCATGTCTATAGTCACAGATACTGGGAGGTCAATGCAGGAGTTTGAGGCCAGCCTGGGCAACACAGCAAGACCATATCTCAAAATTAATTCATTAAAATCAAGACAGATTAATGTTTTTGTGTTTTACTATATATTATAGTATATATGTTATATACTATGTAATAGTTATTCTCCCTAAATTAATCTATAAATTCAATGCAATCCTAATGAAACATCACATTTTGATGTTTAATTGACAAAAATAATCCTAACATTCATATGGAATAATACCATAGGATAATAGCCAAGAAATTCCAGGGGGAAAAAGCATGTAAAGAAGATGCTAGGTCTCTCAGGCACTAAAATGTACCTACAACCCAGCTCCAGCACAGGTTCAGGACAGACAGACAGACAGATGCAAACACATGAGGGTCTGGAAACAGACCCACCCAGCTCACATGATGGTGGGTGCAGGGACAGTGAGTGTCCACCGACTTCCCCAGGTTGCTGGGTCCACAGTAGAGCTAAGACACTGGGCTCCTCAGTGCCAGCCACCCAATACAGGTACACCTGCCCTGGACCAGGAGTCTGGAAGCATTAAATTCAGGGCAAGTGTGTACTCAGCTCTGCTGACACATGGCTATGGTTTGAATGTGGTTTGGCCCCCAAAGGTTCACATGATGGAAGTTTGGTCCCAAGTGTGACGATAATGAGAAGTGGTGGGACCTCTATGAAAGGGGGCCCAGTGCAAGGTAATCAGGCCGTAGGGGTGCTGCCTTGTGAGGGAATTCATGTTATTCTTGAAGACTCCAGTTAGTTCCTGAAAGAGCAAAATATGATGCCAAGAGCAAGCCTGGGGCCTGAGTCTCTTGTTCCTATCTTGCCATATGATGCTCCCATCCTGATGCCATCCATCATGCTGTGAGTAACCGGAAGGCCCTCGGCTGAGGTCAAGCTTACTGACTTAACTAGCAGTTGCCTTTTGGGGCTTACTGACTAGGAGGAGCCTGCTGGACATTGTGAATGTACGTGTTGACCAGGGTGTTAGTTACCTGGGTGGACATAAATGTAAAGTGCATCTGTGCATACAAAGTGCATATACCACGCTGTATGCAAGTCACACCTTAATTAAAATAAGAGATTAAATAGGACATCTATAATTTAATACGGGAAAGTAAGCAAAAGTTATAATAAATAAGCACTGCCAAGAGAAGGAACCATAAGTGATAAATAAGAATGTGAAAAGATGCTCAACTTCCCCAATAGTGAAGGAAACACCAAGAACACAAAAGCCGGGTTGGGTGTGGTGGCACACACTTGGGATCCCACCTACTTGGGAAGCCGAGGCAGGGGGACTGCATATTTGAGATCAGCCTGGGCAACTTAGTGAGACCTTGTCTCAAAATAAAAAAAATAAAGGCCAGTGATATAGCTCAGCAGCATAAGCGCCTGCCTGGCAAGTGCGAGGTCCTGAGTTCGACTCCTGGTACCCGCATATAAAAAATAAAATAAAGGGGCCGGTGAGATGGCTCAGCGGCATAAGCGCCTACCTGGCAAACGCGAGGGCCCGAGTTCGACTCCCAGAACCCACATACGAAAAAAGGGCCAGTGATATCGCTCAGTGGCACGGGTGCCTGCTGGCACGCGAGGTCCTAAGGTTGACCCCCGGTACCCACAAAAAAAAAATTAAAAATAAAATAAAATAAAATAAAAAACCAGCCCTGCCTGGTTTTGATCCCTAGCACTGGAGGGGGAGAAGTAAGGCTGGATATAAATGGCAAGTCCCAGAAGTCAACACATAGAATGATACCATTTTTATAACACTCAGGACAAGCCAAACCAAACTGTATGCTGTTCAGAGATATCCAAATACATAGGGGAAAAAAAAACTATGACAAGCAAAGGAAACACACAAATCAGGCTAGCAGGCACCTGTAGAGAAGAGGCTGACTGTTGGTACTTGGGTCATGCTTGGCTGAATAGTTAGTTTGAAAGGGAAAAACTGTACAAGAGAAATTGTTCTTTTTAACTGCCTGGCTGTTCTGTCTTGCCTTTGTACCTCCTGCTTGTGCATCATATAAAAGCTCTAGACTACCAGAGACTGGGGTCTGATATTCTGGGAATGATCCCAATCAGTGCCTGTTGATGTAAATAAATCTGCCTCCAAATCCTGGGTGTCATTTCAGTGTTTCCGCTTGCTGTTACATCTGATGCGTTGACTGGGAAGATCGACCATGCTGACCTCTTTGGTCACCAGTTGTGGCCCTCGTGGATGGAGCAAGGACCTCTCCAGGTCCTGACAAGAAGGCATGCCCTCGAGATTTCTCATGTCCCCTCAGAGGAGGTCTGGAGGAGGAGTCCTGGCTCCCCACTCGAGTGGCTCACATCAGACCCCAAAGGGAGGAGGATGCAATCTGTCTGTCTCTCTCTGCCTGCCTGCCTGCTTGATTCCAGTGAGACCCCTGGGAGCACCCCAGTTAGTCAGTGTGTCAGTCCTGCTCAGTTCAAGCAGAAGAAGAGCTTGATCAACTCTTGTTAGTTAAGCCCACCCTCAAGAGAAGAGGAATTGGAATGTTTAACCTCTGAGTGCCTGCCGAATAATGTGTGAGTGAGTGAAACGGACAGCAGAAGCAATAGGCTGCTCCATCTGTGCACCAAGACTGGGAGGCACTGGTTGCAGTGGCTGATTGGACCCTCACCTGTGGTTCTGTGGTGATTGACATATTGCATAAAGGAGGCCTCACACCCTCCTTAGCTAAGTCACACCTAAGTCACACAAGGGGCACGGCCAAGCGGGCATCTGAATGGTCTCTGTCTGAGGGGCACCCACCTTTTGTCTGTTGTGCCATCATCCAAGGGTACACAACATACACCGTAGGGAGATAGAATGGGAACTAATTAGTTAAAACCCACAGTCCCTGACTGCAGGAAAGGGGACTTTTACAGAGTTAAAAAGAGGCCCATTCTTCCTAAGAATTCTGCCTTGGCACCCTTGTCAGGTGCTGCAGTTGCTACCAACACCTATAGCTTCACTCCCTGTTCCCAACTTATCTACTTCCAGCCAATTGAACTGGTTCCAGTTAACCATTGCCTGCATTCGGCCACAGAGGCCCTCCCTCCAGAGCCTTCTGCTTACACACCTATCCTGGTCAGATGGCATCATCTAACACCCACCCAAAATGACTGTCAACAATTCCTTCTGAGTTCCACATTTTGACTGAGGAAAACTTGGGCCATCAGCCCTGATAAATGAGTTGCTCCCTGTCAGGCCTGAATAGATAGAACAGACCAAGCTCTATCAAGTTGGGCCCCCCCAAGAGCCCATGGTCATTGCAAAAGTTGGGGGCAAACCTGTGACTTTCTTGGTAGACAATGGAACAGAACTCTCTGCCTTCAAAAGTTCCCTCTGTCAAAAAGTTACCATCACTGGGGCAACTGGGACTCTTGCCTCTTGCCCCTTCTGCCGGGCACAAACTTACAGCCTGGGAGGACATTTCCTTCACACCAAACCAGTCAGCCTCCCTCTCGTTTAACCCTGCACATTCAACTTTAACTATTCACCGAGAAAAAAATGATGCCTGCATCAGCCTGAGACAGATAACCGCAATCCTAAAGTTCTGAAAACTCTCCTCTCAGAGATATAGACTAAAGACTCACCTCTGGGGGCCGGTGAGATGGCTCAGCGGCATAAGCGCCTGCCTTGCAAGCGCGAGGGCCCGAGTTCGACTCCCGGATCCCACATACGAAAAAGGGGCCGGTGATATCGCTCAGCGGCACGGGCGCCTGTTGGCGCGCGAGGTCCTGAGGTCGACCCCCCGGTACCCACAAAAAAAAAAAAAAAGACTCACCTCTGGGCCTGGACATCAACCATGCCACCTCACTGAGACTCCCACTGCTATCAGATGTCACAGAAAGCACAAACAGGCATCCGGCCGCACATCAGCCTGATAGACTATTAATCACCTTGAGCAAGATCTCCATGCTGCCAACAATGCAGAAAAGATGCCTTCCTCTGTTTGTGAGTTGCTCCCATAAGCCCCTTCAACTGGGAAAATCCTGAGACAAAAGGCCAGCTCACTTGGACTCAATTGCCACAAGGGGTTAAAAACTCTCCTACAATTTTCAGGGAGGTTCTGACAACAGATTTGGCTCTGTCATGGTCCCCTGAGCAAATGGTATAGACTGTCAAACTGCTAAAATATACCTCTCCTGCCTATAAAGCCAGTTCAAGATCTTTGAGCTGCCAATGCCACCACAACTACCCTCTGTATATGTTGCCTCAGTCTTCTGCCACCCACAGCCTGCTGGTACACCTGTCTAGACCTAAGAATGACATCTTCTGCCTTCGATTCCCTCCTGTCAGCCAGCCTTTCTTCATAACTGACCTGGACTCAACCTCCCAGAGGTTCAAAATTTTGTTTACCCTCTTTGGAGAAGCCCTTACAGCTGACCTCACTAGTTTCCCAGAATGACACCCAAGCTGCCTGCTGGAAAGACACAAAGCTCTGCTACAATATCTGGAAGATATTAAAAAAAAAAAAAACCTCCACAAATTTCTTGGAGCTGCTGGCTTCTGTAAAATCTGGATCCTTGAGTTCACAAAAACAATGATGCTTACTCAGACTGTCAGCCCCTGGGAGCATCCTATGGCCTACATGTATGAACACTTGGCCACTATCCTTCTGATCAAAAAAGCTGACAAGCTCACCTTAGGCCAAGATCTAACTGTCCAGGTGCCACATGCTGTGCTGCACCTCACCCAGTACCAAGGACTCTAATACAAAGATCCCCACCCAAAAACAAACAAACAAACAAAAAAAACCCAAAGATCCCCACCTGACTCTTGGAGCAATAAAACCACTCAATCCTGTCATGTGCCTGCCCACAGAGCTGGGCCCAACAGACCAGGACTGCCTGGCACTGTCTGATAAACTGTTCTTGAGCCACTCGGACTTAAAAATAAACTCCCTGACAGATGCTGAGTAAAACCTGTTTATGGATGGAAGTAGCTCTGTTAGGAATGGAGTCTGACAGGCTAGATATGCTGTGGTCACCTTGGACAAAGCTATTTTGGCCAAAGCCCTCTTACTACTGCTTCCTGCTGCTGTTTGAAAACCTGCCACCAATGCAAAATAATTCAATCCAGAGGCCTAAGCTCCCTCCAGAGATCCAACTGAGTGAAACATCCAGCCCAGCCAGAAAAACTTTAACCGGTATTCCCAGAAGATCAGAGCCAGACCTGCCCCCAATGTATGTTCTGTAAGCTCAAGCCACAGTGCTGGCACCCGTACCCCTGCAGCCAGCTCAGGCTTCAGCATCTATGTCACTGGCCCTGACCTCATGCATTATAGTGGACTCCCCCCATTTAAAGATATACAGATAGATTATACAGACATAAAACCTAAAACTACATATGGCTTGTAACCAGTTAAAAGACCAGCTATATCTGTAGACATTCCTGCATATACATATAACCCAGCTACATATTAACTACCTCTACAAGTTTCAGAAATCCAGCCTTAGATCTGCTGAAAAATTTACCTGGACAGCTCCTCTGGGGCTCATTCTAAAGGGACAATGCACTCGAAGCCTTGCTCCTGACACTCTGGACGCTGACAGGTCAATGCACGGCTGAAGCTTGAGGACAGCGTTCATGGGATTCCAAGTGTGATTGCTTGTCCCAGTTCTCTCCCATATGTACTTGATATTGTGTTATCCAGCTTGGTTCTTGCTCCCTATCCTCTTACTGACTGTAATCTTTGCTTTAGCCTTGTGGACAGCTGCCCCAGAGGGATGAAAGACAGCCAGTAGGGCTCTTTTCCTTACTCTTTATATGGTTGTTAGTTAGACTTGTTATTTTAAACTCTCTTCCTCATCTAAAAAGCCTAGGGCTATCAGTTATAATTCTTTTTTTTTTTTTTTTTTTTTTGTGGGTACCGGGGGGTCGACCTCAGGACCTCGCGCGCCAACAGGCACCCGTGCCACTGAGCGATATCACCGGCCCCTTTTTCGTATGTGGGATCCGGGAGTCGAACTCGGGCCCTTGCGCTTGCAAGGCAGGCGCTTACGCCGCTGAGCCATCTCACCGGCCCCTATCAGTTATAATTAGAAAATGTTTGTTATCACTAATGTGCTGACATTTGATGTTGGGGTCTGGATTCTGGCTCTGTTTAATTTAACCATGGGAAATCAAATTGCCACAACCCAAGCTCCTGTTGAGTTTCACCTGGTAAAATCTGACACCTGGAAAGTAATTCAGCCCAAAGTCTGGAATGGGCAAGGCCCAATAATTCTCAGATTTGATCTTTGCCAAATTATTACCATTCCAGACACATGGGCACCCTTTTGTCAAAAAGGGCCCAGAGGACCCCATGGGGAATCCGCTCTGGCAGCCTTTGATTTCTATCCGTGCCCTGGAGACAAATATGGACACACAGGCTGCAGATCCAGAATGGAATATAGCTGTCCCTCCTGGGAATGTGTGTCCATAGCCTATCGAGGGGGGGCCCAATGAAACAGACCACCTTAAGGTCACCCCTCAATTAGCTGAACAAGAACAACAAAGAGGAGTTTGTAATGCTCTAGAAAAAAAACTGCTGTTTCTATGCTAATAAGTATGGAATAGTCTGAGAAGGTCTGCAACAATTACAAGAGGTTAAATAACCAGGCTCAAGAATGAAACCAGCAACAGGGATGATTCCAAGGTCTGACTTGGGACCATGGCTGAAACCCCTTTTGGGACTCCTGATAGCCCTTATGTTAATTCTCCTGATAGGGCCCTGCCTGATTAATTGGATTACATAAGTTAAGAGCTGCCCCTTTTATGCAGCTTTAGATAAAAAGAACAGCCCAGCATTGAAAAATATTTTTCTGAGTAACCACAAGAGGGAAATGAAAGGGAAAAACTGTACAAGAGAAATTGTTCTTTTTAACTGCCAGGCTGTTCTGTCTCCCCTTTGTACCTCCTGCTTGTGCATCATATAAAAGCCCTAGACCACCAGATATCGGGGCCTGATATTCCAGGAATGATCCTGATCAGTGCCCGTCGATGTAAATCAATCTGCCTCCAAATCCTGGTGTTGTTTCGGTGTTTCTGCTTGCCACTGCAAGTTCACAGATGTTCCTTAGTCAGGTAGATTTTAGATAGTATTGTGAGTGTTGTCACACATTACAGTAGAAACATAATAAAGAGAATAATTAACCACCTCAAAGCTTTCTCATTTGGAGAATGAAGAGGAAAGACCTTGTCCAGGTGTTGGTTACTAGGGTATACACAAGTATCTGACATGACCTAGTTCAAATCCTGTCCACCCCCAAGACGAAAGGACTCCAAGGAGCTCCAAGGGGTGAGCAGGAATGGTAAGATCTTCACTGCTGCCACTGCCTCCCTCTTTCCATTTGTGCCCCTCACCCCATATGTGCTTTCCTTGCCTCCCCACTGACACTGCACTCGGTGCCCCCATGTGACCCCTCCCCAGCCCAGAGGCAGAGGAAGAGTTGGGAGCAGCCTCCTGCCTTGGCCAAGACCCTGCCCCTCTAAGGCTACACCCCGGGCAGGGGTGTTGGAGACACAGCCCCACTTTAGCCCACAAACAAGGAAGCAGCATCTCCAGAGTGCCTATTAATGGAATGCCAAGCCCTGTGAAGACACCTTCATTCACTGACAGCGAACAAATACTTATGATTGCCTCCTTTGTGTGGGGCACTTTTCTGTGTGTTGAGGACACGGGGAGGTCCCATTCTTTTTTTTTTTGTGGGTACCGGGGGTCGACCTCAGGACCTCACGTGCAAGCAGGCGCCCGTGCCGCTGAGCGATATCACCGGCCCTTTTTTTTGTATGTGGGTTCCGGGAGTCGAATTCAGGCCCTCGCGCTTGCCAGGCAGGCGCTTACGCTGAGCCATCTCACTGGCCCCGGAGGTCCCATTCTTGATGGAAGTCAAATCTAAAGTGGGCCAGGCATGGTGGCACACCCCTGTAATCCGAGCACTTGGGAGGCTGAGGCAGGAGGATCACTGTGAGTTCAAGGCCAACCTGGACTACAGAGTGAGACCCTGTCTCAAAAAAACCAAAAAAATAGGGCCAGTGAGATAGCTCAGTGGCAAAAGCACCTGCCTGGCAAGTGCGAGGTCCTGAGTTCAACTCCCGGTACCCACATACAAAAAAAGGGCCGGTGATATCGCTCAGCAGCACGGGTGCCTGCTGGCACGCGAGGTCCTGAGGTCAACTCCCGGTACCCACAAAAACAAACAAACAAACAAATAAATCAATAAATAAAATAAAACCGTGTCCTGGGGCTGAACCAGGGGAGCTCATAGGTTCAGCCTCATAGGCAGATAGGTCCAGAGTGGAACTCTGCTGACATGTGAGAAAGTGTCACTGAGGAGGCACAGCAAGGGCTGTACACAGGCTGACGCAGCACATGGCCTCCACTAGGATGACAGACAAGTTCCATCCTCAGGTTTGGTGGTCTTGAGGGTGGCCATGACATGGAGACCTCAGCCTAGCAGGCCAGGAAGGGAATCCCAATGGCCCCTGTATGGGCTGGGAATGTCCTTCCAATTTGGACCTCCACAGTGCCCCACAGCAGCCCTACACAGACCCTGTTTTGTCCCCATGGTTAAAGAAAAAATGATTCAGTGGCTTGTCAAAGCATAGTAAGAAAGACTTTATTCAGGATCATTGTGCCTGTACACAAACCATGGCAATGGAATTCTGCAGCAGAGGAGGGAGATTGGGCCCAACTCTGAATACAATGCGGACAATTGGGAATTTATAGCCAAGAGATAGTGTGCAGATAAGTGGGTGAAACATTACTAAGAGAAAACAGGTGCAAGGGGGATTCCAGCTGAACTGACCCTACAGGATTCTTGCTGAATACAGGCCTGGTGATCAGACATCACCTGGGACAAGGCAAGGAGGCTGAGGAACCTAATCAGATACTGAGGGTGAGCAGAGGGGGGAGGAGGGGACTGTTCTTGCTAAACTGACTTAGCAGAGTCCTTGCTAAATGGAATTTATAAGGAAGTACACAGATGGGCCTAGGAGAAGGCTCAGGAGTCTGAATAAAATCTGGCCAAGGAAAGGATCTTTGTCACCATCTGTGGTGAGAGAGTGAGGCACAAGGTGGGTATGAGGGCCTCATCTGTCCAGACAGGAACCCGGAACTGTCCCACAGGGAGTGGAGTCTGGGCCCTCAGAGCACACGCAGATGGGTGCACACAGATGCTGGTGGGTCTGACAAATTGGGGGACTGATGCCCAACTCAGACTGGTCGGAGGCACCCCGGCCCGGACATTCCTGGGGGCAGGAGTATGGTTGCTGATGCTAGAACCAGGCAAGCAGAATCATAACCAGGTAAATGAGCTCATTAGGAGGTCAGACAAGGTCATTACTGGGTGATGACTTGCACTCCTGCAGAGCTACCTGCCCCAGGACTATTCCCAGAGAACACCTGGGTAGACAGTGCCACTAGGAGGCCAGGGCATGGTTCCAGGACTCTGGGCAGGGGTCTTTAGGGGCAATGTGTGCTCTGAGTTCACCCCCACAGGAAGCTCCAGACCATGCAATAAGATGTGGCAGGGAGCAAGTCACTTCTCTCTGATCTCTTCTTTGAATTAGGGGCCACATACAGCTCAAGGGTCTGGGAGAGTCTCCCAACTGGGCTGCTATCAGGGCCATGTGCAACCTCCCAGCCTCTCACCTCTGCCACCCTCGTCATATCCTGGCCAGTGTAGACTCATCCTGGGCTGACAGGTGGGGAAACTGAGGTGAGGCAACAGTGGCCACCAGACTTCTGCGTGAGGCTGCCAAACCCGGAGGGTGACCAGGTCCCTCATGGCACATCAGACACGCCTGGTCCTTCTTCCCCACTGGGTCTCCCTACTGTCCCTGGGGTTCCCTACCACTTTCTGAAAGTACTTCCCAGACCCTGTGGCCCACACTGCCCCCCTAGACCCCACTTACCCTCCTGGTGCACTCTATCTCCACAGAGCCAGCCCTGTGCTCAGCCATCTTCAGGGACCCTCTGCTTGTTCCTCACCTCTCCTGGCTTCACCCAGACAGTGCTGGCCAGAACTTGTTGGTCAGACACCAGGAAAAGACCAGGGGGTCTACTTTATGGGGTCTGGAGGGATGGGGGTACCTGGGGGGGGTCTGTGTGTTCCAGATACTCACCCTGAGGACTGTGAAGCCACAGTCACACCCACTGCTCCCCTCTCCCTCTCTGCAGTTGCCCTCCCCTCGGGGGCCACCAGCGCCCCCTCATCACGGTTGAACGCTCTCCAGGCTCCTAGCTGCCCTAGGGCTCTGGGAAATAAATTCTTCTGTTCTGGTGGCTGCCAGGGTTCAATAGCAACAGAGCGCAATAGTGACGACAGTTAAGTCACAAGGAGAGACTGCCCCATCCAGACACAGGCCTGGAGCCCCAGGGCTTTCTCTCCTTCCCCTGCCCCTGCACTGTTACTGAGTTAATAAATGTCAAGGTTGCTAATCCCCTACCACCACCTTTGAGGGGGGCCTCCCCACTCTCACAGTGCCTGGCCTTGCCAAGGCCCTTGTCAGCCCCTCCATGCAGGGAGCTCTGGGGGCAGGGGCAGGACAGGCTGTGAGCTTCCAGGAGGAACCAGAAAGCAGCCCTGCTCTCTCCCTTTCTACCCCATATTCCCTCCAGCTCTGCCCTGCTTGCTGCCGCATCCCTTCCACTCTGACCAGCCTGGGTGTGGGCTATCTGCTCTCCCCACCCCTTCTCCTCACATCCAGAGCTCAGCATCCCCTGCAGCCCTGCCACCACAGATGAAGCCTGAGCCAGGGTCCCCACTACCTACTCCTTGGTCCTCACTGCATTTGACCTCGGGGCTCAGGGTCTTGTGATCACACACCTGCATGTCCAGACCTCACCAACATCTCGCAGGACCTGACTGGGTCCCTGGGCCTCCCTCCTACTCTATCCTGGCTCCTTTCTATACAATCCATGGCTTTGGGACCTCCTAACACAAGCAGAGGGCCCCACATCTACAGCCCTAACAAGCCCCAAGCTGAAATCATGGCAAAGGCTCTGCTCGTATCCAGCCTATTCATAAACTCCATAGTCAGAGACAACCTAACTGAACTGGCCACCTCTCACATCCACACTTGCTGGTCTGCAAGTCTGGAGACTCTCCTGGCCTCTGTGTGGCTCGGAGAGGGCAGAAGCCCTGCATTGCACAGCCTGTCTCCAGCAAGGCTGTGGAAGGAATCCAGGGCTCTCTTGTCACAGTATTTTAATTACTAGGCATGGGTGGGGGTATGGTTAACGAGGCTCTGGGGATCTGCCCAGCCCAGCCAGATGCTGGAGGTCCCAGGGGGCAGGTGACTCAGCAGCAAGAGGGTGTGTGTGTACATGAGAGGTTGAAGAGTGCCAAAGTCTCACCTCTCCCTGCACCTTCCAGACAGATAGGCTAGAGTGAATGAATAAGTGGCTGCCCCAAAACAGGATCAACTGCAACCCTCCTGCCCAACACACACACACACACACACACACACACACACACACACACACAGAGCTGTAGAGAGGCCAGTCTCTGTGCACCCTGAGGATACAGGCTCCAGCAGCTGTCTTGTCATCTCCCTTCCAGCTGAGGCTGGTTCCTTGCCAACCCTACCCAACCCTCAATTTGCTGGGGAAGGCCCCAGGGCCGGGAGCACCCAGCATCCTAACTAGCCCCTGAGGGGCTGTAAGAACAACATGGGGTGGGGAGATGATGCCCTCTAGAGTGCTGACAGCCCTCTGGGCCTGACGCAGATAGCAGGCACAGGCAAAGGCATCAGGGTGTATTGAAGAGGGTCTCCATTGAAGGAGAAAGGGCTGCAGGGGTGGGAAAACCAGCGGAGACAGCCACAAGTTCTCACACACCAGTCTGGGGGGGGTAGCTTCCCTCACCCTCTATTGTGAAGTAGGGAGAGGATCCTAGCCCCACCCAGTATCCATGTACTCCTTCACCCAACAGTCAGCATGTTTAGCAACTCCGAGAACCTGGCTCTGCACTGGACCCAGCCTAGATGAAGCAGCCCTGGCTCAGGGCCCCAGTGTTGGTGGACAGTGTCATTTAACATCAGCTGTGAGTGAGGTGCAATGGCATGCACCCATGATCCCAGCTACTGGGGAGGCTGAAGTAGATGGGTCGCTTGAGCTCAGGAATTAGGACCAGTCTAGGTAACATGGCAACACAGAGATTCCTGTGGTTCCAACAAACAAAACACATTGTGAAGGGTCCTGAGGGGGAAGGGCTTGAGTTACCCGGTGTGGAATGGGGTGGTCAAGGATGGTTTCCCTGCTGAAGTGGGATAAGCTGAAACTGCCAGGCAAATGGGTTGGGAGGGCTGTACAAGGACCAGGGGTTACTGGGTTAGAAGAGGTTAAGAGGATGTTGCCCTGGTATGGTGAGAGATGAGCTGGGACCTCTGGGGCCTCTTTGAGGGCTGGGGCACACCTGAGAGCAAAGGAGACCCTGAAGATTTGGGGTAGGAGGCACGGAGTTGGAGATGCCGCTGAAGGATACAATTCTGCATTTGTGTGGGGACTGAGTCAGTGAGGAGGCCTGTGGGGTCCTCGACCACACTCAGCCTTCTGACTATGATAAAGGCCGTAGCTTCCACTAGAAGATGTGAAGTCCGTTGGCGACTGACTCCGGTCGTTGGGTGCCAGGGGCGTCGGTAGCCACTGCCCCACATCCCGTCTACTCTGCCCAAAGTCAGCCCAAGTCCCCAATAGGTACTCACCAACAACAGAGTCCCCACAGGCAAGTCTGGTACCCCTGTGCCTGCTGACATTGACCCTCCAGGGTCCCCTGGAACTCTGGCCCCCCTGGGCCCCCCTGCCGGGGTTCTCCGCCCCCTCCCTCCTGGATCCCCCGAGGCCTTGGTAGTTCCCACAAGTGTCCCCGGGGCCCTCTCCACGGCATGTCGCTTGGGGCCCAGTGGTCGCTAGGCTGCAGGCCGGGAGCTGCTGGCAGTGGTGCCGACTGCAGTGCTGATGGCGGCGGAGCCCGGGCGCTCGTGGGCTCAGGCGCGGAGCGCGTATGGAGCTAGTGAGGCGCTGCGGCGTGGCGTGGGACCCCGGCGGGACCCGGGATCGCAGCCCAACTGGCCGGTCCCCGAAGAAGTCCGCGCCCCAGGCCGCCTGGCTCGCCTGCGGGGCCAGCTCCGCGCTGAGGCGGCTGCGAGGGCAGAGGCCCCGAGACTGCTGAGGCTGGTGGAGCGCGCGGGGGCCGCAGCCGGTGCAGCAGCGACCAGCGACAGGACCGACGCGCGCAGCGGCGGCTCGGTATGTTCTGTGTGCGGGGAGCCGCGCGGCGGTGCCACTTACCCTGCAGGCGTCCTGGAAGTGAGCGAGCGACGGCTGCAGGAGGGCCTGGCGGCCGTGCGTGCCGAGCTGGGCGTGGGATTGGAGGCGCTGCGTGCGGAGCTGCGCGCCGAGCTGGACGCCCTCCGCGCGCTGCTGCCGCCCCCACTTTCGCCACCACCCGCCCGCCGCGAGCCCCGTGGTGTCCCCCGCGCCGCGCCCCGAGGTCCAGCTCTGCTGCGGGCGCTCGGCACTGTGAACGCCTTGGTCGCGCCATCGAAGCCCGATGCGGACACCCCTGATGGCCCTGCGGAAGGCGGTGCGAACCGAGCCCCAGTCCGGAAGAACCACAAGAAAACTCCCTTGCCACCCGGGGCCCCGCAAGGAGATTGAGAGCAGCCACACCGAAGGCGGCCCAGGGTGAGGTACGGGAGAAGTCACCGCTAGCCTGAGTTTTGGTGTCCCTGGCAGGGGGCAAATGGAAAGATTTACCCTCCACATGGTTCAAAGCAAGAAGAGTCGCAGACGCTGCCAGCTAGTGCTCTGTATTTGGAGGGTGGGAAGCAGAGTTGGGGACCTTCCAGGATCAGTCTGCACAAGGAGTGTGGCTCTGCACTTGTGATCAACGCTGGAGACTTTATCCCGGCTGTGGAGGATGGGTAGGGCCCTTTGGTCTTAAGAGTGGGTAAGGATCTGAGCCGGGGATGTCAGCCTCCAGGAAAGCAGCCTGCAGAGGCCAGAGGTCTGCAGCCCAACTCCCCTGCCTCTGGGGAGGTGAGTGCAGATTCGTTTTCTTTAAAGGTGCTAGGGGAAGGCAAGCCCTCCTCACACTGCAGTAGTGTCACCACACACTATGCAGCAGACTCCAGGGACACATGAGTGGCTGAGACGTTGGGACCTGGACACAGTGTCAGTGAGGAAAGTACCACACCAATATACAATAACATTCCCCACATGGGTCACCTGGGCAGTAGCCTAACTGGCCAGCTTCATTCAAATGACAGTCTCATCCAGTGTCTCTTGGATCAGCTTTGCTTTGAACAGTGACACCAAGGACACTTACACCTTTACTTAGCCTCACCACAGACTCCAGGATACAGCATCTCTCTAGAAAGTGTCACTCTACAATTAGACTCTACAGTATAACTTCCCAGCTTAACTTCCACCTGTGTGTGGCTTCACCATAGCCAGAGAGCCCTTCGCTAGCTGTCTGTGTCACCTGGACCCACCAACCCAGCCCAGTCTGCAGCAGAGACTGGAACCAACAACTTCTCACCCCCTGAGCAGGGGAAACTTCAGCTGGAGTCACCACTTAAATGAATAGTATCCTGGGTTTTAAATAAAATGTGTAATTGTGGGCTAAAGGTGACATTGTTTTTTTTTTTTTGTTTGTTTGTTTTTGTGGGTACCAGGGGTCGACCTCAGGACCTTGCGCTTGCAAGCAGGCGCTTGTGCCGCTGAGCGATATCACCGGCCCTTTTTTTGTATGTGGTGTCCGGGAGTTGAACTTGGGCCCTTGCGCTTGCCAGGCAGGCGCTTACGCCGCTGAGCCATCTCACCGGCCCTAAAGGTGACATTGTTAAGACATGCGCGCTTTTCTCCTTCCATCTGACCAGGGGTTCAGATATAATATGTAGTAGTCTGGGGATAGGGACCCCTTCTCCCTCTGAAAGGGATCTGGGAGTAAGTCTGGGGCTTCTAGAAGAGGATCCTGAGACTGTAGTGGGATAGCGGAGTGTCACTCAGGGGTCTTCCAGTTATTTGGACAGGCACTTGAAGACAGCTCAGCCTAGGCCCCATTCCACCCCCCAGGCACATTAGCCCAAGGCACTCTGTGCATCCTTTTATTTTATTTTATTTTATTTTATTTTATTTTATTTTATTTTAGACAGGCTCTTGCTATGTAGTTCAGGCTGGCCTTGAGCTTACTATGTAGCGATCCTACTGCCTCCGCCTCCCAAGTGCTGGGATCACAGGCATGCCAATAGGCCAGGGTATGCATCGTTTATTATGGGAGGAGAGTCACACCTGTATCCTAGGTCCCTGCCACAGCCACACACAGAGCCCCAGGCCCAGTAGAGACTGGTGTGCACCAGCCAGGGTGAGGGCTGGGGGCGAGGCTGCAGCACGGATCATGGCTCCAGGTGAGGCAGAGATCCTGCGCCCTCCCAGCGGCTGCTGGGGGCGAAAATTATCAGTGAGCAGCCTGAGCCCAGCCCGAGGTAAGGTCTGGAACTGGGCCACCTGAGAGGGCAAAGATGAGTCAAGATGGGAAGGGGGTAGGTGAAAGCTAAAACTTCGGGAAGGAGGGCAGCCTGGCCCAGGGGCAGGGTCCCACCTGCGCACGCCCAATGGGTATGGCACTCTCAAAGACGGTCCAGAGCACTGTGGGTTCGCAGCCTGGCGTGGTCAGTGACCCCGAGTAGCGATAGTAGCGCAAGAGGCCCGAGGAGCCAGGCAGCAGAGATGCCAGTGGGAAGGTGGACGTCAGATTCACCAAGACCCCTGGGGGGAGGAGAGATTGGAATCCACAGCCCTGTGCCCCCAGCTTAGGTGTGACCCCACTGCTCCTCACCGGGTGAAGACACATTCTTCAGGACCGACACAATAGCAGAGAAGTTGGAGTTGTCTTGATCCTGCTCCTGGGGAGTGCAATTCCAGTGAGAGGGACTCTTGAGTTGTGTCTCTGAAGGTAGGAACTCTGGGAGTAGGGGGTAGATTCCAGTGGGACCTGGACCAGGTGGACTGATAGAGACCTGGGAGATGGCTTTGGGGAGGGTCACCCTTACTGAACCCCAAGACCCAGCACTTCCCAATGGCTTCATCCTCCGAGAAAATCCTTTAAATTCTATAGGACCCCAAACCACAACTCACTACCCTATAGATTCCAAAGGCCCACCCCGTCCCCTCCACACATCACAAGATCCCCTTTCTGGAAGTCACAGGGATCACTCAGCCCTTCTCTCACCGCCAACAGCACAGCCAGCACTGCAAGCCCATCAGGGTGACATCGTGCCTCCCCCATGCTCTGGTACTTTGTGCTTATGTGAACCACGTGCATCTGGGGAGGTACAGACATCAGGAGGTGCCCGCTGCCCTATCCCCTCACACTTCCTCACCTCCATGGTGCACGCTCCCATACTGGAGCCCACCTCCATAGAGCTCCGCTGCCCATCCAGGCTGTGCTCAGAGCCTGTGCGTCCTGGGCTCCCCCAGTGGAAGTGTAGCTGCAGCGCTCGGTAGGCAGGTGACGGCAGCCCGGCCCCCCAGATCTTCAGGTGGCTCTGTGGACCAGTGTCCACATGGAGTAGCACTGAGGGTGAGGGGATACACGACAGTCCACCTCCCCTGCCAGTGCATCACATCCAGCACAGCAGGGAGAGAGCGGCCCTCCTGTGGGGTCTGGACCCAGCTGTGTGGTTGTGGCTACTCCCCGGCTCCCTGATCCTGGGGACATCCCGACTTCTGGGTCTGTTTTGACTGTCCTGCCGCAAGGGCCCTAGCTGGTTACTATTTGTAAGGAGGGTCCTGACTCCTATAGGTGGCATTTTGGCCTCTGTGTGTGGTTCTTCTGCTTTGTGGCTAGTAAGTGGAGTGGGAGGGGGGGACTCCCATTTCTTTTTTTTTTTTATGTGGGTACCAGTAGTCGAACTCAGAACCTTACGCTTGCCAGGCAGGCACTTATGCCGGCCCCTCCCATTCTTGTATATAGCTTCTTAGCCCATTTGTGGGTGTTGTTTTTATTTTTGTAGTGCTAGACGTGGAACACGGCCTCACATGGTCTTAGCAAGTGCTCTAGCACTGAGCTATGCCCCCAGCTCTGTGGGCAGTTCTTGACCTCTGCATGGTATTTCAGCTCCTGTGTGTGAGAGTCCTCATGCCTGTGTGCCTGCTTGGCGTTCTCATCCCTTGTGTGGCGTTCCTGCTTCTGTCTGTGGGGAGTCCTGACCCTAGGGTGCTGACCTGTATGGCCATCATTCTTGAGGGTCCATGGGCCTGGAGGTGCTGAGTCATAGCCTTGAAAGATGAAGGGCCCAAGAGTGGAGTCCCGCTGGGCCACATGGAGGTCAATGTTGATGGGGGACTGGGTTGGGCCCCCACAGGCAGGTGCTAGCTCCTTCCAGTGGGTGGGGCCTGAGGGAACAAGGTCTGGGGTCTGAGGAGGGGGTCAAGAAAGCAGGCTAGGGGTACACCCCGCACACCAGAGAACAGCCTAGCCTCAGGAAACTACTCCCCCCTCCTCCACACACCTGCACAGGCTACAGCCTCCAGCCCTTGCCCTCAGCACCTGACCTAGCCACCAAGTCTGAGGCACGCTGCCCTATAGGGAGAGCAAGTAGACCTCTCTGGCCCACAGTGGAGACCTCCACCACGTGTACGCACTGACAGGCCCACAGACCCAGATAGCAGCAGTACTGGGGATCACAGCAGACCTGGACACAGATACAAAGTGATAGTCACAGCTATACTGTCTGGTCCCCAGACAGTCACTTGGGCACAGGAACACAGGAGCCTGCAGATACCACCGAAGTGCAGTGTGCAGTCTGCCTCTTGGCCATGTTTGCACCCCTCTGGTGGCTCCCGAACACAGGCCAGTCCCACACATCCCCATTGACACAGTGTCCTCACCACACATTGGGTCCTGGGAGTCGTAGCACCAGTTGCCTGCAGACAGTGGGCAGGGTACTGAGCTGAGAGGCCAGCCTTTTCCAAGCCCCTATCCCAGCAGAGTCCAGGAATGGGGAGCGTGGCTTAGGCCAGGAGAGGCCAGTGTAGAGCCTGCTCATCTGTCACCCCAACCACAGTATCTTCTTCCAGACTCCCACCTCCCACCAGTGGCAGGATCAAAGGGGGGGCAGATTTGGAAAGCCGGGGAACTGGGTCAAGAACAGAAGGGCAGAGTCCTAACACTTACCCTCCGAGTCCGCCTGCACCACCAGTTGCACCGCAAGGAGGAGCACGCAGCCCAGGGGCCTCATGGCAGCTTCCACGCTGGAGAACTAGGAAGTGTCTCAAGATCTTGGAGCGAGTCCACTACGTATTTATTAGTAGGGTGGGCTAGGGGGCGTGGCTAAATCCTCCACTGGCTTGGACTAGGTCACCTCCGAGAGGGGGGAGGGGACGGTGCCCAGTGGGGTGCTGGGAGGGCGGGCTCCAAACTCACCAGGCTCTGCCCTTAGCCCCAGGGCTACAGCTTGTAGCAAGATCTCTGGCTTTAATCCTGAGGGGAGGGGGCATGCCCTGTTATTATTTCCATTTACAGTCCTGGAAATGGAGTCTGGGGACCAGAAATGACAAGCCGAATCCACCAATCAGCAAGGATGTTAGTTTTAAGGGTGAAAGCACCTTGGATCCCAGTGCCACTGACTTGGGCAGGAAGCGTGGGAAGACATCTTTTGCCCTGCTGCCAGTGTGGGATTCCCTTTCCTGAACACTGCCTCCTTTCTGACACCCCTCTTCCACGGACAACCCTACCAAAGTTCTCAGAGAGGTTGCTGCCCTTCCCCTCTGCAGTGCCCAGCTTTGGTGGGGATTCAGGCTAATGCAGTAGCTTCCGGGAAGCGGGCAGATGATGCCTGTAGAGCTCAGCACCTGGGCACACAACCGTGCGCAGGAGGTGGGTTGGCAGGACCCCTCTGGACAGTGCCTCTTGCCAGTCACCCCAGGTTCTTCCCACTTTAGGGGTCCAGGAGCTGTCCACGGTGCTAACGGAGACCAGGCGCCCAGAGGCTGTCAGAAGTTTGGCTAGAACACTCCTCTTGGGCGTTGTCCTCAGGGAGCCCTCGAGTCCCTGCATAGTAAGTTAAGAATTCATTGCATAGATGACTGTAGAAGAGGTAGTAGTGCTTGGAGCCCTGGAGTCTGCCCCTGGTTCCTCCAGATGGTCCAACTCAAATCACTCTCCCTCATCTGAGTGGTTTCAGGAACCCAATTCAGCTACCCCCCCCAACAGTTCCTCCACCTATGCAGGCTGGAGCACTGCAGGGTTCCGCTCCTTCACTGTTGGGAGTCTAGTTACCTTCTTGTCAAGCCCCAGCAGGGTGCCCAGCCCAAGCCTCACCAGCCCCTGCTCCAGCACTTACGTCCTCAGGCTGCACTTGAAAAGGCACCTGGATTGCCAGCCCATTTTACAGATGACAACAATACCCCAGAGAGGGCTTGGGCCCCCTTCACATTCAACCCACTGAGGAGGTAGGGGCAAGTTCCACCCCAGCCCTCTCTGGGTGTGTAAGGTAGCGATCCCCCTACCCCTTGAGACCTAGAAATTCCCTAGCTGGGCTTCAGGACAGGTCACGAGACCGGAGGGACCAGGACTTTAGAAAAACAAGGTGGACTGCAGGGAGAGTCTGCTTATATATAGCTACCTGCATGGCCAGGGAGCTTAAAGATGGGGCAGGGGCCCAGGTTCCAGGCCCTCCCTTGTACCCACCCTACCCCCGATCTCCATGATTAGGGCACTCAGCTCGTCACATGGGATGCAAGGCAGCTCTGCTATCTATGTACACCCTATACAAGTCACCAGCACTCTCCAAGGCGGCAGCCAATGCCCAAGGCAGTGGGGTTTCAGTGCCAGAGGGATGGCAGCCCCTCACTGCACAGTTCAGCTCCCTCTGTCCTCTGCCACGGAGCACTAGGGCCTGGGAGCCTCCTGTAAGGGATGTCCTGTGGGAAAGCAGGTGCCCCAGCCATTCCCACCTGCACGTGTGGCAGCTGGGGTTGGGGAGTTGGGCCACACCAAGAACTGACTACGCCTCTTCCAGAACACAAGTTTATTTGGCATTTGGATGAAATGGTTCTCACAGCATCTTAAGAAAAGGATTAGTGCCAACCAGATGAAAAATACACCCAAACTAAAACCCTTAGTGAAAAGAAAAGTAAAAACAGGCATTGAGACGATGTACAGTATCAAATTCCACCTCTGCAAGGCAGGTCAGAGGGCACCTGGTCACAGAAACAGTGCCAAGGCAGTCCTGGGGGAGGGGGTCCCTTCCAGGAGCTTGGACTGTCCCTTTGGGTCCTAGTATGTGGGGTGAGCGGGGGCACGTCTTCCACAGGAACACATCTCAGCAAAGGCAGCCTCAAGATTCCTCTTCATCAGACCTCAGAGGACAACCAGATCTCACAGAGGTGGCATAGGACAGGTAAGAAACAGAAGGGCAGACTCCAGCTCTCCCTGCTTTCCTCACAACTGCCCCCAGCAGAGCATGGCTCCTAAAGCCACAGCAGATAGTGGTCTGAGCAGTCCTGCACACAGGCCTTCTGACAGCCTCAGGATGGCAGTGGGCTGAGCATGCCATGCCAGGCGTGGGTATCCTGATACTTCCCCAACTGAAAAAGACGCACTGGCAACCCTAAGATAACACTCTTGCCAGTCCTGAAGCAAGCACACCTCTGCAGTCCCTACAGTCCACTTTGGGTCACTCTCTTCCTGTCTCCCCTCCCTGCTGGCTTGGCTCCAACAGCCTTCAGTCCCCAGAGCAAGCTTCTCAGCCCCACACACACTGCACCAGCTGCTCTGCCCTGCACATTTCTGAGGCCTGGGAGGGCCCCTCTCAGCTGCTGAATGTAGGTCCCCATGGGGCTTTGCTGGAGTGGTTCTCAGAACCCTCATGGGTCTCCCAGAACCAACACACAGAGGCCTGCTTTGTCCTCTGGTGGACATGAGGGCCTCAAAGCCATAATGTCATCCTAAGCAGCAGCCCTTTGGCAAGGGAAGCATAGACTGTAGCATCTGGTTCCTGTGGGCCAAGTCCAGGGACAGGCTGTTCCATGACAAAAACATACCTCCGGTCAGCTCTCAGTCGTAGCTCATGTCTGAGCAACTCGAGATCCCCTTTTAAAAAGTGCCTATGACTGGGCTGAGCTCCACAGAACCCAATGTGTCAATGATTCCTCCCCACTGATGTTCCTTAGTGGGATAAGGCTCTCTCATGGAAGGACCATGGGCTAAGGGCAGGATCTTAGGCACAGTTCCATCCTAGGGCAGCCCAAGACGAAATGTCAGACCTGGGGCAGCACAGCCCCACCCCACTCTGAGTTCCTATGCACTACCACCTGCAAACATTTGGCCATATACAGACACACACACACACGCACACACAAAAGAAAAGATCCAGACATTCAATGTAGAAAAGGTATGGATGTGCTAAAAATCGCACAGAACCCGCTTAATCTCCAAACCTCAGAAATGGTAAAGGCCTGTGTCAGGAGACAAAACCACTGCCCCCATCAGGCCTCAGAGACCCTCAAGCAAAAGACCCCCCAAGCACCCAAGGCTGCTGAGGGAGGGAGGCGTGCATGCAGCCACCAGGTACTGGGCTCTAGTGGTGGCAGTGGTGCAAGAAGTGGATTTTCAGGAGATGGACACAGCCTGGGATGTTCTGTTCAGCCACCCCTCCCCTGATGGAAACAACCTTTTATGGCACAAAGGTGGGGTGGGGGCAGACCAGACCCAGGGACCATTCAACAGGAGGTGGGGAAAGGTACCAGTTTAGCCCCACATCTTCAATGGGGGTCCAGAGCCTACTCCTGGGGAAGCCATGCACAACAATGTTGGGGAGAGATGGGAGGGCTGGGCTTAGGCCTCCTGCCACACAGCTGGGCTCTGTGAAAGAAGATGAGTTTTCAATCTCCTTCTCAAGGCCTTGGTCTTCGATGTCCACAGCTGGACTTGGAGGGGCCACTCCCAGAACAGCCAATGTAGCACATCCAAAGCTGTCTCCCTGGAAACAGACCCATTGCCTCAACACTACTGACTTCACAAATGACCCCAGCCCCGCCCCCAGGGCCTTCTGTTCCCATAGTGCCTACTCTCTTCCCTCCTCCTGAAATGTGTGGTGTGTGCACACACCATCATTCTTCTGCCATTTAAAAAGAGACACTGACCCAAAGCTATGCATGTCTGTGAAGCCCTCAAGGAAACTTGGTGCAGATGCTTGCCCCTTGGAGAGAGGCAGCTGCGGTCTCTCTATATACACACACACCAGCTGGTGGGTGTCCGGCAGTGGAGCAGGGTCCAGGCTGCAGCAGGGCCCCTTCAAGTGTCCCACAGGGACTAGTGTCTTCTCAACAGCAAACAGGTACTCTCAGCCCATTGGAATCATGGGCTGGGCTGTCTTATACCACAGTATTCAGGGAGCAGCGACTGGGGCGGCCACCTCCTGGTGGTGCCTCTGCGG
The DNA here is from genome assembly GCA_028451465.1 of Erethizon dorsatum. Classification (NCBI taxonomy): domain Eukaryota; kingdom Metazoa; phylum Chordata; class Mammalia; order Rodentia; family Erethizontidae; genus Erethizon; species Erethizon dorsatum. The sequence goes on along the minus strand of CM051830.1, from coordinate 99,264,957 downwards.
CTGGGGTGTTCCCACTCTGGGTAGGATCAGGGGGCACGAGCAGGGCACTGCTGCTGTCTGTAGAGTCTTCCAGGTCTGCCAGGGAGGCCCCCGAAGGGGGCAGAGGCTGTTCCAGGCACTGAGGCAATGCACCTTCACTGCTACCATCCCCTGGGGCCGGCAGGCTAGCCTCTGCAGGATCAAAGGCACCGTCATCTGCAGGAGAAAGGGGTGTCAGAGGTTAAGTGAGGGCCTGGCACAGGGAATGCAGCAGGGCTGGGCAGACTGGGGACACCTCTGCCTGAACATTCCTGCCACTGCTATGTGGTAAGCATGCCCCAATGGCCCACCCTGGACCTCAGATTCTGGGGTGGGGGGAGCCCACCAGGGTTTCACTATGCACACCACCCCCTGTGGTCTGCTCCTTCCCAGGCTGGCATCTGGTTTGTGCAAGGTGAGGGCACAGTCTGAACAAAGCAGACAAGGCTCTGTTCAGCCACTGTGGGGTGGTAAGGCAAGATGCCGCGACAGTCACCAGAACAAAGGGAGCCCCAAAGGGAAACCACTTGAGACTCAGCAAGAAGACGGCAGCATGTGATGCCAGGGAGTTACTGGGCCCTGGTAGGTGGAAGAACATTCAGGGCTGCAGAGGGAACTTGGCAGGGAGAGCACAGGAGACTGGGTCAGAGCAGGCAGCATGGATATGTGAAGAATGCGCCAGGAGCCTGGAAGCCTGGAAGAGGCAGTTCTTCCCTTCACCCAGCGGGCTGCTTACTACACTGGGCAGCTTCTGCGAGCAGGTGGCAAGAGCTGCCAGGAATGTGGCCCTCACCTGGCCAAGTCATCACAGCCTCCCTGCCCTGGGCCTGCAGGGCCCTTGCAGAAAGCTTGTCCTACCCTGGTCCCTCTAAGACAATCTGGGCCCTGAGGACAGGGCTCAAGTCAACTCTACTGCACCCCAAACCATACAGCAGTGCCAGGCTCAGTATGCCCAGTCTGCTGAATGTGAGTTTGCAAGGGGTCTTGGGGTGGCACTGCCCACAAGGCTACTCCAGGGGTGTGTTAGAGGGTGTAAGGCACAGGAAGAAGGACGGGACACCTGCACTACATACCAGGGACAGAGACTGGCAGTAGTGGGGGGGACCTGACGGTCCTCCTTAGCTGCACAGTCCTGGGAGGAGCAACTTTCAGGGTCAGACGGGATGTGACTCAAGCAATTGGTCCACAAGAACCAGTACTTTCTTCCCACCTCTCAGAGCTGCTTCCTGTTATGTCATGAGTGTTTCTCAGGCCACCACATGTGCACACATGTCTTTATAGCCAAGTGACTGGCTCCTGGGTCTGGATCATGGCCTGTCCTGTCTCAAGACTACCAATGCCTGATTTCCCATCCCTTCATAGAGCCAGACCGACTAGGCCCCAAAAGCTGCTCAGGAGGGAGGTAGAGAGGGATGTAGGAGGAAGAGGATCTCAGATCTCCCCAGGATTCTTGGGGTAGATATGGACAGAGGAGGCAATCAGGACAGGTGAGTAAGCCCCTTCTGTAAGGGTAATCCTGGGAAGAACCCTAAAGCAAAAGCCAAAGAGAAGGCCAGAAAAAAGAAGGGGCCCCAGGCCTCCCAACTTGGGGAAGACCTGTGGTCTGACGACTCCATCCTCCCTTCCCCTGGGGCGGGCAGGCACCTGCAGGATCGTAGAACACACTGTCCGGGTTGATGGAGGCCTCATAGGGTGGTGGTGGGTCATCGGGTTGGTCGATATCTGGGTACTTGTAAGCTGTGTAGGGAGGCGGAGGGTCGTGGAAGTGGAAAGTCCCGCCTTCCCCATCATCAGAAAGATGGAGTGGGGTGAGGCCTGTGCCGAACCTGTCTGGGCCGTAGTCAAAGCCAGGGATCCTCCGGCCAAGGTTGAAGTGGTGCACTGGGCCGTCGAAAGTGAGAAACACAAGCAGAGCTGTGTCACTTGGAGGCAGGCAGCCTGGTTCCTGAGCCCTCTTCCTGAAGTTGGGCCTACTGTCTCACGTATCACACACCTGTAACAGGCTGCCCACCTGTTGGCCACATCTAACATGTTGCACAAGAACTCTAAGCCTGAATCTCTCGCCGCCAGGTCCTTCTACCAGTGTCCCCACTCGAACCCATAGGCAACCTGTCACTTTGTCCTGCCACTTGTACTGCCACACTCTCCAGCTCTAATGTGCTTTTATGTGTCTAACCCATAAGGGCCTTCAGGTTCTGCTCACTCTGGAGCTCAGTGAGCATTAAGAACAGTCAGGGTGAACACTCCCACTCATGGATAGAACACCAGCGCCCCAGCCATGTGAGGCCTTCAAATCCGACCTGGATGCCCTGGGAGGACCAGGGGCCCCTTACAGCAACTGGAAAGATCCCCTCCAGCTGCTACCAACTCCCCCAACCCTCCCCATACTGGGACAGGCCTTCTAGTTGAGCCTGGTGCACTACCAAGGAACTCAGGCTAAGCGGGGTAAGACACACTGTCTAAGCTGTCTAATGGCCGTAGTATGTGGGGCTCCTACTCTGGCAGGCCCATACTCATAGCTCAGGTCATTGAAAAGGTGATACCACTACCTGAATGAACAGTGCTGCCCTCAGAGGTGTGAATGTCTGGGGGGTGGAAGGACTGCCTAACTTCAGACCCTGGGCAGCTCTTCTCCCCCAGGCATGTGCTCAGCCTGCGAGCAGGTGCATGGCTGCAGAGCCTGCCACTACTCCCCCACATTTGGGAGAGAACCTAACCCCTCTTCTTCCCTAATTCTTACCAGGATAACTGCTGGCACCTCAGCTTACATTAGACTGTACCTTGGAGTGACACAACCCAGGACGGGGGAGACCTAAAGACCTGGGACAAGGTGGACACCGTGGCCCTCAGAGGCACTCACAGTTTGCTCCAATCAGGGACTCAATGCGCTCCCGGCGCCTCTGGCGCAGCCGGTGGACCATGAAAAGCAGCAGCGAGAGGATGAGGAAGGAGGAGATGCAGCTGACCACCAAGCGCATACCGCTGGCCATGGAGTCAAACAGGTTGTTGCCATCTGTGAGGTGGGGAGGAATGAAACCCACCACTCAGAAAAGGAGCTTGTAAGGCATGGGTGCAGCTCAGCGGTGCAGCACCTGCCTAGCACAAGTGAGGTCCTGAGTTCCATCCCCAGTCAGAGGGGTGTTGCACTAAAGAGTACCACTGTACTTGATAATCTTAGGACAGAAGGCAAAATAAAACCGCTCAAAATCAAGAATAATGTGACAATGTTGGAAGCAGAAAAGGGAACACAGTTGTTCAGAAGGGCGTTTCCACATGATAGTCCACTGTGGAGCACCCTCACCTTGCTCTGGGATGGTGACTGCCTCGGAATGGCTCATGCTCCCTAGGTAATGAGCACTTTTCTTTGAGGAGCCACAGGGCTCGATGGCTGCTGTGTGTAACGCCCCTCCAACTGTCACTGTCCAAGTGAAGACTTCTTTCCCAGGATTGGCATTTCTAGAAGGCTGAGGATGAGCAACTCTGTGTGCCCAGGTGCAAGGCTGCACACAAGGTCACTGCCTTTGGCTTTTGCTCAATAGGACACAATGTCGCCATCCCCGCTTCAGACAGGACCTGAAGCATTTTCAATTATGCCCAGTGCCCCCAAAACACCAATGAGAGATCTGTGGAGAAAGGCAAAGGGCAAAAGGAGACCCGTGAAATGGTAAGGTCAGCATTAGGGAAGGCCTTCCTAGCCTTTCTGTTCAAGGCCTGCAGCTCTACAAAGGAAGGAGGTGGGTTACCCATTAAGAACACACCAGGGTGAGGCTAGGCAGCTGCCCTGTCTCAGAGTGGGCTGGTGCGTCCCTCCAGGGAGCCCCTGGGAGGCTTGAAGTGGGCATGGTGTCCCTGTGCTGCTTAGTTACAGGCAGCTGCTACAGGGAGGACAGGCTGCAAGAAAGGAGCATGAAGGTTGGGGAACCCAGTGAGGAGGTGCCTATGGCATAAAGAGAAGAAAATGACAAAGTCTGGGACGGGGGTGTTAACAGATGGGAAGAAGTGATAGCACAGGGTAAATTTGGGCCTCAGATTTACCATGATTCACTGATGGACTGGGGAAAAGACAGGGAACACCTGCTGCTGCCACACAGGGGCCTCCCACAACTGCTGGGGACAAACCATACAAAGGATGGTCACTCTGGGTATGATGTAGCGAAGCACTTGAAAACTCCAGTGCTGACCTTCCTTGTACATCACCTGTGCAGGTGGAAGAGTGGCTAGTGTGGTGGATTGACAACTGGTGGTCAACTTGTAACACCCAGCTGAACTGAATGAGTGTGGTGCAGGGTGTGGAGTGCCCACCTGAAGACTGCTGCCAACAATATAAAAAGGAGAACTGGAAAGGAAGAGTTGGTGCTGTTGGTTCTCCTCAAGGAGCTTGTCACGCTGGCTTTCCTGACAAGAACTTAGCTGTTATCATCAGAAGACCTCGGGACCTCGCTGTTGCTGAGGATGGCTGTGGTACTTTTTGGGGGAGCTCTGGTCCTTACTTTGAGCACCACTTCCTAACTCTGGTGCAGACCCCTCAGCCTGCTGGTACAGATCTTCATCCCGCTGGCACAGATTTTCTAGTTTCCACCACTGACCTTTGGGCCTTTCCAGCGCAGATCCGTGAAACAGATTTGCATGAGACATTGTTGTGCGCTCTGGGCCTCCAGTTGGACTCGTGAGGGCATTGCCATGGGCTCTAGGTCTTCAGCTGGACTCATGCAAGACATTGCTGTGGACTCCAGGCCCTCAGCTGGATCGTTTGGGTCTTTAGTGTGTGGACAGATTTCCTACACTCTTTCTGTATTTGACTCTTGGGTGACTATTATAAAATAATCCTATAAATTATGTGCCCTGTAGTATATTATTTCCCTTGCAAACCCTGCCTACAACAGCTAGGGCGGTCCCAGCTCTACCTGTCTGCTCAGTGAGTGTTGGGGAAAGGAGCCATGAAACCAATCTCCAGCTGGGCTAAAGGCCACAAAGCAACAGATGGAAGCTGTAGCACTTTCCCCAGCCCTTCCAAGGCCCCCTCTGCCTCCAACCCTTTTGGTGGTCAACACTTGGGGAGGGGGTGCAACTGGCATTCAGTAGTACAGGCCAGGGATGCTGCTCAACATCGTAATGCACCCAGACAGCCACTTCTACACATCTGTCAATATGTCAACAGTGCCACTGAAGTGGACACTGTGTCTTGCCCTGGTGCACACTGCGGCCTGATAGCTGCTCACTATGAGTTGCTGATGACAGGAGAGATGATATACGTGATATGTATAGTACCAAGTAAGAAGGGGACTTGTACTGGGGTCAAGTGCCTACATTGTGACTGGCATTTCCATAGGCTCTCAATCTAGATGACACTTTAACTCACATGATGTCACAGAACGATTAACTAGGAAGTGGCCCCAGGCCTGTCTGCCTCCACAGACCAAGGGCAGAGGCCAGGCAGGCTTCAGGGGGAAGATGAGCCCATCAGCTCCTGGAACCTGGAGGACTCTATGTAGCTTCAAAAAGACCTAGGTGCCACAGGTATAGTTCAGGGGTAGAACATTTGACTGCAGAAAGACCTAGGCCTGGCTGCTCCCACCTCTCTACAATAGCCTTGGCAGGCAGGTCCCCAAAGGTAAGCCCCAAAAAGATAATTCATAATCCAAATGTAAGTGGGTGGGCTCCTGCCCACCCACTCCTGCTGGCCCAGTTTGCTCCACACTAACAGAGGCCAGAACTTGCTCTTGCCCTCTTTCCATGAGGTCAGAAAGTATCACCATAAGCTGTAGTTGTTGCCTACAACACTTGTGCTATAGGCACGTGAAAAAGACACCTCCTCTCCCCAATTAGCTGTTTTTCTGATACTCATCCAGAAACATTCCTTTTCTTTTTTTTTTTTTTTTTTTTTGGTTTTTTTAAGACAGGGTTTTGCTATGTAGTCTAGGCTGGCCTCGAACTTGCAGTGATCCTCTTGCCTCAGCCTCCGAAGTGCTGGGATTACAGGCATGTACCACCACGCCTGGCTTTTCTTTTTCTTTCTGAGACAGGGTCTCACTATGTATGGTGGCCTTAAACTATGTAGCCTGGGCTGGCCTCGAACTTGCAGAGATCCTCCTGCCTTATCCTCCTAACTGCTGGAATTATAGGCGTGTGCCACCATACCCGGCCCAGAAACATTTCATCCCTGTCCATGGGAGGAAGTCTATTAGCCCAAGGGGCTGGTGACATATCTGCCAATTGGAAGCCAGCTCAGAATTCCCAGGAGATTACCTATGGAAGCACCCTCTTTGAAATGACTAAAACCTAATCAGTTTTAAAATAAACCCAAGGACATGGTCAAGGTCCCAGACCTTCCCTCCATATGGAGACCAGGGAAAACCATCTCCTAGAACCAAGCCACCTACAAAGAAGCTCCTGTTCCAGGAGCTGAAGCCAGTCTTTTAAGGGTTCCAGAGGACCCATGACAAGGCTATTTCCTGCATGGGTTCTGGACAGTACAGGTAGGACTGTCCTCTGTTTCCCAGCTACCCCTGGGACCCCAGACAGAAGAAATATCCTGCTGGGGTACATGCTGTACCCCAGGCAGCCACCCAACCAATGCATAAAGAACTCCAATGATGAGGAGCTCACGATTTCACTGAGCTTGGTTACATGGTAACAGGTTCAAAATCTATCGGAAATAGCAGGTATAGAAGATCAGCAGAGATCAGACCCCATTGTGGGCTTCATTATACCACCAGCTGCAGCAGCGGGCACCACATACTAGCTCAGCTCCTGGGGTCTTGGAACATCAGGCTGCCTCAAAGTACCAGTGTGGCAGGGGGTGATGTAGGAGCCCCAAGTGCTCAGGCCTTGGCCAGAACTTGGTGCTATCAGTTTTATCATTTTAGTCTCTTTGTTGGGTGTGGTAGGTCATGTGGATTTGATTCTCTAATGATCACTATCACTGTGAGTTCGAGGTCAGCCTAAACTACACAGCAAGACCCTGTCTCAAAACACCAAAAAAAAAAAAAAAAAGTAGCTTTCTTTAAAATTTCAATTTTCAGGCTGGTGAGATGGCTCAGCGGCATAAGTGCCTGCCTGGCAAGCGTGAGATCCTGAGTTTGACTCCCGGTACCCACATAAGAAAAAGGGGCAGGTGGTATCACTAAGCGGCACGGGTGCCTGCTGGTACACGAGGTCCTGAGTTCAACCCCCGGTACCCACAAAAAAAAAAAATAATAAAATAAAATAAAATAAAATAAAATAAAATTTTCAACTGTTACCAGGAAGTATATATTAATACAATGGGTTCCTGTAAAATGACCATATCTGAAGACCTTGCTAAACATACTCATTAATTCTGATAACTTCCTGTGGATTCTCTGGGATTTTTTATGCAATCACATCACCTGTAAAAAGCAATGGATTCATTTCTTCTCCTCTGATCTGAATGATATTTCATTTCTTTCTGACTTTATTTTTTAAATTTTTTTATTTCTAGCTTTTTTGTTTTTGAGACAGGGTCTCACTAGGCAGTTCAGGCTGTCCTTGAACTTGCTATGTATCCCACGGTGGCCTTAAACTCGGAGCAATCCTCCTGCCTCAGCCTCTGGAGTGCTGGGATTACAAGCATGTCCCACCATGCCCAGTTTCTTTCTGCCTTTAGGCAATGGCTTTGACCTTGAGTAAATACTGAAGAAACTGTGTGAGCAGATATCCTTGTCTTACTGAATGTGACACTGAATGCTAACACCTGAGCCTCTATTCCCAGAATGGCAAGGTGCTGGTCCCTGGTACAACATGCTCAATTTCCGAGAGGGCCTCTGGGAGTCAGGAGGCCAAAAGAGCTTGGCTGTATCACAGCAAGAGCAAGTTCTGGCTCAGTTATTCCACCTGTGTAGGAAAGTGGCCCACAGCACCTTTAGGCTGAAGGTCTGGTCATTTTTGTTGTTGTTAAGACAGGGTCTCGCTACGCAGTTCAGGTTGGCCCTGAATTCACTATGTAGCCCAGGTTGGCCCTAAACTTGCAGCAATCCTGCCTCAGCCTCCTAAGTGCTGGGACTACAGGCATGAACCACCATGGCCGGCCAGTCTTTACAAGGCCTAGATGGATTGGCAGGGCAATACTGGGAGACTCCAAAGAAAGGGAACCAGGAGTCCAGATGACATGGCTTATAAAAGGTAAGAGTTTGACTCTTGTGGAAGGTAACTGAGCTGGAGATGTGGATAATTTGTCTAAGGGCACAGGAACTTGCTAAGTACTTAATCAGTGTTTCTTATGACCCTGTAGGGACACTTTCTCTGCAAGTAGAAAACTGCCTATCTTTGAGATGGTAATCAAGTACTGTCCTCACTGATCTCAAGCTCCCCATTACCTGCTGGTCAGCTGCAATCATGGCCTCTGCACATACTATAGTCAAGTGCACACATCTAATGGTACATGTGCCAGAGTGCCCAATTCTGCCCAGCAACAGACACAAACTTTATAGGATGGTTCTACTCTCCACTTAGCAGCCTCCTGATGTGAGGGACCCTGACAACACTCTATTCGGGGACAGCACTGCGGAGCCCCCACACTCTAGCTGAGATGACCTCCATGCTGCTGCCCTGCATGGTCCACATACCCATGGGTTCCCACAAGTTCCCACATTGTAGCAACCAAGAAAACAACTACAAGCTTTTGACTGATATTTCTCATGAGACCTGAACTCTCACAGAGTTGTCACAGCACTGGTGTACGGTAATGAATCATTTTATGTAGTGTTCAATGCCTGCTAATAACCCTAGGGTGGAGGACACCTTGGGCTACTCTCTTGTAGCAAGTGGAAGGTCATCTCAAAACTGGATTCTGTCTGCCTTAAAGCACCACCTAGTGGTAAGGAGTTTCATCTTAAAACTCAGGGTCATATTTAATCTTTCTCTTAAATATTGTTTGATCAATTTTTCATGCCTATATCTTGTAATATGAGCAACTACTTTGAAGATAACAATATGCAATGCACTAACCATTGTTACTCTCCTACAATCTTGTTTTGAAAAAAAATTTTTTTTTTGGTGGGTACCGGGGGTCGACCTCAGGACCTTGCGCGCCAGCAGGCGCCCTTGCCGCTGAGCGATATCATCGGCCCCTTTTTCGTATGTGGGTTCCGGGAGTCGAACTCAGGCCCTCGCGCTTGCCAGGCAGGCGCTTATGCCGCTGAGCCATCTCACCGGCCCCCTTGTTTTGAAATTTTGTACCATTGTTTTTATTGTACTTTTTTTCTCTTTAAAAAAAAAGACTATCAGTAAAAACTGATGACTGTAAGTAAGGACCCACCATAATAGAAAGAGGAAGAGGGCTGGTGAGATGGCTCAGCGGCATAAGCGCCTGCCTTGCAAGCGCGAGGGCCCGAGTTGGACTCCCGGATCCCACATACACAAAAGAGGCCGGTGATATCGCTCAGCGGCACAGGTGCCTGTTGGCGCGCGAGGTCCTGAGGTCGACCCCCCGTTACCCACAAAAAAAAAAAAAAAGAAAGAGGAAGAGCTCAAATGCTTACACATATCAGGGGGCCGGGGTTATAGCTCAGCGGTACAGCACCTGCCTGGCAAGCATGAGGTCGTGAGTTTGATTCTCCGTACCAAAAAAAAGAAAAAAGAAAAAAAAAGTACACATATTAGAAGTCTAGCTCTAGTCTTAAAAAGGAGAAAGGTTTGAAGGTGCCAAGTCCAGCTGATTTGTAAACAACCAACCACACTCAAATTCAAGTTCATTTGTGAATATCTGTTACCTGAGAGTGGGAATGAGGCAATGTAAAGGATGGCAGTTATAGGGCCAGGACACACTAGCTAGAGAAACCAGTCATCCAAGTTTCTATGGCAACTCTGTAAACAGACACTGTCATCACTGCTGCACCACATGCTATGAGCTCTTCCGAATGCTCACCCTCACCACTGAGAAAAGGAAGCAAAAGGACATCTAGGCTGGGTGTGGTGGCCTGTAATCTTGTGATGCCTATAGTCCCAGCTATTCAGGAGCCTGAGGCAGGAAGACTGCAAGTTAAGCCAGTGCAAATATGCAATACCCAGAATCAAAATAAAAAGGATGTAGCTCCCCACTAGAAGGCTTGCCTAGCATGCAAGGGTCCTGGGTTCAATCCCCAGTACCACATACACACAGGTCATCTAGCTCCTGTTTCTGAAGGGAGAGACTGACTCACCATCCTCCATCAAGAGTCTCACCTGGGTCCAGACACATGAACTTGCAGCACTCCTTAGGCTCCTTGCGGTACTGCTGACAGCCCTGGGGACCCTCGCAGAGGGCGGCCACACACATCTCAGGCTCCCCTCCATGGCAGGTGCAGCTCAAGCAAGGATCATCCCCTTTGGGGGTGAAGTAGAAGCCTTCATCCACCACATTGTCCTTGATGTCAACACATGTTTGACCTGCAACAAGCACATATGTACACAGATGTATGCATTACCACCAAAGGGAACCATGGTCCATGCCACTGGGCCTTGGGGAATAGAGCAAGTAAGAAGTTGGGCAGATTGTGTCTAGAATCTTCCTTATGCTGTAACACTGTAGGGGGTGCAGGGGGTGGTTGTCTTAACAGCAGTAGTGGTCTAAGAGGCATGTCTACAACACTGAGAACAAACCACACCCAGCCAGGGTAAATAGTCCATGGAACTCAGAGGGCCAGAACAAAGAAGAATGCCAGATTCTAAGGTGAAGGTCCCTGCAGAAGCTTTTAGTTTTAAGTTGACTAGTTTGTTTATGAGATTTCATCAATTCTAAGATGCAGTAGTGCATATACCTGTAAGCACAGCACTCTGGGGGGCTAAGGCAGGAAGCTCACAAGTTCAAACCCAGCTTGAGCAACTTAGTGACTTAGCAAAATCCTCTCTCAGAATAATAAAAATAAGGGGCTGGGGAGGTAGCTCAATGCAAAGGCCCTAGGTTCAATCCTTAGTACCAGAAAAAAAGAAAAAAAGAAAAAGAAAGAAAGAAAGAAAAAAAAAAAAAAGTTGTAGCTGCTGCAGACATTAACCATTTTAAAATCAGAATGGGTCTCAGCTGGGTGTGGTGGCACACGCCTGTAATCCCAGCACTTGGAGAAAATACTGACTGCATTCCCTTTCCCTGAATCAGTTGGGAGGACAACTGCAAGTTCCCGGCCAGCCTGGGCTACAAAATGAGTTCAAGGCCAGCCTGAACTGCATAGCAAAACCATGTCCCCAAAAAAAAAAAGAGTGAAGAGAACCACAAAAGGAAAAACTGATAAACTGGATTTCATCAGATACACAAGGCAGGTATTGCTAATGAATATGAAGCCTGGGGATACACTGTGTGTAACCACAGTGCTAACAAACCCTATTCCCAGCCCAACACCCACACCCAAGACTGACAGCTCACTGTACTTAGGAGACCTCCCTGCACTAAAAGCAGAGGGGAAGAAAAGCAGTCACTGTCAACAAGCACCAAACTGCTGACCTCAGTCTCCTCTGTCCCACATAAAATGCCTGGGTTTCAATGAAAAGCCAGAACTATGTACCACACTCCACAGACAAAATGTTGAAGAAAACCACACTCAGATTCGACACAGATGAACTACCACAGAGAATTTTAAAATAACTATAATTAACTATGATTAATATGTTAACTGATCTAATGGTAAAGGTAGGCAACATACAAGATCAGATTGGAAATTCAGCAGACAGAAGGATACTTGAAGAATCAAAAATTAGAGCCGGCCATGGTGGCACACGCCTATTATCCCAAGCACTCAGGAGGCTGAGGCAGGAGGATTGCCATAAGTTTGAGGCCAGCCGAGGCTACATAGTAAGTTCAAGGCCACCCTGAACTATAGAGCAAGACCCTGTCTCAAAAAACAAACAAACAAAAAAACATTTAAAAGATCCTTAAATTGAAAGATACAGACAAAATGAACCAAAAGGTGAAGAACACCTTCCACAGGTTCGTAAGTACACTTGACACAGCCATGGAAAGAATTAGAAAACCTGAAGACACGACAACAGAAATTACTCAAGTGTCTGTAAGTACACAGGAAGTACACAATGGCAGCCACCAGCACATGGGCCATTCAGCGTCCAGGGAAGAAAATCAGGAAGTCCTGTTGTCAGATTTTGTGCTGACATGAAGGTGTTCAGCAGAATGGTTTCTAGTGCAGAGTAACGGCCTATCAGGAAGGGAAGGGCTCCTGATTCAGGGAAAGGGAATGCAGTCAGTATTTTCTCCAAGCGTTTTTTGTTGGTTTTTTTTTTTGAGACAGGGTCTCGCTATGTAGGTCTGGCCGGCCTTGAACTCACTATGCAGCCCAGCCTGGACTCAAACTCATGGCAAATCTCCTGAGTGCTAGGATTAAAGGCATGTGCCACCATGCCAGGCTTTCCAAGCATTTCTTGATCAGCTTCCTGCCTGATTCTGCAGACCATTTTCTGCACAGTAGTGGGAAGAAGTAAGTTCCCATAGGATCTGGCAATGACTATCAGATGAAGCAGGTGAAGTTCAGATCTTCATGGGCCTTGGTTGATGAGCATAGGTGTCCAGGAACCTACCAGGACAGGTATACAGGCTTGTGGCCTCACCCTCCTAGTCTCCAAACTGAAGAGGGCACAGACCTGCAGGCTGAAGGTGTCAATTTTGCTTTGTCTGTGTCAGAGGCCTTTGCATCTTGTTGGGCTGACAATCTGCACACTGTGGTCCTCTCGGGCTGAGTGTCTTGCCCTAGGGATAGCTGCATTGTCCAGGACAGAGTGTGGAATGCACAGCTGTGAGGGATTGTGGCCTCCTGTGCAATGCTATAGTCAACGAAGTTGTGACAGAAGAAGGTGGACTTGCATTTTAAGGCAGGAAAAGCACTGTGGTTTTCTTTTCGAATTGTCAAAACATATTAGTTTTTCTTCTTGTTCCTCAGCTTTCTCTAACCTACCACTGAAACAAAGTTAGGAACTTCTACGAACCCTTTGGTTAAGTTTCTGCCTTTGCTCTTATATTTTTCAAAGATGTTGAATTTTTGGTTCCTGGTTTTAGAAACCTTGGTACCAGTTTTTTTCTCTTGGCAAGGAGAACCCTGTTAATGTCAGCTCTAAAATTTTTCAGCATATTCTGTACTTAACCCCCACCCCATGTCTTAAGGTTATTTCTGCAGAAGTACATACTTTTCTTCCCATGCTTATCAATTACTGGAGGCTTTCTATCGAGTATGTCCTCCTCTGAAACACTCAGGTCTTTATCTTCTTTCTCAGAGTCACACACTTTTTTTTTTTTTTTTTTTTTTTTTTGTGGGTACCGGGGGTCGACCTCAGGACCTCGCGCGCCAACAGGCACCCCTGCCGCTGAGTGATATCACCGGCCCCTTTTTCGTATGTGGGTTCCGGGAGTCGAACTCGGGCCCTCGTACTTGCAAGGCAGGCGCTTACGCCGCTGAGCCATCTCACCGGCCCAGAGTCACACACTTTTATAAGCTGTCTTCCATGGATGGTTTCACAGATTTCTCAGAAAGCTTTCTACCAAAGGCAATATACTTAGATATTTACTGGCATGTCTATTTTGCTGACACTATGACTTTTCTAATTCTTTTTTAATGATATCAGGATTTTATATAAGAGATCATGTCAAATGTGTGTGTGCTGTATTTGTGTTCTGTGGGATTGAAAGCAAGTTTGAGGCTGACTGGACCCTCCAGCAGACCCCTTTTCTGGTCCTGTTTGCTCTGACTCAGTCTCCTAGCCAGAGCAACATCTAGTCAACTCATGATATGTGAATCAATCTTTGTCGTATTACATTTTTTTTTTTTTTGAGACAGGGTCTCACTATGTAGTTCAGGCTGATCTTGAACTATGTAGCCCAGGCTGGCCTCGAACTTGCAGTGATCCTCCTGCTTCAGCCTCCTAAGTGCTGGGATTACAAACATGCATTTTTATTTTGAAAATAGATTTCAGGATTAATATTTGCCTGCTGTCTTTAATGTCCTGTTTTTGTTTTGTTTTCCCCTAAATGTCTTTAACCAACCAGCTTTTGACTTATTCCAAGAAGTGAGTTTGCTGATCTGGTCTGGGATTTTATAAAATAACTGTGTCCTTTGGGCTGGTGACATCGCTCAGCGGCATGGGTGCCTGCTGGCATGTGAGGTCCTGACCCCCGGTACCCACCAAAAAAAAAAAAACCTGTTTCCTTTGAATAAAATTTGTTTTTGGAGACAAAATAAAACATTAAAAGAATAAAAAAGGCTGAGGATGCAGCTCAGTGCAAAAGGCACTGGGTTCAATTCCCAGTATTCCACGGAAAGAAAAGGAAAAAAGTAAATCGTCTAAATAAAAAGTCTAGGAGAATCTACAGACTAAACAACTAGTAAGAAGGTCCATGTAATCCCAGCACTCGGAAAGCTGAGGCAGGAGGATCACTGTAAGTTCGAGGCCAGCCTGGGCTACAGAGTGAGTTCAAGGCCAGCCTGAACTGCATAGTGAAACCCTGTCTCAAAGAAAGAACAAATGAACAAACGAACAAAAAGAATGAACGAAAGGAAGAAAGAAAAGAAAGATAAGAAAGAAAAGACAAAGAAAGAAAGAAAGAAAGAAAGAAAGAAAGAAAGAAAGAAAGAAAGAAAGAAAGAAAGAAGTCAGTCAGTCCAGAAAAATCATCATAAAATTGATATGGAAGGGAAAAAGGCTGAGAACAGGCAATGCAGTATCAAGCACAAGGAACAGAGAGACAATCACAATAGCAGCTATGAAGATTTATCACAAAGATACTGACACAGGATTGACAAAGTGTCAGAATGGAGTATAGTAACATGCCCAGGCGTATGTGAAACCTGGGTTTGTGATGTATTGGTAGGAAGGGAGGGATTGAGCCCCATGAACAGAACTGAGATCATTACCTGAACTAGACTTACATTAGTGGCTCTCCGTAGTTGTCAAGGCTGATTACACCCCTTCACCCCATCACAAAGGACGAGGGAGGGGACCTAGCAGGGAATCCTGCCCTCTGTTGGGCAGGCTCCCAAAACTCAAAGAAACTTAATGTGGCATTTGGGTGTGTTGATAGAAGGACAGGGGAAGGCCCCTAACACCAAAGACTAGGCAGAAGGAGCTAGGCAGGACAGCTTCTCCTGCCTAGTAATGCAGAAAGACAAGGAGACAGAAGGACCCACAGACAGCCAGAGAGGCCACAGTGTGGCAAGTTCTTGCATCACTACGCCCATTTAACCTCCTAATACAACCAAAGAAGGCAGGGCAGGAATTATGGTCTCTAACCCTGGAAAGAGAACCAGCAGCTCAGAGGCCAGCCCAGGACCTGACGGTAGCCAAGACGCAGACTCCAGGGAACTTACTTCTTTTACACAGAAACGAGGACTTCTCGTAGCAGCTCTCAGCATGCCAGCTGTGGAGGTCGTGGTGCCGCAGTGTCGGGAAGTGGAAACACTGCAGCTGGGCGCAGTACACGTTGTCATTCTCAGACATGGCCGATGCAAAGGTGGGGTCTGGGGGCAGGAACACCTCTGAGGAGCCTGTTGGAGGAGAAAGAAGCTGAGGCTGAACAGATGGCCATGCATAGTCCTCAAGGGACCATGGTGTCAACAAGACCATCAACCAAAGAGCTCACAGCCCTGAGTGCTGGAGTGAGCTCCAGGGATGAGGCCTGGCAGGGCCCTGACAAACACATGAACAAGTACCACCCAAGGAAGACAGTGCTGCACAGTACTCACTGGAAGTGCTTAAAGTTAGAACAACAGCATGAGTAATGAACCAATGGATGGTAACACACTGGATTAAAATAGAGCAATTCATACCGATAAATTAAATGAATAAACAAATGGGGTAATGTGTAGGGGAAGTTCTCCCCAACAACAGAAAACCCAGTAAGAAAAAGAGCACTCAGAAAGTCTCTGCACTGTACCTGTGAGGCACACGCTATTCTGGGGATTGTTGGCTTCAGTCCCACCAAGGCATGGGCATCCCTGCTACCTGGCCACACTGTACACGTGGAAAGCACTGGTTCCCTGGATCCCTCACCCAGCTCAGAGGAAGCTCTGCCACCCCCACAGCTGCTTCCCAAGCTGGGAAAAGGCAATCAAAAACCACACTACCCTCCCTGCTAAGGATGGGGACTTGGAATGTGTTGGGGGAGGGGCTGTTAACCTCCAACTGCTCTCCTGCAATGTCCCAGGAAGAGGATGATACACCAATCTCCAGGGCCCACCCTATTTTGCACACAACCCTCCAAGGCCAGGCCACCAAAGATTCCTTTGCCTTCCCCAGTATGGATCACTGAAAAGACAAAAGCAATCTTTCCTGAAAGCATAATACCCGCACTTTAAGTTCTAGTTCCCTAATGCAGTATACCCCTTTTGCAGGATACCAGGCATTACCACCCACACCTTCCAAAACTGTTTCCTCCCAGCACTAAACATGGTGTGCAAAGAGCTGGTGCACCCGGAGGCAGCTTTGTGCTATGGCACCTGGACATGTGGCAAGGGTGGGAGGACTGGCTTTCAGGAAGCACTGAAACAGTTGCACTGCCTTTTCAGAAACATCCCGGCTCCAGTGTCCTGCCTGCTGCATCTGTGTGCAGCAGACTGCCTGGAGGGCAGGGGACTAGGTCAGCTCCCTGAAGACATCCTCCCATACCATCTGGAGGGTTCATTCCCACTACTCAGAGTAGAAGCTGCCACCAGCACGGTTTGCCGTGCCACAGCCCCTTCTTCCAGCTTCCTTGCTTCCTGAAGAGGCCCCTGCTGCATCTGGGCAGCTTCTATCCCCTTTAAAAAACTTTCTGCCCTATTTGGTGTCTTATTTCATGGGCTGAAAAAACGAACAGGCTCCACCTCACCTTTCAAAAGCAAGTCCTCAGGGCTGAGGCTGGTTGCCAGCCCCAGAGCTCCTGATCTCAAATGAGATACACAACAGCAGTGCTTAAACCAAGAGCACATATGGCCTCTCAGGGCAGAGTCCCATGACCTGGGCCCACACCAAAAGCTGCCTGGAAGGAGGAAGAGGCAAATGAGAGGGTGGCTCAGGCCATCAACAAAGCTATGTTTCAGCAAGACTTCAGCCAAGGCCCCACCAAGCCACCAGCAGATGGACACAGCATCCCCTGCCAGCCAAGAGCCATGCCAACATGTGTACAGGACATCTGCTCATGGAAGCTGCTGAAGACTAGAGTCTGTGGTGCTGACTGGACTGGTCATGCAGGCACCCCCAGCCCATCCCAAGTGTAGGATGTTTGCTCTAAATTTTTTGCAATTGAGATAGGCACTGATGAGTTGGTGCCAGTTTTCCAGACACCAGCCAATGACTGCCCTGGGTGCAAGCCCTAAGACCCTGGACAGAAGCACCCCAGGAAAGGCTCACAGTAGAAGCAAAGAGCCTGCTCCAATTAAGGTGCTAGAGAAGAGGCCAGAGTGGTGGGGGTTAAAGGCACAGAAGGAAGGAGCTTCCGGCCTTAGTGAGAACTGTTATTGTAAGAAACAAAACCATGAGCAGCAGGAGCCCAGGAGAAAGAGCCCCTCTGGTAGGTGTGTAAGGGGAAGACAGTGGGAGCAAGGGGACTGGCCAGAGGCCACTATGGTAATTAGGTGGGTGAAAATCAGGTTGTCATGTCTGGGCGAGGGCTTCAAGGCTGGTGACAAGTAATGAGATCCTGATTTATCTGAAAGGATATGAGAAGAGCCAAGGACTCCTGAGCTCCACTAGCAAGGATTCCTGCAGATTTCCCTCCAGGGCCTGCCACTGCTTCCTGGATGTGCACCAACCATCCTACTCTTTCTGAAAGATGCTGGTCCTAGAGAAAGCTGCAAGGGCTTATGCAGACACGAGCTGGGAGCAGCAGAGCCACCTTCCTGGGGAGTTGCTGGGGAATTCACCACCCAAAACCCTCAGGAGTCCAAGGGGAATGAGCTCCAAACCTCAATATACAAGGGGGGTACAACACAGACCTATGATAAGTATGTGTGTGTATAATACATGTGCAGCACCACTATGACAGTATAGAACACATGTTATCAAAAACAAGTTGTACAAGATGTAGATGAAATAAAATCTTAGAACATCTCATTGTGAGACTTTCCTACTACCATTAGCTAATATTCTTAGGCACAGTACATTCTCAGGGAAGGGTTCATCAATAAACAAAAATTAAATAAATTTCTCACTGTGTGCTGGATATGTTTTCTTTGAGCCAACTTCTCTGACCCCAACCAACACCCCTCCCCAACCCCCCCCCCAGCTTTGCACCATGGCAAAGAGTTCCTTTGAGGAGCAGGAGGGGCTATTTTTAGTCTTTTCACTCTACTGTTCTTAGCAGAAAACTTAATGTAAAAATTTTAAAAATACACAAAAGTAGAGAGAGTATGATGCAACCCTGTGTAGCTTCAATGCTGAGCTGCATCCTGCTGTTTGGTTCATCCCCCACTGTGTGTGCTCTTCCTTGAGCACACTGTGGCATCTGGCACTTGCATGCCAGGCCACGTCCCCTAAAATCACACAACAATGCTATTACACGCCTAAGAAAACGAATAGTCAATATCCACTTTCCTTAATTGTATCCCCCTGAGAGTTTTTATAATCCATCTCTTGCAACTTGCAATCCAGGGTACCATTAAAAAGAAAAAACCCAACTTGCTTTTGGTTTTATGTTTAATTCCTTCGACTCCAGAACAACTCATGATATTGAGCTGTGTCAAGTACCCAGGCCACTTCACTGGTAGCAGAAGAATCGTTTTTTTAACCATGTGTACGTTTTGGGACCACCACTACTTAAATCCACTAACAAAATCTCCAAATCCACAGACAACAGAGCACAGCTTCCATGCAGATCCTCAGGGCACCCTGCATGAGTATAGGGGCTTTTGCTAAATCGTAGATTCACTCTTCTCACATCCCATGGAACCACTGAGACAAGCATGGTCATTAGAGCCCACCTGGACCAGCGAAGACATCTCATGCCAGAGATGAGGGTCTGAGCCACAGCTCAGACATGCTGTCACCACACAGATGAATGTCTCTTCTCTTTCTTTCTTTCATCTTCCCTCTCTCTCTAGAGGAACTGGAGGTATTAAACCCTAGTTCTTCCTACTGAGCTAAATCCCCAGCCCTTTTATTTTTAAGATAAAATTTCCCTAAATTGTCTAGGCTGGGCTTGATTTTGTTATCATCCTGCCTTAGGCTCCCAGAGTGCTGGGATTACAGCTATGCCCCACCATACCTGGATTGGATGTCTTCTCTTTATCAGTATCGAGAAGCCAACTGTGCTCCTGAGTGTCGACACTAAGCTAGCCTGTGACTGCAGTGTTACAAAGATTCACCCCCAACAACTGTGACGAAAGCAAGTAAAAAAACCACTAGGAAAATGATCCTTTACAAGACACACTATGACACTGGGGCCTAGAAAATCAAAAACCATCTATTTGGTAACTATTCCTGTGGGAAATCTAAACAACATACATACAAAGTCTGAGAACTCAAATGTAGTAAGAAATTGGAGGATAAAGAATAGAAGCCGGATGTGATGGCACATGCTTTAATTGCAGCACTCAGGAGGCTGAGGCAGGAGTATCACTGTGAGCTCAAGGCCAGCCTAGACTACATAGTGAGTTTGAGGTCATCAGCCTAGACTACACAGGGAGACCCTGTCTCAAAACAAACAAACAAACAAACAAACAAACAAACAAACAAACAAACAAACAGAATGGAATGATGTTCTCAGTAGGAGTGGGGGCTGGTGGGCATGGCCTTCTCTGATGGGTTTTGCAGAATCTACCTCTGCTCCCTGCCAGGTGTGGTCCTCGAGTCTACACAGTCCCGCCTCTCTCCAGGGAAGCTGTCTACCTATGGTCCTGACCCTTCTAACCCTGTTCCCAGGCCCACAACTCCTCACCTGTCCTTATTAAAGACACTGAAGATACTAGTGGTGTGACTAAGATATGTTTAGGGAACGGGGACCGAGATCTGAACTCAAACTAGAGGCCCAACTGGCAAGAGCTCATGATGGAAAGGGTGGGGGAATGTGGCAACCAGACGGTACACAGTGGGGGCACCTGGGCAGAAGTTGCTATTACCAGGGCAATAAGGCAGGAGGGAAGGAATGGGCCAGGGCCAGGACCTTAGCTGCCCACAGATGTTTCCTTTCCATTCTTTAGTATTTCCAAACAACTCAGCATAAAATCTTTGAAACACCCCCATCCCACACACATGTGTACACTATCTGCCTGACAGTTCCTTCAACTTTTGGATTGTAACCTTAAACATCCCTGCCCTAGAAAGTTTCTCCTTCCCTCTTTGGCCCAAGTCAGTCCACACTGGGTACTCACTTGTATGCCCCAAAGTCTTCACATTTATATTTATTTAATCTTTATCCCTGTTTGTTTATCTGTGCTGGGCATCAAACTCCAGATATTATACATTCTAAGCAAGTGCTCTTGCTTAGAGCTATGCCCCAAATGTCTCCCTCTTTAAAAATACTTTTGTTTGTTTTCGTACTGGGAATCGAACTCAGGACCTTGTGCTTGCCAGGCAGGCGCTGTGCCTCTAAGCTGTATCCCTGGCCCTTAAAAATACTTTTAAAACTGATACATAAAACTGTACACATCTGTGATGTTTTGATAAATGTATACAAAGTATAATGTTTAAATCAATCTCTTCAAACATTTATCATTTCTTTGTGGCGAAGACAAAGCTCCTTCATTTCTTTTGGAAATGTAAGAAGCAGCAAGATATGTACACATGCCGGTAATCCTAGCACTTGGGAGGCTGAAGCAGGAAGGTCGCTGTGAGCTCGAGGCCAGCCTAGACTACACAGTGAGTTCAAGGCCAGTATGAACTACACGGGGAGACCCTGTCTCGAAAAACAAAACAAGGGCAGGGGATATAGCTCAGGGGCACAGAGCCTGCCTGGCAAGTGCTAGGTCCTGAGTTTGAGTCCCAGTACCAAAAACAAAACAAAACAATATACAGGTATAAATTCCCTCTGATGAATGTTATCATCATGTGTATCTAAAATGTACCAATAAAATTAATTTTTTTTAAAAAAGGCAATGTATAGTACATACAGCTATCTAGCACCACCTTACTGTATAATAGCACACCAGAGCATCTTATTCTTATTTAACTGTAACTTAGTACCCACTTAATACCCACAATCTTTCCCCATCCCCTTCCTCTTACTCTCCCTAGGTACAGTTGCTAACTTTAAAGGGAAGATGGGCAGTCTATAAATCTGGCCACAGTGAGAACAACAATGAGTTCCAGAGAAGGCCCCAGCCCCACAGGGGACTGACTCATGTATATGATGACTGTGCACTCAGAGCCACATCCTCCCCATAGTCCCCGTACCAGGTGGCCCTAGAGGCAGGCACAACTGGAGGAGGGGAGGGGAGACCCCAGAAATATTCTGAGACAGGATGACTTCTCCCAATTTCAAACTTAACAACCAGAAAAACTTACCTTTGAATGCCACCTCCCATCGACCCTCTACGGAAGGGTTCCGGGCAGTAACAACATACTGATAGCCAACCCACAGCCTGTAGGGGTCAGAAACAGAGATGACATCACCAGAAGGAAGCAACCATCAATGACTGTGCAGGTATTTTATTTTTTTATTTTTGTAATGCTAATGATTGAATCCAGGGCCTTGTTCATGCTAGGCAAAGGCACTACCACTGAGCATTTGTTTTAATAATTCTGACTTCTAAAACACTGAACTACAACACAAGCGATTTATGTTTTAATAGTTAATTTTAACAAAATGCATTAAAATTCTAAACAATAAATTCGTAGGTCATAAGAGGTTTTACCTCATGAGGCCCCAACCACCCTTGTACTTAGCTGATCCAATAAAGCTTTCACATTGAAGCCACATTAATCTTATTCTTGGTGGAAATAAAGCTCCAGAAAGCACACTGAATGTTAAATCCACAGACCAGTATGTTCTGAAGTGTTATGACATGAGAATTACATCTCAATAAAAAAACAAAGCCCTGTGAATATATATACTACCAAACTGGATACAGATGTGTGCAGAGCCTGTCTTGCCTGAGATGTGTATCCAAGGGCACTCGGTCCAGCACCAAAGGGACCTCCCACAGAGACTTACCCAACTGCTACAAGCAACTGCCAAATTTGTGCTCCCTGCCTCAGCTCTCCAGCCCCAGCACTAGAGATGCCCATCAGTTCATCCATCTGCCATGGTGGTAGCCTTAGTGCTTGCCCCTCTGCCCTGGGCTGAGCTGTGCACATATGGCTGCCCAGGGAGATGCTCTCCCCACCCTCCAATCGATGCCCTCTTCCCTTTTGCTGGGCTCTCAGGCATTTCCTTCGTAGGGGTAGTGAGAGTGGAGAGTTATTTTTCTCACTTTGCAGCTGTAGAAGGAGAAACAGCTTAGTTTCAGCCTATGATTTGCCAACATCATATGGTACATAATTATGGAGCCGAACCCACCTCTAGTGTTGAAATGAACACCCTGTGTCCACCTGTATCAGGTTATCATGTCCCCATGACAGCATGGCAACTGCGCCATCATGAAGAACAGGTAACCCACAGAGAGCACAAGCCATCTTTGGGATTCTACAGAGCTGTCTTTCTCTCCAGAAAAGGCTGCCCTTTTTTGTTCAGATAGGGTCTCACTGTGTAGTTCAGGTTGGCCTCAGACTCATGGCGATCCTCCTGCCTCAGTCTCCCAAGTGCTGGGATTACAAGTGTACGCCACCACGCCCAGCCAAGACTGCCATTTTCTATTGCACACCCCTAGCAATGTGGACAGGATAGTGTGGTATGACCAGAGGTGGAACACTGCAGGTCTCTGCACATACCTGTCCCCAAACAACCCCTCCCCCAAATGCAGGGCCTGGGTGATATGTGATTAGTTTCCATTCACACACTTCCTCCTTGACACGAAGAGCCAGGAGGTCAGGAACCAAGTCTGGGGCAGACTGCCCGGGCTCGAATCCTAGTATGTGCCCAGTGATATATGTTCAGTCATGTGTGTGCCCATCACCGGCCCCTGAAGTTCTGGGAGGACTGAGTGAGCAGGCTCACAGAAACACTGAGCATGGAGCTGGCAGGGTTTCTTTCTCACAAGGAATCCCCGCCTAGCTCTGCACCTCTCACACCAGACTCAGGAAGCCCCACACTAAGCAGCTCCTGGGGACACTGGTTGGAGCACCCTAGCTACACCCATCAACTGCTGTTGTCCCCACAGAGGGGACCAAGGAAAGGGGCAGGTCCTAAGTCCCACAAGGCAGTGACAGGGCCCAAATGCTCTTGCCCCCGTCACAAGCTCCCACCTTCATCTCGATGTACATACTAAGCCTCTGGTGTTCCCTCTGCTTCTAGTGGGCAGGGATCTGCTTTCCCCAGTGCTGACTAGCAGCTATGCCTTGCTTAGGGGTAGCCAGAGCCTGTGTGCTCAGCAGTCCTCAGACCCTAACCCCGACAACTCACTTGCGCTGGTCCTTCCAACCAAACGGGACCAGTTCGGGCTGATCCCATTCCTGGGCCAGGACAAAGCGCAGCTCCTGGTCAGTAGAGAAGGTGGCGAGGGAGCCATTCACACGCTGGCAGGTCTGTGCAGCATCCCAGAAGTTCTCCCCGCTCAGGTAGACCCGGTAGCAGCTGGCTTCATAATGGTGCCATCCTGTTGGGCACTTCCCTAGGAAACATGAAGGATGGAAGGGGAGTTGTCCCCCAAGTTAGGATCTGAACTCCAAAATCAAAATTCTATGTGCTGAATGGGGCGCAGGCATGCCTCAGAAATCACCCTAGAGAGCTGGGCATTGTGGCAAGTCTATAACCCCAGCACTCAAGAAGCTGAGGTAGGGCCAGTGAGATAGCTCAGCAGCATAAGCGCCTGCCTGGCAAGTGCGAGGTCCTGAGTTTGACTCCCGGAACCCACATACGAAAAAAGGGCCAGTGATATCACTCAGCAGCACGGGCGCCTGCTGGCGTGCGAGGTCCTGAGGTTGACCCCCGGTACCCACACACACACAAAAAGGCTGAGGTAGGGGGATCGTAAGTTTTGAGGTTAGCCTGGGCTACAACAGTGAGACCCTGTCTCAAAGAAACCAAAAAAGAAATCACCCCAGAGAAACAGAAACTGAAGTTCAAGAGGACAAGCTCCTGCTTCCTAGATCATACACTTTGTAGAAATAAGTTTTCTCTAAAATGCAAATTCAATCTATGATGTAAGTATATTTAGTGATTCCTCCCATTTCTAAAGGCCTTTTAATTTTTTCAGTTGTCAAGAGTAGCTGCTGAATGAATTTCTGTAGGACAAATCTCATTCTCTGATTCAAGTCTGTTAACAAGGCAGTGGACTATGAGACCTTGGGGTGGGGGGTGAACAGGGAGAATCTCTGATGCCTAGTTGTCCCAGACTCTGCTGCCAGCAAGGCCACTGCTTCCTGAGCCACATCCCTATCCTTCTTTTCTGTTTACATGGATGCTGGCCAGCATTCCCATAAAAAAGCAGCTCCACAGATCACACCCCAGAGGACCATGAGGTTGTGGGACCAACCCTGGCCTCCCACAGGTAAGAAAAGGATGCCTGGGCACTGCTTCAGCTCATGAAGCCAAGGAACCAGTCAGAGTGCTGCCTCCCTGAAACCAACCAGCATCTTCTCAGTTTGTCAGCCTGTCAACCTGCCCCTCAAGCATGGGAAGGTACTTTACAGCTTACTTAAAATGCTTTACAGAATCTATAACCTTCAAATGTTAGAATGCCTTTTACCAGTAAAATGAAGAGTAACAATTTCAAAAAATCCATCATAAAATTACTTTCATGAGGGGATTCTTTTTTTCTTTTGCTTCTGGAGACTGCACTCACGCCCTGCACAGGTTAAGCACGTGCTCTATCAAGCTACACCTCCAGCCCAAGAGTAACAATTTTTACTCAAAGCTATAGGAAGGAAGCAGTATGTCTCACCTCTTACCCACTGAGGCATGGCAACAGCATTGTTTCCAAGGACAGAAAGCTGGACAGCACGACCTGCCCATTGCTGGGGTCTAGGTTAGTACATCTGAATGCAAAAGAACAAACAAGGTGCCTGAGCACACACCCAGCAGGTAGTTCTACTTATCTCCATGTCAGAGGTCAGGACACCAAGGCATGGAGAAGTGGAGAAGCTCAGGAGCCAACGGCAGGACCAACTAGGCTTCCCTCCTGGAAATGGAGTCAAGAGCACACTTTCTGGGGAGGGAAATCAACTGGCTAGGGCGATGGAGAAAGGAAAGGTTTCTTTTTTATTGACTCATCTTTCTTATATGTTGAATTCTGTGGAATTATAATAAGTCATTGAAAATTACGTGAATGTTTAAAATTTTTAAAAATTTCTTGCAGTAAAAGACACATCACCATTAATCCCCTTCAGGATACTCCCCTTTGCCACTTATCCCATTTTGCCACTTTCTGAAGCAGTTCTAGAAATTCTCTTTCATGACTGTCTTTAGAAGATGTGATAAAAAATACAGTGAATGCAGCTGCCAAGTGCCATCCAATGAAAAGGCAGACTTGTAAAAACATTATGGTGTGTTTTCATCCACCTCACTTACCAGATCTGGCACCATTTGACTTCTGGCTCTTCCTCAAAGTCAAAATGACCATGAAAGGTAAATGTTTTGAATTGATTCAGGACATCAAAATAGCCACAACAGCTTAATTAAAGACACAAAAAAGGATAAGTATATTCAAAAGAGGGGGAGTACCTTCAGGGGGATTAATGACAACACGTCTTTTGCTGTAATACATTTTTAAAATCTGAATGCACTACATTTTCCAATCACATCACTATTACCTTGGGGGAAGTACTACCTGCTTAAAAGAAAATAAGCACTAGAAAGAGCATGGAACTGAGCATCAAGATCCCATGGAGCTACATCCTGGAGCTTCCCCTTCAGCTGTGTGACCCTGGACAAGCCGACCTTTCAGAGTCTCTGTTTCCTCCTATGCCAAGTGTGTGCAACACCTTTCAACCATAAAAATCCCTGAGGAGTTCACTGCTAATGTGTGAAAGAACTGGGCAGAGCGTCAGGACTTAAGAGGATGGCTGGTCCGCACCACTCACTGCTTGCTCAGTCTTCATCAGAGAACTTCATCAGAGACTTCAGCCCCATGTAGAGTAGAAGCTCTGAGCGGGGGCCAGTGAGATAGCTCAGTGGCATAAGCGCCTGCCTGGCAAACGCAAGGTCCTAAGTTTGACTCTCAGTACCCACATAAAGGAGAAAAAGGGCCAGTGATATCGCTCAGTGGTACAAGCGCCTGCTGGCAAGCGTGAGCTCCTGAGTTTGACTCCCGTTAGCCACATTAAAAAAAAAAAGCAGCTCTGAGTGGTGCTGGAGGCCCTGCAGGGCAAGTGATTTCCCAAGGTTTCCTCATCACTGACAGTGCTGGGCTTGGGCAAAGCCACTGCAGCTCAGGGGCCCAGCCCACATCCCAGGTCTGTTGGTGTCAGCACAGGCTGGTGCTGAGGTGTCATTAAAGCACTCCCTAGTGCTGAGTCTGTGCGCTGAATATGAACAGCAAACAGACCCTATGCTCTCCAGCAGGGACATCAAGTGTTACTTCTTCCTGCCCCAGCTACAGCTGCTCATAGAACCTAACGCACAATCACCTGAGCATATCCATGGGACAGAGTACTTCAGCTGTGACTTTCCTCCTCTCAACCTTCCTTCACGTTATGTTCCTTTAAGTATTTAATGTCATGGGTAATTCATTACATTACACATAAATATATGTGTGTATACACACACACACACACGTCACACTACTCAGGGTAGAAGGGCCACACACAGGACACGGCAGCAGAGTCCATTTATTGTCTGGAACTTTTCCTTGGAAAGTCAGAATAGAATAATCTAGAATAAACATTCTCACACATTTCAAATGGATTACATGTACTTGTTAGAATTACACCTTGGCAGTATTCATTCTTGTATCACTATTATGAAAAGGGGCTTTACTGCATTTTCTAGCAAATCCCTCTGTAGTGCCAGCCCTGTATATACATACACATATATATTTTTTAAAATTTATAGTGTTGATCCAACAGCAAACAGAAACACTGACATGACACCCAGGGTTTGGAGGCAGATTTATTTACATTGACGGGCACTGATTGGGATCATTCCCAGAATATCAGGCCCTGATCTCCGGTGGTCTAGGGCTTATATGGGATAAGCAAGCAGTAAGTACAGAGGCAGAATGGCTTGTCAATTGGGGATTGGTTTATACAGTGTGCATCATGGTGACCAGCTATGCATCACAGTGACCAGCCGTTTCTAAGGGACAGAAGCAACCACAACTGGAACAGGAACTATTACCTGGGCAACTAAGAAACTGAAGTGTACTGGCTGGGGGAACCATTTTCTATTACATTTCCCCCCTCTTTTAGTTTCCCCAGCAAATCTTTGCTGAGCATATTACATGCGATCTTCTGAGACAAGGCCCAACTAGAAGCAGTAACATTAGGGTTGTCAGTGATCCTAGGATGGGCCTTAGCCAAGTTCTCCAAGATTATCTTATTACAGAGTTTTTCCTAAACTGTTTTTAGCAAGAGACATAATTTAGGCCTATCTGTTCTGTAACATTACTCTGGCAAGAGAGTGAGGGAGTTAATCTGATCTAGGAGAGTGTCCAATGTGCCTTGGACACTCATCAAATCTTGGTCAAGTGTTTCATTGTTCTATTCTCTTGGGGCAACTGTCCATAGAATTTAAGGCAAAAAACACAGCTAGCAGGGGGCGGGGAAGCAAGGACTGGGGTAAGCAGCCTGAAAAGACACAAAAATCAAGGGGAATAGATATGGAGCAATCCTGTGAACTGTGTCCTCAGGCTTCAGCCATGCATGGACTGGTCAGCATCCAGAGTGACCAGAGCAGGGCTTTGAGTGCATCATCTCTTCAGAGTGAGCTGTTTGGTTCAGGTAAACTTCCCAGAGGATCTAAGGCTGGATTTCTGAAACTTGCAGAGGTAGTTAATATGTACTTGGGTTATGTGTGTGTGCAGGAATGTCTACAGATATAGCTGATCTTTTAAGTGGTTGCAAGCTGTATGCAGTTTTTATTTTGTTTCCGAGTTACCTCTGCTACAGATGCAGGCCCATTGCTGCTGCCAATGATCAAGGGTAGGCCATATCTAGGGATGATTTTTTACAGCAGGACCCTACCAACTTTTATTGTCTTCTTAGTATGGGTAGGGAATGGGAGGTCGGGGCCGGTGACAGATGCTTAAGCCTGAGCTCGCTGCAGGGGTACAGGTGCCAGCGTAGTGGCTTGAGCTTGCAGAACATACAGTGAGGGCAGGTCTGGAGGCTGGGCTTGATGTTTCAGTCAATTGGATTCCTGGAGGGGGCTTAGGCCTCTGGACCAGATTATTTTGCATCATTAGTGGCAGGTTTCCAAACAGCAGCAGGAAGCAGTCTGCTGTGCAGATCATCCCTGAAGGAGAGTTTTAGCCAAAATAGTTTTGTCCAAGGTGACCACAGCATATCTAGCCTGTCGGACTTCATTCCTAACAGAGCTACTTCCATCTGTAAACAGGATGTACTCAGCATCTGTCAGGGGGTCATCCATCCCAGTACAGCATGTGGCACCTGGACAGTTAGGTCTCGGTCTAAGGTGAGCTTGTCCGCTTTCTTGATCAGGACAGTGGCTGTTAAGAGCACGGAGGCAAAGGAGGAGGCAGCCCTTAGCAACTGGATCTAGGTATTTGCACAGGTATGCCACTGGGCACTCCCAGGAGCTGACAAGTCTAAGTCATTGTTTTTGTGAACTCGAGGATCCCGATTTTATAGAAGCCAACAGCTCCAAGAAATCTGCAGTATTTTTTTTCTTGTAACCAGCTTCTGCCAGACCTTGCAGCAGAGCTTTCGTGCCTTTCCAGCAGGCAGCTTGGAAGTGTCATTAATCAGAAGTGTTTTTTAAAGAGGGAACAAGTTTTTGAAACTCTGGGAGGTTGAGTCCAGGTCAGTTGTGAAGAGGGACTGGCTGACAGGAGCCAATTGAAGGCAGAAGAAGGCATTTTTTAGGTCCAGGCAGGTGTACCAGCAGGCTGTGGGTGGCAGAAGACTGAGGCAACATACATGGAGGATGATCGTGGCAGCACTGTCAGCTCGGAGATCCTGAACTGGCTTTACAGGCAGGAGAGGTATATTTTAGCAATTTGACAGTCTAAACTATTGCTTGGGGGACTGTGATGGAGCTGGAAGAAACAGAGAAACTTGAGAGAAAAGGTACTGGTGGCTTGGCCAAATCTGTTGTTAGAGCCTCCCCGAAAATAGTGGAAGAGTTCTGAACCCCTTGTGGCAATTGAATCTAAGTAAGCTGGCCTTTTATCTCAGGATCTTCCCAGTTAAAGAGGCTTATGGGAGCAATTCACAAGCAGAGTACAAGGTGATGGCTGCATTGTCGATGGCGCGGAGATCTTGCCCAAGGTAATTAACAGTCTCTCAGGCTGATGTGTGGCTAGGTGCCTGTTTGTGCTTCCCATGACATCTGACAGCAATGGGGGGGTGGGTTGCAGGGAGGCAGCACGGTTGATGGCCAGGCCCAGAGGCGAGTCCTTAGTTCACACTTCTGGGAAGACAGTTTTCAGAACCTCAGGATTGCAGTTATCTGTCTCAGGCTGATGCAGGCATCATCTTCCTCTCGGGGAACACTCAAAGTTGAAAGTGCAGGGTTAAACGAGAGGGAGGCTGCCTTGGTGCAAAGGAGATAATTGCTTCTAACTTTAAGAGGTCTCTTCTTAGAAGCAGTACGGGGACTGGCTTATACAGGAATTCATGTTTGGTGGGATGTCCTCCCAGGCTGTAAGTTTGTACCTGACAGAAAGGGCAAGAGGCAAGAGTCCCAGTTGCCCCAGTGATGGTAACTTTTTGACAGAGGGAACTTATTATTTTTTTTTTTTTTTGGCACCAGGAATCAAACTCATGACCTCACGCTTGCCAGGCAGGCACTGTGCCGCTGAGCTACGTCCCCGGCCCAGAGAGTGAATTTTTGAAGGCAAAGAGTTCTGTTCCATTGTCTACCAGGAAACTCAAAGGTTTGTCCCCGACTTCTGCAATGACCGCGGGCTCTCAGGGGCCCAATTTGATAGAGTTCGGTCTGTCCTATCTAGTCAGGCCCAACAGGGCACAACTCATTTGTCAGGGCTGACAGTCCAAATTTTCCTCAGTCAAAATGTGGAACTCAGAAGGAATTGTTCACAGTCACCTCGGGTGTTAGATGACGTCATCTGATCAGAATAGGTGTGTGGTGGGGGTGTTGTGTGGCCGAATGCAGGCAATGGCTAGCTGGAACCAGTTCTAATGGCTGGAAGTAGATGAGTCAGGAGTGGGAGGTGAAACTGTCGGCAGCAACTGCAGCAGCTAACGAGGGTGCCAAGGCAGGATTCTCAGGAAGAATGGGACTCTTTTTACTGTTTTTTTTTTTTTGTTTTTTTTTTCTTTGAGATGCAGGAAGGGGTTTGCTTTCATTTTTAACTCTGTAAAAGCCCTTTGTCCTGCAGTCAGGGACTGTGTTTTTTTTTTTTTTTTGTGGGTACCGGGGGTCGACCTCAGGACCTCGCATGCCTGCAGGCGCCCATGCCACTGAGCGATATCACCGGCCCCTTTTTCCATATATGGGTTTCGGGAGTTTAACTCGGGCCCTCGTGCTTGCCAGGTAGGCACTTATGCTGCTGAGCCATCTCAGCGGCCCCCGGGACTGTGGGTTTTGACTAATTAACTCCCGCTTCTGGCTCCCTATGTGTGTGCTGTGTACCTCTGAATGATGGCACAGCAAATAGAGTGGGTGCCCCTCAGAGAGAGACCACTGAGATGACCACCTGGCCATGCCCCTCTCAGGGACTCAGGTGTGACTTAGCTAAGGGGGGTGTGAGGCCTCTGTTATGCCATGTTGATCGCCACAGAACCACAGGTAAGGGCAAAATGAGCCAGTGTAACCAGTGCTTCCCAGTCTTGGTGCACAGATGGAGCAGCCTATTGCTTATGCTGTCCATTTCACTCACTCACACATCCATTCGGCAGGCACTCAGAGGTTAAACATTCCAACTCCTCTTCTCTTGAGGGTGGGCTTAACTAACAAGAGTTGATCAAGCTCTTCTTCTGCTCGAACTAAGCAGGACAGACAGACAAACTGGGGTGCCCTGGGGGTCTTACTGGAATCAGGTAGGCAGGCAGGCAGGCAGACAGACTGACAGATTGCATCCTCCTCCCTTTGGGGTCTGATGTGAGCTGCTTGAGCAGGGAGCCAGGAATCCTCCTCCAGACCTCCGAGTGGACTCAAGGAATCTCGAGGGCACACCTTCCCGTCAGGACCTGGAGAGGTCCTTGCTCTGTCCACGAGGGCCACGACTAGTGACCAAAGAGGTCAGCAGGTCAGTCTTCCCGGCCAACGCACCAGACGTAACGGCAAGCAGAAACACCACAACGACACCCAGGATTTGGAGGCAGATTTATTTACATCAATGGGCACTGATCGGGATTATTCCCAGAATATCGGGCCCTGATCTCTGGTGGTCTAGGGCTTATACGGGATAAGCAAGCGGTAAGTATAGAGGCACAATGGCTTGTCAATTGGGGATTGGTTCATACAATGTGCATCATAGTGACCAGCTATGATCACAGTGACCAGCCATTTCTAAGAGACAGAAGCAACCGGAACTGGAACAGGAACTATTATCTGGGCAACTAAGAACTGAAGTGTACTGGCTGGGGGGGCCAATTTCTCTTACAGTACTGGGGATTAAACATGGCCTTACAGTGAGCTACATCCCCAGCCCTTTTCTTTTAGTTATTTTGTTGTTTTTAGTTTGAGACAGGGTCTTGCTAAACTGCCCAGAGCTTGACTTTATGATCTTCCTGCCTTAGCCTCTCAAACTGCTGGGATTACAGGCATAAGCCACTGTGCCCAGCCTCACTTTATTATTTTTTTCTTTATTATTATTGTTATTATTATTATTATTTTTTTAAACTCTTTTGGTCTTGCTATGTTGCCCATTCTGACCTCAAACTCCTCGACTCAAGCAATCCTCCTGCCTCAGCTTCCTTAGTAGCTAAAACTGTTTGGCCATAAAGCCTCACCAAACTAACCAATTGCTTTTAAAAAGTAAACAGGTAAAGGCTTCCCCAGCCACCAGCTATACCTACATTCTCAGAGCCTGCTTTCCTATCTATAAAAGGGATTCAACTATGGGATTTCCTAGGGCCAGTGCTGTCCAGCCCTGTTCAGACTGTGCTTTGAAATCAAGCAGCCTGGCTTTGGAGCCTAAATGGGACCCTCACTTCACCCTCAGGAGCCAGATGACCAAAGGAGGGTACCATGCAGTGTTATTCAGGGCCTCTGACCATTTTCAAGGGCTGCTTTAGGAAATAAGCCCTCCCAACCCATAGCAGAGAGGCACAGGGAAAGCTGGGAGCCAAGTCTTAGGCTTCAAGCTCAAGATGGGTGGGCTTCACTCTGGTGGGGGTCCCAGTCAGGACAGGTCTGCAACTTACTGCTGAAGCGGACAGGCTGCGCCACATTTACTGCATGGAAGTGCGTAGGGTCACCACCTCTGGCTCGCCCCTGTCGCAGGTCCACAGACTCCTTCCCATGGTAAGGCCGTGACTCCCTGGTTACTTCTGAAAGTAAAAGGAGAAATGTGTTGTGAACCTAACCAGTGCAGCAGTCACAAAGCAACCATGGGGCTTCTTCAGCTACTGCCAAGCTGAATGTCAGCATGGGTCACACTACTCAGGGTAGAAGGGCCACACACAGGACATGGCAACAGAGTCCTCTTACTCCCTGGAACTATTCCTTGGAACTCTAGAACACACATTTCCATACAATTCAAATAGGTCATGTGTGCCTGTTAGAATTACACCTTGGCAGTCTTCACGACTGTACTGCTATTATGAAAAGGGGCTTTACTGCATTTTCTAGTGAGTAGTGCTAGCACAGCAGAGTCAGTCATTCCTTCTTAAATTCCTTCTATAGTGCCAGCCCCACAGGGATGCTAGGTAAAGGGGCTCTTTCCAGATCCCAGGCTGTATTTCCACCCAACTCACTGGCCTGGTAGTCTCCATGTAAAGGTGAAAGAGAAACTAGCTGTGTACAACTGTTCCCCTCATCACTTGTCACTGGAACTGAGCTGCCAGTTTGTCCACCTCTAGCCAGCCTTGAGATGGTACCTCAAGGGTATTAAGAGTCTCCAGGCCAGGCCTTAGGATGCTTGTGTCTCACTCCCTGATCCTTGGCATGTGCCATGGGTTGCAGCGGGCCCTGATGCACGGTTAGAAGGTGTGGACAGGAAGCTGAGCATGAGGGGAAGCATTCTTTTTATGAAGCACAATCTAGTAATAACTCACAGGTTGGTCCTTCCAAACACTTTCTTGGAGCCCTCCAATCTCCTTGTGAGAGCTAAGAACCACTCTTCTGTCTCATGTGAGGAGCAGACTCAGAGAAGTGAGGTGATTTTCCCAAGGCCACAGAAAGAAAGCCAGAGGCCAACATCCCTCCTGGACCCACCCACCTCCCATCCCACCTGCACAGATGTACCCTGATGCACCATGAAGGGCACTTGGGGCAAACTCTAGTCAGATGGGCAACAAACATAATCTGCATGGCTGCACACAGAGAGACAAGCTACCTGCCAGCAGGCACATTCTAGCTGTGGACAGCTTCTCTAGGGCCAGCTGTGTAGGACTCTAGAAATGGGAACTGTGTAGGACTCTAGAAATGACCTCTTGCAAACCTACCTGTCCTGACTCCAGAGCTGGCAACCAGCCCACTTGCCAAAGCTTCTCTGGCCATTGGGTTCTGCTAGGAGCACAGACTAACATTGCTTTTATTTAATAATATTTTTTCTTCATTATAAAATAATATTTAATATAAAATATGTAAAAACTATAAAAGTTTGAAAAGATAAAATGTATAAACTGTTACATTAGGGCTCAGTCCTCTAGACACTTTTTTTCTTATACAAACTCTTAGAAATACTGGGATCAAGACTGAGAGTTGAGTTCAGTGGCAGAGCACTTGCCTGGTATGCTTGAGTTCCTGGGTTCCACCCCCAGGGCCCCACCCCCTGCAAAAAAAGGAAAAAGGAAAAGGAATCACACCAAACATTGTTTTGTTTTGGTAGGTTTAGTTTTGTAATACTGAGATGAAACCCCGAGCCTTGCACATGCTAGGCAAGCACTCTACCACTGAGCTATATCCCTGGCCCAACACACACTATTTTATGACTTCCTTTCTAAGCTTACAAGTATAAACAGCTTCCACATTCCTAAACAGGCTTAAGAACTTTTTGTGGCTGTGCCATACTCCATGAATATAGTACTTACCATTGTATTCTGTGCACTGTTTTACAAAAAGCTGCACAGGCTGCATTGAACAACGCATATAAAAATCACTGTGTTCCTGTTTCCCTCAGAGACCCCTGTGCAAGTCACAGAAGTTTTGCTTCCTTCACTCGCTAAATATTCATTCTCCAAGAGCAGTTCCATGACTCCTCTAAGCATGTGATCAGGTTTGGTTACTGATTAGAAATCACTCTAAAATACACGATGTGCTACCAGTGTCTGAGATAATTTTAGCTCAAAGTGAAGATCTCAAAGGAGGAAGCATCTTCAAGGCCTGGGTAAAGGGCAAAGGCAGGGACATGTGGGACAAGCTTGGGATCAAGTGTGAAATGTGGCTAAGACATATTTCACTGCACTTAAATTTCACATCTCCCTTCTGTCTGTTCGAACAAGCAAGGCCTGTCTGTGATTCCAGTTTGTATCTTGGCCTTTTCCCCAAACTACACCCAGTGCCTGGTAAACTGCTCACAAAAAGAACCTAAGGCAAAGGGAGGGAAAGAAGAGAAGGAAAAGGTCACAGATTGCTGCTCAGTCCTGAAGACCAAGTGTGTGGATGTTGACTAAGTGAAGCCATCTGTAGCCTGGGGGTGGGGAGGGAGTAGAATATTTAAGGTAAGTAATCAGAAAGCCAAATGGTGACAAAGGAAACTCTTTTGTGCTGAGCAGGCTTCTCTGCGGCTCAAGTGGCAACTGTGAGCCTCTTTTCAATTGTTTCTTTTCACACCCAAATACTCATATTCATCTCTTCAGTCACTTGTTTTTTATAAAGCCCCTACTGAGGAAACTCACCAGCTCTGACACAGGCTTTTGCCAACAAAAAGGGGAAGGTGATCATGCTGGTGACAGTTAATAAAGGACTCTCCCTTCCTGGGGAAAGCTGGGCAATGGGCAGAGCACAGGATTAACAACCTTCCAGACTTCTTAGGACCACCTGTAACAACATTTTCCTCTTCCCTAAGAGCCAGCTCACAGGTGTGCAGCTGGACACAAAGCCTGCTTTTCACTGGTGAGTTGACTTGCATGTGGCCTGCCCTAAAGCGCTGGCCTCAGGATAAACACCAAAAACCAACTCTCCTCTTCCTTCCAGGTACTGTCTGAAGCACAGGAAGCACATCAGTGAACAAAGGACAGATAAACCTGTGCCCTTCAGTGACAGGTCATGCTCTCCTCGGCCCTCCTTTTCCATCCAGCAACTGGACGGGGTCCCTGTGACTGGGATGGGATGAATTCCCATTCATAACTCAACCCCAAGGCAGCCCCCGACATCCTGAAAAGAAGCAAAAGAAGTGGCTCCTGGGGTCCCATGGGCAGGGTGCTCTTTGGTACTTTCAAAAACAGCTTTTCTAGGGGCCGGTGAGATGGCTCAGCGGCGTAAGTGCCTGCCTTGCAAGCGCGAGGGCCCGAGTTCGACTCCCGGAACCCACATACGAAAAAGGGGCCGGTGATATCGCTCAGTGGCACGGGTGCCTGTTGGCGCGCGAGGTCCTGAGGTCGTCCCCCTGGTACCCACAAAAAAAAAAAAAAAAAACAGCTTTTCTCTCTTTAGATGTCCTCATCAAGACTATAGAGCAGCCGGGCTGCCAAAGATGGAAAGGGAGCTTGCAGAGGGGCACCTGAAACAACATGTGGCTGATCTGGTACTGAAAATGTGAAGGCAGAGGGAGCAAGCTTAGTGGTGTCAGGATCCACATTCCAGAGTAGGTGTGGGACTTAAGTCAAGCAGGCTCAGGGGCCTGGGCCTCCCCACCTAACAGCCTGGACTGACTTGTTCCTAGCCCAGTCCGTCTTTGGGCTTTGTGACCTCCCTCCTCAAAACAGAACCTCACAGTGGGAACCAGGGTGTCAAACCACCTCAAGTCCAGCAAGGAAAATGAGCCAGTACAGTCTGTAGCATGTCACTTCCAAACGACATACAGCAAGAAAGGGGGATTATTTGTAAGTGAGGGACAAAATGTGAATGATTCTAGCTTGTGTTGCTAAAAATTTAAAACCTGTCCACATAGGATCCAGATAAGCATATCATCTCCCCAAATAAAAGAGGGGGCAAGATAAGCCTCTTTAGCACTCTAAGTTGTCAGAATGTCCTTCCTCCACTTACATCAAAGCAAGTCTGGAGTTGTGTCAAAAATCAAATGTTGGTTAAGTCAAATAATACTTGGTTACCAAAGGAGAATTTCTAGAATCAAAAACCCAGAAAACATAAAATTCCTACTGGTACTGGCATGACATCACTTAAGTTCTATAAAGTGATTCTTTTCCTGTGCAGCCAGGGCCAAAGCTACCTCACTGAGACCCGCCAGGGGACACGTCCCAGTGGTTGTCACCGGTGTCTGTTCTGCCAGAAATTTGAAGCTATGCTTAAAAAAAAAAATCAGTATGAGCACTTCTGTTTTTCCATTTTATACCCACATTGACAATATATAACCTAACAGAAAATAACTGCGAAAACACAGCTCTATGAGTTCTAAGTTCAAAATCTATATTCCCACAGTTGTTCCTGGGTCCATAAAGAGACTGTCTCTGGCACAAAGAGGGAGTATCTTATCTGCTGCTACAGGGCGAATGGCAGGGTCAAATCGTATACACAGTAAGAAACTTTGTTTTTGGAGGTGCTGGGGATCAAACCTAGGGTCTCCTCCATGTTACACAACACCCTATCTCTGAACTACACCCCAGCCTGTAAGATGCTTTTTTATGAGACAGAAATTTAAATATATAAATATATATACACCAGCATACACACACATGTGGCTATATGTATGTATGTATATATATGGATAAGCTAGAAATGAATAAAATTAGTTATCTTTAGAATGCAAGTGGGAGCAGTAAAGGGATAGGAACAGAAATTCTACAAAAATGTTTTTATACAATTATGATTTTTAAATCTTATGTTTATAAATCCCAAAAATAAATTAGTTACACACTCTTTTGAATATACTAAAAATCATGTGGCCATATAAAGGGGTGAATTTTATGGTAAATGAATTTTATCTCAATAAAAAATTAGAATTAAGTCAACGAAATGAGCCAAAGTCCTGAGACTGAATACAAACAGACTCAAATGTTATCATCATGACATAGAAGAAAAGGATGAATGAGTCCCGTGATTTCTGACTGAAGAACATTCTCAGTGTGCAACAGTCTAACAATGTAACTACAAAGAAATCCTCAGACACAGATTTAAAAGGTCTATAAATGGATATGGTACTGGCATCGATATGAACTTATGATTTAACCAAAAAAAAAAAAAACAAAAAAAAAAAAGTGTTTTGGTCCATCCACTGACAGCACCACGGACACCCCAGCAATGATGGGCTCAGCTCATGCCCAGATACTGGTGTCTCAACACCATCCTCCTAAGGGGAGTAGGCCTCTTTGAAGAAAGGGTTGCTTCCAGAGCTGGGGCAGGGAAAGTACAAAATGAGCTTGAAACAGCTTGCAGTGCCAGAAAATAAGAAAGAAGAAATAGGAAAGCTCTTCATAAAAGACCATTCATTAATGTAGTACATATAATTATAAAAACTGCCATTTTAATCATCACTATTATAATCGATGCAGACAAAAATGATCAATACAAGCTAAAACAACTGGGTAGAAGGGTGTTGGAGGACATCTTGAACACCATTCCTCGGACTAACTTACTCAATACTTATTCATGAATCACATTTCATTCCAAAGGGTAGAAAAATATTCACTATAGTGACATACAGCAGATATTACTTTAACCAACTGATCAAACTCAACGTTACTAATAATGGAATAAACTCATGTGTCCTATGATGTGATCTATATAGTATTACTGGTTTAAAAAAAAAAAAAAAAGCCAGGCACGGTGGAGCATGCCTGTAATCTCAGTACTGTGGTAGCCTGAGGCAATAGGATCACAAGTTCAAGCACAGCCTGGGCAACTTAGTGTGATCCTGTCTCAAAATAAAAACGGGTTGGGGATGGAAGAAGGTTCAGAGAATTAAAAAAGTCTCACTCAAAAATAAGCAGAGCATGGTGGTATGTGCCTGTAATCCCAGCACTTGGGAGGCTGAGGCAAAAGAATTACCTTGAGTTCAAGGCCAGCCTGGGCTAGGTTCAAGGATAGCCTGCACTACAAAGCAAGACCCCATCTCAAAAAACCAAAAAGCTGGGCATGGTGGCATATGCCTGTAATCCCAGCACTCAGGAGGCTAAGGCAGGAGGATTGCCATGAGTTTGAGGCCCGTCTGGACTACGTAATGAGTACAAGGCCAGCCTGAAAAGAAAAAAATTAAAGGCCGGTGAGATGGCTCAGCGGCATAAGCGCCTGCCTGGCAAGCGTGAGGGCCCGAGTTCGACTCCCGGTACCCACATAGGAGAAAAGGGCTGGTGATATCGCTCAGCGGCATGGGCGCCTGCTGGCGCACAAGGTCCTGAGATCGACCCCCGGTACCCACAAAAAAAAAAAAAATTAAAAAAAAAAAAAAAAAGAAAAGAAAAAAATTAAAAACTAAAAATTAAAAAAAAAATCATGAGGAAAGAGACAAGTCCAAATGGCAGAACATTCTACAAAACAGCTGCTCTGAATTTTTCAACTGTTAATCATGAAAGACCATAACTACCACCACCACCAAAAAGTGTGGAAGTGGAAGGGAAGCCTGGGGAACACTTTTAAAGAACAAAGCGGAGAACCAATAAAATATAACAAGTAATCCTTGAATAAATACTAGAAAGGAGAAAAAAGGAGAAAAAAACCTGTTAAAGATATCTTGAGAATGAATAATAAAAAATTTGAATATGAACTGACTATAATAGTATTACAGTAAATTTATGCCATGTGAAAAATGTATTGTGCTTTTTGTTCTTAGATCACAGCATTTAGCAGTAAAATTCTGTAATATTCTCAAAGGGTTCAGAAAAAAAATTCCAGAGAGCCAGCTATAGCACAATAATACCAGTTGGTGGAAGGTGATGAGTGTTTATTGTACTGTTCTTCTCATTTTTTAGTATGTCTGGAATTGTTTACATTAAAAGAGAGGAGCGGAGAAGGCAGTTGGACATACCCAGGTCCCTCTCCATATCACTAGTGATTTATTTGCAAGAAGGTAAATGGGAGGTGTCCAGACTGGGGGATGTTAGTTGAACTCAAAAGTCAGGCTCCTTTACTCAGGAAAGAAAGGCAGATCTCAGCCCCTGTTCCTTCATCAAGTTCCCAGAAACTCAGACTCCAGGCAGATGGGGATACTCTTCCACGAAAAAAATCTGACCAGTTTAAGAAAAACGTCCCAAAGAGACGGCAACCCCTAGTAACATTCCAGCTGGTTCACCCTCTGGGGAGGCCCACATGCCACATACAGCAAGAGCTTCAGGTCCCTCTGCCACACACAGCAAGCAGGCAGGAACCACTATACCTCTGAGGAGAGCCTTCAAGTGAAAGGCAGTGACCAAAACAACAGAGGAAAACAACACAGAAAAAAATACATATAAAGAGATATGTTATACAAAACAAAAAGCACACCATTAACATCCTCAAAGTGAGAGACTCTACCGTACCCTTGAAACAATAAAGGGCTGCTACCACAAAGAACATGTAGACAGCACTAACCTCTCCTCTCTGTGGGAAAGCTCATGAAGAAATGGAACATGACAGCAAAAAATGAAAGCATTAAAAGATTTGGCAGAAGTTGTAGAAAACTAGTGAAACAGTAAGACAAAGAGATTAAAAAAAAGGAGAAAAAATAATTGAGGATCAGTTCAAGAGCTTCTATTTCAGGCAGTTCCAGAAACAGAGTTATGTAACAGAAGAAATCTACAAATTCCTTTCCCTAAGTCAAAAGTTATAAATATCTGAGATTAAAAGACCCAGTAAGGTGCCAGGCGTGGTGGCACACACTTGTAATCCCAGCACTCAGGAGGGTGAGACAGGAGGACTGCCTTGAATTTGAGGTCAATTTGGGCTACATAAGCGAGTTCAAGGCCACCCTGCACTACATGATGAGACCCTGTCTCAAAAAAAAAAAAAAAAAAAAAACCAGTAAAACAAAATTTCCAAAAGAAAGGAAACAAGTTATGTTCAAAGAATCAGGAATTAGGGTGCCAGAAACGTTAAAAGCTTATAAAACTGGAGCAAGAACTTCAAAATTATAGGAGAAAATTATTTCCAGTTTATGTTCCTACAACTAGACAGACTTATCATATACAAAGGAAAAATAAAAACATTCCAGACATTTATACAAAGAAACAAAAGCTTTTGACTCTCACTTTCCTTTGTTGTGGATCAACCAGGAAAGGTGAAAACTTGAAAGCAGAGAATCTAAGACAAAAACAAGATGAAGGAGAAATCTACCATCTCTCCTGTGCCGATGGTGAAAGGAGGTCCCAAGATGACAGCTGGGAAGGTGGGCAGCAGGACAACCAGCACTAAGAAGGCTGGGATGGTTGGGGCATCCATGGGAGAATGGTCCAAGAGAACTCTGGTAGAACACTGGATGGATCTATAACTGAGAAGACATCAGGAAAGAGAAACTGCTAGGTAGCCTTTAAAAAAAAAAATACACACACACACACACACACACACACACACACATATATATATATGAGAAAATCTATAGCCATATAATAAACAATTTGGCCATTTCTTTAAAAAGTTAAATTTATCACGTGATCATTAACTGTGAAACTTGAATAAGAACTGCTCTAAGTATGTCTGTGGATGACTGACACACAGGGTATAAACTAAAGAGGGAAGACCCACTCCAGATGTGGGTGGTATCAACCAATAGGCTTGCAGCCTGCAGGAATAAAAAGGGAAAGAAGGAATTCTTCCCTTGTCCTCAGAGGAGCTCCAGTCTTCACCACTGCCTCTCGACTTTCGTCTCCAGTTCCTTCAGACTCCCAACACAGACGCTTCCATTTTCTAACACAGTCTCACAGCAGACTCTGCAGTGACCTCTACGCCTTCGACCTTCAACTGGATCCTCTGGCTCTCCAGTGCACAGATGGCCATTTTACATTCTTCCACCCCTGATTCCACAGGTGCCCACTGTTAGCCTACCTAGTAAATCTTTTATATAATATATACAGTGGTACCTTGGTTTACAAACTTAATTTGTTTTATGATATGGGGGAAGATGGTTGTGTTTGTGTTTGTGTTTATGTGGGGAAGATGGCTGTGGTCAAGTTTGTCACCTGATGCAGTTTGCAAACAGAAGCAAAATTTTGCCAAATGCTTTTGTTTGTGAACCGAATTGTTTGCAAACAGAACCATCAGTGAACTGACACATTACTGTACATATTCTGTTCCTCCAGTGAATCCTAACTAATGATACACCATGAGACCCAGAAATTTCACTCCTATGTATTTGTCCAAAGAAATGAAAGCATGTTATCCACACAAAAACTTGAACACTAATGATCACAGCAGCATTATTTGTAATTGTTACATGCAGAAGCAACCCATATTTGTTCACTATTTGAACAGACTTTTAAAATGTGGACTATCCATGCAGCAGAGTTAAGTGATGAAAAGGAATGAACTGATATGCCTAACATGGATGAACCTCAAAAACATTATGCTAAGTGAAAGAAACTAGTCACAAAATATAGCATGTAGCATGACAATTTACATAACAGCTCAAGAAAATGCAACTCCACAAGAGCAGGAAACAGAACCATTTTGTCTGAAAGGGGAGAGTAAACAGAAAGTAACTGCAAATGAGCATGAGGGACCTTTTGGAGATGATGGAAATGTTCTAGAATAGTGGTAATGATTTCATAAAAATCATTGAGTTGTACACTTAAAAACAATAGATTGTATGGGATAGAAACTACATCTTTAGAAAATTATATCTCACTAGGCGTAGTGGTGCACACCTATAATCCCAGCACTTGGGAGGTTAAGGCAGGATTGCTGCAAGTTGGAGGCCAGCCCATGCTACACAGTGAGCTCATGGCCAGCCTGAACTGCATAATGAAACCCTGCCTCAAAAAGACACAAACAAAAAACTTACATCTCAATAAAGCTATTAAAACATTAAAAGACCCCATGATACAAGCATACAAAAAATTAAATCAAAAAGAAAATGACACAGATGAACACTGATTTTAATGATTTTCTTTACTTTTATTTTTCCGTTTCACTGATCTATCCTCTAATCTTTTTTTCTTCATTCTGCTGGCTTTGAGTTTAGTTTGTCCTTTTTAGTTCCTTAAGGTATAAAATGAGGTTGTTAGAGATCTTTCTTTTCCTAAATTTAAGCATTTATAGCTAAATATTTCCTTCTTAGCAGTGCTTTTGCTACATCCTGTAAGTTTTGGTATGCTGCGTTTTCATTTTCATATGTCTCAAGATATTTTTTAATTTCTCTTGTGATTTCTTCTTTGACCTGACTTGACACAGAAGTACACTGCTTAATATTCATGTATATGTGAATTTTCCAGTTTCTCTCTACAGTTGATTTCTAGTTTCATTCTGTTTTAAACAGAGAAGATATTTCATGTAATTTTAATCTTTTATACTTATTAAGACTTGTTTTGTGGCCTAACATATGGTCTACCCTGGGGTAGTTGAGAAAGTGATGCATATTCTACTCCCCTCAATGATCCCTGAAGTTCCTTAGACAGTTCGCCTTTGGTCTTTTTTTTTTTTTTTTTTTTTGGGAACTGGGAGTCAAACTCAGGACCTCACGCTGGCAAGGCAGGCGCCGTGCCGCTGAGCTATACCCCCAGCCCTATTCTTTTTCCTCCACAATGGCAATAATTTCAAGTATCACCTGTTCAAGTTTACCTAGTGCTTTGTTTCCTCTGCATGTTCAAATCTCCCTGATTTTTTTCAATTTAGTTATTGCATTTATCAGGTCCAAAGTTTCTGTCTGGTTCCTTTCATCATTTCCCTGTGTTAATATTCTCATTTGGTTCATTGATTTTGTGTTTTCCTTTAGCTCCCAACTTGGACATGTTTAAGATACTGTTTTAAAGTCTTTTTCTTTTATATCCAATGTCTGTTCCTTCAGGAATAATTTTGGTCACTTTTTCTTC
This sequence comes from Erethizon dorsatum, assembly GCA_028451465.1. Lineage (NCBI taxonomy): Eukaryota > Metazoa > Chordata > Mammalia > Rodentia > Erethizontidae > Erethizon > Erethizon dorsatum. Next base: position 99,221,640 of record CM051830.1, on the reverse strand, counting down.
CTTTAAATGGACCACATTTTCCCCTTTCTTTGTATAAACCAGCCACCTCTCCTGGTCTTTGGTAGAGAAGACCTTCACTAATCAGCACTGCTTGGTCTCTAGTGACCAGTCCATGGTGAAGATTTTAAGGTCCCTTCAGGTCTTTTCTGTGTATGCATTTTGCCTGAGCCTCTGTGAACTTTTCTAGATTCCCAAAATACTAGCTGCTTTAAAATGTCTAAATTTCCCAAATCATGCTCTTCAAGCTTTTAGAGGCTCTACTGTATTTCTTACCTATAGCCCCTAGTCCAGGTACCTGTAGTCTGTAGCTCCATGCTGTGTAGATAAGCACTGCAAGTCACTCTCCACAGCTTTTCCCAGCCTGAGATCAAGCTCTGCCATTTTCCTCTATCTATGCTCTAAGTCAGGCAAAACTGAGATCAGTGGTATATGCAGCTCCCAGATAGGGAGGGAGGGAATTGGGAATTGAGCTGTTGCTTCCCTCAGACCAAACTGAGTCATATGGGGGAGGGATTGTGGCAACAGCAAGTTAAAACACTATAAAATTTCCTATTTTAAATGAGGCTTTTTCTTGATTAGGTGTTAGGTTGGTGTAAATCTTTGACTGTTCTCCAAAGCTTCTATAAAATTATTTTACCAAGTTTCTAGTTCCCTTTTTATTTTTTTCAGTACTGGGGATTGAACCCATAGCCTCCTACATGTTAGGCAAGTGCTACATCCACAGCCAGCTTTGTCTTTTTCTTTTCTTTTTTTTTTATTTGTGGGTACCGGGGGTTGAACTCAGGACCTTGCGCGCAAGCAAGCACCTGTGCCGCTTAGTGATATCACCGGCCCTTTTTTCGTACATAGGTTCCAGGAGTCGAACTTAGGACCTCGTGCTTGCCAGGCAGGCTCTTATGCTGCTGAGCCATCTCACCGGCCCCACAGCCAGCTTTTTCAAACAATTTTGAGACACTAAATTGCCCAGGCTAGCTTCAACTTGTGATTCTCCTACCTCAGCCTCCTGAGTAGTTGGGATTACAGGCAGACGACTCAGCACCCAGGTTTTAGGTGTTTTTTAATGTTTCTGTTAATGAAATATTAAATGAGGAATAAGAACCTCAAGATTCATAGACCACCAACTTGCTGATATGAGACTATTTCAAACTTCTACTCCCTGAATTAATAACTGTAAGTGCCAATATATATTGAGGGATAACCGTGTACCATGTTTTTTCCTACGCACTTGATATATATTGTTATTTAATTCTTATAACATCCCTAAGTGATATAGGCATATTCTTTTCTCCATTTTACAGAACCAACTTACCCAAAAGACAACACCCAGTAAGTAGTATAGGCAGGCTGCTAGCCCCATCAGCCTGCTTCTAAACCCCCACATTTAACCACCATTTTTACATACAGAAGAACTGGCTACCTCAGGCCACTATGTCCTGGCTCGTGTTCTAGGATATGCTGTGTGCAGAATTATCTGCTAAAGACTCATGATGGAATTTTCTTCCAGAGCCTGAAAAGCAGTCTTCCAGTTTAAGAGGAAAGTGGTCTAGATAGCCACAGGCTCTATGAGCACCAATGGGCTAGGTCTTAGTCATGGTTCAAGTGAGCCTCATGGTGGGGAACTTGCAGGAGAGAGAGCTTTTTAGTTGGAATCTTCTGTTACGGTCATTTCTCTTCTACCTCTTCTATGAAGCTCCAGGAAAAGACTCCTGCATCTCCTGCCTGGGACACAGACCTGGCTGCTGGCACTGGGAGAGCAGGGCAGAGGACAGGGGTGAGGGTGCCACCTGTCACTACAGCAAATTTCTCTCGATTCTTCTATTTTCAACCTTCACAACTCCCCTTTGTGGTGCTTGGTATCTCCTATTTTACAGATATTAACTGCTATCTAATAGAAATATAACACAAACCACAGTTCAAGAAGTAAAAAGAAGGCCGGTGAGATGGCTCAGCGGCGTAAGTGCCTGCCCGGCAAGCGCGAGGGCCTGAGTTCGACTCCCGGATCCCACATACGAAAAAGGGGCCGGTGATATCGCTCAGCGGCACGGGCACCTGCTGGCGTGCGAGGTCCTGAGGTTGACCCCTGGTACCCACAAAAAGAAAAAAAAAAAAAAAAAAAGAAGAAGAAGTAAAAAGAAATGTTCAATTATTTTTAGTACTCTAAACGCAATATATTCAAAACATTATCATTCAAACACATAATCACAATAAAGCAGTATTTACAAGATCTTATACTTTTGTACTAATTCTTTTTGTATTAATTCTTTTGTATTAATTCTTTGCTATTTGCTATAAATTTTATACTTGCAGTACATCTTCATTTGAAACAGCCAAATTTTAGCTGCCCAACAGCCACATAGGACTCATAGCTATCAATGGACAGCTGAGGTCTAGAAAATAGGCCCACACCAGGTGTGGTAGCACATACCTGTAAACCCAGCCACTTGGGAAGCTGAGGTAGGAGGATCCCAAGTTCAAAGTCAACCTGAGTAAATTAGTAAGACTCTACCTCAAAAAGTATTTAAAATGGGAAACTGGGCGTGGTAGTGCACACCTGTAATCCCAGCACTCAGGAGACTGAGGCAGAAGGATCACTGAGTTCAAGGCCACCCTAGGCAACATAGTGAGTTCAAGGCCAGCCTGAATTACAAAGTGACCCTGTCTCAAAAAAAACAAACAAAAAACAAACAAACAAAAAAAAACATTTCAAATGGGGATGGGAATATAGTTCAGTGGTAGATTACCACTGGGTCTGATGAAGAGGGGAGGGGAAGGGAGGTAGAGAAGAAGGGAGAAAGAAAGATACAAGCAAAATATCTCAAACATTCCAAAGAATGTAGGAAACATATGTAAAATATAAGCCTTATAATAAAGTACAATTGTGAACTGCCTCCCCACAGATAAAGTTTAAGAACTGGCTGTCACAGTACTGTGTGTAAGGAATCTGTCCTGTGCCCAGTGACATCTATTTCTACCTCTCCTGTCTACCGAGGGTCTCCTTCTGACAGCTCCTCTCATGGCCAATTGGTTGTCTCCGAGCCAACTTTAAAGTCAGCCTTGAACCTGGGAAAGCAAGTGCTTTCTACTCATTTTTTAAAGTGCCAAAAATATTAGGACTTTATTCTTCCCAACATTTTAGAATCTCCTTGTCCCATTTCCCATAAATCCATTTGGGGATATAGATTGGAGATGCACTGAATCCATAGATCAATATAAAAAAGAAACTTTAGCATACTGAGTCATTCTAGCCAAGAACATTACCCTCTTTTATTTTAGTTTTCTTTAATGTCTCAATAAGGTAGTACATTTTTCTCCATTAACAACTTTAGGCTAGGGGCTGGGTTATAGCTAAGGGATACAGTAATTGCCTATCACACACAAGGTCCTTGGTCCAATACACACACACACACACACACACACACACACACACACACGTATTAGGCTGGGTGGGGGCTGAAGCTCAGTAGTAGAGCTATGCTTAGCATGCTTGAGGCCCTGGAAGGATGGGGACATAGTTCAGTGGTAGATTACCCCTGGGTCTACTCTTAGCACCAAACAACAACAAATTTATCCATCTTAATTCTTTATTTGTATCAGAAAAACAGAAACAATGCTACTGGGCATTTCAAACACAAAGGGGTTTACTACAAGGAATCAGATGCTTTCAAAACAGGTGGCCCACTCTGGGCCATCCATAGGTTAGGAAACTGCAGAAAACTGCTGCTGATATCACAGGTGATCAGCAGACCTGAGACAGCTGACCAGTGGGAGAATGTGGAAGCCACTGCAAAAACTTACCCTGATCTTATAGACAACTAAGTCAGGTAGAAATATTTAGGCAGTCAGACAGGGTTAGGTCTTCGAAGGAGTCAGTGCAGAAGATGAACACATTACAATTGTGGCTAGAGACACATCTGTCAAAGGCCAGGTCTCAAAGATGAAATGATCAGACCTACATGCCTCCCTGAGGGATAAGCAATAAATTGAGATTATATGATAACTGGTATCACCTGTCCATCAGGTGATAGACATCATCAGGTGGGTGACCAGAACCTCAGGACTCATTCCTTCCTAAACATCCCTTTGCTTTTCCCATGTACCCTTGCTATGTGACCTACTTCCCCATTGGATCAATATTATCTAAGTGGCTATACTTATAATCTTACTGGTTCATCAGTTTGACCCATATTGCACCCACCTTGTGATTTTGCTGTATAAAACATTCTCAGAGGGCCGGTGAGATAGCTCAGTGGCATAAGCACCTGCCCTGCAAGTGCGAGGTCCTGAGTTCGACTCCCGGAACCCACATACGAAAAAAAGGGCCGGTGATATTGCTCAGTGGCACGGGTGCCTGCTGGCGTGCGAGGTCCTGAGTTCGACCCCCGGTACCAAAAAAAAAAAAAAAAAAAAATTCTCAGAGAAGTGGGCTCTATGGCAAGCCACTTTTGGGTCCCCTTCTGTCTCTCAGGAGCTATCCTTCAATAAATTTTTCCTATTTTTAACCTCCTCTGTTCCTCAGAACTCATTCTTCAATTTTGGGGGACACAAATGCGACGTATCTGACATCTAGCAGGTCGGGAGTCACATTTTCCCCTATATTAGTCTAAGCCCATGTCCCCACATCACTGCCAAGGGAAAAAAGCTTTCTACCGCCTTTTCTCTTTCCACATTTCCTGAGCTGCATCTCATAGGCCATAGATATCAATAAGCTCACTAGCTGGGGTCTAAGTGCTATGGCTATAGCCTTCTGGCCTCTCACATCAGGGAAGATCCTAAAAGGGAATGGGGAGATATTGAGGGCCCTAACTTTATCCAGCACAACACCCATTTCCCATCTTCCAAAAACACGTTGAAGCGATTTATCTCCTGTTACTCAAATTACATCTTCTCTCATTTTCTTTGTGCCTGTGGTTTTATATCTTTATATACTTTTAGCATGCCTCTAGCAGTGCAGTAAAATAAACTCATGTGATCACTCAAAAAGTCCTGGACCCAGGCATGGTGGCTCATGCCTGTAATCCCAGCACTCGGGGGGCTGAGGCAGGAGATCACTGTGAGTTCAAGGCCAGCCTGCACACACACACACAAAAAAAGGTCCTGGAGCCTATATCCAAAATCAACCTGATTGAGGCTAACTAGGTCCTTCCATGGGGTTATTTAAACTCTCCCCATATAAGGAAACCCATAGCTTCTAGAGCGGCACTGGTTATCCAGTAGCCTCTTACTACTTTCTACACAAGAACTTTCTTCTTTTTCAGTGGGGCAGAGAAGTGTTTTTGAGGCCTTGACTCAAAACCATAATGTGGTTTAAAAATTTTTTTAAAATATCCTAAAAACCCAGAAGATCCCCTTCTGGGTATCTTCCCAGAAGAATTAAAAACATCATACCACAGCAATATATATGTTTATAGCAGCACAATTTTAATAGCTAGATCTTGAAACAACCCAAATGCCCATCAACCGAGGAATGGATAAAAAAGATGTGGTCTTTTTATACAATGGAGTACTACTGAGCCATAAAGAAGGATAAACCGGAGACTTTTATAGGTAAATGTCTAGAGACCATACTTGTAAGTAAAATAAACCAGATGCACACGTGTAAACATCATATTGTCTCCCTAGTGTGAGAAGCTAAAAGAGTAAATAAGATCCAAAATGTACAATAGATACTGTAAAATGGGAAAAAACTGTTCAAAAGAAAAGAGAAACTGGGATGGGGGAATGGAAAAAAGAAGGAAGGGAAAAGCAAAAACAATACACACATATACATATATATAAATATAAAAGATAGTTAAGATAGATATACTACTAATTTCTCTTAGTTCATTAAAAAGAAAGGTTTGTGCTAATATTGTTTGGACAATGCCAATATCTTGTACTCCGAGTAACTAATTTAAAGCAACGTATTATCACCATTGTTATCCTCCTATAATGTTGTTTTGAAATTTTGTTCTTTTTTTTTTTTTTTTTCTCTTTAAAATAAAAAAAATAGGGGCCAGTGAGATAGCTCAGAGGCATAAGCGCCTGCCTGGCAAGCGCGAGGTCCTGAGTTCGTCTCCCGGTACCCACATACAAAAAAAAGGGCTGGTGATATTGCTTAGCGGCACGGGCACCTGCTGGCGCGCGAGGTCCTAAGTTCGACCCCCGGTACCCACACACACACAAAAATAATAAATAAATAAATAAATAAATAAATAAATATAACAATACACAATGTATTAACCATTGTTACCCTCCTATTATCTTGTTTTGGAATTTTGTTCTATTTTTTGCTCTTTAAAAAAAAAAAAAAAAAAAAAAAAGTAGAGCAATGCTCAGACCTGAACCATATCAGTTTCACTCTTTCCTGCCCTTTCCCCATTCTGTAGGTAGGCTAATAAAGTCAAATGTCAAGTAAAAAAAAAATAAAAAACAGCAGGCATGGTGGCACACATATGTAATCTCAGTACTCAGGAGGCTGAGGCAGGAGGATTGCCGTGAGTTCCAGGCCAGCATGGACTACACAGTAAGTTCCAGGCCAGCCCAAACTACAAAGTGAGACCCTGTCTCCAAAAAAAGAAAAAATTAGAAAAAATATCAGCAGTTATTAATTCAGGGAAATGAGAAAATAAGCATTATATTATTCTTTGTATATTTTTGTAACTTAAATTTTGCAGAATCCCAGCATGAAGAACCATGAGTAATCAATCTACTACACACCAGAAGCTCAAGGACACAAGCCAAGGGGAAGCAGGTGAGACCTGACATGGTCACAACCTTCTCAGCTCTCCTGCAGCAGATCAGGCCCTGTCATCCTCAGTAAGTCTGCACGAACTGTCCTAAGTGTCATGTCTTCAATGCTGGATCCTGAAGCAGACTACCAACTCAAAACTCTGGGCTTCCATGTGATACATTTTATTTTTCTATCTGAGGGAAAAATGCAGCAACCTATATAACTTCAGGCCCACGCAAGTGAAGAGCTGAGGCTTCCTCTCTGCCACGCCATGTGGTCTGAAGGAGAAATCACACCTACCTCTACCCTACAAGTCCACAGTGCATGAAAAAGAGGACAAACACAAGAGTGGCTCAGTGTCTCAGTGCCCACAGCAGTATCTGTAACAGTCATTACCCACAACCTGAAACCTGAGGCCAAATGCCACTTAGAGAACAGCAAAAATTCTGTGTTCCCATTTGAAAGACATTTAATTCATTCTTCAGAAAATTCTCCAAGAGGCTGGATATTAGTTCTCACTCTGTGAGCAGCCCAGGAAAGGTTCCCACTCACAACCACATGGTCCTGACCAGAATGACCAACCACGGAGCACCTGTGGTCCAAGTGCTGGCAAGTACTGTACACTCTCTCTGGACTTTAGCCCAAGGAACAATCAGGTGGGCTGCAGACACAGGCTGGTCCCAGAGGTTCCTAAAGAGGCTTCCACCATTCAAACTTCCCTCTGGAAAGGTCAATACTTCTACATCAGATATGCATGATCCCATGAAGGAAGAAAGGTTCAGGGGATATCAGGAGCAGTCCCCTCTAAACTGCATTCAATATAATCCTTTTCTTTCTCTTCTTTTTTTTTCCTTTTTCTTTTTTTTGAGACAGGACTTGCTATGCTGCCCAAGCTGACCTCAAATTCCTGGGTTCAAGTGATCCTCCTGCCTCAACCACCTCAGTAGCTGGGACTACAGATGTATGCTACTACACCTGCCCCTGCTTCTTACTTTGGAACCTGGTAAAATAACTATGCTATACTTAACTGCTACTTTCTGCTGGATGCCCTCCCTGAAGCTCCTGGCTGGCATGAATCCATTTTCCTTCAACACTTGGCCTCTAGGAATTACAGCACACCTTTCATGTTAGAGGCCAGGTCCCACTGAGGAAAGGTCTCCTGCACTGGGGAGCTCATGGTCTGGAAGGAGAGATCAAGCATAGGCCCCAGGAACGGTGAGAATTACCATTAGTTCTAGATGCTGTAAGAGAAGAACAGGGCTAAAGATGTAGCTCAGTGGTAGAGCACTTGCCTAGCATGCATGAGGCCCTGAGTTCAATCCCCAGTACCACACACACACAAAAAAAGAACAGATCAGGTGCTAGTAGTGGGAGAGACACCCATCTGAACCAAGCTTTGAAAGATAGCAGGGTTTGTCCAAAGAGTAACAGAACAAAGGAATTCCAGAAAAACAGAAATAAAGCAATCACGCAGCTAGGAAATTAATGGAGAGCACACAGTAAACATTTCAGGGGGCCGGTGAGATGGCTCAGCAGCGTAAGCACCTGCCTGGCAAGTGCGAGGGCCCGAGTTCGATTCCCAGAACCCACATATGAAAAAAGGGCCAGGGATATCGCTCAGCGGCACGGGCACCTGCTGGCGCGTGAGGTCCTGAGGTTGACGCCTGATACCCACAAAAAAAAAAAGAAAACATTTCAGTTGAGCCACTGAAGGGAAAATAGCAATAAAATCAGGCTGGCAAAGAAGAATTATGCCAGACACTGAAGGAATTTGTTTTTGTTTCTATTTTGCACTTCTAGGGATTGAACCCAGAGCCTTCATATTGTTACATCCCCAACCCTTTTTATTTTTTTTGAGACAGGTGCTAAGTTGCCCAGGTTTGGGTCAAGATCCTCCTGCCTCAGCCTCCTGAGTAGCTGGGATTACAGGCCTGTACCACCATGCCCAGCTAGTGAAGTAATTTGAATACTAGGCCAAAGAGTTCAGGCCTGTGGTTGTGGAGCTGAGATAAAACACACTTTCCTTTTAGAAGCTTTGTCAGAACCACTCGATCTCACACATGTCCACACATTCACATGTATACACGAGATGCTACTCCTTCCACTCAACCAGAGCTGAGAACAGCTGATCGAGTGACTGCTGTTCCTCATGGGGTGTCTTATACTCTTCAAGGATGCTAGGAAAACACCAGGTGGAGGGGCCGGTGAGATGGCTCAGCGGCATAAGCGCCTGCGTGGCAAGCACGAGGTCCTGAGTTTGACTCCCAGTACCCACGTACAAAAAAAGGGCCGGTGATATTGCTCAGTGGCACGGGCGCCTGCTGGCACGCGAGGTCCTGAGTTCGACCCCCGGTACCCACAAAAACAAAAAACCAGGTGGAGAACCAACAATTTAAGACTTTCTGTGTCCTCTCCATACACCCCTAGGCACCTACACATCACCAGAAGAAAACCCTGGGTGCCAGGATACCAGGGAGTGAGTGGCAACATGGGTACATGATGCAAAGTCTACAGTAACACACTTGTCAGGACTCTGGCCAAGTCTCAAGAGGTACTTACACCAGAGCCACACTGAGGCGAGGCCAGGGAAGTGGTGAGAGCTCTCCCTCAGGGGGCTCACTCTCAGGATCACGCAAGTCCAGGGTCAGCAGCACTTCACTTGCCTCCCCACAACTCCTGCCCTGCCATCTCCAAAGTTCTGGGTTCTGTCAATGTCAGGTACCTTGTATTTTCTCCCGGTACTGGGACTGAACTCAAAGCCTTTGCACTGAGCTATATTCCCTCTCTTTGTCTTTCTCTTTTCTTTTCATTTTGAGACAAGGGTAAGTCACTAAGTTGCCCAGGCAATCCTCCTGCTACAGCCTCCCAGAGTGTTGTACATCACCATACCCGGCTAAGCACCTGGGTTCTTTTGTTGTTGTTTTTTCTGTTTTGTTTTGTTTTTAAGGATAGAGAAAGAAAGGCAGGCTAGGCGTCAGATCACACTATCTTTCAAATGTGTGGAGACAGCAGGAATCACCAGGCTACATCTCTCCACCCCTCATGGGAGGCATGCTTACCCAACTACAACAAGGAGGTGGGTTGTGTGCACCCACCTGCTCAACACACTCACTCACCTGGACAGTCGGCTTCATCGCTCTCATCCTCACAAGTCGGCCAGCCGTCACAGTGCCAAGAGAGGGGGATGCACTGGATGGCACCACTGCGACAGGCAAACTGCCCAGGGTTACAGCGCAGCTCTATGAAAGCAAAGGCAAGAATTCATTGAGGAAGCAGCAGCAAGAGAGGAGAACTGGAGTGGCGAGGCCCTGCCACCAACAGGCCCAAAGACAAGGCAACTACACACAGCCTGCCTCTACCGAAAGGTCTGGAAAACACATTCCCAAAGGAGCAACCAGGAACTGTTACAGTACTGCAGCAGTGGATAGAGCA